>JAITYX010000005.1:2732500-5132500 GCA_021018815.1 Talinum fruticosum
TTTTTTCGATTCGTCCAATCAACTATAACATGTAACTCTGTATTGTACTTTTAGAGATTACAATCTAACAACTAATATTACAAAGTGTTGGTTGAATCAATAAAAACCTTAACCCCGATAAAGAGAAGAACACAAGTTTGAATTTATAGAAAACACATTTATTGAAGAGCTCTTACTTTAAACACTCACCGTAAAAAAATTTACACTCTTTGCTAAAAAAATGCTTTACCTACTTCAACAATCTATATAAAAAAAAAATGCTCCAAATTGGATACAAATTTGGTGCTAAATTTTCTGAGCTTTGGTAGTTGAGTTAATTCAACGAGATCAAAAGGGTACATTCCTTCTGATCAACCAAAAAGAAAAAAAAAAAAAGAATGCAACCTTTTTCCGTTTTTTCATATTTCCCATCAATTTAATGGGTGATAGATGATATCGAAATTAGTTATATTGTGCCCATTATTGAGGAAAAGGTTCCATAGAAGAAGGCTATAATTAAATCAATTTGAAAAGACTTCACTTTAAAAAAATAAGATAAGATATTGACACACACGTCTTTCAAATATTTCTTTAATCTTTCTACCTTTACATGAAATCATTTTGAATCCCAAAACTGTTGACATGCTATTCTATTGAGACATTTTCATTTACCTTATTCATGTTTTGGTAAATATTTTTGTGTCAAATTATCATAAATTTTTAAAATTTTATATTTAATTTCTTGGAGCTAATATTGATTATTCATTGCTATAATGACGATAATTTATGGTAAGTAACTCATCAAAAATGAAAAAATCGAATGTTTTGAAAGGAAAAAGAGAGAAGAATACGCATCATTAGTTATGAACGGAAAAGCGCTTAACAATGAGCAAAATAGAGTTATCTCGGTGATAGCGAGTCCCTTGAGTTAGGTTTTCATAAGGAGAAAGGTTCGTGGAATGATGAGGGTTGAGTAAGCGATAAAAGGTAAGAGAAAATGAGCGTTTTTTATAATTTTAATTTTTATGGTTACGATGTAAACAAAACAGGGGATAACAAAATAATTTGAAAAAGTTAATGGTAGACAAAACTATTTACTGAAACCTCAAGGAGGATAAATGAAAATTTCTGGTGTTGTATTATTTATCCAAGCGATCAGCAATGAGGGGTTCAAAATTATTTCCTAGTAAGATAAGGGAGAAGTTATGTGGATTGCTAGCTTCTTTACTATCATTTGGAGTTTATAAGACAATTGTTTTCGGGAAATCAGGATTACGATGTACAAGGACTGAAAAATACTATCATGTGGAGGGTAGCCCAGTGATCAAAGGCCTGGAAGGAGCAATCTACCTACTCCCATCATGACTTGGCTACAAGCTTCCCATCAATTCTCGACTTTTTAAATATTGACATTTTATTAACTTATTATATCGACAAATGATAAAAAAAATATTTCTTAAATCTTATGAACAATAAATTAGTACTCTGATATATGATTTTTTTAACAGTTTAGTATTCTACTTTTTAAATTTTTAGAGTAGTAAACTGCTATAAAAATTGTTCCTTAGGAGACTAATTTATTATTTATGACATCTGATGAACTTTTTTTAATCATTTATTAATGTCATAGGGTTAAAAAATGTCAATAATTCTAATATTTTTACGACAAAAAAATATAGAATGGCTGGCATGTAACGGAAGTCTTACGTATTACGCAGTAAGGGTAAAATCTTTTTGCATTGTTCAGTAGGGTGTGTTTCATCTAACGCAATAATTTAAAATTTATTACATATTGGCACTTTATTATCTGATAGTATCAATAAATAATAAAAGTGAATAATAAATTAGTACTTTAATCTATTAATTTTTTTGATAATACACTACTCTATTTTAAAATTTTAAAGTAATAAAAAATTAAAAAGTTATACAAGGTATTAATTTATTATTTATGAGACATGATAGATTTTTTTATTATTTGCCGAAATCATAGGGTAGTAAGGTGTTAATATTTCGTTAGACGTATTATAGTCAAGAGGATGATTTGACGATAAGTTACTAGATGTATTTCAATTATAAAAAAAAAAAAAAAAGTTACTAGTATTATTTCGTAAAATTTAGTTTAAATATTCAGATTAACAACATTGAAACACTTTAATTTCAAGGCTCTTGTGCCTCATATGTTCTCCTATGTACGCAAGTTTAAGCACGAGTCTACTCTGGGGTTTTGTCATATATGTATAAGGCATGCATCTATCCAAGTGAATTGTCGCTGTCGACTCGACTCGACTCATTTTCATCCTTATATAATTAAATTAGAACAGTGGCAAGCATCCAATAGAAGATAGGAGTTTCTCCCTTACAATTGTTGATGTACAAATTAATTATTCGATCTCCAAAAGTATTGAATGTAGTTCATGGTCACCCTTGACATGAACTCTCACTTTTGGTGAGCCCTGGGTTGGAATTTTGCATTACTTATTTAGGGGTTATGTGAGTGAGAGTATACGTAGATCGACCTCCTTGCAAACTCGTTGTTAAATCATGTCATGTTCTAGTTAATAAATTTAATTATATCTACGTTCAATTAACTTGGAGTCAGGTGATGTTTTATTACTTTACAAATAAAGACAATTTTAAAAGACTAAATATAATTTAGTTTCAACTTAAATGTTGGTTATCTTTTTCATACATCAAGGCTCATGTCAACTTTGCTAGGTGTTAATATAACTAAAGAAACTAATTTTTTATAACAGTAACTCTTCCAATTCGAGTGTATGTATCTTATTTTATATGAGGAAACACAAATAACTTGATCCAGAAAATAAGCTCATACGAGATTGCTCCTTTAGATCAACTACCAATAAAAAAAAACTATTGTTTTGGTGCATTGCATTACAAGCATATGTACATAAAACTATAACTCATATATTGATCTGGTAACATCTTCCAACAAAACCCTACTTATTGAGCTAATGAACATCGAGAAATGGCCATAAATTATTGGACGTATATTCAGATTGTATTGACGTAAAACTACACATAGTTACGTAGAAATTGTAACACCTAGCTCAACCAAGAAAACATCCCATCATCATGTGTGATGACAACAATAAAACTACATATATAGCGTATGGTGCCCTCATCATGCATATATATGTGAATGTTACATTGAAGAACAAAAGGGAAGCTTAGAAGAAAAAAGAGGGGAAGAAAGAGAAGGGGGAAGCTAAGCTAAGTAAGCTAAGGGAAGGAAAAAGACAGAGAATTGAATCCTTGGGTTTGAGGGTTGAACGTGACATGAAACCAACAGCAATAAAGTCGTCTATTAAATGCACACTCTTTATTAGACGCCCTCCAATTATACACAAGCACTTTTATTGCTAAAGCCCACTTACTTATTAATACCCTCCTTCCCTATTCATTTCATTATTTTCTCATTCATTTTCTTTTTCAATTTTGGACCATTTCTTTCCCTCTTTTATCTTTCACAACTAAGCTCACAATCATATCCTATTCTCCTAAACAATCTATCTTAAAACTCTTTCCAAATTCTTCATATTATATTTCATTTAACTGTACAGAGCTATAAGGCTGTAAGAAACTCTAAATAGCTATAAGATTGTTGCGAGTTAGTTATAAAAAATTATAAGAAACTGTAAAGAGTTGTAAGGAATACTTGTAAGGAGTTGTAAGATCGTAAACTAAAAATCGATTGATTATTGATATATATGTACTAAACGTTGTATAGAGAAAAAGAACACATAATATATGTTGCAAGAATTGAAGTACGTGGAAACATTGTTAAAAATGTAACGACATTAGTCCAGGTTTCAAATTAGTTAAAAGCCTACATCGATGACTAGTCCTGTTCGAATGAAAATCGTATATTAGGGTATTGGTTTATACGTAAAGAGTTAGTTGGTACCCAAACTCATCATATTGTAATTAGCTCCAAATTCTATACATTGGGATTGAATTTTGGTGATAATGAATAAACGAATAAGATAAGGCATTTACCCTTGAGATTGTCAATATCCTAGTACCAAAATTGAAAGGCAAACTCAGAGTCACAGAGTACAATTCGTCTAATCCATTCATATATAACCTAGATCAAAAAAATATATCTTGATAGTGACTTAGCTCAATTGGCTATCTCAAATTTGGATAAAGGCACTATGAAAATTCTAATTAATTTCATGAAGCAATTAAATAAGTTTAATTTCAATAAATAAATCAAACAGACAGACAGAGAGACAATAGCAATTTATTTGAAAAAAGATTAATTGTTAGAACATTGGAGAATGGGGAGGGGAAGAATTGACCAGATTGAGGATGCTATTCCAATAATTCTTGTTATCTTCATAGTAATCTCCTCTCCCGTTAATACTACTGCTATTATTATGATTATTATTGGTATTAGTATTATCTGTCTCGGCCCTGCCTTCTTCCCCTACTAGACTTTTCTCACCACTCGTCATAGTAGTCGTAGTAGCAGGAGTTGTTGTCGTCGTCGTGTTGCTGAGCAGAAGCTCGGTAAAACCCTCCATGAAACTTTGGTCATGGTCCTGCCCATGATCTTCATCATCCTCGTCTCGATCGCCCCCGAATGACAAGGAATTATCGAAGGATCTTTTCCATTCGTTAGCATGCTCCCCTTCTTCCTTGACAATTAGTCCTCCTAAGTGGTCACATGACCCTAATGAGGACTTGTTGCTCTCATTGGTGTTGGTGGTTGTGGTATTGCCATGCCCCATGAACTCGATAACCGACCCGACACTAGGACCCACCATGTGGCCCGGCGGTGGCCCGTTCTCTGAGAAGCTTAGGGTCGACGTAGGCGACCCGACCCCGTGGGCCCCACCTTCTGGACCATTGATTCCAACCCCGCCAACAATGCCAATGCCCTCATGATCAGCACTAGTGCTGGTAGTGGTGGGATTATTGCTAGTGTTGGGCCAAACGCTATGCCATGACTTAAGGGCCGAGCCCGGCAGTGGTAAGGGCTGGTGATGGTCCGAGCCCGATGGAGAAGGGGAGGTAACAAGCGGTTGGTGGGCCGCTAAGGAGGAGGAATTGGACCGGAGTTTAGACTGCCTAGCAAGGCGGGCCTCAGCCTCTAGACGAGCACTCTCCCACTGAGCCATGTGGCTCAACTTGGCCGCGTTCTTGGACTGCTGGCCACCATCCACGGTGGAGAGGAGGGCGTCGTTCTTAGGCTTATGGGTCACTGGGTCGATCCCCATCTTGGCCAATCTCTTCTTCAAGTGTGTGTTCCAGTAGTTCTTGATCTCATTGTCTGTCCTCTTAGGTAGATGAGTCGCTATGGCCGACCACCTACCAAACACATGAAAATAAACCAAATATTAATTATACTCCTAAAAGTTGTAACAATTTTCATACAGTAATTATTAAAATGCTTCATGAAAAGTATTATGCATATGCAAAGTACTACTGCACCTGTTGCCCAAGAGAGCATGGAGTTGAATGATTGTTTGCTCTTCTTGTAAGCTGAATTTTCCGCGCTTTATATCAGGGCGGAGATAATTAGTCCATCTAAGCCGACAACTCTTACCGCACCTCTGAAGCCCTACGTATGAGTTATAAAAAACAACACTTAAGCTGATGTAACGAGACAAATGCAATTAAATCACTTAAATTTTTCAGAGATCAACACACTAAAGGGAAAATACTCACCGGCTTTAGGAGGTAGGGCACGCCAATTCCCATGGCCGTGTTCTTCGATATAGGCAAGGAGCTTCTGATCCTCCTCCGGCGTCCACGGGCCCTTCTTCAGCCCTTGCTTGTCACAGCAAGGTGACCTTCCCATTGCTGAGTTTTAGGGGAAAAAAGGAACTTGTTGCCAAGTAGTCTTGTTCTTTATAATGAACCCTTAACCTTAAAAAAAAAAGGAAAAAGGTGGGAAGTAATGAGAAATAAAGGAGATGGGGCAGGAGAGGGTTTATGAGGAAGGATGATCAGGGCAATATAGAGAGATGGGAGAGAGAGAGAGAGATAAAACAGAAATAAATGTTTAGTCAGCTTTACATCCGCTTACAAACAATCATACATTTATGCCCACATTACCCTTGTTCACTCCAGAAATAGTGTTTCTCCTACTTATTTGGGTTTATTTGGCCCTTTTTTATGAGGGGAGGGCATATTCCCTTCATTAACTGCCCCAACTTTTTACCATGCTTGCTTACAACACCATATATTCAGTCCTCCAATGGCATTTCCGTCTTTTTAATTACCGCTTAATTGATCAACTATCGTATTTAACAAGCTGATGTTAAAAAACTGAGTCGAATTTGTTATCCTTATTTACGTTTGCTTTTACGTACCACAAATCCAAAAAAATGTCTTTATACCAGTATCCCTCGGTATAGATTCCGCTGCAACATATTATAGAAATTAGAATAATGTGGACGTATTAAATACCAATAATACCAAAAGCTTTATATTAGCACCTTGATTAGTTAGTTTTCTTTTTCAATGTCATACACTGAATTATAAGCTTTCTATGTTTGTGCCCTAGTTTAGGTAGAATTGGTCCCCTATAATGGATGGAATTTAGGGAAGAAATTGGAAAGGCATCAAGTCAAAGTATCAATAATTGCTACCATAATCCCCTTCCTTTCTTCTTTTTTAATCAATTAATAATATCATTAAAAAAATCTCGAATATACTTGTGAATTGTTACTCTATAAATTGAGATAAATTTCATTGCTGTATCTTAATTAGTGCCTCCTAAGTTTCATTTACCCCTTATGTGCCAAGAACCTTAAGTTGATGATCGGCTGATAAACGAGCATTTATTTCCGTTCCTCTAATTTTATTTTATTTTTCCTCGATAAATAATTTGTTAAAAAGCACGATATAAGAATAAGAGAATAAGAATTCAACCTATTAGAAATCTATCTCTTACATAAATAAACGGGCATAAAACATATCACGAATTCTTGAATGGAAATTTCTAGATGCTAGCCTTCAATCGGAGTTTAGTTTAATTTGTGTGATTATGATTTCCTCCTTTCTTTATTAGCCTACGAATATGATTGATCCCTAATTGGATTAGCTTAATACTCAGTTTAGCTTAATATGGATGGGGTTAGACATCACTTATCCTTTATTCTTAATTTTTTTAAAAAAAAAGTGGCTTTGTAATATTTCTAGTGAGCTCAAAGTGAATTACAAATCCCTTAATCAAGTTTTTGATAAACTCATGTGATCAACTCTAGGTTGTGCTCTTTTTTCCTTTTTTTTTTGGAAAATGATACAAAATAGTGGCCTATAGCATCATGCATATCAACAAAGATTAACCGCGTTTAGTTGCAAAATTTTAGACAATACGAACAAGCTAAAATTATATCGTAAGTAGTTCATTGCCTACATTGTAAAGTAGGTTTAGAGACATAAGTCTTCCTTTTCTTTTCTTTTTTAAATCCTCAAAAACACTTACATTGTAAAATCATATCGTTCTTGCTTTAAAGATTATTATATAACTCGTATATATATAAAGCTAGCTTGTTTTCATATATATTGACTACTATGAAAATGTATATGTTACACAACTTGGTTAAATTTTAGTACTACATGTTTACTTGTAAAAATTATATACTATAATCGAACATTAAAAAACAAAAGTACCATAGTGGTGTTATTTACACGTACGATTTATGTCACTTCACATCAACATTAAGACTAAGGCCAATATTGAAACCCTAGATAAGAGTACAAAAATGGCTTCAAGTTTGATAATTTCCTCATTCACCTTCAAGTATATATGCACCAATTTTTTCCCCCTTGGTATAACTTCCTAGTTAATTTTACCTTTCAAAAGAACGGCTTTCTTTTAACCTAACCTTGGACTATTCTTCCATCCTTTACTTTTCACCCTTGGACTTTTTATTCTTCATTTATGTTTCTTTTCCTCTTTTTTTTTTTTTAATGTTTCTTTTTCCTTTCAATATGGTGAGTAAAACTCTCTTGCTTCTACTTTTCAAATGGTTGGAAAATCCCTTCATGGCAAAAACTTCTTCTTTTTTGGTAGGATAAAATTGTTTATTCACGGTAAATTGGGTGAGTTGTTATTAGGTAAGAGTAAACTCAATTCTATAAAATGTAATTTGTAAGATAATGAAACTATTACTGCTATTATATATCTGATCACTCGTATATATCGTTTAAACATGACTATGAGATATAAACTTAGAATTTATAAAATAATTGAGGTGGGGGGAAAATAAAAGAGGAGAAAAAGAATAGAGCTGAAAATTGTGCGGATTGAAGATGGATGGTGAAAGCCTTAAGGACTAAATGAGGTTATAATGAGAACGTTGCATTAAACTCCACCACAACTCCCCCAGGCCACTTACTCTTTACAAAGTACTATGTACCTCTTGCATTGTTATAGTCTTTGACTTTCATATGGATATTGATGTGGTCAAAATTATTAATAAATAATTACCTTTCGTTACTAGTAATTTATCAATTATCAGTTACTTCAACTAGTAAAGTTTTCGAGAATTATTATAAAAAACTTAAGTTTAAATTTCGCCTATATTGGTACGTATCTCCACCTCATTCACACACACCACAAAAGAAAATGTATCAATTAGCTTCCATTTTCATATGGGTGTTGTAATGGTTCTATTTTTTAGTGTATTCCAAATATTGTCACCTAAGAAAAATGTTTTTAAAAAATAATTAATATGTCTTTTGGGATCAACCTCTTTGTTAGTAGAAATATTTACATACATATATGACTGGAAGTGGGATCAAATTAGCAGTTTGTTGTCATCGATGTACTTATCAATTAGCTTATATACCAATGAGAACTTGACCTGTATTAAAGCTGAGGTCTTTGGTATATTAACTCCAAGGTTTGATTATCCCATCATCCATTGTATTACATCGGCATTCTTGACTATTATGGACCCAAAAAACTACAATTAGCTTATGTCAATCACGTTAGCTGGCAAAAGATACTGTTACTATGCAATTTTTGCTTTTTTTGAAGTTAGGTCAGGCCACCTTCTGAATTTAGGATAATATTGAATTTAGGATAGCAAAAGAGTATTAAGCCTCGCAGCATAAAAGGAGGGAAAACTTTCCATCGGGCAGGACTTGCACCACAACTTGTGGTCATTTTGATGGTCCCTTTTTTATTTATTTTTTTGTGTATAAGGGCGACCAAAGATTGATATACGTAGATTGATATATATATATATATATATATATATATATATATATATATATTTTGAGCTAAAGTATTTCCTTGGTGAAATTGTACTGGTGAAGTCATTAATATTTTGCATCATCTTGGGGATTAATGTAATTAATGAAAAAGATTGGCCATTCGATTCCATGTCCTATTTTTTCCCCATTTACTGCTGGTGGGGAACCAGTGGTCCACCCTCAAGTAATGCGTTATATATACTGTAACACAAGTTGATAGCTGGTTGTGCAAACAAAATATAAAAAATAAAAAATAAAAAAATCATTAAAAACTTTCAAAGAGTTAAAAGGAAAACGATACACCATAGTTGATACCTACAATATGAGCATCTTATCCTCCTTCAGATAAATAAATCACTCAAAATTGAAACCAAAATCACGTAATTTGTGTATGGAACATCCGTCTTCATTTTGAAAATCTATTCAAATTTGTAAATTATTCACCTGAAATAGAGGAATTAAAAATCTTTTGAAAAAACTATAAACAAAATTAATTACAAATCACGTCCCTCGATAGATACCACCAACATAATGATGCATCATAGCTAACTCGCCACTAGAAACTATGCATTAGTGACCATCGACAAAAACAAATGAAAGGAGTTTGTTTGAAATGGTCTTTATAAATACCACTTATAATACCAAGTGATTGTTAGGTTAAAGACAAACACTTCACACTTTCATCCTCTCTATTATGGTTCGAATTTTAGAAAAAATATTTCTTGCGAGCAACTAATTATTCTATTATAATAAGTATTCTCTTCCATTTACAATACTTATCGCTTTTTGAAAGTATAAGTTAATTAAACAAATAAATCCTCTCAATAGGTTTTTTTCTCAATATTATAACGTCAAATCTTGAAGTTTAAGTTACAATGATGTTTTAGGGATTTATTTTGTTTCTACGAAGTCTTGTGTGGATTTTTTTGCCTAATGACTTTAATTAATTGGAAAAAGAGTTACAATGACTTTTATACCTTCTTTCAAATATAAATTATTACAGTTACCATATATATTATTTTATTTTAATTTTTTTATAGTTCATCTCGTATTTCCATGGTTCTCCTTTTCAAAAATAGCTACATTCCTTTTTTAAAATTGTATTATATTACCGAGTCCCTAGATCCGGTCCATAGTATAATTATTCTTTCAAATCTCCAACCAAAAAAAGCAAATAAATAAAAGCTAATGCTATGCGTTTTCTTTTCCTTTATATTTCCGATAATCATTTTTCTCAGATGAGAGAGAGAGAGACACGCACATACGTACACATAAATATCCAAGGTTTATCATATCTTAGATGAGAAAATATATTGCAAATTATAAGGTATTGTTTGAAAAACACAGACAATTTAACAAAAATGAATCATTCAATATTACTCCCTTTATTTCAAAATACATGTCACTTTAATTAACTTTTTCGTTTCACAATACTTGTCACTTTACAATTTTAATAACGTATTAATGACTATTTTATCAATTTGTCCTTATTAATTGCTTTATTTCTCTCCTTTTCTGATTGAATTTTTTTCATTTCCAATGAAATCTTGGGGTAATTTGATATTTTAACATAAATTTTATCATGAATTTAATGTTTTTTTGGTTCTCTTAACCTTAAAGCGACAAGTATCTTGAAATGGAATGAGTAATATTAATATTGATATTGTAAGTCTTTTAAAAACAATAAATGTCAATAATAATTGTAACTTGAACACACCCTTAAATGGGACGAGTTTAGTTTAGACACTACAGAGAGTCTTACCAAGTTGGCAAAGGATTCTATACAAATAGGAAATTTTCTTGGATTGAGAGTCATTCATAAGGAAGAGGCTGTAATAAAAAGAATTACAAGAAGTTTGAAAAAGAGCGAAAATCACTTATAGAGAAAAAGTCCAAGTGATTCAAACTAGAATTGAAACCCCTTTATGTATGGTGGTGACAATACAGTGGTTAGAAGGAAAAACTCTCCTCAAAAAGGAAAATTCTTGGACTGACAGTAATTGACAATGAAAGAGGTGAAGAAAGCTAGGAAAACTACAACATCAAATGAAGGAAAAACTCGAAAGCAAGGAGAAGACAAGAAAGCGGTTGATGGACTTAAGGTACTAGGTAGAAGGAGAGGTATTCTGGTTGAATAGATGGAAGGCATTCTGTAGATTAGGGGAAGGGGACAAGTTTTTGCTGAATTGAAGCTTTAGTCGCGGCGGTGTTGGAGAACGTGGAGAGGGATGGTGTGCTAAGTTTGTGGAGGTGGAAGAAAAAAGGATGATTGAGGCGATGGTGAAGGCAGATGGTGGTGAGTTTCATGAAGACTAGGACTCTAAAATAATCTTAATCAATCTCTCTATACATTGAGTTCTTATTTTTGCCTGAGGATCACTTCACCATTCTCCAGTGAAATCTTAGGTGGTTTTGGAATGTTGTTAACAGTGGAGTTGTTTTCGCTTCAGTTATTAGGTGAATTTTTGGAGTGTGGTTGACGAGTGTAGTTTGTTTTCGGTCTTATTGTTGTTTTTCTCGAATCATACGATTATCGTCTAGTTGTATGGTTCTTGGCTTTGCCAATTAATTATCAAAAAAAAATGTAAGTCAAAAGCTTTTGCCATATATTTTGAGATGTTTACCAATAAATTCGATTTGCAAATTAGCCGAGTTTAATAGTGTTGATGAATTTCACTTATCATAATATAGTTATTATTTTTTATACCAATTATATATCATATATATAGTTGAGCTGAATCAATGTACGAGTGAAACATAAAATGCCACATAGGATGTTATGTAGGATGTCAAATAGATAGATTCAATGCAATTTTAATTCAATTTAATATTGGGACTATTCACATTAACATTAAATATAATGGACATTAAGAATAAAAAGTATATTAATTAAAATAGAAAAAATAAAGAGACATATCTATTTACTGTATATAATAAATTATATAATCTAATATATCAATTTATTATTATTATTTGAAAAAAATAACTATTTTTAAATATTATTATTAATTTTTATTGTTTTAAATTAATTAAAAATAAAAAATAAAAAAATAAAATTATTAAAAATTTAATTAATGCCCTTGCATGGCAAGGGGCTCTAATCCTATAATATATATATATATATATATATATATATATTAAAAGTTGGGTAGAGTTCATGTATAAATGACACGTAAGATTGCCACGTAGGATGCTATGTAATAGATAATTAATGATTGTACAAATAGCTAAATAAATATAGTTTACCTTGCAAAAGAAAATATTAATATGATAAATTATTAAATTATATTAAATAAAACTATCCAACTATCAAAAACTCTACAATACTATTATAATAATCATTTATATGTCATAAACAAGTAATTAAGTAAATTATAAAAAAGAAAGTATACAAATTTTTGAAAAATAGATAATTGCAATTATAATGAGACCAACGGATTTAAGATTATATATATAACGTAATTCATACTACTATTTAACAAGAATGATATCATTGACAATCCTCCTTGATGTGAACAAAATTATACTTAATCATAACTCCATAATTGCTCATAAAATTTCATATAATAACAATTGAATTTAAAATAATAAAAACTTAAAAATATTATTATATTTTTTAAAAATTGTGTGAAAATATTATTAAAAGTAAAAAAATTACCTCAATCCTTTGCAGAGCAAGGGGTACAGGCCTAATTAAGTTAAAGAGTAAATTGAACTGGATAAAGTTGATGTTGATCTTAAAGTCATACATCAAGGAACCCTAACCTTTTGGGAAGAAAAATCAACGACACAAAATGTTTTGGTTCTTTAATAATGTATTATGATACATATCTTTTCAATTTATTTTTACTAAACTTATAAATTAAACTTATTCGATTTACTTCTACTAAAATAAATTTATCCAAACTTATTTTAAAAGATTTTAAAAAGAATACTCACTCTGTTTCAAAATACTTGTATTTTTAAGGTTATGAGGGAATTTCAAGTAAACACAAAATTCATGACAAAATTTATATTAAAAATTAAGTTATCCTAAGATTTTATTGAAAATAAAGAAAATCAATAAAAAAGGAGAGGAAAAAAGTAACTAATAAGGGTAAAATAGATAAATTAGTCATTAATATATCATTAAAATTGTAAGTGACAGATATAATGAAACAAAAAAGGTTAATTAAAGTAATATGTATTGTGAAATATAAGATTTTAGGCTTTTTAGGTATCCATCTAAAACAATGTAGATGATGTATGACTTTGTAGTTCCTCGTTTTCAACAACACATGAGGACTTAAATGCTGTAGATAGCCTTGAATGTGGGAATTTCCATTCTGAGAAGAACCCAGTGAATTAGGACTTATACTCAGGCAACTGGCCCAATTAAATGAACATTAAGCCCAGATGATTTCAACCCTAACTTGGCATTCAAAGCCCATTCGCTCTTGTCAGACTTTTAGAAACAAAAAAAAAAAAAAAAGACCCTCATCTAGAACTCTGCCATTGGTATAAATAAATTCGTCTAAAAAGGAATTCCACATTCCTGTTTCATTTAATTGTAAGAATTTATAAGGTTGTAAAGATGTGTAAGGAGTTATAAGAAAAGTTATAAAGAGATATAAGGAGTAATAAGATAATTATAAAGTTAGTTACAAAAAGTTATAAGTAATCGTAAAAAGTTGTAAGGGGCTTTAAGCGAGTTGTAAAGAACTGTAAGAAATTATAAGTAAATGTAAGGTCTGTAAGTTAAAGTTAAATAAAATATGGACCTTTATGTTTATTACTTGTTATGATATGGTTACTTAAATTTAAAAATAAATAAATAAATTTATTAATTATCAATTATCCTTTAATATTTATAATAATGTACATTTAACTGAAACAATACACAATTTTTTTAATGCGAAAAAGAAACATTAACTCCAAGAAATTGAACTTGAAACATATTGAAAGTTGATATTATCACATATCTTAAGCGTAAATTTTTACATCTGGGCATACCCGGGAAAAGAAAAAGGAAAATGAAAAATGTTATGGTCAAAAGTTGGGATTGAATAGAGTATTATTGAAGACATTAATTAGGGAAGCGCATTAAAAGCTGTGTTCTTATCCCTAAATTGAATTGAGTGTCTGATTCTGATATAATATCACTGTCAGATCCGAATCCGATAACTGACCCGGAAACACAAGGCATTCAAAACCCAGATATTTTATCCACCTTTTTTGCCTGACGTGGCCGAGTTCAGCATCCACTGCCTCAACTTTCTTGCATTTAATACACACCCCACCCAACCAACATGGCCTCCCAAAATCAAACCTTTTTTTTTTTAAAGAAATCTAATTATTGGTTAATTATTATATACAAATAATCAAATAAATTTTAGGTTATATTACTCATAATATCGCGAACTATCGATTGACCTCGTAGAATCTCTATATTTAACACTAATAGTTTTTTAATATCTCATATTTTGAAAAACTAACCTTAGTCGTTCCATTTTCGGGACACCGATCACTTCTTTCTTAAAGTATTGAATATTAAAAAATATTAATATTACATATAAGAATGCTACAGGATTAATCGATAGTTCAAGGTATTATGAGCAATATAGCCTAAAGTTCGGAATATTAAAATCCAACTATCCTAAATTTAAACTTTTTAATAAATAAATACTTTTTTTCTATATTTGATGATTTTTTTTTATACGAAGAGGGTACATACACATGATTATTTTCATAAGGTTTAAAATAAGTTACAATTTTTATCATCATGAAGCATAAAATAGAATTTAAACTTGAACTCAAACAAACCCCACCAAAATTGGGGTCTGCTTAAACCTTCTGATAAAATAACTTCATGAGCTGAAAAAAGATTAACTAGACCATATAGAAATACTCGGAAGCGCTTATACATATGAATATGATCTAGGCTAACATTGACCTGACTTAAATGTAAACAAAATAGCATGTTCTTCCAGGTTGTTTAATACTAAATTTTCTTTATCTTTTATAGTAAAACAATATCATACACCTAAAAATACATATTTCTAAATTTTACATATGGCTTTGGTAACGTATAATTGGCATAGCAGATAGATACACTTATATACATGGGTATTAGAAGTACGGAGTTACTTGGCTTAGGGCCAATTTGGTGTTGGATAAGGTACCCTACCCCATTGGACAACTCTAGTGAGAAGTGACTCTACATGAGCACTGCCCTTAACCAGGCCCAATAAGAAACCAGCTTTAGGGTTTTAGAGTTTAGACCCTTAAGAAATGAGGATTAGTGGCTCTACAAAACCCTCATTTACCCTCTACATGACAGCCTCTCTTCTCCAGAGGCCACAAACTTCCATTCTGTCTCCTAAATTTCCAGCCTCCCTCCCACTGCATCCATCAACCAATTCATCTGTTTATGCACTGCATTATTACTCTGTTTACTTGCTTTTTCAGTATTGTCTTTATAGTATGAGTTGCTTGAAAAAATATTTTCAAAGTTTAATGTTTGGCAATATAATTTCTGTTTCTGCACTCTACTGGGGCACTCTGACATTTTTCTCAGATTTCATGGTCGCCTAATTATCGAAACGTGCAAATATCGAACGTTTTTGGGTGCCGCTTTGCAAGCATTAATATTGAAAAGTTCTTTTTTTCTCATTGTTTGCTTGCCTGTTCTACCCATACATTTCTTTGTTTTTTTTTTTATTATTTAAGCAAGGTTGTAAAATCTCTTCATGTCGCAAACATTTAAGATGAATGTTCTTCCAATAAGTGCTTCTAGGAATTTGAATTTGAATTTGAATTCTCCTCCTTATCAGGTGAAGTCACTACTATCTCAACCAATATTTTGTAGGTAAATATGACTTTTTTAAAAATAAATTTTATATAAGATCATTTTACATAAGAGAAGTCTTAGAACCAAATATTAAATGTTTGCAATTCAGTTTGGCGTGTTGTGAACCTGAAAATTGAGGAACTGTGAAGATTTGTAGAGCATGAGGATGCTATAAACAGTCATTACTCCCCTTCCCCTCTTACGCCTTGATATATGGAGTCACTAATAAGCCATTTCACACAAAGATTCATTGGAGGCATAAGGGGGGGACGAAATCACTATAAAGGAAGGTGGCTATTTTACAAGTTTGTTTCAAGGGTATGTTCTGTTACGTGAAAATTTAGAATTGAAGTAGGAAGGAATAGGAAAAGACTATAATCATTTAGACTTTTTTTTATAGAGAAGGCTTCAAAATTTGGAGTGTAAAGTGGGGCAGACTGGACTAGAATGATATAAGAAAATTAGTGGGATTTTCCCAAAAAGAGTGCGTGAAGTTTTCAAGACAGAGGGGATGGAAAAATAGTACAATTCCTTACAATTTTTTATAATTAATTTTACAAATATCGTACAATTGCTTCACAACTCCTTATAATTTCTTATAGTTTTACAATAAATGAAACATGGTCAAGTAATCTTCTTAAAATTTAGTTATAAAGACTAGGGGATTTGTCCAACTAAATTCGTAAAACGAGTAAGTTAAGTAGGTACTTTTTTTGTAATTTGACTCGATCCTTAGGGTTAGAAGACCTGACTTTATTAATGTGTGGAATTGAGCGAAGGTTTTGATCCTCTAACTCAACCTATTAACCCACATATGAAAAAAAGAATGTTCTAGAGTCTTCTTTTGAAAACTTAGGTTATTTGACTCAATTTTGAATTATAACTTTACTACTTTGAGTGTTATAATGGACTAACTACTAAATCATGAAAAGTAATTGTAAAATTAATGATTGTAGTTTGCTAATTAGTACAAAGCTGGGTGTTGAACTTGGTAAGAAGCACATTACTTAGCTCTAAATATCAACTTTTACATGAAATTATGTGTGGTTCGGTTAACCCTAAACGAACAACAAGATGATATATATTTGTAGGAACTGATTCAAAGGTATGCCGAACCCTATGAGTGAAGAATAGGGTAAAGAGGAAACCTAACCTACTCAACAATTTTAACCATTCTCTCGTTGGTCTCAATTTGCATTTTGATTAGGTCTATTCGCAACTGCCAAATGATAGCTGCTGGGCCACGTATTCTATGGTTAGAAGGGGCATTGAACTGAACCCTCTCACCCCCCCAAAAAATGACTGGTTTTCGTTTAAAAGTAAGTGATGGATGAGAATTGTAGTGAAGCCATGAAAAAGGTGTGGAAAAGGAAAGGAGAAGGCCGAACCCAAATTCACAGTGGGGTGTTTGTCCACTTAGCTATGCTCCATCGAAAAAGGAAGTAACCAAATTGGATTTCACATTAGACTTCCACTGACCCAAAACTGCCCCACCATATCTCTCTCTCTCTCTCTTCTCTCTCTCGTGCGTCTGGGACCACTCGGACGAGGCGACCAGTCGACCACCCACCACCAAATGTCACTCCTACCCATAATGCCATAATGCTATCTATATGACACAACTACATCTTAAATCTAAACTTGTCATTTCATCCCACAAATATGGTACAAATAATGTTCCATTTACTTGCGAAGAGTTGTAAGTTTGGCTTTAAAAAATTATAAATAATTATAAAGAATTGTAAGTTATTTGTAAAATTAGTTATAGAAAGATGTAAGAAGTTGTATGCTTAAATAGTTGTCAAGTTAGTTATAAAATGGTATAAGGAATTGTACGAAATTATAAACAACTATAAAGTCTGTGAACTAAAGTTAAATTCAACAGAGCCTTAGTGGATCTTAGGTTTAGTAAGATGTATGCTCTTAAAATGGTATCTTCTTTTTTACTTTAAACTTGCGAGTTTATTACAACTTTTATAACTAAATTTACAATTATTTGTAGTTTGTTACTTATAACTTGAAAGAACATATCTTTAGCATTAAATCTGCTATACTTTTTGTTTTTTTTTTAAAATAAAAAACCTCATAACTTCAAAGTTTTTAAATTTTTTGATAACCATATTAAAGGTTGGCTCAAAGAATTAGAACCTCAACCCTAACCTAACTGTGACTTAAATTGGGTCTCTTGCCCTTGTCTTAGATTCCGAGCCTAGAGGCATGCGTGTGGCTTCACTTTGATTACCACATCTTTTCCTTTTTTTTTCATAGTTTTGAATATTATAAAATATTTGACATTTTTATTAATTCAGTTTTGAAATTGTATTCTTTTTTTATAGCAATTTAAAATTGTATTAACTTGCTTTGGGTTAATAAATTTTTGACCAGGCGTCATGTCACCTTGGTGGGCATGGATGACGAGGGGTGGATGGATGAGTAGCACAGGGTACTCGTAAAATAAGAATCCGATTCATAATATCATGTGTTAATTAAGTGTTAGTATAACAATAATACTTGCTTAATCCGAGGTTAGGTGAGACGTAATTAATAATAAAATAAAGTTACGTAAGGGACTTGGCCAATTTGCCTCTCCTTCAAATCCATTGAATCATGCACTTGTTGCCAATTTCCATGCACGATTCCATGCCTCATGACATTTTAAAAATTAAATATCAATCTATTTATGTTTTTATAATATAATATACTAATAAGGTCTTATTTTAATGATCAAAACTGATATTCGATTTCTATTTTTTATTGTATTACCCTTTGTTACTTTTTTGGACCAAAAAAAAATTCTATATATTTTCTTCGTCTTTAAAAGGTTGTCAAACTTTGAGAAGATAAAAACTTAGGAAAATATCATTTATTTTTCCAATTTCTAAATAAAAGATCACTTTTTTTAACTATATAAAAAGACTTTAATAATAATTTTGGGACATCTAAAATGAAATTTTTGACAACTTTTAATGAACAAATAGAGTAATATATAACAAAATAATAATAATAATAATAATAATAATAATAATAATAATAATAATAATAATAATAATAATAACTATAGCTAGTATAATATAAAATTGAGTGATATCATATGCTTATGCCAAGTGACTTGGTATTAGCGGTTCAAATTAATTCTATTCATTTTTTTTTATCAGACAATAGTAATTTATAACCACTCCAATCAAATTCATCAATAAGATTTGAAATATTACATTTTATTGACAATAAATTGTGAAAAACTATAATGGTGATAATACTACTTTTTTGGCTCAAATTTGTCAATAATATGTATTTATTCGATACTTTTCAATGTAATATTTTATTAAATTTATCATGCTATTTTGGTTATACTATTATTAAGCAAATTGATTAAATTATTGTTATTTTGGTGAGAAAGGGGATGGGTAGGCCCCTAATTAAATTGTTGTACTAGGCATAAGTCATGTTTGGCAATCCATTATTAATTGTTAGGTATAAGTTGGTAAATATTTGCATTATCCGTTTGAGAAAAAGATTTTTGGTAAAATTAGTTGTTTCTAACAAAACTATTTGGTGAAATTTTATATTATACCCATAACTCAATTTTATTAACTGTTTATACATTATAATTATTTTTATTCCATATTTATATTTCTTCTCAATATTAATTAAGAGTTATATGATATATAAAATTATATTTATACATCTACACAATTTTAATTATGAATATTTTTTTGAAGTTTATTTTTGATAATATATTTGACATTTATGTGCTAGAACTATTTATTTATTATGATAGACTAAATTATTTGTTAAAATATAGAAAATATTAAAATAAAAAAATTAACTTAGATATTCATAATTATCCTCTAATTTCCAATGATAATTAGTATAATTTCACCAAAATATGAAGGACAATATAGTAACTTTAAGTATCAATTGTAATAACCTCTTCCAAAAAGCTCTTTCAAAGAGTTTTTTGTAAAATAGTTTTTAGGTAAAAAAACTATTCCAAAAAGTTCTTTACTAAATAATCCAATTAACTTTTTAACTCAGTCGAATAGTTAAAAACGACTTACTTTTCTTATCATCAGCTGTTATACTTTTAAATTAGCCTTCATTATTATTGAATTTCAAAGTTTTTTTAATCCAAATTTTGATTACAGGTATTCAATAAGTAGTAAGTTACATGCAAATGTTTTCATATAAATAACCCTCACCCATTTGCAAAATAGGAATAATTACATCTGAGACTCTACCAATTCAACACTCACTTTTCTTTATATATGCTAACTAGGGTTATACCCCTTGAGGGCATTAATTAAATTTTTAATAAATTAATTATTTTTTAATTTAATTATTTTTAATTAATTTATAACAATAAAAATTAATTATAAATTAAAAAGTTTTTTTTCAAATAACAATAATAAATTGATATATTAGATTATATAATTTATTATAAACACTAAATAGATATGTCTCTTTATTTTTCTTAATTTGATTAATATATTTTTTATTCTTAATGTCCATTATATTTAATGTTAATGTGAATAGGCCCAATATTAAATTGAATTAAAATTGTATTTAATCTACCTATTTAACATCTTACATGACATCACACGTGTCGCTCATACATTACTTCAACTTAATATATATATATATATATATATATATATATATATATATATATATATATATATATATATATATATGTATGTATGTATGTATGTATGTATGTGTGTGTGTGAGGGAGAGAGAGAGAGTGAGATAATAAATACTAATACTAATACTAATTTTTATATAATTTATATTTTTTATATTTTTCCCTACTTCGATGATTATTATCATCACTACATTTTGAAGAAAACTGATAGAGGTGATTCATGTATAAAGTAAGTGTTTCATACATTATTTACTTCGACTTCTTTTATCTTATACTAGTACTTTAACCTGTATTATGTACTCGACAATTATTAAATTACTAGACTTTAACCTGTGCTACTCATAGGTTGCTCTAAAATATTTTTAAACTTATAAAATAGAATACATAAAAAAAAAAGTATAACTAATACTTATAATTTACAGCTATTTAATAAAAATAAAACTAAAAATAAGCATTTTTAATTAGTAAATCATACCTAAAGTTTATAAATTATGTTTCTAGAAAGAAAACTGTAATTTTTAATTCTTTTATTTCTTGGTTATCAGTTTTCGCTTTTTCTAAATTCATACACTTTATCTTTAATATACTTCCTTTATCTTTTTTATTATATAGTTTTTAGTAAACACTCTATTATGAAGCTCAATAGTTCTATCTATGTATTACATTTCTTCCTCCATTTTTATTTGTTATCAAACATGAATGAAATAAACAATGATTTACTACTATTATCTTTATATATAGTTGCAAAATTTAAGTCTAATATTTATATAGATTGACCTTTATATCTCAGATAAGTATATTACTATATTATGCCAATGGGATGCCGGACTTAGTTCCCCATTCTCGCTCTTTCAATAACATTTGAGAGAAAATCCAATTATAATAATTAAATAAGGTCATCATTGATACTTATTACAACACTTATATAAAATTGCCCAATAAATTTGTAACACTCAATCTTTTGTTGCCCGAGATAAAGGAAAAAATAATGTATGGCATTCTAACAAAATGGTAATATTTTGCTAAATGGAAAGCCCAAAAGAGAATGAGATGAGGAAAAAAAAAGAGATTCATAAAATTATAAGGGAAAAAACTTTCAAATTGAGATGCATTATCCTAATTTGCCTACTAATTATTATATTTAAAAATACAACACCAACACAAATATAAGAAAAAGAGGAGAGCATGCCCAAACCTTCAATTCCATTCTTAAATTCGTAATAAACAAAGCAATACATTTTATTTTATTGGTAATAAACCAAGAAGGAAGGAGAAGAGAGGGACAAAATAAAATATAGACTACATTGCTACTCCTCCCTCCCATCCAATTTGCCTTGCTTTTAAACCCAGAAATTAGAAAAGGAAGGTACAGAGATAAGTTAAGTGAAACGGTTGAAATTAGATGTTTTTAATTGTCATCTTCAACTCTTCCTCCTTTAAATACTCTATTAATGGTAAAGGATATTTATTTTTAGATGAATTAGGATGAAAATCAACGAGTGTAACGCTGATGAAGATGATAAGATGCTCAATATCTCAGCGTATTTAGCTTATATGTTTAAATATATTAATTTATTCTACCAAAAAAATTATATATATTAATTTCTCTTATTTATTTTAATATACATTTATAAAGTTCTTAATTCATTATTTAGCTTTACGTACTATTTTTTCTAAAAGTACACAAAGTTTATATCAACAAAAAGTTATTAATTTTATAAAAAGATATAATAATAATAATAATAATAATAATAATAATAATAGTAATAATAATATTTATATTTATATTAGTATTAATATACACAAATAATTACATCTTAACAATAAATACATCACTTTAATAACACAAAAAAACCTACGAATTAATGACTCACTTATATATATATATATATATATATATATATATATATATATATATATATATATGATATGATGTATTGTATAAAGAGTAATACTATTATTTGAATAATGAACTGAATTGGTTATTCTATTAATTCATATTGTTCGCGGTCTTTGAAATCAATAGAGTTTAAGATGAAGTTAGTAAAACGAACTTCACAATTGTATAATTAAAAAATTACTTATATCATCAAATGTCAATATAGTAACTAAAAATATATTTTTCATCTACAATGACCTTTTTTTTTTTTTTTTACACATGGACATGGGCGGAGTAGGGCTGAGCAACGGGCTGGGCCGGGCTAGGGAAAAATTAAACGGGCTGGGCCGGGTCATGGGCCGGTTGACTTGACCCGCCCATGGGCCGGAGCTAAACATGAAAATGTCAAGTGTAGGACTCGTTAAACCTCGTTTTTATCGATTTTTAATGTATTATTTAACCCAATTCCGTGATGATTTCAATGATATTTATTTAGTTTTGAGTTAGATTTTGCTCATTTTCTCTTTATTGTCATCTAAGCTCGTAAATCTTTTTATTACTGATTTTTGGGCTTAAATTTGAGAGATTCGAGGTAAATTTGATGAAAAGCGATAAAGAGAAGAGTCTCGGGCCCAAGAGGAGGCAAGAAAGAAGCCTACAACACATCAAGAGAAGTTGCACTGACCTATCAGTGCGAAACCGCACAGTCGCGTGCATCATCGAGCAAAAGGCCCGAAGTCAAGAAAGGTTGCACGGCCCCCGTGCGCATATAGCACGGCCGTGCGAGAACGCGCACGGCACCCCGTGCCTAAGTAGCACGGCCCGTGCAAGTGAGGCGAAAAGTTCGGGCATTTCGCACGGCCCCTCGTGCGCATACCGCACGAACGTGCGAGAAGATGCACGGTACCCGTGCCAAAATAGCACGGCCCGTGCAAGTGAGGCGAAAGTTCAGGCGTTTCGCACGGCCTACCGTGCTATTCAGGCATTTCGCGCGGCCTACCGTGCGGGCCATGCACGGCCGTGCGAAACTTCGCACGACCATGCAAAGATCATGCTTCGGCGGCTTTATAAGCGATTTTTGTCTATTTTTTTTGCAGTTCTTTTCTCCATAAAATTTTAGGGTTTCTAGGGTAGTTTCCAGCCGTCAAATCCCTTTAGATTGAAATTTAATATTTTGAATAGATATACCAACAACTTTCAAGTTGAGTCTAAAATAATGTTGCCCAAATAAGCAAGTTGGCATGATGAAATTAGAAGTAGACTCCACTTTGGTCAAGTTGAATTAGCCTCGAAATCGAAATCGTAAAAGGACAAAGGATGTTGTGATATTGCTTGGGCATTAACAGGCTCATAATTCATATCTTCAACATATTAGTACAAATTTAGTATTTACTCCCATCGACCAAAAAGTTTGACAAATTCATTGAACAATATAGCTATTGTCATCGGAGAACTCAAAAACCGTCAACTCAAGATTTGTGTTACATGTAATTCAACGTCGGGACAAGGGAGATATCGTCCATATGACAATGTTTCGGTTTGATAACGCCGCAAATAAGCACCTCAAAGAATCAACCTTCGCGATCCCCACTCCTCCCTCTTGTATCATCATCCTCTTTGTGATTGGTGGAATATGCATAAAAAAATTAATTAAAACAATTTAGATATATAAATATAATCTACTATATCAATTAAAAAGCTGGGATTGTCAACGGATCTCGTGCCATCATAGAAAGCTCCGGGTATCTCACCGAGCTCTTGTGCCAAAAATCCAAAACATCTAACTCCAAATTCAAATCAAGACCTGGCTCCTCCAAGTATAAATCCGGATGGGACCTCCCAGCTTGGGCATAGAGCTTCTACCACTAAAACTACTATAATCATCAAAGTAGTCATCCCCGATAGCACTAATAGTAGGAGAAGGATTAATGATAGGTGAAGTTGATGTCGAGTGTAGCTTGTACTCATTGTATAAGGAACGCAAAGTGCTTAACACATTATCAACACGTTCCGTAGCTTCATCAAATCCAAACAACTTACTAAAGCAATACTCAACAAATTTAACTTTACACCGAGGATCCAAAATGACAGCACATGACAAGTATAAATTATATTCCGACCAATACTTGTCAAATTTTCCAAGCCTTTCATTTGCCATATTAGCTAGATAATCATAAGGACCTTGAGCTGTCTCAAGCAAACGCCTATGAACCATCCATGCACCCTTGAAATACAAGTTAGATGTTGGGGTCTTCACGAGCACTAAACATGCAAGTTACCTCATAAAATAACTTGAGAAACTTATGAACCATACTAAGTTTCTCCCACTCCTCCTCTAAAGGCACATAGGTTTTCAACGGAGAATTAGTTGATCTCAAGTAGAGAAACACATTCTTGTAATACAAGATATTATCAAGCAACTTGTAAGTGGAATTCCAACGAATTTGCATGTCCAAATTCAGTTTTCTTTTGACATCCAAATGAAAGATCTTTTGTGCACTTTCATAAAATTCTTTACCTCTAAGAGAAGATCTACTAATCAATTTCACCAAATTTCGAATCTTTTCCATAATTTCCTCAATCGACTTTAGACCTTCTTGCATAATAAGATTCAGGATATGTGCACAACATCGTACATGAAAGAATGCACCACTACTTATCAATCCACTTCTAGGAACAAGACACTTTTTAGATTAGCCATCATCACATCATTGTACTTAGCATTATCCACAGTTATGATAAGTATCTTGTCCTCGATATTCCATTGAGTAAGAAATAAAAGCACTTCATTTGCTATGCTTTCACCATCATATGGAGGTGTCGGTGCTCTAAACCTAAGGATTCTTTTGTGCAATTTCCAAGCATTATCTACAAAATGGGCTGTGATGCAAATGTAGTGTTGATAAGTATGATTTGACCTCCAATTATCGGTTGTCAAACAAATCCTACCGGGGATTTTCAATAACATATCTTTCAACTTATCTCTCCCCCTACATAGACATCAGTTCTCTCTTAGCCGTTGAACGACTAAATGACACAAAACCCGGGTTAGCTTTAGACATCATCCGTCTAAAAGCTTTTTCCTCAACAGATCATAAAGGAATGAGCTCCTTCAACTATATAAAGAATAATTTCCTTACGAAGCTCACTCATATTAAACACAAATTCCACATTATCATCATCACTATCTCCTTCACCACCTTGAAACCCACTAGGTGTCATTGGACATCTCTCCAAATGACGCTTTAAATGAGAAGTCCCACTCCCCTTAGTAGCGGATAAAGACATTTTACAATACATGCAAATTGCGATTGGCTCACCTTGTGGATTAGTGTCTTCCTTGAGCTCTCTCCATACTTTGGACTTTTTCTTCCTTTTAGCTTGTGGAGCATTATACTCACTATAACCATCTTCCGTTACTTGCCTAGAAGACATTCCTTCACTATCCATCCCTAACATAAGAGAACAAAAGCACTATTAATCACATGAATATCTTTCATACCCTTCGCGTAATTTCCCTTTTTACAAGAAAATCAAGCAATGTTAAAATAAAAGAAAGCAAATATCAACGAAATGTTCAAGAAGATAGACACGGATATGACGGAATTATTTCAGTTGAGGAGTTGAAAGCTGGGCTGCTAAAGTTTGGCTCTCGGCTTGGAGAGTCCGAAGTAAAGATTATCGTTGAATCACATTGTCTTTCACTTATTCGGATCCTCTTTCCTTTTCTTAGTAATTTTGATTTGGTTCTTGAAGATTTGTTTTTTATTAGTAGTAACTTAATGCATTGTTTTTGGTCCCATGTTAAAGAGATGGTAATATGCCCACGGCCGTCATTTGGCCAAAGTGTTACCATTAGAGGTTGAGCGAGTCGATTTAGGATGCATTGATAAGTGTGTTTTTTTCTTTAAAAAAATCCATTGTTCTAACCGTAACGCCCCCAATTACCGTTACTTAATAATTCTCAAATTCGAGAATGTTAGGTATGGTCGCAGCGGAAGTTAACGATCGAAGGCGTTACCGCCGCCCTAACAAAAGGACAAGGTTGAAATAAAGTACCATAATAACCTCGTGTATATTAGTTATGCCTCCGTAAGTCCAGTGGAAATATTAAATGCTACGTCGCAAGGTGACATGACAACAACTTAAATAAACCAATCCCAAAGTACAGTCCTGCTACTTATTTACGGATATTAACGGCAAAAACAATACGTAATATTTAATTACAATCCGAGGTCAACCCAAACTTAACGAGGAAGAGAATCACTCGTGAGCATCTAACCCGTCATAGAGCAATGATAGTGAGGTATTCAGCTAAGTCTTGCTCCCGTCAGAGCTTCTTAGGCAAGGGACTGTTGACATATGTTTTTCCTAAAAACAAAAACATTAAAATAATTCGAAGAATGAGTCGAAACTCAGCACGAACATTCCCGCACAAGTCAAATAATTTTGAAACACATTGATTGAGCGCGCCCATTTCAATTCATTTTAGTTTGAAATCGGGGGAGAGAATATGAGTAAAACTTGCTTGCCGGTTATTATCCGAAAGTGGAAACCTTTGATAATTGATACGATCTTAGTAAGGTGCACACCTCCCGGCCGACCGAGAACCCGAGTTGAAGCCGCGCGGGTTGGGCATAAGCCCCGATTATTGATAATTGATGGGCATAAGCCCCGATAATTGATAATTGGGCGGGGACCACTTGATTAGGTGGCAAAACTTGATTTGTAAATGATTCATTATTAGTTATATATATGAGAAATGTTGAGATTTGATGAAACATGTGAGTTTTCGAAAGGTACAGGTAATGAACGTACTCGAACTAAGAGTGTTTGTTTTCTCCCTTTTTATAAAAATTCAAGTTATCGACTAATCGGCAACCGAAGCGGCCTCGGCTACGTTTCAAATAGATTTCTGTTATTAATGATGTTTTTCTTGAGTTTTAATACTTGAATTTGTATTTTGTTGACGTGAATTGAAAAGGTGTGAAATATGCTCTTAATATATATATATATACATGTATAATCAATCACTTATCTTTACTATATTCATTAAAAAGATATGAAACATGCTCTTAATAATTCTTATCCCTAACGTAATTTCTTTATTCCTCATTTATCGAATTCAAACCCATAACTAAGTGATTATTCAATTTATCGGTGCCTTTCCACAGGAAGGCTTCACAATTAACCAAATTACCCAAAATTCATACATACACCATTTTAAGGGCCTAAGCATTATTTTCTCATCGAATTCACATTCACAACCACCATTAGGTATGCTTAATATTCAAACTATTTTCGCACACCTCTGCAACTACACATTAGCTAGTTCAGACTTCTACATGTACTCGCCCTTCGTTACTCGAGTAATCCATCAAATTACTCAATTATATGACAAAACATCCCTAATTTCATTCTCTAAATTATAATTTCCCAAAAGAAGTCACATTTATACACAGATCAATCCATCACCGCCACACCTCAATCATCCATACCAATCCGAATTTTCCCAAATCAATTCTCAAATTCACTTCGCAAATATATTTCTAGATCATATGATTCGATTTTTCAACTACAATCACCGATAAATAACAAGCGTACAATATAGGGTTTGGGATATTACCTTCAAAGCGCAGAGATGGAAACCAAGAAGGAGATGAAGTGGTGACGGTTCCCCTGAGACCCGTGCTGCATCGGCGAGTACCGGAAAGGCTTTGGAGGTGGCTGCGTCCGGTGGTTGACTCGTCGGTGGCCGCGGCAGGGAGTCCCGCAGCGCCTAGCGGGAGGAAGAGAGAGGCAGCGAGAGTGCGAGAGAGGGAGGAAGCGAGACAGGAAGAGATGAGGGCGGCCGGCGCCGGTCTCTCGCCGGCGTCGCCGGCGCTGCTGGCCGGAGAGGGCGCCCACTGGGAAGAAAAAGTAGGGGAGGACAGGAGGGCGAGAGGGACGGGAGGAGCAGAGGAATGAGATTTCGAATGAATTCTCCCGATTTCATTTTATCCCCAAGTTTTTAAATATTTTTTTCGATTCCAAATAATTCGATTCTGGATTTTTCTCTTTAAAAATCTGGTTATTTGTTATTATTTATTTTATTTTTATTTTTATTTTTATGTTTATTTTTTTGTTTTATTTTTATGTTTATTTTTAGGTATTTATTTATTTATTATTATTATTGTTACTTTTTAATTTTATTTAATTTTATTGATGATGTTTACAAATTATAAATATAATTGTTCGCTTGAAATGTAATATTAATGACCTTGCAATCATATACCATCTCTTGTAAAATTTAAAATTTTCTCTTTTAAACATATGCATAATTTATAATTATTATTATGAGATTTTTATTAGGGCCACTTCGTCGCCGTAGCTGCATAACGCATGTATAAAAATAATTTAAATATAAAATATCGAATTGAAGTGCACGCGCTCAATTATATAAATATTGTAATTAATAAGATAAGTAATATGATTTAGGGTTGGGTTGTTACACTAACTAAAGTAATTATAATTTTATCTTCTTGGTTTAGTAGGTCGCTTTCATAAAGCTTACTAATGAATGATTTAAAAAAAAATAAGTAAGTTTTGGAAAAAAAAAAAGGGGTCGAGTCGGATGAGAAAAGAAAAGGCTCAAAGGAATCCACACATATATGGCTTATAAGCTCCTCGGATTCAAATTGCAATTGAAATTTTACACAAAGCCAAATGGATGTGAGGGGGAATCTTCTTGGTTTAGTAGGCCAAGACTTGAGTTGCTCGACAACCATAGAAACTTCTTCTCCGATGCCCACTAACTTCCCCTCTCCTGAAAGTGAAGCAAATAGCCCCCTCCCTCCCTTTTGTCCATCTAACTTATAGATTTCTTCCTACATAATAAGTAGTGATGTTGGATCCAAAGTGATGAAAGAGAGCCCCTTACGACCAACCTAGAGGCCATCGGTTCCGATCTCAATACCAAATCATGGGTCATCTCGGTAGTATGGAAACAAAGTTTTCCACTCATTTAGACATAAATAATCGACCTAAGCTTTTGGATTGGGACAAGTAGCAAACAGATCGCACACAACAGGAACACGGAATGAGCATTCGAGTAAGTATAAATTAATCAACAAGGGAAAGGAGAAGGGGTTCCAACCAAGTTGTATGTCCACAAGTGAATTGATGCTATAAATCAAACACCATGATGATTAATTCGCATTTCTTTAAAGAAAATTACGGACACCCAAAGCACTAGGCGAGAGAGAGGGAAGGAGGAGGGATGAAAACAGGAAAAGATAACCATGCATACATAAGATATAAATTTATCAAACAGGTTGGTGGGCACTCCAGGAGGGATTACATACCACGGCAGCAGAGCAAACCGGATGGGGAAAATCGGGAGAGAGGCAAATTCAAAACAACCCAGCTCACCAACTCACAAACCCAAATTCAAAACAATCAGGGATTACATACCAATGACAGACTTGTAAAACAAGAGGGAAAGAAGTATGACTCCTAAACTCACAAACCCAATTCAAAACAACTAAGAATGAGTTCAACTACAATTCAAATTTCGACAAAATACAAAGCAAATACCGAGGAGTGGCAGCGAGAACACTATGGACAGAGAGACAGAGCGAGATGGAGGAAGAGCGACGGCGAGAGAGACAGGGCGTGCGAGAGAGAGCAATGGAATCGAGAACACGAAGGACAGAGAGAGCGATGGTGGCGAAGGCTTCGAGCTCCGGTTCACCGGCGACGGTGGCTAGATGGCGAGAGACAGGGCGTGCGAGAGATATAGAGAGCAATGGTAGCGAGATGGAGCGAGAGGGACAGGGCTTGCGAGAGAGAGGAGAGACAGGGCGTGCGAGAGAGAGCAGTGAGCACTTACCCTTTTGCTTTGGCCCGTGAAAAGCCCGCGTCCGACCCGTTAACGGCCCTTCTTCCACTCGACCCTTTTAGCCCGGCCCTTTTGTTATTAAAAATGGGCTTCGACCCTTTTTGGGCTCGGCTCGCTGGCCCAATGGGTACCCTACCCATTGGCCAGCCTTACTTGTTACTTTACAATTTTAATGGCATATTAATTACTAATTTATCAATTTTATTTTCATTAATTATTTATTAAGAAATGACAAAGAAATAAAATAATGATATATTAGACAATTCACCTTTTAACTATTTAAATTTTTAATTAACCTTGATTTTTTCCAACACATTAAGGCTCTATTTGATTCTAAGAAAATAGGTTGGAAAGAAAATTTAAATGGAAAAAAAGTGATGAGGAAAAAAGTTAAGAGGAAATTAATTTTTTTTCTTATGTTTGGTTCAAGGAAAAATAGAGGGAAAAAATTATAATCATTACATTATCATGAAGAGCATAGAGAAAATACTCAATAGCATTGATTAATTGAGAGGAGAGAGAAAATTTTTAATGGCATTTCTTAATAGAATTCTCTCTCTTTTTTCATTTCTCTCTCTTTGTGAAAATTTTCTTCCATTTTCCTCTCAATTTTGGAAGGAAAATATCATTGACCAAATTGACAAAATTTTCCATGAGTTTTTCCATGAAACTTTTTTCTCTCATTTTTTTCAATTCAAACAAGGGAAAGAAATTCATTTTCCATATTTTTTTCTTTCCTTCTAATTTTCTTTGAATCAAATAGAGCCTAAAGTGACATGCAATATAAAATAGACGGAGTATTTATTTTATTTATACCATTATTGAGTCACACATATCTTCACTTAGTAAATTTGTAATATTGTCGCTTATTTATTACTTAATTTTGTTTTGTTTTTTCAATAATTAAAAAATCACATGTGATATATATATTGTGATGATATTGTGTTCCCGAGCTTTGAAGATATATATTTCCTCGAGATTTTCCAACACTACCAATGCCATCCGGTAAATAAGTCACAACTTTGTCATATCAGTGAAATCAAGAATGTATTTTACTCAATGATAATATAAATAAAATATAAACCCTCAAAATATGAAACGTGTTGGGAAAAGGCGGATCGGTATAGCGGAAGCGAACCCTTTTCCCTCTTTGTGTAATTTAAGATAGGCTACAAAATTATGGAAATATAATAAATGGAGACATAAATTTTTACGTGGAAAACCCTCCAAGACGAAGGGAAAAACCACGGAACCGTTGGTCCGAAAAATATACTTCCACTATATGAATAATAGGATTACAACGAGTATCTCCTCTAAATAAATTAGAGGGTACACTCGATACCTCACCCACTCGGGATGGAATATAAAATTAATCTCACCTAATTTTTGGTGGAACTCCCTCACCTATTTTTGGTGGTACACTCAACACTCAAGTGTTTCTCACTCAGATTATCTTGCTTGCTTACTTGCCTCAACTCTCCCCAAAACCTCCAATTTATAGGATTTCATGAACTACTAAATTGCTCTGTCAAACCGTGTAAATCTTTGCAAGGCAATCATCCACAATTCACTTTGTCAACATCATTAATTTAGGAGGTAGAAAATCTTGGTGTATCAATGTTAAGTTTCTTCACCTAGGCTTAGGCATAGCATGCTCTAATAGATTTTGTCCCCTTACTTTTTGGTGTGGCACTAGTAAGTTTCTTCCTCCTTCCTCCCTTTTTTTTTTTTTTTTGTATTCACATTATGTGGGTCTCACCAATTATGGAGGGAACCCAACTAATCTCCCCTTCCCGACTTAATTGGGGGCACCACACCGGCACCTTTGCAACATTTTTCGAACTTCTTGGTCGGTATGACTTTGGTCATCATGTCGGACCAATTTTCATCGGTATAGACTTTTCAAGTTGTAGGAGTTTATCTTCCAACACCTCCCGAATTCAATGGTAGCGAACATCAATACGTTTTGAACGGGAGTGAAAAGTGGAGTTCTTGGCTAGATGTATAGCACTTTGGTTATCACATGGTAGCACATATTTTTCTTGCTCGTGACCCAATTCGAGTAAGAAATTTTTCATCCATAAAACTTCCTTGCACGCTTCGAGTAGTTGCAATATACTCGGCCTCAATGGTTGATAAAGCCACACATTTTGGAGCTTTGATTGCCAAGAAACAGACTCCTTTTGCAAAGGTAGTCGGATACCCTAATGTCGATTTTCTCGAATCAATGTCACCAGCCATGTCCGCATCCGTGCACCCCTCTAACACAGGTTTTCCTTTTCCAAAGTATAAGCTCTTTTTACTTGTTCCCCTTAGATACCGTAGTATCCATTTTACTGCTAACCGAGTGTTCTTTACTTGGGTTGGTTAAGAATCGACTTACTACTCCCATGACATATGCAATATCGAGCCTGGTACATATCATGGCATACATAAGACCGCCAACAGCTGATGAATAAGGGACATTTTTCATCTCTCGCCTTTTCTTTCTCACTTGTCGGACTCGGTTGACTGACAACTTGAAATGTCCAAGCAAGCGGTGTGCTCACTGAGCTTGGCCTTGTGCATGTTGAATTTTTCCAGGAATTTTTCAAAACACTTCTCTTGGGATAGCCATAATAACTTCTTTGATCGGTCTCGAGTTATTTTCATCCCAAGGATCTCGCTTCACCGATCCTAGATCTTTTATGGCAAATGACTTGCTCAAAGCCTTTTTAGTACAACAATTTTCTTTGGGTCATGCCCAACAATTAACATATCATCGACGTAGAGCAACAAAATAATAAAATCACCACTAGCATATTTCTTTACAAAGACACAATGATCGAGTGAGTGTCTTCTTGAAATCATGCTTGGCCATGAAAGAGTCAAACTTTTTGTACCACTTGTCTCGGCGCCTGCTTTAGACCATAGAGACTCTTTTTAAGTTGGCATACTGTAACGCCCTAACATAATCACTACACAAAACACTTATTGGATAAATATACTATGGCAAGGCAGTGGAAAACAATGTCGTATTAGGGCGTCACTGTCGTCCTTACTCGAGAGACTAGGCTAACATCGCAACAAAACACAAGATCATCTTTTCAATTTACCCAACACTTACATTTAAAGTCTCGTAACATCAACCCAATATGTACATAATTTTAAACCACCAAACATGAGTTCGTACTCCCGAAATACATTATGGCATTTAACAATTTTACCATCAACCGTCAACCCTAAAACACTCAAGAATAAAAACCAAAGTCCGGTCACTCGCTTCCGAGTCAACACTTCCTGGTTCCTTTGCTCTTGACACTTTCTCGCCCGACATTAACCTTCTTTTCTTTCCCTAAAAACATTTAAGAAAACAAAAGAAAACAAGAATGAGCCATAGGCCCAAGTACAAGGGTAGCGTCATCGTAAAAAAATATTATAAAAGTCGGTGAGTGGGCGTAGATAATTAAAATTGGTTTCCAAAGCTATTTATGTGTAAAACCGAAGTAATTTCATTATGCATTAAGGTATTGGAATAACTTAGGACCCATTCTATGACATCATCATCCGATCGTATACACAATTCATTTATCCCGATCGATCGGGAGGGCCCTCGTGAATCGTAACCGTGTCCGTAAACGGTAATCGTGAATCGTAATCGTATATCGTAAACCGTAATCGTGTCCGTGAACCGTGTCTATAAACTGTAACTATGAACTGTAATCGTATCCGTAAACCGTAATCGTGTCTATGAACTGTAATTGTACTCATGAACCGTAATCGTGAACCGTAATCGTGTCTATTAACCGTAATCGTAAACCGTGAACTGTGACTATGAAGTGGGTCCAAATTATTTGTATTATTAAACAAGTAAACTCAATAATAACGATGAACACTTTGGAAAAAGGTACAAGCAATAACGTACCTCGGTCGATCCTTGCCTTTTAATTTTAATTTTCTTCACTTCCTTGGATAGTCGTTCCTATAGATGTTCTATCTTTAAACAGAAACTTAACCTTTACATTAGTAAATTTACTAGACTTTCTCGTGTTTATTTTTGATAAGTTTTCACATTCGTCTCCTTTAACTCTTCATGTATTATCTAATTAAGCTTCAGTGTCTAAGGAACTATTTTATGTGCCTCACACTTATCAATTGTTTAACTTATTAGCTGGTTTAACTTTCTAATTTCCCTCTTGATATTAACCCCAATCGGGACAAATCCACGGTTGAGGATTACGAGTTGGCCACAAGGTAAACCAAATTAAAACTCAAACATTCCCTCTACCTAACAAAACCAACAAGTGAAACTAGCTTCCCTGTTCCAAGAACATTGTTGGTGACTTGTTTTTGTTTTTCAACCCTTTGAATCGTGGTATATGCCTTGTTAATAGTGGGAAGAGGTTCTAGAAGCAAAATTTGACCTCTAACCGTGTCATAAGCCTCATTCAAATGCATTAGAAATTGCATGAGTTTCCTCCTTCGTTCTAACTCAATGGTTTTCTTAATTGCAGAGCAAGTAGTACTACAATTACATTAAGGCACTTCACACAAATCATTCATTTCATCCCACAACTTCTTTAGCCTTGTGTAATAGCCATCAACACAATCATTTCCTTGATATAAATAAGTAATATCCTTTTCCAACCGATACAACAAAGGACCATTATTCTAACCAAATCTTTCAATCAACTCTACCCACAATTGTTGAGCACAATTCACACAAGGGAAAGCTTCGGACAAATCAAGAACCATAGAATTGAGCAGCCAACTTACTACCATACTATCACATCTAACCTATTGATTATATGAGGAAGAAGTAGCATTTGGCTTTTTGCAGGTACCCATTCTCATATAAAAATTCGATAATTATATGCACAATTTGAATAAACTCGGATAAACTTTCAACACCTTATGAACATATACTCAACCCTATTTTCACATATAACCATACTTCAATTACTCCCCAAAGTTCCTCCAATTTCACCACAACCAATTCAAACCCAATTACAACATGGATTACAACATCTACTTGTCCAATTTTTCAATTATAACATAAATTTGTGATATAGTTTATTTAGAAATTAGGGATTAGAGAAATACCTTAAAAGGGGTTAGAGATGAAAATGGATGATGGAGGTTCAGTGGTGGAGCTTGAGGGTGTCGAGGTGGGGTTAGACGGCGGCGGACGGCGGCCGGGGAGGCGGCTCCAGCCTTGGTCGAGCGACGACGACAGCGGCAGAGGCGGGTTCCGCCCCACCGACGCGAAACAGGGAAAGGGGAGGGGAAACTTGGTGGCCGCAGCAAGGTATCGGTGGAGGCGCCGGTGGAGGCTTGCTGGCGGCGGCCGGCAGCAGAGGCGGTGACCGGTGGTGGTTGACGGTGACCGTGGCTGGGCCGGTGACAGCCGCAGGAGGAGAGGTAAAGAGGGAGGTGGGAAGAGGAGAGGAGAGAGAATGGAGTTTTGAGAGTGGGTTTCCGATTTTTTTGAAGTAATAGCCCCTCCCCTTTTTGTTTCATTCCTGCACCGCCAACATGTTCCACTAACTTCTTTTTTTTTTTCTTTAAGCATATCGATTAATCTTTCTAGCTTAAAATCTGTGTTGTTCCGACATATGTATATCTCTATGAATTTAAAAATGTTCAAATAATTATCTCGTACCCATAAACATTTATTAATTCGTAATGAAATAAATTATATAATTTTAGTATGTACATCCGTCCACAATTTCACGTGACTCATTGCTTTCAAACGATATTAAGACGATAAAACCCAAATTTAGAGTAATTAAATACGATTAAGATTTGGGGTGTTACACATACCAATTTTTCTTTTCGACAACTTCAAACCCTTCCGGTTGCTCCATATAAATTTCCTCCTCTAGGTCGCCATGTAGAAACGCCGTTTTGACATCTAGTTGTTCAATCTCCAAGTCTAGACTGGCGGCTAGACCAAGAACAACTCGAATGGATGACATCTTCACCATCGAAGAAAATATTTCTTCGAAATCAAGTCCTTTCTTCCGACTTGACCCTTTTATTACCAGTCGGGCTTTATACCTCGGTCTTGGATTATTTTCTTCAGTCTTGAGCCTCGTAAACCCATTTGTTTTTCAAGGTTCTTCTTCCTTTAGGTAGCTCCACAAGATCGTAAGTATGATTATCATGCAAGGATTGCATTTCTTCTTGTATGGCCTTCAACCATTCGGTTTTATGACTCGTCTATCATGGCTTCTTCGTAACTATGAGGCTCCCCTTATTTGTAAGAGTTACATACTCGTTTGGGTTATATCTTGTGGACGGTCGTCTTTCTCTAGTGGATCGCCTTAATTGAGGCTCTTTTGGAACCTCCGACTCGGTAGGTTCCGTGGTCGGATGAATCTAAATCTTCTCCATGCTCATCATTGGAGGTAGGGACATGGTCTTCATTGGTGTTGGCTTGTTCATTTCTAACTGCGTCTTCCCTTGAATTGTCATGAACTCGTAGAGGATGGATCCGGATCGAATTTCTAATGACCTCGGATTTTGGATTTCCGATTTAACATCTTCAATGGTCTAATCCTCAAAGAACACAACATCTCGACTTCTCACAATTCTTCGTTTACAGTGGTCCCAAAGTCAATAGCCAAACTCATCTCTCGGTGATCCGAGGTAATTTGTCTTGGAATCAAGTTTAGCTCTCTCGTCCTTAGGAACATGGACGAATGTGCGACAACCAAAAACCTTCAAGTGATTGTAGGAGGCCTTCTTTCTGGACCAAATTTTCTCTCGGTATCTCTCCATCCAAAGGAACCGATGGTGAAAGGTTGATAATGTCAACTGCGGACTTCACGAGTTCTCCCTGAATGACTTAGGAAGTTTTGCATGTGAAAGCATACAACGAACTCTTTCTTCAATGGTTCGATTCATCCTCTCTGCTAGACCATTTAATTGTGGTGTTTTTGGTGGCGTCTTCTCGATTCCGATTCCCTTTATCTTGCAATATGATTCAAAAGGGCAGCGGTATTCTCCACCGTTGTCAGCTCGAACGCATTTCAATTTTTGACCAGCTCTCGTTCCAATATAGCATGGAACTACTTGAATGCTTCAAGTACTTGATCTTTTGATCTCAATAAAGAGATCCAAACTTTTCTTGAATAGTCATAAATAAAAGTAACAAAGTACAATGCACCACCAAGTGACTTTTCGATCATGGAACACACATCAGTATGCACCAACTCAAGAATATGTTTTCTCTACTGGGTCCGACATTTTTCTAAAATGTCACCCTATGTTGTTTGCCGACCAAACAATCAGTACAAGACTCAAGTGATTCGCCTTTTAGTTGGGGAATCCGTTCTTTTCTCGGTGAGGATTTGCAATCCCTTCTCACTCATGTGTCCAAGCCTCTTGTGCCACAACTCCAAATTAGAGTTGTTATGTGCAACATTAATTTCCCCTTGGCACAACTTTCCTTGCATAACATAAAAGGAGTCTTCTTTTATACCTCTATCGACAATTAAGCTTCCATTTGTGACCTTCCATTTTCCACCACCGAAGTGGTTGTACAAACCTACATCATCATGTTTTCCAGTTGAAATAAGATTGAGACGTATATCGGGAACATGCCTCACATCTTTCAATACGAGTTTGCATCCAGTGTTGGTCATCAAGGTGACTTCACCTATACCAACAATTTTTCTTGAAACTTGATTTCCCATCTTGACCGTACCAAAATCACCATTTTAGTAAGATGAGAAAAAATTTGCATGTAGAGTGACATGGAAGGAGGCACCCGAGTCAACAATCCATGAACAATCATCCATGACCAGATTAACATAATTTTCTTCTTCAATAAGGAATACATCCTTTTCATTTTTGGCCGCAACGGCGAGTGATGCTCTTCTCTTCTCTCGTTATGTTCAATCCGATTAGGTTTAACTTTTCCAGACTTTCCGATCTTTCTTGAGAATCCGACACTCGGATTTCTCGTGGCCTGGTTTACCACAATAGTAGTAAACAAGTTTGGAGTGAGATTTTAATCTTCCCTGGACTTTCCACGTGCATTATTTCTTCCGCAGCTTATCACTTCTCATTGCGACTTTCAGCAACATTGGCTTCGGTTTGTGCCGAAATGCCTCTTTCTTTTCTTCTCGGCTTCTTCATTCGGAGACTGTCATGCGATCTGTATCCATCGTCAATTTACCTTCCGGAGCAGAGTTACTTATTGTAACCACCAACGTATCCCATCTCTCCGAAGTGAACTAAGAACCAGTAATGCCTCCAATTCATCTCCAAGTTTTATCTCGGCCTTTGACAATCGATTTATGAGCCCCTTGAATATGTTCAAGTGCTCTATCATATTTTGGCCGTCCTTATACTCTAACTTCACCAACCGTCTCACAAGGTGAGCTTTGTTGCGTGGAGTCTTCTTTTGAATCAACGACTCAAGGTGTGTCCAAAGCTTGTGTGCATTGTCAAAATTTGACAAATGCTCGAACAAGCTTCGGTCGATGTATTTTCGAATCGTCGCAACAGTCTTGTGGTTTAACATCACCTAATCTTTTTCATTTTTGCCTGGTGGCATATTATCACTTTGAATAGGCTCAGCGAGGTCTTTGCAAATTAAGTGGTCTTCCATCATGGACTTCCAAGTAGGGGTAATTATTTACTCGTAAGTTTGATCATGTAACCATCGTAAGTGACAAGTACTCTCCATCTTAAATCACACAAGAATGTGGTTGCTCAACCCGGGCTCCGATACCACCTGTTGGGAAAAGGCGGATCGATATAGCGGAAGAGAACCCCTTTCCCTCTTTGTGTAATTTAAGATGGGCTACAAAATTATGGAAATATAATAAATGGAGACACACAAATTTTTACGTGGAAAACCCTTCAAGACGAAGGGAAAAACCATGGGACCGTTGGTCCGAAAAATATACTTCCACTATATGAATAGTAGGATTACAACAATATCTCCTCTAAATAAATTAGAGGGTACACTCGATACCTCACCCACTCGAGATGGAATATAAACTTAATCTCACCTAATTTTTTGGTGGAACTCTCTCACCTATTTTTGGTGGTACACTCAACTCTCAAGTGTTTCTCACTTGGATTATTTTGCTTGCTTACTTGCCTCAATTCTCCCCAAAACCTCCAATTTATAGGACTTCATGAACTACTAAATTGCTCTGCCAAACCGTGTAAATCTTTGCAAGGCAATCATCCACAATCCACTTTGTCAACATCATTAATTTGGGAGGTAAAAAATCTTCGTGTATCCATGATAAGTTTCTTCACCTAGGCTTAGGCATAGCATGCTCTAATAGATTTTGTCCCCTTGCTTTTTTGTGTGGTAGTAGTAAGTTTCTTCCTCCCTCCCTTTTTTTAATTTTTTTATTCATATTATGTGGGTCCCACCAATTATGGAGGGAACTAACAAAACGTAAATCCCTACTTTATAAGTAAAGATTGTTGGTGTTCAAATACATATAAAACCTTCATAATCTAATCAAGGGCATTCTACCATTATTGTTATCCAGAATTTCAAAAAAAAATACAAAAATTTAAGGATGCGATTATAATGACTATTACCATACTATAATTACCATAATTAAAAGAATCTTAGCCCCACAAATATCATGTCTAGATATTAACTATCCATTATTTTTAAATTAAAAAAATAAAATTATATTTTTATCAATTATAAAAATATTTATAATTCTTAAAAAATAGAATCTTAGTTTCTACATTCTAAGTACTCTTTCGGGAGGTAGTAATTAAACACTACCAAACACCACCACAATTAATTATCTTAACTAAAATTTTTAAAATTTATTTCATTTTTAAAATTTATTTTCTTAATTTAATAAACATAAAAATATGAATGATTGTGATTGTTATTGTGATTGTGATTGATTTAACACATTTAGATGGTTAAGATTGAAAAAACTTTGGTGATTGTCGTAGTTGTAATATACTAACAATCATTGTAACTTCTTGTAAGGTTTAAATAGTAATTGCTTAATAGAAAAGGAAAATTACAAATGAACCAATTAAGGTTATATATTATGTCTACATTAAAAAATATGGAAATCCAAAAGGCAATGCACGAGGGTAAGCTTGAAAGAAAAGAAGTTAGACAGAAAGAGAAAGGATGATTAATGTTGCTATAAAATGCATTATACAGCAAAATTGGCAAAAATTAAGGATGGTTACATTTGTTGCCTCAAATTTATTAATCAATTGAAATATCATAATTATACAAATTAAATGTTATATATGAAAAATATTAAAAATTTAGTACGCCATAATCTTCAACAGACTAAATGTTAGATAAAAAGGAATTATATATATATATATATATATATATATATATATATATATATATATATATATATATATATATATATATATATATATATATATATATATATATAACATCATATCCATTACAATTCAGTTTTTAAACAATGATTTTTTTTTTTGTATTTTGGTAATTATTTGAATTATATTTGGATTTTATGATTGCTTTCTAATTTTTTATTAAATGTTACATTTATAATTTTTTTACTCTAATTTTATGATAGAGCATTCATGAATTATTATTGAATAAAATAAATAATAATGTAACATTAACATTGAAAAAACCCAATATTTAAACATATTGAAAATCCCTTTGAACAATAAAATAATAATTTTTAAAAAACATATCAGCATAATAACAAAATACCTCATCAAATTAGAAAAAATTCATGAACAACTGAAAGATTTGTGTTTAAATTTAAGTTTTACAAAAATTATTTAAACCGTCAATTAATAATTTTAATTACAATTTTATTAAAACTCTAAATTAAAGTATTAATTACTCTAAATTAAAGTACTAATTATACTTGATGGTAACCTCTAAGATACGAACTTCACTTCTTAAAAAAATTTTAAAATAAATGAGTACGAGCTAACCAAGCCCACTATGGCAATTTAGATGATAATGTTATCGTCACTTTTATTTTTATTTTTTAATCCCTAAGCTTTTATTTAGTGAAGTTAAATCTAAAATAAATGTTGCACCCAAAAGCAAAAATAATTCAATATCATGGAGTCATGTCTATGTAATTATGTCGGTTTGCTTATATAGAAAACAAAGAGACTTTTTAATCAATTTTATTGCAAATGTGGTTACGTAGAAGAAGTAATAACTCATAAAAATTATTATTTTTCCGTACACTAATATGGAAGAATGAGCTGATGAACATTTTAAATGGCCCCAATAACATCCAAATTAACATATAGTTAATAAAATTTATTGTTTGAATATATTGATTGTCCAAATCATGTTATTACCAGGTAGGGTCATTTGTGTATATCATCGAGATCAATATAATCACAAAAAAGTGCCTTTTTAAAAACACTATAAACACTAATTACAATATCTTATTCATTTTTCAACAAATTATTGTCTCAAAGAGACGATTGAAAAATTAAAGTGAGAGTTTTAAGAGTTTGGAGGACATTAAAATAAATGATGATACATTTTTAAACAAAGATATGGTGTTAATTGTTGAGAAGGTATGTCACATTGTTTGTTGATTCTGGATTTTTTTCACTTATTTAGTATTTTTTTGAAAAAGATAAATAATTATCATTTCAACTTTCTCCAAATTAGGAAGTATCAAGTATGTACATCATAATAGTGGTGGAACTTACATAACTACAAAATCATCCTATTTAGTGACGTATGTGTCCGCTCTTACACCGTGTAATGCCCCGACCTTAATCCAATACAATAACAAAGATTAATAAATATTAATGAGCGCTTGTACTTCAATTCACACTTTCATTCCTCATTATCATGTGTATTATATACTTGTGTAAGTAACCATATTATGTGTCGAAAGGACTCGGATTATGATAACGACGTTTGGCCAAAAGTAAATAAATAAATAAATGAACAAATGAATTATGCTTTGTGATAATTCAAGAAATAATAATAATTATAGTAATAATTATAATAACAATAATAATAAGACATTATCGAAATCATAATAATAATTCATATGCCTAAAGTTTGTAATAACTATTCAAGTCGAAATTCCTAAAATCGACATTCTTGTAATTGGCTATTACTATTAGGATATTTGGGCTTGTAAAGAGTGGAGGACCCAACAATCAAGCAAATAAAAATAAAAATAAAATAAAAAGGGGTTGGATTCGATTTGAGGAGAGAGAATTTTCAAATTTAAATTGCCTATTTAAGCCCCCAAAATCTCATAAACTCCACCTTCATCATTTGCGTCCCTTTCCAAATAAACTCATTTCCCTCACTCAACCTCCTCTCTACTCGCCCAGCCAGCTGCCCGCCACCACCACCACCAGCTCCGCCTGTCGCTGTCATCGGAGCCGCCGACCACCGCGAAGCCAGCCACTGCGGGTCTTACTCGCTGCCTCGCTGCTGTGTTCTGCTGTTGCTGCTGCTACTCGCTGCTCGCCGTCGAGCCAGCCACCGTCGTCGCCGGTCGCCGCTTGCTGTCGCCGCCGGTCGTTGCCAACCACAACAGACCACCGGAGCTTCGTTCAACCACCCCTTCCTCCATAAAAAACTCATTTTTCTTGTGGGTTTTGGGTAAAAAACCTCAACCTTCAATTAATGAATTCTTTTAATTTTTAAGAACAATTAGTTAGATATTGCATGCAAGGATTATTGTGTAAAATCAGATTTTATGAGATTGTGTTGGTGAAAGAAACAAAAAGCCTTGAATTAGGAGGTTAGATATTCATGGAAAAAAGAAAAATTGGACTTGTAAGAATTATTTAAATTTCTTGATTTTGTTGTATTAGGTTATCGGTGAGATGATTGTGGATTATAAATTTTGGGAAGAAAATTTAGTTTTTATGATGATTCGAAGCTTATTGAAAAATTTTTGAGGAAGACATTAATTAAAATGGGCATGCATGTAAAAGTTAAAATGGGACTTTGGAGGAATATGATATTAAGTGAGGATTTAAGAAAAAAAATAAACATGCATGTTGTGTTATGAGCATGTGGATTAAAAATGTGAATGAAATAGAATAGGTAAGTTGGATGATTATAAGAAGTTAAAGTAAATAAGTAATTTTGGGAAGATTAAAGAAAATAAGTCATTTTGAGGATTTTAAGAAAATAAGTGATTTGAACGATTGAAATAAATTAAAGGAAATAAATGATTTGACGATTTAAGACAATAAGTGATTTTAGCAATCCAAAAGAAAATAAAGGATTTTAGTGACTTAAAGGAAATAAGTGATTAAGTAATTGTGGTAGTAAAGAAAAGAAGCAACATTGATGATGTATAGAGTTAAAAAAATTAGCAAATTTGATGATTTAGAGAGTTAGAGGAAATTCGCAAATTTGAGGAAATTTGCAAAATAAGTGAACAAGCCATAGCTTATTTGTACAGAGAAGCGGACTCGTTGCTACAGATCGGTTCCTAGATGTACTTATACCCCCAACTGTTGCACTAGTTCCTTCCTAACATCCAACACATTCCTCCAACCCCATGCATCGCCACGGTGGCTTTCCATAGAGAAAATGTCCTCTCCTTGGAGTATATACGTAGCTGCCCATCTTGTAAGAATGGAATTTGAATGAGTCGGTTTCCATAGCCATTTGACACACAAGGGTTTATTCCATGCCAGGATCTCCTTAAACTTAAGCCCTCCATTCCGACTTGGTTGACAAACACTATGCCAACTTACTAGAGCCATTTTCTTGCCTTCGATGCTCGCCACTCCAAAGATACCTACTACAAAGGGACTCAATCACGTGGATTGTGTGCTACGATAAGGAAGATCTCGTGACCAAAAATTGACCAAACTCGAGATTATTGTAGTGATCAAAACCCTCCTACCCGTATAAGAGAGGTTTTTTTGCTGTCCAAGAAGAAATCCTTTGTTTGATCTTATCCACTAGGGGTTGACACATACTGTGGGACAATCTTTTAGTAGAAAATGGTAGTCCCAAGTATCTAAATGGGAAATTTCCAAGTGTGAAGCCTGTGGATGGTAGAATGTTATGTCTGTGTAGTGCTTTGTACACCCCCAAGTAAACCTCGGCTTTGTCTAGATTTGCAGCAAGCCCAGTCATCAAAGTAAACTCATTGAAGCAGTCCCATAAGCATTGGATAGAAGACATGTCCCCTTTGGAGAAGAGTAGCACATCATCCGTAAAGACCAAGTAAGTTAGTTTGATTCTTGCACACTTTTGATGGAAAGAGAAACTTTTGTTTTGCTAGCTAATCTCAGCCGCTTTGACCACACCTCCATGCAGAGAACAAATAAATAAGGTGAAACTGGATCACCTTGTCTCGATCCACAAGCCCCGGAGAAGAAGCCTTTTAACTTCCCATTAATATTAATTAAAAACTTTGCGAGTAGACACACATGTTATTATCAAGCTAATGAAAGCTACAAGGAAACCAAATAGTGCCGGAGCATCTTCCGTAAACTCCCATCTAACTATGTCATATACTTTGCATATATCAATTTTCAGCATTGCTCTTGGTGAGATGCCTTTCCTCTCATAAGGCTTCACAAGCTAATGGGCCATGAAAATGTTAATCCGTAATATCTCACCCTCTTAGAAAGCACCTTGACTCATATCAATAGTGTCGGGTAGAACTACCGTAGCCTAGTTGCTAAGGTTTTAGATATGATCTTATACAAGACATTGCACGGTGAATAGGCCCGAAATACATCACTTGTGTAGGGTTGGGCTTTTGGAACTAGAGTAATCGAGTAGTATTTACTTGTTTGAGCGAGTTTGTCGTTACGAAAGAAATGTGTAACCGCATCTATTATATCATCACCAATAATTCCCCAAGCTTTTGAAAAATCATGCTCGAGTATCCATCCGCCCCGGAGCTTTGTGGATATCCATGCTGAACAAAGCTTTCTTTATTTCTTCTGCTGAAAAAGGAGCATTTAGGATCTGGGTGTGTTCTTCGCTTAAAAGAGGTTCGACAAGTATCCACTCTTTTTCACTGTCTCGCACTGTTGTTGGGGTACCCAATAGCTCAGTGTAAAACTTAACAAAGGCTCCAGACTATATCATCATGTGTCTTGTGCTCTACTCCATGTTGATCTATAATTCTGTTTATGGAGTGTGCACCTTTTTGTTTGATGATGGCATGAAAATATATGTTATTTCCATCCCCATGCTTAACAAAGTTGTCCTCTCGCTCTCTGTTGTAGTATAGACTTTTCCATGCTTCGACTTTCACATATTCATCAAGTAGATTTTTTTCCTTTTCCTGTAGAGAGGTAGATAGTGGCCTAACCTCGCAGCCTCATCCTAAGCTTGTATCGACTTGTTGTATAGGTGTTCCACTCTTTGGTGTATTCCCTTGAATAGATTCCTATGGAGTTCTTTGAGGGTTTTCTTCAAGCATCTTGAGTTTTGTGGTCACCTAAAACATCATACAACCAATCTAGTTGCACATCCCAACATTCCTGCACTGCTTGCTGAAACTTATCACTTTCAGCCCATACATTCAAAAACTCGAATGATATTTTCTTACTACTCGTCATGTTGCAAGATATCCACCGAAATTAGACAATGGTCCGAAACACCCGGTGGTTTGAATGCCACTCCAAATTTCCAAGGGCTTTGAACTGCAATGTGATTAAGAAGCACTCTATCTAGCTTAGCCCATACTCTTGTCCGATTTTGGTGTCAATTTGATCAAGTGTAATAATGTCCAATGGTCGGAGCATTACGTAAAGCATTTTTCTAGTAGTACATTGGAAGAACTCATCAATTTCACTTTGATTTGCACTAGCATTTGAGATCCTTTCCTCTTGAGACAGAACAACATTAAAGTCTCCCAGACAAAATCCATGGGGATGTAATGACAGGAGACAACATATCAAGCTTTAGCCATAATAAGCTTCGAGTAGTACATGAATTAGATGCATACACCATAGTTATATAGCCCCTAAAGTCATCAAATGAATCAACTTTGCAATGTATGAGTTGATCACTTACCTCAACTATAGACAGTACTGCACGGATGAAGCCTAGAAAACCTATATTCTCCCATTGCAATGTTGATCATAGTTTGTCTGTAAAACTATATTGAGGAAACAATCTTGTGGCTATTCAACTAGCTGAGCATTCTTTAACATGAGTTTCTAGAAGACCAAATACACTTGGCTTCACCTTCTAGATGACTTTCTTTATTTCTGCTCGTTTATTCAGGTCATTTAGACCTTGCACATTCCAAGTAATAGACTCTCATAGTTGAAATTTACTTGCGCCCTACCCATACTCTTTGCTTTGTCAAAATTGTTCATAGCCGATGCTCTCCCTGTCCCCTTGTCATTAAACTCCAAAATACTAAAAGAATTCTGCAAAGTAGCACTACTTTGTCCCAGAATCTTAACCGGTGCACTCTGGCTTTTTGTTTCCTTGGTTGTGCATGTGTATACTCGCACGAGATGGGGAGATTGCTTATTTGGAATCTCCTTTTGGCTTTCACTCTGTAGCTAGTTTTCCAATTGCTCTTCCGTAGCTTTAGGTATCTCCACAACAGGATTCTCTTGAACAGGTTGTATCTCAACCACTTCTTTCCTTTTTGGCACCCAAATATGTTTTGTGACCCGATGTCTGCAGTTAGTATCTTCATGCCCCAACTTTTTACACTTATGACAATAATAAGGAAACCACTCATAGTGGATTTTTTGCTCAAAGCTATGTCCAGCTTGATCATATACTAGAATGAACTCTGGAAGAGTTTTGAGACATCAACTTCCACCAAGACACGTGCATATGATATCTTTGCCTTTGAAGCTGTGCATTTATCTACGCAAAGGGGATGCCCGTAGCACTAGGCAACTTACTTAGCCCCGAACGGACCAAAAATGTAAATCAAGGTTTGGGGACTTCAGCTATACGAGGATTTGAGTTGACACGGCTTGGTCAAACCTAAAGACCAAGGCTTTAGCATCGTCATTTTCCTTCCTATCATGCACGACCCACCTCTCAAGATTTGATTCATATCATCTTGATTTTCAAATCGAAAGGCATACCATCCTGCAACATGACAATAGATTTTAGGTTTATCCACAGGTGTTCCAATGTATGTCAACAAATTATTTCAAGCATTGCAATCTTTGGCATAGGAACAATCATACAACCAACTAGAACAAGTACTCTAGTGTTTGATTTCCTCTATGACATCCTCGGGGCAAATATGAACCATTGGGGTGTCTCCATCATATGTCGGTGACACAAAGTGCAACCCTAATCCCATAGCGAGCATCCCGATTCCTCGCAAATAGTTCACTATAGATCTTCTTTCTACCCCCATTACTCCCCTCACCCTATTCCTTCAATGGAACAAGTATCACTATGTACTAGTTCGCTTTCCTCTTTATTAAAGATAGCTCCCTGGGTTTCTATGTTATTTGGTAATTCTTCTTCTATTAAATCGAGACCATTTCGATTGATTATCTAAATCACCACTAGGAGATAGCGAAGAAATTACCTCGTTCTCGGTTGAATCTAGGTTTTACTCCCCAAATAGTGAAATTCGTATTTCATTCACAATCTCCGGCACTGCTTGTGGCATCTTCGGCGCTCGTCCCTGTTTTCTTATCTTTCGGGCACTAGCGATCGGGTTTCGGATCGTTCGCTCGTCGCCGAGAGCAAAACTCCTCTCATGGTGCCTCTTACTTATTTAGTATTGTTAAGTGGTTTTTAAAATAAAAAACCGCAACATTTAATTTGTGCATGTTTATGTATATATTGTTTCATGCAGGGAAATTATATCACACGAGCATTAAATTCAATTTTGCCTCTCGTTACAAGGATCATTTTCAGCCTTTTCAATTCCAAGTGACAAGTGACAATAAATCCAGTTGACTGGCAAGATTAGACAATAACACATTCAAGTGAAAGATTGTCTCCTATGTCCATGTGCAATGGCGGAGTTAGGAATTTGAAATAAAGGTGTCCAATGTCTTTTGGTCCAAATTGAAGGGTGTCCCATTACTTATAATTTAAAAATTTTTAGTCTAAATACTAGCCCTTTTTTTGGGCCAAGGGTGTCCATGGACACCCTTGACTCCTTCATGCCTCCGCCCTAGGGCTGGCCAATGGGTAAGGTACCCATTGGGCCAGCAGGCTGGGCCCAAAAAGGGCGAAGCCCATTTTTAATAACAAAAGGGCCGGGCTAAAAAAGGGTCAGTGGAAGAAGGGCCGTTAACGGGTCGGACGCGGGCTTTTCACGGGCCAAAGCAAAAGGGTCGGTGCTCACTGCTCTCTCTCGCACGCCCTGTCTCTCCTCTCTCTCGCACGCCCTGTCTCTCCTCTCTCTCGCAAGCCCTATCCCTGTCGCTCCATCTCGCTGCCATTGCTCTCTGTATCTCTCGCATGCCTCGTCTCTTGCCATCTAGCCACCGCCGCCGGTGAACCGGAGCCCGAAGCCTTCGCCACCGTCGCTCTCTCGTCCATCGTGTTCTCGATTCCATTGCTCTCTCTCGCATGCCTTGTCTCTCTCGCCGTCGCTCTTCCTCCATCTCGCTCTGTCTCTCTGTCCATAGTGTTCTCGCCGCCACTCCTCGGGTACTTGCTTTGTATTTTGTCGAAATTTGAATTGTAGTTGAACTCATTCTTGGTTGTTTTGAATTGGGTTTGTGAGTTTAGGAGCCATACTTCTTTCCCTCTTGTTTTACAAGCTGCCATTGGTATGTAATCCCCGATTGTTTTGAATTTGGGTTTGTGAGTTGGTGAGTCGGGTTGTTTTGAATTTGCCTCTCTCCCGATTTTCCCCATCCGGTTCGCTCTGTTGCCGTGGTATGTAATCCCTCCTGGAGTGCCCACAAACTGTTTGATAAATTTATATCATATGTATGCATGGTTATCTTTTCCTGTTTTCATCCCTCCTCCTTCCCTCTCTCTCGCCTAGTGCTTGGGTGTCCGTAATTTTCTTTAAAGAAATGCGAATTAGTCATCATGGTGTTTGATTTATAGCATCAATTCACTCGTGGACATACAACTTGGTTGGAACCCCTTCTCCTTTCCCTTGTTGATTAATTTATACTTACCGAATGCTCATTCCGTGTTCCTGTTGTGTGCGATCTGTTTGCTACTTGTCCCAATCCAAAAGCTTAAGTCGATTATTTATGTCTAAATGAGTGGAAAACTTTGTTTCCATACTACCGAGATGACCCATGATTTGGTATTGAGATCGGAACGGATGGCCTCTAGGTTGGTTGTAAGGGGCTCTCTTTCATCACTTTGGATCCAACATCACTACTTATTATATAGGAAGAAATCTATAAGTTAGATGGACAAAAGGGAGGGAGGGGGTATTTGCTTCACTTTCGGGAGAGGAGAAGTTAGTGGGCATCGGAGAAGAAGTTTCTATGGTTGTCAACAACTCAAGTCTTGGCCTACTAAACCAAGAAGATTCCCCCTCACATCCATTTGGCTTTGTGTAAAATTTCAATTGCAATTTGAATATGAGGAGCTTATAAGCCATATATGTGTGGATTCCTTTGAGCCTTTTCTTTTCTCATCCGACTCGACCCCTTTTTTTTTTTTCCAAAACTTACTGTTTTTTTTTTTTTAAAAATCATTCATTAGTAAGCTTTATGAAAGCAGCCTACTAAACCAAGAAGATGAAATTATAGTTACTTTAGTTAGAACAATGAATTTTTAAAGAAAAAAACACACTTATCAATGCATCCTAAATCGACTCCGCTCAACCTCTAATGGTAACACTTTGGCCAAATGACGGCTGTGGGCATATTACCATCTCTTTAACATGGGACCAAAAACAATGCATTAAGTTACTACTAATAAAAAACAAATCTTCAAGAACCAAATCAAAATTACTAAGAAAAGGAAAGAGGATCCGAATAAGTGGAAGACAATGTGATTCAACGATAATCTTTACTTCGGACTCTACAAGCCGAGAGCCAAACTTTAGCAGCCCGACTTTCAACTCCTCAACTGAAATAATTCCGTCATTATCTGCGTCTATCTTCTTGAACATTTCGTTGATATTTGCTTTCTTTTATTTTAACATTGCTTGATATTCTTGCAAAAAGGGAAATTACGCGGAGGGTATGAAAGATATTCATGTGATTAATAATGCTTTTTTTCTCTTATGTTAGGGATGGATAGTGAAGGAATGTCTTCTAGGCAAGTAACGGAAGATGGTTATAGTGAGTATAATGCTCCACAAGCTAAAAGGAAGAAAAAGCCCAAAGTATGGAGAGAGCTCAAGGAAGACACTAATCCACAAGGTGAGCCAATCGCAATTTGCATGCATTGTAAAATGTCTTTATCCGCTACTAAGGGGAGTGGGACTTCTCATTTAAAGCGTCATTTGGAGTGATGTCCAGTGAGACCTAGTGGGTTTCAAGGTGGTGAAGGAGATAGTGATGATGATAATGTGGAATTTGTGTTTAATATGAGTGAGCTTCGTAAGGAAATTATTCTTTATATAGTTGAAGGAGGTCATTCCTTTATGACTATTGAGGAAAAAGCTTTTAGACGGATGATGTCTAAAGCTAACCCGGGTTTTGTGCTATTTAGTCGTTCAACGGCTAAGAGAGAACCGATGTCTATGTATGGGGGAGAGAGATAAGTTGAAAGATATGTTATTGAAAATCCCCGGTAGGATTTGTTTCACAACCGATAATTGGAGGTCAAATCATACTTATCAACACTGCATTTGCATCACAGTCCATTTTGTAGATAGTGCTTGGAAATTGCACAAAAGAATCCTTAGGTTTAGAGCACCGACACCCCCATATGATGGTGAAAGCATAGCAAATGAAGTGCTTTTATTTCTTACTCAATGGAATATCGAGGACAAGATACTTACCATAACCGTGGATAATGCTAAGTATAATGATGTGATGATAGCTAATCTAAAAAAGTGTCTTGTTCCTAGAAGTGGATTGATAAGTAGTGGTGCATTCTTTCATGTACGATGTTGTGCACATATCCTGAATCTTATTGTGCAAGAATATCTAAAGTCGATTGAGGAAATTATGGAAAAGATTCGAAATTTGGTGAAATTGATTAGTAGATCTTCTCTTAGAGGTAAAGAATTTTATGAAAGTGCACAAAAGATCTTTCATTTGGATGTCAAAAGAAAACTGAATTTGGACATGCAAATTCATTGGAATTCCACTTACAAGTTGCTTAATAATGTCTTGTATTACAAGAATGTGTTTCTCTACTTGAGATCAACTAATTCTCCATTGAAAACCTATGTGCCTTTAGAGGAGGAGTGGGAGAAACTTAGTATGGTTCATAAGTTTCTCAAGTTATTTTATGAGGTAACTTGCATGTTTAGTGCTTGTGAAGACCCCAACATCTAACTTGTATTTCAAGGGTGCATGGGTGGTTCATAGGCGTTTGCTTGAGACAGCTTAAGGTCCTTATGATTATCTAGCTAATATGGCAAATGAAATGCTTGGAAAATTTGACAAGTATTGGTCGGAATATAATTTATACTTGTCATGTGCTTGTCATTTTGGATCCTCGGTGTAAAGTTAAATTTGTTGAGTATTGCTTTAGTAAGTTGTTTGGATTTGATGAAGCTACGGAACGTGTTGATAATGTGTTAAGCACTTTGCGTTCCTTATACAATGAGTACAAGCTACACTCGACATCAACTTCACCTATCATTAATCCTTCTCCTACTCGTTAGTGCTATCGGGGATGACTACTTTGATGATTATAGTAGTTTTAGTGGTAGAAGCTCTATGCCCCAAACTTGGAGGTCCCATCCGGATTTATACTTGGAGGAGCCAGGTCTTGATTTGAATTTGGAGTTAGATGTTTTGGATTTTTGGCACAAGAGCTCGGTGAGATACCCGGAGCTTTCTATGATGGCACGAGATCCGTTGACAATCCCGGTTAGTACTCGTAGCATCGGAATCCGCCTTTAGTCTTGGTGGAAAAACCATCTCCCCTACTCGTAGTGCTTTGAAGCTCGTGACCGTACAAGCACTCGTAAGTCTTCGGGATTGGCGACGTGCACGAGTATGATACAACTCTAGCAATTGACAATGATTCTAATTCGGATGAAGATGGAGGGGACGAGGATGATGATACAAGTATCTTCTTTTAGGTAATTAAATTCTTTTAAGCAATTAAGTTTTTTAATTGATGTAGTATATTATATTTATATATCTAAATTGTTTTAATTTATTTTTTATGCATATTCCACCAATCACAAAGAGGATGATGATACAAGAGGGAGGAGTGGGGATCGCGAAGGTTGATTCTTTGAGGTGCTTATTTGCGGCGTTATCAAACTGAAACATTGTCATATGGACGATATCTCCCTGTCTTGATGTTGAATTACATGTAACACAAATCTTGAGTTGACAGTTTTATGAGTTCTCCGATGACAATAGCTATATTGTTCAATGAATTTGTCAAACTTTTTGGTCGATGGGAGTAAATACTAAATTTGTACTAATATGTTGAAGATATGAATTATGAGCCTGTTAATGCCCAAGCAATATCACAAGCATCCTTTGTCCTTTTACGATTTCGATTTCATTCTAATTCAACTTGACCAAAGTGGAGTCTACTTCTAATTTCGTCATGCCAACTTGCTTATTTGGGCAACATTATTTTAGACTCAACTTGAAAGTTGTTGGTATATCTATTCAAAATATTAAATTTCAATCTAAAGGGATTTGACGACTGGAAACTACCCTAGAAACCCTAAAATTTTATGGAGAAAAGAACCGCCAAAAAATTAGACAAAAATCGCTTATAAAGCCGCCGAAGCAGATCTTTGCACGGCGGTGCAGAAGTTTTGCACAGCCGTGCAGAAGTTTTGCACGGCCATGCATGGCCCGCACGGTAGGCCGTGCGAAATGCCTGAATAGCACGGTAGGCCATGTGAAACGCCTGAACTTTCGCCTCACTTGCACGGGCCGTGCAATTTTGGCACGGGGTACCGTGCACCTTCTCGCACGTCCGTGCGGTACGCGCACAAGGGGCCGTGCGAAATGATTGAACTTTTCGCCTCACCTGCACGGGTCGTGCTACTTAGGCACGGGGTGCCGTGCGCGTTCTCGCACGGACGTGCGATATGCACACAGGGGGCCGTGCAACCTTTCTTGACTTCGGGCCTTTCACTGATGATCCGCACTGCAGTGTGCAGCTTCGCACGATAGGTCGTGCAACTTCTCTTGATGTGTTGTAGGCTTCTTTGTTGCCTCCTCTTGGGCCTAGACTCTTCTCTTTATCGCTTTTCATCAAATTTACCTCGAATCTCTCAAATTTAAGCCCAAAAATCTGTAATAAAAAGATTTACGAGCTTAGGTGACGATAACGAGAAAATGAGCAAAATCTAACCCAAAACTAAATAAATATAATTGAAATCATCACGGAATTGGGTTAAATAATGCATTAAAAACCGATAAAACGAGGTTTAACAGATCCTACACTTGACATTTTCATGTTTAGCTCCGGTCCATGAGGGGTCATGGGCGGGTCAAGTTGAGGGTCAGCTGGCCCATGACCCGGCCCAGCCCATTTAATTTTTCCCTGGCCCGGCCCGACCCTTTATAGTAATGGGCCGACCCTCGGCCCGGCCCGTTGCCCGACCCTAGTAACAAGTATTATAAAACTATAGAAATTAGTTAAAATGACATATATTGTGAAGTGAAGGGAGTATATAAATTTCAATATGGCATATCGGATGCTATTTCTTAAATACGAATTTAGCACTAAATATCGCAAAACTTGGAATGAACGACATCCAATAACTAGAAAATATGAAACATTTTTCTACGCTCCATATGGTGACATAAAAAAACAGATGGGAATAAGCATCTTCATAGAACGCCTAAATTGAGGGATCAACCTCTATCTATTTTATTAATTTCTTTGTTTTACTTTCTAAAATGACAAATATATATTTATTTATAGAGACTCAAATTTTGCGGTATCAACTAACCTTTCTTGAAAATTTAAATCTACTATGATTAAGAGTTTGTTGGAAGTTATATAAAAAATATGCAAAAATAGAAATAGAAACAAACAGAAATGAACATAAAGCGGAAATAAATGATGATTTTTATGTAACTTCAAACATACCCTAAGTTATAAGAACAAGACATGCTATTTTTTTATTTTTTGTAGTATGGACGAGAGATAAAGTTGGGAATTCAAAGAGCGGCCTTAAGTTCCAGATTTACACACTTTATGTGGACAATCTACCACACAATATTAACAACTCTTGGCTAAGAAAGGTGTTCAACAACCATGGAAAAGTAATTGATACTTTTGTTTCATATAGATGGAGGAACGACAATCGTGGCGATTTGGTGTTGTCGGATATAAGTCCAACGAAGAGGCGGCAAGAGCAATAAAACAGGGTGATGGATTTTGGTTTTGTAATGGCAGATTAGTAGTTAAATGGGCAAGATATGAGAGGCGAGAGAGTCGAGAAAGGTGGAATCTGTAGACCTCCTAGCCTTCAACATCTAAAGCTGGAGGAACGACGAAGACGATAAAGCGGGTAGGTCATGTATTAAGCATCAAAAGGACCACCGAAATAGAGTCAATAATGAAGAAAACAAAAAGGAGTACTCTATAATCTCTATAGGAGGTGAACAAAAAAAGCTCTTAAAGGGCGGTGATTAGAAGCAAATATGGAGTGGCTTGTTAGAAGTTTGGTGGGAAATTCTCTCGCAAAATGAAAGTGCAATTACGATTCAAAACTCATTGGCAATCGAAGGAATAATTGATATCACTATTAGAGCTTTGGGGGTGACCTCTTCTTGCTAACATTTTCCTACAAAGAGGTCATGGAGGACCTTCTAACTCAGCCACATAAAATGGCGAGATGGTTCACTAGGCTTAAGAATTGGGGCGAATTCGACACTCCAAATTGGTGGAAGACTTGGATCTCCTATTTTGGTATCTCATTTCACCTCTAGTCAATTGAAAACTTTGTGAAAATTGGTCAAATATGGGGAAGTTTGTCAAGGTGGATGAGGCCTCATTAAACTTCGATTGCCTCGAACGAGTCAAATTTTGTGTATTTACGAGAGATATTCATAAAGATTGAAGAGGAGTTTATAATGGAGGAAGGGCAAAGATCCTACTTAATGAGTGCAATTGAAGTTGACAATGGCAACAACATAGATAGAGGGAGTAGCGTTGCGAGTTGATGGTCGGCTCTCAAAGGATCCGATACTAGTCCCGGTCTCGGTGCAACCTTCCCCAATTTAGGCCGAGTCCCTCTTTTGTTTCGGCTACCATTGGCGAGTCTCAAGCTACGTTACTGTTCAAATTCAAATTGAGAAAGCCATTGAATTGGGGTGTGTTAATTCTCAAGGCGTGGGTAGCGGTATCGAGGGAACTTTACGACTTGAGACTAATCACAATTTAGGGAATACAAATGAATTAATGTTTTGGTTTGTTGACAAGTGGGAGCCAACCTCGCCGATAATTGAGAGGGAAGTGGAACAGGTGGCGGAGGAAATTTCACGTGTTAATCAAATTAATCCCATTACCCATATAGCGGAAGGATGTGCGGGTTCTATTATAAGCTCTCCAGTTCACTTGGCTCAATCAAACTCCTCCACTAACTTTTTCGGGTCTTGAATTTCCTATAGGTTTTGAAAACCTCATTCCCGAAAGTGTGAAAGCTCGAGTAAGAATGAAAAAAACAAGAGAAATACAAAGCAAGGGGAACCAAAAGACGTACTCAAAATAGATGCGGTAGGTGTAAGGTTATGGCCTCCAAAATTCTTAAGAGTATTAGGACAAAGAAAAAAGAACAAAACATTCGTAATAAAATCGGGGAGTATGAACTGTCCGAGATGCTTACAAGAAATATGAATGACAAGGTTGAGGAAATTAAAACAGGAATTTTGAACAAGTCTCGTCACCCGGGAGGATCTAATTGTATTTGAAAAAATTTGGAACACCGTATACGAGAGGAGGAAGATAGCATCAAGAAGAAACTCGCCAAGATGTTGAAATAAATGTAACAAGGGTGTGAGTTTTGTACTAAAACAGATACGAAGGGGTGTACGAAAGGGTGATCGTTATTGGATTTTTATTGGATCATCTGTTGGCCTATTATATCTTGTCGCTTGGGGTTATATGCTAGGAGTACTATATGTCATCTAATATAATTATGAACCGTGTGATCTGTGTATAATTAGCGAGTTGTACTTCGATTTTAAGGTGTCCTTAGGAGACTAAATCACTTAATGAGGTCTACTTGTTAGGTTTGAGCTATTTTTGCCAATTTTTTTACCTTTTTTGAAGGTTAATCAATTATTAAAAAAATAGTTAAATGTAAGAACTAACCAACATCGCTAAACTCATTTAGGCCTTCATAATGTCAAATCATATAAAATTCATCCACAGTGATCTTCCAAGTAATGCTAGTAGGAAAAATTAGTCAAAATTTTATATAAAATTATTAAATATGAATATTCATAAAAATTAATTATATATTATCAAATTGCAAAATGAAATACTAACAACTAACACCAAGTGAAGTCAGACTCAGAAGTGAAACATACATGATCCATCTACTTGACTAGTTGGCTCAGTGTATTTTTGTACTCTATTATAGTTTCTTTGGATTGGCCCTACACTATGACCAAGAATCACACATTGTTTTCACTCATATCAATATTTTTTTTTTCCACTCTAAGAATTAAATATTTGTATTTGTACGGAAAATAATTTTAAAAAAGACTTAAAAATAAGACCAACCACATGTAGAAAGATATAGTGCACAATCTAATCTCCTTTCACTTGTCTACTCCTTCATGGTATCCACCTATTTCCATTAATTATTCATACACTTTTTTTTACTTGGTCCCCATTTGGGCGGGGACCCCTTTTTCTTAAACTAAATAAGAAATAAATATATGAAAGTTGGCTATATATAATATAATAAATATAAATATATAAATGGTATTATTTTCATGAAAATAGAGTGTCAAGATCACTAGATCATATAGCAACTCTATGTTTTTTTGTATTTACTTATTAAAAAATATAAAAATGGTTTTTTATGTTCTTGAATGGTGAAAGAAGGGTAGAAGGAGGAGCCATCCATAGCTTTCTTCCCTTTTCTATAATTATTATTGTTTTGTTTTAGGTCAATGATAAATTGCATTTATGTATAAAAATATGTATGATTTCTTCCTTTGTTTAGCTATGTAGAGAAATGTGAATCAAATGCTACAAATTATAATGTACATAGCATTTCAAGAGTGAGTACAATATATCTTTCGGATTCATTTTATATGATAAATAGTTTTTTAAGTAATTTTTCAGTCTAAAATTAGCTTAAATAACTTCTTTTAAATAGCCTTTTTACACAAAAAAACTTATTTTTAAAAGCTAATTTGAACAATTATTATGATTGACTTTTGTGAAATTTAACTTTTTATCTCGTATCTTTTTGAGACAGAACTAAATCGAAACATTTTCCATAGAATAATCTAATACAAATAGTTGATACAATCATACAACACAATTAATCAAATCAGCTAAAAATTAACAGTTAATTGTAAAATAAAATTATATTCTGTATATATGTATGTACTGATAATTAATCTATGTTGATAGCACAAAATTATACAAAGTTTATATCATATAATATCTTAAATAAACCAGCCATTTAAATTATTAAAAATGCTTCTTAAAGCCTTTTGTACTTATCTAAAAGTAAAATTTTAATTTTTTTCTTTTTTATAATCACCTACACCATTTAACAGATCATGTTCGAACTTATATACAAAACACAAATAAACAAAAATATAAATATAAACGAACATAAAAGAATAGAAACGAACAAAACAAATACAAAATAATATAAACAAACATAAAATATGAATAAATTATATTTTATTATATAAAGTCGAGCAGACAACATTACTAAACTATAAATATTTGTAAAGAGTGATCAATAAATAAGGAAAAAAATTGAACAATTATAAAAACAATTATAGTAGAATTTCCAAATGGCAACAAAAAACAAGTTAGGCAGAGGCACAGCTAACCCTACACTTGAGTTATTTAACCATGGTTAAGCAGGCCTCGCCCTCCTCACCTGACTCCAGACCCAGATAGATAGAGAGGGAGAGAGACAGAGGGGCAGCCTTATTTGAATTTGACTCCTCAGCTAGAAATCAAAATCAAAAGCCCTTCACATTTTCCGGAAGAAGAGAAAACCGAGGGAGAGAGAGAGAGGACGAAAATGGCCGTCACAAGCAGCTGCTGCGCTAGGGTTTTCCCCCATTCGAGTGCCGCCCTGAGCCGGAGTTCTCCTCCATTCCCCCTCCCGGCGCCGGCCGCCGCTGGTCCAACTCCCTTTCCGCTGCCCGCTCATTGTGCGGCTCCGGCGCTGGCGGCCTCATCCTCCGCTTCCCTCCCAACTTCGTCCGTCAGCTCAGCACCAAGGCCCGCCGCAACTGCAGCAACATCGGTGTCGCCCAAATCGTCGCCGCTTCCTGGACCGACAACTCCGCCACCTCCCCGGCGGCGTTCCGGCGGCTACTGCCGTCGACGCCGCCGCCCTCGCCGCCGTAGATTCACCTGTCGAGGAGATCATCGACGGTGTCGCGGCGGCGGATGGTGTGGTTCAGGATTCTAAGATTAATGATGATGATAATGGTGTAGAGTTGTCTTCTAACAATTTGGGGCCTGGAAATTTCAGGCCTCCTTTTTTGAGCTCCGATGGGAGCGTTGCAATTCATGCTGGTGAGTTTTTTGGCTGTAGTTTATTTCAGATTGCTTCGATTTCGTTCTGCATTTTATGAAAAAAGTTTTTTCATTCAAGGAGATTTTTGTGTGATAATATATGTGCGTTGTTGATTTGCCCTATTAGTTTAAGTGCGTGAATTCTCTTCTTTGATTATTAATCTGAGTTATTAAATCAATGGTAAAGCTCAAATATATGTTGTGTATTATCTGGTTGGATTATCAAGTCTCTCATGAAGCAGATCTCTTCTAGATTTCCTTGAACTCAAATAGCCAAAGGGAGTAACTTGCTTTAATTTGCCTAGATTTGCCAGAAACTAGGGGGTCTCTAGTGGGTTCCTTTGTTTCATTTGGCTAGGTTTACTTGCTTTCATATAGAGCAGAGAGATGTAGTTGTTGCCTCTGTTTACATGCGGCATGATGTATCCAAGGTCGTCTTACTCGTTGGTAAGCGCTAATGGGATATAAACATTCATTTCTTGCTTAATTGAGATTCTAACTTGCCAGCTTCTTTTTTCCTGTTTTTTTCATGCAAATGTAATGTTCTTGGCCTTCCCCTTCTGCTCCTTCCTTTAGTCTTTTTATTTTCCCTTTTAAAATCCAAATCCATACCCCGAAAGTCCTGCTGGCAAGGCAGGTGTTTGGGGGAGGGGGTTTAGGGATACATAGTTGCAGTAATACTATTTAGATTTAGTGATGCCTTGGGGTGGTTTGGTGAATTGATCACGGTTTTGGTGTTTGCAGGTGAAAGATTAGGTCGTGGTATAGTCACTGATGCTATAACTACTCCAGTAGTAAATACTTCTGCATACTTCTTCAAAAAGACTGCTGACCTTATTGATTTCAAGGTATCCATCGTTAACTTCTGAAATTTTAGCTCTTTCATTAGTACTTCATTGACTTTCTTTTGATCAGCCTCTCAGAAGCAGCAGTCGGTTTTTAATGTGGTCATGAAACTTTCCTGGGCTCCGTTTAGTTTTGATTTGGTGTGGATGAGTGTAAAGGTCTTGGAGATATAACTCCCTATTATATTGGTTGGGAATATGCTATTGACTCCTGACTGATATTTTTTTCTTTCAGGAGGGGCGCCAAACTAGCTTTGAGTATGGGCGATATGGCAATCCTACTACAGTGGTTTTAGAGGAGAAAATCAGGTCTGTCTGCCCAGATATCCTTTGTGTTCATCTCGTCCTTTCTTGTTTAAATCGGCCAACACAGGGGTCTTGATTGTTTAATGTGGAACAGCGCGCTTGAAGGAGCGGAATCAACACTGTTACTGGCATCTGGAATGTGTGCAAGTACGGTGATGTTGTTGGCTTTGGTTCCTGCTGGTGGCCATATTGTGACTACTACTGATTGTTACCGGAAGACAAGAATATTTATTGAGACTTTCCTTCCAAAAATGGGCATCAAGGTAATGTTTTATCTCATCTTTTTAGTCTTCTTTATTTGGTCTGTCATGTCGAATATTCTCTGGTATGTGTTTTAATGAGTATGAGCTTGCCCCTGCAAATGCTTAATTTCAAAGGTAGTGCTATGCAATAAACGCTAGGTGAGTTGACTTTGAAACAGAAGGGTTCTGAGCACGTCAATTGTTTGCACTTATGATTGCACGGATGAATTTAGCTAGTCTTTTGTCAGGGTAACTATAATAAAAAAAATTGTGTATTGTTAAGTACTTAGTTTTTCCTCTGCGGTTTCGGCTATTGTGAAATATGATGTGTGGTTTATGATTGATGAAGTCATTTAACTGTAGTGACGTGTGATTGAGACTATTATTAAAGATTTGCCAATCTTGAGGAATTTCTCAAGCCATTATCCCCGACCAAACCATACTAGTTACTTATCGAAAACATCCACAATGTGTTTTTGCCTAATCTACGTCTCGTGCCTGCTTTGACATTTTTGATCCTCTATCTCAGCCATTCTCTTTAATTGCTTCTTTGTTAGGCACTGGGCAGAAGGATGGCTGTCCTCATCTTTTTTTTGTTTTTTCTGAGAGTCTGAACCTTGATTCTATGTTTCATGATTATTTCCTGCTGTTTTTGTCTTTGTAACTTGGAAGTCATGCTTAGAAATTGTTTTATGCTTTCGATGAGTAGAACTGTTGTTATATCCAGCCACTATCCCCCCCTTTTTTATTCCCTCCCTTCTATCAAGTTCAATGTCAAATCAGTTGTTTGTATAGGTGTTCTTTGTATTGCATAGTGCTGACTTTCATACCATCCTATTATCACAAATCATGTTGGTATTCATTATATGCTTTAATTAAATTGCAGGCTACGGTAATTGACCCAGCTGATGTTGATGGTCTGAAGTCTGCCCTGGATGAGAATAATGTAAGTAGTAAAAGGGAGTGTTTGCTGCTTTATCTACCATATTTGGCCTTTGTAATGTGTTTTTAAATCATTGACCATCGTTGTAGCATGTTCTAATGCCTTAGTATCTTGGCAACAGGTCACACTTTTCTTCACAGAATCTCCAACCAATCCATTTCTGAGATGTGTTGACATTAAGTTGGTGTCTGAGCTTTGCCACAAGAAAGGAGCGTTGGTCATCATAGATGGAACATTTGCCTCACCTCTTAACCAGAAGGCCCTCGCTCTGGGTGCTGATCTTATTGTACATTCTGTGACAAAGTTCATTGGGGGCACAATGATGTATGTTGACCTGTATAGCTTGACTTAATTGTTTAGTGAAATTGTCATTTGCATCGGTGACATACCATTATTTATGTTTGCAATTTGTAACATTGTTGTCAGGTTCTTGGTGGTTGCATCAGTGGTCCACAAAAGTTGGTCTCAGCTGTTCGCAATATGCATCATGTTCTCGGGGAACCCTTAACCCGGTAAGCTGGAGTGGCACATTTCATGTTTTTGTTTCAGTAGTCATCACTGTGACTGTATGAAGTAAACTGTGCTATATTACCCACTAGTGAGGCTTTCTTAATCTGTGTATGATTTACAAGTTTGAACACATTGCATAAATCATCTGACTAATTAGCTTGTCAGTCCATGTAAATAAGGGAGATATTACCTCTTACTTATTGGAAATTGCTTCTTTTTTATTTTTATTTCTGACAATTTCTTCCATCTTTTCCCAGAATGCCGCATATCTGATCATTCGAGGCATGAAGACATTGCATCTTCGTGTACAGCAGCAGAATACGACAGCATTGAGGATGGCCGAACTTTTAGAGGGACATCCTAAGGTAAATGGATTGAGATGGATGTTTGCCAATGGACTTCATAAAGCTTTATTTACTAACCATCTCATGTCTGCTATATGGATGCATATATGCAACTAATTGGCTTTATTATGTTTAGCTTGAAACCCCTTAAGCTTGTGGATTTTGAGAGGAGCTTCTAATTTCTCCATGTTGTACAACGAATAGTATCTTTTCTGTCTAAAGATGTCCTTGTCCTGGAGAGAGTAGGGGATGATGCTAAGTTGTATTTGGATGCCCTTGTTCCTCCTCTGAATAACATCACCACATGTATGGGATAGAAGATATAGTGTTGTGGCTTGTTAATGTCTTATTTATGTGGATTCCTTGATTGCCAATTGTGAATGCCCTCTGGTTTTTGGGGCAGTTGTCAGTTGTGATTTTCGGTGTTGTTCTTCTCTGTTCTGATAAAATGACCCATTTAGGGGTCTCATTGATGGGAATTTTCCAGTTGGGGGGTTGGGTAGGGTGGAGGAAAAATCTCCTCCACAATGCCTAGTACAATTTGAATCCTGCACTTTTATGAAAGGTGGGTCAAATTACCTTTTGCATGATCATGTGATGTGATTACTTATGAAACCTTGTATTTTGGATGGTGTAAGTTGGGTTTTTCATCCACCTATTACCATGATTTGGTTTCTTAGATACTGTGAGCATACCCAACACTAACTATACGACATTGGCAGGTGAAGCGCGTCTATTATCCAGGCCTTCAAAGTCATCCTGAGCATGAACTAGCCAAGCGGCAGATGACTGGGTTTGGCGGGGTAGTTAGTTTTGAGGTGAGTGTTTGTGTTTGTGTTCTGGTGCAACTCTTGGACCTGTCTCTTCATAGTCTGAAGCCTGTGCTATTGTATGTTATAGATTGATGGGGACTTGATGACCACTGTGAAATTCATCGACTCTTTGAAGATTCCCTACATTGCTCCATCATTTGGAGGCTGTGAAAGCATTGTGGATCAACCCGCTATTATGTCTTATTGGTAAGCCCTTGTTTTGTGTTAGCCACTGGATGGATAGATGAGTGCTATTCTTTCCCTATGTCTGTCAGAGTCTTTTCTGCTGAAATACAAAACCAGCTTAAAGAAGAGCCTAATTATAAGGGGTATTTCCTCGCTAGCGAGGCTTTTAGCTTAATGTTGTTGAGCTGGCTTTTGAACTGGCACAGATTTACGCCTAGGAAGTTGCAGATTTCTGATGGAGAAATATAGGGTTGGCAACAGACTGTTCTTGTCCCAATCTGTTCTTGCCTGCTCCTTATGTGCCACACACTAAGTGGGCCTTGGCCTTTCAAAAGAAGTGTTACTGAGAATTTTCCACTTATTGAAGGCTGATCTGTCAATTTGGTGTTCTTTATTAATTGTTAGTGACTACTGATGAGTGAGGTCCCCCTCTTTTGAGCCATGTAGGTCAGATGAGTGTGCACCTGTGGTTCATTCTACATCTATTAGCCTGGGGCAGGGAGTAGGGAAGATTTCATCAATTAATGTGTGTTGATATTGCTAAAAATATGGCAATATGTTGTACATTTATGTCTATTGCATATGTACGATGCTGCCTTTGCAACATAGCGCCATACACACTGATAAAAGATAAAATAGAGTAAAAATTACCGGACAAGGTTGGTAATATTAGGATCCTGAATAGCTTAGTCATTTCAGTGTTTGCCTTTTAATTTAAGCAATTTGTTGAAGTTTCTTGGCTTTTATTACAGGGATTTAAGCCCTGCTGATAGGATGAAATACGGTATTGGGGATAACTTGGTTCGATTCAGTTTTGGAGTTGAGGACTTCGAGGACTTGAAGGCTGACATTCTTCAGGCTCTGGATGCCATATAATGCGCGCTCCCATTTTGTTTTTGTATTTCTTTGTGCTTCGGTCTTGTTAGGATTTTCTTGATTCCCTAAGTATCCCGCCTGGCCGTGGATGATGGATCAATTGCGTGATCCTCTGTTGTTTTGATGTAATGTCTATAAACCTTCATTTTCAGGTGCCCAATCCATTAAGCAACTAATAAAGCAGATGTGAGTAAAATCTTCAATCCATTAGTTGAATGACTTGATATGTAAGTCCTGCAAGTGCTCAATGAAAAATGGTTCAGTTGTGGTAAAGTTTGGAAATTTTAATTCATAAATTCTTGTATAAAACTGTCTCGTATAAGAGTTATTGTGAGATGAAATTCGTTAGGGGTGATATTTGAAAGGTTTTGCTACGACTAATAAATTATATTAGAGTGACTTGTTAATTTGAGGGTGACTAATTCATCAAAAGGTGATTTTTATTAGTCATTTTTAAATGAATTATTAGTTACCTTTTTATGTATTTAAAATCATTAGAACTTGTAACAGTTCTTAACAATTCATAACAGTTGTATTTGTTATAACAACTACCTATTATAATTGTTAATTGTAATTGTTTAATTTTTTATTTTTGGTTTATGGGGTTATTTGCATATATTTGTTTCTTTTGTAAACCAGAAATAATTTTTTCAAAAAAGGCTCAAATGTTGTAAAAAATTTGTTTTTCATGGGCTCTAAAACTGTGAACCAATCCAACCCCTTAGAAAACAAAATAAGGTGGTTAATCTAATTAATAGAGTATTAGAGATACGAGGCTATGCTGTTTATTTTGGTCCTAATCTCATATTTTGGCGTTCTAAAAAGCAACTCACAAGTGTCCAAATCATCCACCGAAGCCGAGTATCATGCTCTTGGTTATACAGATTGCTTCGAGACACTTTGGCTTCGCAAGCTTTTGTTTGATGTTGGTATCACCCTTGCCACTCCTGTGCGGTTATATTGTGACAATATCGGTGCTACATATATGACTCGCCAATCCAGATCAATCACGACCGTAGCAAACATATAGTCGTGGATTATCATTTTGTTCGAGAACGGGTTGCCGATGGAAATCTTGTTGTGCGATATATTCCTACTACTTTTCGGATTGCGGACATCTTCACTAAAGGGTTGTCCTCTCAACAGTTTCAGTTCCTTAAGTCCAAGCTGTCCGTGCGTCCCCGATCGACTTGAGGGCGTAATAGAGTAGTAGAGATATTATTGTACATAAAATAATTATAAATTATTTTTCTATATTGTCTTCTATTTATATAGAATGCCGGACTCCCATATTAGTTGACTCATTCTGCCATTATCTTTCACACTAATGACTAATCCTCTCCACCTCCACCATTAACGTAACTAACTAATTAACCTCAGATCTTTCCTCTCCCCTCCCCCAAAAATTACCGATAACACACTCTCTCTCTTCCCCTCCCCTTTCTCTCTCCAACTCCAGGAGGCCATTGCCATGCCCAGATTCAAGCTTCTCACAATCGTGATCATAACCGTAACTGCATGCTTAACGAGCGGGACATTACCGGTGTGTGAGTCGCTGCGGTTCGAGCTGCATTCAGGAAGCACCAAATGCATAGCGGAGGATATCAAGAGAGACGCCATGAGTGTCGGCAAATACACTGCCTTAGGCCCCGTCGAAGGCCAGCCCGCCCCACCCTCTCATCGGATCACTGCCCGTGTGAGTTCTATAATCCATTGTTTCCGTTTTAATGATAAGTAATGGGCAGGGCATGACCTCGAGGAGCAATACGTGTTTGATTTCTATAGCCATGGTGACAACAAGTGTCCACCCTAGCTAATTTTTAATGATATATATATAAAAAAAAGGTAAACTAGGTGATAGATTGGGAGCTCAATGAAGAATATATGTAGTCCATGTTTCAATTTTTAACACTCTTTCGCTCCTTAATTATCATCAACCATCAATATTAGTAAATTTTATTCAGTACTAATTGGTTTATTTAGCGTAATTCAATAACATTCTGAACAATTTCAAATGCACCAAGTATAGAAATTAAGCTGGTTGGGGAAATGGCATGTTTTGCAGGTAACATCACCAAAGGGCAACAACCACCATTTTGGAGAAGTAGTTGAATCAGGAACTTTTGCATTCACAGCAGCTGAGGCAGGCGATTACATGGCATGTTTTCGAGCTCCACACCACAATCCTCCTCTCAGGATCTCCATTGAGTTTGAGTGGAGAACCGGGGTTGAAGCCAAAGATTGGTATAATGTTGCTCGTAAAGGCCAAATTGAGGTCAGTTCTCCACTCCTGCATATGAAATATCAGTACACATATCTGCATATGTCAATTTGTATCCCTCGTTAAGCACTATAAATCAAACATTACAAACATATGTGTTATCAGTAAAGGCTATGACACTGTGCATAATTTTTAACTAAAAGTTTAAATCTGATGATTGAAAGCTCGAGAAAGGTTTTAATTGTCTGACATGTCTGTATGTTACATTGTTCACTTATTGTTAGCCATGTAAAATATGCCAGTCTTAAATGAAATCATGTAAAGATTATTTACTTGTGCCTACTCTTTCCGTGACATGATTCCCTTGTTTTAGCTCTTGGATGTCGAGTTGAAGAGACTGTACGATACTGTAAAATCTGTCCATGATGAGATCTTCTACCTTCGTGAGAGGTACGAGTAAAGACAACATCTTGATCTCATTGAGTTTAGGTAAAAAGAAAGTTCTTACATTTGGTTAATTTCTCGGTCCGGAATGGTGATTGTAGGGAAGTAGAGATGCAGCAGTTGAACAGAGCTACAAACTCAGAAATGGCAGTCTTCAGCTTCCTGTCTCTCATTATGTGCATAGCTGTGGCTGCCTTGCAGTTGTGGCATCTTAAGGGCTATTTTGAAAGGAAGAAGCTACTCTAGTTTTTATGGGTTTTTTCTACCCTTTTTTTTCTTTTGGTTTCCACCCTTTTCTCATCCACCTTTGACAAGGTATACGATTGGTATTGCTTTGTTTATCAACTCAAGTCATAACTTGTTAAGTGTACATTTTTCAGGCAGTTCCACTGATATCGAATGTGACCAACACCTTCCCCAACCCCCAAGAAAAGATCTTCACCGAAAATTATCATTAAATTTTACAAAATATTTCAAAAAATGTCGATTATCTATTTTGTAGTTAGAAATTGTTGGACTTATTGAAAACAATAAAATATGCCACTATAACAGAGTTATTTTAATATATTATTGGAAAGCGGTAATTTAATTATTTTGAGCAAATTAAGTGATACTTTTAAATGTTCTAAAAAATTTAGTGATAAGTTTTGATATGAACTAAAAAATTTTAGAATGAAGCAAGGTCCGAGGGTTGAGGCTAAGCATAAGCAAATGCACATATGACTAACCCCTGTTTTTGACACTCGCCCACGATCGAAATAAGCTTCACTCACAAGCATTCTATTCCTAACTTTAATGCTTATACTTGTTCACACTAATTGATACCATCTCTCTTATATTTAGCCGGAGACTCGTCCACGCAATTGCAGATTCAGAAAATAAAATGATAGGGGTCCGATACAAAATACACAAGATTAAAAATTTCAAAAATATTCATATAATGAAATTTCAAAATTTACCTCGTTCTATAATTTTCGTCAACGAGAACTCATATTTTGAAAGCAAAGCATGATATCGTCATTGGATAATTTTTGAAAAGTATTATCCTCGAAATAAGTAATAACTATATTATGTCAAAACTCATATGATAACCTCGTTACGGAAAACAATCTTGATGTAATTCATTGTAGAGAAGATTTTTTCCACAATTGCTGTAAAAATTGGTAAAAAATAAAGCGAACTTTACAAGTAAATGTACGCCAGGAAGTTCAAACACTTCTTTGTCTCAACAAACTCTCTGCAAAAAATCACACAAACTCTTCAATTTAGAGAACCTCTCATTAGATGTATGTTCGCAATAGACGTATCGCGTTCCCAAGCAAGTGCCTTAATGCCTAACTCATCAAAATCATTTAGATATAATTGAGCCATTCTGAGCTACTTTTTCTTGTCAAAGCTAGAGAATGAGTTAGTAGGGTTAAAACATGCTACACCAAGAATCAACTCGGTGCTCGTCTTAGGAAAATGACTATTAAGTTCTTGCATATGCATATCAAGCATTGAGTATATGTCAACACGATAATAATGTTCATTATTAGTTAAAGAGGAAGCTCTAAGTCTTGCTTGTTGTCCCTAGGCAATATAGAAGTCATTCATGATAGGAATCTCAAAATCTTGGTAGAATCAAGAAATGACAAAACATTAACTATATCTTGGTCCCTCCTTTGCAAAGCTTTCAATCGTGGATTTGCAATGCCCAACATCGATTTCATCAAATATATTAAGAAACCAAATTCAAATGTTTGTATGCCATCCAAAATGCTTTTAGCCTTCACTTACTCTTCTAATTTACCGGCATGATCTCCAATATCTTCCGACACATAAACAATTGGATTAAACATGACAACAATATTCACAAATACTTTAAAATTAGCTCTCCAATGAATGTCTCTAGGTCCAGTTAGCGTAAATTCTTGATTTAAACCCAGCCCATTTTGAAGCTCACCCAAACATATTTCTGTTTGTCTTTCTCTAAAATCATCTCTATATCTATAAGAACATCCAACCAAATTCAGCATAGTATGAATCAAGTTTAGAAACCCTTGAACATCACCATGATTATTTGCAACAGCTACAAGAATTAATTGAAATTGATGAGCAAAACAATGAATACAATGAGCTGATGAACAATCTTGTATAACCAGACTTCTAAGCCCATTGATATCATCTCGCGAACACTCATCATTGGGCTTCAAGCTCCAAAAGAAGATTTTCACCATATAGAGTCCTTATTAGAGCAAAGATAGCAGCAGCGAGAATGGAAATCAAGAAAAATCTGCTCTCCATTTGAGGTCTACACCAACGGCAGTACAACAAGTGTTAAACGACTTCATCCGGTGAAATGGAATAAGCCAATCAACGTATATGTCAAGCTCAATTTTGATGGTTCTCTTAGAAACAATACTGCAGCTTATAGGCTTCCTTTTGAGAGATAACTAGGGCAACCTTCTACTCTCGGGAGCTGCCAGGTTAGGACACACATCAATTTTAGTCGCTGAAGCGAGTGCACTTAGATTTAGTATTCAACAAGCGAGTCAAAGTTAACATCAAAAATATTGAAATTGAAGGCGATAATAAAATTATCATTGATAGCATCGGAGGAAGGTTTAAAACACCATGAGAAATCGACTATATCATTCAAGATATCATACGGATGATGTCCGCTTTTCAAAGCTGCAAATCAGCCATATTTACGAGGAAGCAAATGTTGCAGCTGACTAGTTGGCTCACTATGGTCACACTCGTTACTCCTCCATCCATTTGGGAAGAGTATCCCTCCCCTTCTCGTTCATGTATCTTGGCAAATGACAACTTATGCAGAATCCTTGTGAGAAGGGTCTGTCTAAATTTTGCTATTTTTACCTCTTTACCCGGTGCAAAAATAAAAAATAAAAAATAAAAACTCATCATTGGGCTGGAATTGAAATCGTATCTTTGGTTTACTACAGAATGCCGTCACCACAAAGCTTGATGCAATTCCTTGAAACATATCGGGGTCAATTTGTATATTTACTTTGTTTTACACAATTTGTTTCCCCAAAAGGACGGGACTTGTCCCTGCCCACGATCGAAATAAGCTTCTCAAGCATTCTATGCCTAACTTTAAATGGTTGATACTTGTTCATGCTAAGCTAATTGATACTATCTCTCTAGGAGACTCTATACATACACACACACACACATATATATATATATATATATATATATATATATATATATATATATATATATATATATATATATATATATATATATATATAAGTCTTAGTTTTTAATCACAAAAACCTTTTTAATAGTTGAAGAAGGATAGAATGAACATTTATTTACTAATTGTTTCCGAAGGAAAATGGTTGTGATGATATGGATGATGATTCGGAGAGAGAGGATTTACTACTCCGGTTGTGAGGGTGTAGCTCGACCGAAAGGATTCGAGTGTGGTAGCTGCAGACCCCGCAAAAGGCGAGGCCTTTGAGGGTGGATTACGAAGAACTCCCTCCGACGCTCAAGTTAGTAGTCTAAACTAAGTGAGCGGATCGAGGAAAATCTTCCTCGATGTGCACAAAAGGAAATTTCTTGGGATTTGGGGTTTGCCTACCGAGGTAAGGCTTTTAGGGAATTCTAGGATTTTCCAAGAGAAGAAAGTATTGGGATTTGTGTTGTGAACTTATGTTGTGATAGTGGGGTAGGTGAGTAGTTATAGAGAAATTTAATGGGGTTAAAGTAGTAATTTATCGGAATTGAGAGGGAGACCCTAGCCTTAGTAGGCTTTGGGCCTTACCGGGCTCTTTGAGAGTTAGTTCGGGTTTGTACCTCCATAGTTCAACCGATTAGGCACAACAAGCTATTGACGTGGCAGGTGAGCTGGAGCTGTCCAAAAATATCCAGATTATTTAGCCCCTCACGTTCGACTTGCACGCTTCCGAGGTAGGCGGTAGAATGTGGAGCTCTTGATGGCCGCAAGTCTTTATAAATAGGAGGTGAATTTGATGAGGATAGTAAAATTTTTTCCTCTTTACTCCTTTCCTTTCTCTTGCAGCGGAGAAAATGACTTACCGAGTGCTTCTTGTCGGATATGAAAAGTTGTGCCCTTGCTTCAACCAGGATGAGGCTGAGCAAGCGGCTATGGAGCATCGCCAACCGTCCCTTGTTGCGGAGTCTGTTCTACATGTATCTTGTTGCGGATGCTAGGGAGCTAGGGATGATAAATGACGAAGAGCATTGGAGGCCTTTTTCAAGCTGCAAATCATCCTGAGTGGGATGTCCTTGAGGCTTGGGTGGAACGCAACCACGATCACCTTGTCGAGCTTCGGGCGAGGAACCCAAGTACTTCAACAAGCGATGCAATGGGGAGGTGCCACCTCGAGTGTTGGCTCACCGTCTCATCCTTACTTGGAGAGTAGTGAGTCGGTGGACGACCCTTCCTCCTCGCTCTTCTCTTGGCCGAAGGAACCTACCCAAGGAGAAGGGGAGGAACCTCCCTAAGGAAAAGAAGCGGAGTCTCCCTAAGAAGAAGTGAGATCCCGACCATGGTCTTTCCCCGGCCTTGAGGCATTGTAGCAGCGTTTTGTTCACGTATATGCTTTAGTCTTATTGTAACATCATGTTCTCTTTTATCAAATGAAATGAATGGATGAATGAAGCTTGTTTCATAATTCTACCCCTCTTTAATTTTCTAACTTCTTGTTGAGGCTCCATTGTGATGAATAATTTTTACTTAGCCCCTCGAGGCTAAAAAAGGTCTTGCAGGGAGTATGAGCTCTCTCGTGGTCATTTTGGGATTCTCATGGGGAGGATGAGCTCTCCCATGGTCCTTCGGGGACTCCGGTGGGAAGGATGAGTTCTCCCATGGTCTTTCTAGGACCCTTGTGGGGAGGATGAGTTCTCCCATGGTCCTTCCGGAACCCTTGTCGGGAGGATGAGCTCTCTTATAGTCCTTCTAGGATCCTTGTGGAGAGGGTAACCTCTCCCATAGTCTTTCTAGGACCCTTGTGGGCGGGATGAGTTCCCCATGGTGCTTCCGGAACCCTTGAGGCGATCAAGCCTCTACGTGTCTCATATTAGAAACGTGAGTTTGCCCACGGTAACATCGTTGTAGGTCTTTACATGACCTTTCAGCTCCCGGAGGCTTGAAAGTGCATGAGTGTATGTGTCTCACTAGGGAACATCCCATGGAGAACGTGACCCCTTAACCTTAAGTTAGGAGTACGAGTGCCCATGATGACATGAGTTTTACGCGACCTTTCAATTCCCGGAGGCTTGAAAGTGCATGAGTGTATGTGTCTCAATAGGAAACATCCCACGGATCCCCTAACCTTAAGTTATAAGTGCGAGTGCCCATGATGACACGGGTCTTTACGTGACCTTCCAATTCTCGAAGGCTTGAAAGTGCATGAGTCTCGCTAGGGAACATCCCACGGAGAGCACGAGCCCCCAACCTCCTATTGGGAGTACGAGTGCCCATGACAACATGGGTCTTTGCGCGACATTTCAGCTCCCGGAGGTTTGAAAGTGCTCGAGAATAATAACCTCTAAGGGGTATTCCTTTATGAAGTTGAGAGCGCTATTTTTAGCTCCCGGAGGCTAAGTTATCGCCAAGCGTAAATTGACGCCGAACTCCGAAGGATATCCCCTTATGGAGGTGGAAACGCGACTTGTTAGCTCCTGGAGGCTAAGTTGTTACTTGAAGTCGATTAGGCCTGGCAAAACCGACCCGAACCGAACGAGTCAACCCGAACGACCCGAAACCCAAATTAAATCATCCGAAATAGTTGAACCGATTTTGACTCGAAAATCGAAATGAACCGACCTGAACCGAATCGACCCAAAATATAATGAACCCGATTCTGACCCGAACCGAAATGATGCGAACCGAAACCGAACCGACCCGAAATATGATTGACCCGATTATGAACCGAACCCAAAATGACCCGAACCGAATCGGACCGAACCAATTTAACACGAATAAAAGTTACACAACCCTTTTTTTTTGATCTCTCGGGATGGACTTTTGTGCCTATACTTGGTACAATTTTTTTATGGGTACAATTTTGAATCGATTTTGACCCAAAAAGTGACTCGATTACGACTCGAAGTTGACCCGAGCCGGAACTAAAACGAACCCGAACAAGATCAACCGAAGTTTACCCGAATCGAAGTTGACCTAAACCGAATCCAAATCGGACCCGAACAAGATCGACCGAAGTCGACCCGAACCGAATGACCCGATTGCCAGGTCTACCATCGATAGACGTTTGGGCTCTAAAATCATACATTTTGTTGTTGCGATTTCGTGGAGTTACACGATTTTTAATTTTTTAATTTTTATTATTTTTCCGACCTTTGATGATTCCGACTCTCGACTCCTACTAACTTCGCAAAAACACGCTCCAAAAATCTCCTCGCGCGGACCCGGGCCCTTCCCCGACTCCCAGCTCCTCCCTCCTACGCTATTCTCCTCTCTCGCCCACCTAGAGCCAGCCCCTACCTCTGCTATCGTTGTTGTACCCGCCTCCCCGTCGCTCACGCCTTCTCCCTCTCACCCGGTGTTGAACCCGCCTCCCTCTCCCCTCTCCCCTCTCTCTCGCTCTCGCTCACAGCTAGGACTTAGGATCCCTCCCGAGTCTCGCCTCACTTTCTGATGGAGACCTCCCTACTAACCAAGCTACCGAGGGTCATGACTTACTAGCTAAAGTACTAAAGGAGCTATCTTTGAGTGGTGATCAATTTTGGGTTTCTAAATCACCCATTCCGGTTCGAGTTGTGCAAGTTGGAAATGGTTAGGAGAGCCTTAAAACTCCCTTTATCAATACCATGTTGATACTAATAAATGGTCCCTAGGAGTAGAACCAGAAATAACAATGGAAGAGGCTAGAAATGGCAAAACAAGCAAAACGGCCAGCTTTGGAGCGTTTCGAGCGTCTGGCTTTGAGGGTCAAAAATTCTATGCTCGGAGGCTCAAATGAGAATACTAGCTGCATGGGTGCATAACTGACTTGTGGAACATTCTAGAGAATCCGAAATCACTTGATTTGGTGGAGGGAATCAAATTCTAGAGCCAATCAAAGTGAAGCTTGGAGGAGAGGAAATCTAATAATTGGCCATAATTACACCATGAATAGTGTCCACATGTTCCCTCTTAGTGGAAGCATCCTTTTGGATTATTCTCTTTGCTTAGTGTAATCCTATCCCTTGATCATGTAAGGCGTCTAATGGCCATTATATTATGCTTTGCTTTCACTCTTTGTAAGCACTACAAATAGTGCTCCATATTCGATTGTAATAGACATTGAAATTGAATAAGAAAACCGAGTGAGCTAAGTGCTCTTCACCCCCAAAATTCTTGATTGCTTATCTTAGTTTGTCAAGCTAAATGGTGACCTCTCAAGTCCTTGGAGCAAGCTGGTGGTGTTTCTTATCCAGCCCATACCTCGGTGCCTTAAGTAGTCAATGGTGGTGATTTCTTATCCATTGAAGACTTGGTTTCTATCCTTTTGTGTTCATCATTTTGGTGCTTGTTTTTGGTGCTAGTTTTGCTTGATATTTCCACTCCCATTCTAGTGTTTTACTTGCTGATTTGCGAGACACTCACAGCCTTTTTTCACCCTCTTTTCCCCACCCCAAAAAACAAACTCATATAGCTCGTTTCTGGCCGATTGCTATCAACCTAGAAAGATATATCATATTTGGTATTAGAGCTGTTGGCTACCCTCCTGGCCGAGCTATCTTCATTCCCAAACACTTCCCTTTAAACCTCAAACACAAAATAGCCAGAAATCCACAAAAACCCGGTTATTAATGAGTGCTAGCATGACTTTAGAGGAGCGATTTGATATGCTCATGAAGGACAATGGTGAGCTGAGAGCTGAAAATGACTACCTATGGAAACAACTTGGAAAGTCCATGAAGGATAGACGTGATCAACTAAGGAGTACATCTCCTCACTCTAGAGTACTCCTAGCTCCAATGAAGTTAGTGATGAGGATAATCCGTTTGCTTCTTCGGATGATCCTAGTGAGATGAGATCAAGGAGAGGTTTTCGACGCTCTAAATACCATTCGCATGATTTCAAAGTGGAAATCCCAGAATTTGAAGGTCGTTTGAATCCGAATGAATTCTTGGATTGGCTAAGAACCGTAGAGAGGATTTTTATTACAAAGATATGGCCGAAGATAAGAAGGTTAAGCTTGTTGTTCTCAAGCTTAGGGGATTTGCTTCTACTTGGTGGTAGAACCTTGTGCATAATAGGAAACGAAAGAGGAAGTCTAAAATCGAAGTTGGGAGAAAATGAGGTCAAAACTCAAGGCTTGTTTCTTGCCCCCAACTTATATCCAAGACAGTTATTCTCAACTCCATAACCTACACCAAGGTAGGATGAGTGTAGAGGAGTATACTCATGAGTTTGAAAGGCTTTTGATCAAATGTGACATTCAAGAGAATGAGGATCAAACCATAGTTCGTTGCCTTGGTGGCCTTGATCCAAAGTATGCTCAAGTAGTAGAGTTACAACAATACTCTACTTTTGATGAAGTATGTCATTTGGCTCATAAGGTTGAGCAACAAAAGAAGGTTTGCTTTGCCCGGAGAGAACCACCAAAAACCATCCCACAAAAGAACCTGCCCTTTTATAAGGGGAGCCCCCAACCAACTCCACAAAAGAACCCAATCTCCACAAAACAACCTACTCCCCAATTTGTGCAAAATGTGCCTAAAACCCCCTCTAATTCCAATTCCACCAGAAGGTGCTACAAGTGCCAAGGTTTGGGTCACATTGCCTCGGAATGTCCAAACAGAAGAGTAGTTACTTTGGCCGAGTACCAAGAGTTGCCAATGGAGGAAGAAGAATATGAAAAGGAGCTTTACCTTATGGAGGAAACGGAGGAAGTTGTAGAGGAGGCGGATGAAGGAGAACTTCTAGTTTTGAAAAGGGCTTTGAGTGGTTTCAAAGACCCTAAAGAAGAGCAAAGAGAAAATATCTTTCATACTAGAGGCACGGTTCATAGGAAGGTTTGCTCTATCATTGTGGATAGAGGGAATTGCACCAACGTTGCCGCCTCAAGCATGGTGGAAAAACTTGGACTTATAGCTTCGGTTCATCCTCATCCATACAACATACAATGGCTAAATCAAGGTAAAGGCCTTCAAGTCAATTCTAGATGTCTTATTTCATTTAGTATTGGCAAGAATTATCATGATGAGTTATGGTGTGATATTATTCCAATGGATGCTTGTCATTTGTTGCTTGGGAGACCTCGGTTGTTTGAGAGAAGAGTGATGCATGATGGGTTCTTGAACACTTACACTTTTATCAAGGATGGAAAGAAAATCACCTTGGCCCCCTTAACCCCAAGCCAACTCACAAAGACTAAGCCACAAAAGAGCCCCAACCAAACCGATCTCCTCCTCACTTTAGGAGAGTCATTTCTCAAATCAAAACAACATGAGTTTAGGCCTATACAAGAGTTGATTCTACTAGCTCCGAATGAGGCTAAAACTCCATCCCCAATCTTGCACCCTCTAGCCCAAACCTTGTTGTCCCGCTTTTTTTTTTTTTTTTTTGATAAATAGTTTGGCAAAAGCCAAGAAATAGTAGCCAAGTAGAACAAATCAAAAGTCCCTATCACTAATATCCCAATTCACTTATGATATTCGCTAGAAGTGAAGAGTAAAACATTTCGCAAAAAATGACCCAAAAATAATGACCCAAACTATAGAAATACCTTAGTTTAACCCCCTTTAACACGCCTACCGACTCCTCTCTATGCTCCCCTTCTAAAAACTTACCCCTATGTGTAGGTATATTCCACACAAATATCACCTACCACATTACTCAAAATAGCAAAGCCTATCAAGATTCTCTCTCACACCCAAACCCGATACGCTTGTTACTTTTAAGCCTTCTAAAAGCTTACACCATATGCTGCACCTTGGGCTTGCTCTTCCTAGATACGAGACACCCAAAACCTTTATCCCATCAACAGCTACTTCCTTCCCCTAAATTGTTTGAACTGTTGAATCTTCGGCCATGGAGACGCCTTCCCAATTGTTGCAGCGCTTGTGGAGGTTCTTGTTCACTCTTGTTCACTCTTCGGGTTTCGACGGAAGTATTAATGGGATCATCAATTCAGAATTTCTAAAAGGTTCAACTACCCTTCTTCAACAAATCCACCCTTCTCTTCATCCAAAACACTCCATCCTTCCCTAAAGATCATATGAACTTGTGATTTGAGCTTTGAACACTAAGATGCCTTTCAACTGCTCGATAAAATGCCTCAACGAGAGCTAGAAGCGCTAAGAGCTAATTTTGGTCCAAAAACAACCAACGAGCGCCCTTAAAACTCTAAACTTCTACTTCCCTTGTCCATTTGAGTCACTCGGGAGGCCCAAGTTTGAGTCACTCAACCCTCCTTCTAAGATACGCCCAAACCTGCATGACATCCTCTCTTATTCCTTCCCTAACAAATGCATGGGCTGATGAGTACATTTTTAACAACAATACGCCTACCACCTACTTGACAAAATGTTTGTACGAAAAAATGAGATGTTGGAGGACAAATTAGTGCCTAAATCAGCACCTAGTGTCTTCTAAAATTCTAAACTCGTCGGTCTCTTTATCCGTGGGCTCAATTCCTTCTCCTTCCGGTGGTTGAGGTTTGACTCTAGACTCCATTGCTGACTTGTTCTTCTTCAAAGACCTTGTTATTCTTCTCAAAGCAACCTCTTTATTCTGGATAATTTTCAAACCCACGATGCTGCCAATCTAGATCGCTTCCTTTGCTTTCCGCTATAAACTCGAGTAATACTATTGCTCGAATGAGATATCAAGTCTTGACTTTTCGAATTTGCCATCTTTTTCTCAGCTTTGCCTTTGGTTTCGAGACTTCCTAGTCTTCTTGTGACCCTTTAAAACTCTCATAGCTTCTTTGGTTTTCTCCGTAAGCTCGTGGGTTGAGATGTCAATATTGGTGGGTGTATCAAAACCTGGTGGGTGAGACAGGTGAAACACGATTGTCTTCTTGCTCATGTCGATGGGAGTTGCATTCATCACTCAACAGCCCCATAATTGCTTTGGCATTTATGTCGGCATTAAACTCCTCCGGTAGGATACTCGCGCACATAATTCAATTGTTGTGGCATGCCTTGATCAACGTCCAAAGGATACTTAAGAGATAGTTTAACCATCTCCTCGGAGAAACCATTCTGGCTAAAACTAACTGTCTTGGTATTTGTTGCCTAGTTAATGCTAATCGTTGCCTTGTCGATTGCTCGCTTGCTCTTTCCCACTTCCAGTCCAAAATCCGCCAACTTCTCATATTTCTCTCTATCATTATTTGTTGCCAACCTTTCATTCTTTCTTTGGTCGGTGCCATCCAACTTAGACTCTCCTATTACCTCTTCCACTCGACACTTCCCGACCTGTTCCTCCGAGGTTGGAGACTGAATCTTCCATTGATGCTTGGTTTTTCCGGATTATCCGGATAGATGATCCACACTCTTTGATTGTTATTCTGTAACCTGAAGTTGAAGAATTAATTGTCCTTCAATGTTTTTTATCACATCGGTGTCTAGTAACACTTTCACGGACTCAAAAGATTCCGTTGAATCCATATCGGCTCCTAGGCATACTACTCTTCCCCAAACCTCAGCCAAGTTTATGAAGTTCTCTCTTGTCCATCCATAGGGAGGCACTCTAAAAATTTCAATCCAAACCCTCCTAGTTTCACAAGCTACATAAATGTCTCATTTTTGGTATTCCACAAACCAATGATTCAACTCCTTTGGATTCTTGAGCAACTCCTCCATCTACTCCTTGGTCTCCAATGTTAGTAAGAACTTAAACTTGCTTAAAGCACGTACTCGACCCATTGATCAAAGTGTGCTCCCAACAATGAGGTTAGCGTATAAAAATCTCTAGGTTCATCCGACAAACATACAATGCTTCTGCTCAACCATTCTACAAAACCTTGGTTAATGTTGCCTTCCAAAATCTTCGCATTTTGCTTCTTTTCTTGGCTCAGCTACAGGTTTAAGATTTGTGTTTGTTTATCCACCATCTTACGCCACACTACCTTTGCCTTCTTCTCATAAATCTGACTACTTTCGTGATTTCTCTTCCTTGTTTGAACATATTTTGCCAAAGCCTACTTTAATTCCGTAGCCTCTAATACTCGGTGTTATTTAGATAAATGGTACTCTGGATAGCATCTTCCTCCCTCCAATATCTAACAAAGCCGAATCTCGTGTTCCTCGATCTTCTTTTCCTAAATGGTATGTAGACATCACTCACCTTACCTATCTTTTGGAAAATTCCTCTTAGACCATGTTTGTCTAAATAGGGGGTAGATTTTCTATGAACACTGTGAATTCCTCTCAAGTGTTCTTCTTGTACCACCCTCCTGCTTTACCTCCCTCGTTCCACTCTCTCCCTATCTCCCTCTCTCTCACTCTCTCCATTTTACCTTTGTAAAATCCTCCTCCTTGTGAATTGAGTTGGCCACTCTCCTCTCCTCCACAGCTTCTCCTTTAATTTTCTTATCCCGCTTTGCTCATGTATTCCCCGAAGAAATACCCTTCGGCCTACCTCCACAAAGGACCATTTAACACCACATTGATCTAATCCCGGGTCCATCCTCCCCAACAAACCTACCTACTGAATGAACCCCAAGGATGCAATGGAGATTTAAAGACAAGTTGATGAGCTAATAGCTAAAGGGCTTGTGAGAGAAAGTAGAAGTCCATGTGCTGTCCCAACTCTTTTAGTCCCAAAGAAAGATGGCACCATGAGAATGTGTGTGGACAGCCAAGTTATAAACAAAATAACCATCAAGTATCGACATCCAATCCCTAGACTTAAGGATATGCTTGATGAGCTCCATGGGTCACAAGTGTTTTCAAAAGTGGACTTAAAGAGTTGATATTATCAAATCGAGAATCCGTGAAGGAGATGAGTGGAAAACCGCATTCAATACCAAGGGAGGATTGTATGAGTGGCTTGTAATGCCATTCAGGTTGTCAAATGCCCCTAGCACTTTCATGAGACTCATGAACCAAGTGTTTAGGCCTTTTCTTTGCAATTTCGTGGTGGTATACTTTGTTGATATTTTGTTGTATAGCAAGAGTGAAGAAGAGCATTTACGACACCTTACACAAGTTCTTGGGTTGTTGGAAAAGGAGAAGCTATATGGTAACTTTCAAAAGTGTACCTTCTTCACTTCAAAGGTAACTTTTCTTAGCTACATATTCTCAGCCCAAGGCGTGAAGGTGGATGAAAGCAAGGTGGAAGCCATAAGATCTTGGCCTATTCCAACGAGTATTCATGATGTTTGAAGATTCCATGGTTTAGCCTTTTTCTATAAAAGTTTCATTAAGGATTTTAGCACTATCAAAGCCCCCATGACTGAAGTGCTAAAGGGAAGTTCATTCAAGTGGAATTAGAAGGCTCAAGAGGCCTTTGAGACAATGAAGCTCAAGCTTACCCAAGCACCGGTTCTTGTTTTACCAAGCTTTGACAAGGTCTTTGAGGTTGAGTGTGATGCCTCCGGAGTTGGCATTGGTGGAGTTATCTCTCAAGAAGGTCGACCTCTAGCCTTCTTTAGTGAGAAGCTTTGTGAATCAAGAAGAAAATACTCAACTTATGACAAGGAGTTCTATGCCATTATTCGGTCACTTGAGCATTGGAGCCATTACTTAGTGGCTAGTGAGTTCATTCTCCATTTTTGACCATGAAGCGCTCAAATACATACAAGGGTAGCATAAACTAAACCCACGGCATAACAAATGGGTACATTTCACTTCACCATCAAGCACAAATCAGGCAAGATGAACAAAGGGGTGGACGCCTTATCCGGAAGGTATCTCTTGTTGTTTCAATTAGAAACTCACATTCTTGGTTTTGAGCATTTAAAGTCCATGTATATTGAAGATAAGAACTTGGGGAAAATGTACCAAGATTTCCAAAAACATCCTAAGGGAGAGTTTCTAGTTCAAGATGGCTTTCTCTTCAAGGGCATCCGGTTGTGTATTCCCCATTGTGGAACAAGAGAGCTTTTGATCCAAGAGGTACATTGTAGAGCATTGGCTGGCCATTTCTGTAACGCCCCCAAATCCAATAATCACCAGTTCAGTCTTAATGACTAATTAACTAGTAATTAGCGCAGCGAAAAGGAATATTAGAAGCGTTACAGCCGCTATATACAAAGAGCGAGGCAACTCCTTTGAAAATATAATATGAGCAGGATTCCACTACGTCACTTGTGAAAATAAAGTTCAAAACATCTCGGACACCAAACTTGTATAACCTCAAGTCAAGTTGACAATACCATCATAATTACAACTTGTTTAATCGGAAAATATATGACTTCCAAATATTACATCCCTTACTACCACTATGAGCTTCTAAGTCTCGTTGACCAAAATAAATATGTCTACTCCTTTCTTCCATCAACATTAGCACTACCTAAAACAAAACATACAAAAACATTTTGAAATAGTGAGTCGAAACTCAATACATTTATCCTTGCACTCGTAAATGAATATTATGTAAAGTTATTTATGAGCACGTGCATTTCAATTCATTTATAAATCAGATAGGAAGAATGTAGTAAAACAATTATTAATTTATTATCCGAGTGGCTCCTTACGATCATCGATTTCCCGAAATATTCGCATACCGATCGGCTAAGTCTAGTTGATAATGGCCAAATATATATGGGTGTGATCACAAGTCCGATCACGCTGGTATAATTGATATGGGCGTGTCACATAATTAGGTGACAAATAATATTTGAAATGGTTCATTTCATTAAGCAAACCATTTGATATTGTTATGTATAAACATATGGGTTTTCGTAAGGTACAAGCAATAAACGTACCTTAGCTTTGATATCCTTTATCGATACATAATGATGTGCATTGGCTCGACAACCGTTGGAGGATCCTTTTCTGCTGCTTAAGTAAATAATTATATGGTCAATAATTTGATCACATATTCCTTGCAGGTTTTAAATCTCTTTATACAACGTTCAATATTTCATTCTTAAATTAATTGTTATAATCCGATTTTCTTAGGAAATATTTTACTCTTTATTTAGACCATTCCCATTGATCATCATATTAGCCCCCAAATACACTTAATTACTACTAGGCTACAAATTCATAGTTTATGTACAATGGGACTCCTTAATAATTCATATCAGTATTTATGTGTATATATATATATTCTTTTCTTTCAATAATATTCCTATATCAATTTTGCTCATCATTATTTTTCACATACTTCTATTTCCAACTTTTTTTATATATATGTTATAGTTGTACTTCTCACGTCAATTAAACGTATGTAATCAATTTTATCTCGGCTTATACTAACTTAAAACAAAATAAGAAAATAGAAATGAACTCTTAACATCCAAGGTAATTATTTAATATGGTCCCTTATTATTAATTACTAACTAACTCGAAAATTTATGCGAAATTGTCACAAATTCCTATAACAAAACCTTGAGTGTTTTGGTAAGATTTTAAAACTAATTTAGAAAATTCATATCTTGCTAATCCGATGTCGAATCAAGGCATAAAATCCCAATTTAGAAAGCTTGAAAAGTGCTCTAAAACTTTCATTCGAATCATAAATTCCAAAAAGAACAAGAAGAACCTCAAAAACTTACTTGAATCGAGCTGCTCCCAATTTATATAAAAATTGCACCGTTTCGGTAAAACGATCATAACTCGGGTTGTACACCTCCAAATCCAGTGAAATTTGATTTGGTGAAAAGATAACTTCCTACTGTATGTTTACACCATATTTATAAACTTTAATATATCCCAACTTACTCCATGTTCTAGCTTATATTACCTCTTATTTTACACCTTATTCAAAATTTTCTCTTTTTGCCTACCCTCCTTGCCCCCTAAAGATAACTTTTTTACTTAAACCCTACATATCTCCATTTATATTTTCAACCTATAATTTTTTCCCCAAATAATGCATGCAACATAATTTCATGATCATCTTTTTCTTCTCTCTACTTCTTTTTGTGTTTCTTTATCTATCAAGCAAAACCTCCAAACTCTTCATTTTCTCCAAACTCCTTCATTCCCTATCACTATTTTTGGTGTGTTTCTTTTTGGTACTTTAAGAGAGGAAAATCAACTCCTATTTATAAGAATTTCAAACCAATGCATGCATGATACTTGTCAAGTTGTTTTTAGAAAACCATAGGCTAAAACCATGTGCATTTTAAAAATTATGGCTAAATAAAACCATAGTTTTGGTAAATCCATGTGCAAGTTAAAATTATATATATATATATATATATATATATATATATATATATATATATATATATATATATATATATATATATATATATATATATATATATATATATATATGTATGTATTTATTATTTATTTATTTGCTTTATTACTAAGTATGTATTTGACTTAACTTGACTTGACTTGATTTTGGCTTTGGCTTGATCAATTTTATATGATTAGGAAACTTACTAAATATAATATCAATAATTTTGATGCATGTAAATTAATCCAATGAACACATAATTCTAATTGTTTTCAAAAAATATTAAGACCAATAAAAATATTAAATAACCAATTAAATGACATGTTCAAATCAAATATTCATATGCAAGTGTTCATAATTGATCTTATTTATAAAATTTATTTTTACTCTATTTATATAGAGCATATGTATATGTTTAAGTGTGTTACTACACCACCTTTTTTTTTTTTTTTTGGTTACAAGAATGTAATTCTATTTTTATTATTTAATATTTGATGTTTAACATTTATTTGGATCATTTCATAAGTAACATTATTTATCCAATATATGCATAAATCATATGTTTGATTGAAGACCTCCAAGGTAGTTTGAGCCTTGCAAAAACAAACACTTATAAATTTCGAATTGAAGTGCACGCGCTCGATTTGGTTATCTTAATCTGTTATTTAAGAAAATTAATAATATTAGTTAAGGTGGGGTTGTTATAATTTCGGAGTTAACAAAACAGTATGCATGCTTAGAGAACATTATTTTTGGGCCAACATGGAGAAGGATGTGCAAGATATCTTGAAGAGGTGTACGAGTGTGTCAAATGGCGAAAAGTCGCTCTCTTCCGCAAGGGCTTGACAACCCTCTTCCTACACCCAACCAGCCATAGGAAGACATGAGCCTTGTCTTCATACTAGGCTTACTAAGAACTCAAAGGAACAAGGATTCAGTTCTGGTGGTAGTGGATAGATTTTCCAAGATGGCTCATTTCATTCCATGCAACAAAACGAATGATGCAACTCATGTGGCTGACTTGTACTTCAAGGAGATTGTTAGACTCAATGGCATTCCAAAATCCATGGTTTCGGACAGAGATAGCAAATTCTTAAGCCATTTTTGGATCACACTTTGGAAGAAATAGGGAACCAAGCTACAATTTAGTACTACTTGTCATCCTCAACCGGATGGACAAACCGAAGTGACAAACGAACGTTAAGATTGCTCTTGAGGGCTTTGATCAAGACCAACGTAAAAGCTTGGGATCAACTTCTTGCTCATGCTGAATTTGCATACAATAGTGCTCCAAGCAAGACCACAAGCATAAGTCCCTTCAAGATAGTCTATGGAGTTGAATCACTTATTCCTCTAGACTTAGCACCGAGAGGCTTGGATGGAAAGCCTAGTATGGAGGCTGCCAAAAGGGTGCAAGAAATCCATAATATGCATAAGAAAGTAAGGGCCAAAATTGAGCAAACCAATCTTGCATATAAGCACATAAGGAAGGAACGTTTCCCTTCCAAAAGAAAGAGCAAGCTATTGCCAAAGGCTGAAGGTCCATTTGAGGTGCTTGAGAGGATAAATGACAATGCCTACAAGATTGATCTTCTCGAGAGATTATGGAGTCTCGGCGAGCTTTAATGTGGCTGACCTCTCTCCTTACTTTGAAGATGACACCTTAGAGAATTTTAGGGCAAATTATTCTCAACAAGGGGAGGATGATGGAGACCTCCCTACTAACCACAAGCTACTAAGGGTCATGACTTACTAGCTAAAGTACAAAATGAGCTATCTTTGAGTGGAGATCAACTTTGGGTTTCTAAATCACCCATTCTGGTTCGAGTTGTGCAAGTTGGCAATGGGTTAGGAGAGCCCTAAAACTCCCTTTATCAATACCATGTTGATACTAATAAATGGTCCCTAGCAGTAGAACCAGAAATAACAATGGAAGAGGCTAGAAATGGCAAAACAAGCAAAACGGCCGGTTTTGGAGCGTTTACGGGCGTCTGACTTTGAGGGCCAAAAAGTCTATGCTCGGAGGGTCAATTGAGAAGACTAGCTGCATGGGTGCATAACTGACTTGTGGAACATTCTAGAGAATCTGAAATCACTTGATTTGGTGGAGGGAATCAAATTCTAGAGCCAATCAAAGTGAAGCTTGGAGGAGAGGAAATCTAATACTTGACCATAATTACACCATGAATAGTGTTCAAATGTTCCCTCTTAGTGGAAGCATCTTTTTGGATTATTCTCTTTTCTTAGTGTAATCCCATCCCTTGATCATGTAAGGCCTCTAATAGCCATTAGATTATGCTTTACTTTCACTCTTTGTAAGCACTACAAACGAGTGCTCCACATTTGGTTGAAATAGACATTGAAATTGAATGAGAATATCGAGTGAGCTAAGTGCTCTTCACCCCCAAAATTCTTGATTGATTATCTTAGCTTGGCAAGCTAAGTGGTGACCTCTCAAGTCCTTGGAGCAAGTTGGTGGTGTTTCTTATCCAGCCCATACCTCGGTGCCTCAAGTAGTCAATGGTGGTGATTTCTTATCCATTGAAGACTTGGTTTCTATCCTTTTGTGTTCATCATTTTGGTGCTTGTTTTTGGTGCTGGTTTTACTTGACATTTCCACTCCCATTCTAGTGTTTTACTTGCTGATTTGTGAGACACTCACAGCCTCCTTTCACCCTCTTTTCCCCACCCCAAAAAACCAACTCATATAGCTCGTTTCGGCCGATTGTTATCAACCTAGAAAGATATATCACTTTCCTTCCTTGTTGCTTGCCTTCTCCCACCTGGGTCTAACCTTGGCTCCTCCCCTCTCCTACGCCCTGTCTCCCTCTACTCATTGTTGTCCATGCTCACGCCGGGAGCTACCCGGATCCCCACCTCGACTCCCCCTTCTCGCTACGCTAGCTCGCCGAGACCCTCCTCACGACAACTCTCGCTCTCTCCCACGCCGCCCGGAACCCCACCACCACTCCGACTCCCTCTCTCGCTACCCTTGCCCCACCCCGACTCCGAGAACCGAGGCCTACGCCCCATACCTTCGTTCGCCGTATCGGCCCGGACCCGCCTCCCAACACATCTAACCCCCTCTCTCGCCCAGCCCCGCCTTTAACCAACCGTGCCCCAAACCCGACTCCCGACTCAGCCCCCAGATTCGCAGCCCAACCTAGCCGAAACCTCCCCACCGAACCCTAAAACTCTTTACTCCAAACCCTAACTCCCAAATTTTTAATTTTTCCTCTTAATTTTCTGAATGAGTTGGAAATTGAATTTTTTAATTTGAATTTCGAAATTCAATTTTGGGCCTGAGCCGGGAGACGGTATTGCCTCCATTTGGTACTGATTGATCAAAGGGGTGCTCGATATAACCTACGTTCTTGCTGTCTCATTTCACCCATCACAAAATAAGCCTAAAAGTGAGAGAGAGCATTTGAGAGGAGCCTTCCCAAGAGTTGGGAATTCAACCTCTTCATTCGCTCTCTTCGAGGTATATCTTTGAATCATCCTCTTTATGTTTGAGTATTCGAATCGTTGCATGGTTTAGAATAATAAGTAGCTCGAAGACTTGGTTGTGGATATGTTTGATAGTTTGTCGAATGATTATGCCTTGAGTAGTGATTTGCCATGCCCTTTGGATGGTATAGTAGTGATGATGTTGTAAGGGGAGTCTTAGAGAGTTGTTGCGTCCAGTGGATTTAGAGATTTCCGTGGACCCCGGTAGTCGTCCTACCGCAACTTCTCGCTCTTTAGTTACAGCTAGTTGAGTACCTGGGTAGTAGGTTCATGCGCCTAGTGAGGTTGATAAGGCTGTCCTTTTAGTTTCATTACCCGTGACTTTAGACTCCCTTTATGAAAGGTTCCCTATTCGTAACCTCAATAGTTGTATTCGAAAAGTGGTTTATCGTTGGGAGGTTAGGAAGGGTTATGATCCCCGGGCCAAGTTACATTTATGGGTTGTAAATTGCAAGACTCTAGTAGCGTGTCACATGCTTAAGGTGTATGGAGGTGTTCCATGCGGGGTCCCGCTTCTACCGATATCGTGGTAGTGGCTAAGGTAAAAGAAAATTTTCTTCTTCCTCTATACTTGCGTCTCTTTTCATTTCTAATTCTAACATATTTGTTTTGTAGGCTTTCATCAAGGTTATGCGCGCCATAGAGTCCAAGCCCTCCTCCTCCGCCCTATATCTTTCCTCCAAAGTTCTCTCGAAAAAACTCACCGAGGAAAAAAAGGGAGGTGAGCCAATCGAAGGCTCGGCTAGAGACGGCACAAGAGAGAGAGAGAGAGAGAGAGATTTGGGGTCTCATCTCGAGGCTATCCAAGAGGAAAAGCGAGATCTAGAGTCTCGTCTTGAGGCCTCCCGGGGGAAAGTGAAAGATGAGGTATCACCTCAAAGCTGCTCGAGGGAGAGAGCGGGATATGGAGTCTCGCCTTGCGGTCATCCAGGAGGAGGGTGCGACTACTAGGGATTCAACCTTCCAAAAGCTTCTTCTTATGGTTTCTCCCGACCTCGGAGAGGATGTAGAGATGCTTGGAGAAGTGGGTCGCCTATGCTTCCAACCTTTACTCGATGCGCTTACTCCAAAATCAAGTTCCCCGACCGAGCACCTTCTTAAGGAGGAGACCTCGGAGGATGAGAGATCCCCGAGGAGGATGGAGCTGGCAAGGATGCTCGAGGTGGCTCGAGGGTTAGTCCCCCTTTTTCATGATGTTGTTGATGATTCTTTTCAAACTAGGAGTGATTTTTGATGGCCTGCGTGCCATGTGATCTTGGGTGGCCTACGTGCCATATGTCTTAATACTCTGCTACTTTATATTTGTTTCACCTAAACCTTTATCTTTGCATGAACCTTGCTTGGTGCTTGCTTGATGCTTACTTGCCTTCTTGTTTCTTTTTGGTTGTTATCGATTTTTACCTTTTTGCCGTTTGGGGTACATCCTTATCTTTCATCATGATTGGGCCTTCTTGAGTCTTAAAATTTAGCTATCGTAGGGGGTCGTATTAGCCCTTAGTCTTGCCCCCAAAATCGACACAAGGAAAAATATACAACGAAAGAAAACCAATAGTGTAATTGCCTTAGGGGTTGTATTAGCTCTATGCTTACTTTTAACTTCAACCAAGTCAAAAATATATAATGGAAGAAATCGAGAGTTTGGATGCTCTAGGGGTCGTATTAGCCCCTATTCATGCCCCTAAAACCGGCAAAGGTATGGTGCGATATGCAAAGATGCGGAACTCTTGCTCATTGTATTAAGAGAGAAATCGAGGTCCATACAAAACGAGGAATGTGTGCCCTTGTTGAGTACTTTCGGAAAAGTTGCGTCAAACATGGGTGATTCCTTTACAAAACTTTGGGAATTGGGCTTGGTGATAGGTCTTTAAAGAAAGGCACGCCACGCCAAACATTGAACTTGCGCTATTTACAAGAGAAGGGTGCCCACCTTTGGCTTCTTATCCTCGGGACCTCTTCGAAGGTGTAGGCCGGACTCGCCATGGTCTTTAGTGGTGGTGAAGCACACTATCATAGTTTCGGGAACTTTGGCAGAGGCCTCCACCTTTGGCCTCTTATCCTTGGGACTATCCTAGGCCTTCGCATCCTTTTTCGCTTCTCCATCAAAGGTCAAAGGCTTACGACATAATATTCACGTACGATTTTTTGTCTCCAGTAGATCTCGCTACTTCTTGAAGAGAATGTATAGAGCAATGATTGCTTTGATCCGGTTGAGGGCGGGATGCCCAATGATAACATTGTAGGCGGAAGGTACGTTGATCACCAAGAAGTTCACTTCGATGTTCCGATCCCCGCCCTTTTCTCCGATCCTCGACCGGCGAGCGAATCATGCCTATGGGGTGTACCATCTTCCCTAGAATCCAAGGATAGGATTGACGAGGGAGATGAGATTTTGGGGGTATACTTCAACTGACCGAGGCATTCCATGGTGATGATAGCCACCAAGCTCCCCGTATCCACAGGATCCTTCGGACTATGGTGTCCGAGATTTTCGAGTGTAACGACCAAAGGATCATCATATGGGGTGGCCATGTCTTTCAAATCTTGTTCTCCGAAAGTCACTTGTGGGCACCTTTACTGGTGGAAGCTAGCCGGTGATCGGGACTTGTTGAGCGCTCCCGAGGTGAGCCTTTAAGGAAGAGGGGGTCATGCCCCTGTAAAGCCCTCTCGCGATGGTGGTCACAATCCTAGTAGCATCATCATCATCATAGTGCTCATCTCCTCATTTGGAGGAACCTTCCTGCGTTCCACGAGTATCCTTCTTGAGAAAACGATTAATTTGCCCATTATCGGCCAACTCCCCAAGCGCCTTCTTCGAGCACAATACTCGGTGGTATCATGTCCAGTTTGTTCGTGAAATTTACGAGTACTTGTTGGAAGCTTGTGCCTTGGCGGGAGTGGCCATGGGGGCTGGTTTCTTGAGCATGGGATGCCCCTTGATCTCCATTAGGATGCTCCTGGGATAAGTGTTGAAGCGATGGTCCTCTTTATGCCCTTGGGGCTTCTTATCACTCGAGGGTTGAATTTTCATCTCCTCCTTTCCCTTTGGCCTCCTCCTTTTCCCCTGCGCGAGATCTCCGTGGTCAAAATAAAGTTGTCCGCCTTCCGGAGTGCTTTTACCATGGTGGATACCTTTTGCTCAGCGAGGGAAAATTTGAATCTTCCGCTTTTAAGTCCATTTATGAAGGAGGTGTAGGCAACTGCATCTTGAAGATTAGGGAAGAGGACATCCTCCCCACGAAACCTCCGGACATAATCCTTAAGGGTCTCATTCCTCCCCTATTTGACCTTGGAGAGGTGGATGTTGGTCTTCTCTTGCTTGCAACTCGCGATGAATCGCGCAATGAACTTCTCGCACAATTCCTCAAAGGAAGAGATGTTTCCCTAAGGGAGACTGTTAAACCATTTCTGCGCGACCCCTTTCGGCATGGCAGGGAAGAAGCGACAGATAGGTTGCATCGTCCCCATCTTGCACATACATGTGGGACTCGTAGTATGCCAGCTGGTCCTCGGGATCGGTTGTGCCATCTTACGGGTCGATGTCCGGGACCTTTATCTTCTTCATTCCTAGAGCATTCATAATCTTCTTTGAAAATGGTGTGTTAAAAGTGGGTTGGGTCGGACATGAGTCAAAGCCGAGAGATGGGGACAGCACGGGACCGGTGTTGTGGGACTTCCACCAAGGAAGGGCTCTTCCTCCTCTCATATCGAGGGGAGTGCGCTTGGCCTCTCTCGACTTTTCCGGACTCTTCATTACCGATTGTCCGTGATGCCTCTCCCTTGATCGCTCACGCTCGTGAACGACAGCACCGCTCCCGATCACGCCCGGGAGCATTGTAGGCTCGCTAAGAATTGCGACCATAAGTAGCCGATTGTGCAAGACTATCCGACGTTCGCTCCCCGAGGTCTTTGCCCCGCATTCGGTGCAAGGGCATTGCCATGACCCTCAAACCAGGCAGAGTGCCTGTTGTGGGTGGCATAGAGGGTCGAAGTTGTGTGTGATGTAACGATCTTCTCGTTGGCTCTATGAAGAGCTCTCTTGGCCTCGATAATCCCCTTGGCATCTCCTTATTCACGGTGCCTCATTGGGGGGCACTTGGTTGCTCAGAGTGAGCACGGCTTGTGCCTTGGTTGGTTGTCGTTGGGTCTGTATGTGAGGGTATCCCTCCCGAGAAGTGGCCAATAGGTCGACCTCTCCGGATGGTTGTGCCATGCCCGGGAGTTGGGGTATATTGAAAAGGCATGAGGGGCAAGCACTTGCTCCATGGTGGCTCGCACTCGCTCCTCGTACTTATAGTGCAACGAGTAGTCTTTAGGGTCTTAATTAAGTTTTGAAGAGCCCCTAGAGTGATGTAGCCCTCCGGCTGAGGTTGGTGGTTGCCTGTGGAGCGCCGGGACGACTCCACGTCCTCGGCTTGAGGGACGCCGCGGGATTGGCCCCCGTAGGTATAGAATGATGAGGATGAGGGACGAGATGGATCGGTTGCGTCACGTGTCATCCTTGATCGTGACCGAGCATCGCTAGCAACCATAAGCTACCTCTCTCCCCACGCACCAGCGCCAAAATGTTTCCGGAGGAAAACGGGTGTGATGATGTGGATGATGATTCGAGAGAGGGGATTTACTACTCTAGTTGCGAGGGCATAGCTCGATTGGATGAATTCCATGTGGTAGCTGCAGACCTCGCAAAAGGCGAGGCCCCGAAGGTGGATTACGTGGAACGCCCCTCCGATGCTCAAGTTAGTAATCTTAACTAAGTGAATGGATGGAGGAAAATCTTCCTCGATGTGTGCGAAGAAGAATTTCTTGGGATTTGGGGTTTGCTTACTAAGGTACGGTTTTTTAGGGAATTCTAGGTTTTTCCAAGAGACGAAAGTATTGGTATTTGTGTTGTGAACTTATGTTGTGTGGATGGGGTAGGTGAGTATTTGTAGAGAAATTTAATAGGGGTAAAGTAGTAATTTACCATAATTGAGGGGAAACCCTAGCCCTAATGGGCTTTGGGCCTTACCGGGCTCGTTGAGAGTGGATTTGGGCATGTACCTTCATAGTCCGACCGATTAAGTACAACTGGCTAGTGACGTGGCGAGTGAGCTGGAACTGTGCGGAAAAATGTGCGTGAAATTGACTCAAGAAAATCAATCCCAACTAATAGCCATGCATGCATCTTGGGATGAAAGTATATTTCATAAAAGCATCCTAGGTATATTAACAAAATAAATGCCGAATTTTTACTAACACGATTTTGCACAGTTAGATAGAAAATATTATTATGAAAATAGGCAGATTTTAATAAATTAAAATGAATCAATCAAAATATCATGGCATACTTTTAATATACTTTTTGCTAACAGGTATAAAGTTTTTGTATTTCAAGTATCAAATCGAAAAGGTAGACAAAAATTGTGAGATTGAGTTAGTAGTATATATAGCAGAGAGTAGGACATCGACTTTTGGCGCTCATGTATAGTATCTGCTGCTTCACAGCGGAGTTCCCATGTTTGGTTGTCTATTCCTACTTCGTGGTGGTTGATGCGTACTCACCTTTTGACAACAAATGAGAACCTCAACAAGGGTTATAGAGAAGAGCCCTTGCATTGCCTTTCCTGGTACTAACATAGATTTGCAAACCTTTTGGCATATTTTAACTCTAATCACATAGACATCTTTTAAAATCATGGAGCTAACCGACACCCACATTTCCTTTCAATTCGTACATGAAGGGCGGGTATCTCCGCCATAAACTGCCAAAAACATAAAGATCATGTGCCAAGATTAAGAATCAATGGACCTCTCTGGTTAATCAAAATACAATATTAATATTGCAGAGTTGAAAGCACACACAAGACTTAGTTCATTGGTACATAATAAAACCACAAATGGCTCTCCGAGCCACCATGAAGGTAACGAAAAATAAGCAGGCAGCAGAACATGCCACAAGAAGAATACACTCCATCTCCGCCCTTTATTTAAAATAATAATTAGGATAAGGATGGGGGAGAACTAGCTACACGATGAGCAAACATCTCAATCAATCCTCGTCATAGTGCTTGCGGTGGTGATGCTTCTGGTGGTGCCGCTTCTTCTCATCATCAGAGCCAGAGTCATCATCACCCTGCCAGTTTTCAGTTACATGGAGTGTTAGTACATTTTGTCCATGAAGGTTCAACACTTACTCCATATTCCATTTTTTCAGCATTTTCTTGTCAACCAATCACAAGAAAAACAGCCACTACATGCTTTAAACAAATGAAGCTGCAGAATGGATCAAGAATTACAACATAGTTTCGTTTCTTGGAGCTAATTGACATGCTTGAAAGTTTAAACAAAGAGAACCACATGGCAGCATGTTAGCATACAGATAAAATTCATGAAGTTGCAGACATTCAACTCAAAGAACACGAGAAGGGGTGAAAGTATGTAGAGCAATTAGAGTAGTAAAAAGTATGCAGAAGTAAAAGTCATCACTAGCAGTTCAGGGTAAGCAATATATTATGAGGCAAAAGAAACCATGTGTCAAGGAGCATCCCATTTTGGACATCTTGCAGAAGATGTGTGCACAGCTTTTCAAGAACTAAGTCAAAAGACTTAATAAAGTCTGAACTAAACTAAAATTTGAGAACTTTGTCGAATGAAGAGCATTGAATTTAATAATGTCAACTTGAACATGTCACTTCAGCCACAAAACCAAAGATTCAGAAGTAACAAAACAACCCAAGATTTGACTAGGAATGCCGAGACATTAGACCAACTCGCATTCTTCAGCCCTCGGGCGTGAAAGTCAGGTGGACTAGTCACAAAATTGTAGGTATCATAAAGTCCAACCAAGGACTCAATCTGAGAACAAAGAATAGTAGACTACGATGGTTTTCACAATGGCTTGACTATTGAATACTGATAAACGGCAGGGAGGTAGCTGATGCTATTGTGCTAATAGAGCCTGGCATCACACATATATAATTGTACCATCTCTTTAATTGACTGCCAATTTGACAATCATCGTATGTATCTACCATCTACCAGCTGTTTAAAGGGCTAGAAAACATATTGGTTTTATAAAAAGATGAAAGGAGAAATAAACTTCATATCCCAAAACTATAAAGTGGGACGCATGGTTAAATGAATTGTATTTCTGTAGTAGGGTGGCTAGCAAATGCGGACATTTGGCTGCAATGAGGTCTATGAGAAGTCCGGAGAAGGCATAAAATATGCCAGCCATGATCAACAGAGTTACTGGTGTCACAAGTAAATCAGCAAGAATAATGCACAAATTTCATTTAGTAGCGCTGACAACAACTCATCACAAAGTTATTTCAATGAAAATCAACACATGTATTCCTTGATGCTAACTAGCGCTGGCAAAAATGTGTCCGATCCGAATATCCCAATTTATCCGACCCGAATAAAACTGGGTCTCGTCAACAATTTTTTATCTGAATTTAAAATTCGGACATTCGGACATGTCCGAATGTGAAATCGGGTTTGGGTTCGGGGTTTACCATCAGAAATTCGGAACCCGAATTTTTGTTTACTCTCCTCGTTTTCTCGGTTATGGGCTTCGGGCTGATTTGATAAAATTGAAAGTCATGTGGGGTGTGGGCTTCGGCGAATGGTTAGAAATAAATGATAGGGTTTTGGAAGTATAAAAGCAAAAAACCGTAACTTCTTTCATTTACTCTCCCTGCTTTCTCTCTCTCTACCTCCCTCTCCCTTTCTCTCTCTCTTCCTCCCCTTCCCTTTCTCTCTCTCTTCCTCCCCTTCCCTTTCTCTCTCCTCGACGGCGCCCATACGGTCTCCTTCACGTACTCTCCTTTCACTCTTTCTCTTCCTCCCCTTCCCTTCCTCTCTCCTCAATGGCGTGCCTGTGTTTCTGTCTCTCTCACTCTCTCTTCTCTAATGGTGGATTCCTTGTAATTCATCCAAATTCATGACAAGTGTGAACCAAGAAAGGTGACAATGGTGGACTTGTGGAGGCAATTTAGGCGGTGAGAACCGAGAAACCCACGGTGGACTCATGGAGGCAATTCAGGCAAGAGGCATCGTTGAAGATTAGATCTCGTAATTTTAAAGCTTTATGAATTCGTAATTTTTTCGATTTTGCAATTTGTAGTATTGTAAATCACCTTGTGGTTGTTGATTTTTTGTCTACAATATTTTTCTACCACAATAATTGTGTTTGGTTGTGTATTTGTGCAATCTGCTAAATTAATCGGATAACAAATTCGGTCAAACGGACAATCGAGTTCGGTCATCGGACATCCAGGTTAAGGTCTGGGTTAGGAAAGTGCGTCCGAATTGAAATTCGGACAGGGTTCGGGTAAGGGTGATGTGTCCGAATGTCCGAATTGACCGAACCCTATAAGACCCAAACCCGAATTTTTGTCAGCGCTAACGCTAACGACTCTGCCCTAACAACACAAAATGAGTACTATGTTTTCACCCTTGTGAATCTCATCCAATGAAGCCACACATTGTTCAATAATCAATAAGAGAAAAGCTATCTTACTTGGAGTATCATTTTTCCTCGAGTACCGTGTTGGACACTCGGCACTTGGACATGAGTAAGGACACTTGGCACCTATGTTGGACACTTGACGTTACAACATGGGTATAGCTAAATCCGAAAAATATAGGAGAAAAGCAGGATTAATGCCATTCCAACTGATTATGTTCAATGGATTGATGGTGATTCATCAATGGGTATATGCCAATGCATAAACAAGGAGTTAGCAATAACAACCATACCATCTCACACAAGAAGAGATCAAATTAATCATCCACACAAATTCAGGACTCAATGGTCAATATCACAAACCATAATCAAAAGTAAAACAAAAGGTAGGCTTAATAAATATGAAAATCAAAGTAATGAGCAATTGAAAGAATAGTTGAAAGCTTTATGCTTACCTTCTTGCGGCCATAGCGCTCATCTCCATAACGAGGCTTATCATAATCATCATCTCTTCCATAGCCAGTCCTACCATAAGAAGAACCACCATAGCCTTCTCCTTCCTCACTCCTTCCATAGCTTGGCCTCTCATGCTCACTCCTCCCATAACCCGTCCCATACTCAGTCTCGGTCTTTCGCCCATACCCAGATCCATACTCCGAACTTGGCTCATCATACTCGCTTTTCCTCCCATACCCAGATTCACCACCCTCATGCTCGCTCTTCCTTCCATATCCAGATCCATATTCTGACCCATACTCGTTCTTCTTCCCATACCCAGATCCATATTCGGATCCAGCACTCTCATACTCGTTCTTCCTGCCATACCCAGAGCCATACTCGGATCCAGCACTCTCATACTCGTTCTTCCGGCCATACCCAGATCCATATTCGGATCCACCTCCCTCATACTCGTTCTTCCGGCCATACCCAGATCCATATTCGGATCCAGCACTTTCATACTCGTTCTTCCGTCCATACCCAGAACCATATTCGGATCCATGACCCTCATACTGAGGTCTTCCCCCATACCCGGATGCGGGTTGAGTATCATACTCATACTCATTCTTCCTTCCATACCCAGGCCCGCCTCCATAGCCGCTCTCCTGAGCATAGCCAGGCGTAGGAAGATTAGGTTGGAACCCATGGCCCGACCCATAAGCCGGGGCGGGTCCAGGTCGATTAGGGCGGGCATAGCTCTTGTACTCGTTCTCCAGAGCTTCTTCAGCGTAGGCAGAGGGTTGGGCATAGGAGGAGTAATTGGGGCGATCGTAATCGAAGTCTCCACCAGAGGAGGAGGAGGAGGGAGGGTAGCAAATCTCCTCGGAGGGAGGGAGAGGGCGGCCATAGGTGAGAGCTTGGTCGTATCCTCCGCCGTAAGGGGTCGAATCGTAATCGTCGAAATCGTCGGCGTTATCGCCGCCGTGGTGGCCACGAGGATAGTACGACATCGTTTCCCGATTTGGGTTTTCCGAGAGAGAGGAGAGAGATCTGAATTTCTCTTTGATTGGGTCGATCGTTGAATCGGGATGGGACTAAATATTGGAGGGGATAGGGACGACGTCGTGTTGAGTTGGGACGTGGTGACAAGTGGTGACAATTTTTTAGGTCCTTTGTTTGTGGGGAGAGAGTGGGACTCGTGTAATATTTTCGATATTTTACATTAATAATATCAATTTCAAGATTCATCAATATTTTGATTTTTAGCGCATTTTATAGATTTTACCGAGTACTCGTAAAATATAAGGGGATAGATAGAAGTGTTTATATCTTATACTTTAAAAGAATATTAAAATTTGTGTTTTATAATTTGTTTATTTTATTATTCGGGTATATAATATCATGATACTTCCGTAATTTTCCATAATTTTATGCATTTATTTTATCTACCCTCGACTCCAAGGAACAAAACGTTCGTTGTATTCGCTTTCCTTCCTCTTCGAATTAAATCTTCATAAAACACATATATCTTAACCTTCAAATATATGCATATTTGGACAATTGATTGAAGTACTCCAAGTTAATTGATTCGAAATACACCTAATTGATTAACATTATGTTAATTCTGAAAATTGGAAGTGCACCTAATTGATTAACATTGGATTAATCTCGAAGAACGACTGCCTAAATGAAGTTTGTATTGTAATTTCAACGAAATCGTTCTTAGGATAGTAGATAAACCACGTCACGGTTTGATTTTTCATTTTAATATTATTATATCACAAATATTACTAACTCATTTATTAGGTGCTTTGTAAGCACTAAATTAAGTTGATTGATTTCTGTCAAGTAAATTGACTCAATTTGAATTATTGGTAAAATATATTTAGAAGTGGTAAATGTTAGAAGATCATTTTAAGTATAATTTCTATAAAAAAAAATTGCCATTTAAAATTGAACTATTTCAATCTCCTAATGAAACCTGCAATTATTATAATCCCTAAATGTTGTCAATTTTAAAATAGAGAAACCCCGCACAACCTACAACCTGTGACACCATGGTGTTGTGGTTAGTCGATGAACCCGTTAATTGGGTCACTTGCCACCTCCATGGTGGATGTCCCTTTTCTTATTGGCTCACCACTCTTGCCTTGATTGAGAAGCCCATTTGCCCGCCACAACGATGGTTGTCAATGCCTGGAGAACCCCAAATTTGGTTTTCCGGCAACCGTGGTGGTGGCACGCATTGTTTTGGAACCACATGAGTTTCGCCTTTTTATTCTTCCTTGTCCTCCATTGACCATGATTAACAATTCAGCACCATTGCTTACTTCTAGACCTCGCAAAATTGACCCCAACCGAACAAGTCAATCCGAACGATCTAAAACCCAAACCGAACCGACATTCGAAACAGCTTGAACCGATTTTAACTCGAAAACCGAAATGAACCGACCCGAACCGAATCGACTCGAAATCTAATGATTCCGACCTGAACCGAAATGACCTCAAGCGACCCGAAATATGATTGACTCGATTACGAACCGAACCCAAAATGACCCGAACCAAATCGGACCCGAACCGTTTTAACCCGAATAAAAGTGACCAACCCATATTTTTTTGTGGGTCTCTCGGGATGGACTTTTGTACCTATAGTGGTACATTTTTGGTGGGTACAATTTTGAATCAATTTTGACCAAAAAATGCCCCAATTACGACCCGAATTTGACCCGATTTGAAATTAACCCAAACCCGACCCGAACGAGATTGACCGAAGTTTAACCGAATCTAAGTTGACCCGAACCGAAACCAAACCGAACCCCGGACGAGATCGACCCGAAGTTTACTCGAATCGAATCCGAACGAGACCCGAACGAGATCGACCCGAACCGAACTTAAGTCGAACCGAACCCAAACCGAATGATCCGATTGTCGGTCTACTTGCTTCTGCATTATTTGCCATTAGTGAGGCTGGATCACTGCTTCCATGCCCGATCTAAGTACCACCGTCTGATGGTGGACATGGACATCGACTAGTGTGGGCGGTGCTCTTAGTGTTCCTATGGAGATCTTTCCGACCCTCGATTCCACTTCCACGAATGAGCTATTAGGCAACAAGTAAGATCTATATATATGATGGAACTATCTTAAATTGCATTTTTCACTGCTTCCACAATCAAAACAAGTTGACCTCATTTAATAAGTCTAAGTATCCTCCATGACTTTCCAAATCGTTGCACCAAGACAAGGAGAAAAAAATAACACCAAAAGATCTACACACTATAATGACTAGAAAAAAAAAAAACACCAAAACCAAAACTTTCATTCATAAAGTGAAGATAAATTTGTCAAAGAAATAAATAAAACTACTAGTAATTCCCTTGAAAACTAAATAATAAGATGCAGTTGTGAAAAAAATTTGGGCTTAACCACTATTAAGCATTGCATGTTTTATGGTGAGCATGAGCAAACTTAATTATGCCAAGAAGCTAAAAAATTAAGACCTTTTTTATTAGGTTTTCATGCTAAGGTTTGTAGTTTGAAATAAAAGCTCCCAAAATTTGAATAATGTTTTTTTTCTCCTTAAGGAAAAATTTGGATAATGTTAGGCTTGATTTTAGGTAGAATGTAATTTCTCAATTTTGCAAATTGAAGCAAGGTAAATGCTTAAGTTAGGGTTCTCGAGTAAACATATATTTAAGTTCATATTAGATCTATAAAATAAAATAAAAAAGCTCATGTTAGAATAAGTGCGTTTTTAGAGAGATGGGAGGAAAGTGAAATATCTAATTTATATTTTTTAAAAAATTGATTATTTGAAAAGAATAATCTTGATCAAGTATCAATTTTTCCAGCAGCACATTTAACCAAGATATAAATATTTGGTCGTTTTTTTGAATAAAATGCAAAGTAAAACATCAATCAATTACAAAGAGAAAACTATCACTGAACTCATATTTAAAACCTTGATTATACATTACTTACTACACAAGAAATATGAGGAACATCACTTCCAATATTTTACTATTATACAAAATAACCTTTTTTATTCTAGGCAAATTGCATATTTAACTTATATTAGTTCAATTGTACAGTTTGTTCTTTTAAATATATCTTAATTAAAAGTTAAAAAAAATAGAATGTAAGAAGGCACGTTGATGAATGATCTTCAAGGACAGTTTGCTTTCAATCACCGCTTCTAGTAGCATTCTACTACTGATCACTAAGTGATCATCGTATCTTACCATATTACCCAGAAAAGGCCAAAACTACAAAACTAGATTCATGATGATCGTGGATGATAGCATGGATAATCAAGCGATAATCCCCAGAGATGCTTTCCCTAGCTGCACCATTTGCATTTCCCAAAACTTGCAAATTCCAAGGCGGTAACGAGTAACAACAAAGGACGAAAACAGACCGCCCCTTCATCTACCCACTTCAGAATCCCCCCAAAACTGAAGTTGAAGAGTGCCCACAAAAGGAGGAGAGAGAATGGCGATGGGGGCGACGCCGAGAGTGATAACGGTGGCACTGGACGGCGGCGGTGACTACTGCACGGTGCAGGACGCGGTGGATTCCGTCCCACTTGGCAACACGCGGCGCACACTGATTCGTCTGTCACCTGGGGTTTACAGACAGCCGGTGTATGTCCCGAAGACCAAGAACTTCATCACCTTCGCGGGTTTATCTCCTGAAGACACTGTTCTCTCTTGGCATAACACTGCCAATAAGATCGAGCACCACATGGTTTTTATCCTTACTTTTCTGGGTTCTTCCAATTTTTGTTTTCTTGGGGTTCCCAACTCATTTAGGGGTTAAATTTGGATTGAAATTGAATGGGTTTGCAGAATTCTAGGTTGATTGGAACGGGCACTTTTGGATGTGGGAGTGTGATTGTCGAAGGGGAAGATTTTATTGCTGAGAATGTCACTTTTGAGAACTCTGCTCCCCAGGTATGGTTATATGATCTTTAGCTGTTTCTATGTCTTAATGGCCCTGAATTGTCCTAAGTATTGAAAGTTATTGTCTCCTTGAAGAGCTGAGCTGCTTGAACTTGACACTTATTATATTGCCCATGCCATTTTTGTATACTTTTGGATATGGAAATTTGGGGAACTACATTAGTTGTGATGGGTTTATAATTGTGGGTTTAAGTTGGAGGAAGGATTTTGTACTTGTGGTTTTTGGATTGTTAGCAGGCTTAGTGTGATTTTGATGTTTTCTGCAAATTCTTGCACAGGGATCAGGCCAAGCTGTGGCACTTAGGGTGACTGCTGATCGCTGTGCTTTCTATAATTGCAGGTTCCTTGGGTGGCAGGTATATTTCAGTCTTCTTATTTAACTCAGCTCTTTACTCTTTGGTAAGAAACTTGTTATGGGTCTTTTTGGATGGTTGGTTGATGAAAGGTGGAGCATGGACTAGAGCGCGGTGAACTCAAGTTTTTAAGGGCAGAGAGGACGATGACCTCGGCAATGGAGCTCTATCATGAGAATAAACGTGAGCTGTGTGTGGCTTTGGAGGAACACCCTTCTCATCTGACTTAAGTTGGAGTGCACGCTGGGGTAAAATAGGAGTCTGTAGGAGGAGATTTGCCTCCATGAGGAATCTAGAGAGATATTCAAGTATCCATATGAGAGAATAGGGTAGCCCATGAATAACATACCTTAGTATAGAAGACGAGAATATTGTTTATGGAGTGGTCAGGGAGCTCAATGGGTTGGCTAACATGAGTTGTTATGGACTTCAACGACTCCTTGGCCATGCGGGGTTGGAGTCTTGGAGAGTAAACTAGCCTCTTCTCTTGGGGCTTATTTTCTATATCATGGTTGAGCGTGGGTGAGATAGTGGTTTAGGGGCCAGATGGGTAGGTGTTTGTGTTCATCCATTACCTGTCAAAAATATGCACTGACTTGCCCTTGGAGGGCTATCAGTGTGGTGGTATTGTAGATGTGATGTAGATAGATGGCAACTTTATCTCTTGCACCACTTGGAATGAATAAGATATGAAATTGCAAGGTTCATTTGATGGGCATCTATTTCTTAAATGTTGTGTACCATGTCAAGTGCAGTAGGATTGCTTTTTTCTTTTTTAAATGTAGAAATCTGGCGACATTTTTCACATTACATAATTGGGCATATTTGGCTACTGAGTCTCGTTCAATTTTGAGTTCTACTCATTCTTCATAGGTCTTTTTGTGCTTCTTCTCATTGACTGAATGCGATCCCAAAAGATGTTTTTATGCTTCTTCTTATTGACTGAGTGCGGTCCCTTTGGGGTTTTCTTCTTTGTTTTAGTGGGCCAGAGCGCGAGGTTGAGTCACTTTGCAGTTTGATTATTAGAGTGAGGGATACATTCCTACTGTTGGCCTCAGTTAATTTCTCCTCAGGGCTAAATTGCTGTACTTTCTTCTTGATGAGAAACTACTCGGGAGGATGAAGCCTCCTCTCCCTCTCTTTATGGAGCAGGGGGTGGTGAATTGGGCCCTTTGTTTGCTCTTTATAGGTGGCTGTCTAGTCCTCATCTCCTAAAATTTGCCGAGGATGAACTAGTTTCTTAATCCACGGTCTAGCCGAAGAAGCATTTGCTTCCCTAGGCTTTCTTATGTCGACATGTCTTTCATCCTCTGCTAGCCTTCGTTCATTAACTTTTTTCCAACTGTTTGGTCTTTCTTCGATTCTTTGCTCATCATAGTTTCCTTTAATTTGTTTTTTTCAAATTGTGCCTTTTCATAGGAAAGAAAATTGATCTTTCAAGAGTTGGGAAAAATAATTTGCTCTCTGCTTTACTTTATAGAGAGCAACTGAATGTAAAGTAGGTCTTGATTCAGTGCTGTGCTGCACGCTTGTCAACCTGACTTTGGCGAGGAAAATTGCTTCACTTTGTACTATGTGGAAGTTATTGTTTCATCTTGTCTAAATCTTCATCGATTGACCCCTTCTAATGTTTCAACTGTCAAGAGATTCTTCGAAGTCCTGGCAAGCCTTTGGTTCTTTAGGAGGGCAATAGCCTTGTCACTTATTATACCAAATGCCATCACATTGTTGAAGCTCTGTGTTCATGGCATATATTTGACTTATGGGAATTTAACGAAATTTGTTTTTTAGAATATTTAGCTTAGTTCAAAGACTAATAAAATGGCACGAGGGTTATGTTTGGTATGGAATGTGGGCATATGACGGGAGTACAACAAATCCATTTCTATATATTGCTTGTTGGTATAGAACTTTTGATTTAGCCACTCGGGTTTCGTAGTCTTGGAATTTACCATGAAACTCTTTTTCATTGTGACTCCTTGACCATGGCGGCCTTCTCTTAGTCTCGACATTTCCTTGCATTGTGGTAGCTTTCTTTATACAACTCAATCCACCTCTTATTATTGAAATGACATTGGTGGTTCTGGGAAGCTCAAAGCATTCTAGTGCTGATTGTGGCCTCTAATTCTAGCAGGAGTTTTGTTCTTTGGTTCACTGAAAAAGGACTTCTATTATTAAGCTCACTTTGAAATTTGAATAGGTGGAGCTTATCATCCTCTTAGTCCTACACTTGTACCTTCTTTCTTGAGCTTTTCTTGCCTACTTGAGTGCTTTTGCTTTCATTATTCATAATTGTTGGGACAAACCTTGGAACAAACCAGCGAGTACTCTTCCATAGGCAGGAGCCTTGTCTGAGACATTGGGTTGATTGTGTGGAGTTGTAAGGCCCTTGGTACAGCTGGTTTGCTGTGATCCGATGACTGTTGGAAGTTAAACCTGTGACTTCTCTGCATTTTTCCGGTTCAAGTTTCAACTCTTTATACCAGTTGACCATTTTCTCGAAAATATCAATTATTTCGTACAGTAATAAGCAACTTGTGTGCAAGTAGGACTACCTCTTTCTGGAGGTTTTATTGCCTTATTCTCTTTTTTTTGCTTTGTGAGAAGCCGTGAAGAATTTATGTCCATTGTATGGTTTTCCATCAGGATACATTGTATTTGCATTTTGGAAGACAGTACTTAAAGGATTGCTACATTGAAGGAAGTGTCGACTTTATTTTTGGAAACAGTACTGCTTTATTGGAGCATTGCCATATTCATTGCAAGTCTGAGGGATTCATAACTGCTCAAAGTAGGAAGTCATCTCAAGAATCTACCGGCTATGTATTCCTTAGGTAATGTTAAAGCGTCTTTCTAAACGAATCTCAAATGAAACCAGTTCTATACTTCTTTAGGATTGAGGTGCATGTACCACAATTTGTGGTTGAATGTTGACTTGTTTGGGTTATTCATATTCGTTATTTATTTTTGCATTTCCTCTAATATTTGCTGAAGACTTGTGTGTCAATGCATATAACAGGAAATCCTCCATGAAAGACCTGCTCATTATGACGCATCATATTGATAAAACAGCTTCTTATTAACCTGCTTACAAATGAATCTTTTTCTATACGTAACCTGGGGTGGGGGATGTCATGCTGATTTGATAGTCGCCTATTGCACTTCTTTCTTTTGCAGTTTGTAGATTTCTATTTACTCTCGTGGAATATAATCTAGTCTAAAACATGCAATAAACTATAGATTTATGGTTTTTATTTGTTGAGAATTTCAATTGAATAATTTCAACATGCACGTGCACCAAACTGATAATTAGTCTTGAACTCTTGATGCCTCCAAGTCCAATCCAAAGGCTTCAATTCAAGCATGAAATGCTAATGAAAGACTTCTTTTTTCCTTTTTTTAATTCTAATTCTAAACATCAATTTTATTTTTATTACTTCTAAGCTCGTAAGAAGATGGAAACATGTGCAACTTTCTGTTTCAGATGTGTGATCACAGGTAATGGCAATCTGTCATATGCATATCTTGGACGGCCGTGGGGACCTTTTGGAAGAGTGGTATTTGCACACACTTATATGGATCAGTGTGTTAGACACGATGGTTGGCACAACTGGGGCAAGTGTGAGAATGAAAGGAGTGCATGCTTTTACGAGTACAGGTATCCACTGTCTGATTCTATGTTTTTTGCCATCATAGTATTGCATATATTCCTCCTCTTTCTTTTTCTTTTTTTTTCTAATTTAAGATGTTCTGTTTTTAATTGTGGTTGGCATGAGCTGCTGTGAATTTGGTACTAACTTCAGGAGTTCTAATTTGTTCATTCTTTAGAGAGATCCTTCTCCTAAATGGCTGTGATTGTTGTCCTAATAATAGAGAAAAAGACCATGGGTCTTGTAAGGCCCTAAAGTTTAAATGAAAATGTCTCGCTGCTGTTTGATCTGTTTAGTGACTTGAATTAGGGTATATGTTCAGCAATGAACTCAGCCGCTTATTCTCGGGGTGATATGAGGCTAAGAGCGAGCAGTCTGCAAACCTGTCTTTCTTTTATTTATGGTTTCCTTTACAACCATTCTAACTATACTAACAAAATGGATAACAATTTTTTTAGAATCATGTCACCATAAAATGAAGAGATTATGATTAAAAAATTAAAATAAAGCAATCACAATGTGTCAGTATGCTTTTAGTATCTTTTGTTAATAAGGATAGAGTTTTTGTATCCCTTACCCTGCCCCCTCGCATCCAAAAGAAAAGGCAAAATGGAATAACATTTTTTGCTGTTAGAAAGGAATTATGTAATTAACCTCTGTAAATAACGAGTCTTGTGTTTTAAGCACCATAACTGTCAAATGGTAATCTGTGTCAAATGGTAATCTGTGAAATTTATATGCTTTAGGTGGTTGGATCAAAGTCTCGAGCATCTGTTTTTGTTGTTTTTCTTGAACTTGGGATTGAGTACGAAGATTGGTCCTCAAAGTAAATCCTAAGAGAATTGAATGACCCGAGTTGATGGCGTTAATTCTCCAAAGGAGAATAATAAAATACGTAATCTAGACTTCGCATTTCACCTAAAGCATCCCATGTTGGATACTCGACATTTCTATACAGGTAAAACACATCCAATAATTAGTTTAGAGTAAGAACAAGCAAAAAGATTTCAGAAAATTGGTAGAGTACATGTCAAAGTATCTTAGATTTGTGCGGTATGCAATTTCGGCCAAGAAGCAGGTGTCTGGACCTGAAACTTACATTAAGCTTAACCTAAATGGATTTTTTTGTTTTCTCGATGAAGGTGTTTTGGACCAGGATGCTGTACATTGAGGCGGGTAGCATGGGCCAGAGAACTGATAGATGAGGAAGCAGATCAATTCCTTGCTCATTCTTTTCTCGATCCCGATCCACACAGATCTTGGCTAGTCCAGAGAATGGGCACAAGGATACCTTACTCTGCTTAAAAACATCATCATCCAAGCTCATATTAATGTATACGAATATGGCAGATCAATAAACTAGCAGCCAATGGTAATAGAATAGAAATTGGAGATGCGGGGGATCGAACCCCGTGCCTCTCGCATGCAAAGCGAGCGCTCTACCATTTGAGCTACATACCCTTATGATAACATGCAAACACATCTTGTATTTATAAAAATTGATGAATGGGAATTCTATATTACCAAAAATTATGTCCATGTGTGAGATGAGAATTTTGATTGAGAATTTATTGTAGCTATTAAATGTCAATATTCTTTAAACTCCGGTATACTAAACAACAAAGGTAAGAATTTATAAACTAGTTCTCATTTGCATTATGAATTTTCATCCCATATATCAAATAAATTATTCATATTTTCAAATTAGATTTATAGTATCATTCTTCCCTCTTAATTTTTATTTTTTGGATAAGGATATATGTCTTGGGTCATGAGACATTTATATTTACTTTAGGTTAAATAAAAATATTGTGAACTTGGTCAGTTGACTACACAGATGAGTACAAATAATACCCTAATCATATTAATCTTACCCATGAAAATATATTGAGCACATAATTTTATAATTACGAAAATACGCATAAAAAGATGATTTCATATAATTTATAAGAGGTAGTACCTTTCTACTATTCAATTATACCAATTTTTTAATTTAATATATGATAATATAATTTTTAATTTTAATTTAATATATGATAAAATTTTTAAGCCAAAATAAAGCATTTAAGAAGCATCTTATAGCGAGATACATCTCTTTTTTTTCCTTACTTCATAATTGAGTTGCAATCCCCCTTGTTTGTGTGTTACTTTGCATATTCCCTCCCTTTGAACCAGGGAGACAAATATTAATCCTCTTAAGTGTGTTTAACTTTACCTGAAAAACAAAATATTTATGTTTTATGCTCATTTACGTTCGTTTATATTCATTTCTATTTGTTTATGCTTATTTTATGTTCGTTTATATTCATTTCTATTTGTTTATACTATTTTATGTTCGTTTATATTTATGTTTCTGTTTATGTGTATTTTTATATGTAAATTTGAACAGACTCTAAATTGTTAAATTTTGAACATAACTCGGAGGTAAGAGTACAAAATTAAATCCAAACTTATTGATTGGCATCCCCCAACACTTGTTCAACAACAAGCATTATTAGTTAAAGGCGTTAGGCTCAAACTTGATCATTTTTTATGAAAGAAAGCCCCTTTTCTGTCCAGCTGTTTTAACTCTCAACTCTAAATAGTTCTCTTTGCCAACTTTAATTACCCATTTGATCAAGTTTTGTCTGGAACGAGAGATCCATCTCCAATTACTTGGATCTCCTTAGATGACAGCCAGTTTTGACTCCCAAAAGGGAGGGGAAAAAAAGGAAAAGAGATAGCTTTGAACAAAGGACTTACATCAAAACCAAAAATGACATTCACACTCTTCAATCTTCATCCATCAATCAACTGCAAACTTTGCAATAAGCAAACGCCGTGCAGGGACAACAAAAACTTATATGTTCAACAAACACAGTAACACACACTCTGTCTCTCCCCCCCAACCCCCACCCCAAAAGGAAAAAAAGAAAGAAGAAAAACAACTCCTGGCTCTTCTAGTCGGCCATACGTAACAATTACGTGGTTTGGATTATCTGAGCTTGAAGTAAATGATCAAGGCGATAGCTAGAACAAGGACCAAGATTATGGCACCAATAATCCATTTGTTCCTGTTCATCCTCCTCGACATGTTGGTTAAGATTCTTTTGCTTCTACCGATATTGTCATCCACTCCGTGAAGCTGTGAAGAAAGAAGAAACTATAAGCCAACCAGTTGAATATTTTGTATAATGCAACATATAATGACTGGAATAGCAAGCAAACACAAAGCCGTGCAAGTCACAGAAAACTGTGACACTAGAATTCATTCGTTACTTCAGAACAGAACTTATTGGATACTTGACATTCCCAGAGGAATATGGAGAGTAGACGCTTCATTTCATTTTTCAGAAGATGAGTCTGACACTTGGACAGGTGCACAGGTAGGTTGCTTTAAATCAAGTAAAGATAACATAGATTGGAAGTGAATTTAGTTAGAAGAAGCTAGACAAACCAGCTTAGAGAGAGAGAGAGAGAGAGAGAGAGAGAGAGAAGATAGGTCAGATTACAATGCAAATCAAAGTAACTCAACACCTTAGAACTCAAACTAGCATAAGATCAAAGAAAGAGGGTCAGTGTAAATTGGCTGAGCCATACCAAAACAAACTAGAAAAGCAGAAAGGCCATTTCTAGTAGACTATATTCTGAAGGCATTGACTTCCTAGTTCCTATAACTTCACAGGAATGTGAAGTGATAAAGACAGAAAAGAGAAACAAGCCATGGAAGTGGATGAACTGTTTATACTACTAATGAACTTCTATAGAATACCGTGTTATGGGCATGTAAAAGTGATTGCCGCTGTTGGTGAAGGTCTTGAAGAATCGAGACTCCAAGCTCTTCAGTCTCAAGCATTGTTCTTCTACTTTCCCTGACTCTTTCACTGGACTTGTTCAGCCTCTCTGTTGACATCATTAATCTTGCTCTTTGCTCAGCTGATACCTAAAGCAATGACCAACAGCTCTTCAGGCAAAAATTAATATGCACAGATTTACTGTATTGTCCAGCAGGAAATTTCAACTAAAGACCAATAGAAGCATCACAATATTAACCTCCACAAAAGAAAAAGGCAAAGCATTCAATCATTCCAATGCAAAAGTTCACGGGCCTCATGCCCCAACTCTACCATTCCGCAAATGAACGGAACACCTTTCCACAAGTCCATTATGCTCGGTGATGATCTATATTGCATGCTAGCCATTGAAATAGAAAAGCACAATCAAACAAAAAAACTGCAAAGAATGTTGCCTAGACAATCATTAATCCAAAAAATTATTCAAAGTTTTATACAAAAATCCATCAAGAATTCTAAAGTGGACACACATTGAAAGTAATTGGCAAGATCGAATCCTTTGAAGTTCAAAGTGGGATATTATTATAAAAAATTTCTCCATCCAACACTACTTAGAGCCATATGGTTTTCTTCAAATCTTCCAATGTACAAGCTACAACTAATGGAAATCCAAGGGCTTCATACGTAGAACATCTGTTTAAGGGAACAAATTTATCCACAGCCTTCATTACCAGCCAAGGTGTCTTTGACAGAAGCAAAATTGTGTATTTAACTTCACCAACTTCTTGAAACATGAAAAATAAACATGGAACCAGAACTCAAACATACCGTCAATGCGTCTGCCATTCCCGATTCCAACAACTCATCCCGAGCAGCTTGATTTGGGTTTCCAGATGAAAGTCTCTTTACTTCACTTTTCAAGTTGTTCAAATCAGACTTATATTCTCTCAGCTTAACAAGAAGAACGGCCTTAACATTTGGCTGCAAACTTCTTGCTTCAAGATCCATCTTTCGGATCTGCAACAGCGTTTTACATTAAGAAAGATCAGACACAGGGCAAGACAACTACGGTGACTTAGAAATACTAGCAATCATAGAACTCGAATAACCCATACTATACCAGCGATTCTGCTTCATCTATTCCAGCTTTAATTTCAGATATCTTTTGCTTTTTCTGCTCTGCAGGTAAGTAATCACAGCATAGCTAGTCAACATCATGATGAGTACTCACTACTCAGAATACTCCTACTATTGGTCTTATTAAAAAGTAAATAAATACTCACATATTGGAACAATGTTAACTCATACAACAGAGGTCGATCGAAAAACTCTAGGTAGTCCACTCCATCATATAAAAAACCAAATATATGCAAACTTGTGGAGGTCTAGAATTAGAATGGTAGATATTAAGCAGTTGGTAGTCACATTGCTAGCTTTGATGTTGTTCACTGGGTACACTAGGTATTAATGGATACGTAACAGCTGGTTAGTATTTTTTATATTTTGTGTTACCCTAAGTTGTCAAGTTCATGTTTTATCTGTTTAACATCTACCTGTCGCACTTAATTTTAAATTCATTTCAGAAGCTCCAGAAGTTTTCAATCCATCAAAATGTTCTCTAATTTTTTTTAAAAATACGTGAGCCTCATGGAATCTATCTCTCTACTAGCAGCAATGCTTACAGGGGTAAGGTTGCCTATATCAGAATCTCCCTAAACCCACAAAAGCAGGACTCATAATAAGAGTAGTTGTTGTTGGAGGATTCAAACCCTCACTCAAAAGGAACCACTACTTTATACCATGGCCATCTACTGCAGAAACTTTGTCACAATTAATTAAACATAACCTCATCTCATATGTTTCTCATATCAGTGGCAGTATTCATTCCACTTCTGAGTTTGACAACTATTTGATGGCAAGAGACTTCATGCCGAGAATTAAGCAGTGGAATCAATTAATCATCACCTCATCGGAACCATTTCATTACCGTCACTACCAAGATCCTCGACCAAGACTCTTAGCTATTGACCACAGAGGGGGTCGAAAGGATTGCACCCAGCAGCCTCAACCCCAACCCCTACGCACAAGACCAGAGAGGTTGTTTCCACTAGACCACTACTTTCCCAGAGATAAGAAAGCTACCACAATGACAACATCCAATGATGGGAATATTAAATAGGGTCAATTTCAGAAAAGGCACATTCAAAGTGTAAAGAGAAGAGAAAAGCATGACTTTCAATGAGCCACAGATCACTAAGCCATTACGAATTGCACAAATCCACAAGATGTGATCATAATAAACTCAACCTAAAATTCTTTACAAAAATCACGATTTGTATGATGAAATTAGAACATTTGCCGTTTTCCTTTCCAGTTTGTTCAACCCCTCCCTAAACACCCCCAGAAAGAAGAAGCAAGAGGAGAGATATTGAAGTTGAAAATAACCTCCATCAAGAAGACTGGCAGATGTACACTTCTTCGAGAGATTGGCAGAAAGCTCACAGTATTGTCGCTCGTACCCTTCAAATACCTCACTCATCGCGACTTTTTCAGAGATCTGAACACAAATCAAAAATTCAATTGAACATCAAATCAAAGGAAATGTGAGTTTCTATGTTCAAAAAGTACAAAATCCCAGAAACCCAAATATTAATCAATCAAATTAAGCAAACCCACCAAAGGAAATCGAAATCCCAGAAATTGTTTCGAATTGAATGAGAGAGAGGCATACCTGGAAGTTGGAATCGAAAGAATTAACGATCGAGGGAAGGATAATTCAGCAGAGAATATACCCCACGAAAGATAGGAGTTCCTTCCGATTACTTTTGCTCAATTATTATTATTATTATTATTATTTGGGTTCCAGACCAATACTCGGTTATGATTTTGTATATTGTACTTTAGAAGTAGTAGCTTCTTTTATTTCTTTTTATTATTTTATGACCAACCATTATGTATTAACAAAATAATTTTCTATAAAAAAGTAGTTTATAACTAATTTGAGCACAGCATGTTAGTAAAAATTAAAAATTTATTTTATTATTATTTTTTATTGTAAAAAATTGAATTTTCACTAATATGATGTGTTATAATTAATTATAAACTATTTTTTTATTTTTTAAAGGATTTGAATGTATTAAGATTTTAAGAGAAATACTTTATTGTTTACTAGTTTAAATTCCCACGCAATCTGTGTAATTAAGGATGAGTACAATCCGAATCCGAATAACTCGCTTTGAACCCGCTCCGATTTTTATGAGTATGGTATAAAAAAACGAACTTTTTGGGTATGGGTAGGTACGGGTTAAACGAGTTTGGATATGGGGCAGGTACATGTATAGGGTTCACCCGCCCCAAACTCGAACCCATTACCGAATATTTTTAAAAAAAAAAAATTTACTCGATACTTGAGCACTAGGCCAATTAAATATGTTTTATGTTTTTATTTGTGTTATCGATGTATAATTACGAATTTATGACTGAGGAAGAGATTTTTGTAACTATTCATCACTATTGCCAAATTTGTGGTAGCATAATCCCCGATGGGTATTGTCCGATAGGTATTATTATTTAACATTTATATATAATCGAATAATACGTGATACAATTGAAATACTCGATGGGTATGAGTAATGGGATAGATTTTAAAAACCCGATAAGTATGGGTATGTGTATGGAGATGATTTTTGAAAATAAATATGGGTCCAGGTATAATCGTACCGTACCGTATCCGCGGCATGCTCATCTCTATGTGCAATGATGCAAAAGAATATTGTAATATGTCGAATAAAGAGAGAAATATTAATTTTATCTATTAGGATTGGAAAAATTCAATCCTTATAGGTTGTACATTGGTACGGTCAAGAGCAAATGATTTCAAACATATTCAATTTTTTTTTTTGGTGGAAAAATTTTCAAGACTAACTTAAATACATGCATAATAAGTTCAATAAAAGAAGGGGGAGGAGAACATTTGAGAACAATAATAGAAAACATAAATTAATGATAACCAAGGCACAACATGGAAAATTGAAACAAAACAACTTAATATGAAAAGTGTAAAAGTTAAATCAAAATAAAATTAGTATCAAATTTGACCAAAATTCTCATGCTTAAGTTATAAACTACAAACGGTCTTAAAAAGGAGGAAAAAAATTACCTTACTTTTAGGAAAGAGAATTAACAATATGATCGAGTGTAACTTAATACTATATATTTAAACTCATTTTTCTTGTTATGTGTCTTACGTTATTATGATTGGTGTAGGAATTGAAGATGATTCAACGGGTTGCTTATTAAATAAAATTGGAAAAAAAAACGAAAACAACTAAGCGATATTAACCCAAAAATGCAAATCCAACATAAAATAACGGTGTAGTAAAAAAATTGGAAAGTAAAATAGAGGTTCGTTTATGTCCATTTCATCCATGGCTGTCTCACTGGAAGAGCATGCAATTTGTGGCCAGCAAAATGAGAAGAAAATAGAGAAATCAAAAGTTACACAATCATACGAAAATGTTGGCTATATATAAAATATAAAATTTTTTTATAAGGTAGTTACTAATAGGAGATTTGAGAACGGGGATTAGTCTCGTAACTGTCTATTAAATTAAAGAATAAAAGTGGAAAACAAAAAACAACGGACATTATTATAATTTAAAACTAAATTACAATGAATTATTATTATTATTTTTTTTACAGAAATGCAAGTAATTTATATTGTGAGGGTATTTAAAAATTAAGTCAAAAAACTCATGGTACCTGTCCATGGCAACCGGTAATTGCACGTGTGACAAAGTTTTAGATGAGTTATTCTTTTCTAGTATTTTTTTTACTTGTAAGTGTGAGTCTAGGAGTATGTTAAAAGACAAGACAACTCAGCTGCACATCATTTCGTTATGATATTTTCTTTAGGGATAAAACAGATTTGTTAGAAATGTGTACTTATGAATGTGCTATCTATAAGTAAATTATGTGTTATTTTTTGGAAAAAAAAAACTCATGGTAATTCCTGATTATTGTTTTTCATTTTCAAATTAAGATTCAAATTTTAGTAACCAAAAAAAACTTTCTAATTTTAAAAAATATGGTGTCTTGGTAAACTTAAACTTAGGCTTCGGTTATATCAACTTGTTATCCCCCTTCCTCCTAAGCTCTCACTTTTTTAGTAGGCTCAGATAAAAAATTATTCGATGGCCATTCTTGACTATGATTTTTAAAAAGAAAAAAATTTGAAATGTTTAGTTAGAAACTTTCTAAAACATATGTAACTTTTAATTGGATATAATGTAATGTATGTTTAATGAAATCAATTTTGTGGTATAGTTTAAATTAGTTTCTTGATAAAAATATTAGTATATTAAATATTTTTTAAAAACAAGTTTCAATTAATTTAAAATCGGTAAAAGTTGAAAGAATTATTTTCAAAACTTACTTTAAATATCAATCAATCATATTTTCTGTCGTATTTTTCTTTATGTCCATATTCATATTATTATTTATTCCCTAAATAATTAGTGATGGGATACCCACCACATATCAATTTTTCTTTATTTAAGTTTTTTGATAGAATATGTATGTGGTAATATAAGTATAAGGAAATTCATGGAATGGTGCCTAGAACTATATCTACATTAACCCTTCATATTCTTAACAAAAATAAATTTATAATGTATGATAAATTTATCATATTTAATTTTTAAAAATCTTTTTCCATCTGGTAGTAACAAATATGAGAACTATTTCCATTTTAGTAATTAGAATTAATTAATTAATTGTTCATTACCATATGACTTCCATTTTCTTCATAGTTTTATTTCTCCCCAACAATTTTTCATCTTCATTCACAAGTGTAAATTCTTATATCCATCTCGGAATTGAAACCATATATTTTTAGGTGACACATCATTATATTTGGTCCACAAAAATCCTCTTATTTTTCCTTCTGTTCAATCATTTGTTAACATATGTTTCTGCTCACATACCTTGTCAAAAAATTTAAAAAGCAGGCTTGAAATATCACTATATAAATATGACAACTTTATCCATGTCGAATTCTTTTTTTTTTTTAGGCAGATTTTAATGAAGAATGCAATATATCATTCTATATTTCCATGTCATTTTACACATTCAAACAACTTTCACTAGACGTATTGTAACACAATATCTACCGTATTTCCACAAAAAATAAAAAACACAGTAGCTACTGTAATCAGGTGTTACTCCACATCAGCCAACAATAGAAGAAAAAAGGCGATTATCTTTCCCCGTAAACTAAATACTCATCTAACGAAGCACAGAGAGCGCCAAATTCGAATTGGATTGGGTACAAATATAGGAAAACTCTAATTCTTCATAAAACCCTAATCAAAACATGCCTTGTAGACTATTCATACCCTTGATGTTCAGCACAGGAGGAAGCATCTGCAAAGCATCAATCCAAGGAAAGTATCAGCCTTATATACCAACATATTTAAAGGAAGAAAATAAATCAAGAACAGATCTCTAGAGGTTGTATAATAGTATTAGTTTTTTTTTTTTTGGGGTCTTTTAGCCCGGTTTTTTTTTTTTTGGGGGGTGGCATTTATAGGAGATGCTTTTAATTTTTTTGTTCGAGGAGTCACGAAGGATAATACAATTTAATTACAATAGAACAATGGAGGGAGGAATTAAACCTTTCATTTCATGTATTCGGGTATCAGTCTTACATGATAGGCCAAGACCTAATTAACATTTACAAGAGACTGCACCGACTTCATGTTTTAAGTGAAAATGAATTACAACGTTAATTCTAATTTCTAAGACAATTTATTTATTGAGAATTATTTACTTGATCAAGTTTATGTATTATGATATTTTATTATTTCTAACTTAATCACTTTAAGGATTGACTCAAGATAGAATTTGAACCTAATGAATATTAGACTCGGAAAATTCCATCCTTTTAGGTTGAATATAATTAAGTGCTTAATTACTTTGAATTAATTATTATCTTTATCTAATCTTGGACCAAAGTATTTTTATACTTTGAGTACCGCTTTGATTTGTTTTTGCAGGTTGATTAAGGTAGTTTAATCTATTTTTGAAAAGTAAAAGCAACCGGTTTCTAGCCAGTTAAATACAAACAGACAGAAATAAGCCATTTACGGACATGGCTCGGACACCGTGTCGGGGTTGTTTGTTTCCAAATCTGGTAAACTTTAACTTTGAGTCCAACGGTTGTTCCACCCCAAAATTCGAGTCACAACCGAGAGGGATGGACCACTTTTCGAGCCAAGGAAACTACAGAGTCGAAAGCTAGAAAAGATTGAGAGTGAGTATGATTAGAATTTAGTTCCAGCAATTTGTTCGTCAATTTTCAAGTCTTGTAGGATGACTTCTATTTATACTTAGCGAGAGCAGAGTAGTCGTTGTGACCGATTCCGGAGTTGGAAGCTTTACTAGTCGTTACAACGGATAGTCCGAGTTTCTCGAAAAGGAGCCTTGTAGGATGACTTCTATTTATACTCAGCAGAGCAGAGTATCCGTTGTGACCGATTCTGGATTGGAAAACTTTACTAGCCATTGCAACGAATAGTCTAAGTCCCTCGAAAAGGAGTCGTTGTGAATATGAACATTGTGCTTCGGTCCTTGGCTCAAAAGGTGGTCCAACCCACTAGTTGTGACTAAAATCTAGGGTGGAAACAGGTTGTTAGACTCATAGTTTAAGTTTATCGGATTTGGAAACAAATAACCCCGACACGATGTATGAGCCTCGTCTCGAAACAGTGACTTTTCTATCTGCTGGTGTTTAACGGTTAGAAATCGGTTGCGTTTGTTTTTTAAAATGAGATTAAAACACTTTAATCAACCTTCAAAAGAAAATAAAAGTGGTACTCAAAGTATAAAAATACTTTGGTCCAAGATTAGGTAAGGATAAAAAATTAATTCAAAGTAGTTAAGCACTTATTATCCTTAACTCGAATAAATAAAATTTTACTGAGCCTAATATTCAATAGGTTCTAATTTCATTTTGTGTCTATCCTTTACATGAATGAAGAATTGAAATTGTACAGACACTTTGCATCAAATTAGTCGAGTATAATTTCGGTTAATAAATCCGAATTAGAAATTGTATAGACACTTTAAACATTAATTCTTTTCTAGTGAATGTAATAAGTCGAGTTCGGAATAAGTTATGTGCGTGAAATTATTTACTCATGACAATCTGTTTGAGTTACATTTAAGTGGGTGAGAAATCCGGAGATAATATCTTTACTCAAGATATGCATTTTGAGTAGGTTAGACAATATTGAAAATTTAAAGATGAGTTTTTAAAGAATGAGAATCATTTGAATTCAAAATAATAGACAGATACAAAGTTATACCTGAATTTTAATGGGCGTAATAACCCTTGTGTCCAACTTCATATGAGTGGGAACGCGGTTCAAGTGATAGAGCATGAATTCCTGGAGGCTGGAGTCCTGGTCATGCAAATTGCAGTAAGAGTTAACGAGTCAAAAACTAGACTAAGCATGGTCATAATGTCCTATGTTGCTGAATTAGTCTTTGTCCTTCTATTGGGCTCCACTTTTTCCTTTTCAGAAGGTTAGGTTCGTCTTCTCATATTTCTAAATGATATTCATCCAATGGGAGACAACCCAAATGCACCGCTAATTACTTCTTCCCAACCCCCCACATTCAATTCTTCTCATCCCCACTGAAAAATCAAACACCGAAAGCACCATCATCCCTCCCTCTCTCTATGCCATGAACATGGACAACAATCCACGGTTGAAGCTCTGTCATCTATGCTTTTCTCTCCATCTGTTTTTCTCTTTCATCATTCCCCTCTCTTTCGCAGCTGACAGAATCACAGCAAGGAACTCAGTCTCAGGGAAGCAAACCATAGTCTCATCTCGTGGACTCTTTGAGCTTGGCTTCTTCAGTCCCTCAGGTAACTCCTCAAGAAACTATATAGGGATTTGGTACAAAAAGTTTCTTTGCAAACTATAGTTTGGGTAGCAAACAGAGAAACCTCTGTTTCAGATACCCTCAATTCTGAGCTCAAAATCCTGAATGGTAACTTGGTTCTCACTAATGGATCCAAATCACCAGTTTGGTCCACTAATGTGACTAGCCCCACCTCAAATTCCTTAGAAGCTGTTTTATTAGATACTGGTAATCTGATTTTGAGACAACCTGGCCCGAATAACTCGACCGGGATCCTATGGCAGAGTTTCGATCACCCGGGCAATACTTGGCTTCCTGATAGTAAGATTTCTTTCAACAAAAAGACTGGAAAAAGTCAGTTCCTTACTTCATGGAAGAATGTTGACGATCCTGCCCCCGGCCTTTTCTCTCTCGAGCTTGAACCGAAGGGTCAGCAGTATATTATCAAGTGGAATGGAACTCAACAGTATTGGACAAGTGGGTCTTGGGATCCCAACCAGAAGATTTTCAGCTTGGTTCCTGAGATGAGGTTGAATTATATTTACAATTTCAGCTATGTTGTTAATGAACAAGAGAGTTATTTCACCTATTCTGTTTATGATAATAAGTTCATTTCGCGGTTTGTGATGGATACTTCTGGGCAAATTAAGATGTTGACATGGCTGGAGAACACTCAGCAGTGGAACTTGTTCTGGTCTCAGCCAAGGCAGCAGTGTCAAGTCTATGATTATTGCGGCAAGTTTGGCACTTGTAACCAGAATTCATTGCCATTCTGTAATTGTTTACACGGGTTTAGGCCTCAGTCGAAAAATGACTGGGATTTGAGTGATTACTCGGGGGATGTGTTCGAAAGACGCGATTACAGTGTGAAAGTTCTGAGTCAACTAAGAAGAGAGATGGATTTTGGGTTAATATGAATATGGGGTTTGATGCAAAGAACAGCTCTCATGCTCAATCTGTAACTGCTGCTAACTCGGAGGATTGTCAGTTAGCTTGCTTGAAAAACTGCTCTTGCAGTGCTTATTCATATGATGGAGGTGTGTGTTCTGTTTGGACAGGTGACATTTTGAATCTGCAGAAGCTTTCTGATGGGGATAGTAGCGGAAAAACTCTTTACATCAGGCTTGCTGCGTCTGAGTTCCCAAGCAATAGCAATAAGAAGCTGATTATTGGTATTGTTTCGGGCTCAGTTGCTGGGATATTAGCCATTTCAAGCTTGGTTGTTGTCGTCTGTTGGAGTAGGCAAAGACGAGCAGCTCGATCAACCAAGGGGTTGAAGGCTCTTTGATACCATTTGGGTATAGAGAGCTTCAAACGGTTACAAAGAATTTCTCGGAGAAATTGGGGGTGGAGGTTTTGGGTCTGTCTTCAAAGGAACATTGCAGGATTCATCAATCATCGCGGTGAAGAAGCTCGAAAGTTTTAGTCAAGGTGAGAAGCAATTCCGAACAGAAGTGAGCACGATTGGGACTGTTCAGCATTATAACCTTGTTCGCCTTCGTGGTTTCTGCTCAGATGGGGCTAAAAAGCTGCTGGTATATGATTACATGCCAAATGGCTCCTTGGATTCCCATCTTTTCCTTCGCAAGGGTTCCAAATTCTTGGATTGGAAAACTAGATACCAGATTGCACTCGGGACAGCAAGAGGATTAGCATACCTGCATGAGAAATGTAGGGATTGCATCATTCACTGTGACATCAAGCCAGAAAACATCCTCTTAGACGCTGATTTTTGTCCTAAAATAGCAGACTTTGGTCTGGCAAAACTTGTTGGCCGGGATTTTAGCCGGTGCTTACCACAATGAGAGGAACTAGAGGCTATCTTGCCCCAGAATGGATATCCGGGGTAGCAATAACAGCAAAAGCTGATGTTTTTAGCTACGGAATGATGTTATTTGAAATAATATCAGGGCGTAGAAACACCGAGCAATCAATGGATGGGAAGGTGAAGTTCTTTCCAACATGGGCGGCAAGCAAAATATCTGAAAGGGAAGACATTATGACGATATTAGACCCTAGGTTGGAAAGAAATGCAGACGAAGAAGAGGTTCTGAAAGTGTGCAAACTTGCTTGTTGGTGTATTCAAGACGATGAATATAACAGGCCATCAATGGGGCAAGTTGTTCAAATACTCGAGGGCGTTTTGGATGTAAATATGCCCCCAATGCCAAGATCCCTTCAGGTGTTTGATGATAATGAGGAGCATATTGTGTTCTTCACCGAGTCATCCACGAGTCAGAGTTCACAATCACAAACTAGGGGCAATTCTTCAGCTATTTCTTCCACAGTCAATACCTGATCGTCTGTTGGTAGATTGAGAAAGAGCTAAACTGTTAACGCGTTTGGATAAGTGTGAACTCCTTTTATTATCACAGCCTGAAGTCACGGCAGTAATTGATCTGCAGCCCCACTTCATCACCCCCGAAAAAGACAAAAGAACACTGCCTTTTTGTTTGGCTAAATAAGGGAAATTGCTTTAAGTTTGCCTTTTTTCTATTTTATTTTTGCATATAGTTTTCTTGTAAATTTGTAGGATAATTAGATGTATTGGTTCAACCTTTTTAGTCTTGGACTGAGGTCAAGGATTAACAGGATATCGATCTGTAGATGGTATGCTAGACATAAGAGGAAAAAATGCGATAAAACCATGACATCAAGCATGAATCTTAAGGCAGATATAAATGTTAGTCGAAGTGAGTTGTGCTGTGAGCCTGACATATGATACTATATATACATTCTGGTATAGCTTTCATCGCAATTAATGCGGGGAAAAAGTAGACTGCTAATTTCTTACTTTATTTTTAAGTTGCAGCAACCAACAATCACGCTGCCGCTAACCCAATAACTCATCTTCGAAGCTCTCTCTCTCTCTCTCTCTCTCTCTCTCTCTCTCACAAGCTGCCGCTAACGCAATAACGCGTCTTCGGAGCTCTCTCTCTCTCTCTCTCCACACATAATCAATCGAATTGCATTGTTGTTACTGTGGCTACTAGAACAGAAGCTACTTCAACGGTACAATTTCCAGCTTGAAAACCTCTATCATCCCAATTTCGATGACAAAGTCTCTTACTCGTTGAAGCAGAAGATTTAGATCCATCAAAATTGATTGTGATAGATCTTTTAGGTGGTTTGCCCCAACCGATTAAAGACGTGGGCTTAAAACTTACATGAGAATGTTAATGGAGCGAAGTTGATGCATCCAACTCAACTTCATGAGTTTCCATTCAATTCAATTTTTTAGTTCGAAAAATTGTTCCTAGGAAATTATAAATTCTATTTTTGAACACTTGCTCATAAAGACTCCTCAAAATATTCTATAAAAGAGAAATAATACAATGAATCTGATTATGTTAAGTTTGAGTTTTAGCGTAATTGAAAAGATCCATGATTAACATGATCCACGCTCGAGAAATATTGGACTTAAATCACTTATGTTGAAATGTCGAATCCCAAGTATCCTTAGTTATAAAATATTAGATAAAGAGATGACTTGTTAATTCAATCTCCGAATAACAAAGAGTGCAAATTGGATATGAATTTGACCCTCTTTTAATCAAGTCACCATGAGTAGGTAATGCATTGTGAGAAGTTTATGGAAAAATTTTGAGCTTAGGTATGACTCCAAATCCAAGTAAATTTCCCTTTTTTTTGGTATATCGTAGGGAATATTATATGATTTCCATGCTGCAAGTTTTGTATTTAAAAAATATTTTCTAACAAATCCCAATAAAAAGAGTTTTCAATATTGAAAATATGAATAATTGTTCATTATATGCTTGAATATGTAGTAACATTGATTTTGATTATGACCAACTAATTAAGAGTTGATTGTACATTGCATATACTTGTTTTTATCTTTGTCTTATATTTAAGGCACTAAACTTATTTGTTATCTTTCTCGTCACTGATTTCTTATTTGAATTGAAAATCTAACTTTGATCTTTTCAAATACCATGAATATTTATCGATGCTTTCTTACTAAGTCTTTCCTATTTCGGATATTCATGATTTATTATTGTCTTGTTTAAGCGAATTTTACCAACCTAGATATTTATTATTTATTAGAAATTATTTCCTTGAATAGTTGCAAAATATCCTTGAGCTATCTTTACTAAAATAGAATTAAAATCTAAGTTGAATATTTTCAATAACATTGAAAATTTGTTAGTGTTATTCTCTACTAGCCTTCATAAAATAACGTTTATTTGCTTAATATTATTTCTAAGATTTTGTGATATATTATTTCCTAAATTAAGCTAGTATTCTTTATATTATTCTTTATAATATTATTACCTAAACTTCTCTCAATCAAAATGGTATAAAATTTACGAGACAAAATCTTCTATTTTAAGAATGAATATCAAAGACCCCGATTTGATAAAAGCTGCTACCTAAAAAAGGAGAAATAAGGATGGACGAATTTTTAGGGTATTTTAAGCGGATATCAAGGAAGGTACATCGCAAGATGGAAGCTTTCTCCAAAAAGGAAGGTACATCATATGATTCAAGGCAAGTGACATCTATGGCAAGATTTAAGAACTTGGTAAAATCAAGCAATATCAATGTTCAACGAAAAAGAGATATCCATTGGCTAGAAGAATTTTCGATCTATCACTCCAAGTTATTTAAGAAGTCCAAGTGCCAAGAAAAAGAGACACAACCATGAGCTATCACTGAACCTTTATGTTTGTGACTCTTGTACCTAAATTCTTAATTGGTCTCATTGTGTGTAGCAAGTGAGTAAGTGTACTCACTTATGAGGTTGTATTGCATTTGCTGAGGTGTACATGACTGTCACAAGAGTAAAGAAACTTGAGTGGTTGCCAAAGGATTAAGTGAAAAATCCTTGTGGTGTGAAATAAGAAGATTGGTCGTTAATCCTAAGGGAAAAACATTAGGCAAGTCACTAACTCGGAATTTGGTAAGCACCAAAATTGTTGACAAATCCCCGAGTTTTGTCCCTTTTGGTTTTCTGTCTTTTCCTTATTGTTTGTTGCTTCATTTTATGATCATTGATCTTTTTCAATGTTGGTCTCGACCTTGACTTTTTCAGTGTTGTTACTTGGACACTGAACTTTTTCCATTTTAGAAAATTTGATTAAAAGTCATCACACTATTCACCCCCTTCTAAGGTGATTTCAGCTCCTTTGATATGTTCAATACTTTTAATTAAATTACAAATATTATTAGGCAAAAAGAATTTAATAAAAGACAAATATGATTCCTTACTAGAGGTGAAGAAATTCAGCGAAGAACTATGTTAATTGGTGAGTAAAATGATGAAAACACCATATCAAAACAAATAAGGAGCCTTTATGCACAACCAAAAAAAGATATATTCTAAAATCGATAAAGAGTTAGGAGCAAATATGATGTCTTGGCCCTCTCCATAATGGTTTAATTCCCATATATATGGCAATGATATAAGAGTCCGATATATTTAAGAAATATGTATAAGTAGGAAACTATACACAAGAAAATTTATTTAGTAAGAAAAACTATCCTAAACTAACAAAAAAATAAACAAAAAAATATTGCAAATAGAAAATCCATTAATACTCCCCTTGTCAAGTTGGAGTGTATAAGTACAAAAGCTGCTGATAGCTTATGTTGTTGCTATATAAAAATAAATTAGATTGAGCGCCAAGTATATCGAGTTTCACACTAGGACTTGTTATATATATCGGTTTCAATGAGTATATCTAAGGTATATTTTTGTTGACACTTGGATGCCTACAAAATACTTGAAAGTCCCCAAATCTTTCAATCAGAAACACTTTTTGAGATAAGTCTTGAATATGTGGTCAAAATGAGAATCATTACTTTTGAGAACCAAGTCATCCACATTGTGAAAGTTTAGGTCTGTTTGGCTTACCTAATATGAGAGATAGACACCTTACGATTATATTTGGTCGGATGTAATGTAATTATGTTGTAATTCAATCAACAATGTAATGTAATGAAACTGGAATACAATGCAATGTTGATTGTCTTGCCATGTTTGGTTAGTCATTGACTAATTACATAAGGTAATGTAATCACCATTCTATTGTTATGTTTGGTTTACTTTATTTACAATATGTAATGGAATTAATTTTACATCGACTACCCGAGTAAAATTAATTTTGAAGATAAAATAATCTAATATAATTTCACAATTGTTTCCCCTTTTTTTCCCTCTTTTTTATTTTTTAATAAAGAAAAAATAATTTATCATTATCAATCTCTCCTTTTTATTTATTCTTCTTTTTTTATAAAGAAAAAATAATCTATCATTCTACATAATATGATGGATCATCATCTATACACCCTTTTCAAATCGCAAAACATAGTTTTTAGCATTTTAAGAAACCAATAAAAATTAAACAACTACATCCTCATTCAAATGAGTGAAACTTTAAAATTACTTGGAATTCCACCTACCTCTAATATTTTGTTATTTTAACAAAGCACAAAATAAAGAAGTTTGAAGACTCGGTATAATTAACTCGACCCCTTACTTATTTTAATTCAAGACATTCATCTAAATTTAGGATTAACCAAGAAACATACTAAAAGAAATTCACAAGATAAAGTCATTTTGTATAACAATCATTAATTTTATATGATGAACTAGATCTTAAAAATTACTTATAAAATTCTTAGACTCAGTTATACTTAAGAAAGTAGAAACCGACTCAATCATAGTAATTGAGCTTAACCGCTACTTAGTTCTCAAAAATTGATCCACTCAAGTATAACTCGGACATTAAATTTTCCAAAATATTTTCACATTTGATACATCACTTTGAATATGGAATTTTTCATGATATGAACTTGAATTAGTTGTGTTAATTCTACTTAAGCCGATTTATTGACCTGGAATTATTTAACTCGACAAAACTAAATTTTTTTAAATAACTTATGCCCATTAAAGTTGAACTTATTATTTATAGTTAGGACTCATCTGAAACTTGAACATATTGAATATTAGACTTAAAAAATTTTAGATTAATAGATTAAGGATAATTGATCTTTAAATACTTTATTTTGACTAATCTTAATCTAATTATGGACCAAAGTATTTTTATACTTTAAGAACCATTCTCTAATTTGTTTTTGCAGGTTTTCGAAAGAAAAATTATTTGAAAGAAAAGAACAAACAAAGGCTTAATAACTATTGAAGATACATAGACAGAAAAGTTGGAAAACCAGGAACAACTCGGACCAAGTCGACATATTTGTTTGTTATCATTTTGGATAATTTCTAATTTATGAGTCTAACGAATTTTTCTACCTGAATTTTCAGTCTGTTGGAGTTGGTTAAACAACTTGTGGAAGTTAGGACCTAGGTTCAATCTGCTAATTCAAAGTCGGTCTAGAATCCGAGTTCTCAAACTATTCTTTGCAATAGCTAGCTGACCGAATTCTTCTAAATTGAAGACTCAACGACTTTCTCTCAAGGCAGATTATATATAACAGCCTTGGTACAAGATTCTCACTATTGGAAAATGCACGAGCTTAACTAATATACACTTCTAGCTTACAACTCGTACTTTGTAATCGTACTCTTCCTAAGTTGTACAACTTAGTGAGAAAAGTCTTGTAAACTCTCTTTATTGTTCAAACACTTTTTAGTCTTTCCTTGACTCGAGTTAATAACGTAACTTCAACTCAATTGTCCCAAATTGATAAGCAAACTTCAACTTGGAAGTACTAGGTCAAATAAGGGACTTTCCGAGCCTGGAAAAATTTGTACAGATTTATCTAAGGGAACAAATCTGGTAGTCATAATCTTTGTATTGGAGGATTCAAATAGTGGATTTTTAGCACTATTCGAGGTGTTATGCCCCAGGAGGGTTTCCTCATAAAAATTACTTGTCTTCTTTTCATCTCCTTTCTCAGTCATTATAGACTCAACTTATCTTTCTAAGTAGTTAGTTCTTTTTGAACTCCAAATTTTCGCAATAATCCTTCGACACCCTATTTACCTTCTCCCTTTTAGGTGATTTACTTCTCCGATTGAACTTTCAATTGGTATTAGAGCCTAACCTTATTTCAAAGGATCTAACACTTCGAAGGTCTAAAGATCATGACTCTGTAAAATAGAGAATTCGATGAAGGAAGGTCTTTCACAAGGCCACCAAAGTTTAAGGAATTCAACTTTGTCCACCGGAAGAAATTGATGCAATGCTTCATACACTACAAAAAAAGTGACTTGTTGCAACATAAATCTAGTGACAAATTATATTTTCTGTTGGTACAAGATCATATTTGCAATAAATTGATATATCTGTTGGCATAAAAGTTTGAAGCCTCGTGGCGCATAAATTGATGTCAACAATTGCGGCATAAATAATAAATCTATTCATATTGTTATTATTCCCAACATATAAAAACCGACATGTTGGTGTTATTACTACATTACCAACAATACAATTATCTTCTGGTATTGGGTTACATTAACACAATCAAAAAGGATTTTTTTGAAATACTTGAACAAAGTTTTTTAAAAAATTTAACATAAAGAGGGAACATTTTTATGTGAATTTTCTATTTCCCACTTTTTTACACAATATTGCCCAATCTATTGGAATAATTAAAGAAAAAAATAATACCTCAAACTCCAATCTCATTTTCTCTCTTATTTCACTATTAGAAATTTATTTATTTATGACCACCTATTTATTATGACAAAGCATAAAAATCATTATAATTGATACACTTTAAAATCATACATGAAATTAAATTTATGAAAGTTTAAGACTAATTTTATGATCGTAAAATAATTTATGTTTAGTCACAAATTGGTTAAGTAATAAACTCATTTCACCGCCTTTAATTTACTTCTTTGCTTGCCTTCTTTCGCTTGCCCCCAGTCAAGCAATCATACCCTCCTTCCTCCCCTATCTCTAGCCTTCAACCCATCTCGTCCAGACGTACTCAAGTCATAGCAGCAGTGATCGATGACAACTTCGCAATGAGCAAGTCAATCTCAAGAGTCATTAAAGGTTTTTTTGTCTATCTCTCCCCCTCCCCCTCCTTCCTTCTTTCCTACCCTTTTGATCTAAATCAAAAATTTCAAGGTTGAAGGTTTGTTCTTGAGAGTCTAAGTCACCCTAGAGGGGAGGGGTGAATAGGGTGAGAGGAAAATTTTGCGAATTAAAAGATTTTTGCAAAGTATGAGCTCGTAAAAACAGCTTCTAACTCTAGAATAAACTCGGAAAGACAGAACATGGAAAATTACGTGGAAACACCTTATGGGGCACAAAACCACTGGTCGAGTGTTAATCTAGACACCAAGTCAAATCCACTATTTTGAATCCACACAAGGACTCGACTCTTATAGAATTGCTCCCTTAGACAATTCAAGAATTTCCTAGACACGAAGTTTCCTTATTTGCCCTAGTACTTCCTAATTGAGATAAACCTTTATAGTTAGGGACAACTAAACTGAGTTAATCCTTACGACTCAATTAAGGGATATTATAGAGAAATAAAGTAAGTAATAGTGATTACAAGACTTCTTCTTTTCAACTCGAAGTTAAGAAAAGTTAAGTACAAAGTTGAAAGCTAGAAAATATTGAAAGAGTAAGATTTGAGTTTTGTTCAAGAATCGTCAATCTTCTAAGTCTTGTAGGATGACTTCTATTTATACTCTGCTGGGTAGATTAACCGTTATGACTATATGAGTTCCTTAGAAAAGAACCGTTGTAGATATGAACATTGTGCTTCGATTCTTAGATCAAAGGTGGTCCAACCCACTATTTATGTCGGAAATCTCGGTGGAAACAATCGTTAGACTCAAAGTTAAAGTTTATCGGAAATGGAAACAAACAACCCTAACACGGTGTCCGAGCCTATCATGAAACAATGACTTTTCTGTTTGCTGGTGTTTAACAGTTAGAAGCTGGTTGCTTTTGCTTTTCAAAATGAGATTAAATCACTTTAATCAACCTGCAAAAGCAAATCAAAATGGGACTTAAAGTATAAAAATACTTTGATCCAAGATTAGGCAAGGATAGAAAATTAATTCAAATAATTATGCATTTAATTATCCTTAACCCGAATAAATGGAGTTTTCTCGAGTCCAATATTCAATAGGTTCTAATTCCATTTTGTGTCTATCTTTTAGATGGATGAAGAGTTAAAATTATATAGACATAGTGCATCAAATTTGCCAAATGAATGATTTCGATCAATAAGTCTAACTTAGAAAGATGAATTTACGCAATAATTCCTTTTTAGTATTTGCAAAGAGTCAAAGCTTAGAATAAGTTATGCATGTGAAATTATGTAGACAAGGAAACTGTTTGAGTTTTATCCGAGTGGGTCGGATACCTAGAGATAAGCATTTTACTCAAGAGATGCTTGCTGAGTAGGTCAGACGGATATGAAAACTTAAAGATGAGCTTCTTATCTAGTGAGAATGACTTGAATTTCAAACTATAGAGAGTGAGAGAGAAAGAAAGTTATACCCGAGTCTTCAATCTCCCCTTTTGATAAAAGGCATTCAACACTTATAAATCAGAGTTAGAAGTTCAAATAGTTAAGCTTTCATTGCTCAAACATGAATAATCGTTAGAATGGTTTGAGTTAGACACAAGAATATACAAGTGTAATTCATTATCATAGCTGATTGATGTAGAAATAAATATCGGAGGAAATAAGAAACTTATCAAAGCAAAATAAACAAATATAATCGGAGCAGTAAAAAATATAGAGTTATAAAGAATTAGTGATGCTTAGAAACATCTTAGCTTTCATTAAACATTGCTCTGAAATGTACAAAAAAATTAAATAAACTCCCTCTTAACCAACTAAATATCTCTCCCAAATATCTCTCTCGCTATGCATTTCACTAAAAAATCATAAGTAGGGAAGAGAAGAGATACAAAAATGTTGGACAAAAACAGAAAATTGAGAAGATCAAGAGATAGATGGAGCAAGTGCGAATGGAGGAGGAGGCATGAAGTTCCCCTGGATCTGCGCCTGTAACATTGAGATGAAGTTGTGGGTTGTGCAATAGGCGGCGGGAGGAGAAGAGGTAATTGTTCTTGCAGAGTAGTTCTTCGTCCTAAAGGTGCTCGCTTCCTCCACTTCCTCTTCCGAGCCCTCAACTTCCTCAACTTGAGTGGGTTGTGCGTAAGGTTGAGCTTAGGACCGATCAACGTCCCCAACTTCCACAGAGGTCGACTCAATGTGCTCCGAGGAGATAACCTTTGGTTCTTTTTCTCCTTGGCCTGCTCTAGCTTCTTCTTCTTCTTCTTCTTATTCCGACTCTAAGTCGGAAAAGTCGAAAGACTTTGAGGACAAGTCTAAGCCTCGTAGCCGATTCTCGAGTCCTCAACGGCCTTGGATCCGTGCTCCGGAAGATGGCTGATCTGGTCTTGTTGCCTTTTGATGATGTCCTTGAGCTCAACGACCAAAGCTTGACTCTAATCTATCCGCTTATGAGCCGTGCTCGAAGCTAAGTTAGAATAGGCTTTCGAGTCGAGTCGAATAGGTATGAAAGCCTAGAAGGACAAGAGTTGATTCTAACTCTTTGGTGAGAATAGCAAATTGTGATGCCACCTTTTGAAGTAAATTAGTACAAGGGATAGGCTGGGAAGATGAAGGACCAACTGTTAGAAGAAGAGCTTTAGTACTCTTCTAAGTCCGAGAAGGAGCTCAAAACTGTGGATCCGCACACCGAGTGCGGTTCTTGGTATCCTAGATTGACTAGTTCAGCCTCGCCAATGCGGATGGTTGGCTCAAGAAATTTGTGAGGATCATTTGAAAGCTCCACTTCAAAATATGCAAGATAGTGGAGAGGAGAGCTCCAAAGGGTAGAGGGGGTTTCTTTTAATCTAGAGGAACAAAAGCGATTTGATCAATAATGAACGGGAAGAGGTCAACCTCATATCCCTCAAGAATGTCATAAAAGACCTTGAGATCCTTACTATGTTGGGGTTCTCCTTGGATGGATAAAATGAGAACACACTTCTCATCAAGAAAAAGCAAAGAAGCCTGGCCTTAGACTTAATTTGAGTCACACAAAAGTTCTTTCTAGAATTTGGGATGACGCGAACATATTTGTCAAAAAATTCATCTGCGATTTCAAGTGAAAGGGATGGGATTTGAGTTCGAGAAAGAGAGAATAAACCTCAAAGAGTTTTTAGAGAAGAGGAATATTGATAGTGATGTTCTTCCCCTAAACAAGAGAGTAGACAACATGGTCCTTTGCGGACATGTTTGAATAGAAATCCGAGACTAGCTCGAGATGGATGCAATAACGTAAACGCAAGTACTTAGAAGTGCCTGTTTTGAGAAGTGGTTTGATCCAGAAATTTTGGGTGGAAATGATGAATATTTCTTCCAGGAAATAGTGTTGGGCGACAATAGAATGATTTGGCTCATCAACGACGAGAGCCTTGCTTTTGAGATGTCCTTTGTGGATCTTCGAGAATTCGGGTTTTAGCCATTTTGGTGGCTAACCCTTCTTTAGCAGCACTTCCCCTCTTCGGGATGTCAAGAGAAAAAGAGAATTTGGCTTAATAGAGAAGGATTGAACGAGTGAGAGTGAAGAATGAGAGAATGTAGAGAAATGAGAATAGAAAATCTGAGTTTGAAAGAGTGTCCGAGTGAGCATTCCGAGTTCGAGAGATGAAAGTGAGAGAGGCGAAAATAGCAAAGTGAAAGAGTAAGGATGAACAAATGCTATTTATAAATCAAGGGCTCTCAAGGAACAAAATCCTTACCGACTCGACTTGCAGAGAAACGTAATAACTGCAGCTTCGTTTCATGATTTCCGAACTAACCTACTTGCTATTATCTCATAACAAGTAATAAACAATAAAACATATAAATTCTCATGCAATCACTCAATCAATCATGCATTCAACATTCGAAGTTCATTCCGAATAAAGCAAAATTGATCTTTGTTCGGTCCCAATATTACGTCATTTTTACCCTTATTTGTCTAGTTTTTGTCTCGTAAAATAATATAATTTTTAGAATTTTAACTTATTTTATTTGATTTTGTAGGTAATAAATTGAGGTGAATGGATCCCATAATTTGAGCTCGAAATAAATGAAAAATACAGATTGAGAGACTAAGTTGAACAAATCAGAGTTGATCAAATGCGAAAATACGAGGCCCAAAACCTATATTCCATTGGCATGCATGGCAAAGAAAAAAAGAAAAAAAAAGAAAAGGAAACAACATTCGATGATGACATCAGCATGATGTCATCATCGAATTCCTGTGATTGCAAAGAAATCAAGGGCAACGACAACTATACGTATATATAAAAGGCGCACCTTGGGTTTTGGCAGAGGTTTTTATGCAGAGCCATAGTTTAGGTTTTATTATTAGGTTAATTTAGTTTAATTAAATTAGTTTTCCTCTTGTAAATATTGAGATTCAATTTGTTTTAGTTTTAATTATCGGTTCGTAAAGTTCGGCTCCCGACGCTTTCGGCTTCACTTCCATTCGTTCCTCGGTAACTTATTCCCTTTTATCTTTCCCTTCTCTTTAGTTTGTTTCATTTAGTTTAAAGGTTTGATTTTTATTATATTTTGATGTTAGTAGTAGTTAGTTTAATTGTTTAATCTTATGTTTAATTTAATTTTGTTAGTTTATGTCGTTATTCGAGTCAATTTTTGTTAGTAGTTATTAGATTAATTTTATTTCATGTTAATTAGTTGTTAATTTCTGTCACTTTGGTTGTGATTAACCTCCTTGATGGCTAATTAATTTTATTTATGCCTTTACTTACGTAGTTTACACTAGTATTTTGGAATTGTTTCTCATACCTACCACATAGGTTCGATGAGATGCCCGAAAGGGTCTTTTCATCTTGATTTTTAGGCGATTGGTCTATCACCGAAAGGTGGAGTCAATTTGCTAGTGTGGGTAAAGAAAATGGTTGGGATTTTGGCATGAAAATAGCCCGAATTCTAGCTAGATCCGAGGTTGTTATTTTTGTAATTTAGTTGGGCTAACCCCACGAAAGTAGGTGGTTAGAATAATTAGACTATCTCATGACCCTCGAAAGTGTGGCTTAAGTAGGCTTTGATGGTGCAACCGACCACTCCTAAATATTTGTATAAACTTGTGTAGGTTTAGGCTTGACTTAATTAATTAGTTTATTAAGTGGTAAAATCACAACCCGTGTATTTTATTTTTACTTTCTAGGTTAGTTTAATCACCATATGTGTTAATTCGCATAGATAGAAAGTTTAAGTTAGCTTTGATATTTGAAACACAACTCTCTGTGGACACGACCCGTGCTTGCCGGCTGGCTACAACTACACCGTGCACTTGCGGTTAATAAATTTTAGAACTTAATTCTTCCTAACAATCATCACTCGGAGGTTTTGTGAAGATGTCAGCTTAGGCCCATTTGTAGAGACCTAGTTGTCCCAAATTACCGTTATGTTGAACAAACTGGTTAATAAAGGAGAAATAGTAGTTTGTAGTATTTCCTATTTATAGGGGCACCCCACTAATGTATGCCCTACTCAACAAAGAGGGCATGTGAATGCTATTTTTTCCAACCAAGGTCAAATGAACTATGACTCGATTTTCCAATAGTTATAACGAATGGAGTGACTACTCTATCCTTAGGTATGGATTTGAAGAAAACCTCCTAGAATTTGATCAATCTATTGCTCGTAACAAAACTAATTATCTCTTAGAGAAAATCATTAAAATGATGGATGGCCAGTAAAAGGAGACTCGACCTTAGGTTCCAAAGCTTAGAGGTGAACATTAAGCAGGTTCAAGAGAGACAAATTGCCAATGATACAATAATTAGCAACCTGCAAGCCCAAATGCAATCTCAACCTTTTCAGGATCCAAAAGATAATGTGAGCGTCAAAACACTTAATAGTGAAAAAGAGTTAGAGGAACCGAGGAAAAACATAGAGGTAGAGCTAGAATTAGAGGTTAAGGAATCTAAACCTGACCAAAACAAAGATAATGCCTCTAATACGAAGGAAATAAGTGAAAATAAAAAAGATCTTGACAAGCCTATCCCACCTTTCCTAGTACACTAATAAGCACAACTCCCGAGATAGATGAGGAAATAGAAAATATCATAGAAATATCTAGGAAGGCAGAAACAAACATTCCTCTTCTAGATACCATGAAACGGGAACCTCGTTATGCTAATGTAACAACCCTACTCTAATTAATATTATTAAACAACAATTAAGCTAACTTAATCGAGCGTGTGCACTTCAATTCGAAATTTATAAGTGTTTGTTTTTGTAGGGCTCGAACTAATGTGGAGGTCTTCTATTAAACATACAATTTATGCACATGTTGGATAAGTAAGGTTACTAATGAAATGATCGAGCTAAATATTAAATATCAAATGCTAAATAATAAAAATAGAATTACATCCTTATAACTTTACAAAAAAATGTAGTAACACACTTAAACATACACGTATGCTCTATATAAATACGGTAAAAATAAATTTAATAAATAAGATCAATTATGAACACTTGCTTATGAATACTTGATTTGAGTATGTCATTTAATTGGTCGTATAATATTTTTCTTGGCCTTAATATTTATAAAAACAATTAGAATTATGTGTTCATTAAATTAATTCACAAGTATCAAAATTGATGACATTATATTTAATAAGTTACCTAATTATATAAAATTGGTCAAGCCAAAGTCAAAATCAAGTCAAGTCAAGTTAAGTCAAATACATACTTAGTAATAGAGCAAATATATATACAAGCCAATTGTTTTAACTTGCACATAGATTTGCGAAAACCATGGTTTTGTTTAGCCATAGTTTTTTAAAATTAACATGGTTTTAGCATATGGTTTTCTAAAAACAACTTGACAAGTACCATGCATGCATTGGTTTGAAATTCCTATAAATAGGAGTTGATTTTCCTCTCTTAAAACACCAAGAAGAAACACACCAAAAATAATAATAAGGAAAGGAAGGAGTATGGAGAATATGAAGAGTTTGGAAGTTTTTTGTTTGGTAGATAAAGAAACACAAAAAGAAGTAGAGGGAAGGAAAAGATGATCTTGAAATTGTATTACATGTGTTATTTGGGAAAAAAATATAGATTAAAAATATATATGGAGATATGTTCAAGGTTTAGAGTAAAGAAGTTACCCTTAGAGAGTAAGGAAGGTAGGAGAAGGGAAAAGTTAAAATAAGGTGTAAAATAAGGGGTATATAAAGTTAGAACATGGAGTAATTTAAGATGTATTAAAGTTTATAAATATGTTACAATATAGAAAAAGAAGTTATCTTTCCAACAAATCAAATTTTGCTGGATTTGGACGTATACAATCTGAGTTATGACTGTTTTACCAAAACGGTGCAATTTTTGCGTTAAATTGGGAGCACTTCGATTCAAGTAAGTTTTTGAGGTTCTTATTGTTCTTTTTGGACTTTATGATTTGAATGAAAATTTTAGAGCACTTTTAAAGCTTTCCAAATTGGGGTTTTATGCCTTGATTCGACATCAGATGAGTAAGATATGAATTTTCTAAATTAGCTTTAAAATCGACCAAAATGCTCAAGGTTTTGTCATAGGAATTTGTAACAATTTCGCATAAATTTTCGAGTTAGTTTGTAATTAATAATAAGGAACCATATTAAATAACTGCCTTGGATGTTAAGAGCTCACTTCTATTTTATTGTTTCGTTTTTAAGTTAGTATAAGCCAAGATAAAATATACAATTATAACATATTTATGAAAAAGGTTGGAAATAGAAGTATGTAAAAAAATAATGATGAGAAACATTAATTTAAGAATATTATTGAAAGAAAATAATATATATATATACACATAAATATCGATATGAATTATTAAGGAGTTCCAGAGCACATAATCTACGAATTTATATCCTAGTAGTAATTAAATATATTTAGGGGCTAATATGTTGATCAATAGGAATGGTCTAAAGAAAGAGCAAAATATTTCCTAAGAAAATCGGATTATAACAATTAATCTAAGAATGAAATATTGAGCTTTGCATAAAAAGATTTAAAACCCGCAAGGAATAACTAATCAAATTATTGACTATATAACTATTTACTTAAGCAAGTAAAAGAGGATCCTCCAACGGTTGTCGAGTCAATGCACATCATTATATATCGATAAGGGCTATCAAGGCTAAGGTACGTTTATTACTTGTACCTTATGAAAACCCATATGTTTATACATGACAATATCAAATGGTTTGTTTAATGAAATGAACCATTTTAAATATTTTTTGTCACTTAATTATGTGGCCCACCCATATCAATCATACCAAGCGTGATCGGACTTGTATTCACACCCATATATATATTTGGCCATTCCGAACCGGACTTTGTTGATCGGTTTGGGTATGCACATATTTAGGGAAGCCGACGATCGTAAGAAGCCACTCGGATAATAAATAAATAACTATTTTACTTCATTCTTCCTATCTAATTTATAAATGAATTGAAATGCATGCACTCAAAAATATCTTCACATAAATTATTTACAACACATGGATAAATGTACTGAGCTTTGGCTCACTATTTCGAAATATTTTTATATGTTTTGTTTTAGGTAATGCTAACGTTGATGGAAGCAAGGAGTAGACATATTTATTTTGGTCGGGAGACTTAGAAGCTCACAAAGTGGTAGTAAGGGATGTGATGTTTAGAAGTCATATGCTTTCCGATTAAATAAGTTGTAATTATGATGGTACTCGTCAACTTGAATTGAGATTGTATAAGTTTGGCTTTTAAGATGTTTTGAACTTTATTTTTGCAATCGACGTAATGGAGTCCTACTCATATTATATTTTCAAGGGAGTTGCCTTGCTCTTTGTATAGAGCGACGGTAATGCTTTTAATATTCCTTTCCGCTACGCTAATTACTAGTTAATTAGTCGTTAAGATTAAACTGGTGATTATGGGATTTGGGGCGTTACAACTAAGTTCTTTAAATGTCTATTCAAGAACAAATTAAAATTAAAAAGGAACAAAAAGATAACCGTGGGGGAGAATACATCTACTGTTTTCCAAAAGAAATTTCTCGCTAATTGCATGTATGCAGGAGACTAGATCTGTTTAGTGTGGGAAATGCAACTCGAATGATCCTTGAGCTGCAGAGACGTCGAGACAAAGACGGTAAACAAAGGCGCCGATTGGGAGGCAACCCAACATTTTCAGGGAAGTTTCTATACTTTTTGCTCTTTTATTTCATTTTGCGTGCATTAGGGACAATGCATGAATTAAGTGGGGAGTGCATCCTATATTTTTATTTTATGCATTTATCTTTTATCTTATTTTTTGAAAAAAAAATTTAGTGTCTTTCTTGTAAAGAAATGCATGAACATTAATATATACTAGGTTAACTCGCTTAAACTTTTTCTGTTTATCCCTTTGTAAGTGAGAAATTTGAGCATGTTAATTGTCATTTAGAGTTGTTTGAGTTGATCCTCATATATTTCTTCAATTAGTGACGATCATAATTTTTTATTTTTATTTGATCTTATGACCATGATAGATGTAATAAATTGACTTAAACCGTTCACCTAGACTACTCGAATTTAGTAGAATAACTCATTGAAAAATTGATTTTTCTTGTCTTGCCTATTAAAGTTTTAGAATATGTTGGTTTACCAACACAAGACTGGTTCAAGTGGTGCGGCACTTGTTCCCCTTAAGCAACTTGTGTATGGAAAAGACCTATGCTCGGAAGAGTTAACCCCGTTAAGGGCCGTTTACAACTTGAAACATGCCAACAATAAAAAAAAAAAAATCAAAAAACAAATGTTAGTTTACCCAAGAGTTGGTGACTCAGCACCATTTCCCTTAAGTTTAGGTCTCAAGCTGATCCTTTTAACCCATGTTGGGAGAGTCATGCCCCTTTTGGGGCGATCAATGGCTCGAACCATACTAACGAAAAAAAGGAAAAAAGAGTATTAACTCCAAGCACCTCTATTTGGGTGAGTGGGAGACATGGAGTGTTATATTTCTAAAACCTTATATGGGCCTCGAATATGTGCTAATGGAGTTAAAAAAATTAAAAAAAATAATAAGTTGGAAGAAAAGTTTGCAAGACAAGTTTATTATCAATTTTTAGTAAATTATCTACTGATTCAGTTTTTTTCTAACCATATCGCACCTTAATTTTTTCCATCCTAAAACATTTTAGACCTCTTGATTGGTATGTACATGTTTGAATAAGATGGATAATTTTTTACTGTTACTTAATTAAAAGAGATATTGTGAGGCTGATGAATAAACTCTCCGATGATAATGTAATGTTTAGTTTTTCACTTGCTTGGCAAATACAACTTTTAATGAAACTTTTTTGAAGCAAGGTAACCCTAGTGTATATTTTATGTTTTATGTGTGTCTTTATGAGAAAATGTAATTTTAGGTCGTCTTAGATTTCTTTGCACGAGACTTCCAAAGTCCGAGTGTGGGGAATTTGTTAAGTCGTATTTTGTACGTATTTTTAGTAGTTATTCAGTTTATATTATATAGTTTATTTTGTCTAAATTATTCTATTTTGTCAATTTTTATGTAATTATCGAATAAACTGGAAAAGAAAAGAGACGTTAAAAGTGGGTTTTTAGCTACCGACAAGCGTTCAAGATAATATTTGAAGTCGGCCAAAAATAATAACTTATAAAATATTTATTTTATGGGGATTTATGTTATGAAGTTATATTTTGAAGAGGAGTTATCATACTTCTAAACCCACTAGGAATCCTCTTTAGAGTTGCATGAGAAGAAGGAAACTTGAAAAAGAAGAAAGAGGAACAACCTAACTCCCTCACGGCTCCTTATCCACCCAAGAACCCATCACTACCTCATCACCAATTTATCATCATCATAATCCTCCTCTTCTTTCGGCACCTCCCGATCTCATGCTTAACCTTTTCTCTCTCCACAATATCTTAATCACCTCCTTGCTTTACCATGTATATTCATCATCATCCCACCTCTTTGTTACCACTTCACCATCATCCCATGCATCACACCTCTTCTTATCTCCCATGCCAATCATAATCACCACAATATCCCCTCCTCTCATGCCAATACATCTCCCTCACTCGAACTCTCTTTCTCACCACCCTCACGGCTCACATCCTATTCACTTCATCATCATAATCATCGCAATCACCATCAACGCTAGCCCCTTCCTATTCTACCTTCACCTACAACGTCATAATCATCATTATCCTTGCGGACAAGATCATCATCATCATATCACCTCTTGATCTTCAACTGTTCATTGTCCGAAGTAACTTATATTGGTAGTATTATTTAATATCATAATTTTTAGTGGTAAAAGATTGGATTTTTATTGTTAGTTTGATGTTAAAGATGTTATTTATATTTAGTTTACGTGTTTTTAATCACATTATATGTGAGTAGTTTTTATACTTAGTATAATCAACTTGAAACCATGTAAGTTATTTATTTTGAAACAAAGTTTCGATCTTTATTGTTTTATTGATTTTGTCCATGATTCTATGATAATTTTTGTTTAATGTTTATGATTTTATGTTTAATTAATTAGAGTGCACGCTAATTAGTTTTATATAAATTCATATGATATTTTAAAAGGTTTAAGTACATAATTGCTTGATCTTTTAGACATAAGTATCACTAGGGCTGAGCGGGACCGGGTACCTGGTCGTTTTGGCCGGACCCGGTCCCGGTCCCGGTTGCAACCGGGTCCTGATTTTGGACCCGGTCCCGGTCCCGGTTGCAACCGGGTCCAAAATCAGGACCCGGTCCCGGACCGGTTGGAACTGGCTCGGACCGGTACCCTGTTGTCTGTCCCTTTTTTTTTATTTTAGTTTTTCAATTATCATTTTTGTTTTTGTACTTTTTACAATTTTTTTGGTAAAATTTTAGCCAATAATTATCCTATATTTTAACTATTTGATTTGCTTTAGAACCCCGTAACTATAACTAATAATCCAACATTAACACTAAAAATCCACATGCAAAACAAATTACAAGTTTAAATCTTAAAAACATCATGAAAAAAAACATAAAAAAAGTATCAAACAATCCAACATCAATAACGAAAAGAGAGAATCTCCGATCCACAACTTGTTGCCCAACTTGGTGCCCAAGCAGAAAAGAGTCTCTACTCAACTCTAGATTCTGTCAAAGTAAAACAAAAAATAAGAAAGAAGGTTTGAGTAAAAATACAAACTAACTGAAATGAGAGAAATATAATATGATTATGATGATAGCTTACCTAAGCAAAGGAAAATGAAATAACAGAGGAAGTCTTCATCAATCGCTCATAATGTTATCAATTTCAGTGATATCTCCATCGCCCAAATCTCAATATCAAATAAAAAGATAAGGTTAGAAATCATGATTTAACATATTATTATAAATATCAAAATCAGAATACATATAGTAACATATGTTATATAATTACCGCTTCATATTTCTCCACATCATCCATAAGTTGTTCAACATCAATACAAACTTTGGATGCCCTCAACCAATCTTGAGCACAAATTAAAGTCTCTACAGCTTTGGGACCCAAACTACTACGAAACCGATCGAGCACCCTACCGGATGTACTAAATGTAGACTCACTTGACACGGTAGAAACAGGCACAGCTAGAATATCCCTAGCCATCACAGCTAGCACCTTATAAGTGTCGGCATGTTTCTTCCACCACTTTAAGATATCAAAAGTGCCATCCACCTTTTCTCGAGGGGCATCTAGATACACATCCAACTCTGTTCTTTCAACTACCTCAACATCATCTTCCCCACCATCGTTCCATTGAGAATACAACTCCTTAAGAGTATCATTGTTCAAAGACATCTTTGAATGATCAACAGGAATAGGGGAAGAAGAACCATCAACATCATCATTTTCAATATTCATTGAAGAAGAATACGAAACATACAAGCTTTTAAGCACATTATGCAGACGATCATACACCTTATCCGCTTTTCCAAAGTCATTAGGAAAAAGTTTCCTAAAAGAGAACCTAACAAACTTCAATTTGTAGCGGGGATCAAACACAACAGCAATTAAGACCATAAGATTAGTCTTTGCCCAATCTCCATAATAATCATCAAATTTCTTACGCATTGCCAAGGCCATCTCACGAAGATTAGGGCAAGAATCCTTCTCCCATTCTAACAAATTAGTAAGTATGCTCAACAAGTCATGAAAATGCAAATTTGCAGTAACATACAAAGTACCGAGACATCCTCTTAGTAGCTTCATAAAATTGTTGCAAAAATTTTGCCAAAACTCGAGCATTTTCCCAATCCTTTTTCGTTGGAACATTTTCACCAAGTTCATTCTCATAGTTGGAATCATCATTTTTAAACCTTTCAAAAGCCTTTTCAAATTTCAAAGCCATGCTCAACATAAGGAAAGTAGAGTTCCACCTTGTGCACACATCCAAACACAAAGACCCTTTACAAGGGACTTTCACAACTTTAGCACAAGAATCAAACAATGCAGATCTCCCGGTGAACTCCTTATGTATCTAATTGCAGTTCAAATGTTATGAATGGAACCCTTTACCCTTGCCAAACCATCCCTCACAACCAAATTTAAGACATGAGCTGCACATCTCATATGAAAAAAATCACCATTTAAAACAAGTTTCTCACCAAGATTATCCTTCAAATAACCAACTGCCACATTATTGGAACTAGCATTATCAACGAGTCAAACAAGAAAGTTTGTCTTCAATACCCCGATCAATAACACAACTCTCCACAACCTTTCCAATCTCTTTGCCTTTATGACTATCCATCAACTTAAAACTTAAAATCCTCTTGTGCAAATTCCACTCATCATCTATGAAATGTGCAGTTAAACAAAGATAATTCAAGTTTTGGATTGAAGTCCAACAATCGAGTTGTGAGGGCAATTCTAGATCTCAAACCTCCTAAAATACTTTTCAAGGCATCTCTCTCACAAATATAAAGCTTTTTACAATCTCTAGCAACAGTGAAGCGAGATGGAACATTGTTTGCAAATTGTGGGACAGCAACACTAATAAACAACCTAAATCCTTCACGTTCAACCGATGCAAAAGACATTTCATCAATAATAACCATTTTTGCAATAGCAAGTCTAGTAGCCTCTAGGTCAAATGTCCAATTTGAGAGAGTAACACTCTCGGTTTGTGGATCTCTACATAAAGAAAGCTTTTTTTGCTTTTTATCCACATTGAAAGGATACTTAGGACATGATTGTAAATGTTTTCTTAGAGTAGAGGTCCCATTATTAGGGTTGGCGAGATAATACCTTGCCACAATACTTGCATTTAGCTTTCTCGATCTTTTTGGTTATTGGACTGATTATGTCTTCAAAATGATCCCAATATGGGGATTTCCTCATGCCACCAACTTTCACACCCTGTTTCTTTGATTTGACTGTACCGTAAATTGCATCACTTTGGTCTTCCAAATTGATATGTTCTTCGATGTCGTCCATTTCAACATTCTGTCATTAATTCATCAAACATTAATAATAGTGAATTATATACACGCACAATGGTATACGTAGAAGATAAAAATTCCGATCACTATGTAGCAAAAATCCAAATCTATAACCCAAGAGCCCACCAAGACAAGTAGTTTTTTTTGTGGGGGTAAGAGGAAGAGGGGGATGGTTCGGATGTAGCATGAGACAAATTTAACATTGTACTATATTGCGGAATAATTGAAAAGCAATATCTTTGTAAGATGATCTTAGTCGGGTAGAAATTCTCATATGCGCAGCTTTTTCTCGGTGCATATGGCGGAATAAAATCAGTCCCGTAACCCATGAAAGAACATGAAACAACATCTAAGCCTATTAAAATGAATAGATAGCGCAATGAAATGCATTAACCAAACACGTTCATCAATCAGCCTTCCTTCTCATACACAGAGCCATGTGGCCATCATTAACAACAGATTTTGTCAAAACACTCATGGTCTTAGTTGTTCATATGCTATTCTCCGATTGGATGTTTCTTATAAATTAAGCTCAAAACCTCTAAAGCACAGAGCATCAAGTCCGGCAATGATAATGGCAAAGTCTATGACCAACAAACTATCGAAACTTCTCATATTTCATCTCATTGCAAGGAAGATCAAAACAGAATAAATTATCATCATTATGACAATTTTGCGTTCAAAGAGTACATTTGCAACACAAACGAGGTGCCAAAAGCCCACTACTGGCTAAAATATCGAAAAAACATACTCAAACTCAATGTCAATGAATACATTAACAAATCTAAAATCAACAAAAACTAAACCACAGCTAGATGTAAGCCTTATATACACTCACCATGGTGAGATGCAGCAGAATTAAGGGGAAGAAACGACCACCAACAAGAACAATCGGGGGCACGGGCTACCTACAATCGCACAAAAATTGAGCAAATCAGGAACTTGTTCGTTTTTTAACATATAAAATCAACAAAAACTTAATACTCACAGCTTGGGTGCCCGGAAAATAGCCGGAGGAAAAGAGCGAGGGCGGGGCAAGAACCACCGCGAGGAACTCGTAGCAGCACAAGCGAGTCGGTGAGAGAGCGAGAGCAGCCGCAATAACCGAGTGAGTGAGAGAGAGCAGCGGCGAGGGCGGGGCAAGAACCGCCGGCGAGAGAGGACCGAGGTACCGTAGCAGCGCAAGCGAGTCGGTGAGAGAGCGAGAACAGCCGCAGACGAACCGAGTGAGAGACAGCGAAGACGCCGAGCAATGGCGAACTCTGGGGCAAACGCCGGCGACGGATCGAGAAGAGAGAAAGAGAAGGGAGCGAGAGGATGGCAGGCGAAGGAGGAGACACGAGAGAGAAGGGAGCGAGAGGAGAGGCGAGACGCACGGAAAGCGAGCAAAGCAAACAAAGATCGAAGGCCGGGTATAGTTAGGGTTTGATTTTTTTTTTTTTATAAAACCGGTAACCGGGCCGGGACCGGGTCCAAGAATTTACTACCCGTTCCCGGACCCGGTTATAACCGGGTCCTACAAATTGGACCCGGTCCCGGTCCCGGTCCAACCGGGTCCGGTTCTGACCCGCCGGGTCCGAGACCGGTTCCGGTTCGAACCGGTACTCGGAATTTTTGCTCACCCCTAAGTATCACCCTAGTTAATCATGGATGACTCATAACCCATCTCTTTTAATTAGGAAATTATCAAAGATCCTTTTTAAATCAATTTGCTAGTAGATTGGTTACTAGGTGATAAATGATGTTTTTCTAATACTTAATGCTCTAATTTGATTAAATTTTAGTGCTAGTGGTAGGGTTATCAATTTTAGTAGGGTTTATATTAGGGTTAGGCCTAAGTAAACTAATAACTAAGGAAAAACGGTAAATATCCGCTAGTGGTTGTCTTCTACAGTTTAGCTTATGGATAGATCAATTTATGTGTTAATGATAAATAATAATTTACATGCTAGATATAGATTATACTAAAGGCTTTTTATAAATTTGATATTTTTGATATTATTTTATTTGCTTTTTAGTTATTTTACTTAGTTTGTCAATTTTTATTTACAAAGTTATAATCTTTTATTATTAATTTCATTATCCCCCTTAAATAACAGTCTTTTATGTTAGTTTTAGGAATTTTATTTTAATTAATTTTGAGTCTTTATATATTTTAATTTTTAGATTATTTTTATGTCAGCTTTTATTATTTTTGAGTCATTTTGTTAGAAATTAGTTTAAAAATAGTTTCTTTTATGATTTTTCATATTTTATTTGTTTTTGGATTTAGATAGAGTCCTAGTTAGTTGTGATTAAATTGTATAATTTTTGAAATTGATTTGATAATTTTTTAGATTAAATTCTTGAATTTAATTACAGTGAGGTTTTTAGTCTAAATAAATTCTTAATTCCGGTTTTAAATTTTATTTTTATATTTTTAGGGTCTGGTTAGGTCAATAATATTAGGATTAATATTTTGGATAATTTTAATATTTATTTTTGTAATTAATTTAGTGCGAAATTTTACTTATTTAATTTTCTATTTTAGACTGTTTATTATTCCAAAAAAATATAGCTTTTATATTCTATATAAATTATTTATTTAGTAGTACATAATTTTCTATGAATTATATTTATTAATTTTCTGAGTTATATTTTATATTTTGATTTTAAGAGTAGTAAATTTAATTAGATTAAAGCTTGCATGTTATTATATCTTTTCTCGTGGATTCGATCCCTACTTTCCTATGTCTGTATTGTTAATTATAAGCGTAAATAGTGGTTAAATTTGTAACTCGTACGACAAGTTAACACTATTCATACTCTATTCCTCACTCCTCGCTACATTTGAACCAAAGACCTCCATCAATCATACATCCTTTTACCTACCTACACACAAAAACTCACAAAAAGCCCTTTCAATCCACCACTGCCGCATCACCGCATCTAGATACGAGATCTAGACTAGTAGGTGAGACAACCTGAGGGCATAGATTCAATCCTCACAATAGTCGATTTTATTTATGTTCTCTTTATTGCTTTTCGTATTGTGGACAAACGATGTATCGCTTTTATTTTCCTCCCGACCGATGTAATCTTTTTATTTTTGTTTTTCTTTCCTTTCTACCTTTTACTTTCTTTACCACTTTCTGTTACTTTTGCTTTTATCGCTTTCTTTTTTCTATGTTTGATTGCTATAATTTCGCTTATCATGTTGTTATTTGCTTGTGTTTTTCGCATTATTTTAATTCACTACTTGAACTAGTAATGGCCGTCTTTCGACGGGCGGAACGGAAGGGTTTACCCCTACGTTTTGAGAGAGCATTTATTTTATTTTTGTTAGTTTTTCTTTCCTAAAAACTAACCGGCAACTCCCGTTTAATTTATTTCTTCTAGATCTCGCCTCCCTTCTATTTTTTGACTCGAACAAGTAGAAAATTGAATTCCGGATCTATTAGTCGTGCCAAAAGCCGAGGCTGAATTCCTTAGCTAGGGTCTCTGGCCAGCGCCAGCCACCACTAGGTACAGCTGCCTCCTGCACCGAGTGGTCGACAGGCAAGGCTTGGGTCCAAAATGATGTTTTCACACCAATTTGGCCCTAAAGCCTCACCGTAGAAGCAAAATTCTAGTTTTCCTTATTTTTCAGCTAAGAGATAATATCCCGAGACCTTTTTGAAAATAATTGCTAAAATAAAATAATTAATAACATCGACATTCAAATATGATTTAATTCTTTTCAACTTAATTTAATAAAACTCAAAAATTTTAATAAAAGGTTCATCCCCACTTTCTAAATCTCATCTTCAAAACCCAAAATCATTCTTTTCTCTTTCTAAAACTTTATGTCAAGCATTCGTGGGGAAGCTCGGTTCTGTCTCGGTGGGCCCGAGGCCGTGGTTCATATAGATGCGGATTACCATTAATATGGCAACATGTGCAAAGGCTTCTTCAAAGTCAATGCCACTAGTCCGGCCTTGTTTCTAACCACGTTCCCAAGCTCATGTATCTTATTCCTAAATACCCATATTGTACCTATGACTGGGTGTCTTTTAGGTTTAGTGGTTAGAGTCCATACTTGGTTCCTTTCATATTGGGCTAGTTCATCTTGCATGACATTAATCTAGTTCAGGTCTTCTAATCCATCCTCCTGATTGGCAGTGTTCTATATGAGATATAAAACAAAAGAAGCCCAAAAATTTCGAGGGTAGAGTGAATTTATAAACCTAATTTTATGTCCGAGAGTTGATTGTCTCTCGGATGGTAAGATTTATACCTTAGTCCTCTTCCAGTTTCTTGATGAACATCAAGGTTTGGATTCATGTAGAATTCCTTATCCGGAGGTTCGGATACTAGATTTTCTTGACTTAGATTCGGTTCCGAGTTGTCCCGATTTGTCAATTTTGGTATTTGACTTAGTTCCAGCATTTACTGAGATTGAAATTTGAGGTATTCTTTCTTCATCTTCATTCCTGCTTAATCTCATATCACTAAATGATGAAGAATTGATTTTTTCATCATTATTCTCATCAAAACTAGCATGAATACTTTCTTTCACAGTTTTAGTACGTTTGTTAAACACTCAATACGCTTTATCGACTAAGGAGTATCCAAGAAAAATAACTTTATCTCGGTGATGTTCAAACTTAGATTTTTCTTACCATTGTTGTGCACAAAGTACTTACAACCGAAGGTTTTAAAGTATGGTATATTTGGATATTTACCTTTGTAGAGCTCATATAAAGTCTTTTTTCAGAATGGTCTAATGAGACATCAATTAAGAACATAATTTGTTGTCTTGATTGCTTCCGCCCAAAAGTAGTAAGGAAGATCATTGCTAATCATCATGGTTCTTGAAATTTCTTCTAGAGTTGGATTCTTCCTTTCAATGACTCCATTTTGCTAAGGTGTTCTTGGAGCTGAGAAATTGCGAAATATTCTTAAATTGTCACAAAGCTCGCCAAATTTTTCATCCTCAAATTCTCCTCCATGATCGCTTCGACTCGTATAATAGGAGTACTCTTTTCAACTTTTACCTATCCGACAAGTTTAGCAAATTCTTTAAAAGCATCATTTTTATTCCTCAGAAAAATACCAATGTAAATATGGAATAGTCATCAACTATAACAAATACATATTCACTAACTTTTAAACTCTTGACTGGGATAGAACCACAAAGATCAGTATGTAAAAGATTAAGATGTTTAGTAGTAGAAACAGATTTGATAGCTTAAATGATGCTCGACTAGGTTACCTTTCACACAAGCATCACAGACATGGTCTTTAATGTATTTACAATTTGGAAGACCTATGACCAATTTATGCTTGGATAGTTCCTCGATGGTATGCATATCGATATGACCTAGTCTTGTGTGCCACAAACATGAGCTATTTTCTTGAGATGCTTTAAGGCAAGTAGATTTTAAGGACAAATGTTAGATAGAAGAATAATTTAAGTATTTTCAAATTTGGGTCCAAAAAGTATTACCTTCTTGGTCTAAGCATTTTTCACCATACAATTAGTGGCACTAAAGGATACTTTATTACCCTTGTCACAATGTTGGGAGATACCGAGGAGATTGTATTTTTGTCCATCAATCATATGTACCTTTTCTATAGCATGAGTTGTATCTTTGCCAACTTTTTCATATCCAATAATTGACCTTGACTGTCATCACCAAAAATAACTTTACTAGATTTTTTGAGATGAAATTCAATGAATATGGATAAATCACTAGACATGTGTCTTGAGCATCCACTATCAAGGTACTAACAATCAGATTTTCCCTTCAAGCATACCTGCACTCAGAAAAATCAAACCTTTCTACTTTCTTTGACCAAATGTCTTAGATTTGTTCTTTCACGAGTGACTTGTCCTGGTGGATGCATGAGATAAGCAACACCGAAAGATTAGGTTTGTCGAATTATGGGCTGAATACATCATTTAGTATTCGTCAGGTGAAAGTTTATTGGACTTTCTTAAGGACTCGCTGTGGCCTTTTGGGATCCTCACCACCATGTCTTCGGGTTTGGGGATAAGGAACTATGCCCCCTGCTTGAAGAATTTGATGCTATACTTGGGCATCCAAAGGCGATAAAAGCCTGTCTTGCCCAAGCCTTCGGAAATCAGTGCGAGACTTAAGTATCTCGCTAAAATTGAGCAATAAGAATCGAGGGTGGATTCTTATTATAAATTAGGTAAATCTGATAAACCCGATGAAACACTATCGACACATGTAAGCCTATTCTGAAGCGATCATTATCTCGAGGCGACGAGCGATCATCATTTGCCTAATAGGTAGATTCCTTCCGGTAGGAGGCCCTGGGGATGTGGCGCCAACGACATCTGTTGAGCTTAGTTGAGCGGTTAGAAAATTACTGTTCCTTAATACCATTAATAGTTATTGAGATGATTACATATTTAGATAGGATTGAGGCAAACTTTGAGGAAGACTTCACTGGGAGCCCCTTGTTGTTGTAGGTAAGCAAATAACGACCGACGAGACCAAGCGGTGTAGGCCGATTGCCTCCGGTTTATGCCGAAAGACTCGATTTTCCACTCCTTTTGCTTTTTCGTCATTTCTTTTTATTTTTTATTTTTATCTCCTATTGGGCCTAAAAAGTTGAACCTTTGACCATGCAGGACACTTATTTATTTTTGTATCTATGGTTTGCGGATCTAGTTAATAGAGAACCTAAAGCTAATCCAAGCTCCTGCGAATACGGATGCATACTTCGCAATACACTTCTGTCGGCGAAAGCGGGAAGAGGCGGTAACCGATCGCCTTGCTTCTTAGTGGGATGAGTACCTCAAGAATCACAAGTAACTTATTTTAGTGGTACATCGTGTACTTGGAAAGTGTTCTAATTTAGGAGACATACACTGCAACATCCATATGTACGGTTCGTTGGGCCTAGAAAGCAACACCTGTTATTTCCCTAAACGTGTGTTGCGGCAGATGGGAAGAGAGTAAGTAATTCCTCTATTGGACTGCATCCGGCCAGCTACATTTTTCGACTTGTTTGAAGGATTTGGCAATTCTAGGCGGATAAAATCATGACTTGAATACTTGGATGAACTCCGCCTAAACTATCGACACTTACAGGCAAACCAAATATTGCTGTATAAGCCTATTATCTAGAGTGGATAATAGAAGTGGATCCCCAACGGCGTAAGGCACCGAGAGCTAGAGAGATAGATCCCGATAAAGCTATCCCCGCTGCTGTACCTATCTAGATTCGTGAAATAAACCCACGGGTGGCTGAACGTGTTTGCTCGAAGAGAGACTGGAGCCAAGGAAGTCTGAAGGGAAAAGGGCCCGAAGAATCAAGGAACTAAATAAGCGTACCCGGGATGATGGGGCTCGATCTAGCAACCCCAAAGGAAATAAAGTTAAGATAGCTTATAGCTTAGGTTTTTAGATAGAATTTAGGAAAGAATAAAAGGAAAGGAGGATTAGTTTTTGCCTTTTTAGAACAAATTTATGGTTTTTTTTTAAAGTAGTGTGCTTGCATTTCCCTTTTAATAGCTATGTATTCGGGTAAGTAGTAGGCTTGCCTTTTATTAAATAAAAGTAAGTATTATGTTATAATTTTACGTTTTATCGCTCACCTAGAGGTAAAAAGAAATTGGGCCGCTTAATTGGATCGCTTTTAAAAATTAATAAAAATAATACAAAGTGAAATACATAAACAAACCACCTAATTGGGTTATCCAAAAATGAATGAAGGAACCGTTTAATTGGCCAGTAAAAGATGAATTACGAGTTAGAATTAAAGAGGGATATTCCGGCCTAGCCAGCCCACCGTTGTTCGGGTGGTGGCCGGCGTCGGCCACGGCATGGCCTAGTTGGGCCAGGCCTGGCCCAACATCCAGGGTCGTGCTAGACGTAATATTTTTTCAATTGATCCAAGTTTGTGTACTGAAATATTTCTTCACCATATAAATCGGTTAGTTTCACGTCTCCACTTGGCAATATCTAACTAAGCACAAATGGGCCTTGCCAATTAGGCCTAAATTTTCCTTGTGGATCCTGAATTGGTGCTCTAATCTCTTTGAGGACCAAATCTCCAATTTGCAAGTTTCGAGGCTTCACTCTTCCGTTGAATGCCCTTGATATACGTACCTGGTATATTTGGACATTATGCGGGCGTTGAGGCGTATTTCATCCAACAACACTAACTCTTCGTAGCGTGCGTTAGCCCACTTTGCTTTTGGAATCTGACTTTTAGCAATGATCCTTAACAAAGGAACGGTAATCTTTATTGGAAAACTGCTTCCATGCCATAGACTAGGGAGTAAGGTGTTGCTCCCGTACGAGGTTCCGATGGATGTTCGATAGCCCCAAAAAGAAAAAGGTGGTTTATCGAGGCCAATCCTTATAATCGACTAGCCATCTTCTCTACTATTCTACGAATGTTCTTGTTGGCAGCCTTAATCGCTCCATTGGTCCGAGGACGATAAGGAGAAGACTTATGGTGCTTAGTCTTGTATTTGTCTAACAAGTCTACTACTTCCTTCTTCAAATGACTATCATGGTCACTAATTGGCTCGTGGGGCACCCCGTAACGGCAAATGATGTTACGAGTAAGGAACTTAGCTACCTGTTTGGATGTCAAGGTTGAATAAGATGTTGCCTCTACCCACTTGGTGTAGTCAATTGCTACTAACACGAATTCATGACTCGCCCGTTCCCTTAGGGGTCACCTTGCCAATAATTTCTATTCCCCAAACCGAGAATGGCCAGGGGGACGCTAATGTTATGAGAAATGAAGGTGGTTGGTGCTGTAAATTTGCATACACCGACACTTATGGCATTTTCTAACATACTCATGGCAGTTTGCTGCCATGGTAGGACCGATAATAACCAAGTCTATGAATTTTTTGAACCAACATGTTACCATTCATATGGGGTCCGCACTCCCTACCATGAATCTCGTCCATGGTGCGCTTTGCTTCATGTTGGTTGGCACAATGTAAGTTGATCCCAATGTTGGTTTTCTTGAACGGTTGCCTTTGATAGATGAAGAATTGGGCAGCCAACATCCCGATGGCTTGTTGGGCTCTAGGTGTGGAGTTCATATGATATTCTTGCTTATCTAGATACTCGATAAATATCATGATACCAATTGGTGTGGTCAGCATTAGACACTTCTAATGTGCAAACGTGCGCTGGTCGACTCTGTTGCTCTATTTGAATGAGCATTAAATGAATGTCATTAGGGATGTTGATCATGGATGCAAATTTAGCTAAAGCATCTCGCAAATTGGTTGTCATCCCTAGGAAGGTAAGTGAAAGAGATGTTCTCAAAATGTTTTTTGATAAGTCTATTAGATGTGCCTAGTAGGGTGTCAAGGCTTCACTATGGTCCTTCCATTTTTGGAAAATCTAATTAATGATCAGATTGGAGTCACCGAAAACCCCGATATTCTTAACCCCGATTTCTACAAAGAACTTCAAGTCCCGTAATGCATGCACTTATTAAGAGGATGAGACTTGAAAATTTGACGTGTAAGTGTTCTTAATGTGTTTTGCATTAGACATATTGAATTTAAACAACCTTGGAAATAGTTGCTTTTAATTTTGACCATAGGCTTTACCCTTACATGAACGTTTTTAGAAAGGTCAAACTATCAACTCGGTGGGCCCACTTAGGCTTGATTAATAGGAAGATAGTACTCTCCATTCATAGCATACTTTTTCTCGGTTCTTGATTGAGAGGCATTCATTATTCATGTTCTCGCCGCACACCTCATAGAGGAGTAGATTTTCATACTATGAGCCACCATGTATCCGACCTAGAATTATCTTCTTTTTTTCTTTTTTTTTTTTACCATAGATCCTTGGTTGTCTGGGTGGCATTTTTTATTCATTTGTATGTTTGAATAAGTGTGGTTGTTTTTAGTATTTAACCTATTTTTCCTATGAGCCTTTTAGTTTAGGTTAGGTTTGCTAAATAATCCTTACATTGGTGCAAACATAAAACAAAATAATCAACTTTCTTGAGTCAGTCTAATTTGTGACTCAACCTTTTCTTTTTACTCACCGGCCGCCGGGCATAGCTGGCGGCGGCCTCCTCCGTCGGTCGAGGTGGGTCCCGCTATCCCGCTCTTTATTCGGCTAATTTTAGGTCATTATGTTTTTAATTGTCAGCATGCTTGTATTTTCTCTATTTTTAAAAGAGTCTATTCTTGCATTAGCCAAAAATAAAATCCATCTCAAATAAGTGAGTCCATTTTTGCATTAGCCAAAAATAAAATTCATCTCAAATAGGTGAGTCCATTTTTTCATTTAGCTAAAAATAAAATTCATCTCAAACAGGTGAGTCCATTTTGCATTTAGTCAAAAGTAAAATTTATCTTGAATGGAAGAGTCCATTTCTGCATTAGCCAAAAGTAAAATTCATTTCAATTAGGTGAGTGCGTTTTTGAATTCATCGCTAGATTAGGAGAGTCTTTTCAGCTTTGCATTTAGCCAAATCAAATCCATCTTATTCTAGGGAAGTCAATGCATTAGCCAAATCAAATTCATCCCAATGTAAGTTATTCCATTGGTATCGTTGCATTCCTTATGTGCCTCCAAATAAAAGCATATCATTTCCTTTTATCTTAGGATCGGTCGTTCTTCGAGTCAAGCACTTAAGCTTCGTCTCGCCTAAAATTTTTCGCGAGCCAATCTTGGGCACCTACTCTTTTGAGATACAAGATAGGGAATCTAACTCAAATTGGGAATCCTAGCATGAAGCGACTAGGAAATAAGAAGTCTATCTCAACATTGACATTTCCGACACTCGATAGATTCCACATCAATACGTACAACACCGATACGCCGCCCATGGTCAAAGCTCAACCTTCCTCCAAAAATGGCCAACAAACCCGGAAACTGCCATCATGACCTTGTTCAAGGAGTCTATTGTAAAAATAGAAGCTAAGATTGAGGCCTAGGATAAAACAAATTGAGTCAATATCTGAAACCCTTGATCTTATACTCTAGACCCTTAACAAGAATGCTAAGGAAGTAAGAAAAGTTGAAAAGGAAACAAACCCTCAACCTCAACCCGAACCTTATCCCAAGCCTTAATCTTATCCACGAATAGATTGGATAGTGAAGCTATTTCGTTAGTTTTCAATATTTAATGACTACTACCTAGTCCAGGGATTCACTTCAATCCCTAAAAGGAAATTGCCCCCAAAATTCACCATGCCGACATCAAGTTCCACAGGACTAAACACCCTCACCACCATGTGAGGAATTTTATAGGGGTAATGACCTGAAATAATGTACCGGAGGACACATACCATGTCATCTTCCCTGGACGTTTGACAAAGACATCATGAAGTGGTATAATGTTGTCAACCCTGACAAGGTCATAAGTCTGGCAGGAACTATGTCGAGAGTTCTTACATCAATATACCTACAATACTGATCTATCGATCACTATTCAGGACCTAGAGCTTATTAAGCAAGGAGACATGGAGAGCTTCACCGACTTCCTCACTCGCTAGAGGGCAAAGGCTGCCTACATAATCGACTCTCCGAAAAGGATTAGGTTAGACTCATCATAAAAAACGTGAAACCTACCTATGAGAAACATTTGAAGTTCTTGCCTTTCATGGACTTCAAAACACTTTAAGATGCTAGTATGATTTTAGAAGAGGAGCAAGCATCCACAAAAGCCTCGACCACCTAGAAGATCGTCCAATGAGCCTATTACTCATCAATGATGCTAATAAAGTACACATTTTCCTTTTTTTCAAATCCATCCTATGTCTATTTCCTTTTACGGTTAAAAAAACCAAATCAGTATTCTTTTTGAGCTACGAAGGCCTGCTTTTGCTAAATAACGGATACGTAGGAAGCCTATGAGGTTTGGACCTAATCCTATTTCCCAAATTCAATCCACTTTGCCATAGCCAAATGAGCAAAAATCGATTAAGAAGCATGCAATTCTGATTCGACAATAGCTGTTAGGTTCACGGTTCACCGCCAGCAGCAATACATCGTACTTCAAGTGACCATTTGTCATTAGGGTTTACTTTGGGGAGTGGATGCTAAAAGTGCAATTTTTGTCTGTCTTTTTGAATTTTTAGCATAGTCTTAATAAAATAATGCATTTGTTCTTAGAGAAGAATCTTACATTCATCTCCTTCGCATGAGTTAAAATCCTTAAAATTAAAAAATTAATAATGAAGCACCCTACAAGGAATTATTCAATCAAGCATCATCTATGAAGTCAGCATCAACAAGGTCACTCGCATCACCACCTTCAAAGAGAATCTCCCATGTCATCAACTAATTGAAGCTCACCAACTGCCCAACATTGGAGAAGAGTTAGACACAAACACCTAAGAAGAATGTGGGGGCTCATGATTAGAAGGGCCATGCAACAACTTCAAGAATACTCAAAAGAGGCACCAATATTCTACCATATAAACAAAGGAGCTATGAGCATATAGACTAAAAAGCTCAAAATTAGAATGGGCCACATAACCTCGGTAAACTACAAATTCTCAAGTAAGACATATACTAGTCCCTATTTCGATGAAAGTGGATAGACGTCGAGCTTCACACCTAACAGACGATGAAGGTTCGGACACTACATTAATTTTTAGGCCCAAAAATGGTCAAGGTTCAAACACTATGTTAAGCTTCATGCCTAAAAGCAATAAAGGTTCGGACAACCCTCGTCGAGTTTCGGGCCCAACAATGGTCAAGGTTCAGATATCCCAATTCAGCTTCGGGCCCAATAACGGTCAAGGTTCATACACTACGGCAATACTTCAGGACCACTTTATTGCTAAGTCTAGGCAATACATTTAAAATAGGGTTTTGCTACAAATCATTTTCAGGTAACACTTGAATCTATTCACATTCGATTATTAGCTAAAAAAGCGTTAATGCAAACAGTTTTAGCAAGCTTCAACCTAAGAAAAGGTAAAGTTTAGGCGCCTTATCTAACTTTCGGGATGATAATTAAGCCAAGATTAGGGTTATCCGTCGATCTTCGAGATCCAAGAAGTGGTCAAGTTTAGGTGCCCTACTTGGACTTCAGAATTCACTACCCAAGTCATGTTCAAGCTCCCCGCCGGACTTCGAGACTAAGCATGTGGTCAAGTTTAGGCACATTAATCCGAGCTTCAAGACTTAATTAGCCAATGAAGACTCGGACTTTACATATACATCATTCTGAATTCCATCAAAGAATCAGGTATAAGACTTCAACTCTCATAAGGTTTTGATTTCAAGTCTCATGTGCCTTAGAAACTTTTCCGAGTGATAGAGCATCTTTTACGAGTGTTACGAAACCATTGCATATGTTCTCACTTGATTCCGATCGACTCGGAAAGCATACTCTGTTCACACACTGTTACGATTCACTCGGACAACACTCGAGATATTTCACATGTTCAAACACTTGTTCTATTTTGCATAAACGCAGATCGACTTCATGTTCCAAGAATTACATTGATAATTCATTCTTCTAAGTCAAGCATATTTTGTTTGAAATTTGCTTTGCTTTAATCAAGTGTTTTATACTTTGAGACCGACTCGGATGGATTCTTTATTTGACTTGATTCTCTTTTAGGCTGACTCGGATGGATTTTGAGTCTCATGAATATTAGACTCATAATATTCCATTTCGTTTCTAACTCGGATAATTATGCACTTAATTATCTTAATTAATTATCATCTCGTGGCTAATCTTGGACCAAAGTATTTTATACTTTGAGAACCAAATTGATTTACTTTTGTAGGTTATTCAAACGAGGCTATCCTATTTTTGAATTACAAAAGTAACCGAGCTTCAAAACGTCAAATCACCAGCAGACAAGGCTTTTTCCACTTCGACCGAGGCCCGGACACCGTGTCGGGGTTGTCTGTTTCCAAAACCGAAAATCTACAATGCTAAGCTTAACAGTGGTTTCCACCTTACTTTTCAAGACACCACCGAGTGAATTGGGACTTCCAAAGGAGTCAAGAGTCGTTGCCCAACGTTCACACTTCAACGGATATTTTCTTAGTGACTCGGAAAATCCATTACAACGGTCACAATGGACTTCCAGTCGGAATATGGTCACAACGGCTAATCTGCTTGGTCATCTATAAATAGAAGCCAACTCTCAAGACTTGAAGATTGCTGAACCAAATTTCAATACACATACTTGAGCAAAAGTCTTTGTATTCATATTCAATCTTCCACTTACAACTCTAACTCTGTAATTAATATTCTCCGAGTTGTTAGGTCTTGTGATTTGTTACAAACACTTATTCTTACTTTCCGAGTGAGGTCCCTTGATTGAGCTGTAAGGGTTAACTCCACTCAGTTGTCCCTAACTGTAAAGGTTATCTCGGTTAGGAAGTACTAGATCGGATAAGGGAATTTCGAGTCTAGCAAAAACTTGTAAGGAGTTGTCTAAGGGAGCAACTCTGGTTGAGTCATTCTATTATATTTTGTGGATTCAAAATAGTGGATTTGACTTGGTGCTTGGATTAGCACGGTCCGTGGTTTTACGCCCTATGAGGGTTTCCACGTAATTTCGAGTTGATACATTTACGAGTCCAATCTAGACTCGGACAAATTTAAAGTTTCTATCTAATCTGTATCTTCATCTTCTTCTTAACTCCGAGTAAGTGCTTTTCCGAGTTCATTCTTAACTTACACTCTCCTCGAGTCACATCAAGTGTTTAACTCGAGCAATTTTCCTCATCACCCTGTTCACCCCCTCTAGGGTGACTTAGCCTCTCCGAGAGCAAACCTTCAATTGGTATCAAAGCCTAGCCTTTCGAAAGGATCTAACCATCCAAAGGTCTAAAGATCAAATGGCTCGGAACAACGGAAAGTTTGATGAAGGAAGATCTTCCAGCGAGACCACCAAAGTTCAAAGGATCTAACTTCGTGCACTTGGAAGAAGCTCATGGAATGTTTCCTGCTAGATCATGATGAGGATGTCTGGAACATCATACAAGTAAGCAACTACATTCCCATGAAGACGGAAGAAACATGACTCGTGCCCAAGACAAAGGCTGAGTTCACCCCTGAAGAAACAGAAAAGTTCGGAAAGAACTTTAAGGTGATGAACATTCTAATGTGCGCCATCAGCTCGGAAGAGTACAACCGAGTGTCCGCTCGTGACACAGCCAAAGAAGTCTGGGACACACTGGTCAATACTTATAAAGGCACAAGCCAAGTTAGACAAGCGAAGATAAGCCAATATCTTCATAAGTCTGAACTATTCAAGATGGAGCCGAAGAAAACATCACTCGGATGTTCATCCGCTTCACTGAGATTACTAACAATCTCAAATCTCTGGGTAAAAAGATTTCCCACGAGGAAATGTGCAGAAAGATACTCGAAGCCTACCCAAGGGAAGATGGGGTCCCAAGGTAACAACTATCGAAGAGGCTCGAGAACCTGTCTCTAGTGAAGCCGAATGAACTCATTGGGAAGCTTCTCACCCATGAGATCCACCTAGAAGAGGAGGATGTAGAGGTCAACACTAAAAAGAACATTACGCTGAAAGGCTCGGAAACTAGAGAAGCAAATCCGAGTTCTTCGACTCGGAAGAGGATCCCATGGCACTTATCGCTAGAGGCTTCAAGAGAATAATGAAGCATAAGAGATGGGATAAGAGGCTAAGAGAAGAGTTCTATAAGAAAGACAAGAAGGATAGAAAAGGTAAACACTCTTCCCCTTCAAAGTTATCTTTGACTAAGAACTCTGTCTGTTTTGAATGTGGCGAGCAAGGAGCACATAGTCAAGGACTGTCCCAAGAGAAAGAGGGACAGAAGAAAGAAAAAGGCTATGATGGCCACATGGAGTGATGAAGAGTCATTAGAAGACAATGAAGACTCGGATGACTCAAAGTGTCCGATGGCACTCTCGACTTAGAAGGCTGAAACAGAGTCGATTCATATCACTCGAGACAGTGAGGAAACAAATCCTCAGGAGGTAATTGAATACTTTCTCAAGTTTTCCAAAATTGATTTAGCTAAGTATATTTTCACTTTGGAAGAAAAGTCCAATTCGACTCTTCTCTTTTAAAGAATAACTTGAGTCAATCAATTCCAAGAGTATCTCTTTAAAAAATGAATTGGAAAAGCTGAGACTTACTTTAAGAGAACTTAAGACTAGTGCTCAATCCAATGAGACCGAGTCTAAGTTACTCGAAGGGAAAATGAGCAACTAAAGCAAAAGCTCAATGAGTCTCAAGATCTTGTTTTAAAGTTTACTCAAGGTCGGAAGAATCTTGATATGCTCTTAGGGTCCCAATGTGTCTCCTTTAGAAAAAAAGGTCTTGGTTTTAACAAAGAGGAGAAATCCAATTCCTACTCGGAACTTTTCAAAAGGATTCCGAAGCGTGAAGTTCGGGAAGGCTGAGCACGGTCCCATTCATAAGAATGAAAAGAGGACTGAGCCTGGACCAGCTTACAGGAGAAAGCCTTCTCCACCGATTCATAAAAGAAACGTTTCTTAAAAGAAAGAGACACGGACTCAGTTCTCTAAACGGAAGACAGAATCGAGACCAAACCCAAAGTCATTCAAATCGGGTTCCGAAAAGTCTTCTTCCTCGAGAAAGGACCACAGTAAAGGGTGTTCTTGGGTTCGTTAGAAGAACTGAGAAGGGTTAGTTTGTTTCGACTTGCAGTTAACTCGGAAAAGAACAAAGGGCATTGGTACCTAAACGGTGCATGCTCACGCCACATGTCGGGATATTCAAGACTCTTTTCTGAGTTAGAGGACTACAAAGGAGGAAAAGTCACGTTTGGGGACGATAGCAAAGTCAAGATAATTGGGATTGGCAAGATTGGCGAAGGAAGCAATCTGGTCGGCCCAGTATACCTTGTCAAAGGGTTAAAGTACAACTTGCTAAGCATCTCTCAACTATGTGATAAAGGACAAGAGGTAAGATTCACTCGGACCAATTGCTATATTTGTGATGATGCTACCAAAGAGATCAAGCTCTCGGGTAAGAGATCGGGTAAAACTTACACTATTCCCCTTTCGACCCGAGTAAGAACTTATCATGTTTAAAAGCATCTCTTCATGATGATTCATGGGCATGTCATCGTAGACTAGGTCATGTTAGCATGCATACCATTAATAAACTTGCATCCCATGGTTTAGTCAGAGGATTGCCTAATTGTGCATTTAAGAAAGATAAAATTTGTGAAGTATGCACAAAAGGGAAACAAGTCGAGATCATCTTTCAAATCCTCGAAAGCTGTTTCCACATCTAAAGTGCTTGAAATGTTGCATATGGATTTATGTGGTGAAATCCCTGTCAAGAGTCTTGGAGGTAAATCATATGTACTTGTTATTGTTGATGATTACTCACGATTTACCTGGGTATGTTTTCTTAAGCATAAAAATGAAGCCTTCAAAGAGTTCAACAAGCTCTGTAGAAAAATCCAAGTTGACTCACGGACTCGGATCCAGAGAATTCGAACCGACCATGGAAGGGAATTCGACTACTCGGAGTTTGCAGAGTTTTGTGATAAGAATGGCATATCTCACAACTTCTCGGAACCAAGAACTCCTCAACAAAATGGAGTGGTGGAGAGAAAGAACAGAACTCTTAAAGAAATAGCGAGGACTATGATGATTGAACACAATCTACCCTACTTATTTCGGGCTGAGGCGAGTGAACACAGCTAACTACACTTTAAACAGATACCTCATCGGACCCATCCTGAAGAAAACACCATACAAGCTCTACAAAGGGAAGAAACCCAATATTTCATACTTCGAGACGCTTTAGATGTAAGTGCTTTGTTCACAACAATGGTAAGGATCACTCGACCAAGTTTGATGCTCGGTCAAATGAAGGTTTTTTCTTGGTTATTCATCTCATAGCAAAGCTTATTGCAATTTCAATAAAAGAACTAACAAAATGAAAGAAAGCATCCACGTTGTGTTTGATGAGATTGAACAGGAAAAACCAAGTGAGTCATCATTCTCGGACCTAAAGCTCAGCGAGAGATGATGATCGTGATAAAAATGAGCTCATTAAGAATCAAATCCATGACACTCGGAATGAAGTCACTTAGAACGAAGTGACTCGGAATGAAATAACTCAAGAACAAGCTCAGAATGTTGAAGGACAAATTGATGAACAAGCTCACTCGGAATAGACTTCTGCAGATCAACCAATTCAACCTATAGATCCGGTGAACCAAAGAACAGGTAGAACTTTCAAGTATGCTTCTAGTCACCCACTAGAAAACATCATATCCGATATCAACAGTGGGGTAAGAACTCGTTCCTCTCTTTAAAATCTATGTGCATTCATTACATTCATATCATTAACTAAACCCGAAATGCACTAGAGGCCCTTAATGAACCTGAATGGGTAGAGGCCATGCAAGAGGAACTCAATCAATTTGAAAGAAACCAAGTCCGGACTCGACCAAACGACCTTCGACCACCCAGTCATAGGAACCAAATGGGTTTTCAAGAATAAACTGGATGAAGGTGGGCTGGTAGTCAGAAATAAGGCTAGACTTATGGCTCAAGGTTATAATCAAGAAGAAGGGATTGATTGTGGGGAAACCTTTGCACCTGCAGCCAAAATTGAAGCCATTAGAATTTTGTTGGCATTTGCATCTAGCATGAATATCAAATTATATCAAATGAATGTGAAATTTGCATTTCTCAATGGTTTTATTGAAGAGGAAGTCTATGTTGAGCAACCCCTTGGATTTGAAAACTCAGAATTTTCAAATCATGTTTTCAAACTGTAAAAAGCTCTCTATGGTCTTAAACAAGCTCTCGAGCTTGGTATGAAAAGACCGAGCAATTTCTTGGTTTAAAATGATTTTAGGAGAGGTCAGATTGACAAGACTCTCTTTATAAAAACCAAGGGGAAAGACTTTCCGATTGCTCGGATATATGTTGATGACATAATTTTTACGAGCTACTAATGAAATTCACGTGTCGAGAATTTTACGAGTTAATGAGACGAGAATTTCAAATGAGTATGATGGGAGAACTCAATTTCTTCCTCGGCCTACAAATCAAGCAAGACAGAGATGGAATATATGTTCATCAATCAAAGTACACCAAGGAGCTGCTAAAGAAGTACAAACTTCAAGATGCAAAGCATGTAGCAACCCCCATGAGTAGCGAGCATAAAGCTGGACTCGAGACGAAAAAGTAAAGCGAGTAGATCGAAACTCTATCGAGGTATGATTGGATCTTTGCTATATCTTACTTCCAGTAGGCCGGACATAATGTTTAGTGTCTACCTGTGTGCAAGATTTCAAGCTAATCCTAAAGAATCACATCTCTCTACGGTGAAGAGAATATTCGAGATATCTTGCAGGGACTCACAATTTAGGTCTATGGTACTCCGAGAGACTCGGAACCGACTCTCAATGGATACTCGGATGCTGATTATGCTGGGTACAAAGTTGATAGGAAGAGCACCTCGGGAGCCTGCCAGTTTTTGGGTCAATCCACGATATCTTAGCACTTAAAGAAGTAAAACTTAGTAGCTCTATCAACTGCCGAAGCTGAGTATATCGCAGCTGGGGCATGTCGTGCTCGAATCTTATGGATAAAGCAACACTTGAGAGATCTTGGACTTACATTCAAATCAATTCCAATCAAGTGTGATAATCGAGTGCGATCAACATCACCAAGAATCCAGTTCAACACTCAAAGACAAAACATATTGAGGTCGGTATCATTTTTTAAGAGACCATTATGAGAAAGGTGATATTGAACTTGAATTCATTCCTACCAATCTTCAATTAGTTGATATCTTTACTAAGCCACTTAGTGAGGATTAGTTTTGCTTTATTAGGAATGAGCTTGGTATGTTAAACACATAATTATGTGCTTTTTTGTGTGAAAATTTTCTGTATGATTATGTGTTGCGTGCTTACTTTCTTTAATAAGTTATTAGTTCAGTTGAACCAGTGATACTTGAGCTAAGAGTTATTATTTGTTTGCGGTTTCGAGTCACTCGAAACTTAGCTGAGTCATACTCGGATTTTGAGAAAAATTGGACTTCAAACTTCGAAATCATCTCTAGAAAAGTGGAGAATTTTGGAATTTATTTTAAAAATCTTTCTTTTTCTCTCTATCTCTCGCGTGCTTGTGATCGGACAACTAGCCTTTGGGAGACAAGCTGCTGAAATTCTAACCGTTGGAGAAGAGAACAGTCACACCGGTCGAAGTGACCACTGAAGAGCTGAGTCGGAACGGATACTGAAGGACGCTTGCTTCTCTATAAATAGCGCTTATTTTCTTTCATTTCGCTACTTTACTATTCGCTTACTTTCACTCTCATAATTAAATCTTCGTGAACAAGCTCTCTACGATCAAAGCAACTCTTGGTGATCTCAAGTTTAGTGAAGAACATCTCAAGTAAGCTCTGTTGCTCTCGGCTCTCTCTCTTCTTCTACTCTTTTCTTTTTCACTCTTCTCGAGCTTTCTCTCTCTCTTTATTTCTCTCTCTCTCTCAAAAGTTCATCTCCTTCCTCTCTTTTCAACAACAAACATGCCAAAAAGAGGTTCCCACCCTGATTTTCTTGGTTACGCCACTAAGAAACCTCGCACAAAAGCCAGGAAGGTCCCTCCAATCCTTTCAAACCTCTTGTTACCCAGACATTTCATGCTGGATGATAAATTCTTTCCAAGCACAAAATTTTCGTGGTTGCCTCACATTGAGTCCACGAGGGTTTACAATTTCCTCTGTTTCGGTGATTTTATCTACCCAGAACTCGTCTCCGAGTTCTACTCAAATCTTTCTAGCTCGAGGGTATCCTCACCTCCGGAGTTCGGGACATCACCGTTTGCATCAATACTTTCCTTCTCCACTGTCTCTTCAAAGTATCTTCTCTTTTCTTAAACAGTAACCCCATACCTTTCAACGAGGTTGCTTGACGACTTCTTTGAGAAGTATGCTAAAGAGTTCCCCAGGTCACGCAAAAACTTCTCTATGACCCAACTAAAATCGAAGCTCGTCTTACGTGTTTCCTACTGATGAGAACCTTCTTCTCACAGCATTCTAGTCAAGAGAACCCAAACTCCAAGCATCTCAAAGCTCGTTCGATATTCTAGAGGGCTATGAAGTAGACCTCTTTTCCGTAATAATCGAGCAAATGGCAGCTGTGCTCGGCTCGGACTCGGAACAAGAAGACCACCCCTCTTCTTTTCGGGGCTCTTCTCACTCTCATCTTCAAACAATTCAAAGTCCCTATTCCCTCAAATCCTAACGCGATTTACGAGGCTGCCATAGTAGTTGGCAAAAGGAACTTCTTAGGTATGGATACCAGGAAACCCAACCGGGTGTCCGGGTCCATAGCTCGAAGCTGAGGCCACCTTCTCCGCCTCGGACTCGGACTCGATCCTCTCTCTCTCTACCTCCTACACGTAGTGGTGCCTCCACCTCGGGTGTTTCTCATATCCTCTCTTCCGCCTTGTCCACTGCTATCATGGACAAGATCTCCTCGATGTCCACTGAGTTTAAGGACATCCTCCGGTTATTCAAGACTGTCCTTCAATCTATGACCATTAATCGAAAACAGCCCAATCCTAGATTCGAGAGCAGCGAGGATGTGCTCCTCGAGATGAAGGCCCCGGTTAAGGAGCGAGAGGGAGCTGATCGAGCTCCTTCGGGAGAGGCGATCCAAGGCGGCTCAGGATCCTATCATCTCGGACACTTTGGAGGAATCCTCAAGTCGACCAAATCTTCCTCGAAGAGGAAGCGAAGCGTAAGAAGGAGAAGAAGAGGCACTGCGGCTGAGGCGGAGTCCATCCGAGGCAGGGGAGAAAGAAGAAGAACAAGGAGCAGTAGCGAGTAGAGGGTCAAGTGCTCCAGAACGTCAGCCGGAAATGATCGGCTCGAGACGGTAGTCCGAGTGGGTCGAGCGACCTTGTTGACCATGGTCGATCAACAACCGGTCGGCTTAAGCACACACCTCCAGCAGTTGAGTTCCGGGAGGATGAGCCTCCGGACGACCTCGTTCCGGGTCGGCCACTCGGAGCCGAGCCGATGCCGGAGATCCCGGTGCTGCCACCGCCGCACTCAACTACATCTTCAAGATCTTATCATCGCGAGTGCACTACTCGCCCTTCATTTTCCATTCAAACTCGCTCCATCTCCTCCCTCTTAAGTTTTCTTTTCTTGTTCTTCATTTTTTTTGTCCGGACATCAAATCTATATCTACATGATACATTCTTCCTGTTTTTGTTTTTCTTTGAAAGGCAAGGGGAGAATAGTTGAAAAATTTGTTGTCTTGTTTAGGGGGTTTCTCTCACCCTCCCTTATGTACTTATATTTTCTTTAATGAAGTAATACATTTCATTAATAATTTCTGAGTTTCATGCTTAAAGAAATTGTTTCGAGTTTATTATTTCTAAGTTTCCATTTCTTACGCAGACATGTCAATTATATCTATCATTGCTACGATACTCAATTATTTCTGAGTTTAATGAATAAATGCATTTCATTAATAATCCTGCTATCGGCGTCCAATCATTGATGTGTATATCAGTATTTTTCCTTGCTCTAATCTCGGTTTAGTTACTCTAATAGAAAGTGTGCTCGATAGAACTCCATTTTAACACATCTTACTAACTTATTTTCCGAGCAATATTGAATTATCGGATCTTTATCACTAACAAAGTTTTTGTCTAAGTATGGAATGCCTTTTATAAAAAAGGGGAGATTGAAGACTAAGACTTTACATATACATCATTCTAAATTCCATCAAAGAATCAGGTATAAGACTTCGAGATATCATAGGGTTTTGATTTCGAGTCATTCTATGTGCCTTAGAAACTTTTCGAGTGATAGAGCATCTTTTACGAGTGTTACGAAACCATTGCATATGTTCGACTTTATTCTGATCGACTCGGAAAGCATACTCTGTTCACACACTCGTTCGATTCACTCGGACATGTTCAAACACTTGTTCTATTTTACATAAACGCAGATGTGACTTTATGTTCCAAGAATTACATTGATAATTTATTCTTCTAAGTCAACATATTTTGTTTGAACTTTTCTTTGCTTTAATCAAGTCCGATATTCTTTATTTGACTTGATTCTCTTTTAGACCGACTCGGATGGATTTTGAGTCTCATGAATATTAGACTCGAGAATATTCCATTCCGTTTCGACTCGGATAATTATGCACTTAATTATCTTAATTAATTTATCATCTCGTGTCTAATCTTGGACCAAAGTATTTTATACTTTGAGAACCAAATTGATTTACTTTTGTAGGTTATTCAAACGAGGCTATCCTATTTTTGAATTACAAAAGTAACCGGCTTCAAAACGTCAAACCACCAGCGAGACAAGGCTTTTTCCACTTCTAACCGAGGCCCGGACACCGTGTCGGGGTTGTCTGTTTCCAAAGCCGGAAATCTACAACGCTAAGCTTAACAAGTGGTTTCCACCTTACTTTTCAAGACACCACCAGTGAATTGGGACTTCCAAAAGAGTCAAGAGCCGTTGCCCAACGTTCACACTTCAATGGATATTTTACGTGATACCCGGAATTTTAAAGAAAAGCAGCTGGAAAGCATAGAATTATTGAGTATTATTCCACGCAACTAGGGGGTTGAGTGCTCGATTTTATTTACGGCCGGACATATTACGTTAGAATCCCTTTGGAGGCTGGTGTTGAATTAATTAACTCAAGGAAATTGCCTCCCATTTGTGAGTTGAACCTTTGCACGATTAGGAATTGTCGTGGCCGGCGTATTAAAATAAGTTAGGATGCAGCGTAAGAGGACGGAAGGGAGGAGCTATGGACTTGTCGTATATGGGCCGATGATTACTTTGGTTGAATTATGAAGAGATGAGAAAGATAAATTGTGGGTTTAATTGTTATTATTATGTTTAGCAAGAGAAAAAGGAAAAGATGAATAAAAAGGAAATGAAGAGGTGGGCTTTGGTTTGAGTGGGGAAATGAGATAGAAATCAAATTGGGGTCCAATTAGGATCATTAACTGCCAATTAAGCGGTGGAGAGAGAGGCGGAGTAAAGAAGGGGCTCGGAGGCCCGAGCAGAGGAAACAGGAAAGGGAAACGCGAGAGGGAGGACCAAGAAAGAGAGAAAGAGAGGGTGTGCGGGACCCGAGCCGAGGTTGGAGGCCGGCAAGCCGAGCAGCGAACGGAGGGAAGGCAGCCGGCGCACGCAAGGGAAATGAAGGAGCAGAGAAGGAGAGGGAAACCGCCGCAAGAACGCACAGAGAGAGAGGAGGTGAGTGATGCGAGAGTCGAGGAGACTAAGGGGTGGCCGCCGACCACCGTAGACCCCAAAAGTGGCAGCCGGCGACGCGAGCGAAGGGAAGGGGAGCAAGAGACTGGGATAGAGCAAGGGCGAAAGAAGGACTCGAAATAGAGACAGGCACGAGAGAGAGTCCGAGGGGTCGGGGACCGGGAAAAGCAACGGCGGTAGGGGGAAGGGCCGGCGGGGAATGCGTGAGGGCCGGACCGAGGGGCGGCAGGAAACCGGAACCACCGAACCAGAAGCAAGAGGAAGCGAGAGTCCCTCGAAACCTAACGCAACCGAACGCAGAGCGGAGACAGCAAGCAATTCGATCAATTCCAAACCCGAGAATCCGAGGTGGGTAGTCTTATACTCTAAACTATTAGTATATTTGAAATCTAAATGAGTTTATCGTGATTGTTGAATGTGATTGTGAAATATTGAATATGTATGCTATTGAATGAGTTAGTAGTTCGTTGGAAGTTGAATTAGGAGTTGTGAAGAGAATGGGAGTTGTTAAGGCCTCGAAGATGAAATCGGGAAATTCGGATGGAGTTGAGTTGCTTGGGTAAAATGAGTAGTGTCGGGAGTCGGGTCGGTTGGGGATAAGTACGTATGGTTTGGGCATAAGTTATGAATTGATATTCAAATTGAGTCTTAGAGATTTACTGAATTTGCGGTGTTAAGAAACGAGTACTAATATCGGGAAATAACAAGGGAAGTGTAAAGAGGAATATGAGATTGTATTGAGTGGTGCACAATTGAGACATGGGAGTGAGAAGTGGGTGAGTATTGGGATAATTGAGTTCAAAAGATAATTAAATCCTTGAGGTTGAACTAAATGCGAAGAGGAGCGGAGTTAGCAAAAGTGGAACGATGAAAAAGGGATTAAGAAGTGTATGATTGAGTTGGTCAAGAAAGAATAATTAATGAGATAGAAACCTAAGATGAGAGCAAATTACACTTGGAGAAGAAAGGAATTAGAGGAGTTTAGCGAGTGAAGTAAGAATGAGAGCTATCTAACTAAGCATGAGTGAGAAGAGGTAGATTAGTAATGTGGAAGCATAATCGAAAAGTATTTAAACAAAGATGGTAAATGGGGAAGAGTTAAGTTATAAAGTAAAGACATAAAATGAGGAATTGAGGTGAAGGCAACGAAATGTGAAAAGTGAGAACGTTGAATTAGGTAATATCTACTTATGGTTGTTGTGGCTCGTAAAATGGAATCAATCGTACTAAACCGATGAATTGAGAAAGGCATAGTTGGAACATAATTGAGAATGATTGCTTGGACTGAATGATGATTATTTGTACTATGTGATTGCTTTACGTGATGCTCAAAAGTAGTTTCGAAAGGAGTTTTGTATTTTACGTGAAATGATTCTTGAATGCAACTTCTTATGAACTGCCTTTCGAACGTGAATGAATTTTAAAGAAGCAAAGCTGATTTGAGAAAGTGAATCTATAAGGGTGGCACGTGGTCATGCCTTCTTTGATACTAATCGATTGAGAAAGCTATAAAGTGAATGTGATGAATGAGTATGTGCAAAGAGTTTTGAATCAACGAGCTACGGATCGTTTAGCATACCGAAGGGTTCGAATCGGGGATGCCCAGCTAGAGACTTCGAGGGAAGGATTCTAACAGGGGTCCTACAGTGGCGGGATGCCCGATCCGAGACTTCCTAGAAGATAGGTCCGGGAGCCTTTTATCCGGGGTCGCGCCTCAGCGAAATAAGAGAAATTAGAGAAATCGAGAAACTACGTGAAATTATGAGAAAAGAAGTGCTAGTTCGAATCCTCAAAACGCCCGAAAAGTTGATTAAACCCCAAAAGAATTGTTCATGAATGTGAAATTGTGCTTTTGAATGATTGAAGTGTTATGGGTTTTATGTTGTAAATGACTTCAAGAGATTTCATTGAAAACTATATAGATTTGTATTATATTAGTATGCTTTCACCGATTTCATTATTATGAGTATTATGTGTAAAGAATGTCCATTTTAAGGGTATAAGACTCCGGTGAGCCCGTGGTTTATTGCTCACCCCAACAAATTCCCCCTTTCCACCCCGAGTGTGCGGGTACATTATCGGAAGGTAGGATCTACGCGTAGCACAATCCGGACCCTTGCCGACTCGCTGATGGCTAGAGTGACTCAAGGGACTCGACATGCATTTTTATGTTTCTAAATATTGTACTTGTAATTTAGTGCATATAGTTGTACCAATTGTATATTGGACCCTTTAGATTGTTTTTAGCTATCGCATGATTGGTTGAACTCCGGCGTGTGGTCGTTGAGTTGTACACTCCGAGCGTGTGGCTCGTTGAGTTATATTATGCCTTTTTATGCATGGTTTTAAGGCTTTAAGCCTATGGGATAGTCCATATTACAAACAGAACTCGTCGAAATTTTTAGGAAATCTCAAGTTCCTTTGGGAAACCACCTCTATTATCTTTAAGTTGAGTTTAGATAGCCAAACCAACACCGGAAAGAGTCTTAGGAGTTCCTCTAAGGAACTCGGCGATGTAATACTCCCGGGGGTGTTTTGGGGTGTTACATTTTCTTAGTGACTCGGAAAATCCATTACAACGGTCACAATGGACTTCCAATCGGAAGACGGTCACAACGGCTAATCTGCTTGGTCATCTATAAATAGAAGCCAACTCTTAAGACTTGAAGATTGCTGAACCAACTGTCAATACACATACTTGAGCAAAAGTCTTTGTATTCATATTCAATCTTCTACTTACAACTCCAACTCTGTAATTAATAATCTCCGAGTTGTAAGGTCTTGTAATCTATTACAAACACTTATTCTTACTTTCCGAGTAAGGTCCCTTGATTGAGCTGTAAGGGTTAACTCCGCTCGGTTGTCCCTAGTCTGTAAAGGTTATCTCGGTTAGAAAGTACTAGATCGGATAAGAGAATTTCGAGTTTAGGAAAAACTTATAAGGAATTGTCTAAGGGAGAACTCTGGTTGAGTCATTTTACTATATTTTGTGGATTCAAAATAGTGGATTTGATTTCGTGCTTGGATTAGCACGGTCCGTGGTTTTCTGCCCCAGGAGAGTTTCCACTTAATTTCGAGTTGATACATTTCGAGTCCAATCTAGGCTCGGACAAATTTAAAGTTTCGTCTAATCTGTATCTTCATCTTCTTCTTAACTCTAAGTAAGTGCTTTTCTAAGTTCATTCTTGACTTACACTCTCCTCAAAGTCACATCAAGTGTTTAACTCGAGCGATTTTCCTCATCACCCTATTCACCCCCTCTTGGGTGACTTAGCCTCTCCGAGAGCAAACCTTCAGCCAAGTTCAGGAATCATCCACCCGAACTTCGGACTTCATTTGTCAAGTCCAGGCTCCTTTTTCGAGTTCAAGTCAAAAGACAACTAATTCCAAACGCAATGATTCAATCGGCATCCGAAGCAACAGGTAAGTACCTTTTAGTGTTTACTTTGACCTTTGTCTTTCATACTCAATCAAAGTGGTGGCTAATTATAGACACAAAAAATATGTTACTTTTATCTCCTTTATATCTATTATTTATTTTGTTGGCCCAGTGTTGAAATCCCAGTCATGTTTGCAAACTTGGATCATGATCGAAGTCCGATTGGCGTGACGAAGCCGATAAACCACAAAAACCCAATAGTGAAGACTCAAGTATAACCGACTAACCCCTTGAATATGTTTTGATATCATGCATTCATCTAAATTTAGGAGAAAGCAAGAAGCATCCTAAAAGAAATTCATTTAATTAAGCCATATGCTTTATAATTCATCATTTCAATATGACTTATTCTTGATCGAACTCAAACTTAAGCATATTAAGATTATCTAACTAAGTCCGACCCACTAAGTCGGACTCGGACTCGAAGTTAGAATCCGAGTTAGCTATTACTGATCGAGTAAGTCCGACCCACTCGAATCTCGGATTCGGACCCACTCGAATTCGGATTCGACCCACCGAGAATTCGATTCGACCCACTCGAGATCCGACCCACTCGAATCCGGATTCTGACCCATTCAGATCTTAACCACTCATAACTTAGATTCTAACCCACTCAGAACTAGATTCCGACCCACTTAGAACTCGGATTCCGACCCACTTAGTCAGACTCGGACATTTAGTTTGCCTACGCTATTATTTGTTTAATCATGCGTAATTGTAAAATGTCTATATAACTCATGTGCCCATTAAGATTGAATGATTTATTTATGAGTTTCGGCATATTTGGAATCTGAGTATATTGAATATTAGACTTGAAATATTCCATATTAATAGATTAAGGTAATTAGTCATTAAATGTTTTATTTAGACTAATCCTTATCTAATTATAGACCAAAGTATATTTATACTTTGAGAACCATTGTGTTTAATATTTTTGCAGGTTTTTCTAATGTCAATTATCTGAAGAAAAAGCAAAAACAAAAGGCTTCGACCGTTAAAGCACTCGCTAGAAAAAAGTCGAAATTTCTAGAAAAGCTCGGAACTTACTAACAACCTTGTCTGTTTCTATTTTTGGGTAATATTTTATTTCGAGTATAACGGTCTTTCCGTTCTGCTTTTTCAGTTTACAAAAGCTGGAAAAAGAGTTGTTGGAAGTTAGGACCAAGGCACAACAGCTATTTCTAGGTGGTCCAGAAATCTGAGTGACTCGGACTATCCGTTACAACGGCTAGTTGACTCGAGCAGCCTTCAACGTAAAGACGTTGGAGGCTCAACGGCTATCTCTTCAAGGCAAACTATTTATAGAAGCCTTAGCACAAGATTTCAACCGACAAATGGAAAAAGAGAGAGACCATATTGAACATCTTCTCTAGCATACAACTCCCAAACTGTAATTCTAATATTCCGAGTTGTATTTTTACGAGTCGATTGTATTGCAATTCTTACTAGTCTTCTACTCTTTCTCTCCGACTGAGTTGTAAAGGTTACCTCAACTCGGTTGTCCCAAACTATAAAGGTTACCTCGGTTTGGAAGTACCGAGGTTAGATGAGGGAACTTCTAACCCCGGGAAAAATTGGAGGATCCCAAGTTGATAAGGTAACTTCAACTTGGAAGTACTAGGTCGGTTAGATAAGGTAAATTCGAGCACGGGAAAATTATAATAGATTTGTTTGGGAACAAATATGGGTAGTCATATTCATTGTAATTGAGGATTCAATTAGTGGATTTGACTTGGTGTCCGGATTGACACTGTCTATAGTTTTCTCGCCCCGGGAGGGTTTCTACATAAATCTGAGTTCATACTTTTCCGAGTCCAATTTAGACTCGGAATCTATTTCTGTCTCTATTCCGTACAAAAGAGTTTGATTTTCTCAAAAATCTTCCATCACCTTATTCACCCCCTCTAGGGTGACTTAACTTCTCCAAGAGCAAACTTTCAATTGGTATCGAGCCTAGCCTTTCAAGAGGATCTCACCATCCAAAGGTTTAAAGATCATGGCTCATCGTATCGGAGAATTCTAAGAAGAAAGATCTCTTTTGAGGCCACCCAAGTTCAAAGGCTCAAACTTTGCACTTTGGAAGAAGCCGATGCAATGTTTCATCCAAGATCTTGAAGAACAAGTGTGGAAGGTCATCATCGAGGGAAACTATATTCCCATAAAGCAAGAAGGTGACCAAACAGTGGAAAAACTAAAGTCAGAATACACCAATGAAGAGAAGGAAAGGAACAGAAAGAACTTCGAGCTATGAACATCCTTCTATGTGCCATAGATGCTTCGGAGTATAATAGAGTCTCAGCTTGTGACACAGCTAAGGAGGTGTGGGACACCTTGGTGACAACATATGAAGGAACAAGCCAAGTGAGACAAACTAAGATCAGCCAATACCTCCACAAGTATGAGCTATTCAAAATGGAAGAAGCCGAGAGCATCACCGAGATGTATATCCGATTCACAGAGATTGTTAATAATCTCAAATCTCTCGGTAAGAAGATGCCTAATGAAGAAGTTGTTAGAAAACTTCGAGGAGCCTACCAAAGAAGAAATGGAGTCCAAAGGTGACTGCAATAGAAAAGCACAGGACCTCAACAAACTAAAGTTAGATGAGCTCATAGGAAAACTTCGACCCATGAGCTACATCTCCAAGAGGAGGATTCTGAGGACGGCCCAAGAAGGAACATTGCACTAAAAGCCTCGGAAGAAGCTGAACTAAGTTCAAGTAGTTCCGACTCGGAAGAGGACCCAATAGAGAAAATTGTAGAAGGCTTCAAGAAGATGATGAAGCATCGGATATTGAAAAAGAAGCCTAAATCTGAGGTCCTTAGACGAGAAAGAAAAGGTAAACTCTCTCATCCTCTCAATTCTTTTTCTACTAATTATTCCGGGTGTTTTAAGTGTGGTAACGAGGAACACACCATCAAATATTGCCCAGAAAAGAAGAGAGATTACAAAAGAAGAAGACCATTACTTATAGTAAAGATGAGTCAGAAGAAGAAAGAGACTCATCCGACTCGGACATAGAGGATGAGTCCAAGTGTTTAATGGCAATGACTGACTTGGACATAGAAACCGAATCGAACAATACTTATATAATGTTGAGGAAAATGATCCTCAAGAGGTAATCAATTACTATCTTACATTTTCTAAGATAGATCTTGCAAAGTACATTTTTTCTTTAGAGGAAAAGTCTAACTCTTATTCTTCCCTCTTTCAAGAAAAACTTGAGTCTCTTAAAACCGAGAACAATTTTCTGAAAAATGATCTAGAAAAGCTGAGACTCGGTTTAAAGGTGCTTGAGACTAGCTCACATGATAATGAGAATGAGTCCGAGTGCCTTAGATCCGAGAATGTGCTTTTAAAGAAAAAGTTGGATGAGTCTTAGAAGTTGATTTTAGAACTCACTCAAGGTCGAAAAACCTTGATCTCCTTCTTGGTCCTCAGTGTGTTTCCTTTCGAAAAGAAGGCTTGGACTTTAATTCCGAAAAGGAGGGTAACTCCTATAAAGATCCTTTCAAGAAGGATTCTCGAAAAATCTTTTTCAAAAATTCTAAGTCCAGTTCAACTCAAACAGTGAGAAAGAGAACTGAGCTCGGAAAGGTTTATCAAGAGAAGTATGCTCGGACTTTTTACAAAAGAAAAGATTTTAACAAACCCGAAACTCGGTTTTCAAAAAGGAAGACTCGGAATCGGACCCTTCCAAAAATTATTCAAATTTGGGTTCCCAAAGTACGCTTCCTCCAAAACTAACCTCGGTAAGAATAGTTCTTACTGGGATTCGTTAGAGGAAGCAAGAAGGTTAGTCTATTTTCTTTTTGCAGGTACACTACAAAGCAAAGGAAGACTCGGGTCCGACCCTCAGAGAGTGCTAAGAATTTTAACTTGGTAAGCCGGAGATTTGGAAAAGCACTCGGGTAAAAGTCTAGTCATCTCCTTGATAATATCATTCCGGACATCAACTAAGGTATGATTGACCTTACTTATCATTACATTCAATTGGTATCTATATTTCTTCTATTCAAAATATCGTTCTCTCCTTGTTTATTTTCGATGGAATGCATGAGGGGGAGAGAATAATGAACTTCGTAGATTCATGTGCTTAGGGGAGTTCAATGGTTTAGGGGAGCGAATTTTGAAAAGTTTCACAAATTTAAAATGCTCCTTATGTCATTTTCATTATGCTCGATAGTTATGATGAATTTCTTTAAGTAATTATTTAGTTGAATGTCTTTCATCAAAAAGGGGAGATTGAAGACTCGGGTATGATCGACTAACCCCTTGAATGTGTTTTGATTTCATGCATTCATCTAAATTTAGGATAAAGCAAGAAGCATCCTAAAAGAAATTCATTTGACTAAGTCATATGCTTTATAATTCATCATTTCAATATGACTTATTCTTGATCGAACTCGGACTTAAGCATATTAAGATTATCTAACTAAGTCTGACCCACTAAGTCGGACTCGGACTCAAAAATTAGAATCCGAGTTAGCTATGACAGTATGACGATCGAGTAAGTCCGACCCACTCGGATCTCGGATTCGACCCACTCAAATCTTACCCACTCGGAACTCATATTCGACCCACTCGGAACCGGATTCGACCCACTCAAAACTCGGATTCCGACCCACTTAGTCGGACTCGGACATTTAGTTTGCCTACACTATTATTTGTTTAATCATGCGTAATTGTAAAATGTCTATATAACTCATGTGCCCATTAAGATTGAATGATTTATTTATGAGTTTTGGCATATTTGGAATCTAAGTATATTGAATATTAGACTTGAAATATTTCAGATTAATAGATTAAGATAATTAGTCATTAAATGTTTTATTTAGACTAATCCTTATCTAATTATGGACCAAAGTATATTTATACTTTGAGAACCATTGTGTTTAATGTTTTTGCAGGTTTTTCTAATGTTAATTATCTGAAGAAAAAGCAAAAACAAAAGGCTTCGACTATTAAAGCACCGCTGGACAAAAAGTCTGGAATTTCTAGAAAAGCTCGGAACTTATCGACGACCTTATCTCATTCTTGTTTTGGGTAATATTTTATTTCTAAGTCTAACGGTCTTTTCGTTCGCTTTTTCAATTTACAAAAGCTGGAAAAAGAGTTGTTGGAAGCTAGGACCAAGGCACAACGGTTATTTCTAGGTGGTCTAGAAATATGAGTGACTCGGACTATCGGTTACAACGGCTAGTTGACTCGAGGCAGCTTCAATAGAAAGACGTTGCGGGCTCAATGGCTATCTCTTCAAGGAAAACTATTTATAGAAGCTTTAGCACAAGATTTCAACTGACAAATGGAAAAAGAGAGAGACCATATTGAACATCTTCTCTAGCCTACAGCTCCCAAACTGTAATTCTAATATTCCGAGTTGTATTTTTCCGAGTCGGTTGTATTGCAATTCTTACTACTCTTCTACTCCTTCTCTCCGACTGAGTTGTAAAGGTTACCTCAACTCGGTTGTCCCAAACTGTAAAGGTTACCTTAGTTTGGAAGTACCAGGTTAGATGAGGGAACTTCTAACCCCGGGAAAAATTGGAGGATCCCAAGTTGAGAAGATAACTTCAACTTGGAAGTATTAGGTTAGTCGGATAAGGTAAATTCCGAGCACTGGGAAAATTGTAATAGATTTGTTTAGGAACAAATATGGGTAGTCATATTCATTGTAATTGAGGATTCAATTAGTGGATTTGACTTGGTGTCCGGATTGACACTTGTTTGTGGTTTTATGCCTCGGGAGGGTTTCTACATAAATGCGAGTTCATACTTTTCCGAGTCCAATTTAGACTCGGAATCTATTTCTGTCTCTATTCCGTGCAAAAGAGTTTGATTTTCTCAAAAATCTTCCATCACCCTATTTACCCCTCTCTAGGGTGACTTAACTTCTCCAGGAGCAAACTTTCAAATAGCAATACAAAAATTAGCCTTTTTGCTTAGACTGGCCCACAAACCCATTTTCGTTCGTCCGAACCAAGCCCAGTTTAGTTGTTTCCCTCATTTTTAGACATTTTTGTCACCTAATTCCCTTGCATAAATAGAGGGCTATTTCCCTCATTTTTAGTCGCTCAATCTTCAGCTAGTAAACTCCCTAAGCTGAAAATACTCCCATTACTCTCTACCATTCTCTACTTCATTTTTTTCATACCGCCATACACATTTCCCAATTCTCAAACTCCACAAATAGCCTTCTTGACCTTCCTTTTGAGCTCACTATCTTACCGTTACACTTGTTCTTGATCCAAGATCAGCAGGTGGGACAACCTGAGGGCGCCAAATCCGCTTCGGTTCATTCTTAGGTTTTTGTTTGTTTTTGTTATTTACTATTTTCCGTATTGTGGATCAAAGATGTAATCGCTCAAAAATTCCTCCCTGCCCACTGTAACTTTTATTTCTCGTTTTCCTTTACTGGTTTTCTTTGTTGCTTTCCTACTTGCTTATTTATCGCTTTCGTAGCATGCTTTGGTTGATTTAATTTCCGCACTTTGCATGTTGTATGCTTGATCGATAAACACGTTTTTAACTCACAACTTAAAATAGTAAAGGTCGTCTATTGACGAGGCGGAATGGAGAGCTTATCTCTTCATTGCGTACCTTCACCCCCAAACACTCGGATTCTCGGTTTTAGACCGATGGAGTCATCTTTTTAAAATACTAAGATTGGAAGAGTAATTTGTTTATTTTTGTTAGTTTTTACTTTCTTAAATTGACGAGCGACTCTCTCTCTTTTACTTTTAGTTCTCCTAATTGCTTTTCGGCATTTCTAGTTTAAAATGCAAAAAGGTTTAAATTTTTTGACAACAAGGGTTATCGAACCGAGGCTGATTTCTCGGTCTTGATCGTAAACACCTAAAACGTGTCACTCTTATCTCTTTTATTTCCGAATTTTATTTTGTCAGCTCGGTGATGAAATTCCAGTCCTGTTTGTAGATTCGGATCATAATCGGAGTCTAATTGGCGTGACGGAAGCCGATAAACCACACAAAACCTTTTAGCACCGGAAAATAAACCTCATTTGCTTTCGGTAGGTCCACAAAGCCATTTCTTTTGGCTGGTCCAAGCCCCGGTCAATGCTTAAGGTCAACCTTTGACCGGTGCCGCGCATCAAGCTATGCTACATGTTGAACACTGCGTTTCATCTTCAGCGTCTAACTAGACACAGAGCTTAATTCCTCCGTACCATTTCGCATTGATCGACACCGCATTTTACTCCAACCGTCAAGCCGAGACACGAAGCTCAACTACACAAAATAACGCCCTATTTGATCGGCTTCGCGTTTTGAAAGGAATCTTCACCCAAACATTGCATTTTGCTCAAGAGACTAGCTATAATACGGAAGCATGGTTTGACTGTACGACCTCGTTTCTTGACCGGGCGATGATTCTCGGTGTTGTCCGTGGGATCCCGGTTCAAGGAAGATTTGGTCCAATTTTTTCGATTTTCTACCCAGTTTGTCTGCTTCATTTTGGAAGACTATTTGAGATATTCCTTAGGTCATTTTGTGACCTAATCTTTCACTATAAATAGAGAGCTAGGTCTCTCATTTTGGGGATGGCAATTTCCTAAGCTAAACTCTGTTGAAATCTAACTAAGAGTTATTGAATGCTTTACGTATTCTAATCTCTTGGTTTCCTTTCGATTATCCTCATTATAATACTAATATTGGATTCCTTGACCTTCATCATTCACATTCATCATTCTACCTTCACTAAAATTCATTAAAAATCGCTTTCGGCTCACCACCATCACGCTTCTAGATCCGGTTAGAGATTAAGATCGGTGGGTGGGACAACCTGAGGGCGCTATATCCGCTTTTAATCCTTTATGGTTTATTTAAGTTATGTTATTTATCGATTTTTGTATTGTGGAGAAAAGAGGTAATCGCTTTAAATTCCTTCCCGCCTGCAATAATCTCTTTGTTTCTTTTGCTTTCTTTTTGCCTTTCTTTATCGGTTCTCTTTACTATTTCCCTCTCGCTTTATCGCTTTCCTAGCATTTTTGGTTCATTTAATTTCGCGTTTAATATGTTGTGTGCTTCCACTGAAACACGTTTCATAAACTCACCTCTCAAATTAGTAAAGACGATACTGTTGACGGGCGTAACGGAAGGGCTTGTCCCTACGTTTCATACCTTCGCCCTCGAATCTAGATTCTCCATTCTAGACCGATGGAGTCCTGTTTTAAACCTCTTTCAAGCTTAGTCTTTTCTATACTAAGATTAAATGAGTCTTTTATTTATTTTTATTCCCAAATAGCGACTCTTATTTTCCTTTTTATTTTCTCTTTAATATGCTCCTCGAGTATTTCTTACTTAAAAACGGCAAAAATAAAATTTTATTTATGACAATTTAAGCCATGGACCGGCACCGATCACCTCAGTCATGGCCCATGGCAGGAGTCGGCGACGATGCGGTGTTGGTTCTTGCCAGCGCCGAATGGTCACCGGGTAAGGCTTTGTCCAAGCCGGTGTTTTTCCACCGATTTGGCCCAAAAGCCTTGCGGAAGAGATAAATTTATTTTATTTTGTTATTGTTTTAAGTTGTGAAATAATATCCCAAGGCTTCTAAAAATAATTTATAAAATAAATGATTAATATAATCACCAATCATCTTTGTTTAATATATTTTAAATCAAATTGTAAAAGTCGAAATCCTAATAGAGGCCTATCCCCATTTTTAATAAACTTTCAAAAAACCATCTTCGAAAATCCTCTTTAAAAAGAAAGAGACCCGAAATTTATGGGGAAGCCTTGGCCCAGATCCGGGTGCCCCTCCTTACAGATGGGGCACCGGGGACCGGAGGTTCTCGCAATGGTGACTTCACTGGGGACATGTCACTTATTAAGAGGGTGAGACTTGAATGTTTGATTTATGAGTTTTCATAACGTGTTTTGCATTAGGCATCTTGTATTTAGGTACTCTCGAACATATTTACATTTAATTTCGACCTTTAGGCTTTACCTCTAAGAACAATTTTGGAAGAGGTTCGAACCGCTAATCCGAGACGGGCCCAATTAAGCTCGATTGTCGGGGAGGTGGTACCTCTTCCCTCATAGCACGCTCTCTTTGGTTCACCGAGAGGCACAGAGGATTCATGCTTTTCCTGTCATGCACCCCACGGAGAACTAAGTGCTCGGACTATGAGACACCATGTATCCTACCTAGTTTTGTCCCTCTTCTTTAACCATAGATCCTTGGTTTTCTAGGTGGCACCTTTTCTGTTCATTTGCATGATTGGATGAATGTGGTTGTTTTTAGTATTTAATCTTCTACTTGTGAGCCTTTAGGTTAGGTTAGGAGTGCTGAGCAATGCTTGCATGGGCGCAAATAAATAAAAATAATTAATTTCCTCGAGTCGGTCTAATATGTGCATGGTTAGCCAAGAGTAAAAAATTGCCTTCTTTTTTTTTTAAAGTCGGTCCATTAATTGCATTTTTGAGTCATCCTTAAAATTCGTCGCAGTCTAGGTTTCAGTGTAGCCACCGGCCGCCCACCGCCCGGGACCCTCCTCTCTCTTCACACAGTGTATTTTTTAAAAGTTTTGGCCTTTTAGCATTTTATTTTGAATTTAGCGAAAAATAAATTCATTTCAAATTAGGTGAGTCAATTTATGCATTTCATTTTTGCATTTTAGCCAAAATAAATTCATCTCCAATTAGGAGTATCCATTTTCGCATTCCATTTGTGCTTTAGCCAAATTAAAAAGCCTACCACCAAGTAGGTTTTGCTCGAATCCGAGCTCCAAAAGGTTAGAACACCTTAACAAGGAGTCTAGTACCTCTTCTCCTCGCTCTAGACCTCGATCTACACCAGTGCAACCCACCTCGGTGCACACAACACTAGTTCGAGTTAATATTTCATTGTAGGGTAGTATCCAAAACAGTTCCCCTCCAATGGACGAAGTACCAGAACAATCTCCCATCCTTGCCTTGCTCAATAAATCCTTAGCCAAGATGGAAGCTCAAATTGAGGCTCGGGACAAAAAGATCGGACAAAACAAATGTTAAGGGAATCTTCTATATTCAAGAGTCACTACTTTGATCTCATGGGATTCACTTTAATCCGCAAAGGGAAGTTACCTCCCAAGTTTACTATGTCCGATATCAAGTTTCGTGGATCTGAAAATCTCCATCATCATATGCAGAACTTCTTAAGAGAAATGACTCTTAAAAATGTACCTAAAGACACTTACCACATCATCTTCCCATGGACCTTTAACGGGGATGTAATGAAGTGGTACAATGTAGTTGATCCACGCAAGGTCATTAATTGGATATGATATGTGTAAGAAGTTACTACACCAATACTCCTATAACACTCGATCTACTTGTCACTCTTAGAGACTTGGAATTGATCAAACAAGGGGAGAAAGAGAGCTTTACCGACTTTCTCACCGGATGGAGGGCAATGACTACCCACATGGTGGACCGACCTTCCAAGAAGGACCAAGTCAAAATAATTGTGAAGAACCTTTAGCCTCGCTTATAACCAACACCTAAAATTCTTACCATTCATGAACTTCACATATCTTAGAGATGTAGACATGTTGATAGAAGAAGAATTGTCTAACACGACCACAAAAGTTGTGGCTGGATATAGAGGTAATTATCAATCCAACGACAATAAAACCTCTAATCAAGGCAATACTAATAGGGGTGCAACATTCAATGCCCTTAATAGGTATAATGACTACACTCCTATAGATACTACTTATTCTCAAGCCCTCGATCGCCTGTTGCCTAAAGGGAAGATTGAGTTGCCACCTATTATAGCGAGAATCGAAACCGTAAAACAATTGAAAAACTAGGATGCAAGAAAATTCTATAAGTACCATTGTGCACAAGGACGAGACACAAAGCAATGCTGGACATTCAAGAACATGTCGGAGAGTATATTCCGCAATGGTCAACTCCCTCTCCCTAAGGCCGCTAAAGACCCAACAACAACAACAACAACAATCTATTCAGCGGTACCTTAGCTAGCTTTTCCGAACCCATTCCCGGTCAGTGGGATCCAGCTATCTTCATTCAAGACATAAATGAGTTCAAACCACTTGCAAGTTTACCTTCCCTAGACCTAAAAGTCCATGGATTATGGTTAAGTGACGAAGAAGATGTATACGAAACTAAAGATGATAGTGATGATAACTTTTGGGGCACACCACGCTTAGAAGAAGATGACTTTTGTGGAGAACTAACAAGCCTTAAAATCCAGCTTCCTTACCGGATCCGGACGACATAATACACCAATGGGTCTACAACAGACTCAGGAAGCCCCAAAAGAAAAATAAGTTGCTAAAGAGGACGACCCAATCCTAAAATAGCTTAAAAAACTTAAAGCCGATATCTCCATCCGGCAACTCATATCTCGCCTCCCAAAAGCATAAGTAGACCTTAATTGATGCACTTAGCAAAATTGAGGTCTCTCCCGAAACTACACTTGAGGAAGTAATATGATTAGTCAATAACGAGGATGGAACCATCACATTAGACAAGAAGGACCTACTTGAAGAAGGCATTGCACACAACAATTCCCTTTACCTAATCAGTAACTTGCATTAACAAATTTATCCCTCTAACCTTAGTAGACAATGGATCTCGTTATAAATGTCTGTCCTTGGAGGGCCACCTAAAGGTTAGGCATTAGAGAGCAACAACTCTCTAAACAAACTGTTCATCTTCGAGCTTATGATAACTCCAAAAGAACAGTTTTGGGAATGGTGGCTATACTCGATTAATGTTGGACATGTGGTGAAAAACATTAACTTCCCAAATGAAAATATTCTACAAGTAGAGGTCGACATGTAGACAATGTACTTGACGACGCTTCCAATCAAAAGGGCTTTGGAGTAGGGATCCTTCTAGTCTTGTTAGAAGGTGCACATACTCCTATTTCAGTCAAACTAGATTTTGAGGTTACCAACAATGCTACAGAATATGAAGCATGTATCACAGGACTTCAAGTTACCATGCAAATAGGAGCCAAGAACATCGGGGTTTTCGGTGACTTCAGTTTGATCATTAATTAGATTTCATAGAAGTGGAAGGTACACAGTGAAGCCTTGGCACCCTACCAAGCACATATGATGGAATTAGCAAAATACTTTGATAGTATATATCATACCTTTATAGGAATCACAACCGGTTCGGGAATGCTCTAGCCAAATTCGCATCCATGATTAATATCCCTAGTGGCATTCATTCAATGCCCATTCATGTAGAACGATGGAATCAACCCACACACATATATGCACTCAAAATGTCTAGTACCGACCAAACTAATTGGTACCATGACATTTATCAATATTTACAAAACCAAGAATAAGACATCCGTATGCTAGCAGCCCAGTTGTTCATCAACCAAGGGAAGTCTGTACAAGAAAACTAACACAAGAACTAACTTAGTTTGTGTCAATTAACATGAAGCAAAGTGCATAATGACCGATATTCAATGCGGACCCCATATGAATGGAAGAATGTTGGTTCGGAAAATCTATAGGTTAGGATATTATTGGTCGACCATGGCAGCGGCTGTCATGAATTTGTTAAGAGACGTCATAAGTGTCAATCGTATGCAAACTTGCAGCACCAACCACCTTCCTTTTTAACGACACTTGCATCGCCCGACCATTTTCAGTTTGGGGCATTGCCATCATCCGTAAAGTGACTCCTACAAGAACGAGTGGTCACGAATTCGTGTTGTAACAATTGACTACTTTAGCAAGTGGGGAGAAGCAGACTTCCTATGCAACCTTAACGTCAAAGGATGTGGTAAAGTTCATAACACGTAACATTATCTTCCGTTATGGGGTACCACATGAATTAATTAGTGACCATGGTAGTCACTTTAATAAGCAAGTAATGGACCTACTTGATAAATATAAAATCAAACGCCATAGGTCTTCTCCCTATCACCCTCGGACCAACGAAGCGATCGAGGCCATTAACAAGAATATTCGCAAGATAGTGGAGAAAATGGTTGTGAATTATAAAGACCGGCCCGACAAATTGCTCTTCTCATTATGGGGCTACCAAGCCTCCATTAGAACCTCAACGGGAGCAACACCTTACTCCCTAGTATACAGTATGGAAGCAATCTTTCAATTGAAATTACCATTCCTTCATTGCGAATCACAACAGAAAGTTAGATTCCTCAAGCGGAATGGCTAAGGCACACTACGAGGAGTTAGTATTGCTAGATGAAAGGTGCTTAAATGCTTAAAATGACCTCCAAATTTACAGATTGAGGATTTAGTCCTTAATGAGATTAGAGCACCAATTCAGGATCCTTGAGGAAAATTTAGGCCCAACTGGCAAGGTCCATTCATACTTAGTCAAATACTTCCAGGAGGAGCGAGTTAAACTTATTGATTTGGACGATGAAGAAATTTTTTTAGTATACAAACTTGGATAAGTTAAAGAAATAGTATGTTCAGCACGACACTAAATAGTTCCTGTAGTTTACTAAGCCCAACCCAACTAGGCCGCAACATAGCCGGCACCAGCCACCATCCAGGCAACGACGGGATGGCTGAGCCGAGAAATCCCTTTGGGCTGATATTTTATTCTTGGGGCAGCGCAATCGGACGGTCCAATTAGTTAATTAATTTTGCATTTTATTTTTATGAGGGCGGTCCAATTTTTATTCTTTCCTTTAAGTGAGCGATAAATTTAAATGAAGCATAAAAGTGAGCATAAAATTTACTTTTTACTTTATTATTATTAATATAAGCCTACTACTCACCGGGATACATAGCTAAATAAAAAGGGAAATAAAACAAGAATACTACTTGAAAACTAAATTGTTCTAAAGAGGAAAAACTAAAAATTTTCTAATTTTTATTTCCTTCTAATTTCGACCATAGTCGGTTTCACTTTCTTCCCTTCGCATCGCTAGACTCGGTTGTATCCTCATGGGTTCATTTCTTTAGTTCCTCAATCATGCGAGCCCTCCTCTCCTTAGCTTCTTTAGCTTCTACTTCCCTCCTCGCGAGCTCATTCATTCATCCGTAGGACCACTTCACGAATCCGAAAGAGGTGTTACAGCGAGAATAGTTCCTCTTGGGTCCCATTCTCGAAATCTCGGCGCCTTGCGTCGTTTGGAATCTGCCTATTTTATCCACTCTAGATAAAATTTAGATACTATAGTAGTTCACTTATCGGCGGGTTTCATCAACCTCGGCAGGTTTGTCCGGTAATCAATCCATGTCGATGCTCACCTTGAGCTACCAAATAAGGGATCTCCTGGACTTATTCCATTTGCTCGCATTACACGGTCGGGAAGTAGTACGTACTAGTTTCTAGACCTAGCAAAGTACAAATGTATGTTTTTCAAGTATGTGTCCTAAATTAGGACACCCTCTAATGTTTGATGTACCACTCGATGGGATGCCTAGCTCTAAACCAGGCCTCCCACCAGGAAGCCGCATGGTTAGTCAAAGCACTTGGCCATTTCCGCCGACGAATTGCGTAGCTAGGTACTGGTGTGCTCTTCGCTGGTGCTTGCACCAATTTAAAGTGCTCCACCCACCGGATCTACATATCACATATGGTACAATTATTAGGATCCCGCACAGTCGGATTCATCATTATTTACTGACTCAATAGGAGCAAAATCAAAATAATAATAATAATAAATATAGAAAAAGTGAGACTTTGGAAAAAAAAATCGAGGACTTTTGGCCTCGCAAGCGCTGGACTCGCCAGCTTCTAGCCCGCATCGCACACCTAGCCACACCGGCTACTTGCGAAGTGTTCTTTTGGATTTGCTTCAGTGCGGTCCAAGCACTATAATAGTCTCCGCGACGATCAAAGGAGTAAGGAAGTGGTGATCCTCCAACCGCTCGGAGAAGTTCAATAGTGCAGCAGGTACCATGTCCCTGTGGTGTCCCACCAATAGGAAACCACCTATCGGGTAAGTGATTATGGCCTCGATGCCTTTGGATATGCACAAGCCCCGAAGAATACATTGGACGGTAGTGTGACATCGGGTTCACTAGATGTACTTTGTCTCCGATTAGAATCCAACGTAGATTCCTATTATTCATCTTCGAAGACGTTTATATGCTCCATACATATTGGCGGAAGGTGTCAAAACCACGAGTTTGGTCCGACGATGAATGCCTAAGATGACATCAAATTCTTCAAGAAGGGGACATAATTCTTTTTCCCCAAATTTAAACACGTGATATTTTGAATCCCAAAAGGCCACCGTAGCCCTTAATAGAGTCCAATAGATCTTTACTCGCCGAATACTAAACAAGGTATTTAGTACACAAGGAGACAACCCTACTTTATCAACTTTAATGATCTTGTGCATCCAGCGGGACAATTCGGTTATGCAATTCATCATTGAAGGAAAAAAAAAAAAAGGAATGAACAGGCACTCGGAATTTTCCTAGGAACTGTTTTACGAAAGAGTTGTAAAACAAATTTGAAGGTCTAATTTTCGGTGACCGGCCGCAGGGTCCTTTTTATAGCGGATTCCAGGACTAGAGTCCTCCTCCATCACGTTATCGAAGTAAGCTAGAGCCTCGAGCCGCGAGTTGGCGGCGCCGGCCGGACCATCGGGTTCACTTTCTTTGTACATTGGGCCAATTTTCGTTTTTGCTTATGGCCCATTTCACCAAGCTTTATTATTTTTGTACTATGCACTTAACATTCCTTATTTCTCATTTTATTATTTTCTTTTGTGGGGAATAGGGGCTAGAGTAAAAAATTTCGATTTCTCTTTGCAATTTTTCCTTTGAATTTTTCGCATCATATAAATAAAAGAAAGCATTTCATAATCGAGTCTTTGTATTCAACTTATTACTTAGAGTCAAATGGTACAAAAATTAATATTAACTAAAGCATCATACAAGGAGTTGTTTAATCTTCATCATCGCAGGTATCATCGAAGATATAATTACCAAAATCATCCAAGATTGAAGTAGAAACCCATCTATCCGTAGGAGCTTATAAGGAGCTAGCCCCGGAATCCCAAGTTGATTGAGAAGCCTCATGAGAAGGTCCGTTGTATGATGTCCGGTGAAAACCATATGGGTTACCATGAGGGTTAAGCGCTTGTAGAGGCATGACACCCATGTAGGCCTCGGAAGAGTAAAGCCCAAGACCTTGGAAGAACTAGGTCCGGGCATAGATGTACTTGGCCTCGCCTCGAAAGCACTACGCTAGTGAGAATGCCATGAAGAACGACGGGAAGTACCCGCTCCAGCCATGCTAGTAGACGACGTCTATTGGCTAGAGGAACGTCTTTGAGCCCCGGAGCTGCAAAGGAACTCTCCCGATGGAGAGGACTTAGATCGACGATCCTACAAAAATAATGGAACGATTAACAAATCTACTAAAAGATCATGAGTTAGCACTTTCACTAACTAAAACACACCCGAAATGTTCGGAATATCTTTCCTGTAAACAAGTCCTAAAAAGCTTTAAGGGCCAACAGGAGATTGATGGACACAGTTCGAGATTGCTCTCGATCGTACTCTAAATTCATTGTGTTTACAAAACACTAAAAGTAAAAGAACATACTACTTTTACCTCTTTCTAATTCTTTGGAAGAGGATGCCCCACACATTCATCTTCTATAATTTTCGGAATCCTAACATAACATGGGGACTCCCGAGTTGAGATACATTGACATGAAGGCTTGGAATGTAGATGTCACTCGGGAGAAACTGTAGAAGATAAAATTAATTTCCACACAAGAAATTCAATTACACAAAGGGTAGATGAAGACTCACTAATATCATGATTCGTCCCAAATATTAAGCATAGGACGAATTCATATCCAAAAATCTAGGTGTAGAGATACCGATAGATATTTCCTCCTGCTCTTCTTGTTTTATGGAGCGGAAATAAAACATTGTTTGTAGGGGATCTTAGGAAACAAAAGGAGGACACGTGTTGTAACAAATTTGCGGCGTAACCCGCTCACCAAGATACCAACAAAAGCTAAATGGCCTCAAGCAAAATCCTCCTTCCACTCAATTCCGGTGCTATGCCTAGGCTCGGAGAGTTTGAGCCCAAGGATGGAAATTAGCTTGCACACACATACCTACGAGAAGACAAACCAGAAACCAACTAAATTAGACGGCAAAAGCCCGACCATTTGGCCGGCCGACCACCATGTCCGTGCCTACCGGTCCACCACAAGCGGTTAGGTGAGCAACGAACCGAACAAAAAGAAAGGGCAATTTTTGGGTTATTCTAGCTGAAAGTTTAAAGCCTAAAAGTGACACACTATAGCCACGCGATTGAGGGAGGACCTCAAAAATCCAAGATCATGTGCCTTTGGCCTCTAGAGGTGCACTTTGGCCCATGCTACCAAGGCCGGGAAGGAAGGATGGTTCCTTGAACCGGGGCGAAAGATAAGGAAAATACTCGTATAACCACGGTACTGTAGGTTTGCAAAGCAAATAAGATCCTTATCCATGAAAGATAAGATGTTTTATAAATTAAAATAAGGGATGGAGCATACCTCAATAATCTTCCACAAGCCACATAAGGGCATGTAATTCATCAAGTCCTCTTCAACCTTTGTGTGCTTCACCTCGGAGTGTAAACCCCTTATAAGACAAGTGTAGGCGGGCATACTCCAATTAAGGTCCTTAATTTTGACCAAGTGCGCTAAGTTCACCAAATAGTGAACGTATACCTTGGTAGCTTGATCCGAGAAGATGGATGTGCTTAACATGAGGCTTAGCACTATTCGAACTTGTTGTTGTGGAGTATGTTGAGCCCACGACTCAAAATTTTCAAAGGCCTAAAACAGAAGAGTATATTTGAAGAAATTAGCCGAGGAAACCGGCTAGCAATAGGACCGAAAAGGTGCCGTAAATAGTCACGGTTTTTATACAAGTCCCAGTCATAAACTAACGGTTCCCTTGTGAAGCCCAAACTCGAAAGAATGGCAAAGTCAAGAGGAGTGATGGTCATTTCCCAAAATGGGACATGAAAGGTGTTGGTGGTATCCCAAAACCATTCACTAATGGCTCGGATAGGGTCACACTCCTTCTGGTCACACAAGTGGTTTAAAGTAACAAAGAAAGAACCAAACCTGACATTGTTTATGATGTGCCCCAATAGGTAGTTCCTCTCCTTAAACGTCTCGATAAATTTCCGGATAGCACCGCTTACTCCGAGTAGTGCCCTTCTATAAAATGAAAATCCAACAAGATTTTAGTTAGTAAAAGTACCACTCCAAATATGCAAAAATAAGAAATTCAAGCTAACAAGCTTACCGAAAGAGAAATAGCAAGCAAGGAGACATGACTCTCGACCTCCACCAAGAGGTCATCGGAACTCCACTAGTGGTGAGGGCGTCATTCTTGTTTTAAGAAGTTATCATGGACTAGGCTTTCAGCTCTTGTCTTCCTAATAGGATGAACACGTCTTCTAGACATTTTTGAAGAAATTGTATTAAAAAACCAAGCTAGTTTTCTCAAGACAAGAATGAGCAAACTAAAGCAAAGTTAGAGTTAAACGAAAAGTAAGTGAAGAGTGCAAAATGAACACACTAAGCCCTCTTTTTATAGGCAAACTCAGCCAAGCATGACAAGGATACAAGACAAAATGTAAAATGCAAGAGGAGACAAAGCATGGAATCCAAGAGCACGCGAGACATGGCCTACCCAAACGCCGGCCAGCACCAGCCACGAGGCTCGACCGGCTTCACCTCGACGGTAGGTTTTCAGGTGTAGCTAGTGGCTAGGTTTGTGGGGTCCAATTAGGCGTGGCAAGTGGCTTCTTGAAGTCTTATGCATGCAAGTAGGTCTTTGGACCCACAATGTCAACTTTATCGGATCAAATTTTCAGTCAGTATTCGATCGAATTATTCGAGTAAAATATCGAACTTTCGTAAATATATGATCTAGTAACGAGTATGTTAGTACATCCGGATTATTAAGCCAAGCTTCGGATCAAGAGATGATCAAAGCTTCGATAGAAAATCATCGAGCTTCAGGATCGTGATTAAGCCAAGCTTAGGACCCTTTTATCGACTTTAGAATGCATGCATCGGGATCAAGTCTAGGCCTTCATCTTGGAGTTCGGCTTTGACAGACAACCAATTCCGGACAATACAAATCAATCGGCGTTCAAAGTAATGACCAAACGTGAGATAAGTACCCTTTAATCTCTACTTTGACCCTTCGTCTTTTAGACTTAATCAAAGTGGGGGCTAACTATAGACATCTAAAACATATCAATCTTATCTCTTTTATTTTCATATTTTATTTTATCAGCTCGGTGATCAATCCCAGTCTTATTTGCGGATTCGGATCACGATCGAGTCCGATTAGCATGACGGAGGCCGATGAAACCACAAAAGACCTTTTAACACGAAAAATCGACCTAATTTTCTTTAGGCCAGTCTACAAACCCATTTCTTTTGGTTGGTCCAAGCACGAGTCAATGCTTAAGGTTAACCTTTGGTCGGCGCCGCATATCAAGCCATGCTACATGTTAAACGTTGCGTTTCGTCTTCAATCTCCAACCTAGACATGGAGCTTGATTCTTTCATAGGACTTCGCATTGACCGACGTTGCATTTCATGGCAAAATTTGCCAAAACGTTGTGTTTTACTCCAAGTGTCCAACCGAGACATGGAGCTCTACCACATAAAACGACGCCATATTTGACCGACGTCGCGTTTCGGGGAATCTTCGCCCAAACGCTGCGTTTTGCTCTAGAGACCAAGCTGCAACACGTAAGGACAGTTTAACCGTATGGTGTTGTTTGTTGACCGACACCGCAATTCTCTGCATTGTCCGTGGTATCTCGGTTTAAGGAAGATTTGGTCCCTTTTTTTATTTTCTAGCCAATTCGCTGCTTCATTTTGGACACTGTTTAAGCTATTCCTTACGTCATTTTGTGACCTAATCTTTCACTATCAATAGAGAGTTAGGTCTCTCATTTTGGGGATGGCAATTTCATAATAAACTTTGTTGAAATCGACTAAGAGCTATTGAATGCTTCACGTGTTCTAATCTCGTGGTTTCCTTTCAACTATCATTACTATAATACTCGATATTCAATTCCCTAATCTTTATCATTCTCATTCATCATTTTACCTTCACTAAAATTCACTAAAAGTCGCTTTTAGTTCACCACCGCCATGCTTCCTGGTTCGAGATCAAGCTCAACATGTGAGATAACGTGAGGGTGCCGGATCCGCTTTTAATCCTTTACGGTTTATTTAATTTATGCTATTTATCGCTTTCTATATTGTGCGAAAATATCTAATTACTTCAAATTCTTTCCCTCCCGCTGTAACTTTTTATTTCTTTCGCTTTCTTTTTCTCTTTTCTTTCGTTGTTTCATCGCTTCCCTATCTCGCTTTATCGCTTTCCTTGCATGTTTGGTTAATTTAATTTCACATTTAATATGTTGTGTACTTGCTCGAAACACGTTTCCTAAACTCACCTCTCAATTAGTAAAGGTCGTCTCGTTGACGGGCGGAACGTAAGGGTTTATCCTTGCGTTTCATACCTTCACCCTCAAATCTAGATTCTCGGTTCCAAACCGATGGAGTCGAATTTTAAACCTCTTTCATTATTAGTCTTTTCCATACTAAGGTTGAAAGAGTCTTTTATTTATTTTTGTTAGTTTTTATTCCCAAAAACTTATTAGCGACTCTTATTTTCCTTTTCATTTCTCTTTAATCTGCTCCTCGGTATTTCGACTTAAACGTGGCAAAAATGATATTTTAATTCCTAATAGTTTAAGCCATGGACCGAGAGTGATCACCTCGGTCATGGCCCATGGTCGACGCTAATGACTGTATGGTGCTGTTTTTGCCGATGCCGGACGATCACCGGGTAAGGCTTTGGTCCAAGCCGATGTTTTTAAACCAGTTTGGCCCAAAAGCCTTACGATAGAGATAATTTTTTTGTTATTTCCTTAAGTTGTGAAATAATATCCCGAGGCTTCTAAATATAATTTCTAAAATAAATGATTAATGAAATCACCAATCACCTTTGTTTAATCTATTTTAAATCATATCATAAAAATCGGAAATCCTAATAAGAGGCATATCCCCATTTCTAATAAAATTTCAAAAACCATGTTCAAAAATCCTGTTCAAAAGAGAGAGACCCGACATTCATGGGGAAGTCTTGACCCCGATCCGGGTGCCCCTCCTTAAGGAGGGGGACGCTAGGGCCGGTGGTTCCTACATTGGTTACTAGTCAATGCTTGGATCTCGCCAAGACTCGGCCGATAACCGAGCTTGGCTCTTGGTCCAAACTAGTTTATCTCACCTTTTTGGCTTGGAAGCCTTGTGGCGTAAAGTGATTTTTATTTTTCTATTTTCTTAACCTATGAATAATATCTCGAGATTACTCTAAAAATCGATTTCTAAAATGAAAATGAGTAATAAAATCGCCAATCACCCTTTTGCTTAAACAATTTTAAAATCAAATTTTAAAAATAAATAATCATAATAAGAGGCGCACTCCATTTTCCAAATAAAATTTAAATAATCAACTTTCAAAATAATCTTAATAAAAAAAGAGAGCTGACATTAATGGGGAAACTCATTCTGACCGGTCCCTACGAGGGGACGGGCCGTTCTTCGTAAACTTATGTGCAATAATATAAGGTCATTCAACGATAATTTTGTTAAATAGAAATTGCACATTAAAATGTTTCTTGTTATGAGTTACATAGATTATAATTGAGTTGAAACATGTTTATATGAGTTGCTGGTTGTGAAGTTGTTATTTATGAATTTGATGAAGTATGATTTGTTTGGATTAATTGTATCTTATCGATAAATGTAAATAATGAGAAAATTAGAAATATAAATGGCTAACGAAAGGAAAAAGGATTGTATTATTGATATAGGACCCTATGAATTAAAGAACTTTATAAGCTTTGACCATATTAGTGTCTCGTCAAATTGAAGCCACAAATTTTTTCTTTCATGAATTATTGAGAGTACTCATCCTTCAAATTTGAGGCCACGAATTATTTTCCTCCAAGAACATGATCGACGAATTATTTTGGATCCTAGAATTAAAGAAATGGGTCTCTAGAGTAAGGCATAAATCTTGTTTCCATTTGATAATATGACTTAAATAAATTACAATATGATATTACATGAGAAGATTAATAAACAATTATATATGACGAGTTTGAAACATAAGAAATGTTAATGAAGGTTATTGTATGATGAATATGATTAGAAAGAACGAATGAAGTATGTTTTGGTTGAATACATGAATGATTGCTATTATGTGTTAATCTAATTTGGTAACTCTGGTAAGTTCATGTATCTTGAATATGTATACTCAAATTACATTTCATTAGTGAATGTTGATCTTATATGTGATTGTTAATGAACTAATGTATAAAATGAAATAAGGGGTTGATTTGGGTTATTCACTAGGCTCGGTAGAGCTCATGACCTCATCGACAATTTTAGGTTCACAAGCTAGACTTCATGCGCCGCTTTATGGTTTTCGAAAAGGTTGACAAACGGATAGGTTGTTCCCGGACTTGCTACTATACTTATGTTTTCAAGTTTGTAATATTTGGTTGTATGTTGAACTTGAATTGTAATTGTGTGTGTGTATATATATATATATATATAAAAGACCAATGTGGATACTATGAGCGTATGGCTCGTTTAAATTATTGTTGTGGATACTCCGAGCGTATGACTCCTTATGTTTGTTGTTGTATCTTGTGCAGGTGTAAGACTTTATGACTAGGGGATTAGTCAAATTAGAAACAAAACTCTACCGAAATTTTTTGGAGAATCTTTAAAAAATGAGAAAATATGTCCATCATTTAAGAGAAAGCCAGTAAACCAAATTTAAGGTCTTCAATAGCCTTAAGGGTTCCTTTCGAGAAATCCCGACATGTAATATACCGACCTAGCCAGGGTGGGGTGTTCCACCGATTGTCCACCTCGACCTCTTAAATACATTATTAATAATCCGATTCCGTGTATGATGGGCAAGAGTATTTAAAAACAAAGCCACTTGCTCTTCTAGTGGGACATAATTGTTATAATCTAACTTCTTAATTGTTCTTAGCATAGTACACAACTTAAAAAAGTATGTATATTCATTCTAGATAGTCAATGCATTTCCTATCACTCTTATGAATGAAGCCATTTTACAAGTCAATTCTTTAATTTGTATGCTCGATGAAGAATATGACTTTGTTAAAGAGTACTTTTCATTGTGGTAATTCAAGATATGTGAAAAAATTTGAAAAAATAAATCAACGACATTCAAAACTTCGAACCAAAATAGACCAAGCTTGCAACTTTGATTTCTTTTCTTTGTTTTCCTTATGGCTAAGTACAAACGAGCCATAGTTGCAAATTAAGTATAAACCAATACTCAGTTTTAGAAATATCAATAAGACCAAGCATGTGTCACTCAATTTGAAACCTATTACTATGCTCCTTGTCCGGATCCAAACCTAAATCGAAAAATGGGTTTTTATCATTAGCTTAAGAAATTAGATAACTACAAGCCTGAAGGTCTTGATTAATTACATCTTACAATCATACATATTGCAAATTCAATTGTTTGTGTGATCTAAACCATAACAGCCCAATTACATATTACAATCAACATACATTCACAATTATAGAGAAAAATAAAAAAGGAATATTTGGGGGTGATAGAATGAAAAAGTATTCATATATTTACAAAGATTTTCTTCGAAAAGATTAAGTTATACAAAGAATTGACCTTCCTTGACTAGAGATCCTAACTCTCATAAGATATGATGATTCACCTCAAAATTTATATAAATAAAAAGAAACAAAAAACCTATGTTGATTTACTTTTTCTCTCAATCCAATAGACCACAATGATTTTGCTAAGGTAGTTAAAAGGACTTCAAATCTACCAATTCATATGCTGCAAGGATTTTAGAAAGTATTTTCATTTCATTTCAATTTGACACAAACAAATGACTTCCAGTACTACCATTTTTATCTCCATAATAGCCCTAGGACAACCCTTAAGATTTGACGGAAAAAAAATAAAAATAGATGACAAATATTCATGAAAGTAAGTTTTGAAATATCATAATGTAAGCATCTAGATTCAGAGAAATTTTTTTTGTAGGGGGAGGGAGGGGTGGGACAAAATGAAAATGTAAATATATGAGCCAAGACATTTTTAAAAAAACAAAAACAAAAAGAAGAGGCATCAAAACATGTTTGGAGTGCCAATAATAAGCATCCTAATAGGCTCTTTCTCCATCTTTTAGAAGCTCCAAAAATGTTCAACCAACATAAATGACAGACAAAAACAAATTGAAGTACCCCCAATTTCTCAATCACTCCTACATCACAATCAAACCCAACTTCAGAACAAATTTTACTTGAAATGTCATTGGAGATCAAGAGAAGTTTAATGAGGTTTTTGAGCTAAAATAACCCTAGAATGATGGTAGTTGTGAGCGAGTTATAAGAAATCTAGGGCTTGTAGGTTACTACAACTAGCTAAACATAGCAGGATGCTCCCTTCAATCTAGTTAGCGTAAGAAAAAGAACATATTGATGTTTAAAAGGGCAATGAGTTAGGGTAAAATCAATCCCAGCTGATTTGTATTCAATTGTAACTCAACAGTTTTGGTGCAGATTGAGAACACAATAAGTATTGAACCGATTACATTGTTTACTAATCATGAACTCTTAAAGCTCAAATAAACCCCCAATTAAGTTCTAAGAATTAATAATTAAGGAAAAATGACAATGTTTGATCATAATTAAATGTCATACAACAAATCAAGCGAGATATGCACAATACAACAACAAAAACTAGATACCTCACATTCCCACTAATATACACAAACAATACAATCACTATTCACAAATTCGAAATTCAAACATCAAACTAGCCAAAAAAACTTACTTGATTTCAAACTAAGGAAAAACCACAAAACCTTGAGGTGGAGGAGAAAGGAAGATTAGCCCTAAAATTCAATAACAAAAGCAACATCTCGAAACAACTCAAAACAAAAGTTACAAATCTGGAGAGCAAGTTCGAGCTTGTGAATGGTAAAGATGAAAGCTTCCGGAGGTTGAACAAAGACAGAGAACACTATCGGAAGTAGAGAAACCCGATCGAGTGAGCAAAGAAATTGCATAGATCACTACTAAAGAAGACTACCGAGAGAATGAACGAGCAACGCCGTGAGTAGAGAGAAAAAGGATAAAGAGAGAGAGAGAGAGAGAGAGAGCCATGGCGAGCCGCTTTTAACCGTCACGAGGAAAACATAAAAGAGGAGAGAGAATGATCGAGTTAGGAGGGGGCATCGGGTTTCAATTGCAATGGGCCAAAATTTGATTGTATTGAATGAGACAATTGGGATTGTTTAGGGAAGGCCATGTTATTCCATTGACAACTTCCTATGTTATCGTCATTGTAGGGTAATTTGATTACATAAGCTGTAGGGAAACTATGGGTTGTGTCTTTGAGTGCCAAGATGTAAGACTGGTCCAATAAAGACTTCATAATTGTAGTAGACTAACACCAATCCTTGCACCCAATCCAATAAGCATTAGAGTAAAAGACAAGCAAACAAGGAGCAATTGCAGGATGCAATATTACGTCATTAGTAAGAGTCCTTTGTAAAAACCCGAAAATATGCTCAACAACAAGTCATGCTGGGGACAAGCATAAGCCGAGAAACTACATGATTACATATGGAATATCGGGATGAGTCATAGTTAAATTTTACAAAGTGCTTACCATGCTCATGTACATAGTTGACTTATCAATCAACTCACCATCTAAGAGGGCGAGAATAGTTCCAATAAAAGAAGGGGTTTGAAGATTTTTATATGTATGAAGATGAAACTTCCGAAGATGATAATGGTGTATTATGTTGAGAAAAGAAGATTCTAAATAAAGAACTAAGAAAAGTGCACACCAAGGAATTAATGCAAGTCACCTAGGTCCTTTGTTACAAACCGATGATAAAAGAGAAGGATGAAAGCGAAAAGAAGGAAAAACGAACTTTTGATGGTGTAGGACTAACTAGGATCCCTTTTGATAGTGTAGAACTTTTAATGTCATCAACATATAACACAAGAATGATAGTGTAGGACTAGAATCTAAAAATGAACATGAAGGGATCTAACTAGCTACAAAAAAAAAACCATATATGAGTAGAAAACTTCGAAGTGATGAAACCTACCTTTAGAAGCCTATTTCAATCCATAAATATCTCTTTCTAAATAACACACGTGTTATGGAAAACAATAGTCAGCAAAGCTAGGTTTTTGTCTCATGTAAACTCGTTTGGTAATAATCCATGAAGAAAAGCATCCGTAACATCAAGATGATGAATGAGCCACTTATTGGTCGTATCCAAAGAGAGGACAAGGTGAATAGTGGTAGGACGAACAACACAAGATAGAGTTTCATGAAAATTAATACCTTCAAATTGATGATCACCGGCATCAATTAGTGTAGTTTATAACATTCCATAAAACCAATATACTTATATTTGATCTTATAAATCCATATACTAGCTACAAGACTGTGATAATGAAAAAACACAAGATATGATGTTTCGTTCATGATAAGGGCATAAAACTCATCAATGATAAACGCCTTCTACTAAGGACGACGAATAGCTTCTTTAGAGAAATAGCTTTCAAACTCAACATCCTTTTGCGAGACAAAGACAAGATCATTTTGGGTTTAGAGACCCTCGCGTTCGACCCGAGCCTGCATAGGCTAGATGTTAGCCCGGTCTACACAAGCATAACGAAATGGGCATGCAAAAGTCGGGAGGTGCTAGACCCATTCGGCCGATGTAAGAACCAAGATCCTTACGAGCGAGGTTCTCCATGAATGTCGATTCCAAGGAGGTTTGCTTACTAAGAATTGAGGCTTTGATTTTTTTAAACTTGTTTTTTGGTTGGTGGTTTTAGAAACCGTTTTGCTTTTGAAGAGTTCTAGGAAGTCTCCGGATAAACGAACATAAAAGACTACTTACAAATAGGCGACCACAAGGCTCACTAGGTGAGACAGACCATAGTTGTTTTGATAGTAGCCAAGCTTGGGATTTACTATAGAAATCTAACGTAGGTTTCCTATGGCGAGAACCGACTCGCATCTTGTGGTACAAGTCCTAGTTAGTAAAGCTCGGTTGTAAGCTTTGTTCAAAAATAAAAACAATTTGAAAAAATCACAGACGCGTTATTCAAGAAAAAGGACAATAAGAAGGAATGACCGAGTTAGTTTCGCACAAAGACTAACAAAATATTTTTAACTTGTCTAATTTGAGCTTAAATTGATGGACAACCAAAAAGGGACAAATACCGCAAACAGGAAAAATTTTTTAAAAACACTCCATTGTCTTAAACAAAAGATCTTCTGTTCATAGATGAAGGTACAAAATAAGGAGGGTGCTCCTCATTCCGCCCATTAGAAAATAGACTTTACGAATTACGGTGCGAAGCAAAAATTACATTAAAACAAATCAAGCAAGCATCATGTTTAATACAGGAAGTAAACAATCAAAATAAACATAAGAAGTAATAAAGAAAGTTGTAAATATAAATTACACTATTACATCCGACATTGGGGAAATCAACCGAAATTACATTGCCTCGAAAACCAACAAAGCAAAATAAACATTGGGAAATAAAAGCAATAAAAAACAAAAAATTGTTGGGAGGTACACCATATTTTGTGGAAAGAATCTAAAGGAGACACTATTTTAAGAATGTATTTAAAAATGTTCATTTTATCCAACTATTTACAGGGGTCTTTCAGGTGTTTTTAAGTTCAGATGAATTATAAGGAAAAGATAGAAATAGCTTCATCTTCTTCGTTTTCTGTCTCCTCTATTTTTTATTGTTCATCACTATCTTCTTCCTTGTTCTTGTTTCTCCTCCTCTTCACTTCATATGCTAACAAAACTCAAACCAAACCCACAAATTCTAACAATCAAAAAAAGAAATTGCCAAATTATGATCTTTTGTAATACTTTCGGGCGAGTGGAGCCAACTTCACATGGTGAAGTATTTGGGTGCAAAGATTTTGCTTATTGAAGGAAAAAGTTGGAGGATTGGTGATGGATTTGAGTTTTACTTGAAGAAAAACAGAGGAGAAAGAGGAACAAGATAGTGATAAAGAATCATAAATGGGAGAAATAGAAAATGAAGAAGATGAGGATATTTTCGTATTTTTCTTATAATTTATCGAAATTTAAAAAGAATCACTGGAAATGATCCTATAAATTGTTTCCACAAAATGTAAACAATTTTTAAATACATTCTTAAAATCTCCTTTAAATAGTTTATACAAAATGTGGGGTACCTCCGAATAAAAAAACAATAAAAAATAAAATTGGTAAATGAATCCAAGCCTTCGGGTAGACCCACATGTAAAACTCAAATACTGATTGAAAATCAATATAGTAATGATGAGGGGCTTCAAGTTTTTGAGAGTGAGAGTTGTGAGAGGGAGAATAAAAATTTGAGTTCGAGACAATGAGATAGTTAGGGCTTAAGAGCGTGTGAAAGGGTAAAAGATAAAGTGTAAACCGAGAATGCTCAATGTGTCTCTTGAAGGTACGAGCGGTCCTTATTTATAAAAATCCTTATGTTTAGGGTTCCCCTAATTTAGCCACCAAAATGGATAGCACATATGAGAAGAAATCGCGATAAAGCCGCCACAAAATCAGCTTGGAAATAACTATTTTCTACTCGGTTAAAAACAATAACATTTTTCTCTCGTTTGGAACTAGCACTTGTTTCCCAACTTGGTCTAGGGGCATGAACCTAACATAGTTCAGTTCGAACCTATGGAGAAAACTCAAGTGGGTTTGTATTTGAGGTGTGATGAATTGTTGAACCATTTGTGGTGGGTCGCTTGTTTTCGTCTTTTGGGCCGAGAAATGGCATAAAACTTGGTCTAGGGGCATGAACTCGACATAGTTCAATTCGAGCCTGTGGAGAAAACTCAAGTGGGTTTGTATTTGAGGTGTGATGAATTGTTGAACCATTTGTGGTCGGCTGCTTGTTTCTGTCTTTTGGGCCGAGAAAAGGCATAAAACTTTGTTTCGTCTACTCTTACATGGAGTACATAAATGAAACTAAATCTTTATGATTTTTATGAGAATAAATAAATAAATAAGTAATAGAAACCAAGACACTTTTCGGATGTCTACAGTTAGCCCCTACTTTGACCAAGTCTCAACAAGAAGAAAAGTCAAAGTAGGCATTAGAAATGTACTTATCTCGTTGGCATTACTTTGATCACCAGTTTTATATTGTACGAGGTTGAATGTTGAGAATTGATCACCGGAGATGACCTAGACCTTCATGGTGGGCCTGAAGTTGACTAATGATGTCCGAAGTCCGGCTAACCGATACTTGAACTTTGCTAATTAAAGTCCCGAAGCTCGATTATGGGCCTAAACTTAACCATTTAGTCCGAAGTTTGGGATAAATTTATCTTGTATAATGAAGTCTAAAGTTTTGCTATTGACTGTAATATGATTCTCTTGAGCTTAGCCTATTCAAGTCCTAAAGCTCGACTAAAAAAAAATGTATTTTAGAGAACTTTCATTTGTTTTCACCTTCACAATACTTTGTATTTTTTTTTTTTTTTTTGTGAATATTCTAATACCAAGTGCTTTACATGTAGCCGTGCTCCGAGAATATTTTTGTGATTGTCACTTAGTTCCTTAAACCATCTAACTTTTCCGATCGCTATCTCATGGGCTAATATTCTTCGGTTTGGAAGTGTATGTTGTGTACCCGTGAATTTCTTCAACAAAATATGCGATGGCGGTTAGGGAATGGAAAAAAGTTAATTTTTGGACCGATATTTGGTGTCATGAGTCTAGCTTGGCGGATTTATTGCAATTGGACCCTTCAACGCTGCATGATCCTCAAATCAAAGTTTCGATTTTATTTCATCTAATAAAAATTGGGATGAGTCAAAACTTATGCAGGTTTTGCTCGCGGATGTTCTCACTCGTGTGCTCTCGGTTCCCATTCCCTTGGCGAGAGATGGAGGACAAGTTACGTTGGGGTCTTACGGGCAATGGTGAATTTTCTATTAAATCGGCCACATGGAAAGCTCATGATCATCCGAAGCCCGATCAAGCGGTATGGAAGTTTAATTGGATTTGGAATTTGGATGTTACGCCTAAAATTAAAATTTTCTTATGGCAAGTCTGTCATAATTCTTTACCAACTAGAGGAAACTTACTACATCGTGGAGTACATCCGGATCCTAGTTGTCCTGTTTGTCTATCACACATTGAAGATATGGAACACCTTTTTGCAACTTGTCTTTTCTAGGTCGAGTCCGGGATATCGACATTCAACATGGCCGGCTTTGCGAGAAGCCCTTTCCCAATCCACACATTTCTATTAGAGACTCATTACTTAATATGTTTGTTGATCGAAGGATCAATATGTCTAAAATTGCATTTCTCTTATGGAGCATTTGGAAATCACGCAATGGCATTGTTTTCCGGAATGATTTACCCAAACCTATGGGTACACTCATTCGAGCTAAACGTAATCGGACGAGAATGGAGACAGCGTACTCTTTCTTCACCTCAATCCACTTCAATAACTTCCCATTTTCACTCCTTTCCCATCATCAAACCCACCTCCTTAGTCGGTGGATTTCCCCAGGCAGCTTCATCAAAATTAACTTCGACGACACCTTTTCTTCGACGGGTGCGGCGGCGGGTTATGTTTTAAGAGACTGGAAGGGCGGCTTCATTCGAGCGAGCACTAGATTCATGCACAAAGCTCCTATCCTTGTGTCCGAAGCTATGGCCATGCGTGACGGTCTTCAAGCGAGCATTGCATGCGGGCTTTTCACATATACAAGTAGAGGGCGACAACAAATTAGTTATTCACGCAGTTCGGGGTTCCATTCATACTCCGTGGCGAATTCACTCCTTGGTTCATGATATACGCGCTTTACTATCATTGTTCTCATGTTATTCAATTAGTCATGTTTTCGAGTGAGGGTAATATGGCAGGTGATTGTATTGCTAAATTAGGATGTGTCATGAGGTCTACAACTACCTTCACATCCTTCCCTTCCCGAGAATTTTCATGTATTACGTATGATGATAACATAGGTACTTGCGAGAAGAGCTACCTAATATTATTTGTACTTACCTTTTCAAAAAAAAAAAATACCTTTCATACTTAGCAGAAGCCGGGTAGCCTTCAATTCCTTCGAAGAGCTCTTAATAACGTGGCCATGGTAATATCTTTAATTTATTCTCACGTTTTTCCGCCGAAGTCCAAATTGTTGCAGCAACCAGGTGGGGTCCACGAACTGTGTTTGAGAGCATGGTTGCAACAAAAAAACCTGGGCCATGATTCTCTTCTTTAACCGAGATACGCTTTAGGTAAGTTATTTAGCTTGGCCTAGACCGTGGCAAATAATACTTGGGGTCAGTTTTGCTCCTCGGGTTACATGGTGATTTTAGTTTTTGATACTTTTGTTTTTTAGGCTACCTTCAATCTGTGGCAACCAGCCTAAATTTTCCTAGGAATCAAGGCCGTTCAGGTTTTTGACGACATGTGTATTCTATTGTAAGGCCGTTTATGGTTTTATTGGTATTTGGGTGAGCGAGTTACACCAAAAATTGTGCACAACTTATGGCCTCTCTTTATACCAAGACATCAACCGATCACCATTTTCTACTACTGTTCGCTACCAGCCGATCTAGTTATGGTGGTGGTAGGAGGATTTTTGCACGACCAATTTCTTGGCCAGGTGGGAACTATACGCATTATCGTGGTAGGATTATGACTCATATGGTAATCTTGTACCTTTGTCAACTCATTCTATTAGATATTTTATGGAAACTAATTTATGAAACTCGCATAGGTAGTTTTGGGAGAGGTCTATAAATCGGAACTGTAGGTGGACATATCCTTACTAGGAGAGCCTCTGAACATTCTACACATTTATGAGATCTTAGAGTCGAGTTCATAAGGCATCCATTTCCTCCTATTGGAGAACGGTAAGAGTCTTACCCTTGTATATATTTATGGCCGTGCTTAAAATGTTACCTGAGCCCCTTTTCGTGGTTACCAACAATATGACCGTGATCAATTTCGGAAGATCTCCGAGCGCTTGCAATCTTTATTGTGCTTTTTCGAGAATCTTTTCATCGACAGTTCTTTTTATCATCGAGGGTAAAACCTCTCATCCTTTCTTTTGTCATCATTTAATTTATGTGCTAAATATTCTTTCTTTTCTGTTCGGTGGTCGATTTGTACCTCTTCTTCTAGGGGATCATACCAGAGTCATGAAGAAGTTGAGGTGGGCAGAGGGTTTCCTGAACAACCAAGGTCCTACTCTTCTCATAGAGAATTCAACTGTGCTTCCAGAGCTAGTTCATCTCGACACTCGCAAAGAAGCGATCCTAGTGCTAACTCAAGTATTCATATAGCCATGGCTGCATTCAAAGCACTTGATATGAGAATATTTGCACCATAAAACGATATAAGTGTTGAAAGTGTAAGAGCAAACCTCAATAATACTCCACAATCTGCAAATGGGCATAAAGTTGTGGTTATGACCCTCTAAAGTGGTGTCACCAAAGCAAGCCTCTCATTAAGCAATCATAAGCAGGCTCCGCCCAATTTAAGTCCTTGATTTTGTCCACATCCGCTAAATTGGTCAAGTAATGGATATGATCTCTAATATTGTTTTCTGCAAAGATGGAAACACATAGCTTGAGCGTAAGAATGATCCTTGTCTTTTGTTGAGGGTTTTGTTGATCCCAAACTGCAAGATTCTCCATGGCATGAAAAAGGTCCTGATATTTGAAATCATTGGAGCTAGGGAATCTACGGGAAATTTGCCCACAGAGGTGAAGGAGAAGGGGATGATTTTAACACCATTTTTGCTTCCCCTTTTAATGAGTAGAGGCTCTTTTTTCAAAATGGCCAGAATGAGCAGCATATCTCTTTATTTTTTATCTTCACCCTCGAAAATCAGATCATTGGTTTAGGCCAATGAAGTATTTTTCCAAAACCTTTCGTATTTTGAGATTTTGCTGCAGTGGATGTGGATCAATGTTCATGTAAAGCTCACTCGCTTCAAGGAAGGTGAGGCTGGTTAGCATGATTGGCATATATAAACTAAATTTCTGACCTCAAAGTCATGGGGTGTGGATGCCATCATTGAGTTCCTACTAGATTCATGATGTTCGATGTATAAGTTGCAAGGCACAAATATAAGAAACACTATACAGAACAAAGTACAGAAATTCCTGACAACTGATGAAACCAATCACGACTGGAGCTAAACAACTGTCTTCGTTGGCGCTTTTTTTGGTGGGGTGGGGGCAGGGGAATAACTTGTACGGAAGCTTGCAAATTACATTGACAAATTGTGACAGTGCATACATAACTCATCACCTTCACTTCAAAATGCTATTTATCAATAGCTAGCAGTATATTACTTGACAAGTGGAACATTTGAAATTCTATTTATCAAGCCAGGGAATGTTCGACCCCAGCAAATCCAATCTTTATATCACCAGCAAAGGCCTAGGTTGGTCACAACCCGACAGGTGGCAGGGTCCATTGGGATACAGTTTTGAATGTATGATTCCCTCTGCTAGTTATGGCATCCGCCATCCAATCAATTAGATCCAAAGCATTAACAAAAGTCCACAAATCCCAGAAAGCAACACTTCTGTTGTATGGTAATTAGCTTTGAATTTGACTTTTAAGGGGAGTATCTTATGTAACTATGTACTGTAATAAACAAGCAGAATTCCGATAATACTAGTATACTTGTTGCCTTTGCTAGGACATATAATATGGGAGTCACTCCCCGTATCTCAACCTAGCCCCATCTTCAACACACACACAAGAAATTCATCATCCCAAAAAGAAAAATGTTAACACTGAAAATTTTAATTCCACAAAAAGAAAAAATGTTCATTGAAAACTTTCATGTGGGTTTACAGGAATCACTTTCTTGCTTATATTTGAATCTCCCAGACTCCACATAAATTGGGACCCACAGTGGGAGTTGTTATATACAAGAAATTCATTAACAGTCCATGATTCCAGTAATAACACTGAAAGAACAGACTCATGACTCTCCCCATGTGAAATAAGCTCTCCATAAATCAAACCCTTTACTAGTATATTTTGTTTTGATGAATAACATCTCATTTCCTTCAGCACGACAATCTCACCGTTCTTTTTCATGTGTAATATGAAAATCTTCATGTTGATACCTTGGAAAGCCACATTAGGAAAAGCCAGTAGCAAAAAGCAAGGAATCTAGATAAAGAAAAGATCCTTTTCACCAGATACACAGTAAAACAACCAATCAAAGTCCAAGAAGCTAAAGGTGACATTGATGCATAAGAAAAAGAGCGAGATAACACATACAAATTAAAACTATAATAAATCCTCAAGAAAACAAGTCACCTAGAAAGATCAGTCACCATTCACAAGCAAAAAAGGAAAATAGTAGTAGTTTGATCAATTTCATAATGTCTTTGATCTAGAATCCTTTTTGTCAAGCACTTCTGGCTATTTTTCAGATTTCTTTTATTGCTATGTTGATAGATTAAAACAAGCACATTTCAATGTTCTAGCAAAAAAATGCAAATTTACCTTCTATGATCAGTTGTCCAGCCCTTTTTTCAACCTTACACACCAGAAAAGGTACTGCATAGCTCCACCAAAATTATATCCAACAAAAGACACGTTTAAGCTTCTTTCCTGTATGAATTGCTTCAGTCAATAAGCATATTACGAGGGGAAGAACTCGTAATTCCCAGCTAGCACAAGAATGATTAACTTACTTCCTCTTTCTTCGATCAATTCCACTGTTCCTCATATCATTCTTTACGACACCAGATCCTGGAGGCATTCCATATTGCCTAGGCGAAAGGGCTGGAGAAGGAGCAGATGTAGCAGGCATAGCAGGAGGAAGAGGTGGTGGAGCAGCACTAGAGGCGGGAAGCTGGGGGGCAGGTTCTGGTAGGGGTCTTGGTAAAATGTGCTTCAGCCTATTGTTTCTGTAGTTCTTCCAGAAATAGAACTGTTGTCTGTGTGCCAATTCCTGAAAAATGGAAGATTTTATGCATCACAAATCTGAACATTCTGCAGGAAAATCTCAGCTATTCACAAGAACATTTCTTCTAACATCAAGGGACATTTTAGTATGCCTATTTATCTTGCAACAAACCAGAAATGAATCACATGTCAGTGTAAAGGGAGCAGAAAACCTTCCAGTACAGACACTTTCAGCAGGCAACATATTTGAAACTTTATTAAATGAAGAATGCTCATAATCCTACATAGACTGTAATTTCTTTTTCTGATAAACAGAGATAACTCCTGTTGTCAAACAAGAAAAACAAAAAGGCATTTTATTTTTATTTTTTTGCCAGGGGGAGGTGTCATTTCATTCTCTCTTCAGATTATATCACCCTTTTCTGCACAATCAACGGAGAATATAAATGTTACAAGTATTTATAGGAAAAGTTGATTTAGATATTTATAAAGTTGATCCAACTTCATAAATTTAAAATTTACCCATTAAACCATTATGGAACTTTGCTTAACACCATTAGAACTTCCACTCCTTGGTTATGTAGCATTCAAAAACTGTGATTTGAGTAAAGTAAGTTCCAGAAGAAATGTTTTTGATCCATAACAATAATTATTTATAACAGTATTTACTATTGTCATAACTTATCCCAGAGAAACAAAGGCAATGATGATATCATAATTCACATACATAACAGCCCCTTCCTCCTCTCCCCTCCCCCATCCCAACCAAAATCATCACCAGCGCCTCCCATCGTTCACTGCCCAGAACCCACAACAGCTGTCCTCAAAGCGGCTCAAATTGTTTCCAACATCCAACATAAGTAATGCATGGAAACTATAATACAAATGTTCTTGAAATGGATCAAATTGGACCCCAACTTCCAACATAAGTAACACCATAATCCCAATGGATCTCACACCACCTCCAACAGTCCCTCTAAAACTCCAGGAACCCATGCGTAGCAAAGTGTATAATTACAGAAACCTATTTTGACAATTGTTTCTGCCAAGCTAAGATCTGAGGTTTGAAGTAGGAAAAGGAAAGAAATGCATCTATTCTAGAGAATCTAGTTCCCAACAGAACTATCACATTCAATTCCTAACATCAGACAACTTATCAAATTGACTAGTAACCTGATCAAAGATTCAGTTCAACTATGAAACACTTTCCCCCTGGTGTTTTTTTAAAAAAAAAAAATTGAAGAATGAAATGGCAACAAAGGTGGGTTCCATAGAGAAAGACCGTGTGGTGACCGCTGATGACAGGTGGGATCTAAAAGACGACATTAGTGGGTAGGGGCTGCTGGTCAGAAAAGGAACTATTTCATTTTTAATTATTCTTATCTTTTAATAGAAAGACCGCAAAACTCCTGCTTAACGCAAGTACCATGAAGTCAAGAGAGCCAATTACAAAAATTATATTCAGCAGTTAACATCTTAAGGTCTGTGCATCTCCACCGACCCCCTCTACCTATGGGAGAAAGAAAAAGGAGGGAAGGAAAAGAAAAGAAAAGGAAACTTCTCAATATACTCCTGAATCCTGTAATGCTCACCCTTACACAATATATTCAGCAATTTCATATGAAAAAACTTAAACTACGGTACACACTTCTAAATGAACATAAGATCAAATCTTACGCTCTCCCCTCATCTCTTTTCGTATAAAATTGCAGATTCAGCCCAGAAAATTTTCTTTATTTCTGCTTGCATTTTACACTTACAGTATAAATAGAATTTAAAACTGTGAAATTTTATGTTGTAAGAGACAAGGATATCTCAAAAGCAATAAAAATATTTTTAGAATTGATTGGGGAACACATCAACAACAGCAAACAGAAACCATTTTTGTTATCAAAAGTAATAGTAGCTTCACAGTGCAATTATAAAATTCAAGTAAAATAATGAAAGACCAACTTGACTTACAAGGAGAGCTTTTGCAGGTCACATCACATGAGAATACAGAACTGTCACTTAAAAATATGAGTACAGGATCTTTGCTTATAAAGGTAGACCAACACAAATTAATCATTGACCAACAGCATCCTCTGTTTTTTAACTTCACTGGGAGTTGACATATCAATGCTGAAAAAGAAGAAAGACGACAAACTAACCTTGTTCCCAGGATGTGCCAGTGCATTGCGGAAGTTAGCATTTTGTAAAAGCTCGAGGAAATACAGACAGTGAGGATACCTAAAATTTTAAGATCATGTTAGGGATCCAAACACGAAAAAAAGCAACTAAAACAAGAGTTACTAAAAATTATCAACAGTACATTTTTTTAAATAAGAAAAACGGTTTCAGGTAAGACACTTACATTATAAATTTTATATACTCAGGCTGCTGCCAGTACTGAAGGTATTTCAAGTATCCAATGAAAGCTTCATCTTCAAAATAACGATTCTGAGCCAAATCTACCCAAGGATTTGGGGTCCAATAATATTTCAGATTACATTATCCACTCGTGAATATCCCACCACAACAAATACTTTATGAAAAAGAACATCACATACAATGGATGTAAGTTGGATTTGCAAGGCACTGAACAAACTCCAATTCAAGCAAAAAGCGTTGGCGCCCATCATCAGAATCCTTGTATACATTCTTTGGTCTAAGAATCATCGTCCACAAGGAAGACAGTCATATGACAAGGCAAATAGCAAAAAGAATGCTGTGGGCTCATATGAGTGGACACAAGCAGGCATCTAAGAGAGACAAAGGAAGATGCTAAGAACTCAAAAAAGCCTTACAAGGAAGGAGAGTTGTCTGCATCGTTTGCATCATAGGAGGAAGTCATAGCTTAACAAGACAGCTCGGAGGTAGCAATCTACTTGGCTATACTGCAAGCCAGACAAACGGACTAATTAACATAACATTTTACATTAGGCTTCAGCAAGGACAATCTTTTGTGAATTTTTACATCTGTTCTCATCACAGTGAACAAAATAACAAGTCAAACTATTAACCGTGGTACAACCCATCCATATATAATTCTGGAGGAAGTGAAGACTAATGAATATACTTCATCACTTGTAGGCTAGCCTTCTGGTGTATCTGTTAAAAAATTGACAAACTTGACTACTACTGAGAATGTGGGGCACATTCAGGATTTGGACAAAGAAGGGCTGGAAGAGAGTCAAGGATTACATAATTGTAACCACTAGTCATGGCAAGGAAAGTAGAAGGTAATGCTTTTAGAATAATTGTCCTCAATGACAATTTAAGTACTGAAAATCACATATGATACCACAGTCAGGTATATTCTCCACTGTCGAATACATCACTCTCAAAATAAGTAATGATGCAATTATTTCATACTTCATATCCTATATGACTTCATTTTAATCATCATTTGCTTCAACCAGAACATGTTCCACATCGCAGACAAAGGTATTAGGAATAGGCAGAATAGAAACAAAAACCAACTTGTCATGCCTAGCTAGGTGGCTCTTTCTTGTTCATATTTTGAAGGACATACACAAGAGCACTAAATAGTCCCAATTTGTCAAATGCCAAAGACTTCTGTTTTCCCAAATTTGCTCTCAGCGTACTCATGCTGAGATAAATTGAGCAATTAAAGAATCTGGGGTTAGGGTTTGACCTTTGAACATTAAATTGGTGAAAGTGCGTAAGTGAGATCCCCAGTGACTCTGCAGCCACTAAAGTTCTACCCAGCAGGCAGCAAGCAAGTCTCTTGACAGAAAGAAAGCATTAAAAAATGGGGCAATCACAGTAGATTTTCATATGAAGTTCCTGATTGAATCATTTGAATATTGCACTCACCAATTGGCCATAGCTAATATTAAACCAAGAAAAAAAAAGCCACGGCAAATTACCATCTACAATTTACAATTCTAATTGATTTACAACTAACATGGAAATTAACATAGTTCATAAGTTTGTGTTTTTCTTTTATTCAACACAATAGTAAGCTAGCATAAAAGAGAACAAAAATGATAAGAACTCTAAACTTGATCACGGCATGGGGTAGGAAGAGTCTCTTCTCCTTCAATTACCACATTTTTTGAAAAAGAGAGAGCTCTGTGAGTTATACAAATGACAGCCCACTTTCTCAAAATCCACCCAAGTTGACAATGCAGAAAGAGACACATGAGGAGAGAAGGGCGGGGGTAGTAATTTGCCGACATAATGAATGCTAACCACGTCCTGGAAGCATAGATAGGTGTAGGAAACTTTCAAACTTACTCAACGTGTCACCCAAAATCTCTCAATGCCATGAAAATATATCAATTTTATTTAACAATGTCTACAAGAATTTTAGCATACAAATCGACACCTAATTTAATAGGCACTTGATCATGAGTTAAATGGACAAATAGTATAGATCACATCTCATAATATTTGAGGACATGACAATCTCATAATTTGGAATTAAAGATTCCTAGAGTCTCCTAAATGTGTTGACTTCCACATCTTCTCCTAAACCCTAACAAAGAAGATGCTGAGTTCGGGCCCACCACTTCCTTCTGGGTTCATCATGTAATAAGTCTCGGAATCCTTAGACCCAACAACTCGCTCAAAGAAGGAACGCATATAGGTGAGCTCCCCTCGGGGGCTCATTCCCATCATCACTAGGCAAGACACCAGCACCCATTGACACAACATGCAACATTTGCATGACATTCAAGTCATCCTCAGTAGGCTCTCTTCTGACACCATATCCTGTTTTTCTCCCATTACAATACATGGTCCAAATGGGCTCCTCAATGAGCTTAAACTTTTCTGATTGGTTCTTCTCGCATTCTAAGGCAATCCTCACCAAAGCCACACCCATATCTTGGAGTAACTTGCCCGTGGGGATGGCTAGCTCTAGCAATAACATGGGGAGGCATCTAGGGTTTTCTTGGATGGCCAAGCTTACCCTAGCCTTCCTATGCCCAAAGAGTGTCCCTGTGACGCGGGTCCCACCATGGACGCGCCCATTGTGGAACATGCCTGGTATAGGGCACGCAGGGGTGACTATAGGGAAGGATCTAAAGGCTGTCTTCACCCGCTTTATGATCTTGTTTGAGTTGGACCTGTTTTTCTTCTGTGAAGGTTGCTCTAAAGATATCTGTGGGCGCGTTCTCGCCCATGAGTTGCTGTCTGTCGATGATAGGGCCGTGGATTGCGACGGAGGGGAAGGCGGCGGGCTTTGCTGTGGCGATGTCATGGATTGGCAATCTAGCTTAGAGCTCAAGATGGTTTTAGATGGTTTTTGAGTTTGACGTACGTCGGAAAACAAAGGACGTAGAAATAGTGTTTTTAAGCAATTAAGAAGGTGGGGTTGTAATCAAATGGGTGGAAGAATGAATATATCATAAAAATTTTGTGGGTTACACGTTGAGCTAATTTGAAAGTTTCCTAAGCCAATCTATGATTTCAGGACGTGGGTAGCATTATCTATCAGAGTTGCGAGAGAGCAACCATACTCACAAATAAAAGTGTTAAATAACAATAAAAATCACCACTGACCTGAGTTCCAATTTCAAACGCCGGCCAACCGAGATGAGAGAGAGATAACTTCAATCCGCCGGCGACTGTACATCACAGATGAGAGAGATTACTATATATATATTTGGGGAAGAGTTCAGGAATCTAATCTACCATAAAGGGGAACAAAAATGAGAAGAGAAACCTAACCTCGAGTCTATTCCCCTTCAGTTGCCGCAATTTTCGAAGAGAGAGAGCGAGAGAGAGCTCTGAATTTTACCAATGGCGGACGACTTTCTCAAATCGGCCGGAAATTCGCCGGAGGGCGACGCCCAAAGAGACTGAGGGAGAGAGAGTTGGGCGGGGAACTCCCGTTAGCGTTAGTAGAGGGTGTGCAAAATCCGTTAACCGGATTTTCGGTTATGCCGGCGCGGGGGAGGGTCAACAGTGTTCTACGGGTGAGGAGAGGAGAGAGTGAGGCTCGTGAGAACACTGAGGAGGCCAGCTGGAGCAACTAGCGTTAGGCGTCGGATTAATGGTTAGTTTTTTTTTTTTTTTTGTTTTGAAGGCAAGGATTAATGGTCAGTTGGTTGGTTACTCAAGTTAAACTAGTTTTAAGATTACGAGAGAATACGAAGGAAATATAAAATTCATGACAAATTTTGTATTAAAAGATCAAATTGTTCCTATATTTCACTGAAAATAAAGAAAATTAATGAAAAAAAAAAAGAAAAATAAGGCAATTAATAAGAACAAAATTGGTAAACTAGTAATTAATATGTCATTGGAATTGTAAAGTGACAAGTATTGTAAAACGAGAAAAGTTAGTTAAAGTAACATGTATTTTGAAACGAAGGGAGTATATCATTAGAATTATAAAATGACAAGTATTATGAAACGAGAAAAATTAGTTAAAGTGACATGTATTTTGAAACGGATGGATTACTTGTTAAACATTATTTTTACTGTATATTGTATGATATACAGTATATTCTCCTTAATTTTTTTCTTAAATTTATAACTTTCTATCAATCTTTTAGATTAACTTTTACTCACCTTGATTGATGTACTAAATTATTTTTAACCGTTTTAAGTAATTAGATAAATTTAATCGATACAATCTTGCACGGAAAATATTTACATGACAATTTAAATTTTATTGGCCCAAATGTCAGTTGTGCTTGTTTGAGTTTGTGCACTAATTTACCATTTTCAAAAAGAGTGCATATCTTGCTAGCAAGCTAAGTTTAATTAGCAAAAATGATTTGTTGAGTTCTAACTTAATTGTCATGTTCAATTTTAGCTTGATCATCTTTTAAACCCTTCAAGTTGAATAAGAACTTGTTGCATGTAGTTTTATTTTCTACTTTTGTCATGTTAACATCATAGTAAAGTTAAATCAATTTATTTAATAATGAAATATCAAAGTGTCCTTATGAATCATACATGAAAATCACTCTATTTATGGTACACAAATTCTTTAAATACAAAAATCTTTTACCTAATTTCAAGCTTTCTCACCTAAGCATTACTCATTGATATACAGTTATGTACTTCGTAATTTACTTAATGGAACAACAAAAAATGTTTAAACTTTATCTATATTTCTTAAATTTATCTTTTTTTGTTAAAACTATCGTATTTCTATAGACATGCTTGGTCAATCACTAAAGTTTACATAGATGATTGTGAGATTTGATCCACTTTCCATCAAGGAGCTATATATTAGTTTTTAAAAAATTAAACTGTAATGTTTGGTTGGATGTAAATAGCCACGTAATGCAAACAAGTTTATAATTGTGTTTAAATTACCTTATTTGGTTATAAGAGAGTATTGCAGTAACCAACTATTTATAATTATGATTATCACAAATTATGTGTTATCTAATTATAGGCCAATTTAAGCAACCTTAAAAAAAAAAAAAAAGACACTCATATTAGCATAATTGTCATGAGTTGATCCATAGGAGTTCACTCCATCTTCAATGGATGATTTTGGGTTTTGCCCCTACACAAACATTCTCTCATTAGAATATCTAGTAAGAAATATAGTTCTTAAAGCCTATTTTTTGGGTGGTTAAAATAAGTGTGGTTTCGGATAAGATACTGAAATCTTAAATTTTTCTTAAGGGAGTAGTTGAGTGTCAAATTTTTAAATCAACTTCCCAACAAAAGATGCCTTTAATTAGGCTACCTTTGTTTAATTTTTTTTTTTTTAACTGAAGTAGTAACATTTAATAGAAACAATTAGCAGGGACAAGAGAAATTTAAGCCCAAAAATCTCACTAAAAATTGAAGACATCAATAAACATTGAAAGGAAGACGTTGCAAAAGCCAATGCAGAAACAAAAGGGAGCGATACAGGAAGGGGTTAATGCTTGTAGTAAGGCATACAACAATTCTATGCTATCAGCTTTTCCCACATGGACATTTTCATCCCACTTCGCCTTGTTCCAATCACAAATTTAAATCCACTTCACCTGCCTAAAAAGAGAAAAATGTACAACCATATAAAAACACGTTAAAATCATTTTCAAAAAAATAATTGTAAGAAAAGATTAATAAATACAATATGTCGATTAATATGCTTGAATAAACCGATGAAAAATAATTAGGTCGTGCATTTTGAATCTTAATATTGAAATTGCATCAAGAACAGATAATCACTGGCCAAGCAAATCGTCTATAGAATTTATCTCAATCAAGTTAATTTCATGTTGAAGAAAAAGTCAAATAGCATTAGTTCACATATTTTCAATATCAATTTGAATTTAAATTATCGGTATATAGGTCATTCTTTAGATGTAAAATAACAACAATAGAAACTGCTAAAGTTGTGCCTGGCTACCTCATTATAGACACGAGGGGGAAAGCCTCCAAGCTATGGCAATCTTTTGCAATTTATTCATCATACCAAGACAATGACACCCAGAATGAAGAACTCATCCCCCATTTCTCAAGTTTCTAGCCACAGTGCGTCCCTTATGAGATATGTGATTTCTTCTATTTCGAACCGTGACATTCCTTGGCATGAGTCACAATGCTGAACGATTGCCTTCAAAGTTCAAAGCCAACCCCTCTCCACACCATCTTCATGCTTGTCAGTCAATTCTATGTTCAGGGTAAGCTCGGGTGCTCAAAACTAGACCTACTAGCATCAATCAGGTATCCTTTTAGGCACCAAGGGGCTTCATGTTGCCTCCAAACATGATGTCAACTTGAGATGCATTGGTCACTTGGGAAACATCGGACTTCATGTCTATTGACATCTCATCATCAGCCTTCTTAACCTGAGCCACAAGGGCATTTGTACCATTTCGCCGTGCATATTTTCTGTTTACTTGAGGCTCCTGCATAAGAGCGAAATCAAAATGCAGGTTCAATTGTGAATATTTGTCATCGGTAACTACAATGACTTGATTATGATAGGGTTGATGAACGAGATTGTTAGTCATAATCTTGAGTCAACTATATATTCTACTGTCTTGCAATTGAATCCACGGCATAGACCAAGATTATCAAAATAAGTTGATAAAATTAAAGTGATTATAAGATTATCAAAATTTTGCAGCTTCAACAGTCGAACTTGGGTTCATAGGTTCTTTTTCTTTTTTTGTCAAGAGTCTAAAAACTAAAACATAGTCTCCTTAGACACAAATCCCATCTAGTTTTTGTGAATCCACACAATATAATGTACGAATTCATGAAGACATGAGTAATGTTGACTGTAACTTTTCTTATGATTGTCATAAAAATATATGTCTGTGTATAGTTTGAAAAAGTAGGGGAAAAAATGAAATGCTAAATGGTTGACCTCTTGTCCAGGTCTTCCTAACATGCTGACACTGGTTGGCTCTGGCAAGCCCTTCCGACGTCGATGCATTCTTGATGATGCCGTGGAATCTTGAGCTCTACCCGTCCTCCTGAAAAGTACGGCCCAATTAGCATGATATGGACTCAAGATAAGATGCATGAGCCTTGTGTAGAGGCAACAATATACCTTCGCGTATCCTCGCGAGCTTTTGCGTCAATCTCCTTATTAGGAGGCCACTCCGGCATGCTTGATGGATCACATGCATAGGGCATTGTACTGAAGTACTGCGAAATAAAAGGGCTAGATGTAAGCAAAATATTCTAGCTAGGAGAACAATTGCATTACTAGTTTGTAAATCCCTTATAGACTTTATCCATATTACATAATCATTAAGGCTTAAGCCAGAGCAAAAGGCATTTGCCTTGCACTCGACAAATTTATTTGAGACACTCAACGCCAAGTTAGGAAATTTTGGTTTTTGGACAGGTCAAGATGTGTGCCTTTGGGTTAGGTTCGATTTTTGTTAGGACCAGTTAATGATGTACATGTGAGTATGACCAATCAATCCAATGCCAATTTAGAAGAATATCACCCTAATTAGTAAAATGCAAGGGTTCAAATAAAACCACTTACTGAAGAATTAAGGGCAGAGGCTGCAGTCCCACGATTCTGCGGCTCGACAGATAGGAGAGTGTCCAAAAGGTTAACCACAGGCTCAGAAAGGCTTTTGCATCTTTCTTGGAGAGTTTTCTCATATGGAGCTTGAGGTTTAAACATAGTAGCATGAGGTAGCTTGGACTTTTGCCAAAAGTCCTCTGGTGGTGAACCACACAATTTGAAGATTTTGTGCAATTGTTCAACCTGTAAAGATCAACCAGTCTTTCGCTTCAATAACCTCAAAGACTACAGAACTCTCAACAGAAGGATTCCTTACTGCTCAGGATGAAAACAATGAAAAGCAAAAATAGATATACTTAAATTTCTCCACCTTACCTCAGTTTTTCCCTTAAGGATGGGCTTTCGGATGAACAATTCCGCAAAGACACATCCCACGCTCCACATGTCCACATATGCTCCATAATTTGTTGATCCTAGTAGAAGTTCAGGAGGTCTATACCAAAGTGTCACTACACGACTTGTAAGTGGTTGCTTGTACCTTGCACTTATGAAATTTGCCAAGCCAAAATCAGCCAACTTCAAAACCCCTCGTTATTAAACAAAATATTTGAGGTCTTGATATCTCGATGCATTACACCTCGCCGATGGCAGTAGTCCAACCCATATAAGATTTGTTGCATAAAACACTTGATCTGCATAATATAGTATGCCAAACTATCACTAGTCTAAACTTAGGGATATATAAGTACAAACTTGAGACCTAAATATATACCATACCATCCGAACATTTCGCTTTGTTCTCAAATATCATGACATAACTATAAATCTAGCAAGATAAGACTCCCACCCAAATACCCCACTCAATCGAAATCTTGAAATAAGGCGAGTTGAGTGTGACCATACACATATCCAAACTGACCCAATTCAATAACTAACCAACATGAATATTTCTGAAACCATATTACTTATCAAGCACAAAGTATTACACCACCAAATGGTATATTGGAAAAAATAGTGATCCAACTCGAAGAAACATTATGCGCAATCTCATCATCTTGAGTATGACTTGATCTAAACTCACGAATCCAACAACCCATTTGACAAATTTAGAGATCATATAATGTATTCCGAAATCGTTATGTAAAGGAACCGAACCTGAGCCTCAGTGAACTCAATGTCCGGGCTAGAGAGCAAGCCAGCAAGATCATGTTCCATGTATTCAAAAACAAGATAGATGCTACACGAAGTTTTCGAAGTAATTAAGCCGAGTAGCTTCACAATATTTGGATGATCAAGCTTTCGAAGAATCGTTATTTCTCTTGCCATGAACCGGACACTCTCTGGGTGGTAATTATCGAACCTCACCTTCTTCAGCGCTACGATCCTCGATGTTTCATATTCTTTTGCTCTAAACACGCTACTATAGGTACCTTGTCCGATCTGCATGGTTATTTATTACTTAGAAAATCACAAAAGATAAATTGATGGACGTCAATTTATCAAATTTAAAAAATACAAATACTAGAATTTAATCTGAGAGTAAACAAATCAAATTCGTTGCAAAGATTAATTTCGATTGACTCGTTCAGTTAAGTTAAGGTCAAGTTAATCATACATCGATATATGCTTAAATGTATAATTAACTCATCTTACAAATATATAAATTATGAGCTAGTTCCGAATCCATAAATTGTACTATCATATATGATAGTAATATTTTAATTTTTTAAAATTCACCTTTTATTTTCATAATCTTCTTTAAAAAAAATTATAAATTCTCTTCCCATTAATACGCTAAGTTAGCATATTTATAGACTCTCGGGATTCATAATATAAATGATAAGTCAAGCATGTGGGTCTGAATCATTCTCATCATGTAATGCATGTAATTGCCTAAAGGTTCATTTAGCTGTTAACGCTTTCGTGAAACCGAGATTATGTGTGATGTTATAATTAGAGCATTAACTACAATAACTACCTTTTCTAATTTCTCAAAGCCATCGGCGCGGAGTGGCAGCCAACCATGGATGGCTTCACCGGCGACGGCGCTGAGCCATCCAGGCCATCCGGCGGCCGTTAGTTCGGCGCCCACTTGACTACCTTTGGTTGACCCAAATCGCAAAGTCAACGAGAAATTAGATGTCGACCCTTTACTCTTCGAAGCCTTCAAATTCTTCCCAGCAGTAGCAGTAGCAGTAGTAGTAACTGTCATACTACTCTCCTTTTCTCTCTCCTCATCCCCCTTCTCCTCCTCCTTCTCCTTCTCCGCCTTCTTCTCCGGCGACTCCTTGGTCGGCGGCAACGGCGGGGTGGCCTGGCGGCGGCGACTTACCGTCCTTCGCGGTTTATCCAGAACCGGCGGAGGCGAGGCCGCCTCTGCCGCCGCCCGCTTCGACGTAATGCAACCCATTACTCAGCAATTTCCCATGAGCACCTGGGGAAGATGAAGATGGGTGAAATGGGTATGGGATGGAGAGGGGGAGGAAATTGGGGATTTTGAGTCGGCAATTTCTCTCCCCTCTCTGTCTGTGTGTTTGGGTATTTCTCTGTGTTTCTTCCTCCGCTTCCACCTCCCCCTCTGTTTATGTGTAACCTCTGAGTTAGAAATTAAGAAGAATGTGTTGGGTGGAGATCTGGGTGGAGATGCAACAATGGAGAGGAGAATTCGGGGAAAACCAGTAGTGTTTTGGATTTCTCTAAATGGGAGCATTGGCTTTTTGGGCATCAAATTTCATGATGGGTGTCTCTCTATCAATCTGGCTCCCTCTCCCTCTCTCTCTCCTCCCTTTTCATCTATGTAGGAATGCGAGAACTGCGGAAGACGTTGATGGATTCATGGAGGTGATTTTTATACATGGTTGCATATTTTGTTTTTAGGAATTGTGTGTGTGTTTTTTTAATTTGGGTCTTTTGATCTCAAATTTAATTGGGCCTTCTGGTTTTAATTTCACTGAGTCTTTGGCTTTAGACTTTCGGTTTAGTTTGAGTTTTCCCAAAAAAAAAAAAGGAAATATAAGAATATTGTTTTTTGGGATAAAGAGAAACGGTACAGGACACCCAAAAAAAAACAAAAGGGGTCATATGATGCACAAATTATTACCTATGACATCATAGACCTTCGATACACAGACCTTAATACTATTATATAAATGGAAGACTAAAATATTATCCTTAGTGCTCGAAGTCGAATGTAGAAGCAACATCACCTGAACCAAAATTATTATTACTGCAACTCCTCTTCACACGATTCGGAACTCCCCTGTTACCTCTTCTTGTCGCTAGCTCTCCCTTTTGTTTACGCTTACCATGTTTATTTTTCATAGTGCTCCTTGAATACTTCTTGTCGCTAATGGAGACAATGGAGAATAGTCGGGGTTGTCTTTGCCTTCCGCACACGCTTGAACCGTCTAAACTAATAGGTATTGGCTAAACATTGCCCAAATCTAGTGGTAATTGGATCCTTCGTGATGTCTCGTTATCATGCTAGTTTCGATCTCCATGTCTTGTTCTACTATGGCTAAATCTTGTGGCAAAGTCTCGCTTAAGACTTCTACAATTTCTGGTGATAATTGTTGAACTTACTTGACTCGAACAGTCATGTAACTCATACCAAGTGTATTATAAATTTCAACTTATTTTCCTTCCATAATCCGATCATAAAGATGACTTACTTATGGAGAGTGAATGCCTACAATTCCCCTTTTTGACAAATTTATAAGCCGACTTAGGTGGCTTTTCAACACTTTTATCTTTCATAAGACATGTCGGAACTTTTGTAGGATTTGAGATAGTCCTACCCTCCATGCTTAATATAGGATTTAACCCAAGGGATTGGGAGCCAACTTTGAAAACATTATTGGTCTCTTTAGTCCCGGAAATCAAAAATTGACTTTTTGTCATTCTTTCTTCCATATACTTCTTCCTCGCCAAGGACATTATGTTCTTTTACCACTTTGGGACCTTCGCCTTTATCTCCATACTAGTAATTAAATCAGCAATTTCGATCCATTGATATTGTACATGTTACCCAACTCACTCCTAACATTCAATAACTCCTTAAATACTTCCTTATTCTCATGGTCAAGTTTGATGGCTTGTTCCAAGTTTTTAGCTCTTCCTCCATACGATTCATTCGAACAAATGCATTGGCTCTTCTAAAATAGGCTTTGACATTGTGAGGATCAAAATCCAACGCGAAGAATTAAATGTAATAGTTTTATCAAAATCTTCTACCTTTAAACAACAAGTCTGCTAAATTGAGACATAGAGAAGTAGCAAGGTCCATCATTAAAGAAATATCATCCTCATATAAAGGAATTGAAAAGCCTTTTTCCTAAGTGAAGATTGCTTCGTGATAATTCCTTTCCCTAAAAAACTTTTTCCTTCTTTTGTAATCTCGTTGGCTTTGAAAAAAGCATATCGGGGATGACTCATCTTATTGACACAATTGATGACCTCTTCATCAAAATCCGTATCCTATGGATCGATAAGAAAAAGGGTGGTAAAGAGCCCATCTTAAAAGGGGAAATGACAAGGTAAAGACATACGCCCGGGGATGACCAGACAATTATCCCACCAATGGCTCACATCCAACCAAAATAGTCTACTAATGGCTTAAATCAACACTCAACCCAAACACCATGGCAACAACAACAACACTAAACTAAAATCATGGAAAAGTTCACTAAACACAATTTAAATAGACGAACTTCGGTGTTGAAGAGCTCCTGCATGTAAGAGATTGGTCACATCAATAACTCCTCTTGTCTAGTCAATAACGAACATCCATTCTCAAATGGTAACTCCCCAATGCGAGCAAGATCGTCGCTAAAATCCCAACTATCAGCAACAAACGACCCAACAAAATCACATAAAAAAACAAGGAAATAGAAACAAGACATCAAAATGGGAGGGAAGGTGAAAGATCTCGTGAAAAATGGCTAGATTTCGGTGGAACCCAACCATTTCCGACCAAATTAAAAAAGCCAAAGAAAGTAGCTTGGGCAGCAAGGAGAGAGAGGAAAGAGAGAGAAAAACGTGTGAAGTCGGGTTAGTTTGGAACTTTTTTAAGTCAACGGAATTTGTTCGTATCCACATTTAGAACTAGTATTTAATAGTTATAAAAATTAATATTACCGATTAATAGTTAGTAATGTTTTAGTGATGTTTAAGAGCAGTTTGACCCTAAAAACTATACATCCTCATCTACTAGTTAAAAGAGGTTATGAGCATTTAGGAGTGATATGTAGCGATTAAGAACATTTAGGTGTAGTTAGGAGTTATTATTAGAACAAATAAAATATCGAAACCAAATATGATCGGAATGATCTTATGCCATCATAACTTGATAGTTTAAATTTTAGGTGTTGTATATTCTGATTGTTTCCGAAAATAATTAGGACATAAAGGTTTTCCTTAAAAATGGTGGAAATATTAGCAACAATCAACTTTTTTCCTATCCAAACATAGCACAAGGAACCACATTGTTGTTTTCTTTTGGGGTGTGTTTGGTTGGAGGAAAATATTTTCTCAGAAAATTATTTTCCATGGGAAAAAAATTTCAAGAAAAATCATTTTCCACCCACATTTTTCTTTGTTTGGTAGAAGGAAAATAATTTTCTAAAATAGCTACTTAAATGCAAAAACCAACCATAAAAACTTCATAAATATGAAAAGAAAAGGTAAATAACTAATTCAACTTCAAAACTTATATATATATATATATATATATATATATATATATATATATATATATATATATATATATATTGAACACCTAAAATTGATAAGTTTGTACATCTCCCTATGATTAAATTTTTCCATCTATAAAATAATAGAAATTAAAAAAAAGAAACAAATATTGTAAAAAAAATTTTATTCATGAATTTTACAACAAAAAAGGAAAAAAGATAAGGACTAAACTTGGAAAAAGAAAGCTGAAGGTGGCATAGTAAGAGAAGCTTAGAACTTGAACTCCCAATGGTAAGACTTTATCTTCCGTTGATTGAGAAAGAGGAAAATTAAATTCCTTCCTCATAAAAGGAAATTTATTTTCCCTTGATTTAGGAAATTATTTTCCCTTAGAAAATATTTATCCACCACTTATGCTACCAAACGTCGGAAAATAGAATGATAATTTTTCGAGAAAATATTTTCCATTGAAACAAACACACTCGGTCTACAACAAAAGTTTCATTCATATGGGGTGTGTTTGTTTTAGTGGAAAATATTTTCTCGAAAATTATCATTCTATTTTCCGGCGTTTGGTAGCATAAGTGGTGGATAAATATTTTTGGGAGAAAATAATTTCCCTCAATCAAGGGAAAATAAATTTCCTTTTATGAGGAAGGAGGTTAATTTTCCTCTACCTCAATCAAGGGAAAATAAAGTCTTATCAATGGGAGTTCAAGTTCTAAACTTTTCTTACTTTGCCACCTTCGATTTCTTTTTCCAAGTTTTGTCTTTATCTTTTTCCTTTTTTGTTGTAAAGTTCATAGATGAAATTTTTTTACAGTATTTGTTTCTTTTTTTAATTTCTATTATTTTATACATGGGGAGATGTACAAATTTATCAAATTTAGGTGCTCAACATATATATATATATAGGGTTTTGAAGTTGAATTAGTTATTTACATTTTCTTTTCATATTTATTGGGTTTTTATGGTTGATTTTTCATTTAAGTAACTATTTTAGAAAATTATTTTTCTTCTACCAAATAAAGGAAAATGTGGGTGAAAAATGATTTTCCTATGAAAAATATTTTCATGGGAAAATATTTTTCTTGCAACCAAACACACCCATGGATTTTGAATCTTTTCTTTTTTGAACAATTTCAAAACTGTAGAAATATAAATCTCCACCTGTAGAAAGGAGCAATTACCTCCAAGTTTCCAACATCATACCTCATTGTAAATTTAAGAATTCCATAAAATAGAAATTCAATAAATTATAATGCAAGACATACAATTTTTCTGTCAATCATATCGGACATACAAATCGTTCAATCAATTTAATTTATACACACAATGACAAGGGAGAATGAAGGTATTTTGTACAAGAACACAACCAACCAAGATTGATCCGTCCAAATTTAGGCACATGAAAGTGAAGATGTACCCATATTTACCCCAAATGAGCAAAAAGTAGTTCCAAAACAATAAACTTACAATTTTTTTTTATGAGGATCCCTTGGCTTAGGGTTAGTAAAGTTAAGGGATCATCGGCCTGTGGATCTGGAAGGACTATAAGTCAGATCAGACTCCTTAAACACCAGGCACTTCTCGTCGCAAGAGAGATACCTCCTCCTAGGTTCGATCCCGGTTGTACCCTTTACATGTGCTTGGGTCGAACAATCATCGCTTTCTCTCAGTGCTTGGTCAGTAAAATCCTAGAACATAGTAGAATATCTTCTCTAAACGACTACAACCCTCAGTATGTAATGTAGCTTTCTCTTCAGCTTATTCTCCACCTCCTCTCCTTGTTTTGACACTTCCAAACCCTCATGCTTCTATGTACAGTGTCAGCATTAGCAAGCCCAAAAACAACCCAAAAAGAGGAACAAATAAATCAATCAGATCTCAGTAAAAACACTCGGCAAGGCTTCAGCAAATACTTGACCAAAGTTTCAAACAACAATCTGCTCCTCCTTGAGCCGAAGGGCTATGGGCATTTGATCTTTGTTTCCGAAATCCATCTGACCATTTATGGAGTTGTGAAGCCTTGTCTGTTGAGATTCAGAGTTCATGGTGTTAGTGTTGCTGCCTCTAGCGGCTGGCACATCGTGGTTGTGCTTCCCTTCGTATGTAGTTATCACAGCTTTTGGGTCTGTGGATGCCCTCTCTACGTGTTTGCGAACTTTGCAACCCGCTGTGGTACACTTATAATAGCTCCTGAACACAAAAATTGACAACATATTTAGAACTGCTGTTTTGGATTGTACTTGGTATATTGTTGCAAACCCGGCAAAATTGACCTATACCCGATTACTCAATATGAGTCCTGTTCCTCCAGCTTAGGACTCTTTATGCGAATTATGGTGTTCAATTTTAACATGAATTTGACTTGAGCACTCCTATCAAATCTACTCAATTTTGCTCTGTCTGAGTGGGGAGTTCATTATCCATAATACGGAGCTATCAAAAATCCTATGCTCTTATAAAAGATTTGTACCAAACTACGTGGCCTAGATTATCGTAACCCTATTTTGATAGAACCTGAGTGACCCAATTCCGAATTAAATAACAACATTGATTGCATTTATTGACAAGCTTATTGGACAAATTGGTGACATTTGACCTAAATATGATCTGTCCCAAAAGGCCCATATGCAATGTGGGCCTAAATACCTAGTGAAATTAGGCCATATTCCATTTAGTTATAAAGAGTTGTAAGACTGTAAGAAGTTGTAAGGAAAATTGTAAAGAGACTGTAAGTTATAAAAAATTGTAAGGGTCTATATGAAGTCTGTAAGGAGCTAGTAAGTTATAAGGAGTTGTAAGACCAGTAAGTTAAACCTAAATGAAATAAGGCCTTAGAGTCTTCAGCTAATTTGGAATAGACTTAACCTGAATATGACTTAAACAGACAGCCTGTTATATGTTTAGAACGGAATAACAATTACCTAGGATTAGGATTTCCTTTGACAACTTTTTGCCCATACTTCCGCCATCTATAGCCATCATCCAAAAGATCAACATCACTCCTTGTCTGCACCACGATTTTTGGCTCTGTCATTGTCCTGTGGGTAAAAGGGGCGTCGGATGGGCCAGCTCCAGCAACTCTACACACATATGGTAAAACCATCCTCAGAAAATCAAACATATACACCTTAAAACAAACCCAAAAGACGGGGTGGGGGTTGGGGGCCGCGGGGGGGAACCAACACAGTTTTGCAAAACATTGGCTTAATAATATACTTGCCTTCTCTTGGCATTTGGCTCGTCCTCATCATCATCTTCATCGAGTTGCTCATAGTTTTCACCCGATTCTTCACTATCACTAGGCCCATTTAGCTGCATAGACGTGGCTTGGGTTGAGTCGTGGTCCCTCCCTAGGCCAGCTGACCAATGGAAGTTACCCATTTGGCCAGCATGATCAACCAACCCATTGCTGTCTTTTCCTCTTCTCCCAGATTGAGGAGGCTCATGGTTATGCTGTCCTTTGTAGATGATCTCAGTTATGTGCCCATCGAAGGACCGTTCTACCTTCTTCTTAACAGGGCAAGTGGGATTAGTACATCGGTAATAGCTTCTGGGGTATTCGCTCCCTTTGACTTGTTTCTGCCCGTATTTCCTCCAGTTGTAGCCGTCATCAGCTGGCTTGTCAACCGGGGCAGGGAAGGTCTGGGGCCTCCTTTCCTGGTGGGGGGCATTTGAGAGTTCAGGAATACGCGACAGGGCATTAAAAGTGGAGGGTTGGTAAGTCATTGATGAAAGCATAGGGGCTGGGGCTGGGGCCGATGAAGATGGGTGGAAGTCAGGTTGGATGCCCAAATGGGAATTGGAAAGTGCTGCTTGAGCAGTTGCCTGAACCAGTGCTTGTTGCGGAGACATTCCATATGGACTCTGCATATGTAGGAAAATTAACACTTTAGAACACTAAATCACAAGGTCATGAAATTGTGAACCAACTTTAATGGGAAACATTATTAGATGAAATTGTGAACCAATAATGCAATTCAGACCAACTAAAATCAAACTCAAATGCCCCAATCTCATATTTCAGAACCCATTTTATCGATATACAATCAAAATTAACCTGACTTAACTTCAATAATCCATTTTTGTCCCTGAAAAAAAAATTTTAAAAAGAAAAAAGAAAAATCAATTACCAGAGAACTAAAGAAGGTGGTGGGCGAGTTGAGAAAAACAGAGGGACTAATCCCCGGCGAAACAGAAAACGCTGGCGAAACGGTCATCGGAAGAACCAAATTCGTCGGCTTATTCTGCCTAAACCCAGACGACCCACCACCGCCGCCGGCACCATTATCCGCCTTCTCCGACGACCCACCATCGGCATCCCCAGAAAGCTCAGCCCCAGGCCGGCGGGAGCCGCCTGGTGGTTCATCTCGGCGTTGAGGAGGTCGGAAAAAGAGCCGGAAAAGTTGTCGGAAAACAAGTTGGAGGCCATGGTGAGAGCACCAGGGCTAGCTCCAGCGAAGAGAGACTCTGCCGTTGATTTTGGCGGGATTGTGATGGTTGTTGGGCGTTGAAGATGATTGAGATGACCGGGAAATTTGAGCTCTGGTTTGAATTCACTCATCCCAAAGATGATTCCAAAATTCAACTTTTTTGGTTTTGGATTATTTTGATTTGATGATGGATTGGGGTTGGGGTTGGGGTTGGGGTTGGAGGATTTGTTTTTGGTGGGAGGAAATGTGGAAAGAGTAGAAGGGTGGAATGGGTTTTATAGCTTACTTTAAGTGGAGAAAGGGATTTTTATTTTTTATTTTTGAGGTTGGATAAGGATGAATTTTTGGATTGGGTCCTAGTTAAACTCAAATTAAAATCAAAATGAAAACCAAGGGACACACATGCTTTACAATCAGATTTTTTTTCCATAACAAAATTATAAGCATGATGTGAATTTTGCTGTGAATTTTTAGATTTACTTGTTTTGAATTACGGTTAAATTGATAATAAAGTTTATATTATTCTATCACGATAATATTATTTTCATATATGATGTAATGCCCCGTTCCCTAATACCACTACGAGCAGTTACCGAGATTAGTTTCAAGGATCAACGATCTGTTTCCGTAAATCACCGCAAGTCTTTCCAACATGTTAATTGTCCCAATAAATCACCAAAAAGGAATATATGCTTTTGGTAATATAAATAGTCATTTTAATCCTTTCAAACCACACTCAAGATATTGCACATGATCTATCATGTCAAATGAATCTCTACTCTATGGAGTTATATTATTCCTCATCAACATTCGAGAACGATGGGTTAGTGTTCAAAAGGAAGTTACAAGTTTAGACTCGATCGACATTATATTTACAACTCCCTCCACCCCATAAACCTTGTCAAAATTTTTCTATTTCGAATGTCCCCTAAAAATTGTCAAAATTTTTATATTAAGTAATAATAATAAGTTTTTATTTAAACTATAGAGTAATAAACGATATTTTTTTTAAATTTTTAAAATTTGATAAGTGTATGGGATGGAGTAGTCAGTATTGACTTTTAAAGGGTAATGATTCATTTTTGACATTTTAGATTTTTTTAGTTAGATGATTTCCATTTTATAAATGCCTTTTCGTTTGTTGTTAATGAATCTTCATTTTTTATTATTAAACAAAAAGATGGTGAATAGCAAATTAATTGAGTAGTTAAGGAAGATTATGAAGTTTTATATAAAAAAACAGTCAATAAACTTTTCGTAGAACTATCTATACATGAAATCATCTGCATTGCTCATTTTTTCAAATTTCATTTTATACATTAAATTTTTAAAGACGGTTTCACTTAAAAACTAATGGAAGAAGAAATATTAGGTGAAAGTGACATATTTGTGTTGATGCATGTGTTGCTCCACCAATCAATTGAGGATGCATTTTTTAATGATAGGTATCCCTAATGCTCGTTATTTGTAAAAAAATTGAAATTTCATGTAAAAGTTAGTAATTTTTTTTAAAAAAATATTTATAAAAATTACAGAATAATTTATACATATACATATATTAGTATAGAGAGCTTAAATCAAGCCCATATCGATAAATATAATTTCTGCATCCGCCACTACTATAGTAGCGCCAATCAAGTACTTATAAATAAATTTATAATTTTCATAAAAACCAAATAAACAAATTTGTTTGGGCAATTATAATGAATGAATTAATGGAGGGTGGTCCCTTTTGTTGTTATTTCTTATTTGTCATTGCAACTAGGAGCAAGTGATGGCTAGCTACCAGCCGACATATTTGCTCTTTTAATTGCATACTATAGTTAATATAAAAATATTTTTTTAATTTTTTTTAATTCATTATTTATAAATTTAACTCATTATTTGTCTTTTTTTTTAATTTTAAACTTTAAAATCTTAGTTTTTTCGAAAAAAATTCGGATAAGGACTATATTTTATCTAAATTCACAATATTACTAGATATTATTCATGAAATTACAATTGATAGGTTTTAGAAATATACGCATCCAACATAACAAACATATGTGATATGTAATTTTATAAAAAAATAGTCAATCTTTAACTTAATTAAATGCATGATTGACATGTATGATGTTTATGTGACATTAGAATAATGTACGATAAAAGTTGAATATAATCAATATATGATTGACATGTATGATATTTATGTGACGTTGCAATTATGTAAGAGTATCGCCATACCGTCTTTTAACGAGTGATATTGTCTCTCGTTTTTAGAACGAATCTATCAACTTTTTTTCCATATTATTATGGTTATATATGGTTGAATTGTTAATTGATTATCGGATATGTCCGCAACGAGTATCAATTCGTCAAATTCGGAATAGCACGACAAATAAATCTATTCGATAGGAAGATTATATGAGATTTGTGGATCTCCTTGTTAGAGGTTATATGATAAAACAACGATTGAGTAGAAGAAGAATGTTCATAAGAGTTTCAATTAATTCTTTCAATTAAAAGATTTATTTTATTATTTTAATTGTGAATTTGAGTTTTATTATGTTTGCGTATGTTCTTCGATGAATGAATTTCATCCATTATTGTAAAAAAAAAAACTTAATTCAACTAACCCTTATACTTTTTCTTCGTTATTTTTTGTTTTGTTTTGTTTGTAATCGATCATGTATTGAGCTTGGCATCTTGGTTGGATAGCAATAATACTTTTGAAAGTCTTTATCACTATTTTTATTTACTGAATTAATTAAATTGTTTCCAATCACAATAAGTTTTATACACAATTAGTTATTAACTGTGACCTAATCAGTTTAATTAAACAGAATAATTTTCTATTTGAGAAACAATTATTTTTACCCCTTATAAATTTACTACTTTAAATTATTAGTAGGGACACAACCACTCCCAAATTGCACGTTCCAAAGCATGAATCTTTTTTTGTTTTTGTTTATTTATGTCATACTCTTGTTTTTGGTACAAATAAGTCGATGTAAGATTAATATCCACATTTAGACCGTGGTTCCTACACCATCATATTTATTTTTGAAACCTCCTTCCTTTACAAATTATATATATATATATATGTGTATATATATATATATATATATATATATATATATATATATATATATATATATATATATATATATATATATATATATATATATGTATATCATAATTTCAGATTTATAAAATCAGATTATCATATATAAAAATGTTCTTTATTCTTTAGAAATCTACTTATTATTTTCATGATCCCTTTTTTAAAAGGATAATTTCTCTTTCCATAATTTCTCTTTCCCTTAATAGTCAGGAGATTTATAGATCTGAACTTACAATATATATCATATAAGTATTGACCCTCACAGAAAAAAAAAGAAGAAATATAAAGAACACCTCAGCCAGTCAACTACATGAAGCAATTACCTTCTGATTCTCTCTCTCTCTCTGGGTTTTTTTTTCATACCAAACAGTACCTTATGATTAATTATTTGACATTTCTCCACGTATATGTTGTCATCAAACAAAATTCAATTCTCCATGATATTTGTCGTACAATCAAATATTCAAATCCTACCTACATATTAGGAGCAAACTTGCAAAGACATGAAAGAATATTTTTCAGCATTTCTCCAACATTTATATATAATTTTCTTTAATTATCTTTGATTATCCTAAAAAAAAAATTATATACTCCAAAGTTCTCTTTTTCATGATAGAATGACTTACTACTTAGGGAAAAAACAATTATATAACGTACCAGTCCATGCATTATTTTTTGAGACTTTTCCAAAACATTTCTTATTTTTTAAACCCTTAGTTTAATTTGAAATATATATATATATATATATATATATATATATATATATATATATAATTTGTGTTCTTTTTCTTTCTTGGTTATGGAGGAAACTTATAAAATCTTCATAAAATTTCCCCAAACTACTTTATGTTTCAATAATTTCTTAAAAGATTACTTGTTGTCGTACATATAAATTAACTCATCTTCAATAAATTAATTAAGGTGGAGTTAGATACTAATTTATGTAATGTTAATTTGTATGACTGCTTTACATTTGAACTTGAGAATAGAAATTAAAACAAAACATTAAATTAAGTGGCAAAACAAAAAAAAAGTTTCAAGTTTGGGTTTGAGTCAACTAAATGAAATAAAGAACTATTCTAATGTTCTTTTCCCTTTTGGTACAGATTAGATATAAAAGTCGATGTAATATATGATTCAAATTGAGGTTTCTCATAACAAACAATTCATATAGACTTTATCAATTAATAAGTGACACATATTTCGACATTGAGAAGGTAGCAATTTAAATCGTACGCATAGGGGAATTTGTCTTAATTACCCTTGGAATCCTCCATCTCCCTTCCTCATACATTCCCCTATTTAGTGCTCCATGAGATATCAACCTCCATCCATATACAAATATTTTTTTAAAAAAAAACACTATGACAAAATTTGAAACAAGTTGGGCAATTTGACTTGATGAAGTAGGACATGACTATATAGTATTCTCAATTGGTTCACCAACTTTACTACATAATATAATATACTTGCAATTTGTGTGTATATATATATTATATATATATGGACCTGTCCATTATATTAATTGATTCTGACAGTAAAGGCTTTGTACTAGAAATGAAGTGAAGGGGGAGATGCATATATACATGAATTAGGTTGAGGTTAAATATGTGTTTGCCATGAAGAATAGGGCAGTGAAATTAATTGCCCTCAAAGTTGATTTTTGTGCATATTCAAAACAAACAAACTCTTTAATCATTAAGGACATAATCGTACAATCATATACTCTAGCGGAGAATGGATGAGATAATGATCCACGATGGTATAGGGAGGGAAAAGGCTCCCTCTACTTGAAGCAATGGGAGATTTTGGACGAAAATAATTTAAAATTTAAAATTAGTGTAAAAAGTGATGAAAAATACACTATCCATCCTCGGTAAACAAGTTATCATGCCTTAAATTGATGAATAAAAGTGTTTATGATTTAATAGTAATTCAAATTAAATAAAGACCCCCAAATTATTTTACATGTAATAAATAAGTTAAAATATTATCAAATTGAAAAATTAAAGAGTTGTTGATTTAATAGTAATATATTAGAAGTAAATACCCCAATGGCTGACATGTTTAATGCCAATTTAATGGTCGGCTCATCTCAAAACCCTAAAAATGAAATTATTGGTATTCAAAAATCCCGTAAATAAATGCCCCCATCTCTTATTTATCACACTTTAACAGAGGATATTTTTATGGAAATGGACTAATGGGTTTGGTGAGGGAAAATTGTATTTGCATTTATCATGAACTTTATTTTTATGAATGACCGTCGGAGAGAGATCAAAATTCAACTTCTAGTGTTGGAGACTTTATGCACAAGTAGTGATTTTCACTCACTTTAATAATAAATCCTCCATTAATTAGATTGACCTAATTATTGATTTGTAAAGGGTATATAGAACTTTCCTAATCCTATGAATTTTCTTCATTTATAAAATTTTATTTTTTAAAAAATAAGTGTCAAATTGATTGAACCCATCTATATTTATGTCTTTGGAAGCTTAGTTTTTTTAAAAAATATATAAATCAATTTGAGGAATTCGACAAATTTTCAGGGTAGAGAAGGCCTTTTTCATGTTGGATAATATAGCATGCAAAAAAGGGCACTAATATATATATATATATATATATATATATATATATATATATATATATATATATATATATATATATATATAAATGTAATTTGAACTCTAAAGTACAAATTAAAGACGTGCATTCAATCTCACCTATAAAAAATTACAAAAAAGGGGGAAGGAAGGAAGTAGAGATGATGGAGACCTACTTATACTTTAGCCAGCCATTTATTTTCAGAGGTCCAAAATTAAAATTTGTTTAGCTCTTTAATTTCTGCATCAAAATCATCAGTCAACACATTATGTCATGAAAATCTAATATTAAGATGCTATTTATTATTATCCACTTGAATTTTCTATTTCGTGAATACCCAAATGACAACTATTACAGAAAATGAAAGGAAATTTAAAATATAAAATAAATAAATGAAGGGAGAGATGAATCTATTATTACTGGACGAGCTTAAGTGAACTTTTGGAAGATACTCAGGATATGCCCTAATTAAATATGTAATTAAGAGATGTTTAGAGTTAAAGTCAAACACATTAAACTAATCATCAACCTGCTTAATTTGCTGTATTAACCTCTCTATCCCTTTGCACGAAGCCAAGAGGCATCCTGTCCTTCCATTTTTTCTTTATTTTTAAAATTTTTTTTTTTATGAATTAATAAAGAGTGAGAATGTTGTATTAGACTTCCTGACAAGGGTAAAGGACAACTGAGATTTTGTGTTGATGACAAAACTTGACCAAATTGTCATGCATCACAACAAATTTCAGATGTGCCCTTCAATGGACCCACAAACGGATTATTCTAATCAGTCAATTGTAACTTTATTAGTATATCATTATACGACAATTTTCATTTCAACGTTTTCATTTCAGCGTTTATAACAGCATTGTAGCTCCTAATAGCTAGTAAATGTTTATGACTATGTATATTAGTAATTATTGATAACTGTTAATCACTAATTGTAACCATTGCTAAACGTAGACCGTAATCGCTAACAGCTTACCGCAATCACTTGAAAAATTTCTTTACAACTCCCACATGTAAAGATCATTTTTAAGGTCTATAGTTGACCAAATCATCATCATGTACAAGGTCAAAAAAGTACTTAACGACCAAATCATCATGCATCACCACAAATTCAGATGAATAGTTGACCAAATCATCATCCATAACAAAAACAAATTCAGAGAACATTTGACCTGATCAATTATGCATTACAACAAATTCAAATATAAAACATGCGGCTTTCGCAGTTCAAGCTCAACACACTCCTTGTATACTCATGAATCATAGTTGTTTCATATCTCAATTCTTCAACTTCTACATTTGATTTCATACAGAAAGATGAATCTATACAACCATTAAAAATAACAATTGATTAAATCTTAGACTCCAAAAAGTAGGTCGAGGATACAGCCAGGCCTTCCACATCATAAGTGCGAACCAGCCTCTGCCTTTTGTTGGGTGACTCGAGCCAGCAAAACTCGAGATGGAAGGGATAGGATTCTGCCACGCACTTAGCTATGTCACAAGGGCAACCCATGTACATGCCTCCAGGCAATAGAGTTAGCTGGAACCCTTTATCGAATGTGATTAGGTTATCATGCATTGTGCCTTTCCATTGAACATTGGTGGTGATATCTCCTCCTTTGCTTCTTGTAGTTATATCCTACACGTCCGTGATGCAAAGCAAGAGAGCAAAAACATCATTAGGCACTGTTAGGGTTAGGGTTCGATAAGCAGCGGAAGCAAAAACATAATTTGAGGATGTAGGTAGTTGATAAAATCAATTACACAATAAGGTGATGGACACATAAATGTTAGGTGGAAAATCCAAAGTGGGAAAAACTACAAGCGGCAACAATATAATCCAATATAATAAAGAGAGAGGACGATCTTCAAAGGCGACATCTCCAACGAGATAAATCACAAAGGAGAGTACAATAACGATCTACATCGCTCCGCTCAATGAGATCAATAAAAGCAGCTTACAGTCCCTTATCTAAAACTCTCATAAACGAAACTTTCTCAATGAAGAAAAATGGAATAGAAAAAGGACACCCACAAGGTGGTGCCAAGAGGCACAAAGGTGGAGTAGAAATTGGCCACACGCCACACACGCCTAACTAGGTTAAACAAGCTAGTATATACAAAAACCAACAAGAAAAATTCTAAAATAACTCTTGGTGGCTGCTAATTACAAGGTAAAAAATAACCTAAAACAAAAGAGAACCTGCAGCAAACACAGAAACCACATAGCTGCAATCAACACAGGTTGCATCGGCGGACACGGGCAGCGCTGCTGGTGGTGCAAACTGGTAAGTTCTTCAGAAAATGGGCCAAGTTCTGATAGCTCGGGCCCACCAGAAGCTTGCCAACACAAGAGAAGAAGAAACGGTTCTGATATGGGCTAGAAGCTAAGGAAATTTTGGGCCATACCCAATAGGCACCTTACTGATGGAAGGAAAAAAGGTTGATAGAGAAGTTTATATAAGTTATGTGCCGATACTAACCATGATTAGATCATTAAAGAGACAGCACATCAAGAACACTTTGATTTGCCTCACAGATGAGAGATGAGAGTTGCATGCTGTAGTGACAACCAATGTAAGACTAAGTTGCATATTTCTCTAGGACAAAAGCAGAGTTTTGTCAAATGTCCACTTTCTGGTCGCTGAAATTGGGCAATTTTTAGCTTGGATTGTTGGATTAAAGCAAAAGTTTCTTTAAACCATCATTTATTTCCTTTCTGTAGAATACTAGGTACTACTCGAACACGTCTCTCTGTAACTCTACAATTTAGGGGTAGGTTGCTACATCAGGCCTGACCCATATGGGACTCTTGAGGTAAGGAAGAGTAGAATTTTGTTGCATTATGTAGTGACAAGTGACAAACTGACAACTCATGTAACACTGTGTTGAATATTTCTCTAGGACAAGAGAGGACTTTTGTACGCTAGAACTCTGGATCATGTCTTGAAATCAAAACTAAGTGTGTTTGAGCAAGAGTGAGACTAGGTTGGTGAAGGTGCTGATATTGAGAAATTTCCCTCCCAGATCCTACTTTTGTACTTTTTGTAAGGGATAAGGTGTTGAAGAAGACAGACGACAATACTCTAAGGGAGACTCAGATGGATCACTTTCCAAATTATTTGTAATAAAATGCACCCATAGAGATCATCAATGTAACTTCATTGAGGCCCAGAATTCATCATTTTCAGAAGACAGCAATTGTTCCTAGATGAAGATGTCATGTAACTATCGAAAGTGAAGTCTAATATTGCCACCCTCCATGATGTTGTTTTATCATTTTCCTCAAAATATTACATTTTTTGTTGATGCCTAGCCCAGCAAGCATGCTCCAACTTACAGGAGGGACTGAAATGTTTTGCTCCCGCGAATGAGAAAGAACGGAGTCCCAGGTCACTACAGTAGACATATTTTATTTTAACCCACCCCCCCAAGCCAAAAAAATCCTCCGAGAATTTCCCCTTTGTGTCATACCCTGGGCTATAGTCCACGGTTCCTAGTATAACTATCGTGTTTATAAAAGAAGAGTTATTGTTTGCTATATGCACTGTTTATAATTGAAAAATGAATTGAGCGAGTTCATGAGTGAGTCGAGCATCATCTCATCTGTGAAAAATGAATATAATGTTTTAAGAATTAATCACTTATCACAGGCCTCCCCAATCAACTCCTACAATTCTCTAAGCTGCAAAATGGACGGTTACAAACATCCCTGGAAACAGCACGACCCCACCTCAAACCCCCACAAATGCTTCACCTTTCCTCCTGCCCACATGATAGAATATAATCACACTGATCTCTTAATCTCCTGCAAGCACTCAGGTGAGGCTGTATAAGAAGAAAGGGCATCAATCCACATTCATTCTCATCATGCTTATCTCATGGACTCTCTTTAAGGTCATCATGTTGTTTACATTTTTTTTTTACCTACGAAATATTGTTTGATTATTTCAGCATGATCTCAAGAGACTTACCTTTTTTGAGGGGGAGCTCTTTTCTGATGTTTGCACCAAGCAGACATCTAGAAAACCACATTAAGCTATCACTGCACAAATACTCTTTTCACATTCTTTAAACCAAGGATTTTAAGGATTTTATGATAACCAGCAGTAAGGAGTGAATTTGTCCTTTATACTAGAGTGCTTTTAATTTAACAACCAATCACTCTATTTTTTAAACACAAATTATTCATGGTCACTACTAGATAATTTAACATGACTAAATATTTTATCTAACTTCCTTTTTACATCCAGTGATAAATCAATCTGATAACTGCCCCATAAGTATTCCATATCACCTAAGAAAATATAACAATTGCATGGGCTTCCAGTACACCTCTCTACTAAGCATTTGTGAGAACACAAGGAAAACTCATTTTAACATGTATTTCCAAAATATTTAATTTATGACAGTCTATCAGTGAGAGCCACAAACCTGTATCAATTGACCATTTTCATCAATTTCTAGTGAAGCCACTGTATCATATTCGGCTATTGTTGAACCATAGACACCACTTCGCCTAGTAACTGAGTGACCCTTCCATCGACCAAGGAATGGTGAAAGCCTATTTCTCTCATGCTGCAAAAACCAAAAGTAATTAGCAAAGGATATTAACCCATAGCGAGTAATATTATCAAGCAATTAAAGAAATAGATTTTACCAAGAGTGACTGATGAATGATACCTCAGAGTCCTCCAAGGAAGGGGGACATCAACCCTACTACCTCTCTCTTCAAGAAATAGGATAAGCATATCGAGGACACCCTTTGGATCCATGATATGGAATGCTCTTGCTCGCATATCCTTATTCATCGAGTAAAGGCAATTCTCACATACAACAGATGGCTGGGAAGAGGGAATCTTCAAATTTCTGTTCAAGGAAAAAGCTCATTTTTACATTTTTTCATGAGGAAAGTTCATTTTTTTCATTACAGACAACTTCGGATAATAAAAAAATGAAGTTCCAAATTTCTTTTTCCAGGTTAGTTAAGAACGATTGAGCTCATGTTCCATATGCAATAGGTTTGAAGAAAAGGTCATATGACATTAAAAGGTACATCAGACTATACATGTCCTAGAGGATTAAAATATATACCACACCTGCACCTAGTGTGGATCCTACAGTTGGCAACATAGGGGAAGATCAAGATGTATGCAGCCCTGCCCTTAATAAGTCACAAATGAAAGAAGGGTAAATCTAGGTCATCAATATTGAAAAACTATTTATTTCTCCAATTGAAAAAGATATGTGAATTGACCATTGCTTAGCAATTGACAAAATTCTATAAATCTAGAGTTTTTTTGAACCATTTAAAAAGTTCTTTTATCCCAAGACCCTATGCTACAAAATTTACTTTGCTCGTTCACAAGAGAAACCACCTTAAAGAGGTAAACAACCTACCTGGGGGATTCTTCTCCTGTGTCATCTTCCCCGAGCACCCCTGTCGTAATACAGTTTCTAACATACCAGCAGTCTGATATCTTAGAGCAAATGCCCTCTCACTTGGGAAGAAGCCAATCTGCAGACTAATGAAGTTTTACTTCAAAAGGATAGAGCAAAATCACCAAAAGCTAGTTACAAATGACTAGGACTCAAGAACTTTCAGATTACTAATTGTAGTTCTCAAAAGAGATACCTGTTGGTACTTATCCACAGTAAACATGTTACTTTCTTTGATTTTGTACTCAGCCCATTCAGGTTCCTCCCCATACAATGGAGGCTGCTTTATGTACAACCTGGAAAGTTATAATGATCAGCACAGATGAAATATCTAGTGGATGCCAGTGACATAGTCTGATGGATAATGAATGTACAAAATTCACTAATAACAATGCATAACGTGACATTCATAATGCAGATGACCATCTAATGAATGCCTGTGGTATAGGAAAAGAAACTACAGCACACACTCATCACAAAAACTTCATGTTCCTACCATATTCAGATCAGCAGCAAACTCAAGGACAATGTCAATCACTCCTATAGGAAAGACTGATGAGGTCAAAACGTCAGCAACTTTATCCCTAACTAGTGAATAATAAAAGAAAGTTCTCAGGAACCGTGAAAGTGGGCATAATTTCACATGGGTGCGCTAAATAATAAATCATGAGATATTTAATTTTTCAAAGACTTGATGAAAAGATTTAAGTAGGTATGGCCTTACAACGAACATCCAATAACCAAAACAATCAAAATAAAAACAATATTTTAAACTAAGGAAATCTAACATTTTACTTTCAATCCCAACCAGTTGTATGCAGTGCAGGCATATGTTACCCATTTTTTTACCATGTTTTACTCTCAAGTCTCAACCAGTTGGTAAGGTCCTGGTTGATTCTTTTGAGAGCCATTTTTACCATGTTTTCTCCAGGTCATAAGCAATGACTTGTTTATTCATTCTGTGAAGTGTAGCAAACCAATCGTAATTTTGTTGACTACAGCAGCAATCTGGTAAAAATTGAAGCATAGAATTGCTCAATTTAACAGAGCTACTGTATTTTTTCAGCTTCGCTCACTTTCCCAAAGTAAATCATCATCATACAAACCCCAAAATTGAGGGATAAGAAACAGTTCACTGTGTGATAGAAGAGTTGCTGCTACTTTGGCACAATTTCTAGAACATCAGGAATTAACCCCCCTTCCCTTTTAATGGTGCCTCAGGTAATCAAAAGTAAAATCTTCATAAAGACTGCACAGAGTTTTTGTGCACTAAGTTTCCTCACCCATATCGAAAGAGAAGCAAGAGCCCTTCTTCCTTCCAGTTAAGCCCAAATGAGCCATGTAGGCACAGAAGCCAGGTTTAAACAGGTATCTCATTATCATTGCAACATGTCAGGTCCTACTAAACTTAGTTTAAAAAAGCACATTCAGGACATGCCTAGACACAAAAAAGCTCAAGGCCCACACACTTGTGCCTTGCAACGGTCAAGCCTAGGCCTTCCAAAAATCCCAGGGAGGCGTGCGCCTCTGCCAATGTGCAGTTGTGCCTTGTGCGCCTCAAGAGTGCAACAGTGAGAGATTTGAAAATTTTCACTCAAACTTGAGAAATTGTCCAGGTGTACCTGTGTATGAGGATAATTAATTGCCACTGGGGCATGGATTTCGTGTTGATTACGTCTCAAACTCAATCAATTTACATTATTTCAGATTTTCTGTTGTTTGTGCTTTTTTTTTTTTTGGTGCTTGCTTTTTCGGTGAAAATTGTAGTATTATCACAGCCTAACACTCATTGTGGTATTTTTCTAATTTATAATGTTATTTAATCACTTATTTAGATGTCATGACCTGTCTTATTCGTCAAAAAATATTGTTTGGTAATGATTTTCAAACATTTTTTTTAGTAAGTGCACCTCGTTCTTCAAAGCCTGTGCCCTGGGCCCAGGAACCTTTGCGCTTTTGTGCAACTTGAGCTTTTTAAACTAAGCTACTAAATGGGGATATGTGGACATAATGATAAACAGTTATTCTCTGGTCCATAGTTATATAAAGAAACAGTGGATACAGCCTTGCAGAAGCTCAATTCAGAATTTGAATGGATAACTACAAGCATAGTTACAAATGAGGCTCCATGAGGGCAAAAGTCAAGAAGAAGAAGAAGGTACGAATGGAAGCAGCCCTATCACAGTTGTAATTCCATTGTTCTGCGGTTATTGTGGCAATCACAGCAATTACAGCAATCCTGTTCAATGATGAGTGGGCTATAAACAGCATGTTTTCTCAATAAACATGTATAAAGCTCTCGAATCCAGAAGTCTCTTAGAAAACATGATAAATACAACCCAACTGCCCTGTTGTCTGGTAAGACTTCCTCCTGTTTTAGTCAAGTTCACATTCCAAATGGAATATTGCTAGTGAAGCTAATTATCAGGCTCCACCTCACTTGTTTCATATTTATACATTTAATACTCTCCTTGAACCTTGCTATATCACCATGAATGGTCCAAAGGCCAAACTTATGCATATGGAGCACCTGAGCCCACTATGATTCCAGAAACGTGTTACATCTATTTGGTCTACTTCAATTTGACTTATTATAAACCAGTAAACTCACTGAACAATTATGAGCCAACATGAATTTCCTCTTCATATTAGACCTTGTAGGACCATTGTATGATTAGCCCTCTAGTAATCAGAGACATTGGAAGCTCACATACTGTCACCCTCATTATTCGCAATGTAAACAATTCTGTTAATGCTAGGATCTTCAATTATGTAGTTTATAACGAAACTTCACATTTATAATCATGATTGCTGCTTCTACTACTAGAAACATCAGCAATGCCGGCCTCAAAACTCCTCCTGCTAAACAAATCAATTATATCATGCACCTCATTCGTTCTAAGTGCCAGGAGCTGTACGAAACATGTGCTAAGCTAGACAGCATTTCATCAGGTTATACTAATTCCAGTTTGCATTTCATTCATATGAACATTAGGTCCCACGTAGAAGTCCTAAAGTTGATTTTCTAGGATTTTTCACACATTTTTCATTATTGTTGAAGGCTTACTACAATGCATATATTTGGCACAGAATAATAGCAGAGAGAGAGAGAGAGAGAGAGAGAGCTTGAGGGTTACGTTTGGATAAGGCTGATAAGTTCATCTTCTCCATAAGAGCCCGCTGAAAGCTTTGTGCTAATTTTATGCAAGACTTTTCCATTAGCATCAAATTGCTGCGAAAAATCAAACCCAGAATTTGTAACACCAAAGAAACAAAGACCCTAAAGAAAAATCATCCCCAAATTCCGAAACAATCAAAGAACATCAAAACCATATTAAAGCAAATTTCACAAGGGAAAAGAGGAAAAATGCGATACCCACGTAACAAGAACCAGTCCAAGCGCCCTGATTGAGCTGAACAAAGCGACGAAGATTGTCAATGCTCATGGCTTCCTCATCCTCCTTAGCCGCTGCAGTTGAATTTGTAGCTTGAATTTTGAAGTTTTGAAACGTGGGATTTGTCCGCAAAGTGGGAAATTGAAGAGGGACTGATTGGATTTTGACGGGGCAAAGTAGTTTCGGAGGGAAAGGAGAGGAGAGAGAGCAAGAAAGTGCAGCCATTTTAGCGGGAGTCCAAACTGGTATTGCTACTGCAAGGAAGAAGTGAGAATTGGGAGGCTCTTATCTCATTCCTACACCACTAGAGGAGGGAGAGGGGAGAGGGGAGAGGTGAGAGAAACAAGAAAGTTGGGAATTGGGCTTTATTAGAATGGAGGTCCAAGCCCAAGAGCTAGGGATGTGTTGATATTTAGTACGGGCCTCAAGTGCCAGGTCTCATAATTTCCTATTCGATTTATATTTAAATTTGGTTTCTAATTTTTAATTTAAAGTGATATCTGCTCAATAAAATTTGGTCGAACAGAAATTGTCTGGTAAAATGAAACAAATTTGTAGAAAAATTTGAATCCAATTTAGTTAGTTTCAGATCCATTTGAATGTTAGGTTAATAATTTTTTATGATGTGTGTATATTACCATCAATCTCAAACTAGGATCATGTACATAAGATTAGAGAAGAGAGTGTGATAACTCAGGCTCTCTAGTTACAAATATCCTCAATATATACTTTCTCATTCTTGTACATTTTTTTCTTGCTATGTATATGTACCTATATTTGAGAGCTTGGATTATATCTCCCACAACATGGTCATCGTCTCTGTACTTTCTATTAAAAAGTTGTTGATTTCTGTTATCCAAGATGTTATATGCGATAGTTGCTATGGCAATAGTGAAACATCTTCTTTTGACACTGAGAGAATAACTCTCGTAGCCCATTTAGTTAGACATTATAGCTGGTTGTAAGGTATATCAATACGTAGCCAAGAACAAACTTTTTCATAATGACCTGAGTGAATGAACAATCAAAGAAAAGTTGAAAATGCGTTTCAGCTTGAGATTTACAATGACTGCAAATAACAACAATGTGGAGCCCCATTTTGTGCAATCTATTATTGGTAGGAAGTCCTCCAATAGCTGCTATCCAAAAGCAAAAGAAGTTGTACTTCGGGATGTAGGATTTGCACTAGGCAACTCTTGCATAATATGTGTGATCAAGGTCGCCAACAAACCATTGATAGCCTGCCGAAATAGTGTAAGGTTGTGTAGGTCAGGCAGTAAATATAAATACAGCTCTGGGTTTAAGTATTTTATTCTAATACCACGAAGATTCAATCTTAACGGGAGTTTTCAGAGAATAGATTGTCTTATGTAAATGCCATTAACCCACTTCACCCAAAGGCAATTCTTGTCTAAAGCTATGCTCCATAAATGCTTCACAATTGTTGCTTGATTCTATAATTTGCAGTCCTTAATGCCCATACCTCCAGCAAAATTTTGGCTTACAAAGAATGTTTCAAGCTATTGCAAGCAAGCTATTAGTTAAGTTAACTTTCGGGTAAGTTTGTTTTGTATATTAGGTTGGATATAAGTACGGGTTATTCAATTAAGGTTTTAGATTTTAAGTCATTTGTATGCTCTAATAAGATTCATGGTCCCTTTGAAAATAAAAGTCATTATGAAGAAATTTTTAAAAAAATCAACTCCTAATATTATGGCCTTGTCAAAATATCATAATTTTTTAAATTTTAAATTAGACGATATTTCCGTTCTTTTTATGTAAAATTTTCCATTAGGAATTATTTTCTATAACGTTGCTCCAGGCCCTCCTCTTCTATCCATTCTTTCTTTCTAAATTCTAATCATGTATTCACTATTTTTTTTTTTTTCTAGATGGTTAGAATTGCTATTGACCTAGTTACAACGAGTAGTAAGTCCCTTTTAGTCCAATTTCTTCAATCGAAAATATAGAAAGGTATTGTCCTCTCTCCCTTGCCCACACTAGTCCTTGGGATGAAAACTCTCCTTTCACAAGAAATCATTACCTACCATATAATCACCCACCCCCTTTGTCATTTTCTCCTATTTCAATTCCCCTACCTATTATTCACTTTAGTCTCTATAGTTAGTTATATGGAAAAAGTCTCTTATACATATAATTTTTAATGATTCACTCATCGTGCAAGTGACTAAATATTATGAACAAGATCGTCCAACAACTAAACCTAACATAGGTAACAAAATGTCATGAACAAGTACTGCTAATTCCTAGATGTAAATTAATATTTTCATTAAATGTCAAAAGGAAGTGTTGGGAGCAGCCTGACTGCTTGTAAGAGGTATATTTACATGCAACTCTAACCTTAAATCACCTAATAACCTTTTCATCAAATGTTATGTTCGTAGTAAGTTCAATTAATTCTTCATCTTCTACTTGCTTGATGTTTAAAATATTAGTATCATGACATCTCTTTATAAGAGGGGATTGTTCTTGAAGTCTTACCCAAGTATCTCATCTTACTTATCGCATTAGTTTACAGATATATAGATGATACTCTTACCATATCGATCATATTGTTTTCTTCTGTATCATTATCATCAACACCTAACTAATTCCTTTTTTTATCGGCGAACTTCTACATCATATCACGAAGTTGGCATGATATCCATACCATAAAACTTTCACTTGAATCCAAGTCCAACCATAAAACATTCTCTCCCCCAAAACTTCACAAGCAATATCGATATTCTCATACCCAGATTTTTAAGGGCACAATGAATAAAGCTGAACATATATATCATTAACCAACCTCTAATAATTCTGGTAAAATTAATGCAACAGTCAGATAATCCAAAATAGACTAAATCAAAATCAGGAGAAAACACACCTTAAAAGGCAAGGCCAGTTATTACTACCAACCTCAAACTGGCCTGGCTCGCATGCAATAAATGAGAGGGGGGCAGGTAGAGAGTACCACAATATTTTCTGCCAAAAAAAAATTCAACTATAATTGGGATAGGATAATTACAGGCTGTTCTCTTTTCACTAACCACATGGGTGAGGTTGCAAGATCCCCCTAGAGTGGGATACCTCCAATTTTTCAAGGATCTTATTTATTAAATATGGTTGTAGGTTTGACCTGATAAATGAATCATTCATTATAATTTAGAGTTTGATTAGTTAAACTTTGAATCTGTTGACTTTATATGAAAAACAGAATTTATTTATGTTTATGTTCGTTAATGTTCTTTTATATTCGTTCATTTTTTATTTAACAAGTTATTTTTGTCAGTTTATGTTCGTTTCAACTCTTTTATATTCGTTTATATTTGTTTATGTTCGTTTCTTTTTATGTGCATTTTTATATAAGTTCGAACATTATATAGGAGTCTCTATCAAAAAACGATAAATCACGTGGGTATCAAGTAGTTGTGAAATATAATTATGCGTATTTTCCTTTTTTTAAAAAAAAGAGTTTGTTTTATAACAACTTGATTCCGCAATTGACGCAGTTGAATGGTCCAGCCTTTAAGAAGAAAAAGTGTCTGTCTAATCCCATATTACACAGCATACAAGTAATTTGATGTTGAAACTGCCTTAGGCAGTTCAAATTTCACAAATGAAACAACCACCATATCCCAATAATAAATCAAGAAATTACAACAATCATGTAAATAAGAACCTTAGCTCAATGACTTGAAACACCTAACACCAGCTCCTCTAAAAAAACCACAAAATTCTTCCCAGATCTTAACTCACCACATAACCCGAAGAAGTGAATCCCAGACAGCCCCAATGGCAAATGCAATAGGAAGAACAAACTGTGATCTGTAAGAGCTCATGGGGGCACTGCTCTTCACCGGGGACGCCTTGGGTGGGGGAGGGACCTTCTCGGGTTTCACTGACAGCTTCACTCCGTTAAAGCAGAACCCGTTGCCACTAATGAAGTAGCGTCGCCTGGTTACGTTCAGTGGAACCACATCTCTTCCTGCTCCGGTGGTCCAGTTGTGAAGAGGGTGGTCCCAGATGCATTTTTCATAGTCTGTTTGGTTAACCTCCAGCACGTTGATCTGGTTCCTGTCATACACAAAAACTGGAAAAAGGACAGACAGGTAGGGGAAAATTAGTTAGCAAGTTAATGAAAGGTGTCAATCAAGGTTAAGACTGTGTTTCTGAATAAGTCATGTACCACATGGGAGACAAGATCTAAGATTACCGGGCCTCATTACAGTGAAAATGAATAAATAATTTGGGGGCGGGGGGCAGAAGATTGTTAACTTGTACGAGTAATCAATTTAAATAATTAGTCTTCAGACATAAGATAAAGCCCCAAGACCAAGCACACGCCTTCTGGGAAGATGGCCGGGTATTGACTATGCCGGAATCTGGGTATGAAATCCAGGTGTGCGGACATCGAAGGCTCCCCCTTCCCAACCTTTCAACCCAGGACCGGTCTAGTTTGTGCAGTCTACTCATTACTAACCCAGAAAAGAAAATAAACATCATTATCATTAATCAAAATGGTTAACGTTAGTTAACAGGAATTCCATGGAGGCACACCAGCATTTACATGAGATAGAAATAGGTTAATCACAAAGCTGGAAAGGAAGAGAGAGGGAATGGAGCCAACAAGCCAGGCTGCCTTCCCACTATTCCCACCAAATATTGACCTGAAAGTGATAAGGGATAACCCTTCTAGGCCCACAAAAATAACAACTGTATGACAAATTGACAATACAAATTTGCCCAAAAGATATCTTATCATGATGTGGATGGATTTAGCACCCATTTTTCTAACGAATTCAAATTTCTATGCTTCTATCCTTAGTGGCATTATGCAAAACCACATGATCCATTACCTGGGGGACGGGAGGTGTCATCTAAATCTAAAGCCATTGACTCCTTACCCATTTTAGGACTTCTCTCACAAGAAATCTCCAAGCAGAAGCTGTTAGCAGAGCCAGAATGCCCAATTCTTACATCTTGTACTGAGATGGAACATACTCACACAATCACAATGGAACATATATACACTGAGATAAATAGTGTGTCTAATCCAAATCAACCAATCTTCAGTATGGGTGTTGGACAGACTCTGGTAAAGATCCAAATTTGATTGCCGATCTTCTTCTAGACAAAAATAAAAGTGCCTATTGACCACACCCAAGTCAAAGTATTGGGTGTCAAACACAGGCACTTAGTCAACTGACGAATCACTTGTGATGTAGGTCCCAAACTCTCAGTAGAACTCCTGTCTTTACCATGAAATGCACACACAAGTCACAAGTATATGACCGCTAAGTCTGTTCTTATATAGGCTCCCTAAATCAAAGATACTATGGATTTTGGAGGCCTCATTGCTCAAACTGCTGCATCGAGAATGTATATCCCACCTATAAGGATCATCGTCATTGATGGAAAAATCCATGAAACTTCTATTACACATCCTAGAACTAATAAACGGTGTAACACTGCATTACATCGACCTTACTAACCCCCCTGAGAGCAGAAATGGAAAAGCCTGACCGAATATAAGTAAAGGGAACTCCAGCAGAAGCCAAAAAGTCTAGACACTAGCATCGGTTCCACATCCGCAAAAAACAAAGGCAAAGAAAGATATTCCATTAGGGATTAAGAGACATCCTCCATGGCTTCAGAGATTGCTCCTAAACACTAAGTTGGCAGTTCCTATTTGTCCCTGAGCCTTTGCTGAAACTAACAATCCACAACCATCACCACCCAATATCGATACCAAAAAGTGGGGTTTGAAGAAATAAAGATTTACACAGCCTTACCCTAGCAACCAAAAGAGGTTGTGGAACATACCCAAGAAAAAGATTTGTAAATGAATTTCAGAAGTATATTTAAGCAAATTTGATATCAGTTTCAAAAAAGCAGCATCCTTTGAAACGCAACCCCATAGCCTCCCAACACCCAAAAAATAAAATAAAAATGGAGCTACTCTAGATTTTTACTCATCTTCATTGGTATTCAAATATTAAACTGCAAATTTACGCAGAAATACAACAAAATGAGCTCTTGAAGTCGTTACAAAAGTTCAATCAACACCTTAACCAACGAACTTAATTTGGCAATAAATACTGCAGGAAATGAGAAGTAGAAGAGCAACCTAATCAAAACACATACAAAATTAGACCACAAAACCAGAGACAAGCAAAATAAAATGCCAAAAAGGGCCATATTACGAGATCTGAGCTAAAATTCTCAACCTCCCAGCTCATTAAAACAACACAAATGCAGATCCAAGCAAACAGTCAAAAAACCCAGACAAACAAAATCTCAATCAAAATGCGAACTATGGACTTATAAAACCTCAAGATGAACAAGGAAACATCCATAATGTGAGCTAACACTGAGCACCCATCAACAGATCTGGACCTAAACAATGTGGAGAGAGAGAGAGAGAGAGAGAGAGAGAGAGAGAGAAAGAGAGAGAGATTACAGAGCCAGTCGCCAAAGTAGAAGTGTTGCTTGCTAGCCCAAACAGTGTAGTTGACAGTACCAGAACTCCAGCCCACATTGCCTCCGACAATAATCCGACGCCCGGAAACTTGGGGCACCATACCGGCCATGGCAAACGCCAGTAGCACCACCAGAAAAGTCGCCGACCCCATTGCTATTCTCAGTAACACAAAATGGTAGCTCTTTCTTTCTCTTTCTCTCTCTCTCTTCCCCTGTTTTCAAAGTTGAAGTTTTGCTAGCTTAGCTTATCTGGGTATTTATATTCGGATGAGGAAAAGAGAGAGAGAGAAACTGTGAACCGCGGAATCCGGCTTGCGATAGGGGGCCGGCCAGGTTATCTTCAGCGTTTTACAGATTTTTCCTTTGTTTTTGAGCTAATTATGTGTTCTAGTCTAGAGATCTCCCCAAATGGATTTTTAAAAATATTTGCTTTTATTATTTGTTCAAGATTGAACCCAATGAGGTCCGGAAAGTTCAACCTAATATAATAATATGATTCAAATTTAAATTGAAATTATTGATAAAAACACAAAATCGATAAAAATTAAATTAGTTTTGATCATCTGAAATCGATATAAATTAACTGTTTTTAATAAATATATATATTAGTAATTTTTAACTTCTAAGTAAACCTAAACTATTTAAAAATAAAAATTCAAAACGGAGTGCGTTTGTCGGCACTAATCCTAATTGAATTTTTTAAAATTTTTTTAATTTGGGCAGGAAAAAGAGAATAAAAAATGGCCAAATGGGTGAGCTTCCTTCTTCTGGTGCCTCTGCAAAAGCTTGCATTCATATGCATAAAGCCTGACATTTTGAGGTGACAGTAAGGTTCAAATTTGTAGTTCACCCACTTGCTTGTTATGACCGTTAACGTTCGTTATTAACCTCCTTTTATTCTCCCCTTTTTTCTACACCATATATATATATATATATATATATAGGTATCTGCTAATTATTATGCATATTCGAAAGCGTTAGATATGGTTATTGTTATAAAATGCACAACGTATAGAAAGTGGTTATTATGTAAATAAGGGAGTGTATTAAAGTTATTTTCAACATCAATTATGTGAATAAATTATTTTTTTTTGTGAAGAGGAGGTACAAAGAGCAATATAATACAATGGTAGAGGGAGACTCAAAATTTTATTTTTAACCACTAGACCATGACTTCATTAATTAAAATTAAAATTTTTCATGAATAAAATGCATACTAATTAGTCATTTTTTCTGCTATGCATATATCAAACAAAATATAAATACCTCTATTTTTGTTGAATGCATATGACTTAATTAAACAATTAGGTTTATTTCTTTATTGGGTAAAATGAGCATAACACAACAATAATTTAAGGGTTTGAAGAGATTGAAAATTGATTATGCATGAAAGAAAAAGAATGAAAGTGAAGTATGTAATAGAGATAGAAGAAAAACATGTAAAATTCAAGTGCATTACAAAAATGCTAGTTTTGGTTCCATTTTTATTTATATAAATTAGATATCTACATACTTTTAATATATCTCATGAACCTCTAAACATTTGAACTTATTCAATTTTATTGTCAGGAGGCATAGATGTCAAACGAATCTGACCCCTATCGGCATATGAGGCGCAAAAGGCTTAAATTTGGAAAGCAAAGTAGAAAAGTATGATTGGCTTTCTGGAAAATGAGGTGCCGGGTAAACCAATCCGCTTAATCTGTTCGATGATCCTTGTACATGCTTTGCTTTTCGATGTAAACTCGCAGAAAAGAAAATATATACCTACCATCTACCGGTCTAGAGTTTCTTACTTTTTGATATACGTTTTTTCTTACTTTTATTCAAGTGTGGTAATCGTATTAATTATTTAAACATTAAGAAAAAGATAAAAGAAAATTAAAAATATTAAGATTCAATCGTTGGATTGTATTCTTGGCCTATAATGTACAATATTTTTTAAGTTTTAATTTCTACATTTTTTTATTAAACTTTAAATATTTGATATTTGATATTTTTACTTTTCCCTTTTCTTCTACAATTTATTATTTTTATGAATATATGTTCAATAAAAATATAAATATTTTTAAAATAAAAATATTATAAAACATCTAATCATGTTATGATTTTGTTAAAATTTAATATAAGAGGGAAAAAAAACTCAAAAACCTTACATAAATGATTTAAAAATTAACCTGAATTGTGTCATAATGCAGTTTATTTTTAAAGAAATTTTATGATTTGTTGCATTTTAATTTTGTAGAAACTAATTAAAAAGCTAAAAAATTTAAAAAGATCAAACAAAAAAAGTTTTAAAAAAATAAGAATTTTATCACTGACCATGCAAAGCACGATATTATAACTAGTGTAATAAGAAGATCTATTTAGATTAACTACAAGTTCATATTAAAAATACCTAATATCTGGTAGTCATACTTATGAGTATATCTTTTATGACAATTACATATGCGTCCATCGTACAAGCCATGTATACTAGGTGGCGCTCCCTTTCTCCTCTCTTACAGTCTAGACATGTTATCCATCCCATTTTAAATGAGGATAATTTAGGTAAAACTTTATGAGAAAAACTGCTTAAATTTGGTATAGTGTATCTTTTACCCATTTAAAAAAAATGTATTCTAGGTGACACATTTTAGTTGGAGAAGATGAAAGGTAGGCTTGACACTCTCAAATTTAGGTACTGACTTTCCATAAAAGAATTCATTATAAACAACTTTGAAAGTACAAGATCAATAATGCTACAAGTTGACTCAATTGATTTTAAGCGATTAGCTAGTTCAAAATATTTATAAGTTGACTCAATTTTTCAAAAATTGAACCTAACGCCACAACTCTGAATTTACACAAAACTTTGTACAAAGTATGATTAGCAACTTTTGCTCCTACCAACAAAGTGTTGTTTAAGACGGTAACGACTTCACTTCGATAAGGAGGGGAATACAAGTTTAAATCCTCAAAAGTGCACTTGTTGAGAGAATTTTCACCTTAAACACTTGCGCCTCAAAAAGAATTACATCCTTGTTCAAATTAAAGGAAAAGAAAAAACAACTTTTACTCTTAGACATTTAGGGTATGTGCTTTATTTAATCATCATTTTGGAGCACAAACCTTCTCTTTATTGATCACGGTTCTTTACTTAATCATCATGTTGACAAAAAACTAGAGAAATAATATGTACCCTCTTTAATAAACAAACTATACTATAGATGTGAATCTGTATACCTCAATTATCATATATGTTGTTTATTTTAATTTGTTTAAAATTCACTCCTTATTTTCTAAAGGATCCCTTTCCAAAACGATTAAATCCCTCCCTAACTTATATCATATCATCGGATCTATAAACTTAAGCCCAAAATATAAGTATTGTCTTTATTAGCAGGTTGGTTGGGATTTCACATCTAATCAGATGTAAGATTTGTAATCTTCCATATGTAAGGTTGATCCCTACAATTCTCTTACCACGGACTCATTACCCTTTTTCGGGCCATCGAGGTGGCCTAACCTACTCACCATACCAACAAAGGAAATCGAAAAGCTACATGTTGGCCACATTAAAGTCTTGCACATCACATAGAAAGTAATAGTTGTACATGTTGCTTTTCCAACCATCTTGCCTCAGATCAAACAGACAGGTGAACCCCTCATAACGGGCCCTGTGTGTATATTGCTTTCGAATAGTTATAAAAAATGCCTCTTAGACAGCTTATGCTGGTAAGCGAATTGCTATCCATCAGCAAATTTGGCCTTCTGAATCTTGGATTGCCCTTCAAAAAGACAGGATAACGAGCCTTCTGGCAACTATGACCATCACATATGATATAATCCCCAAAAAAATTGTGCTATACAAGACAGAAAAGATAAATGGAGAGTTGGTTTCCTAAAATTACGCCTGTATGATGTTCACATCACATATATATAGACAACCAAGAAAGGGCTTTCGAATTTTAATCAAACCATATGAGAGAGAAGAGACTAATGCAAATTTCAATCAAGCCTTCTCAACAAGTACTGAACTTGAACCTCCTTTGTTAGTGGCATAATCCAATCCCCATATAGATTGGCAACTAGGTTTGGTTTGATTTTGTAAGCTGGGTCGGAGTCAACTTCCTCTGGGTTGATAGGCACTTGAAGTCCAAATGTTTTGGCTTTCATTTCAACTCTTTTCTTTACTGCAGTTTCCACTGCCTCGTATGTCAGCAAATTCATCAATTGGCTGCTGTCCTGTGAGAGTTGGATAACACCATCAGGAAAAATACGTCATACACTCATACTTACAAAGGAGAGCTCAGCAACTATGGCCCGACATAAGCAGTCAGAGGAGGTTTCAGCAGTCTCAAATACTGTCCCGGTCATCAGACTGGTTTCGATTGAAACAGGACATACTCAATTCATATACCGTAGTATAGGACCCTTACTGATTCAAATTTCAAAAAATAAAAATTAAACGTTTGAACATTAAAGTTTTCCGCACCCGCTGGAATTGATTTTTAACAGCCAATAATTGGCCATTACGGACCGATATTTGACCGGTATTGGTCTGTACTAGTCACAACTGATATGGCACGGTATTCAAAACCATGAGTTTCCAGATAGCAGAAACTCCCTCCGTTTCAAAATACATATCGTTTTAAGGTTACGAGGGAATACCAAGAACGGACAAAATTCATGACAATATTTGTGTTAAAAGACCAAGTTGTCCCAAAGATTTCATTAGAAATGAAGAAAATCAATGAAAAAAATGAAAGAAACAAAACAACTAATAAGAACAAAATTGGTAAAAAGTCATTAATACTTCATTGAAATTATAAAGTGATAAGATATTTTGAAACGAAAAAGTTAGTTAAAATGATATGTATTATGAAATGGATGGAGTATTTTTTACAAGACAAAAAAGGAAAAAAAACTGATGCCTACGTCATAGCAGACAAAACTATCTGTGCTTGTATTCGAAGCCCCCCACACACACACACAAACACCCCAAGCATTATACAGAGTAAGGTGACCCTGTGTAAAAAACCCTAATCCTTGCTCTTTTCTTTGCCTGTCACCCAATTTGGTTTCTTTTCATCCCCTTTTTCTGTGTTTGAGCAGTGTTGGTGTCCATCACATGATCAACACAAGCATGCTAAAGTGAGCTAAGTGTTTGTGCCATTTAGTTATTGAAAATGCCACAAAGATTATTTCTTACAAAATGAAAGTGGAAGCAGATTTGGCCACATCCCAGAAATGAAAAATAAAAATGATACCGAATTCAAAGAAATAATGAGCAAAGCATCCTTACTTGTGCAGCAATAGCAGGTGTATACACTTCAGGTGAAGCCCGAAACTTAGCTTCTGCCACATATTTTCCATAATGTATTCTTTTTGAGAGTGCCTGCAGGCAGGAAAAGTAAAAGAGACTAATAAGCAAAACGACTTCAAAGAAAAAGCCAAAATCATAAGTAAAATTCAACTGCCCTCAGGCAGTCTGCCCCACTAAACTATACTCCATATTTTGACTCATGAGATGGGAAATAAAATGAAAGAAAACATGCTATGGGAAGCATCAGCCTTGCATTACTTACTATAAGAAGCACAGCAGGGATCCTCGCTGAAGTGGCTTATATGATCAAAGGGAGAGCACTTCAAAGATCACAGAGAAAGGATAAATTCTGCTCACAATTTTCCTTTTTAAGTTACTGCCACTGTTCACAAAGGAAATTTGGATTCCTTGCACTTCTTTGTGTGGGTGTGTGTGAGAAGGGGTGTTGGAAGGAGGGAGGGTGGGAGGGTTTGGATCGGGCAGGGGAAGGGCAGACGGCTCAGAGCAACAATCATTAATTACTGAAGGATATTTATGCTCCCATATGGCTCCCCTAGAATCAATAATCATGTTGTAGGTTGATAATTTATGAGCTCTGCCGATCTTAAGCCAAGGACAGGAACCATACACTAGTGAGTAATGAGCTACATATAACTACATGTGTCAAACCCTACATATTTTAGGAAAATTTTCATTTTGTAAAGCCCAAACAGAGTATCAAAATCCCATACTAATGTCCAAGTGTCAAATGTCTGACACAGGAACATGTTTGGTGTCAAAATAGCTATTTTTGGAATTGTTCGAATTTTCTTGGTCTAAAGTAAATTGTCAAGTGTAGATAACTATGTGTGAATCCCAAGTGTAACATGGGCACTAAATGGGAAATGAATACCCAGAGTATAATAGCTAATCAGAATGAATTACAGTTTATAAAGAAGACAGACTAGTTGCAACTTGCAAGGACATTCAAAAAGAGTGACACTTCCTTTAAATAATGGAATTTGGTAAAGTTTTCCAAAGAATAATGCAACAGATAACAGTTACCTTGGCAAATCCCTTGTGAGAAGGGCTGCTTAAGGTTCCCTATTTAATTTACCCTTTTCCCTAAAACATAAAAAACATAAAAAACAAAAAAAAGAATACAACAGATAACAAGACCTTGTTAGAGATGAAAGTCAGATTCATGAAGTTTCTAGCTTGCTTGATGACATTGATGGCAATGTTGTCAATAATGTTAGGAAGTAGGTGTCACTGCCTACATCACGAGGGCACACAGGAGAAGAGAAAGCAATTTAATCAGGCCAACAACACCAAGCTCCTACCCTGCCTCCATTTTGTTAATGAAGTCCCACACAAGCAATATGAAACATCAAGCGCATTTATAAAAGCCAAAGAGAAGGGGAACAAGAAAAAGAGTCAGACAAATGGGAAAATGAAGGGAAATGCTGTAAATTGGCAACAGAATTTAAGAAAACCCAAACAAAAGAATCAAGGGTTCTAAAACAATGTACATTGGCGACAGTACGCAACCAATGATTTTTAATCTGTGCTCAAAATAAAATCAATGGTCTAAAACAATGTACAAGCATGCTACATCTAAACACCCTGCCCCCCAAAAAAAAATAAATAAATAAATACTTAGGTGAGACTCTAGGGGCATGGATATAGATATGGAACTGAGGACCTTATTTCCAAACCCTTTCTGGGAATATCTCTGAAATTATAGCACTTCCATGGCACTAACATTAACTAGGAAGTACAAGACCGAAGAGTACAGTACCTGCAAGCAAATTGTGTCACAGACAGCAGAAGAGCCACAATTGCCGTCGTCCCCGTACTTAACGAGTCTTGGCAGAAGATCTTTGAAGTACATGTCCCAGACTTCTCTGTTGATATTTATTGAATCAGCATAACGGTGTAGCACCTATACAGAAATCAACAGCTATTTCAAGAATTTGACACAAACATTTAGGATAACACTGCCATTACAGAATACATGGATATCATAATTATCAAATGTAATAATGAAATTAAAAACTGATCAGATATGATGTACACTGATGACAGGAAAAAAAAAACAATATTCACTGTTCCGATAAAGGCATCACGCTCATGCATTCATTTTGTACCACCATCCGAAAGCATAGATCCTGATTCCTGACGCAAGATTTTTCTTTTTTTTTCTTCCCCCATTTTCTCGCTGTCAAAGCAGATTATAAATTTCCTGTGAGTTTCCTTAAGTAAAAGGCACGGTGGAGATGGCACTCATCTAGGACCTATATAGCAAGGCTCAGGCCCTTTGAGCGTAGCTGAATTCAGTAAAAATCCCTATCCAAAAAAGAAAAGTGAACAAGTAATTTGGAACATGACAAGGTCAATGGAAGAGCAATATCAATTTGTTTGTGTCATCTTCTTCCGATGCTTTTTCTACGGGAATGATTTTAAATTTATTTAAAATTAAATACCAAGGGTCCTTTTCTCAGTAACATAAGCGCCAAAGTAGCACCATGAAACTTTGCAGCATGCCTAAAAATCAAACAGAAGGTGAATTGGAGATAAAATATTTAGGTTTTAATCAAACTAAAAAGAGAATTTGAAGTCTTAATAATAGGAGAGGAAGCAGTAAATTGCAACTCATGTCCTCTCCTAACCCTTAGTTTGAACTTAGGATGATTTCCTTTTTCCACTAGGAAAAGCTGTGGAAGATTAAAACATAACTGCTATTGTTGTAAAATCTTTCATCCAACAACCAAGATGCTGAGTTTAAAGTTATTTTAGAAAAATAGTAATAGATCACAATGCGGATTACCTGAGGGTATTGTAGAGGTGGCAACAATGTTTCAGGTAACTCATCCGGAAAGAAAGGGTGTTCATCCGGGCTCTTATATCTTCCCACCTAGAACACAACAGATAAATATAGTCAAAAAGACAATCACACCCATTTCTTTTCTAACTATACTCGAGATTGACAATGTTTATGGTACCCGAGCATGTAGCTTTTCAGTCTCCTTGAGCATATACTCGACCAAAGACCCATGGAAGCCATCCAAAGGAAAAGCATCAGGGTTATATGCATCTGCATTGTAACAGTACTGTGATCTCTCCAGAAGACTGAATATGATACTGTCTTCTTGCCGAATCAAGGAATGCCGAATGCCATCAAGTGTCAAGCTTTCACTCTCATCAACTCTTGTCTTGGCCTGAAGACTGGAAAGGAATAGAATACAAAGTCAACTAATTAATCCAAAACTCCATCTTATGGTGACCATAATGCAAACCCCCACCCAGTCAAAGATGTTTCTATCATTGTACATGAACATTAGTACTTTGGCCATGATCCTTTAGTTTCTAGAGAAAATCAGCCACGCAGGGTGGGGGAGTTCAAAACACCAGATTAGACACTTCCACAATGTATCTTGAGAAATGCTTTGGCAATTTTGAGTAGCAGAGCATTTCAACATGGTGGGTCAATCTGAATTTGTAGATACATAGATGGCAAATAAGTGACATACATAGCATAAATAGGGGAATAACCAAGCTATTTTTTTAATATATTTGGTTCAGTTCTTGATAAGCACTTTAAAGCTTTTCTTTATTTAGGGATAAACTCAGCAGTTAACTGAAAAACTGATTAGAGAGGGGAAAATCAATTAACCAGCTACTCCACCCTCTTCTCAAATTGACTGAATCAGAAAACCAGCTAACCAACTTTACTGGTCTGGCTATGGTCCCTTTTTTTCTTTTTTTTTCTTTTTTTTTTTGGGTGGTGGGTTGGTATGAAAGGACGAACAAAGGCTAATGTAACCCCGGTCCCTAAAAACTTTTAAAGACTTCATCGAGACTTTACCAGTCGAGCTAGCTCACGCCATAGGGTTCAAAAGTTGGTGTAACAGGGATTTTATTCGGGTAGCCGATCAGAATTCACAAGGGTCCCCACAAGTCAAAGGTAGGGATTCATCTGAAACATAAGAATGATAAGCATCCCTTCATTTGCAAACACTAATCTCTTCAAACTATTAGCTATGAAACCAAATTCCAAACATCAATGACTTCGCAAAAGGACAGTCAATCGAACAGCATTCCTAAAGGGGAGGAATCAAAGAAGCACAAGACAATGAATCATGCAGAAATTCCGAAAAGCAAAACTGATGAATAACCATAAACAAAACAGGGCAATTGAAGTCACAACGGAGAGTCAAGTATTGCCATTCAAACTAAAACATTAAGCAAAGAGGGGGAGAGATTTTCTATACCCAGTAGCATTTGCACAAACTTTGAAGGGCTGAATGCCCTTAATTGACAAGCCTGATTTCGACAGCCCAAAACTGCAAATTCGCCAATTTTTATGGCTAAAGAGATTGATGGGTCTCGATGATTTTGGTAAGCAAGCTCCAATGCGGGCTGGAGATGATGAATTGAACAGCGTTGCCTCCATTGATACCCAGATGCTAACACCAACCAAAAGCCAACAATGAGAGAGAGAGATGGGGGTGAAAAGAAGGGGAAAGTAATGAGGACGTTATAGAGAAAGAGAGAGATGGGTGGGGGCAGGGGGATGTAAAGTGGAGAGAGAAAGTAAAAGCAGTCAGGGTGGTGGACAAAGACTCAAGGTAGGTGAAGGAAAAGAGGGGAGGTAGGTGGGTATAAGCCTATGGCTTCTTGTGATGGGGGGGAATATAGGAGGAAGTGGAGGATTATTTTGACACAAAAACTTAAACAAATTGGGGGTTTTTCATGCACTTCTGACTACAAGAAGCTGAGGTGGGTTACCTTCAACTTGAACTTGGTGGGTTGACTATTCAGGGCCACAACTCAGGTTTGGGGTTGAGGAAAGGGGTGGGTGGTTTATTATATTATACCTAATTTTTTATTTTGTATTTTAGGATATATCATGGACCTAGGGATCCAATAATATGTATAATTTTGGGGGAAATCTAATTTATTTTTAGGAAGAGAATGATAAAAGTAGGGAATGGATATTAAAAAAATTAAAGTAAAATATTATTTACAGACAACTTGAGCTTTAGGCTCGATTTATGGTATAATTTTACTTCTAATGAATGAGCTTTCAAATATATAAATTTGTATTCTCTTTTTAATGGAGTAAGGTCATTACTACATCGACCAACACTTTGTTGGTGTATAATACATATCCTAATATAATTTGGAATATATTTCCTAATATAATATGGTTTCTTAACATTATTTTTTACCAATTTTTATTTCTTTTTAGAGAGAAAAGGACCTTACGTATTCAAATAAGCATACATATCATCTAGAGCCAAGTTTGGAATAAAATCAGAGTCTATTTTGTTGCCAAATTCTCATATCTAATTAATAAGGTCGAAGGTAAGAAAGGAAATGAGAAATTTTATCATTTCCATGTATTTTGAATTTGTAGATTACGGTTTACAATATAAGAGTTGGGAAAAAGAGACTGTTGGTTGGGTTATTCTCAAAATGATTGTATATTTTGTATATTTGTTCTATCTTCCATAGTATAAGGTGGGGTTTTTTTTATTAGAAATTCTAGATTGTTAGGTGTTTCTTATTTTTAGTTATATATACATTGACAAATTTGATGTTCACTAACTATTGAAAAAAATATTTTAGCAAATAATCAACTTTTTTTTTTTTATCATTAATAAGTTCAAAAAAGCTTAAGGAAGACAATCAACATATTTATTGGCAAGTAAATGCTTTTTTTTTTAATTCCAAATCGGCAAATAAATAATGGCATTTGATAAGATAACACTAAACAGATGTTTCAAAGATTTTATGGATGAGAACTCATGGAAATTAATTAAGCTGGGAATATCCGCTAAAACAGTCACCATTATTTGAATATTTGTTTAAATTTAGGGTGTATTTGATTGGGGATAATGTTTTTTAAAAAAATGTTTTTAATTTTTTTCATTCGGTGAAGAATAAGATGGAAAATTATCTTTTAAGAAAATTATTTTTTAAGAAAAATCATTTTTATCTATATGGAGAAATTTCATTTAGATAAAAAGGAGGAAGTTGATTTTCCAACAAGCATGGCATCAAGTGTTTTAATTAAAACTCGGTCATTTGATAGGAAATATTTAAAAAATATTAACTTTAAAATTCGATCTCAAAATTCATTCATTTGTCCACATTTATCACCACATATATAACTACTAAAATAATTGTTGACTAATTTTTGGATATGGAGTGACTTCAATGGTTTGAATCGAAACTTGACAATTTAATAGAGAACAACTACCAAAAATCATCAAATTTTCCACTGTAAATTCAGTGGGAAAAATGAAATTTTCAAGTGAGAAAACGATATTTTCCACTTGTTTTCCCACCGAGACCGACAGTAAGTAAAAGTAAGGGGGTAATTGCAATTTCCCATCTGTTTTCATTTTCGATGGGAAATTTTTCCACTGTTTATCCATCTGTTTCCTTCCCACGAAATTTTTCCACTAGATATAATATAGTGGACAATTTCCCATCGAACTTATTACAGTGGAAAAGTTCCCACTGCTTTGAATACGAGTGGGAAATTTCACATCGAAGATTTTCAGTGGAAAACTTTCTACTAAAGAGTTTCAGTGAAAAATTTTCCACTCGTGTTACATACAGATGGCCACTATAAATTCGAGTGTTAAAACAGTGAAAAACTTTGCATAATTTAACCACACAACCTCCTTGATAATAGCACCAAAAATTTGTATACAACCTGTCCAACATTAACAATGCGATGGATTGCTCCATAATAGTTGTACATATCTACATATACAACAAAAATAACCCAACTAACAAACTATATTGCCAAGCAATCAATAATATTTAACATCCATGCATATACATCCATAGGTTTAACCACAAACACTTATACGAAAATATACAATCATGCATATACATCACTAATTTTACAACCAAAAGTTGTGAAATACAACCAAGAGTTGGGTAGTGACACCCTAACTAACATCATCATCATTTAAATGATCACCTTCACCATCATTTTCACTATCATTTGATGACTCTAGCACCACTCTAGGTTCCGGAATGCTAGGACACCCTTGGATATTCGGGAATTTCCATATCCTGTGCGATACAATTAAATAAATATTCTGTTAATATTTTTCCAAGAAAACAACAATAACAATCATAACATTTATATAATTACTAGGTCATAAGTACCTATATTAGTAAAAGGAAGACAAGATGAAAAAACCAGAAAATTAATAAACAAACAATGAAAAAGTTGAAAACATAAGTAAATTTTGCATTAAAATTCATGTACATAAACAAACAAATGATAGTTTTGCTTAACTCATAACTTCAAGATAGGGCATATAAGAGTTGATTATAATAACTAAGACCTCGGTAAATCACCCAACTTTACGGTATGTCAAACCTACAATGATTTACATAACATAGAATGCAAAAGAATCAACTACATGTAAACTTAAAAGAACATGTACAAGATTGTTCATTGAACCTTTTAATATAAGATGAAAATATAAAAGTGTACAAACATACACAACCCAAGTATTGACCCTTGTATCCCAATCTTTCAAGTGTTGGTTTGACTTTCAAATTCTAACTTAAGGTGATAAAGGTAGTTTCCTAAAGGAGTTTGAAAATTTTCTAAAAATTTCGACAAAGTTCCGTTGGTAATATGGACTATTCCATAGGCTTAAAGCCTTAAAATACTACATAAAAATCATAATATAACTCGACAAGCCACACGCTCGGAATTTACAACATAACGGCCACACGCCGAGTCCAATCAATCATACATTACAACTTAAAACAATCTAAATGGTTCTTGGCATAAAGAATGCCCATGAAAATGTCCAATGGTAACCATATGCTCCCATCAACACCTCAAAACATTTTAGGCATTTTATGACAATTACGGGACGGTTTGGTGTGCACTTCATATGACCATGAGGCCCCTTATGGGCATTTTGAAATGATACGGAACCTACAAGATAGTGCCAATAGAGCCATTACGCTGATTGAAATTCTTTAGAGGAATATCTACAACCTTTTAAGATGTTCTAGAGGGATTCAGGGCAGCGCCTGTTTAAACTAACCCAAATAAAGGCTAATATACACAGTTTTCAGAATTTAGGAAACATTCAAGAAGTTGTAAAATAGCAAATATATGTTCTTTTCGAACACTCAAAATATGTCAAGTTGTTTAGGACCACTTGAGAGTGTTCAAACCTGTTTGAACCTGCCAAAATAAAGGCTAATATACTGAGTTTTCAGAATTTAGGAAAGAATATCCCAGTAGTCGTCAAATAGCAAATATATGTTCTTTCCGAACACTCAAAATATGTCAGGATGTTCAGGACCACTCAAGAGCACTCCAACTATAGTGTACATGACTAAAAAGCTTGTTCTAGTTCATTATGAATCCATTGGCTGAGCTCATTTTTACCTTAGAGAGTTGGCCGAATGGTGACTTTGAACTCATTTGACCTCTCCAAATGTTTGCCAGTTTAGAGTGTATTGTGTAGTATCATGAAACTTTATTTTAGACATTGAGCAATCATGCTTCAAATGCACAAGCTAATTATGCACAGGCCATGGTCATAATGACTAATCAATATTAAACTAATATAATATGACATTAAGTAGATGTCACCAACTTCCAAAAAGGGCAACTATAAAAATCATCATATGCCCTCAACTTCTCCTGAATAATCTTATTTACAAAAAATCCATAAAAGTCAACTTCGTACCACAACTAAGAATTTGACAGTCAAGTGGTGGTGACTGTGCTTGTTTTGACCTCTCAAAATGTTGCAAGTATTTTAGGACCAGTGTTGAAAGTTCTCAGTTCATGCTACATCATCATCATGCTAACTAACTGTTAAGCGTTCTACATCGTGCTTTATATGCAAGTGAAAGAAACCATTTTTTGCAATGTATTTCCCTAAATGTAACCCTAATATTATATGTGAAATTATACAATAAAATACCACAATACAATTGTTCCCTAAAACTACCAAATCCATATTTACATCATATTCATGGAGACTATTTTTGGGATTGACTACATGTCTCCAATACTCGATTCAAGCAGACATGTTCTTCCTTCAGCATTATAGCTCTCAATGCTAGGAATGCTTCTAATGACTATGAGGCTTGCTGGAATTACATTGGAAGGAGAAAGTGAACTAAATTCAGAAATAACGTGACATATGCTACCTTTTAATCATTTATATAATGCCAAAAGAAAAATATGTATGCAAATTTTCAGCTTACATATGCTGAAGAGGCCTGGAGCAGTTATATTAGCAAATTCAAGCTAAACTCAGAACTAGAATGAAGGTTTTTCTGCCAAGATAAATTAAATGAGAGGATGTCATGATGGAAAATGGCTACAAAGGATTCTCCTTTTATCTATTTTCGCCAGGGATACTTGACTGACATGGGAAAACCCTGCTAGACATTTTGACCTTTGGACCATGCATAATGTTTCTTACAGCCAGACCATATCCCTTTTCCAGCCCGGGGGACCTCAATCACCAAAAAGAGAAAAGAGGAGAAGGGGGACTCGACTATGTAAAGGGTAAATATAAATTGATGAAATAACTCAGTGGGGGATATCAGAAAGACAGTGGCAGGCAGCAGAATATCACAATAAGAATAATGCGAGACATTCAAATGGAAAGGATAGAAATCAAAATCGAACCATAAGTTCAGAAAAATAATTGAAACAAGGGGTTGAAATACCAAAACTTACCAGAAGCAAAAGCTTCAAAAACCTCGGAGACACCCAGAGTGACAGCGGCGATGAGTTCCCGGAGACGGTGGCAGGGTTGCGGAGATGGTGGAACCCAAAACCCAGAATCGAAACCCCGAACTTCTACAAGCAGCGAGCGTAAGTCTCCGAGTCTTCCTCGGAGACACCCAGAGAGCCGTCGATTGTTGGCCACCGGATTGAAGGCGGCGATGACTTCCCGGAGACGGTGGTGGGGTTGCCGAGACGGTGGAACCCAAAACCCAGAATCGAAACACTTGTAAAAGCCGCTAGCGTAAGTCGACGAGTCTTCAGAGAGCCATCGATCGTCGGCCACCGCAGTGACGGCGGCGATGAGTTCCCGGAGACGGCGGCGGGGTTGCGGAGAGGTCAGAGGCTTGGATCCAGGCGTGAACTAGGGTTCGGGCCTGGGGGTGCAAAGGACAGAGACGCGTGAGAGAGGGCGTGAGAGGAGAGAGAGTACTTTTGGCTTGGTTTATTTCCCACCTATACCAGTATACACGCTAAGCAAACTCACTTTGATTTTAATTTTTTTTTAAGACATATTTTCACCAAAATTTTAATTTGGTGGGAATTGAAAATTTGAATTTACTAGTGAAATATTTTGGGGAGAAACGAGCTGCTATCAAAACCAAAAAAAAAGGGGAAATTCAAATAAATAAATGTTAGTGGGAAATTAGTAGGAAATAAATTTTAAATAAAAATAAAAATTGAGAAAATATTTGGTGGTGGAAAATAAGAGGGAAATTAGCGGGAAATTTTTCATTGAAAATATAACGGTGGGAAATCAGTGAAAAAAATCAAGTAGTGGAAAAACAGTGAAAAATTTCCTACTGTGATTTTTCAGTGGGAAATTACAAGTGGGAAATTTGATGATTTTTGGTAGTAAAAGAAGCTCAAATCTAAAGTTTGATGTCAATTTTTTTTTCATTTGTCGATATTTGTCACTACATATATAATCACTAAAATAATACGTGAATTAAAAATAATTTTTTATCTAAAATATGAGTTGAAAATTATTTTTCTTCAAAAATAATTTTTATAAAAAATAATTTTTTAAACAAATAATTTTCCCTCCCACCAAACACACCTTTATAATGAATTATGTGTAATGTAAGGAAAATCCAACAACCTAAACAATTAATGACAGTTGCTGAAATATAACTAATAATGGACGATTAAAAGTTAAACTAAATATTTTACCTCGTCAATATAACGGGATAATTTTTGAGTTTTTTTATGTTATAATAATTATCCATGCAAGTTATTATAATTCCTCTAGTAACTATGTTATAATGAGCTTAATTTTGATGGGAATTATAACATCTTAATTTTGTTTATCAATTTAATAACTATGGTAGTCCAAAATTATTTAATTTAGTATCGATCTTGTTAAAAAATTATTTAAAAACTCATAATGGAAAGGGAATCAATAATATTATTTTGTAATTATTATATTTATATATATTTTTTACTTTTTTAATCATATCAAAATTATTACATTATGAAATTTTATACGCAAATATATATATGATTCTATTATTATTATTATTATTATTATTATTATTATTATTGTTATTATTATTATTATTATTATTATTATTAAAAATTAATTCTCTTTCAGGAATTATACAATGAACTTGTTCAGCGATGTAAAATTTTGTTATGAGAGATATTATTATATCATGGTAATTATTGAAAGATATATTAATATGAATTATTTTTAGGAGGATATTAATCAATCAATTAATTAATTAATGTATATGGCGGTAACAAATCTTTAAGAATTTTTTCCCAATAAAGTGTTATATAAGCATACATTCAGACAGTGACACTTAGCGAGCTCTCATGCAGTTTTTTTGTTTTGTTTAATATACATATATAGTTTACATGAAACATCATGAATTGAAATTGTCTCCAGCTACAGCAATAGTCGTGTGAGTGTCTTCTCTCCGGTTTTCCATTAGTCGTGTGAGTCTTGCCCTCGTTTGTAGGGTGGTGTTGGTTGGAGTAGGCCCCTTCGTAGGGACAATTTTCATCTTTGTATGATTGGAGGTCCTGACTACGGCAGCGAAAGGAACACATAGGGTTTTCGTTTAGGGTTTGCCTTACCAATAAGTTTCTTCGTTCGGAGTCATGGAGATTGAGTTAAAGGAAGCGTGTCGAAATCCGAGACTGAGTGAGGAGGAGGAAGTGGTGGTGTTTGCGGAAGAAGTTTCGGAAGAAAAAAAGGATAGGAGATAGAGTTGAGTATTCTCGGAAATCTGTCGACCAAGAATAGCTACAACATTCGAGCGCTCAAGACTGTTATGAAAAATTATATGGAAACCATCCAAGGGATAAGTGGTGAGGGGGATGGAATCCGACTTGCTACTGTTTTAATTCTTCTCTAGGAAGGATAAGAAGTATGTGATTGAAGAGGGACCTTGGGCCTTTGATGGTCATCTCTTATTTTTTAAGAACTGGACAAGCCTAGAACAGCTTCTCGAATTTCGGAATTGAGAAAAGCAAATTCTTGGTTAAGGCCTACAATGTGCCCGAGGCCCGACAAACGAAGGCGTTTGTTGAATTTCTTGGAAACAAGATCAAATCTTTTGTGGACTGTGATGAAGTTAGTATGTTTGGAGCGGACAAGTTACGCTTTGGATCGACATAAACGTCAACAAACCCTTGCATAGAGGTGTGAAAGTTATGATGGAAGGAAAACAATTTTGGATTCGGATCAAATACATAAAACTTCCAAACTTTTATTACGGATGGGGATTATTGGATCATGTCCTCAAAGATTGTGAGAGTGTTGGAGGGATATTCCGGATAATGTACTCGCAATATAGGGCATGGCTGAAGGGGTCCTCCATTAAATCTCATAGAAGGTACGTTGAAAAGGAGCTCCAAGAAGAAATGCGTCTCTATCATATAAGAGTGGAAGGGATAAGAGGTCAATCTGTACCCCAATTGAATTCAAAACAACCCAAGAGGATGCTAATGTAATCGCTAGCAATATTGAAGACAAAGTTGCCCAAGTGGTGATTGATTGATATTGAGGCTGTAGTTCTAGGTAATGATACCGTCAAACGGAAAGCTATGGAGAAGAGAAAAGAGGGCCAAGCGGGGAAGATTCGCGCAGTAGAGATAATCGATACCAATGAAAACAATGCTAACCAGGAGGACGTTGCGGAGCAACTCCACCGGACTCCAATGAGTATTATTTGTCTAAACTACAGGGGGCTCGGCAACCCTCATGTAGTTTCTAATCTATGCGGTTTCCTACGGAGGCACTCACTGAATGTAGTGTTCCTATTGGAAACCAAACTTTCTAGTTGGGAAATGGAAGTAGTAAAGAATAGACTTGGAGATTATTTTGGTGTCTACATTGATAGAAAAGTGCGGTCATGTGGGTTGGATTTGCTATGGATTAATTTTAGCCAGGTATCATTACTATATATGTCATCCAACCATGTCGATGTACTTTTGGAAGGAGTGAATGAAGTTCCACAATGGCGATTCACGGATGTCTATGGATGGCCGAAAATTAGGCTAAAAACTAAAACATATGATATGTTACTTGATCCAAAAACAAACTCCTTAGCCTTATGGCTGATTGGTGGTGATTAAAATGAGGTCTTCTACAATTTTAAGAAGAGATGTGGTCCTCCTACATCTAAATCCGTTCTTCAAAGCTTTTGCAATGCTGCTGGAGGAGTGTAGCCATTTCGATCCGGGGTACTCTGGGCATGATTTCACTTGGAAATATAGATGTGGGGAAGGAGAGGTAGTAGAAGAAAGGCTCGATCGCTAATGTGCTTTAGTAGAATGGTCCTTGATTTTTCCGAAGCATCAGTTCATCACATAGATGACAAACTCTCCGACCATTTACCCATTCAGTTGAAATTACATATGAGAACAAGGCGCGAATGACATCATGATAGATGATTTGAATTCGAGAAATTATGGAGTCAAGACGAGGATTGTAATCAGTTCACTAAGGATGCTTGGTCCAACTTTGATGACCAGAATGCGTGGAGTACGCTGCATGGAAGATTCCAAGCATGCTCAAAAGTGCTACTTCAGTGGCATGACATTAACTTTGGTGACATTAAAAGGAAGATTACCCAACTCGGACAACAAAATTAAGGGTGTAAAGGATGTTATTGGGAAGAGAGCTACCTAAACGAGATTAGCCTATGCCGTAGAAAAGAAGAAATGTTTTGGACACAATGCTCTTGGGTGGATTTCCTTCAACATGGCGATGCGAACACTTGGTGGTTCCATGCTAGAGCTAACATTAGGAGGTACATAAATAGGATCCCTATGTTAGTGAACAAGTGAAGGTGTTGAGGTCACGAATGAGGGTGATGTGGCTTATTTGGTGATTCAATGTTTTACTAACTTGTTCTCCTCAGTAGGACAAATGTCTACGGAAGCGATCATTAATTGTATTCCAACAAAAGTTATAGAAGAGATAAATAGGTACCTTTGTCGCCCATATGACGTTGGAGGTTTTGAAGCATTGAAAGGTATGCATTTGAACAAAGAGCCAGGCCCGATGGGTTCAGCCCATTGTTCTTTCGAAATTATTGGGACATTGTCAAAGAAGATGTTGCTAGGGTGGTTCTGGATATCTTTGGTGGATGAACTATGCCTACGAATTTCAACCACACACATGTGGTGCTAATATAGAAGGAAGTCATTTCGACCTAGTTGAGTGTCTTTAGACCAATCGGTTTGTGTAACATGGTATACAAACTGGTTATAAAAGTTATCACGAACCGGCTTAATAGTATCCTTTCGTAGATTGTATCCGAAACTTAAAGTGCATTTACGTCGGGAGACTAATTACCGATAACATTCTTGTTTCTTATGAGATTTTTCACTCAATGCGAGGGCAAACTAAAAAGAATGGTTTAATGACTATCAAACTTGATATGAGTAAGGCCTACGATCGGGTAGAGTGGAGCTATCTCGAGCAGTGATGTTAAAGTTTGGGTTCGAGGAGCCAATGGGTGAAGGTGATTATGACTTGCGTTTGGACAACCACGTTCTCCTTTGTGGTCAATGGGTCGCGAGTGTGGCATTGTGACACCAAATAAAGGCCTCCGTCAAGGAGACCCTATTTCCCCTACCACTTTTTATTGGTTACAAAAGGGCTAATTGGGTTGCTCAAATAGGAAGAATTGAATGGAAAACCGGTGGGTCACCTAATCTGTCCTCAACGCCACTGGTCTCGCATCTCCTTTTGCTGATGATTCTATATTTTTCTGCCAAGCTTCGAGGACCAGGCAAACACAATCAAAAACATTATTTATCACTACGAAATTGCTTCCGGCCAATGCGTGAATTTTGATAAGTCCAGTGTGGTCTTTTCCAAGGACGCTCCGGATGGGCGAATGGAGATAATAAGACAAATCTTGGACACGAGGGAGGCTCTTGCTCAAGAAAAGTATTTGGGACTCCCTACATTTGTGGGCGGATCAAAGAAACAAGCCTTTATCTCAATTAAGGATAGAATTTCTAAAAGACTTTCCGGGTGGATGGACAAACTAATTTCTTAGACGGAAAGGGAAGTGCTAGTTAAAGCGGTAGCTCAAGCAATCCCAACCTACACGATTAGCATCTTTAAATTACCAAAGGATTTTAGTTTTTCTTTGCAGAGTATCATTAACAAATTTTGGTGGGGCCACAACAACAACTTGGAGAAGATTCATTAGGTTAGTAGTCATAAGTTGTGTGAGAAGAAGACAAACGATGGTCTTGAGTTTCAAGATTTTGGTGCTTTCGGTTATGCGTTTCTAGCAAAAATGGGTCAAAGACTCATCTAGAATGATCAATCTTTGGTTGCTCGTCTTTTGAAGGCAAAATACTATCTTGAAACAAGTTTCCTTGAGGCTATACTTGGGTCTAGACCAAGCTTTATATGGCGGAGCATTTGGGAGATCTAAGAGTTAATTTCAAAGGGGTCTAGGTGGGTAGTAGGCAATGAAGAAAGCATAGATGTTTGGAGGGACATATGGCTTCCTCGTCCATACTCTTTCAGTGCTATGCCGAATGGGTTTGTTGGCTCTAATCCTATGCGAGGTTGTGGAGTTAATTAACAAAGAGACGGGTTCTTGGCGGATTGAGTTAGTTAGAGAAACACTTGACCTTATTGACGGAGAGAATGTGCTTCAAATTCCCTTTGTCACTCTTGGCCGGAAGACCAATTCGTTTGGCACTTTGAGCTAAAAGACAAGTTCACTATAGGATCAACATACCATTAGGCCAGGTAGTTGCAGAATGTGGGTCGAGCTTCCGCAAGTTCTCACCTTTGAAAAGCAATATAGAGGCATATATGGAAGCTACGAGTCCCACCCCGAATTCAGCTCTTTGCTTGAAAGGTATGTGTCCATGTTTTTCCTACCAAAGCTAATTCAAGCAAGGCGACTTCCAAATTTTAATATGAATTGTGGGATTTGTGGGGTGGTGGAGGAAGTTGATTTGCACATTATGTTTGATTGTGCATTAGCAATGGAGGTATAGGAGGGAAGTGGAATGGATGAGAAACTTTGGGGAGATAAGTTTAGGATAGTGGAATATTATACTTTCTAACGACTACTAATCGTTAGAGGAGGATGGGTTGGGACACTTTGTGGCAATAGCTTGGGAAATTTGGAATGCTAGGAACCATTTTGTCTTTAATGGGAGAACTGGACAATTGAGAAGGTTGGGGGCTAAAGCCGTAGCATTTGTTCAAAACTATCATGCGAGTATGTAATACGGGACCGAAATTGATGGACTAGCATGATGTCTATTGGTGTCCACCTGAATCGGGCTACGTAAAACTCAATATGAACGTGGGCAAAGCCGGGAAAATGCTTCCCTGTTGGGGATTTTTTTCCTCGGGACACCTAGGGGATATTTTCCTTGCAGTAGTCCAGCAAGGTATTGGGTTCTAGGGAGTGGAGGTAAAGGAAGCTCAAGCATGTCGTTTTGCATTGTGGAAAGCTTGGGACTATAGTTATCGAGGGTGATTATTGAGAGCGACCGCCTAACATTAATCCGAAGCTTGCTATCAAAGTTCACTTTAGTCCTTTTTAGGTTTTATTATTTCGGATATTGTACACTTGGTTCATAACATCTGTTTCTTATTATTGGGTTCATGTAAAAGGGAGGGTTGCAATAGCAAGGGACTTTATCGTCCATCCTTTTTGGGCTTCCGGAAGACGGTTAAGTGGAGAGAGATTTTGAAGATGTCCCTTTTCCCCTACCCCTCCAATTTTCTTTTCCAAAATGACGTTCGCTTACTACTTGGGTCGAAATCCTCAATGGTTTTCCTAATCAAATCAAGACAGGGACCGATTACTAAGTGAGGATGCTCTCTCCAAGCATAAGCGAACCTTTTTCGTAACTCGGTTAGGAATGGGCGCCACCTAAAATGCAATTTCCAAAAGTAAGTAATTACCCATCTAAAGCCCATGGATTCTCGCGAGAGAGTATGGCTTAAGGATGACCTAGACATTATCTATGGTCCGACTAGTGATGATATTTGTAAGTTCATTGAGAAGAACATAATTAGGGCTTGCAATGGGGTGGGTACGGGCGGGTTTTCCTATACCCACATCCATACCCATTTTTAAAATTCGTACCTATACCTATACTCATACTCATCAGGTGTTAAAAATCCCTACGCATACCTATACCCATCGGGTTTTGTGGATATGCGGGTTTTATTCGGTACAAATAGACAACAAACAATGATACCCATATTAAGCCCATATTTGATATTTCTCATATTTCAACAACAAAGAAAAATATACGACAAGGCATACTTTTGATGATAACATATTTCTCATAATTCAATGAATTTGGGCTTAAACATTAGGCATAGAATTTGGTCCTCATGTCCTGTTAACAACCCTCGGTTTCTTTTTTTTTTTTTTTAACATTTAGAAAAGTTGGTTGTGGGTGTTAAGTAGGGTAAGTACGAGCGTGTGTTTCGTGAAGACTTAGGTATAACTCTCTATCTCTCTTAGGTTTTGATTCTAAGTCATTTTGAGCCTCATAGAAACTTCTATCTAAGTTTTCATTCCGTTCGACCCACTCAAAAAGCACGTTCTTGCATATCTCTCACAACCGTACTTGTGACCCACTCGGATATCACTCATATCTATCGCATGAACAAATAATTTCTCTAACATATTTGTTCCGAGCACCGACTTCTTGTTTCAAGTTAAAATGAATTACAACGTTAATTATATGTTTTAAGTCGATCTATTTTTAGAGAATTATTTGTTGGATCAAGTTTATGTATCCTAATATTTTAGTCTTCCTAACTTGATCATTTAAGGATTTACTCGGATTTAATTATTATTTGTGTCTAATCTTGGACCAAACCAAGTTATTTTTGTACTTGAGTACCAATGTGATTTGCTTTTTTAGGTTATTCAAACAAGCCTAATCTACTTTTGAAGTACAAAAGCAACCTAGGTTTCTACCCATTGAAAACTAGCAGACAAAGATCAAACATTTCCGGATATGGCTCGGACACCGTGTCGGGGTTGTTTGTTACCAAAATTGAAAACCGCAACTTTGAGTCTAACGGTTGTTTCCACCTTAGTTTTCAATCACCATGTAAGACCTGTAATTTTGGGCTTAGGAGGTCTTACGAGTTAGAGCTAATTATTTAGCATTGATTAAATATAGTGGGTCGAGCGGCCAAGTTTTATACGTGGTTAGATATTCGTAAATTAATTATTAGTTCACGTAACTCTTATTGGTGAAGCGTATTAATTCGGTTTTCGAATTTTGCTCGGACCAACTACGTATTAATCCGAGACCGCGTATGTTACGTATGTGGGTTTAATTACATTGAGGATGAAAAAAAAAGAAAAGGGAGAAGGGGATTAGTATGGGGAAGCGAGTGCTGGCAGCACTCGATGGAAACCACCGAAAAGGAAGAAGGGGGGAAACGAACGAAGCAGCGACGGAGAGAGAGAGAGTGAGACCAAGAGAGGGAGACAGAGAGAGCGGGAGAGGGCGAGCGAGAGCGGGGAAGCGACCGGAGGCCGGCGGGCTCCACGGCTAGCGGAGGTGAGACGGCAGGCAAGCGCGGGAGCGGCCAAGGCCCAAAGGAGGGCGAAACCGAGGCCAGGAAAGGGACATGAACGCGAGGGCGAGAGAGAGGCGATTGGTGGGCGCGAGAATCGTGGCCGGCGACGGCGTCGAGCGTGGAGGGGGCTGCGAAACCGCGATCGGCGAGCAAAACAACACCAGCCGGCGGGCAAGGGCGAACGACAAGTGAGGGACGGCGACGAAAGCGAGCAAGAAAGGAGAACGGAAGCGAAAACAGAAAGGGAAATCGAGGGCAAGCATTAGAGGGGAATAAGAGGAAGGTTAAGTAGATGGCAGAAGGAAGAAGCAGAGAAGCAGAGGCGAGAGAATGAGGGCGGGAGGTAGAGTGAGAGGTATAGAGGCGAACGGGAAGAAGAAGAGGCCAAGGAACCCAATCCGAATTCATCCAAGTCGATTACAACTCGTAAAATTCGAGGTGGGTAGTCTTATGCTCTAATTTATTAGTACTTTCGAAACCCAAATGAATTTATTGTGATTGTTGAATGTGATTGTGAATATTGAACACGTATGCTATTGAACGAGTTTAGTAGTTGCTGAAAGTGGAATTAGGAGTCTTGAGGGGAATTGGCGGTTGTTTCGGTCTAAATTGAAAATCGGGAAATCGGACGGAGTTAGGCCGCTTGAGTGTAGTGAGTCATATCGAGAATTCGGTTAGTTGGGAATGAGCACATTATGGTTTGGGTATATGTTATGAATTAATATTTCGATTAAGCCTTAGAGATTTCTTGAACTTGCGATGTTGAGAGCTAATTACGAATATTGGGTTATGATGGGTCGAAGTATAAAGAGGAGTATGAATTCATATTAAGTAATGCACAATTGAGGCGAGAAGGGGGTGATTGTCGGGTTAATTAAGTTTGAAGTATATTGAAATCCTAGAGGTTGAACTAAACGGGAAGGTAAGCGAAGCTATCGGAAATTGAATAATGAAAAGCGATTGAGAGTTATATAATTAAGGGTAGATGAACAGGAGTTGATGAATAAGATAGCGATATACAATGTGGAGTTTGAGGCGAGGAAACGACGAGCGGGGAATTGTAAGGTTAAGTTGAGTTTAGAATGTATATAAGTCTTTGAGATGAAATTAAGCTGGAAGATGAACCTAACAAAAGGAACTTAAGTGATAAAGTGAGATTAGGAGTCATATGGCTGAGTATGAGCAAAGGAAGTTAATTTATGAAATAGAGACCTAGAACGAGGAGTGGGAGTAAAGACAGGGAGTGTGGGAAGTCGAGACGTGAGCAAAAGAAGTGGATTCATAAAGTAGAATCATAGAATGAGGAATTGAAGTAAAGACCGAGAATTGTGAGAAGTTTAACGTTCAATTAGATGATATTTACTCGTGGTTATTGTGGCTCGTAAAATAGAAATTAATCGTACTAAAGTGACGGATTGAGAAAGGTATAGTTGGAAAGAGTTGAGAATGATTGCTTGCATTGAATGGTGGCTATTCGTGTTAAGTGATTTCTTTACGTGATGCTTAAAAGTAGTTTTGAAGGGCGTTTTGTACTTTACGTGAAATTACCCTTAAATGCAACTTCTTGTGAACTGCCTTTCAAACGTGAATGTGTTTTAAAGAAGCGAAACTTGTTTGAGAAAGTGAATCGGATTTGAGAAAGTGAATTTAGAAAGGTGGCACATGTGTCATGTCTTCTACGATGATAAATTGATTAAGATCTTGGTTAGAGACCAAGTTTGATAAGTGATTGTGATCACTTCGGTTTAAATGAATTATGGGCTAAGATTGTTTAGACCGAGAGGAAGGAGGTGGTCCTGCGTATCAAGCCACGGGGTCCTTGCGTATCAGGATGCCCATCAACCGGAGTGGTTGATTCTTTCCTAACGAGGAAAGCGGAGCCTTCTAGGTATTTGACTAGAGATAGGTCCCGGGAACCCGAGTCGTGGGTCGCGCCCGAGAACCGCCTCGGTGCTAGTTCAATCGTCGAAAGCCCCGAAAGAATTTTCGGAAAGTATTTGAAAGAAAGTGCAGATGATTCCACCTTGTTTAATGTGATTCCATTCCTAAAATGATTGCAAATCGTGCTTCCAAATGATTAAAGTGTTATGAGCTTTATGTTGCGAATGATTTCAAGAGATTTCATTGAAAAGTATATAGAATTGTATTATATTATTATGCTTTCGCTGATTTCATTATTATAAGTATTATGTTTAACGAATTTCCATTTTAGGGGTATAGGACTCCGGTGAGCCCTATTCCCCCACAAATTCCCCATTTCTACCCCAAGTGTGCAGGTACATTATCGGAAGGTAGGATCTACACGTAGCACAATCCGGACCCTTGCCGATCGCTCGGTGCTAGAGTGACTCAAGGAACCGACATGCATTGTTATGATTCTAAATGTTGTATTTGTAATTTAGTTCATATAGTTTGTACCATATGTATAGTAAACCCTTTTAGATTGTTGTAAGTTTTATCGCATGATTGGTTGGCCTCCGGCGTGTGGCCGTTGAGTTGTATACTCCAAGCGGGTGGCTCGCTGAGTTATGTTATGCTTTTATGCAGTGGTCTTAGGGCTTTAAGCCTAAGGGTTAGTCCGCTTTACAAATAGAATTCTGCCGAAATTTTTAGGAATCTCATATTCTTTTGGGAAACCACCTTTGTTATCTTTAAGTTGAATTTAGAGAGCCGAACCAACACCTGATAGAGCCTTGGGAGTTCCCGTAAGGAACTCGGCGATGTAATACTCCTAGGGGGTGTTTAGGGGTGTTACACACCACTAGATGATTGGACCATCTTTTGGAGCCCGGAGCCGTTGCACAACGTTCACATCCCAACGGATCTTTTCGAGTAACTCGGAATAGTCGTTACAACGGCTAGTAAAGATCACAAGTCCAGAACTGGAATCAACGGCCATTCTCGCCCGGGTGCTTATAAATAGAAGCTACTTTGCCGGACTTGAAGACTGGTGCTGAACATATTGTTTAACACTTAGTGCAATTGTACTCAATCTTCTATTTACAACTCCAATTTTGTAATTCTTACTTTACGAGTGGTAAAGAAAGTCTTGTAATTACTTAAAGTCCCTTGACCGAGCTGTAAAGGCTAACTCAGCTCATTTGTCCCCGACTGTAAGGGTTAACTCAGTCAGGAAGTACTAGATCGGATAAGGGAACTTCGAGTTTAGGAAAAACTTATAAAGGAATTGTCTAAGGGAGCAATTCTAGTTAGAGTTAGTCCTTTTTAATTGAGGATTCAATTAGTGGATTTGACTTGGTGCTTGGATTAGCACTGTCCGTGGTTTTCTATCCCAGGAGGGTTTCCACGTACTTACGTGTGTCTATCTTTCCGAGTCTATTCTAGACTCATAATCTGCTTCTGCTCAATTTTGTGCAAAAAGAGTTTGATTTTATTTAAAATCTTCCATCACCCTATTCACCCCCTCCTCTAGGGTGACTTAGCCTCTCCAAGAGCAAACCTTCGGTTGGTATCGAGCCTAGCCTTTCAAGAGTATATCACAATCCAAAGGTATAAAGATAAAATGGCTCACAACAATGGAGAGTTTGATGAAGGGAGATCATCTACCAAACCACCCAAGTTCAAGGGGTCAAACTTTGTACATTAGAAGAAGATGATGGAATGCTTCCTGATGGATAACGTTGAATATGTCCGGAACATAATCCATAATAGGAACTTCATCTCGATGAAGATGGAAGGTGTAAGATCTATGCCTAAAGAGAAATTTGAGTACACCACTGAAGAAACCGATAAGTTCGTAAAGAACTTCAAAGCTATGAATACACTAATGTGTGTCATCGGCTTAGAAGAATACAACATAGTCTCTGCTCGTGATACAACCAAAGAGGTATGTGACACATTTGTCGACACCTATGAAGTACCCGATGTTTGCTTTCCTTCATAAAATGACTCAGTCTTCACGTCCTATAAATCACCTTATGTAATTAAGTAGTGGAGGGACTTGGAGGGATTATATTCTTAGTTATAGCTTGCTTTCTCTATAGGAGAAAAATATATCGGGTGACAATATTTTCATGTGTGTGGAAAATATTGATCAGTATTCACCTTTCATGTACTTTTTTTTTTTATGAAAAGAGAGGGAATTTCATTCATCAAAATTAAACGACATACATAAGTCATTAAAGGTCATATCAAAGATGAGCAAGCATATGAGCTACTTTATTTCCACCTCTTCTAACAAAAGAGAAAGCACAAAAATCAAAATGACTTACAAGCAAAAGAATATCGTCGATGATAACACCAATGTCGAAATGAGTCTTCAATTTCTTCTTAATTTTGGAGGTAAGAGCCAAACAATCCCCTTCCAAAATGATCTTAGTCGCACCCCTAACTCGAGCTTGTTGAAGAGCAAATCTACATGCACGAGCCTCCTCCATTTCTGGACCTAAATATCCATCTCCTTGCTCCACCACACTCTAAAGCACTTCTCCAGCCGATTTCATACACACCACGCCCCATCCATGATGTTCAGCTCCCATCATACTTGCATCATAATTTATTTTCATCAAATCCTCCTTTAGGAGCCTCCATATATCATGGGTGACATCCAAGGCTGCTTGCGTGGCTCTATAATCATGAACCAATTTAATGGCTTTTGAGCATAAATCTTTAACCTCAACGTCACTATTGCCATGAGTAATCCTATTTTTAGCATTCCATAGTTCCTAACAAATTGCTACGAATTCACCCGACTCCTCTTCCTCCACCACCCCTTTCACATAAAAAGGCCTCCCGGACTAACGAAAAACACGCCCTCCACCAAGCTCTAGAATTTTCTATTCTCTCATATTTTAAGAGAGAAAACACACCCAAATAACACATGGGAATCAGATTCAACCGCTCCCCTATAAACTTTACACCTCAAGTTAAAATCGGGAATTCGAGATGCAAACCTTTCAGCTATAGGTAAGGCTTTGGCACAACTCTTCTAGGTAAACATATGTATCCTTGGCGGCACACTGAGTTTCCATAGAGCATGCCAGTCGTTGTTCCTCCCACTATCCGAGCTTCCCGGAGCTACACTTTTGTAGCATTAGCAAATGAAATCATATGCCGTCTTCACCGTTACCTCGCCACTATTTGAGTAATGCCACAACATTTGACCGGACCTCCTATGAACACTACGTGGAATATTTTTTATGATGTTAATATCCACCTAGGTAAAAGACAAGCTCCAACATATCATTTCTCTAAGAACCATTAGCGTGGTCAATAAGGTCCCCAACTCTCAAAACAGAGAATAGTTGTTTCATGGGAGTAATGACTTCGAAAGAATTTGGTCGTGGGACCCACTTGGAGTCCCAAACACTCAATGACATCCCATCACCCACCTGAGCTCGAATACTTGCCTCTATAACCTACTTTACACTCCAAAGACTCCTCCAGGTGTAACTAGGATGATAGCCGAGACTTGAATCCAAAATAGAGGTATATGGGAAGTATTTAGCCTTGAGTAATCTACTCACCGGTGACTCATCATTGGAGTAAAGGCGCTATACCTGCCTAGCTAATAAGGCCAAATTGAAATACTCTAATTCCCGAAAGCCCAAACCTTCATCTTCTTTATTCATACAAAGCCTATGTTTTCCAACAAGGTGTAATTTGCGAACCTCCATTGACGCATGACCCCACCAGAATTGATTCACCATATCTTGGATGTCATCACATAAGTCCTTGGTAAATTTAAACACACTCATTGAGTAAGTCGATATTTCTTGGGCCATCTGCTTTAACAAGCACTTCCCGATCCGCCCAAGACAAGTGTTTCTCCATCCAAACCTGTAACCCCTTTCGGACACGATCTCTAATTGGTACGAATGGTGCTTTCTTGGACCTTCCCACCTTGGTAGGTAGCCCAAGATATTTAGGACCTCTCTAATATCTAGAGTTATGAGGATACTATCCTTCATCCCTTGCGAGTGTCCCATTCCTAAATGACACATTAGTTTTCTCATAGTTTACCTTCTACCCGACGCGTCTTCATATATGGAAAGTAACTCTTTCACCTTTTGAGCTTGAAAGTCATCAGCTTTACAAAAGATAATAGTGTCGTCCGCAAAATGAGGTGAGAGATAACCGGGGCATGTGGGCAAATTGAGTGCCCTTTGAGGCTTTCCGAGTTGATAGCATCAGCCGGAAGGTAAAAAAGCCTTTAGCACATAAGAGAAATGGGAAAGGGGATAGTGGATTGCCCTATCTCAACCCTCGAGAAGATTTCACCCAGCCTCTAGGCTCACCATTGATCACAAATGATAAAGACGTCGTTTCCACGTAGTTCATTACCAACTCAACCTAATGGACCCGGAACCCCATTTTCGAGTATCATTTTCCGAAGGAAGTCCCACTTCACCCTATCATAAGTTTTAGACATATCCAACTTACTGGCCATACTCCCATTCACCCCGAGTGACAATTCGTAGAATGAAAAACTTCAAATGCTATCAAAATATTGTCAATAATAAGTCTCCCTGGAGTAAATGCACTCGATTTTCCGAAATGATACTAGGAAAAACTTCTTCAACCTATTAGTTAACACCTTGGTCACCAACTTATAAAGCATATTACACAAACTAATAGGCCTAAAATCGGAGAAATAACCGACTTATATTTTTTAAGAATTAAAACCACATGGGTATGGTTTAATCCATTCGGTATGGGGGCCCCATTCGGAATATCCAAAACCGCACTACACGCGTCATCCCCCACAATAGGCCAAAACTTTTGAAAGAAGTAATGATTCATACCATCGGGGCCCGGGCTTTACTCGAATGCATTAGGTTCAAGGCCTGGGTTATTTCCTTTTTGTAATAAGGTCAATTTAGTAACAAATTCATATGGTAAGATACTTTATTGGGGATAAGATCAATGACCCTTTCCATGTGGGTTGGGTTAGCAGATGTGAACAAATTACTAAAGAAATCAACCACAATGGATTCCATTTCTTCAATATTTGTGTACGAGTAAACCATCACCCCCTTCAAAGCGCCTATGGTATTTGTTGCCCTTCTCGCACTTGCTGTACAATGGAACCATGCAGAATTCTTATCACTATATTTGAGAAAATCAATTCGAGACCTTTGCCATCATAACATCTCCTCGCTTCTTCTTCAAACTTGAATTTCTTTCAATATGCTGTCCCTTTCCAAGCCATCTCGAGCAGTCACCAGTTTGGCCTCCAATTTTGGTTATAATATTTCCAAACTCCTCTTTATTCCAATTGATTAATGCCTCCATGCAACTATTGATTTTTGAAATACAATTAGGTACTCGGTTCCGCTATACCTCGTGAACTCCAAGCTGAAGCTATAATATCTTTACATCGATTATCCTCAGCCAACATGATCTCGAACCTTCTTTATCTCCTTTTCCTTCTGTCTTTGTTAACCCTTTAAGTCATACAAAGTTTGATCGGAAGGTGATCGGACAGGTCCTCGTCCGGGTGGTCTACTCTGGCTGAAGGGAATAGAGATAACCAATTCGCATCAGCACGAGTAGCAATCTAGTTGTTCTTTTATGAATGCCTCCCCTTTCCTCTTATTCCTCCAAGTAAATTTATACCTAGTGAAACCAAGGTCCATTAACCCACACTCTTGCAACATGCTCGTAGAACGTATCAAATACTATCCGGTTCTTAGGAGGCCTTCCAGTCTTCTCATGGTTGAAAATGATTTTATTGAGATCACCCCCGAAGCCAAGGTAAGGAAGATTGGGTCCTAAGGTCCCTGATCAAATCACAGGTTTTGAACTTAAGTTCTGTCTCCGACCAACCATAAATCCCAATAAAACGCCATTTTGGATCCTCCTTTTCCCAAGCAATTTCAACATCAATATGATTTGAACGCAACGATAACAATATCACCTCCACCGATTTATCCCATAAAAGGGCAACCCCCAGGTCTTCCAAGAACATCCACATAAATACCATAAAAATCTAAAGTAGGCGAAGAGAGTACTTGAGTATTAAGTTGTTGCATCTCAAGAGCACTACGCTTGGTCTCCGACGAGAAGACCGGTTTCGGCTTAACCCTCCATAAGAAGTTGCGGAGATCATGGCCTGCCCGAGGGTCGTTGAGCCCTCGGCAATTGAGGCAAATAGCATTCATTGCTTCTTGCGGGCTGCATTGCAACCTCTACCTCCCTCTCGTTGGGAAGCAATTTTAGTGCTTACATTAGCCACTCGCCCTAATTTTCCTCTCCTCCATAGCCTTCCCCCTTCAGTAGGATGTTTACACTGAAAATCTCCGAGCTAGGAACAACTATCTCATTCTCATCAATCACCATATTTGCGAGTCGTCTACAACCTTGCCTTTTGATCGACCCCTTTCTACTTCTCATTCCTCACCAAACCGAAGCCTAGTCTTGGCTTTACTACTTCCTTTATTACCCCCATGGAATGCCTCTAGGAGTCACCTTTCTTCTTGAAGTTCCATCTCCATGTTATGCCTTTTATTTTTCATTGGAGAAGCACACAGCCAAGCTCCATACAGGAGATCGGACTCTTACATTATTTCGTCAAACTCATCACAATTTTTGAATACATGTCCTATCAGCCAACATCCATAACGTAAATATGGTAATTTAAGGTATCTAAATTTGATCCAAATAGGTTTACCTTCCACCGAACTCGTTTTCATCCATCTAGACATCCTCTCCCACTTTAGAAGAAACAAGTTTTACAATGGTCGGAGTTTGTTTCTTCGGCGGTACCTTGTAGGCTTTGACCCATATTCTAATTGTACCAAATGTCACCTCTAAAGGTTGTTCTAAACCACTTATCTTCTTGAGAAGAAGCACATATCCATCAAAAGACATGGACCTTCATTAAGCACATGATCCAAATCTGCCTTCATGAAAAATTGGAACAAAAATAAGTTTTTGTCAAACTCTTTAATCACCACCCCTTTGCCCACTCTCCATAAGTTCTTCATCACCGATTTCATAGCACCAATATTGAAACTGCTTTCGGTGTATAGTTTCCGTAATAGGCATAGAGCAACTTCATTCGATCTATCCCCTTTCAACTCATCATCACAATCAACCACTTCCTCTTTAACAACAGATCAATCTCAATTTATTCCAGTCCACATCCAATCCATTCGCCATCAATCCACCCTTCTTTTAAAAGAACTGAACCCAAAACCCCAACCCTAGATCGTAGTTTTTAAAGACGATATCGGGACGTTGAAAAAGTCGGACTCGTGCTGGTAAACCCACCTCCTACAACTAAGGAAATCGTTGTCCTTAATCGAGGAGAATCCCGTCAGCACCTTCCCCTATAAGATGAGCGCAAACACCTCTCATCACTAGGGTTCCTAACGACGAGAGAAAAATAATAAAATTATATAATTTTTTGATGATTCATATATTTTGTTTATTTGTTTACACTTCGATTTAGTGATGAGGTAATCTATTGTCTAAAAATTAATACGAGTATATCTCAATAGTATCAAAAGTTGCTAGATCTTAGTATATGATTGCATTATCAATATCTTATCATTGTGTGTAATTTATTTAATAAAGTAATGTCTTTTATTTGTTATATTGATATGATCAATGCTTAATTTTCAATATTATATATGAATGAATTTTTGTACATTTTATTTTATTGGTTGCTAGCTATATATATATATATATATATATATATAATTAGGCTAGCTAAGTGAATTGCATTTTTTTACTAATTTAATTATTAAAATAAAATTCTTATAGTTTGTAACAATATTTACTTGGGTCTAAAATATTACGTTGGTAATATAAAAATTATAAATTATTCTTTAATTTTACTAACTTTAGTCATCGCATAAAATTAATAGCCAACTTTGTTTTGCTAAAACTCAAGTAATTGAAAAATAATCATATAATTATTTATAAGTGTAAGGTTATTATCTTCATTTCAAATGTAGGATTCAAATCTCATTCCTATAATAAGTCCGGATGACCATATTTTTATAAATTTTAGTTATTTAAAGAAAAAGGAAATATATCAAAAATAATACAAAACCAACAAGTCACTCGGAAGATTTAACAAAAGTAAAAATTTCAAAAAATGTTATCCAACATTTGGAGGAAAAAAGATCAACAACAAAATAACACTTACACAATCCACATATTTAGAAAACTTAAAACATTACGGATATTAATTTAAAAAATAACTGGAAACTATAAAAAAATTAACCAAAATAATGTGATTACAAAGAAACGTTCAAAATTACTGAGACATTGGCAAACTGTTGGTGTATGGCCATGCACAGGATAGAAAGGAAGGGAGGAGACTAGAAAGAGAGAGAGAGAGAGAGAGAGAGGTCATGTTTAGATCTCGGCGTCCGGGCGAGTGCAAACAACAACTACAGTGAGAGAGGAAGGAAAGGGAAGGTTAGGAGAATCGCCAGCCGTGATAGCGAGAAGAGGGAGAGCGATGACAGCGATAGTGAGAAGAGGGAAAACACGAGGCTTAAGGAGAGAATGACGTTGAATGACTGTCCCCCTCCTTCCCAACAAATTTTATTCATTCTTTTTGTGTTATTCACCATTCTACCTATGCGGTACCACTTGCTTTGGTTTCTTTTAACAATTTACATTCAATTACCCTTTATTAATCTAATTTGATTAGGCATCATTAACTCTATGCCTTAACAATGCACGCTTTCGGTCGGTACCGATTTCTAGCATACCCTTTGAGAATTTTCATAAAACGTTCAAAAGGGTACATCCATCGGTAAAAAATAGGGCCACAGAATTGCACTTCTCTCACCAAATGGACAATTAGGAGCACGATTATATCAAAAAGAGAAGGTGGGAAGTACTTCTCAAATCGACACAATATAATGATCACGTCGCACTAAAGATCATCCAATTTCTTCAAATCAACGACTTTGCTACATATTGCATTGAAGAAGTAAAGTCTTGTGATCGACTATCCGAAATGTGACACATCCACGGGTTAATTTTTTTAAAAAAAATCAATGGTTTCAAGTTTGATAAGATCTAATTCTAGATTAATATCGACTTTACTTGATGGTTGGTTATTAAAAGTATTAATGTGTAACACCCCAAAGCACCCCCAGGAGTATTACATCGCCGAGTTCCTTAAAGGAACTCCCAAGGCTCTTTCGATGTTGGTTTGGCTGTCTAAACTCAACTTAACAAGAATATCTAGGTGGTTTTCCCAAGAGAATCCGAGATTCTCTGAAAATTTCAGCAGAGCTCCGTTTGTAACATGGACTAACCCATCGGCTTAAAGCCTTAAAATCCTGCATAAAAAGCATAGTAAAACTCGACGAGCCACACGCTCGGAGTATACAACTCAACGGCCACACGCCGGAGTTCAACCAATCATGCGATGACTAAAAACAAGCTAAAAGGGTTGACTACACTTATGGTACAAACTACATGAACTAAATTACAAGTACAATACTTAGAAACATAAGGAATGCACATCCGCGATTCAAATCGCGCAACAACCAACAAACGGCAATCAACGGGGTCCAGAATAAGCTAAGCAGCACACACACCGATAATGCACCTGCAACACTCGGGAGGGGAAATTTGTGGGGGTGAGCAATAATCAACGGACTCACCGGAGTCTTATACCCTTAAAATGAAAATTCTTTACACATAATACTCATAATAATGAAATCTGCGAAAACATAATAACATAATAGAAATCTATATACTTTTCACTCGAAATCTCTTGCAATGAAAAAGATCAAGACTCTTCAATCACTTAAAAACACAGTTTCACATTCATGAACATACTTTTGGGGTTGAATCAACTTTTCGGGCCTTCGAGGATTCGAACTAGCACTTCTTTCATCTCGGGCGCGACCCCGACAAAAAGGCTCCCGGGACCTATTTTCGGGAAGTCTCGGGACGGGCATCTTGTCTCTCCAGGACCCCTATTAGAATCCTTCCCTCAAAGTTTCTAGCTGGGCGTCCCCGGTTCGAACACTTCGGTATGCTAAACGATCCGTAGCCTGTCGATTCAAAACTATTTGCACATTCTCATTCATCACATTCACTTCACAACTTTCTCAATCGATTTGGTATCAAGGAAGGCATGACACCACGTGTCACCCTTATAAATTCACTTTCTCAAATCAGCTTTGCTTCTTTAAAACACAATCACGTTCGAAAGGCGGTTCTCAAGGAATTTCATTCAAGAATCATTCACGTAAAATACAAAACTCCTTTCAAAACTATTTTTGAGCATCACGTAAAGTAATCACATAGCACTAATAATCACCATTCATTGCAAGCAATCATTCTCCACTCTTTCCAACTGTACCTTTCTCAATCTACCATTCTAGTACAATTAATTTCCACTTTCCGGGCCACAATAACCACAAGTAGATATTACTTAACTCGACGTTCTCACTTTTTCCAATCCACTATCTTTACCTCATTTCCTCATTTCATGACTTCACTTTGTAAACCGACCTCTTTTGCCCTCATCCAACCATATCCTTAAACTTACTTTACCGAATTTCCTCTATCTCCATTCACCTTTTAATTCAATTCTTTCTCAAAGGTCTTAGACATGACTATGGCTTAGTTTCACTTTACCGTCCCCAACCTCGCTATTTCCCAACCTCAATTTCCCATTTAATATCTCTTACCTTACTAATCGATTCTTGCTCACCCATCCTTAATTATGTACCTCTTACTTACTTTTCATTATTCGACTCCCGTTAGTTTTACTTACTTTCATGCTCGGTTCAACCTTGAGGATTTAATTACTTTTTGAACTCGATTGTCCCAACACTCACCCACCTCTCACTCCTATGTCTCGATTGTGTACCACTCAATACAATTTCACATTCTTCTTCACACCTCCCTCATTATTTCCCGATTTTAGTACTCGTTTCTTAACGCTGCAAATTCGAGTAAATCTCTAGGACTCAATCTGAATATTAATTCATAACTTATGCCCAACCGGACGTACTTATCCCCAACCGACCCAACTCCCGACACTACTCATTTTACCCAAGCAACTCAACTCTGTCCGAATTTCCCGATTTCATGTTTAGGCCTTAACAACTCCCATTCGCTTCACAACTCCTAATTCAACTTCCAGCAACTACTAACTCATTCAATAGCATACACATTCAATATTTCACAATCACACTCAACAATCACGATAAACTCATTTAGATTTCGAATATACTAATAGTTTAGAGCATAAGACTACCCACCTCGGATTCTCGGGTTTGGGATTGATCGAATTGCTTGCTGCTCTGCGTTCGGTTGCGTTTGGTTTCAGGGAACTCTTGCTTCGGTTCAGCGGTTCCGGTTTCCTCGCCCCTCGATCCGGCCCTCACGCGTTCGCCGCGGCCCCTCTCCCTTGCCGCCGTTACTTTCCGGTTTCGGCCTCCCGGACCCTCCCGCATCTGCCCTCGCTCGGTTCCTTCCTTCCTTCGCCCTCGTTCGGCATCGGTCTCTCGTTTTCCTCCCTTCACTAGCGTCGCCGGCTGCCGCTTTCGGCCTATGGTGGTCGCCGGCCACCCCTCGGTCTCCTCGACCCTCACACCGCTCGCCTTCTCTCTCTCTATGCGCTCCGTCCTCCCTCTTCCCTTCTTCCTTCGCTCGGTTTCTTTTCCTTCTCGCCTTCCGGAGCCTTCGCTTTTCCTTCGCGCACCGGCCGTTCGCCGTTCGGGCGGCCACCGGCCTCTGCTCCGGCTCCCGCGCGTTCTCTCCCTCCCTCGCTCTCTGTTTCTGCTTCCTCTTCGCTCGGCCTCCTTTCCCCGAGCCTTCTTTCCTCTCCTTTCACCTTCCACCGCCCAATTTAGCGGTTCCTATTCCTAATTGGACCCCCAAATAAGCTTAATCATCTCTTCATAATTTAGTGAAAATAATCACCGGGCCCATATACGACAGTGTCTATATCTTCTCCCTTCCGTCCTCTTATGCTCGCTGCATCCTAACTTATTTTAGTACGCGGGCCACGACAATTCCTAATCACCGAACAATTTAGCTTAGACGAAAAAGGAAGGCAATCCTTTAATTTAATTTATTCCACACTGGCCTCCAAAGGGATTCTAACGTAATATGTTTGATCGTAAATAAAATCGATCGCTCAACCCCTAGCTGCGGGAAAAATGCTCAATAATCCTATGCTTTCCAGCTGGTTTCTTTAAAATTCCGGGTATTACATAATGAATGTTAATTATTGATCAATTTTACCATGTAATTAATGAAAATAGAAATATGGTAATTAATAAAAATAGTGACTGAATTGAACATTATTCACAAAGATACATGTAAAACTACTTTCAATCACAATCTATTCAAAATTGAGTTTTAAACACATATTGTTAATTAAAATCTAATTTACGTTAACAAATTCTTACTTTTCTCAATAGTGTAGGAACCAAAAACACATTGAAAATGGATGCTCAATAGAAGGAAAAATTAAACACAACATCTCAAAAGTTTAACAGATCTAAATACTTCTAAACAGATATCATTAGTTAATATTTAATTTACCTTAATCAATTCTTACTTCTTTTGATTGTTCAACAAAAATAAGAAGATACATCTTATATATTTCAAGCCAATTTGTTTCATCAATATGAAGTAGATTCATACAAATGCATCAAGGATAGATGCTACAATTGATTATGAAGAATCATAAAAAAAAAAAATACGAATGTAATGCTTGCTCGCAAAATAATTGATCTACGATCAAAGTTATAAAGCTTATTTACTAATGTACTCAACTAGCAATGATAAAAGAGATACTATTATGTTACAATTAATTATGAATTGTTTTACAAATTTTAGCAATTATCGCAATTTTAAATACTTATTCAAAGTTTAAAATTATATAATAATTTATATTTAGATATTATGTGTTTTATATAAGTTTAATCAATAATCAACTATTGAATACCAATTTAGTAATTGGGAACTATACATACACAACTCAAATATCTTGATATATTAATTAAAATATAGTTTAATATTAGAAATACTCAATTAACCAAATAACAAAAAAAAAAGGTATGGATCAAAGTTCAAATATATTATAGACATAAAAAAAAAAAAAGGAAGAGCAAAAATATTAAAATTATTTTATCACACATCAAAAACAAAGCAAATCTTTTTAAAAGAATGAAACTGCAAGGAAGAGAAAATTAAAAAAGAATACATGTACATATTCAAACTAATTTGCGGAATGTAAGGAAAAGAAGAACAATAATAATTTCTAATATTAAAACATCCCTACTGAAACTTACATATAACAAAAAATATTTTCACATAATTAAACATAGAAAAATGATCTTCATATCTCTATTCGAAATATAATTGTTACATAATTAAAATAGTTACACAAATAGTGATACATGACGATCCATCTTTACTCGGCTTTGCAATATCCAACTTTATTTCCTCATGAAGAGAATGAATGTTATAAAGGATGGGTTGTTAAGGAAAATCATAATGAAGGCCATCATTATAAACCCGGAATCCAATATGTTGAATAAAAAGGAATAGTTAATAGAACGTACTTGAATCCATAGTTGACATCAGTTCTCCTTGAATGACATGGTTAGGTCTTCTAGGTTTACACGTATTATTAAGAGAACCTTTATATTTTCTCGTACTCTCATAATCTCTCCGATAATGGGATGTTAGGGAGAATTAATTGGTACGTGTGACCTAGGGACCATAACCTTTATTTATAGTTGTACCCTTTTAGGGTTTTTGACACACTACTGTTCTACCCATCATAGAACAATAGTGGATCACCGAGTCTCTATATATGTAAAGTTCACACTCTACTAGATATATTAAAGCCCAATTAATTGTATCCTCATTAGATCACTTTTAGTTTGGGAATAAGTATGACAGTCCTTACCATACATATTTAATCACCTATAAGCTCATCATTGGATCATGATGTGGATCACTTATGCAAACCAATCTCGACCATCAATAATATCAACATAGAACCAAAACAGCCTTCATTACATCATCGTAACTCGACCCATCAATGATCACTTATGCTAATACAAAAGAATGACATGGATCATGATGTGGATGTATAGTATGGAAATTTCATGTGATGTGATCTTAATGTCTATTTCCAACTCGGTTCACTTTAAATTTTAGTGATATCCAAAATATAAATAGAGTATAAGGAAAACTTTAATGTGACTTTATTTTTGTAGAAAATATCCTCATAATTGAAAACCAAATTACATAAGTCAAATGTGCATCTAAATTACAAACTCCCACTAAAACTTAATATCCTCAAAATATGACACAACACCCATATGAGCCACATGCTCATGAAACCGATTGGGTGGTATCGCCTTACGTAAGCTGATCCGTAATCATAGAGTTTGTACCAATATGCTCAATTGACAATTCCCCACTTTGAACTCTTTCTTTCACAACTAAGAATTTGAAAGCCATAAATTTTGACTTTCTCGAACCCTTGTTGTTGTTGCCTAAGAACACCTGTTACATGGGTCACTATAGATTTCTGGATATGAACCATCCTTGGAGACTTGACACACAATCATTTAACGGGGGAAAGAGGAGAGACCTACACCTACTATGCCTAGTACTACAGCTAAAATGTATTTGATGGATGTTGAAAATGATTTTGGGAAAGGGAAACAAAAGAAACAAAATTGTTTCAAGAAAGGACCTTGGAAAAAGGTCTATTTTCTTTGAATTGCCTTATTGAGAGCATAATAAATTTCGACATAGCCTTAACGTTATACATATTGAGAAAAATTTCTGTGACAATTTGATTGGGACATTATTGGACATACCTAGAAATTCAAAAGGCCATACTAAGGCTCACCTTTACCTGGTAGACTTGGGTATAAAAGGACATCTTCAGCCTTTTTGGCGGATGATGGTGAATACATCATCTTGCCCCCAACACCCTTTTCATTGGGACATATAGAAAAAGATATATTTCTTAAGGTTCTATTGGAGACAAAGTTGCCTTATGGATGTGCTCCAAATATAGCACGATGTAGTCAAAGAAAGAAAGTTTGGTGGTTATAAAAGTTATGATGCTCATATTTTTCTCGCATTATCTTCTTCAAATTGCAAGTGAGGAATTTTTGCCAAAAAATGTTGCATTGACTCTTATTAGATTGGGGAACTTTTTTTGCCGTTCGTACAGTAAATTTATAAGCCATCAGGAGTTGGATTTTTTGAATTTGAAATCATAGAAATACTTTGTCTACTTGAAAAATATTTTTCACCGACTTTTTTGATGTAATGGTGCATCTTCTTATTCATTTGGTGAATGAAATTAGGCTTGGGGGTCATGTGCAATATCATTGGATGTTATTGGGAGAGAGATGTTTGTGAAAATTCAAATCTTAGCTTCGCAATAGGTCTAAACCAGAGGAATGCATGGAAGAATGCTATTTAGCCAAAGAATGTTTAACATTTTGTTCTAGATACTTACATGATGGAGTGAAGACTAGCTTAGATAGAAGATCAGCCCATTATACTAGAAAAGTGAGCAGTTCAAATGGTGATAAAGCATCAATTTTTCGAAAAGTTGGTTTTCCAGTTGGGGAAAAATAGCACAAAAGGCAAAGGATTCTTGTTGGATCAAGAGAGTGTGACCAAGCACATAGATATATCATTTTCAATTGTGGTTGTGAACAAGTTGAGAACTATATTGAGTAAGCCCATCATCTAAGTTATTTTTTAATCAAATATTTGTATTTCACTCGATAATATATATTGTTTTTTTGAGTTTTCATAAGTTGAAATATACTTAATCTTTTGAGTTTCTTATTGTAGGGAACATTAAAATTTAGCCAATAATGAAGGTCGAAATAGTAGATGGCAACAAGCTCAAAGTCATAGCCTTGAATTTATTAGTTGATTTCAAGATAAAGTGAAGAGGGAAAAGGTAGAGGACCATATTTTTTGGTTAGCTAAAGGTCCAAATCCTAAGGTTAGGAGGCATACAAGTTATATTGTCAATGGCTATCAATTTTACATAAGAAAGCGTGGCTCACAACTAAAAACTCAAAACAGTGGAGTCACCTTGATAGCCTTGACTTCAAGTTTTGCTAGCTCTAGAGATCAAAATCCCGTGGTGGGAGATGTTACTTATTATGGAGCAATAAGAGATATTATTGAGTTTGATTTTTTTGTCCAAGTTCAACTTTGTGTTATTCAGGTGTGATTGTTTTCATGCGGATGTTGATGATTTTTGGCATACCCGTATCTATTTTAAGAAGTTTATGCTCTAAGGATGATCCTTTTGTTTTAGTACCTTAAGTTCATTGGGTTTTGTATGTCCCGGACCCGACTCAAAAGTGACATTTATTATATTATGAAAAGGATTCCAAGAGATCTTTTTGACTTTCCGAAGTGGTAAATCCTAATATGTATTGGAAAGAGTCCATAGATGTTGATTATGACATATCAACAACTTATAATGTGGACGATAACCAATTGGGAAAAGGTGCAAATGCGAGAACAAGTAGAAATAAACATTGTAAAACATGGTGATCAAAATGGGGATGATGAATGCACCGACTCGACAATGATGATACATATTGGGATTGAATGCATGCTGAGACATAGCGGGTATGGTAGGGTTGTTATAATGTGTTTGTTAGTTATGTAGTTGATTATGATGTCATTCATGTTGTCATGCATGTTAGATATTCTTAACTTCATATGCTATCATCATTATTTTTCTCCTCTTGCATAATGAATTTAGTTCATATGCTATCATCATGATTTTTCCCCTTGGATAATAATGAATTATATGACTTAATTTTTAATTAAAGAACATTATATGATTGTTTTACATATTATATCCGTACTTTTGTTGTTCTTAAATACTAATAGGTGAGTTAAGTTCATGATATTTACAAAAAATGGGGTGAGCAAGCAGAAAACTTCAAGTACCAAACAACATGAAATAATGTCCAAAACCTCCTCCAAGTGCACCGAGTATGAGAGAGAAAGCCAGAGGTTAATTGAAAGGAATGCCATGAAAGCTAAAGAACTTGGATTTTCGAAACCGGCAAATCAACTAATGAACAAAGCTAGAAGTCTTGAAAGGAAGAGATACTATAGCAAAGCATACATGTTAATGAGGAGGATGAAGAATACATGCCGGAGGAAAATGATAACTACAAGTTCACTTATTTGGAGGAAGAAACTAGTGTTGAAGATGTTGTCGTTGGCTACAAACCGGTTCTAAAACTGATAAGGTAATTAGTTATTTATTTGTAAATTTGCAACATGCTTATGAGTTCACAGGTGAGCTTTTAAGCGAGTTATTTATTTGTTAATTTGCAAGAGTGGGAATTAAGCATTTTTTGGTATTTTGCTAAGGTTCAAAAGGTGACTACTAAAAATGTGTACCAATGGTAGAAAAGCATCAGCCTATGTGTCCAACAATGTCAATAGTTGATTTGTGAAGCAACAAAATCCAAAAGAATTGACACAATCAATGGTGGATGAAGGTTTAGTACAAGATAAAGAGGATCAAATGCAGATTGTACATACTAATTTGTCTAAATCAGAAAATCAAGAAGAGATTGAGCAAGTTAAGGTGCATTCTATCCCCTATAATTTGTTTCAAATGTTATAAATTATTTCAATTCATATATGTTACTAGGTTTAGAGAATTTGAAATAATAGAAACTGTGAAAAGGCATAGAGGACCAACAATGCTTTTTGATGTCCATGGACGTGAGTTGGAAGAGTGTGTGCTTGTTACGTTCAATGAGCATGGACAACCAATTGGACCTACAGACAAGATTTGTGGTGAGTTCGGTAAGTTCTTGGGTACAATTGCTCATGAACATTCATGGGCTCCATTGACTTATACAAGTTGGCATAAGGTTCCACATAAAGATAGAATGTGGGAATATGTAAATGTGAGTTCAAAATGAATATTATTTGGTCTTATAAAAATGATATATTATCTCTTATACTTAATAATTGTCAATTGCATATTATAGGAGAAGTTCGAAATAGGTGTTGGAATTGATTGGATGTGCTTGGCGACTTTTCAAATGTCGAATAAACGCTAAGCACTATAAAAAAAATATGAAAATGATTGTGAAAGATGGAAGCACCGTCCAACCGATAGAATGCTTGATTCTCACTTTAAAATGTTGATGCACATCTGGAAAACCTCTGCCGTTAAGGTTATATTTCTTTTTCATTTTTGTTGGCTAATATTTTTTAAATTTGTCTATGATATTTTTTCCTAAATTTTGATATTTTTTGTGTACATTTTTGCAGAAAACTATTGCAAAAACACTAAAAATCGTGAACTATTAGACAACATGCATACTTGTTGGACCTATGAGCTTTGTCTGTTATACACCAAAAGTTGGTAAGACAATGAAGTATCATGATATGCATACTGTTTACATATAATTAACTTTTTATAGACAAAATAATATGGTCAACCACCTTCTAAAAGAAAGATGTTTCAAGCGACAAGAAGAAGGAAAGAATGACACATGTATAAAAAAATCTTATGATGATACATTGGATAAAATTGTTAGTGCTGAAATTGTTCAAACAGTTTATCGTAGATAGTGCATATTTATTACCTAGTTGCTTTATGTTGCAAATTGACATCCCCTTCCGGAAATGTTATTTCCAATAGTGATATTGTCTCATTATATTTACTTTTTTATCATATAAGACAAGATGAAGCAGCTAGAGATGTTGCGTGATACCGGGCTATCTCGAAGTTGATAGAGATCCTTTTGACACAGTGATGAATGGTGAGCATTGCGGACGGTTACAATTGTATAGAAGAGGTGTTTCTATGAAAAATGTGGAGGAAAAAGGGGTTAGAACATCTACCATTATACTAGATGTGTATGTTGAATCTATAAGGTCTAGTTTAGCATCCAAAATGCAAGAGGAATACAATGCTTAAAAAGATAAGCTAGTCAACGAGTTTGATGCTCGATTATTTAAACTTGCTGATATGAAAAACAAACTTCAAGCTAAAGAGGATCAAATGGTTGATAATGTGGTTTCCAAGGCTATGGCATGACTAAGGGAAATGTGCCCAAACATTACAGCAGAGTCGCTTGCACAACTTGTAGCATCTTCCTTGGTAGAGTAGCTATGTTTGCACAAGTATGTTTCCTTTGTCATTTTCTTTCATTGCCTTCATTTTGGTCAATTTTATTTTAGATTATTTTTCTTTTTCATAGCTTTGGGATTTAGTAGTTTCATTTTGAGTGTTTTTTTAGGGGTGTGTTTGGTTGGTTTTGCCCATCCATAAAACTTGATCAAAGAAGCAATGCATCCAATTTGTACAACTCATATTGTCATCAAGAATATGAGGTTTAGGAATTGGATATTTGTGTTTACAATGATGAGAGTATGTGAGCATATTTTCTTTTCATTTATGGAGTCAAGACTTGAGACATTGCTTAAGGGATGAACAACTACCAAATAACTTGAATGAATTTGTATTGATAACTATGAATATGAGGTTTAGGAGTTAGATATTTGTTTTAATGATGATGAGAGTATGCTAGTGCATTAATAATAAATTTCAATACCTCGTGAATCCTTCCTTACATGAAATAAAATGGTTGTATATTATTATTTCCTTTCATTAAAATATTAATACCTCTTCATGTTTACATTATTTTCCATTAGTTTTGGCATCATTTGAACGCTCTAATTTAGCCCAATAACTAATATAATCTCATTAGATACCTATATTTATTAAGGCTTATCTTTCGTCTTGTAGGCTATGAAGAATGTGTCTTGTATGCATTGTTGTTCTCTAACTTTTTTTTTGTTCTATGTTTACAGGCAACTTCATACCATGGGAATATTTTTGTTATGCATGCTCTACGACGGCATGAAGCAAAACGCTAGATGTGCATCGAAATATTGTTTTGCAAGTGCTTTGATTTTTTTGGACCCTATTGTTATTTGGGAAGGAAATTCATTGTATTTTGGACTTTGATGTATTTACTTAATAGACTTCATTGTTCAAATGATTTTGATACATAAGGATGTGTACGTCAATGAAATCAAATGAATGGAAATATATTCGTTGGACATATGAAAATCTGGAAGACATGATGCATGTTTGCATCCCGATTATTTGGGAAATGAAATAATATTGTAAAAAATGAATTATTTGTTGCCTTAGCATTGGCTTGAAATTGTTGCGAGAACCCAAACAAAGTGTTGCCTTAGCAATTTGTACAAACTGCTGCGAGATGATCAAAATATTCATTGCCTTAGTATATGATTCAAACCGTTGTCATAGATTGATCTATTGAAACAGCTTTTCTAATTTATTGCAACGTGGGGAATAAACTGTTGCTATAGGGTGAAAAACCGGTGCATTAGCTCGATGCACAAGTTTTCCTCGAGGGGCAATCAAGAAATAGTCATATGCCAAATTACTAGGAAGATCAACAAGAGAGTTGTCGCCATAAACAACAATGCTGCCAAGAAGCGAGGTCTTCACTGTAATAGTGGATCAATCGAAGTTACGCAGTCGATCATAGCCGTTGGAGTTCAAGAATCGAACGCGAAACATGCTTGTGTAAGACAAATGATCTCCCAAGGAGAGGATCGTGGGGTAGAACATCAACCATCTTTGTTATTCATGGATGGAGGATAATTGGTTTATCATCGGTTTGTCGAGAATGGAGCCCTTGAACCCCATAGAACGTGCCAAGAAACCGACATCAATTACCTTACGGAACCGATAACAATAGTCCGTATTTAAGACCTCGCAGATAAAACATGGTTGCATAAAGGACTTGGGTAGTTTGTTTGATGAGAACATCTCGTTCAAACAAGCAAAGAATACTTTCAGCCCTTCGACAAACAATAATGAGGATCTATTTCTCAACCATATGAGTGGTTTATTGGATGATTCGGGTTTGATAAAATTGAATCCATTATCGATGATTACTTGAGAAATAGTTTGTCGGATTCATTCAACCGGTCAATCATGTCACCTATGCAGCCAAGTAACAACCGTGCAAGTTGAAGAATTCAAAGTAAACCATACTTATATAAGGGATTCAAGCATGAGCGAAATGACATGGCAAGTACTTGAGCATGGGGTGCAACTCGAACCATAATCATCATCATCATCGATTACGTTCTTTGATGACAACTTCTCCAACTAGCAACAAATGATATGTGGGAGTACAGAGAGTAATCCAACTCGAAAGTATTGCATACTCTGTTTGAAAATGATAACTTCTCGGGCGGACCCATCACTCCTAAGACATCCTCTTTATTGGATCAATTGGGTGCCCTTTTGAATCGAGAAGACCTTGAGGACGAATCTTGATGAATTATACATTATGCAATTGGCTTGGCCCAACACTTTTCTTATTTTCCCCTTCTTATGAGAATTACAAAAATGTTGTAACCTGTATCTATCTCTAGACAATTATATATGTTGTGCTGAACTTTTCATTGATTAGAGTCCATTGGATTAAACTTTCAAACAACCTAGGTCATCGGATTTATTTAAAATAAATTATAACCTCCCGTTCTAAGTCTTCTTAAACCTTCTTTTGTAGCATTATTACAAGTCCTTTGATCTTTCATGTGGAGTCTATTATAAATGGAATCTGTTATTAAGAATTTCAATAGAATTTCAATATTTTGATCAATATCAAAATTAAATATTTTTTATTGATACACATGAATAACAAAATTAAATATTTTGATTAAGATTAAAGAAAAATACACGTACAATATTTTCGTGTTTCTTAGAGTTGCCTTACTACTTCTTATAATTATTAATAACTTCTAACAAATCTTTACAGTTTCTTATATTTTATGGTTTCTCTCTATGGTTGAAAATAACATGGCTTAATAAGCACTATCACATAGATGAGAGGGGCTCCAACTATGCTTAACTTGGAAAAAATGAATCTTTCCTTTTTTTTGTTTGACTTTATCGGATATTTATGAGCATTATTTTAATAGCGTTAATACATCGAGAAGTGGTATAAACTTAATATAGACAAACTATAAATTACTATCAATGTAGATTAGTTTAACTAGTTAGTTGCAAAAGAATCAATACATTGTCAAACAATTAAAGATGACTATGCTAGTGAATTTTTTTTTATCGACTATATTAGTGAACTATTACCAGTGTAGCGATAACAAATATCTTCACAAATAAAAAAATGAACAAAACATAAGCTATTTTTCAACATCATATATCCCCTCTTGAATTCTTAAAGTCATTCAATTAGTAACATACGAATAAACACATGAAGATTAAATGAGTTTCGCAACATACGGGTTTAAAACTAGTATATATGTAAGAAAGTACAAAGATTATGGACTTGATAAGTGGCAACTTAGGTGTACAATTATACTGACATGATACATAACTACTGATCTAAAAGTTCAAACTTAATGACGTGGTCGCTTTTTAAATGCAGAAATTTATTATCATTTAAATGCTAAGATTAATAATCTAATTTACTTTAGATTTACTCTTGCCTATTTACATTTTTCAATTAAATATTTAATCTTCTCTATTAATATCTAAAAAGATTTGATAATGACAATTGATGTAAAATTTATAATTTTCATTCTCTTGATTTATAAAAAAATAAAAAAAGAAGGGAAGGTATGGTGAGTGTGCAATGGAGGACGATTAAAATTTTAAAATTTTAGCCTTCTCCGAAGTAAAAAAATTATTTTTAACTTAGAAAATCATAGAAGTTCAAGCATAAAAGAAATTAAAATTAAATTGAGCATTGAGTGTGTTGCTAACGTCCAGCATTAGATAAAGTTTTACGGATAATGCAATAATATGCATTGCATTTTTGGATAATATTTATTATAGGATTTTTGGATGATAATAGGGATATTTGTCAAAAATAATACGAAATTTTTCTTTGTCGTGAATAGATCGAACTTTGACACCATTTTCCAATATCGAGTATCACCGAATTTTATGTGCGGAGACTTGTCGAAAAGGTGACTTGACAAATGAATTTGACAAGTGTCATTGTAGAAGTCAAAGTTTGGCTTTAAATTTATGAGATTTTAGTGTTAGGTAAGGAAGGTTTTTTTTTAAAAAAAAAAAAATTGAATCAAATAGTTGGTTTAATGAAATTTAAATGCAATTAACCTCCTCCTCTCTTCAAATCATCATGTCTTTATCTCCATCTATTTTCTGCAAACATCCTCATGGCTCTTTATCTCTCTTTCTCTCTCTTCGTATCTATGGTTGTAAAGATCAAAATTATCCCAGACAATTTAAATGCAATTAATCTCTTTTTGTCTCTTTCTCTCTTTGTATCCTCGGATTAATGAGATTTTAATAAAAATTCGCAATTAGGATTATATCACAGGGGATCTCGTAAAAGTGGTTAGGCATATCATTAATGATGATTTTACAGTCGGTGGAGAGAAAGTTTTGGACTGGGGAACGTCGTAGCCTTCGAATACGGTGAATTTTTGCTCAATTTTTGCGATTAGGTTTTCCTTCTCGTCGAGGAACATAGTGCAGCCGGCGTGGCTCAGGACCCATCACAGAAGGGTTTCATGGGTGATGCCGAAGACGAGGAAATTGCACGACGAGGAGCAGCGACAGAGGGCGGAGAGATCGGCGGGGTCATTTTGGGTGTAGAGGTTGAGGAGGAGGCGTAGTGGATTGGAGCATGGGAGACGGAGGCAAAGAGATGGGAGCAGTAGAGGATAGGAGGGAGTGGGAGGGCAAAAGAGAGGAGATGTTGAGGAGAGTGAGGGTGAAAATGAAGGTGAAGAGAGAGAAGAGGGCGATGAGCCATAAGCGGTGAGAGGTGGCTCCAACGCCATGCTTCTAGAAAGAAGGAGAAGGAGAAGGAGAACGAACAGTTTAAGTGTGGCCTTCATTTGAGAGAGAGAGAGAGAGAGGATAAAGAAGAATAGTTAATCGTGTGTGGTTTAGGAAATTCTAATTTGCCCCAAAATTATCACTAAACGGGAAAATTTATAAATAAGTGATTCAGATGTTTGCAGGGAAGGGAAAGAGATGAAGAGAGGGGAGATTAATTGTATTTAAATTTCATTAAACGAGGCAGATAAGCTTTTTGATTCAATTTTTGTTTAAAAAAATTGCTTCCTTACTTAGCACTAAAATCTCATAAATTTAAGGTCAAACTTTGACTCCACGAGTACACTTATCAAATTCTCTTGCCACGTCACCTTTCCGGCGGTCTCCACCCGTAAAACTCGATGGCATTCGATATTCGAAAATTGTGTCAAAGTTCGTTCTGTTCACGAGTAAAAAATGTTCGTATTATTTTTGACCAATACTCCTAAAATTTACCGGCCAAAAATCCTTTATTATATTATAATATTATTTTTCGATGTTTTATTTAAATCAAACTATTTCTATTATATATATATATATATATATATATATATATATATATATATATATATATATATATATATATATATATATATAAAATTGTGTTTGGACTGCTTATAATTTAAACCGTGCAATAATTAAGATGCAAATATCGTAATGACAACATAAATTTTAATTTTTCAGTATTATATTATAATAATTAGGATACAACTTTTAAAATTTTTTTAATGATAATTCAATCACAGCGGTGAGACGATTATTCGAGTATTAAAAAATCATTTGTTGTCAACCTTTAATCTATCGATATTTTCGATTGCAAATATTAATCATTGGGATGGATCGATGCTTGATTCGGGTATTTTTCGGACGGTTTCAACTCACCCGCCACGTCATCGGCTAACCGAGCTTAATCGGTCGGATAAGAGAGGTATCGGTCCAAGCCGACCCTTAACGGGCCAAGTAAAAGCCCAAAGCCCATTAGGGCTAGGGTTTCCCTAAACCATGGTAAAGATCTTGTTTTACCCCTTTAAAATCTCCTATAAATACACACAATTTCCCAATCCCAAGGGACATGTTATGTTCACATTCCAAAAGTCTCATCTCTCTCATAATCCTATCTCCAAGCTTCCTAAACTCTCAACATTCATCAATGTTCATCCACATTCATCCCGAGAACTTCCACCTTTGGAAAACTTCTCGACTCCCAAGGAATCCCCCAGGCACATCGAGGAAGATCTCCTCGATCCATTCAACTTAGTTCACTACTAACTTGAGCGTCGGAGGGCGTTCATCGGGATCCACTACCCGGGGCTTCGCCTTTTGTAGGTTCAAGCAGTCGCCACTCGGACTCGGATCGATCATGCCACGTCCACGGAACCGGAGCGATAAATCCTTCCTCTCTCCGAATCATCATCCACATCATCAACTCGGTTTTCTCCGGAAACAGCTTTGGTGCCGTCTCGTGGGGAGGAAGGTAGCATATGGTCGCCGGTGGCACTCGATCTCGATCCAAGATGACACGCGACACGACTAACCCACCAGTCCCTCACCCTCATCGCTCAATGCCTACGGGGCCAATCCCGCGACGCTCCTCAAGCCGAGGATGCGGAATCATCTCAGCGGTCTACCGGCAACCGCCACACCAGGCCGGAAGGGTATGTCACCTTAGGGGCTCTTCAAAGCTTAATAGAGACCCTTAAAACGATCAGTTGCACAGCAAGTGCAAGAACAGTGTGAGCCACCATGGAACAAACGCATGCCAATCATGCCCTTCCACTACGCCTCGACTCCTAGGTATGGCACAACCCCTTGGGGAGGTCGACTTGTTGGCTACTTCTCGGGCGGGATGCCCCCACGCAGCCCTAGAACAACCAACCGAGGCACCAACCGCGCTTGCTCCCGAGCAGCCAAGTGCCCTCCCGACAAAATGTCACAAAGAAGGCGATGCCCGAGGGATTATCGAGGCAAAGAAAGCTCTTCATAGAGCCAACGAGAACATTGCCACTTCTCACACGGCCTCAACCCCTTATGCTACCCATGGCAGACGTTACGCCTGGTTCGAGTGTCATGGCGATGCCCTTACCCCAAACACAGAGCGAGGGCCCTAAGGGAGCAAAAGGTCCGCTAGTCCCGCACGATCGCCTACTTGTAGCCGCAATTCTCGGCGAGCTCGCAATGACCCAAGGTGTGACCAAGAGCGATCCGCCACCCGGGAGCGGAAGCGATCAAGAGAAAGGCGTCATGAGCGATCAAATCCGAAGGGTCCCGAGAAGTCGGAGAGGACTAGGTGCAGTCCTCCTCGATCCGAGAGGAGGAAGAGTCCCTCCCCGGTGGAAGTTCCACGCCACCAACCCCCGCCGTTTCCCGTCTCTCGGCTCCGATTCAAGGCCAACCTGGAATACTTTCAACACTCCATTTTCGAAGAAGATTATGAATGCTCCCCAAATGAAGAAGATAAAGGTTCCAAACATTTATCCATACAATGGCACAACCGATCCTCGAAGATCACTTGGCGTACTACAAGTCCCACGTGTATGTTCAAGACGGGGATGATGCAACCTACTGCCGATTCTTCCCTCGCTACACTAAAGGGAGTCGCGCAGAAATGGTTCAACAATCTTCCCCAAGGGAGCATCTCTTCCTTTGAAGAGCTATGCGAGAAGTTTGTCGCACAATTCATCACGAGTTGCAAGCGTAAGAAGACTAGCATCCACCACTCCAAGATTAAGCAAGGGAGAAACGAGACCTCGAAAGACTATGTCCGAAGGTTTCATGGAGAGGTCGTCTTTATCTCTAACCCGCAAGACGGAGTTGCCTACACTACCTTCCTTAACGGACTCGAAGCGGAAGATTTAAATTTTCCCTCGCTGAACAAAAGGTGTCCACCTTGGCGTAAGCACTCCGAAAGGCGGCCGACTTTATTCGAGCCACAGAGATCCGTGCGGAGGGAAGAGATGAGGTCGGAAAGAAAGGAGGAGATGGAAAATTTAATCCTCGAAATAAAGTGGACCACTGCTTCAACACCGACCCCCGAGTATTCTGATGGAGATCAAAGGACATCCCATGCTCAAGAAACCACCTTCCATGTCCACTCTGCGAAAGCACGAGCTTCCAACAAATATTGTGAATTTTATGAACAAATCGGACACAACACTACAGAGTGTCGCGCGTTAAAAAGGCGCTTGGGGAGTTGGCAGATAAAGGGCAAATTGATCGCTTCCTCAAAAAAGATACTCATGGAGCACAAGGAGGTTATTTAAGGCAAGGATATGACCACTATGATGATGACGATGCTACTAAGATTGTAGCCACCATCGCTGGAGGATTTGCGGGGGCACAACCCTCTCCTCCTGGAAGGCTTACCTCGGGAGCGCTCAACAAGTCCCGATCACCAGCCAACCTCCACCTCCGAAGGTGCCCAGAGTGACCTTCGAAGAACAAGATTTAAAAAGCATGGCCGCTCCACATGAGGATCCTTTGGTCATCACACTAAAGATTTCGGACGCCATAGTCCGCAAGGTTCTTATCGACACGGGAGCTCGGTAGACGTCATCACCATGGAATGCCTAAGACAGCTAAAGTATGCCCCTTAGAATCTCGTTTCCCTCATCAATCCTATCGTCGGATTCGGAGGGCGGACGATACACCCTATAGGCATGATCCGCCTACCAGTCGGGGTTGGAGAGAAGGTCGGGGCCAAAACATCGAAGTCAAATTCCTAGTGATCGACATCCCTTCTCCCTACAATGTCATCACTAGACGTCCCACCCTTAACCATATTAAAGTGGTCGTCGCTTCATACCTTCTCCTCATGAAGTATGAGCTTGATGATGGATCTGAAAGTGAGATTTATGCGGACCAAAGACTCGCACGTGAATGCTATGTAGTAAGCCTTCGACCTTTGATGGAGAAGCGAAAGAGGAGGGGAAGACTTGTGATGATCCTAAGGGTAAGAAGCTAAAAGTGGTGCCCCAACCAAAGTCTTCGATACTATGATGGTGTGCCTCACCACCACGTAAGATTATGTCAAGGTCCGGCTTGCGCTTCCCAAAGACATCGAACTCATGAGATAATGGTGCTTATGTAAATAGTGCGAGCTCATTGTCTCGCGTGGGGGCCTTTCTTTAAAGACCCACCCAGCTTAAGTCCCAAAGATTTTGTAAAGGAATCACCCACGATTGATGCGACTTTTCCGAAAGCGCTCAACGGGGCACCGTTAAACCTCGTTTTTACCGATTTTTAAGGCATTATTTAACCCAATTCCGTGATTATTTCAATGATATTTGTTCAGTTTTGGGTTGGATTTTGTTTATTTTCTCTTTATCGTCACCTAAGCTCGTGAATCTCTTTATTTAAGGTTTTTAGGCTTAAATTAGAGAGATTCGAGATAAATTTGATGAAAAGCGATGAAGAGGAGAGTTCGGGCCCAAGAGGAGCCAAGAAAGAAGCCTAAAATACATCAAGAGACGTTGCACGACCCTCGTGCGAAGGCTGCACAGCTGTGCGGACCATCAGCGAAAGGCTCGAAGTCAAGGAAGATCACACGGCCCCCTGTGCACACCTTGCACGGCCGTGCGACAAGTTCTGGAAGTTGAAGCCGTGCACGGCACCCGTGTATAATCTACACGGCCGTGCGAAATGGGCAGAGAGTTCAGGGTTTTCGCACGAGCCCTCGTGCGGAACCAACACGGCTGTGCAAACCGCGGCGGAATTTCGCACGGCACCCGTGCGGCCCTCGCACGGCCGTGCAACTCACTGCTTCGGCGATTATTTAAGTTTCCTAATTGTAATTGTTGAGGGATTCTATTCCATAATTGAGAGATTTAGCTAGGGTTTTCGAGAGGAGCTCGAGAGGAGACTCAAGAACACTCATTATTGTTCATCTACTTCAAGTTTTTATGATTGAATCGCATCAAGTTTTTCATTCGGTAATCGTAATTTCTTCTCTTTATCTTTTCTTCACAATTTCTCTTCGTTTCTCTATGGCTATTTTTCCAAATTTTTGTCAATTGTTTAGTATCATGTTTAGGGGCTAATTTCTCTACTTAGGTTGGGATTGATCCCTATTATGCCTTGATAATCATGAATTGAGTACCAATTGAGTTGTTCTATGCTTCTTAGGTTAGAATTCACTTCATTCATCACTTTTTCATTGATTACCTCGAAAGAGGACTCTTTTGCTTTTATTAGGGTTTTGTGAACATCGAAAGATGAGAACTCACCTAGAATGGCGTTGTGAACGATTAGAACTTCAATATGAAAATAATTAAGGTTTTAATCGGGGTTGTGAGATGCATTCTTTGTGATTTTTGCTCTTTATTAATCCCATGAAAATAGGTGATTAGATTGTGCAAGATTAGTCTTTGACCTTCGAAAGTAGGCGAAGATAGGTTTAATTTGGTGTCTCCCCTTCTAAACCGCTAGCATAGGCAAGCCTCAAGCGGTATTTGATGTTGATTTTAGGCATAGTAGTGTGATTAATCCCAATCTAAGGCTTGTTATTCATTGATCTCTCATAGTTATTTTGTTTTTAGTTGAATCTAAAAACCAAATCACCTGTCGAACTGAGTTTTTACCTACATTAGAGTTTTTAGGTGGATTTAGTATTTGAAAACGAGTTCCTTATGGACACGACCCGTACTTGCCGGTTCCTAGCTATAGCTACACCGTGCACTTGTGGTATAATATTTCTCTCAACAAGTTTTTGGCGCCGTTGTCGGGGAACTTTGTTCTTTTGAGTACTAAATTTGCTTTTAGACTTGAAACTAGGTCTTGTGTTCTTGTCTCAGCACCTATCTTTTCTTGATTTTTGCTTGAACCTGTTTACGCTCGGTATAGTTCTTGTTTTTGTATGCGTAGGAGGAGTCGAAGAGGGAGAGAAATTGTCCCACTTGACCTTGAAATCGAAGCAACAGCAAGATCAATAAGCGCAACTGCGAGAAGGCGGAGAAGAGAGGAAAGGATGGCGGAGCAAGGACCAGTAACCGAGACCGCTAGGGGACTATGTCATCCCTAGTGCGTCGGGGCAATTTCGACCATCGTTGGGCCGAATGTCACTGTGGAGGACTTTGAGGTGAAGATGTTGCTCATCCACTTTATGCGGTAAGATGCATTTGGAGGGCTTCCCAGCGAAAATGCCATTAGACACATCAACTCCTTCCTGGAGAAGTGTGGAACTGTGAAGATCAACAACTTCATCGATGAAGCCCTCGCCTCAAGCTCTTTCCTTTCTCCTTAAAGGATAGAGCCAAGGATTGGTTGTTAAATGAGGATCCTAACAAGTATGCTACTTGGGAGGCTTTGTGTAAGGCATTTATGGCTAAGTTCTTTCCCCAAGCAAGACAACGAAATTGAGGAATGCTATCTCCACCTTTTGCTTGGAGGATGGAGAGTCACTTTATGAGGCTTGGGAAAGGTATAAGGACCTCCAGAAGAAATGTCCTCACCACGGTATTCCGGGTGGATGCTCCTAAAAACCTTCTATAATGGTTTACCTCCCCAAATTCGGATTTCCATAGATGCGAGCTGCAGGAGGTGCTCTTATGGCTGAAGGAGAAGGTGAGGCAAAAGTCGTTATTGAGAGTATGGCTGCTAACGGTTACCATTGGGGCGGTGAAAGAACAAGTACCCAAGACAGGAGGGAAGTATGAAGTTGATGCTTGTGGCCTTATTATCAAGCAAGCTAGATGCACTAGCGTCTAAGATGGAGAAGATAGCTACGATCTCCTCCCAAGCAGAGTTCTCCAACGTAAAATTACGACTTGGGCACAATCAAATGCACCCTACGAAGGTCTATACTAAAGAGTTGATATATTTAAGCTCAACGTGGAGTCAACACGAGCTCACCTGGAAGGGGGTTTGATTTTTCCGATCATAAAACGCCCAACATGTTTGACTAACGGAGCTAGCGCCATCGCATTTCCGATATGAATTGGGTTAATATTTTCACGTCCGAAGGAGCCTCGCAATTTCTTCGCTCTAAAATCGAGGTGGGTATTTTTTCCGTCCCCTTCGAAAATTTTTCCGTATGAAATTGGTTAGGAATGTTTCCCCAAAAATATGCCAACTCAAAAAAAAAAATTTGGGAGAGAGAGGGCTGCCCGAGGACTCGGCCTCGGGGTCGGTCCCGAGACCGGGCCTCGGGGTCGGTCCTGGGGTTCGGTCGCCGAGGCATGGTCCGCCGAGGGGGCGTGAGGGTTCGGCTGCGCGAGAGGGGAGCGCCGAGCGAAAAGTCTGCGCGGGGAGGGGGCTTGGTCCCGGGGATCGGCCTCAAGGGTCGGTCCGGGACTCGGCCCTGTGGGTCGGCCGAGGGGGTTTCCGTGGGGGATCTGCGGGAGGGGGTTCCGCAAGCGTCGCCGTCGTCGGGGAGGGGAAATCGGCGCGGGGACTCGGTGCTGGGGGTCGGTACCGCGACTCGGCAATGGGGGTCGTTCGGGGGTCGGCGCGAGTGGGCGTCCGCGAGGTAGCGTCTCGCGCCGAGGGGGTGGTTCCGCGAGGGGTGGTTGCCGGGAGGGTGGGTGTCTCGCGCGTGCGCTGGGGGAAGGAGAGAGGGGTCGATCCTAGCGTTCGGTGCTGGGAGTCGGTCCCAACGTTCGGCGCCGGGGTCTGCGTGAGAGGTCGGCGCGAGGGGTTGACGTGAGGGGTCGGCGCGAGTGGTCCACGTGAGGGGTCGGCGCGAAAGGTCGACGTGAGAGGTCGGCGTAAGGGGTCGGCGCGAGGGGTCGGCGCGAGCGGTCCGCTGAGGGGTCGGCCATGGGGCTCGGCCTCCGGGGTCGGCTAGGGGGTCGTCCGAGCGCGAGGGAGTGGCGGGAAGGAGCGTTCCGGTGTTTATTCACGGTTAGCGTAATTATTTGGGTTGGAGTGGTAGCGTAAGTATTTGGGTTGGAGTCGTAAACCCCTCAAAATTAAAAATTGCGTAGCTTCGAAAAAACTTTATTATTGCAGAGTCCGAACGTCTCTCGACGACAAGCAACGACTTAGCCTCCAGGAGCTAATAAGTCTCATTTCCATCTCCACAGGGGGACATCCTTCGGAGTTACGCTTAGCGATAACTTAGCCTCCGGGAGCTAAAAATCGCATTCATAACTCCATAAAAGGAACACCCTTAGAGGACACACAATCATGCACTTCCAAGCATACGGGAGCTGGAAGGTCGCGTAAAGACCCATGTCCGCATGGGCACTCGCACTCCTAACTTAAGGATAGGAGGTCGCGCTCTCCGTGGGATGTTCCCTAGCGAGAATCATGCACTTCTAAGCCTACGGGAGCTGGAAGGTCGCGTAAAGACCCATGTCCGCATGGGCACTCGCACTCCTAACTTAAGGATAGGAGGTCGCGCTCTCCGTGGGATGTTCCCTAGCGAGAATCATGCACTTCTAAGCCTACGGGAGATGGAAGGTCGCTTAAAGACCCATGTCCGCATGGGCACTCGCACTCTTAACTTAAGGATAGGAGGTCGCGCTCTCCGTGGGATGTTCCCTAGCGAGAATCATGCACTTCTAAGCCTACGGGAACTGGAAGGTCGCTTAAAAACCCATGTCCGCATGGGCACTCGCACTCCTAACTTAAGGTTAGGAGGTCGCGCTCGAGAATCATGCACTTCTAAGCCCATGGGAGCTGGAAGGTCGTGTAAAGACCCATGTCCGCATGGGCACTTGTACTCCTAACTTTGGGTTAGGGGGTCACGTTTTCCATGGGATATGCCCTCGCGAGATACTTACGTTCATGCACTTTCAAGCCTCCGGAGCTGAAAGGTCGCGTAAAAGACCCATGACAACGCTACCGTGGGCAAACTCACTTTCTTCGAATCCGAGGTACATAGGGGCTGGGACGCCTTGAGGACCCTAGAAAGGTCACGAGATGACTCATCCTCCCTGCAAGAGCCCTAGAAGGACCACGGGAGGACTCATCCTCCAAAGAAGGGCTCTCGGGAGGATCACAAGAAAACTCATCCTCCCCGCAAGACTCCTTTTTAGCCCTAAGGGGCTAAGTAAAAATCATTCACCACAAACAAAGTGTCAACAAAGGGATAGGAAAGCAAAGAAAAGCTAACAAAGCGAGCTTCATTCATTTTTTCATTCATTGAGACAAGAACGTGCAACGCGCCATTACAAGAGAAGCAAAGCGTCTAAAACTCAAGATTCTACGCTACTACCCTACGGTTACACTCGCTACGCTACGGTTACACTATTCGGACGTAAGGAGAGCCATGGCTACCACCTCACTTCTTATTCGAAGGGTTCCTTTTCCTCTCCGTCGGAAGGTTCCTCCTTTTCTCCACCGAAGGTTCCTTCTCTTCTTCGCAAGGAGGCTATTCCCCTTTGCCTTGGGCAAGTCCCTCCGACCCCGAGAGGAGTGGGTAGAAGGGCCATCCACCGACTCACCACTCTCCATAGGAGGATTAGAAGACGAGCCAACACTCGAGCGGCCCTCGTCCCGCCACATCGCTTGTTGAAAAGCTCGGGTTCGTTGCCGAAGTTCGACGAAGAGATCATGGTTGCGCTCCACCCGGACCTCGAGAATATCCCACTCGGGCGGATCGTGGCTTGAAACAATTTATCATACTCCTCACCGTCATTTATCAACCTCGGCTTCCAAGCATCATCGATGAGAAGCTGGTAGAACGTTCTGCGACAAAGGATGGCCGACGACGCTCCATCACTGTTTGCCCGGCCTCATCTCGGTTGAAGCGAGGGCACAACTTCTCATATCCGACCGGAAGCGCTCCAATGATCATTTTCTCCGAGGCAAGAGAAAGGAGAAGAGTAAAGATGTGGAAACTTACTATCCTCCTCAAGATTCACCCCCTATTTATAAGAACTTGGGGTCATAAAGGCATAGCGGAATGGGCTCCACATTCCACCTACCTACCTCGGGAGGCATGCAGGCGAACGTGAGAAGCTAAATGATTCGGGTATTTCCCGGACAGTTCCAGTTCACCCGCCACGTCACCAGCCAACCGAGCCTAATAAGTCGGATAAGGGAGGTATCGGCCCAAGCCAACAATTAACGGGCCAAGTAAAAGCCCAAAGCCCATTAGGGCTAGGGTTTCCCCTTAAACCATGGTAAAGTACTTGTTTTACCCCTTTAAAATCTCCTATAAATACATACCATTTCCCAATCCCAAGGGACATGTTATGTTCACATTCCAAAAAGTCTCATCTCTCTCATAATCCTACCTCTAAGCTTCCTAAGCTCTCAACATTTATCAACGTTCATCAACGTTCATCCACATTCATCACGAGAACTTCCACATTTGGAAAACTTCTCGACACCCAAGGAATCCCCCACGCACATCGAAGAAGATCTCCTCGATCCATTCAACCTAGTTCACTACTAACTTGAGCGTCGAGGGGCGTTCCCGGGATCCACCACCCAGGGCTTCGCCTTTTGCGAGTTCAAGCGAGTCACCACTCGGACTCGGATTGATCGTGCCACGTCCACGGAACCGGAGCGATAAATCCTTCCTCTCTCCGAATCATCATCCACATCATCAACTCGTTTTTCTCCGGAAACAGATGTTAACTTTCATTGGTTAGTGATTAGTGATTAGTAACGGGAAGTTAATTTTTAGTACCCTGAGGTATGCGACATTCATTTTTCAGGGCCTCACCTTTTTGACCTAATTTTAAGGTACCTTCACCGTTTGAATTTGTATAAAATAAGGCTTCACCGTCGGATAAGTGAGTGATAAGACAATTATACCCTTCATCAATGTTTGTCTTGCTTGCAACTCTCTCTCTCTCCTCTTTCAACCAAGCTCCGGAACTCGTCTCGCACCACCGAAGAAGAAGAAGAAGAAGAAGAAGAAGAAGGGCTAAATTTCTCCCTCTACTCAGCACCATCGAATAAGCACAACTCTTGGTTCCTTGCCTTCATTCACTCACCGACGAGCACCGAATACTGCCACCGCCATCTTCCACCACTTCCTCCGCTGCCGACCAGCCACAGCCTTCCGGCCAGCCGCCCACCAGCTGCACCACCACCATCAAGTACCACCAAATCACACTCCTCCCACTCACTCTCTCTCTCTTGCTATCGCCTCGGTTCGACCCCCACGGACGCCACCATGATGACTAGCAACGGCCTCATCTCTTCCACATCCCCCAAGCTCCCTCCGGGGATATTATCCACATTAAAGAAGTAGTCCCATGAAGAATTGCCAGCCTACCCCCACGACAAATTGTTCGCCTCAGCGGCGGCGGAGGAGGTGCCCGGTTCTCGTCCGGTGGCGGCGGAGATGGAGGTGGCGGCACCTCAGCAGCAACCCCACTTTCCATCCTACCCCCAACACTACCGCCCTTACTTCCTCTCCTCCTCCTCAGCCTGGCCACCTCCTCTTCCTCCACCTCGGCCTCTTCATCCTCCTCCTCAATGGTGGCCTCCGAAACAGAGCTTCCCGAGGGGTTATGAAGCCGTAAACTCCGGCATCGAAATGGCGCGCCGGAGAGGAGCAGGAGGGGGCATGTCGGAGTCGGGAGGCGGAGGCGGTGGGAGGACAGAGGTTGGAGGCGGAGGAGGGACACCGGCTGAGAAGAGAGGACGGGACCGGGGCGGGGACGCACAAGAGGGGCAATGAGAGAGAGATAGGGGGATAGAGTTTCGAGAAAAATAAAAAAATTATAAAGGGTATAATCGTCTAATCACTTACTTACCGGAGATAAGGCCCTATTTTATACAAATTCAAACGGTGAGGGTACCTTAAAATTAGGTCAAAAAGGTGAGGCCCCGAAAAATGAATGTCGCATACCTCGTGGTACTAAAAATTAACTTCCCGATTAGTAACTAGTGCATTTGTGGTGCTTATTCACATTACTTTATATATATATATATATATATATAAATTATTCTAACCATTTATTACTAAACTTTTCCATTCATTATAAAATAAAAAATACTGCACAAAAACAAAATTTAAAAAATTATATGACTAGCAATATTATGCAATTATTAATATATACTATATTTAAAATTACCATTCAAATTAAAAAAGATAATCTACATTAACATGCTCAAAATGACTTCTTTTATATAAAATGACTTTTATATTTTCAAATATATAACATGACAATTAGCTAAATGACATGATAATTATTCCCTGTAATTAGCTCTTCAATCTTATACTATAATTTAAATATATTTTTTAAATACTTATTTGCATGATAATAATAAATACTTTTCTAAATTACACTTTAACCTTTAGTATTTAATTAGCTATATTCATTAGTACTTATTCAACATTAGTAGTTGCATTCCCTACATCTTTAAACTCCATGTCTCAGCTTCCTATATATATCGTATAAGTATGACATTTTTTATTTATTTTTTATAATAAGCGTATGATACTCCTATATGACTTGATAGCATCAATTATGGGAATTTATAAAATAAATGTTCCAATTTACAATGATGACTAAGGTGAAAATAATCGGTGATAATAAATAATTTGATCAAACAAAGCAAATTACTAAATAAAAAGGCAAGGAAACAACCATTTCGGGAATGGGGTGTTTATTTGAGTGAAGAAATTATAATCAATATATAATAAATAAATGAAATAATTATTCAAACATATAATTATTTCATGCGAAACAGTTCTTATATAAAAATGATGAGTGATTAATCATTCATGATAATTTGATTATAGAGTAAGGTACATAATATAATTTGTAATTCTACGGTGAATGTCAAAAAATAAAAAAATTGACCTTAATCTAAAATATGTGAATAGATAATTTGATTATTATAAGAACTTAGGTAGTTATTATTTTTTCCGCTTACACTTTACGAGCGCAGATAATAATTTTTACTTTAAAACACAAAAGAACCTTCATAAAACATTATGGTTGGACTTTGTATATGTCATATCAAAATTTTTATTTTTCTGCAATGATTTCAAGGGAAAAAAATGATACAAACTATAAAATATTTGAAATTTACAAATTAAAAGGATTGGATGAAATAATATAAACCTTTGGGCTATTAAAATAATACAATATGAACTTTTCTTTTGATACTAGCAGAATGAACTTTAAGCTTATTTAATGACAATAGAATACTGCCAAGTTAAGGGATTGTGATTTAGTGAATCGATAATGTGCTAAATAATATTGCTTATGAAAACGGCGAGTCACTTAATTTATTTACCATAATTTTTTAATAACTTTACATGTATTGATATAAATTAAAAAAAAATCAATGTTAAATATTCAACTCGTCGTCTACGTGACCGACGTCACTTACCATGTTATCGCAACATCCTTCTTAACTCGGTGGTATTCTAATGATATTAAATGAGGTTAAGTTTTATCTGTTGACATTTAATAAAATAGTTCATATTATTTTAAACCAACAGCCATAGAGTTGGTGTTATTTTTATCCAAAAATCCAAATTAAAATGGTTACAAAAATATTATTTGTGGTATTTTGTTTTCAAATCGTACTACTTTTGATAGTTTTTTATTATATTAATTTATTTTAATTTGAATTAATTTATTTACAAAGAAATTCTTAATTTGTCTTTAGATTGTGTCTTTTATCATTTTCTCTTCGGTATTATATATTTTTACTCCACTTCGGAGTAACTCCTCTATATTCCACTTTAGGAATATCAAATTATTTTTTTTCTCAATATGTGTTATATTGTGTATAAATTATTTTTAAAATTTAGAATACTTATGTAAGAATAAAAGTATAAACTAACTTTAATTATATGGTGTAACTTTAACTATACATTAACTAATTAAAATTTTTATATTTCTATAAATAACTACTTTAGTAATAAATACCCGTGCTTTTACACGGAAACAAACTATATCAGTAAAAATCATAATATTTATTTTTAAAATTTAATAATTATTTCTTTATTTTTTAATTCCTTTGCATAATGTTTTCCTCTTAAAAACTTTTATATTTATTATTTATCTTCCTATATGTTACCCTTTTACACAAACATAAACATATTCGTCAACGACAATAATATACAGAGGGCACAGTATGATAGCCATTAACCCAAGTAAAGAAATCCATTAAAAAATAGAGGCCCCAAAATAAAAAGTTATATTTTAAATGTGTAAGATGTGTTTCGTTTAGATTTTTTTATTCCATATATATTATAATGATCATATATTCTTCAATATACTTGGTGGATTTTGACTATTTTTTTAGTCAATTATTGATTATTAATTGTTAAGTGCTTCTTTCTCTTCTGACTATACTTTTTTGGAAGTTGCAAGTCTTGTTTTTTGTGTATATTTATTTTTTATTTAATGTTATTTAGGGAAATTTGTATTTCTAATGTTTATCTTTTTTGATGGAATATTTCTAACATTTATTATTATTATTATTATTATTATTATTATTATTATTATTATTATTATTATTATTTCCTAAATTATACCTAAGCAGTTAGTATTTAGTTAGCTATATTCAATTGTACTCATTCAACATCAATAGTTGCCTTCCCTACATCTATAAACTCCGTACCTTAACTTCTTTTATATATCATACAAGTATGATCTTTTTTTCTTTTTTCTTTTTTGACAGCAAGTATATGATACTCCTATATGACTTGATGGCAACAATGATGATAATTTATAAAACAAATGTCCCAATTTACATGGATGATTCAGGTGAAGGTAGTTGGTAATGATAAGTAATTCAAAGGGAGCAAAGTAATAAATAACAAGGCAAGGGAACAACCACTATTTTTTTTTTTTTTTGGGATAGGGGTTGATATATGAGCGAATAAATTATAATCAATATATAATGAATAAATGAAATAAATATTCAAATATATAATTCTTTGTCGCGAAATGGTTCTTATATAAATATGATGAGTGATTACTCATTTATGGTATCTTAGATATAAATTTGGGTCTATAATATAATGTGTAATTTTAGGGTTAATGTTGAAAAAAAAAATCATTTTCTTAGTTTAAAAGATATGGATAGAATTCCAAGAACTCTTTTGTAAAACACAAAAGAACACTATTACGTAAACCACTTTTAACTACAATTAAAAACAACCTTTAACTACGGTTAATGGACGTCGTCTATGTGGTCGTCGTTGTATGTAGCATCTTTTATTATGATTTAAAACCGTAGTAAAAGAGCAACTATGATAACGGTAAGATTATAAACCGTAGTCATAGGTCCCTCTAAAAACTAATAAAAACATTAAGCAACAACCGATCCACAAGAAATATAATAAACATAGAAGGATCATAAATTAGAAAGCGACAACAATGCTAACATTTGGAGGCTATTCCGCTCCCGCTTCACAACAAGGAACATCGTGGTATAAATCACTTCATATGAATTTATCCAAAAATTTCTTGTTAAGAAGCGGGAGTTGAGATTAGCAACCAAACCCGAGAAGCGTTAAGCAACAATTATCCACTAGAAACATTACCTGAAAAAGCTTAGGCCTTTTGACCCTCATTGAAGAATGTTCTACAAAATTCATGTACCTAAAGTAACAAATTCTCCATAAAAACAGAACAAACATAGAAAGATAAAATGGGAAAGGAAATCAAAACTAACATTGATAGTTAATCTCGACTTCCGCTTCTCAACCGAAAAAGAATTCTACTGGACAACTTAGTCCTTATTTTGATCCTCATCAACAATGATATATTACATGAATACTATAAGTCAAAAGTAATGAAAATGCGGTTTCTAAAACAAGCAACAATATGGATATCCTTCGAATAAAAATTATTATATAATAATGTTCTTACCGAGTTGATATAATTACATGGTTTATGCCCTTTTTCCCCTCCTTTGGACTTATCTTCAATATATATGTCCCCTTGATGGTCAACCCTTAAATACAATTCCTCAAAATTTGGGATCCTTATTTTCGACAGTGCATTCACAAGGAGAAAGGTGGGGGTCTCCTCAACAAACTCACACACATCTTCACCATGCCCACCAAGCAATGTGCCTCTTTCCTTAAAGAACAATAGACCACTTATCATTGGTCGGGTCCTCAACATAGAACACTTGTCTTGCTTGGGATGCCGTAGCGAATTGATCCCCTTTAAGCTCTTCTCTTGTGAGATCGACCATCATGAATGTTATTGTCAACCCATTTGCACTGGAAAACGGGCTCACGGAAGTCAACATAGTCTAGCTCCCATATCTCCTCAATAACTCCATAATATGACATTTTAACTACAACTGGATCTTTGTCTTTGGAGCTGGAAACATGAAGTGCATGAGCCTCCAATGTGACCCCATTATTTTACAAGGTGCTCCTGTTGTCCCGATTCTTTGTGTAGAAAAACTATTCATTGATGTCATACCCACGATAAGATATGACTTCCAACTGCAGCCCTTTAGCCAAGCTTACTAATGTTTGCGAGATATATTCCTGTGATTCTTCCAATTGGCTAGTGATGACTCTATCTCCGAACCAGTTGACAAATGTGCGATTATGATAGGTCAGTACCTACGTCTCATTTTTTGCTCGGTATTGTCTCCTTATCGTGGATTTGTGCTCATCAAGGAACGACTACACTTCATCGCTGTTTTGTAAAATATAAAGATGTGTTTGATTCCTCATATCCCGATCGATTGTTAGAATCGTCGGCCCAATTTCCCTTCCCACCGATCTTCCCCATAAATCGATGTTTTGGAATACCAACTTCTTCCATTTGGGGGTAGTATTCACATCGAACTCGACATACTCCTAAGTTGTGTATGCCTCAACAATGCACGCTTCCTGTCGGTACCGATTCCTAACATATTTCGGAAACCCTAATTCAAATTTTGCCTCAATAAAATAATTAATAAAACCGCCATTCAAATTTTGCCTAATCAAATTTAATAAAATTCGAAATCTTAATAAAAAGGTTCATCCCCATATTTCAAAATTATCTTTCGAAACCCTAATTCATTCTTTAAAGCTTTCTAAAACCTACGCCAAGCAATCGTGGGAAGCTCGGTGCGGTCGGTTGGCCGTGGTTCCTATAATCGGCGACAAGTATCAAGTCGAAGAGATCTAGATCTAAGGACTATGGATGAGAGAACTATGGAAGAAGGATAAGATGGAGAAAATAGAGAAGATGAACTGGGTGTGTAAAAGTGCAGTACCGCAGTCTTTGGTTTTTAGATCTATTGTGGAACACATTTAACGACAATTCATTGAAACAACCATCGTCGAATGTGACCTATGACGACGGTTGTTTCTATGAACCATCGTCATATGTTGAGGCTTCACCTATGACGACAGTTCTAATATAGAACCGTCGTCATAGGTAGTAAATGAAGGTTTGCTCCTCGAAGAGTCTAAGTCACCCTAGAGGGGGTGAATAGGGCGATGAAGAAATTTGAACAAACTTATAATCTTTTTGCTTGAAAAGATAAACAGCTGATTGTAAGTCAAATCCGCTAGTTTGAATCCTTAAAGTAAAACGGATCGACTCAACCAGAATTGCTCCCTTAGACAATTCCTTACAATGTTTTCCTAGACTCGAAGTTCCCTTATCCGATCTAATACTTCCTAACCGAGGTAACCTTTATAGTTAGGGACAAATAAGCTGAGTTAACCTTACAGCTCGGTCAAGGGACCTTACTCGGAAAGTAAGAGTAGTATGTAATTAATTACAAGACTTTACAACTCGGAAAAATGTTAAGTGCGGACTTGGAGTTGTAAGTTGAAGATTGAGCGAGTAATGCACTAAGAGAATTACGCGAGTGTATTGATCAATAGTTTCAGCAATCTTCAAGTCTTGTGAAGTGGCTTCTATTTATAGATGACCAAGTAGAGTAGCCGTTGAGTGTGATCTCGGGATTGAAATCTTCACTAGCCATTGAAAGGGCTTTCCGTGTGACTTAGAAAAGATCCGTTGGAGTGTAAACATTGGGCAACGGCTATTTGCTCCAAAAGGTGTTCAAATCCACTCGGTGTTCTCTAAAAAGCAAGGCGGAAACCACCGTTAAGCCTAGCGTTGGATTTTTCAAATTTTGGAAACAGACAGCCCTAACACGAGTGTCCGAGTCCTATCCAGAATTGGCTAAAACTGTCTGCTAGTGTTTAACAACTAGAAGTCGGTTGCTTTTGAAATTCAAAAAGATGTATTAGCTTCGTTTGAATAACCTACAAAAGTAAACCACATTGGTTCTCAAAGTATAAAATACTTTGGTCCAAGGTTAGGCACAAATAATAATTAAATTAGGATAATTAAGTGCTTAATTATCTTTGCCTAGAAGAGTGGAGTATTCCGAGTCTAATATTAAATAGGTTCGAGCTCGGTTCGTAATAACTCCTAGAAAGATCAAGTAGAAGAATATTCAAACATAGACAAGTGACCTTGATCTATCAAATAATCATTTAAGAAATAAACTAACTTAGACGAACTCGGTAGAGAAACACTCGGTTCCGAGTTAGCAAACACGATCAAGTACTTAGAAAAGATGCGTTAAAAGACTTATTTGATCATGCGATGGTTCAAGTATATTACGAGTAGATCAGAATACCTCGGTAGAGAAGATATAAAACACGAGTGATATCCGAGTCACTCAAAACAAAGATGAAAACTTAGATATGAGTTTCTATAAAGCTTAGAATGACTTGCAATCAAAACTCAAGAGAGATAGAAGTATATACCTGAATCTTCCATAAGATATTTTGAGTTAAAATCGAGTCTTTAATCTCCCCTTTTTGTTGAAAGGCATTCCATTCTTAAGATAGAAACTTGTTAGTACAAATTAAGTTTTTAGTGCCAATGATTTGTGATTTCTTCACGTATTAGAGTATGTAGAATATGAAGAGATTCTAGATCAAAGCAAGACTATATGTAGATATTAGAACCAATGTAGATTTCCGAGTAGAAAAGATAAATACTAAAAGAAACTCAAAAATGATCGGAGCAAAGAAAGATAAACACTAACATTCATAAAAAAATTTACAACACAAAGAGAGGAAAAAACTCCCCTAAGCCAAACATCAAGGTTTATATTTTTCTCCCCTAGCATTTCAGCAAAAAGGAGGGAAGAAAAGTGGAAAGAAAATACACTTAATGTTGGACACAAAAAAAGAGATTTAGACGGTGGTGTTGGTTGGGCGGAAGAGGACGGACGAGCAGTACTTTTGCGCCAGTAAGTCCGAGATGAAGTGGTAGAACGCGGCGGCGGTAGCACCGGGATGTTAGGAAGCGGCTCGCACTGGGTGGTCGAGTCAAAACAATGTCATCCTCGGGCTTGTCTTTCCGGAAGACTATAGAGGCTTCGAGTCGGTTGGTTTGGACTGTCCAACGTCCTCGGCATCTTCTAATCCACTCGGATCCGAGGAGATCAGCTCGAGTTCGGGCTTTATAGCCCCCTTGTCTTTGGTGGAGCGTCCTCTTCTTGTCTTTCTTCTTCCTCCTTATTCTCCTCTTCGAGCTGAACCTCGCTCGCCTCGGCTTCATCCTCGGCTTCTTCTTCTTCTTCTTCTTCCTCAATAGAGGTAGACTTGGCCGGGCTGGAAGACTCCTCGGATGTGTCGGAGGATTCCGAGTCTCGCGCGGCCTTCGTTCTGCGCTCTCGAAGAAGTTGGAGTTGGTCGCGTTGCTCGCCAAGAATCCCTTTGAACTCAAGCATTAGGGATTGGCACTCTTGAATCTGGGATTGGGCGGTCTTCGGTGAATGACCATCCCACGGAAAATGGGCTTGAGAGAGCATACAACCGATCGAAGTTAGTCACTGCAAACATAAGTTTTTCGACCAAGGCGAAGAAATACGCCAACCGAGAGAGGAGGTTGAGAAGAGGAGGGGCCAGCTGAAGTAGATAGTAGAGTGGGTTGAATTTGAGTCCGGGAGGAGGAGAGGCATGTTCCAACTCTAAAGAGTGAACCCATTCACCGGGTTTAACCTCCTAGTATCCATACCCCGAGAAGTTCTTTGCGGCCTAGAATTATGGCCGAATCGGAAATAGCAGAGGGATCCGAGGGAAGGAGGGTCTTGAATTGTTTGAAGATAAGAGAGAGAAGAGCTCTAAAAGGAAAAGGAGCGGATTTCTTTGATTGAGCAGGCACTTGAGCCATTTGCTTAATAATGAAAGGAAAGAGGTCTACATCGTAGCCCTCCATGATGTCAAACAAAACTTTGAGAATCCCGGAGTTTGGGTTCTCCTTGCTCGAGTGGTGAGCAAAGAAAGTACGTATCATAATGTAACAAAGCAATTTGACCTCACTTTTCATCTAAGTCACAGAGAAATTTTTTCGTGCTCAAGCACTTCTTTGGCAAATTTATCGAAGATGTCATTGACAACCTCTAGAAAAGGAATGTGGTTGAGATTCGAAAAGAGAAAATACATTAAAAAGTTTGTGGAGAAGACGGAGGTTGATTCTGATAGTGGTACCTTGAACTTTGGAAGTGATGACACCTCCGAGAGAAGGATTTGTTGGCGTACAACTTAGCCACGAGTTCGGATAAATGAAATCGCTAAAGCATAGATAGTTATATACTCCAGTTTCTTGAATGAACTTTAGCCAAGAAAAGGAGGTCGTTTTGAAAAACTTGTCATCTAACATAAAATACTTGGACAACAAACACTTTTAATGGGTCAAACGTTCCCTCTTGAGTTGTTTTTGGGCCTTCTTTGTTGCGGACCCCATAAACTCGAAGTAGAACCGCGTTTAAGCATTGTGAGAGTAAAGAGATAAGAAGTTACTAGAGAAGTGAGCGAGAGAGAGAGAGAGAGAGAGAGAGATAGAGAGAGCACTTTGAGAGCAAGGGACGAGTATGAGAGAGTCGAGAATTTCACGTAAGAGAACTAAGGCGCAAAGTGAAGAAATGAAGACGAATAGATGCTATATATAGAGAAAGGAAATTTCCTTCAACCTTCTTTCTTAACATTCAAACAAGCATTCTTAGAAAGACATGACGTACAGCGAGTCCAACGACTTTAATTCCAACGTTTGTCACTCTAACGGTTCGAATTCTTAGAAGATGATGTGCGTCGAGAGAGAAAGAAAGAAAGAAAAAAATATTTCGAGATTCTCCACTCATCTAGAGATGATCTCAAAAGTTTGGTGTCCATTTTGATCAAACACTAAGTCCGACTCGAGTATGGTTTCGAGCAACTCAAACGAACAATTAACCAATAGCTCGGTCTCATTGTTAAGTCAACTCGATCCATTTGTTAATCAAGAACAAATCACACAATTACACACATAAAACTTATAATCAAGCATTAATCATGCCAAGCTCATTCCTAATAAAACAAAACCGATCCTCATTAAGTGGCTTAGTAAAAATATCAACTAACCGAAATTTCATAGGAATGAATTCAAGTTCAATATCACCTTTCTCGAATGGTCTCTCGAAAATGATACCCAACCTTAATATGCTTTGTCTTTGAATGTTGAACTGGATTCTAAGTGATGCTGATTGCACTCTAATTATCACACTTGATTGAGATAGATTTGAATGAAAGTCCAAGATCCTTCGGTGTTGCTTGATCCATAGAATTTGAGCACAAGCACGCTCCAACTGCAATGTACTTAGCTTCAGTAGTTGATAGAGCAACTAAGTTCTATTTCTTTGAGTGCCAAGATATAAGGGATTGACCCATAAATTGGCATGCTCCTGATGTGCTTTTTCTATCAATCTTGTAAACAAGCATAGTAAGCATCCGAGTATCCAAGTGAGGGTTAGTTCCGAGTCTCTTGAAAACCATATACCAAGATTCCGAGTTCCTACAAGATATCTAAAAATCATCTTCAGCGCAGTGAGATGTGATTATGTTGGATTAGCTTGAAATCTTGCACACAGGTATACACTAAACATAATGTCCGGCCTACTGGATGTGAGATATAGCAAAGAACCAATCATACCTCTATAAAGTTTCGATCTACTCGGTTTACCTTTTTCATCTCGAGTCCAGCTTCATGCCGCTACTTATGAGTGTTGCTGCATGTTTCACTTCATGAAGCTTGTACTTCTTCAACAATTCTTTAGTACACTTAGATTTATGAAAATAGATGCCATCTTTATCTTGTCTTATTTATAGACCAAGAAAGAAATTGAGCTCTCCCATCATGCTCATTTGGAACTCTTGTCTCGTCAACTTAGAAAATTCTCGACATAGATTTTCATGAGTGGCTCCAAAAATAATATCGTCAACATAAATATGAGCAATAAGAAAATCTCTCCCTTTGGTTTTTATGAAAAGAGTTTTGTCAATCTGCCCTCTTTTGAAATCATTTTCAACCAAGAAACCGCTCAATCTTTCATACCAAGCTCCGGAAGCTTGTTGAAGACCATATATAGCCTTTTGTAATTTGAAAACATGATTTAGAAATTTTGAGTTTTCAAATCCAAGGGGTTGCTCAATATAGACTTCCTCTTGAATGAAACCATTCAGAAAAGAACATTTGACATCCATTTGATACAATTTAATATTCATGCTTGATGCAAATGCAAATAGGATTCTAATTGCTTCAATCCTAACAACCGGTGTAAAGGTTTCCCCACAATCAATCCCTTCTTCTTGATTGTAACCTTGAGCCACAAGTCTAGCCTGATTTCTAACTACCAACCCACCCTCATCCAACTTGTTTTTGAAAACCCATTTGGTTCCTATAACTGGGTGGTCGGAAGGTCATTTGGTCGAAGTCCGGACTTGGTTTCTCTCAAATTAATTAAGTTCTTCTTGCATGGCCTCTACCCATTTAGGTTTATTTAGGGCCTCTAGTGCATTTCGGGTTCTGTTAATGATATGAATGCAGTGAATGCACATAGATTTTGCAAAGAAGAACGAGTTCTTACCCCACTGTTGATGTCGGATAAAATGTTCTCGAGTGGGTGGCTCGAAGCATATTTGAATGCTCTACCTGTTCTTTGGTTCACCAAGTTTATAAGTTGAACTCGCTGATCTTCGAGTGGTCCGAGCTTACTGAGTTTTCTCATTTGCTTGTCCTTCAGACATTCCGAGCTGATTCTTAAGTTGGTTCAGCTCGAGTCATGATGTTCCGAGCTGCCTCATTCCGAGTTGTTCTCGTCTAACTCTTTCCGAGCTCACTTTCAGCAAGATCATCTTTATCTCAACTGAGTTTTAGATCCGAGAAGGTTAACTCACTTGTTTTTCCCTAATCAATCTCATCAAATACAACGTGGATACTTTCTTCCACTTTGTTAGTTCTTTTATTAAAAACACGATAAGCTTTACTATGAGATGAGTAGTCAGTAACACCCCCAAACCCGTAATCACCGGTTTTAATCTAAATAAACCGCTAGCCGATGATTAGCTCAGCGAAAAGGAGGTCGTGGACATTACCGCTGCCCTTACCGGAGGAAAGGGCAAGGGTTTATATGTATTTTACCCAAGGTTATACCTTGCTAGGAAACTACAACTTATGCAACAAGTACATGTTAAACCCGATACGAAATCAATGACACTTGACCACTAATACCCCAACTTGCCACTACAAGCCTCTAAGTCCCGAATAGACATTTGCTTCAAACCTTCAAAATCTTACCTAAAACAAAACAAGAAAACATTTTTGAAATGTGAGCCGAAGCTCAATACGTCCATTATCATGTCTGTAAAATAAAGGTTATGGAATAGTTGAGTTGAGCGCGCAATTTCAATTCATTTTATAAATGAGGGAGAGTGAATAATGTAAAACTGTTGCTAATTAATTATCCGTGTGGTTACCCTTGCGATTATCGGGTTTCCCTAAATATGTACACACCCGGACCGATCGGGAAGTCGAGTTGGTGCGGTGCGATTACGGTATGCCGACTTTGAACAATGGAGAAGTATTAATGGGCGGATCCACTTTTATATGACAAATACTATTTGCAAATGATTCTTTGTTGTTGTTGATGTCGGCCGTATCCAGCCTTGATTTGTAAATAAAACATTAAAGAGCACGATCAATGAACGTACTCGATGAACTAAAATTGGTTGATGATTTGAACTTGACTCATTTCCTTGTAATGTTTGAGCAGGACCCTTGAACGTACGTCGACCGATGACCTTAAATAAGAGTTAATAGAGTAAGATTTTGTTTAGGACTTATATTCCTTGATTTAGGTTTAATAATGACCTATCTTATACCCTTGGTTACTATGATTTATCTTTAACATGATTTATACCTTATATTTAGTTGTTCAAGCTTTACCTTTTTATTTCTAATTTATGTGTTAGGCTACCTTTACTTATGAATGCACATAGTTATTTACCATGAATTTATAGAATCTAAATATGCATAATAACACTATTAACTTTTTTACTAACAATTTTATGAATTATTGTTGATATGCATTATTTATTATATTTTTACTAACTTAATCATTAATTCATTTACTTAAGCATGTATTTAGGAAATTAGTCATCTAAGTTATAGCTATGTCAATATTTTGTTTATTTATATAAGCATGCACATAATGAACTAATTATCCTTACTATACCATTTTTGTCTTTTCTAAAATTATTTAACCATAATCTTAATAAGATTATTTAAACTAAAGTATGCATGTATAATTAAATTTCCTTTCTTTACTAATTATGCTTATGTTTTCTGTTAATTTTAGATTTTATCTAAGTATTTAGTTTTAAATGGTAAAACTTAAGTTATCATAATTCTAGGGTTTAGAGTTTTTTACATTAGAAGAATAGTGAAGGGAGGCAAAGTTGGTGGTGGTTGTAGGTGGCGGTAGGGTGGCGTGTAGGCGGCAGAGGTGGTGTTGGTGGCAGGGCGGTGCCTTGGCGGCAGTGATGGTGGCTGGTGGTGGCTAGGTTTTTAAGGAAGGTAGGTTTTTAGGGCATAAAAGGAGAGAGGGAAAGTGTATGCTTTGGTGGCTGAGGTGGCGGTCCGGTGGGTGGCTTGAGGGGCAGAGACGAGTAGTCTGCAGGGCTGGCCGGTGGTGGGAGTGTAACACCCTAGACCCACCCTAGGAGTATTACATGCCGGGGTTCCCGGGAGGAACCCCTAAGGCCGCTTAAGATCTCAACTTGGGGTTAATAACCCTTTCTTGGATTGGCGGAAGCGTAATTCTAGGTTTTCAAAGGTTTTTCGGAAATTTCGGTAGAGTTTCCTCCGTAAGCTGGCTAAACCCATGGGCTTAAAGCCCTAACCCTGCACGAAACACAATCTTAAACTCAACGAGCCACACGCTCGGAGAAACACAACACAACTCAACGAGCCACACGCTCGGAGTATTCACATAGGGATTTTACATTCATAGGTAAAACTTAAGTTCGGATACAACAGCTTTTACAACATCTTTACAACAAGACACAAAACATGAAATAAGCCCAACGATCTTCTATCCGATCGCTATTTCGAAAGCCAAAGGCAACTCCTGCGAGTCTACTTCGCACCTGAAATGTTGGTGGGGTCATGAGCTCACTAGCCCGATGAATAATCCAAACCCAACCCCGGGTTTCACTTTGCACATTAATTCATTAACAAACACACGTAAGTTCACAATTCATTCATAACATGCGATTCGGATCATACATGCTTAAGACATGCGAGATTCTAAACTTACCAACTTGCCGAGAATCATAATGACATCACTTATTCATGAATTCATTAAACATGCTTCATTCATATTTCTACAAAAGTAAGTCATAAAATCATTCATCATGCGAATCATTCATCACGTAAATCATATCTTAGTTCTTATCGCACACATTTCTTATGAAATCAAGATTCGTTCATCTCTTCATTCTTCTTCTTAAGTTCAATCATGCATTACATAAATCATCGATTCGTTCTTTCCGGTTCGATATGCATGATCATTCGTTTCTTCATATCATACTTCTTTTAAGTTTTCTTAGTTCGAATGGAAAGAAGATTTATGTTCTACTCTAAAGACCCAGTTCTTGGAGCCAAAACAATTCGTGGGCTCGGTTCACGGAGGCATACAATTCGTGGCCTCGAGGCATAACAATTCGTGGCCTCGAGGCAGCCTCCCATCCCCGAAGGACGCATACTGTCAATTCTTAGTGGAAGCAATTCAATTCGTGGCTTCGGGTTGATAAACACTTCTATGGCCATAGCTTCGAGAGGGTTCTTTAATTCGTAGGGTCTTAGATCAATAACACAATCCTTTCTCCCTTCTTTAGTTCTTTATGATTCTTATCTTCTTATTACTTATACATAAGAAATACTTAATTCATATAATTCATGCTTAGCACGTTCATGCGTAACTTCTTCAAAACAAGCAATTCACATAAGCAAGTTCTAACTCAATCAATTCATTTCACACGCGCATGCTTATGTCATTTACAATCGATCTAATTCAGGATAAACACATAATCACATAAACATGTCAAATAGGATTCCTAATCAACGAACTCATCGTTTTCATGCTCGCGTAATATCGTGTATAAGTGGTTAATGGTTCTATAACTTTTCTTAATCAATGAATATCTTTTAATCTAGCCACATAACTTCTTAAATTCAGTTCTTAATTTCGATACTCACTTATATGCGATTTAGCCCAAAACAGAACATTTTCACTTAATATTTCATATCTCCCAATCTACTCATCCAATGCATAAGAAATTTACAGGAAATTCTCCTAAATTATCAGGAAGCTGCAGTAAAAATTACAGGACTTTCGGGCTACATACGAATTCACAAAAATTCGGACATCATGCTTATTCATCGAAAAATCTGCATAGGAATCATGAAGCTAACTTCCTGATTTCTCTCCTTAATTCCGATCAAGCTAATCCCGTTCAATTCTCACTAATCATGCTCAATCGTATTTAAACATCACAGATTCGAACTAGATAAACATCACACAACATGCTCTTTGATTCATGAGTTGCTAGTTTAGTGAATTTAGGCCTCTAACTTCTTCAATTAACTTAGGGTTTCCAATTTCATGCATCAATTTCGAGTTCAAGCCACCTAATTCATTTTATTTTAGAGGATGAATTCAGACTACTCACCTTAAATTCTTAGAGGTTCTAAGAATTCGGCTTTGGAAGGGTTTCGAATTGGGTTTCAATTCTGTTTCCTCCTTCCCTTTCTTCCTCTAGGTTCCCCCTTCTTCCACCTTGCTCAAACTCCCGCTGTCTCCCTCTCGCTCTGTTGTTTTCGGGTTCTCAAACCCCGGCCCCGGTTCTGTTCGGTCTCGCCGGCTCCCTCTTTGCGCTCGCCGACCGTGCGGACACGCCATGCTCCTCTTCCTCTTTGTCCTGCGCCGGCTTTCGTCCTCCACTCGCTTTCCTCTCGCTTCCGCATTCTTTCGTTCCCCTTTCTTCTTCCGCTCTGCTCGGCCTCCCGAGCTCTCGCTCTCCCTTCGCTCACCGGCGGCGGCGTCCTCGCCGCTCAGGCGGCCACGGGCCACGGGCCACGGGCTCTCGCGCTCTCTCCCTTCCTTGCTCCGTTCCGCCTTGCCCGATCCCCCTCTTGTTTCCCTTGCTCGCTTTCCCGTTCTTTTCCTTTCCCCGCTTCGCTTCGCTTTTTCCCTTCTAATGTCTCAGCCCCCTCTCTCCTCTTCTCCTAATTACACACAATTGGGCTTGCTCGCTTAATTCTAATTGGACCCCCTCTCTCTCTCGCTTAATCCCTTGCCAGCTCCTCCTTAATGCCAGCCATCCCCTTTTCCATTTTCCTTTCTTTTTCTTTTAATTGGGCCCAACTTCAACTTTATTAAGCCCAATTAAGCTAACCCATGCTCGGTTTCGGTTCTCGACTTCTAATTCCGACTCGGAAAAATTAATAATTCACTTAATTTAATAATTTCGAATCTTTCACTTAACTTTTAATAATTTAATTCACTAGCAAGCAAACACCTGAAATTTCAGGGTCTCAAAGGGAGATAGGTGGCTCCTATGGCGGTTGTGGTGGTGGCTGAAAGTGGTTGTAAAAGTATGAGTGGTAATGGTGGAAGTTGGTGATTGTGGTGGTTTTGGCTTGCGTTTCCGGTGATTTGGTGGTCGGTGGGTCGGCATGAAGGTGGATATGGACTCCGTGCAAGGTGGTGAAGGGTTATGGTTGGAGGTGGCCGGCTAGAGGGGCCGGTGGCCGGCTGTGGAGGTGGCCGAAGTGGTGGTGCTGGGTAGGTAAGGGAGGAGAGAGAAAATGGCTTAATGCAGCTTTTTGGGTTAATTTTTCTGATTTTTGAAGCCTATTTATACTAATTGTGGTACTTATCTTCATGGATTAACTGGCTATGTACGTTACCCTTGCTTGACACTTAGCTTATGACTCATGGTTAATTGGTGATTTGGCAATCTTCTAATCGTGCTTAGTGTAGGTTAATTTGTCAAGCCCTAATTTGACCCCCAAATTCATTGTTGATCCAAAATCATTATTAATTATTATCATAATTATCTTCAGCACTGTCATTGTACTTATCTTTTATTATTTTTATTTTTATTTTATTTTATAATTATAATTATTATTATTTTTGCTATTGTATTATTATAACTATTATTACTTTTGTTTATTGTTAATATTATGGTTTGATTGTTATTACCCTAATGTTCTTTAAATATATGATTATTTATAATTAGATTTGGTTAGCAAAGTTATTTTAAAAGTGGTATTTGGATATTTGTTTAGTTATAAATTGTGCTAATTGTTATTAGTTATGTATGTGTATATATATATATATATATATATATATATATATATATATATATATATATATATATAAAGTTTGAATTTATGAGAACTTATTTATGATTTAGTTTAGGAATTAAATATGGCTTATGTGAATACAAGTATTTAGATAATATGTTAAAATTTTACGAAAATATCGGTCATCTGTCAGTCGTGGTTCACATTCGGGTCCTGTAAGAAAATTTTTGGTATACATATATATGATATGAAAATATTTTGAAATTGAAATGCACCCGCTCGTTATAATTAAACGTATTAGATATAATATGTTTTAAAGTTTGGGTTGTTACAAGTAACCCGAAAAGATATCTTCATCCGACCGAGCATCAAACTTGGTCGAGTGATCCTTACTGTTATTGTGAACAAAGCACTTACATCCAAAGGGTTTGAAATATGAGATGTTGGGTTTCTTTCCTTTTGTAAAGCTCGTAGGAAGTTTTCTTCAACATGGGTTTGATGAGGCATCGGTTCGGTGTGTATTTTGTCTGTGTTCATCTGCCTCGGCCCGTAAATAGTAAGGTAAATCATGTTCAATAATCATCGTCCTTCCTATTTCTTCTAGAGTTCGGTTCTTTCTCTCCACTACCCCGTTTTTTGAGGAATTCCGGGTGTTGAGAAGTTGTGAGAGATACTTGTTCTTGTCATAGAACTTTGCAAATTCCGACTAGTTGAACTCCCTTCCATGGTCGGTTCGAATTCTTCCGATTTGAGTCCGAGACTCCACTTGAATTTTCTACGAGCTTGCTGAACTCTTTGAAAGCTTCACTTTTTTTCTTCAGAAAACAAACCTAGGTAAATTGTGAGTAGTCATCAACAATCACAAGTACATATGATTTACCTCCGAGGCTTTTCACGGAGATTTCACCACATAAATCCATATGAAGCAATTCAAGCACTTTGGATGTGGAAACAGTTTTGAGAGACTTGAAGGATGATCCGACTTGTTTCCCTTTTGTGCATGCTTCACATATTTTATCTTTCTTAAATGCACAGTTAGGTAAACCCCTAACTAAACTGTGAGATGTAAGCTTTTTTATAGTGTCATGCTAACATGACCTAGTCTCGCGATGCCATGTCCAAGAATCATCATGCAATGATGCTTTTAAACAATATAAGTTCTGACTTGGGTTAGAAAGAGGAATAGTATAGGTATTACATGACCTTTTATCGGAGAGCTTAGTCTCTTTAGTAGTTGCATTAGAAATATAGCGAGTTGGTCTAAGTGAATCTTACCTCTTGACCTTTGTCACACAACTTACCGATGCTCGAGTAGATTGTACTTTAGTCCCTTGACAAGATAGACTGGGTTGATCAGGTTGTCTTCTGTCCTAATCTTGTCAATTCCAACTATCTTGCCCTTACTTGTCATCTCCAAAAGTGACTTTGCCTCCTTTAAGCGTCTAACTCGAAAAGAGTCTTGAATCTCTTGACATGTCGCGTGAGCATCCAATGTCTAAGTACCAATGACCTTTCCTCCTTTTCTGAGTTACCCGCAAGTCGAAACACACTAACCCTTCTCACTTCCATTAATGAACCAAGTAACTCCCTTTACTCGTAGTCCTTTTCGAGGAAGAAGACTCTTGGGAACCCAAATTTGAATGACTTTGGGTTTGGTCTAATTCTGAGTCTTCTTTCTAGAAAACAGAGTCTATGTCTCTTTCTTTTGAAAATCGTTTTTTATAAACAGGTGGAGAAGGTTTTCTCCTGTAAACTTGTCCGGGCTTAGTCCTCCTTTTATTCTTATGAATAGGACCATGCTCAGCCTTCCCGAACTTCACAGTTCGGAATCCTTTTGAAAGGATTTGAGTAGGAATTAGATTCCTCCTCTTCGTTAAAACTAAGTCCTTCTTTCCCGAAGGAGACACACTGAGAGCCTAAAAGCATGTCAAGGTTTTTCGACCTTGATTAACTTCAAAACAAGCTCTTGATACTCATTAAGCTTTCTTTCCAAATGCTCATTTTCTCTTCGAGTGATTCGGACTCAGTCTCATTAGTCCGAGTACTAGTCTTGAGTTCTTTCAAAGTTAGTCTCAGCTTTTCCAATTCATTTTTCAAACAATTGCTCTCGAAGTAAGAGACTCAAGTTGTTCTTTGAACCGAGAAGAATCATAATTGGATTTTTCTTCCAAAGTGTAAATATATTTAGCCAAATTAACTTTGGAGAACTTGAGAAAGTATTCAATTACCTCCCGAGGACTTGTCTCCTCGAGTGTCCGAGTTGTCGGAATCCGACTCGGATTCAATTTACGAGTCCGTTAGTGCCATCGGACACTTTGAGTCATCGGAATCATCATCTTTTTAGATGAGTCGTCATTGCTCCATGTGGCCATCATAGCCTTCTTCTTTTTTTGTCATTCTTTTTCTTCGGACGAGTCTTTGACTATGTGATCTTTGCTGCAACATTCAAAACAGACGAGTTCTTAGTTAAGATAACTTTAAAGGGGAAGAATATTTACCTTTTTGTCCCTATCCTTCTTGTAGAACTCTTCCTTTGGTCTCTTTTCTCATTTCTTATGCTTCATCATTCTTTTGAAGCCTTGGGCAATGAATGTCATTGGATCCTCTTCTGAGTCCGAGGAACTCGGAGTTTCCCTCTACCTTCCGAGGCTTTCAGCGCAATGTTTCTTTTGGTGCCGACCTCGACATCCTCTTCTTCCAGGTGAATTTCATGGGTCGCAGCCTTCCCAATCGGTTCGTCCGGCTTTAGTTGAGAGAGGCTCCGAGCTTCCTCGATGGCTGTCACCTTGGGACCCCATCTTCTCTTTGGTAGACTTCTCAAAATTTTTCCGCACATTTTCTCGTGAGAAATTTTCTTACCCGGAGATTTGAGATTGTTTGTAATCTCGGTGAAGCGAATAAACATCCGACCGATGTTTTCTTCTAGCTCTATCTTGAACAACTCATATTTGTGAAGATAGTGACTTATCTTTTCCTGTTTCACTTGGCTTGTTCCCTTATATGTGTTGACAAGAGTCTCCTACACATCTTTGGCCGTGTCACAGTCGACACTCGTTGTACTCTTCTAAGCCGATAACATACATCGGAATGTTCATTGCTTTGAAGTTCTTTCTAAACTTCTCTAACTCTTCATTGGTGTACTCAAATTTTTCTTTAGGCACAGATCTTGTACCTTCCATCTTCATTGGAATGTAGTTGCCTTCATGGATGATGTTCCGGACATCTTCATCGTTGTCTAACGAAAGCATTCCATCGGTTTCTTCCAAGTGCACAAAGTTTGATCATTTAAACTTTGGTGGTCCGGTGGAAGATCTTCCTTCATCGAACTCTCCAATGTTCTAAGCCATCTGATCTTTAGACCTTTGAATTGTAAGATCCTTCTTGAAAGGTTAGGCTCGATACCAATTGAAGGTCCGCTCCCGGAGATTCTAAGTCACCCTAGAGGGGGTGAATAGGGTGATGAAGAAATTTGAACAAACATAGAATCTTTTTGCTTGAAAAAGATAAACAGTTGATTCTAAGTCTAGATTGGACTCAGAAAAATATACACTCGAAATATGTGGAAACCCTCCCGGGGCAGAAAACCGGCGACAGTGCTAATCCAAGCACCAAGTCAAATCCACTATTTTGAATCCTTAAAATACAACAGATCGACTCAACCGAATTGCTCCCTTAGACAATTCCTTACAATGTTTTCTTAGACTCAAAAGTTTCTTTGTCTCGATCTAGTACTTCTTAACCGAGGTAACCTTTACAATCGGGGACAAATGAATTGAGTTAACCCTTACAGCTCGGTCAAGGGACTTTACTCGAAAGTAAGAGAAGTATGTAATTGATTACAAGACTTTACAACTCGGAAAAATGTTAAGTACGGACTTGGAGTTGTAAGTTGAAGATTGAGTGAGTAATGCACTAAGAGAATTACGCAGTGTATTGATCAATAGTTTCAGTAATCTTCAAGTCTTGAGAAGTGGCTTCTATTTATAGATGACCAAGTAGAGTAGCCATTGAGTTTGATCTCGGGATCGAAATCTTCACTAGCCGTTGAAAGGGCTTTCCTATGTCACTCAAAAGATCCGTTGGAGTGTAAACATTGGGCAACGGCTATTTGCTCCAAAAGGTGTTCCAATCCAATGGTGTTGTCTAAAAAGAAGGGCGTGAAGGTTTGCTCTTGGAGAGACTAAGTCACCCTAGAGGGTGGGTGAATAGGGTGATGAGGAAATTTGAACAAAGACTAGAAGATTAAATTCTAAACTTACTTTGAAACAGATCCGAGTCTAGATTGGACTCGAAAAGTGTTAAATCGGAAAATACGTGGAAACCCTCCTGGGGCAAAAACTACGGTCAGTACTAATCCAAGCACCAAGTCAATTCCACTATTTTGAATCCACAAAATACGAGTAGAAAGATTGAACCGAATTGTTCCCTTAGACAATTCCTTACAAGATTTTCCTAGACTTAGAAGTTCCCTTATCTCGATCTAGTACTTCCTAACCGAGGTAACCTTTACGGTTAGGGAGAACTGAGCTGAGTTAACCTTTATAGCTCAGTCAAGGAACCTTACTCGAAAGTAAGAATAAGTGTTTGTGGATCGATTACAATACGTTACAACTTAGAAAGATGTTAAGTACAGAGTTGGAGTTGTAAGTAGAAGATTGAATGAGAATTATACACAGAGAGATAATTTCAGCAATAGAATCAGCAATCTTCTCATCTTGTGAAGTGGTTTCTATTTGTAGATGACCAGGCAGATTAGTCGTTGTCACTATCTTCCGATTAGAAGTCCTTTGTGACCGTTACAATGGTTTTCTAAGTGACTCGAAAAATATCCGTTGAGGTGTGAACGTTGGGCAATGACTCTTGACTCCTTTGGATGTCCCAATCCACCTGGTGGTATCTAAACAATAGGATGGAAACCACCGTTGAGCTTGACATTGCAGATTTCCAGCTTTGGAAATAGACAACCCCGACACGATGTCCGGGCCTTGGTTAGAAGTAGAAAAGCCTTGTCTGTCGGTGACTCGACAACTTGAAGCCGGTTACTTTTGTATTTCAAAAATAGGATAACCTCGTTTAGATAACCTACAAAAGTAAATCAATTTGGTTCTCAAAGTATGAAATACTTTGGTCCAAGATTAGACACGAGATAATAATTTAATTAAGATAATTAAGTACCTAATTATCCGAGTCCTGAAAGAGTAGAATTTTCTAAGTCTAATATCCATTATACTCAAATTCCATCTTAGTCGAGTCTAGAAGTAAAACAAGTTTGGTAAAGAATATCAAAGTAATGAAACTTGATCTAGACAAGCACAGTTCAAACGAAACATGCTCGACTTAGAAGGATGAATTAACACTGTAATTCAATCAAACTTAGAATACAAAGTCGGACCTGAGTTTATGCACGTTAAAGCAAATATTTGAACATGAGATAAGTTCGAGTGTTGTCCGAGTGACTCGTAACTATGTGTGAAAAGATAAGCAAGACTATGCTTTACGAGTCGGTTAGAATCAAGTGAAAACATATTCAATAATTTACGTAACACTCATAAAAGATTCTATATCACTCGGAAAAGTCTCTAAAGCACTTAGGATGACTTGTAATCAAAACTTACAAGAGATGAAGTCTATACCTGATTCCTTGATGGTACTCGGAATGATATACCTGCAAAGTCCGAGTTTTCAAGGCGGAAACCACCTTTGAGCCTAGCGTTGGATTTTTCAAATTTTGGAAATAGACAGACCCGATATGGTGTCCGAGTCCTGTTCATAATTAGCTAAAATTATCTCGCTAGGGTTTAACAGACTATAAGCCGGGTGCTTTTGAAATTCAAAAAGATGTATCGGCTTCATTTGAATAACCTACAAAAGCAAACCACATTGGTTCTCAAAGTATAAAATACTTTGGTCCAAGGTTAGGCACAAATAATAATTAAACTAGGATAATTAAATGCTTAATTATCTTTGCCTAGAAGAGTGGAATATTATGAGTCTAATATTAAATAGGTGCGAGCTCAATTCAGAATAATTCCTAGAAAGATCAAGTAGAAGAATATTCAAACATAGAAAGTGACCTTAATATATCAAATAATCATTTAAGGAATAAACTGACTTAGACGAACTCAATAGAGAAAGACTTGGTTCCGAGTTAGCAAACACAGATCAATACTTAGAAAAGATACGTTAAAAGAATTATTTGATCATATAATGGTTCAAGTATATTCCGAGTACGTCGAATACCTCGATAGAGAAGATATAGAATACGGTAATATCCGAGTCACTCAAAATAAAGATGAAAACTTAGATATGAGTTTCTATGAAGCTCATAATGACTTGCAATCAAAACTCAAGAGAGATAAAAGTATATACATGAATCTTCCATAAGATATTCAGAGTTAAAATCGAGTCTTCGTAAAAACGCCGGTTATTTGTAAAAATGTCACGGTCCATTTTCTATGACAGTTATCCTTTTAACCGTCACTAAATACCTGTCGTTAAAAGTGATTCCTTTAGTAGTGGAACCTTTATAAACTTATGGTGAGACTTTGTATATGCCATATAATTTTTTTATGTTAATTTTAAGGAAAACAATGACATAAACTATAAAATATTTTAAGATTACAAAACTAAAAGGATTGGATAAAAATTATATAAACTTTAGGCTATTGAAAGAAAACAATACGAATTTTTTTCTTCGATACTAGCAATATAAACTTTAAGATTATTTATTATTAACATAATACTTGCCGAGTTAAGGGGTTGTGACTTATTGAAGTAATGATTTGCTAAATAATATTGCTTATTTAGGCGGTGAGTCATTTAATTTGTTCAACACGATTTGTTTAACAATTTTTAAAATGTATCTATACAAATCAAAACATTAACGCTAAATATTCAAATATGTCGTTCATGTTAGCGACTTCACTTACCACCTCATTGTAATAACGAATCACAACTCTTTAACTCACTATTGTTCTATTGGTATTAATGGGGTTAAATATTATACTGCTGGCATCCAATAAAATTGTTCATATTATACCAATAGCCCTAAAGTTGGTATTATGTTCATCCAAAACCCAAATTAAAATGGTTAAGAAAAACATCATTTGTGGTATTTGGTTTTCAAATCTTAATACCTCTTAATAATTTTATATTCTATTTATTCTAAATTAAAATAATTAAGAAAAACTTCATTTATGATAATTTTATATTCTATTAAGCAATTCTTAATTTCACTTCTAATTGTATCTTTTTATTATTTTCTCTTTCCTATTATGTATTTTTTTGTCCACTTTGCAAGTAACTTCTATATATTTCACTTTAGGCATATTAAATTATTTTTCTTCATTAATATGTGTTATATTATGTATAAATTATTTTTAAAATTTACAATTCTCATGTAAGAACAAAAATAGAAACTAGCTTCATTTATATGTATGAAACTCTAACTAGAAACACTTCAACTTTAAATTATTATATTTCTATATATAATTTTTTATTATTAAAAATCCCGTGCTCTGAACAAAGTAGTGAGTTTAGAAAATAGCTGTACTAAACAATGAATTTTTGGTGGCCAAACAAGCCCACGCTTAGCATGCCTGCGGCAAAGATACAAAAATACAATGTGTTCATAGTACTCACTTTAGAGTGTATACCAAATTTAAATGAAAAGACGAAGAAGCCCCCAGTACTTTAAATCTCGATTAAACAATAAAACAAAAAAAAGTCCTCAACCTTGTTATGTTAAAAATGACTACTCTATAGATTATAAGCCTCATACCGACTAAGAAAAGGTACATTGAGCTCCTCAAGTTAGCACGAACAATCTAGCCTCTTACGATCATACAATCAAGTGTTAATGTGCTATTTTTTAAATCTCGTTCTAATTATATGAAACTATAATCGAGATTGAGGTGCATTAAAAGTATAATTGCATTAAGAAAAACCATGATTCAACTTGTGTAACATTAAGACTCTATTTGATTCTAAGAAAATTAGAAGGAAAGAAAAAAATATGGAAAATAAATTTCTTTCCCTTGTTTGAATTGAAGAAAAAATGAGAGAAAAAAAGTTTGATGGAAAAACTCATGGAAAATTTTGTCAATTTGATCAATCATATTTTCCTTCCAAAATTGAGAGGAAAATGGAAGAAAAATTTCACAAAAAGAGAGAAATGTGGAAAAGAGAGAGAATTCTATTAATTAATATCATTAAGAATTTTCTCTCTCTTCTCAATTAATCAATGTTATTGAATATTTTCTCTCTTCTTTTCATGACAATGTGGTGGATGGGTAAAAGGTTAGAAAATGATTATAATTTTTTTCCTCTATTTTTCCTGAACCAAACACAAGAAAAAAAATTAATTTTCCCTTAACTTTTTTCCTCATCATTTTTTTTTTCCATTTAAATTTTCTTTCCAACCTATTTTCTTAGAATCAAATAGAGCCTAAGGGTCTTAGTATGAGGATTTCAATAAGGTAAAGTAGATGCCATTCATTATTAAATACGGAGATGAGTTTAAATTAATTAAAAATTATATTCTTAGTGAAAGCCCTGGTTAAAAGATTGTGACTCATTATTAAATGAGGAGACAAGTTTAAATCAATCCAAGATTATATCCTTAGTGAAGGCCTTGGTTAAAAGATTGCGAGTAGGTGAAGTAGATGGTTTTAATTGTTAAATGAGTAGACAAATTCAAATTAAGCAAGGATTGTATCCTTATTGATCAGTCCAATCATTCCCCAACTTTTGCGGATCAATATTCTTAAAAAAAAATGGACATAGATTGGAATACATCTAAAATAGAGAAGTAAAGGTTCAAGTAATACAACACTTGATTCCCCTAGCTATAATATATCCTTTTTTTATGAACTAGCTATAATATATCAAAGTTAACCTATGAGAATAAAAGAAAATTTCTGGTGACAAATACTTCTCTACTGTGCTTTTCTCTGCACCGTCATCCCAATTGAATCTTGATAGTTATTGGAGCCGATGATACTCACAGCTAAGGTATCACCGGCTCCTCCTCCACTTACTCCTTTCTTCTTGTAGGTTTATCTTTTCTTTTCTTCTTTAATTGATAGTTTGCAAAGGTTTTCGTTTGGAACTAGTTATTATTGTCTCGTTATCATCCCCATCTGTTGTGTTTCTTTGGTAGTTTTGACTTGCATTTTTTCCGTTGGAGGTGGTTTGTATCGGGAGTTTGGGTTTGTGATAACTAGTTAAGGTGTTCTTTTGGCTTCATTTTTCCCTTTGTGTGTTTCACTGCCAAGTTAGTATTATTTGAGATTTTTGTGTGGTTTTGGTGAAGAGATTTAATAGCTTTTGGGGTTCGATTCGACGAATTGATTAGTATGGATTTTGACATTGTTAAGGACTTTGAGGATCTGTTTGATTCTCAACTTAATGGGGAAGTTCACGATTTTGTTATTAAGATCCTTGAGGAAATGGAGCATCCTAGGGAAGCAATTTGGAAGGCTCGTTTCTTAAAGGATTTAGGGAACATGTTTTTTAAAGTAGAAGAATTCTCTAAAGCAATCTTGATGTATGATAGAGCTCTATAATTCCTTTGTATAAGGAGTCCAGGCAAGATTCAAGATGCAGAATTGAAGATTGAGTTGGGAGTTACTCTTAATTTGAATTTATCAGCTTGTTGGTTAAGGATTAAAGAATTTGATATAGCTATTGAGAAATATGATTGGGTCTTTGAGATCCGATCGTAATAATGTCAAAGCAAGGTATAGGAGAGCTCTAGCCTATATTAATATTAACATGATAGAGGATCCAAGAAGGTATCTTGAAATAACTCTTAAATGTGAACCGAAAAACAAATTTATCATTAAAGAGATCAAAAAGATTGAAGAGACGTTTGGTTCATGGTCTAAGAATGAAGTTCCGCCTCCTTTAAAGGGACAAGATAAAGGGAAGGATGTTTTTGATCCTTTTGGTTTAAAATGTGAGGGGAATGAACATGCGACTTGGTCAAGTGATTCTCATTCTACTTAAAGAGTTTGTGAAAAGGGAAACCTTAATGATGTTGTTTGTGAAAGTTCAAACCCGCATTCAAAGGTTTTGGTTAAGGTTCGAGATTATTTGGATGTTGAGCCCGATGTGGCAATCATTAGTAACCAAGCAAGTCACATGAAGTGCTATTTTAATAAGATGAAAGACATGGAGGTCGACAGTGAGAGTTCAATATCATCAAACGCAGAGATATCCTTGGGAAGGAGTCCACATTTGTTGGTGAGTGAAAGTACAACTACTAGAGACTATTTTCGGAGAAATGTAAAAACCAAGATGGTAGTACTAAGGAGAACATGATCACATTCCCAATGTATGTTGACCGGGCGTTTCATCAAAATTTTAAGACGGGACTACGAAAATCTTATGCATGGTAAAAGATAGGTTTCTCTTCCGCATCTAAAGTCGAGGTTATGAATTTTCGGGTGTTTAAGGATTGGGAAAACAAATGTTTGCGGAGTCCACCCTGTTAGAATGGGGATGAAGCGGCAAATTTACTCGTTGTTGATATGGGGCAAGCTGATATGGATGAGGATGGTTGTTCAACAATCATAGTACAGTCATCAATTCGGACAGAGAGCTCTACAAAGGAGGAAAAGGAACTCACGAGCGGTGTTTAGTTTTTCAGCTTGACAAAGATAGCATGTGTTTAAAGGGAAAGATAAAGATTACAAAGAGATAGGTCGAGATGAATAAAAGAAGTTGGCCCAAGAAGAGGGTGGTGACAAGACGAAGCATATAGACAAATAAGTCGATATCAAACTTCACTAACCTTATTTTTGGTGTAAGAAATATCGGGAAAAAGGAAAGGATACAAAAGATGGTTGTAAAAAGATAAGGATAACCATCAATCTCAAAGTGATGAAGGAAGATTCCATGGGATAAAGCGAAAAGCGGGACAACTTATGGAGGAAGTTAGAATGAGCTAAGTTAAAAGAAGATTCATAATCGACAAAGGGATAAGTGGAAGACTTGTCGATGAACCTCCGTTGTCTTGTATTAGTCATGGGTCTTGTGTTAGTGTCTGCTAGATCTTAGTTTTTTATGTTTTCCGTCTATTCCGCCAAAAAAAAAAAAAAAATTTCGATGATTTAAATACAAAAATACGAATTTACCTTTTGTTTTTTAAAAACTAATTTAGTTCATGTTCTTTTTAACTTTTATAATTAGTCGTTAACTATTATCGACGGTTACCAGTATTATCCGCTATTATGATTTGCAATTACCAATGCTTATTAGCGGTCTATGATTAATGGTAAGTGATTATTCGGGTTTATCGAGCACTTAAGTTTAGTGGTTAGTAGTTATCAACATTTATCGGCGATTAGCGATTATAAATGTTATTGTAAATGTTAAAACGAATAGACCCTCCACGGTCCTAATAATTTTATACTCGTATTATGAGATATTTTATATGTTACGGAAATTATTTTGAGTTTTAAAATAACAATATTGTCCTTATTAAAATACAATAATTAAAAATTATAATTAATAAAAAGTTGTAAATTTTAAAAATTATTGCATAGTGCATACCCACCCAATTATTGTAAGACCCGTAATTTTGGGTTAGGTAGTTATAGGAGTTAAGTTAATTATTTAGTTTTAATTAAATAGAACAGGTCGAATAACTAAAATATATATATTCGTGGATTTATTTGAGCTAATTATTATTAATTCGCATAACTATTATTAGTGAAGAGTATTAATTCCTTCCTTCGAATTTTTCATCCGACCTAGCTAAATAAAAACTTGAGACCGCGTATGCTACGTATGTAGGTTTAATTATTACTATATTTAATAGTAGAAGAGGGGAGAAGGAGGGAGAAGGGGGGATTAAGTGTTTAGCTAAGAATGGGATTAATGTAAATTGGGATGTGCTGGCACTTCCTAAGGCAGCCACAACAAAAAGGAACAAAAGAGATTAAGAGGAAAAGGAAAGAAGGCTCGGGGGAAAGGAAGGAAGCCCAGGCAAAAAAACAAAAAAAAAAAAAAAAACAGAGGAAAGAAGAAGAAGCAGAACCGGGAGCAGGGAAAGCGAGAGGAGGGAGATCGGGCGAAGGTGAGCAGAGCCAGAGCCAGAGCGAGTGCGAGAGCAAAGAAAAGCAGCCGGAGGCTGGCGTGCTGTTTCCGACAAACGAAGGAAAAGTGGCAGACGAATGCGGAGAAAGGAGCAGGGGCATGAAGGAGGGGAAATTGAGACCGAAAGAAAGGAGGCGAGCGTGAGAGCCAGAAAAGGGGCCGATGGGCGCCTGAACGGCGAGAATGCCGCGGCCAGTGAGCACAGGGAGGGAGAAGACCGAGGGCCCGAGCGAGAGGAATAAAGAAAGAAGAGGAGGCACGCCTGAACAACAGAGGCGACGACCGGTGAGCGAAGGAGCAGTGGCCGGCGAGAGAAAGAGCCGTGGCTGGCGAGCAAGAAGACCACCGCCGAAGCAAGCATCGGGCATAGAGGAAGGCGGCGAAACCGGGGCTGGCAGCAGAGGAAGAGGAAGGAAAGGAGGAAACTGACCTAGGCTAAATTTATAGTAATTTCGAAACCCAACTGAATTTTGTTGTGCATATTGAATATTTACGCTATAAAATGGATTTAGAAAGTAGTAGGGCTGAATTAGGATATGAGGAAATTGAATCGAGCTGTTAAGGCTGAAGTAGAAACCTGAAGGAATTTAATAGTTGTTTAGTGCTGAATTGGAATGCTGGAAATTTAGAAAGAGTTAGGTGGCTTGGGTTGAAGGAGTAATGCGGAGGTCTCAATTAACACTTAGAGATGAAGAAGTGGTGATTTGGGTATAATTTATGAATTGATGCTTCAGTTGAATCTTAGAGATTTCCTAAGTTCTTTATGTTGGAAGGTAACGGTTTATATTGGAAAACAATGATTTAAGTATAAAGGAGGAGTGCAAGTTCATCTTGACTAGTACACAAGTGACATAGAGAAGTGGAGAACTAGTGATTGTGAGGTTAAACTGAGTTGAAAGCATATTTAAATCCTTAAGAGTGAATTGAACTAGAAGATAAATGGAGCTAAAGGAAATTTAGTGAAGTAAGTTTAAGAGTTATATGGCTAAGTATGGGCAAGAAGAATTTGACTAGTAATGTGGAGGCGTAATCGGAGAAAATTTGAGGCAAAGATAACAATTGTGATGAGTTGGGACTTCTTGGCTTAAGATTGTAACTAATTGTGGTTATTGTGACTTGTATCACCTCAATCAGTGAAATGAATGGTTAGGAAGATGAGTTTGAACCAAATAGGGCAATTGTGACAAATTGTGACAGCTTGGGGCTAAATTATAAATATTTATGATTATCTATGGTTTTAGGAGTTGTGGTTATTGTGGCTCGGAGGAGTGTTAGTGTCCGAATTCATTATGCTTGAAGGGGAAATGGATTAAAGTAACACGAACTTGAGGTATAGAAAAGGAGCGGGAACTTGGAGTATTAAGGGAGTATGCGTTTATGTCGATTGAGTATGGCTTTGAAAATGGAGTAAGACGAGAATTACGTATATGGGAAATAGGAGACTTGCTTGAATAGAATATGGATGAATATGAGATGTTAAGTACTTGGGCAATTCCTTAAGTTAATGTGCTAGCTGGGAATGTTAAGTCTTAGTATAGAAATACTTGACATGTGAAGTGATTTGATTCTAAATAACGTTCAAAAGTTAGTTTTGAAAAGAGTTCAAATGTCTATGCAAAATGCTACTTGTGTATGATTTTTGAGAAATACTTTTCGAACTTGAAATGTGTTCTAAAGAAGTGAAATTGAGTTGAGAAAGTGAATTTAGAGGGGTGGCACGTGGTGCCATGCCTTCCATGATATTGAACCGATTTGAGATTGTGGTTTAAAACCAAGTTTGATAAGTAATTGTGATCACTTCAGTTTAAAACCGATTTTGGGTTAAGGATTGTTTAGACTATAGAAAGGAGGTGGTCGTGCGTATCGGGCCACGGGATCCTTGCGTATCAGGATGCCCATCAACCAGAGAGGTTGATTCTTTCGTGACGAGGAAAGCGGAGCCTTCCGGGTATTTGACTAGAGATAGGTCCCGGAATCTGAGTCAAGGGGTCGCGGCCCGAGAAACTGTCTTGTGCTAGTTCAATTGTCTAAAGCCCCGAAAAGATATTCGATCATTGATCGAAAGTATTTGAAAAAAGTGTAGGTGGTTGCACCCTGTTCTTTAAAGTTGATTCAATTCTAAAAGAGTTGCTAATGATTGCGAAATTGTGACTTTAAAATGATTGAAGTGTTATAATCTTTATGTTGCGAAAAATTTCGGAAGATTTCATTGAAAAGTATATAGATTTGTATTATGTATTATGCTTTCACCAATTTCATTATTATAAATAGTATGTGTAAAGAATTTCCGTTTTAAGAGTGTAAGACTCTCCGGTAAGTGCGTGGTTTGCTCACCCCTACAAATTCCCACTTTTCCTCTCCCGAGTGTTGCGGTACACTCTCGGAATGTGTGTTCCGTGCTTAGCATATCCTGGACTCCTGCATGTCATGCTTGTTTGTTGAAGTGACTCAAGTTGCTAAAGTGCATTTCTTATATTTCTAAGTATTATAGTTGTAATTTAGTTCATATTGTACCGGATGTAACATGATCGGTTTTAAGTTTTAATGCATGATCGATTGGACTCGGCGTGTGGCCGTTGAGTTGTATACTCCGAGCGTGTGGCTCGTCAAGTTATATTATGATTTTTATGCGGGGTTTTAAAGCTTTAAGCCTATGGGATAGTCTATATTACAAATAGAACTCGCAGAAATTTTCGTAAAATTTTCAAACTCTTGGAAAATAACCTCTATTACCTTAAGTCTGGAATTAGGAAGCCAAACGAACACTCGAAAAAACTTTGGGAGTTTCTTTGAGGAACTCCGGTGATGTAATACTTATAGAGGGTGTTTTGGGGTGTTATAATTGTCGACTCCCACGCTCTCCCTTGTCCTGTAGACGACCACCAACAATCCAAGGAGACATAATTAACTTCTTTAGTTGTTTGGTGTTTGTTAATTGTTGACATGGTAGGGTATTAGTGGCTCATTTTGCATATTTTTGTACTTTTTACAATTTAATTGAGTATATGTTGTTAGTTGTCCTTTGTATCTCATTTTTGTGCTTTGTCTAACTAGTGATTGAAAATAAAAAGAAAATTGTGCCATAAATTAAATGTGGAAAAATTAACATAAGTTACGATTCTAATAAAAAAAAACATAAGTCACGATTATCCCGAACTTATATTTAACTTGAATCTTAAACAGACTAAAACCCAATTATACCCACACTAAATTGAATCTAACTTGAAATTTTTAATAAATTCTTTTTTATAAAACAAAATTATTGAATTGATCTTCTATTAACTCGAAGCCTCCTGATCCGAAATTACATGGACTCAGAAATATGATCCTATTAAAATTAGCACGACACATACCGAAACCGAAGTACGCGTTTGCCTGTTCTACCAAAAACCCATCACATTTCCAAGTTCACCTCGGCTCTTACCAACGCGCCATTCATTTCCACCAAAACCCCATCATCTCTTCGTCTCTCTGCTCGACTTATCCATGTTCATACACCCACAGGATTATGTCCAAACTCCAAGCACAGAATCCACCAATGAGTGCTCCGATTCGAGCCCCATCTTGGGTCTCCACAAGACGGCAATTCGAACAGAAGCTCTCAGACCTCCACAAATGCACAAATATATCCCATTTGAAGCAAGTCCATGCTCAAATCTTGAAGGCTAATCTCCACCAAGACCCCTTCGTGACACCCAAGCTCGTCTCTGCTTTCTCTCTCTGCCGCCATATGGCGTTGGCGGTTAATGTATTCAAGCAGGTTGAATACCCAAATGTCCATTTGTATAATTCTTTGATAAGGGCTCATACCCAGAATTCCGAGCCTTACCAAGCCTTGATTACTTTCTTTGATATGCAAAGAAATGGAGTTCCTCCTGATAATTTCACGTACCATTTTCTTCTAAGGGCTTGTACGGGGACTTATTCACTTCAAATGGTGCAAGTGATTCATACCCATATTGAAAAGTTGGGATTTTCTGCTGATATATTTGTGCCCAATGCGTTGATTGATAGTTACTGCAAGTGTGGGGAAGTGGGGATTAGTTCTGCGAGGAAGTTGTTTATGTTCATGAAGGAGAGAGACGTTGTTTCTTGGAATTCAATAATCAGTGGGTTGGTGAAAGGGGGACAGTTGAGAGAAGCTCGCCAATTGTTTGACGAAATGCCTGAGAGAGATGTTGTGAGCTGGAATACGATATTAGATGGGTATGTTAAGAGTGGTGACCTGAATGCTGCATTCGATTTGTTTGAGAAGATGCCAGAGAGAAATGTGGTATCGTGGTCGACTATGGTTGCTGGATATACAAAGGCAGGAGACATGGAAATGGCTAGGATGTTGTTTGATAAGATGCCAATGAGGAATTTAGTGTCTTGGACAATAATGATTTCTGGCTATGCTGAGAAGGGATTTGCAAAGGAGGCTATTTACTTGTTTGATGAAATGCAAAGGTCCGGATTGACACCTGATGATGGGACTATTATCAGTATTCTGGCTGCTTCTGCAGAGTCGGGTTTGCTTGGTCTTGGAAAAAGAGTTCATGCATCCATGTTGGCTTCGGGATTTAGATGTAGTATTTCGGTAACTAATGCTTTAATTGATGTGTATGCTAAGTGTGGCAGTGTGAAAAAGGCATTGCATATATTCGAGGGGATGAACCAAAGAGATTTAGTTTCTTGGAATTCCATTATACAAGGTTTAGCTATGCATGGGCATGGAGATACGGCCCTCAAAATTTTTTCTAGAATGGAACAAGAAGGATTTCAACCTGACAAAGTTACCTTCATCGGAATTTTATGTGCTTGTACCCATATGGGCTTTGTTGATAGGGGCCTTGAGTATTTTTATGCGATGGAAAGTGATTATGGAGTTGTCCCTCATATCGAGCACTATGGCTGCTTGATTGACCTTTTGGGTCGTGGTGGCCGTTTGAAGGAGGCATTGGAGGTAGTGCAAAGTATGCCATTTGAACCAAATGCCATTATTTGGGGTACCCTCTTGGGAGCATGCAGGATGCATAATGCTATAGAGCTTGCTAGGGAAATTCTGAATCATTTGACTAAACTAGAAACAACAGATGCTGGAAGTTTCTCTATGTTGTCTAATATTTATGCTGCTGCAGGGGATTGGACCAATGTTGCAAATGTGAGGCTATCCATGAAGAGCATTGGAATGCAAAAACCATCTGGTGCCAGTTGTATTGAGTTGGGTGGTGATGTTCACGAATTTACTGTGTTTGATAACTCGCATCCAAAATCAGAAAGTATATATCAGATGATCCACCTATTACGTCCGCAACTTAAGAAAGTTGGTTATGTTCCAAAGGCGGGATATGGTTGAATGTCGAGTGGCTTACTTCCTAAGGAACAGTATTTGCTTCTGGTGGTAAAATAAGTCCTCTCAGATCAAAATAGCTTTGCATTGAGGAAGAAGCAGTTGCTTGCCTTTTGCATTCTGGTTTTCTCTGATCTTAACCTGACTTCATTCTCTATAAGATCAAGAGAATGGCTTCCATGGTTTCCTGTGTGGATAGAAGTTAATTTGTAATTATTACACTTTCTGGAGACTATACATACATTCTGCAAGTAAATTCGCAGATGCATATGATGTAATGATGTATATGCTGGTTCTGATAATCCAAACTATCTCTCGACAGTTGGGTATGGATTCCTATTTGTCCTGATTATTGCAGACCTTTTTGTCCCATGAACCCTGAACTCTGACATGTAATAAGAAAAGGAACATATCAGCATTAAGCTTGTTATGCTGCTGATTTTGTTGTTTGAGCATACTGCTCCAGTTTTTGGATGATGATGAAGCATTTTTTCCAAGTTGTCTGCTAATTAGATTGTGTTTTGTTAATAACAAGAGACCAGATATTTGGCTTCCCAAGGATGCATAGCAGCAATGGTTTCTAACTTTGGCTGCATTGGATAGTGAAGTCTTTCATTGTTAAGGCGCTTCCCTTTTTCTTTACAGGCTATCTCTCAGCCTCCTACTCTCAGCCTCCCATTCCCCATGATGGATAATATTGTACATCATAGACCAATAATGTCGATCTGGCTCTGGAAGCCATTCTCGTCTTTCCAAATCTTTGTTGCATTTACCCTCGAATATATCCTCCTGTCTTGCTTAATTCTGGTAGATGGAGTCATCAGTCATAGTGGATAAGTGAAGCTGGGTTTATGGTTGAGGAGGCTGAAAAGTCAACCTACTACTCAATGGGTGAAGACACTGGCAACATTATCTGCAGAAATATATAAGCTGAGAAGGTCTGAAGGTGACAAGAATTGGTGATAAATACTCCTTGGTTGGATACCCTTATTCCGAAGTTATTAAAAAGCTTACTGAAGGGGAGAAACTTTCTCCATTATCTTCAAGTCTTCTGTAAAAGTTGTCTTCTGGAGCTCTTCAATCGCTTTACTTGTACAGGAGAAACAAGCTTTACAATTTCTGATTCTGACGCGTCTGCTGGTGACATTTTTGGGCTTAAATGGTAATGGTTGCTGTCTGAAGTTTTGGTTCAAGCTTATCAAGATCGTAAAATGATTACGATAACTTGAATTCTAATTCGAGGTCATGTTTTATTTTGTGCTCCTTCAGTGATGGCTTCAGAGTTGAATTCTAATTCAAGTAAGCATTTGTGGATCCTTTTGTCTGGTTCCATTGATTAATGAGGTCATTGTCAATTCCTGACTTCTGGTGATGGAAGTCTTGATCTTCAAGTTCAGGTAAATCACTCACTGGAGATATCTGGCGAATTTTATTAATTTAATCTGAAGATGGATTTATATTTGGAAAATTTGCCTATCTGTGATGCTTGTACCTTTTAATGAAATTCCTCCATTTCTGTGGTAAGAAAACAGAAGAAAATGTTTTCTTTTATGATTTTCGTTATGTTCTTAAACTTCTAAAATTAGCCACATGACGAACCATATCCTAAATGAAGAGCCATACCCAGACCCTGCTGAAACGGGACTCACTTTGGGTGTGGTGATGATGTAGACTAACCATATCCTAATAATATGTCTAGTATAGGTGGCCTAGGATAAGTCTTCTGATCCTGGTGCATATAACCCAAATACTAACAGGATATAGGAGTGATGAATGAGACTAGGTTATCACGATAACAGTCATCAAATTGCATAAGGGAATGCAGCATGAATGATTTCACCTAAGAGTCACTGAGGGTTTTGTTGTGCCAGTACTCGCAAAGGTTTTGCAGAATAATGATACTATTAGTAAATTAATTTAGACAAATTTGCGTTAATCAGACCTTACTAAGTAAAAATATGGACTTGAACTAAAAGTATTTTAATTGCGACAAATTAAGTTTTGTTTTGTTTTGAGCTTTTCTTGGATGAAAACCAGCTAGAAAATGGAAATGCTTCCCTTTATTTTTGTACTTGTTTGTTAAACCTGAACGTGATGAGAGAAAATGAGGCCACCGACAATCATGGTCTGGCACGTACTCCATCGGGTAACCTTGACCGTTGTGCAACTCTATTGTGTATTGTAGCAATTAACACATTTGTCCCTTCTCATAAGGCTTGTAGTGGCTGGCTATGGATGTTAATGTGGGTCTTCAATTATATTATGTACTAATTTCAGATTTGCTATTTTTACGTTTATCACTGGCTTAAGTTAACTGATTGATGGACAGTTCTTTTAAGTTGCTGAATTATGATTAATTCCTTTGAAAATGTGTTACTGTGATCAATATTATTGAGCCATGCATGTAATTTACTAATTACTGGTTTATTTCATATCTCAGTGCCAGTCCTATTCAGATTTGAACCTGGTAGAATAGATGCTAGTTCCTTTCTCATTACCTTTGTCCTATGTGGTAGACCTTGCAAGTGATGGATCCATTCATGCCATATTGGGTTCTTTATCTTTCGGCCTATAAGCCTATAGGTGGCAATTCGGGTCAAAAAGATGTTGTTTAGTTTTTTTCTTTTTTTTTTTTAAATTCAGAATATTATTTTATTATTTCATAACTACAGGTTCGGGTTTTTAGAGTTTGAAGCAAATTTTTCGCATGTTTTTATTATTAATTAATATGTGGGGTATCTCGGATACCCATTGTCTTAGTTTTTGCGGAAAAAGTTTTAAAACCATTCGATGAGAGAACAAAATTTAAACGAAAATAGATTAGACAAGATAAATTGGTACTCGAGAAGAAATAATTTTAACAATTCAAAGAAAAATTTAAATATTATACTTTCTCTTTTATGGGATAGGGATTTTGATCGACCTCTTAGCTTGTCATCACGCTTTCTTCAACATGTCTTATTAGACTTATTTAAACTCTTTAGTCTCATATCCTCTCTAAATTCTGAAAATTAAAAGTATATCATAAAATTTTCTTAAAAACTAATTTAATTTCTCTCTTTCCCAAAAAAAAATTATTTTTTTCTCAAAACATTTTGGAGTGAATAATATTTGGTGATATGTTCTACGTCCAATTTGCCTTAAACTTTTCTACTACCATTGTTACATTTTTATATACCTTCTTTGCCATTAATCATTTCAAGACTTTGCCGACTCACCATTTTTTTACACTGAAATGATAAAGTTATTAATTGCCTTGTCAATTCACATCACATATCTACTATTCTTCTACATTATAATTGTAATAGTTCGTCTGAAAGCTGCCAACAGTATTTATAGTTGCAAAATGTGAGCCGTAAATTTGCTTTTTCTTTTTCTTTTTGTATGATTCTACAATCTTGACAACTGGAATTCCTTGAAAACGATGAGGCATCAATCTTTAGGTAAATTGAAATGATTCATCATCAAATTCATCTATGTTAGTGCGTTCTTCGGTGATAATAATTAAATCTTCTTGATATAAGAGTATGAATGTCATATCCAAAGAGTTTATTACTTTGACACTTGATCGCTGTAGCTTCGTTTGTGCTTCTGTAATTGATCCTTGAATTGTTGAGCCTGAAATTTTTGAAAGCTTTTTCTTTGCTAATTCTTGGCTCAAATTTGTCAGAAATATGTACGACTTGAATTATGCTAATAATTGGGAATATTGTTTCAGTTTCTTCATCTTTTTGTGGAGGAATGCTCTAGAATTTTATAAAAATGGGTGCTTGCTTAAAACTCTTTATGGTTTGAACAATAGAGGGGAGAATTTAGATAGTTCTTGGAGATTTGATTTGGAAAAACCTAAATCAAAGTATCCAGAAGTTATTTATAATTTGATTGGGAGAGATTTGATTTGAACAATAGAGGGGGTGATGGGTATTGATTAAGTGTACCCACCTAGCTGAAGAGTTTATTTACACAGACTTCCACGTACTCTCATTCTAGTTTCCTGCTGTGACTGCAGATTCCTGGATTATAGTCCTCGAGGGCGAATGAGATCCCTCAACATAGCCAAGGACAGATGAAGCCACCACATTTCCGGGTGAAGAGTGAGGCGACTAAGAACGGACTTGGTTTATCAATATGGGTGTATCGATCATCGTTGAGACGGTTATTCTGTTTCTCAGAAACGGGAATGATGACCAGACTAGAGAGTCTGTCGTGTTTTCCATTGTCATTTTTTGAGTTTACCACTGAAACATCTTAAAAATCTATTCAAAACCGTTAAAATGAATTACTCCACTTTCCATTCTGAAAGGTTAAATTTATGTTGTGTCATGTGTCATGTCAAATTCCTGTTTTTCTTTATAATTTCTACTCAGGTGTATCATTTCCCTCCCATTGTAAACTTGCCAGTTCTACTTAATGGATTTGCCAAAAACAAAGGGCAATTTATTAATTAGGTAAACCGTAAGAAAGATTAGTTTAGAATGGGTATACCTGACAATCGCGTCATTCGGTTCGGGTTCGATTCGGGTTAGTTCGGTTTGGGTTAACTTTGGGTCGATCTTGTTCGGGGTCCGGTTCGGTTTCGGGTTTGGGTCAAGTAAACTTCGGGTCGATCTCGTTGGGTTTCGATTCGGGTCAACTTCGGTTCGGTTCAACTTCGGGTCAATCTCGTTCGGGTTCGATTTGGATAAATTTCGGATCGGGTTGTAATCGGGTCACTTTTTGGGTCAAAATCGATTCAAAATTGTATCACTATAGGCACAAAAGTCCATCCTAAAAAAATGTGGGTTGGGTTACTTTTATTTGGGTTAAATCGATTCGGGTCCGATTCGGTTCGGGTCATTTTGGGTTCGATACGGTTTCGGTTCAGGTCATGTCGATTCGGGTCGAAATCGGATTCATTAGATTTCGGGTCGTTCGGTTCGGGTCGGTTCATTTCGATTTTCGGGTCAAAATCGGTTCAACTATTTCGGATGTCGGTTCGGTTTGGGTTTTGGGTCGTTCGGGTTGACCCGTTCGGTTCGGGTTAGTTTTGCCGAGTCTAAGAATGGGTTCAATTGAATGGTTTTAATTTAGATTCAAGTCATATTGAAGTTAGTTTTTTTTTTTTTTTTTTTGACCGAACGAGGTTGAAGTCGGTTTTAATTTAATGATTTTTTTTTCATAAGATATAATATAAATGAAAGATGAATTTACCTTGCATGGTGGCTACGTAATTGAAATTTCGAGTTTATGAGATAATATAAGAAAATACAAATTCTATAATTAAATTTAGTAAAGATAAAATTAGTAAACTAATTATTAACATAGTATTATAAAACAATATATATATTATAAAAACAGAAAGTTAACTTAAAGAAAAATTCTATTAGCACCAACAATCGTGAGACATAAAATGACATCAATGCCAACTCAGCCTTTTCTTTTGATTGTAAATTTTTATTTACCTTGGAGTTATATTCTTATGTGGCTACATCATTATATTTGGCTTATTAAATCTCTTTATTTTCTCTTTTATTCAATTATTTGTTAATATATATTATGTGAATAAAAATTTTTCAGTGTATAATAGATGTTTTGTTTTATTAAGAGGTTCTCTTAATTTTTTGTTCATTTAACATAAAAAAACAATAAATAATAGGAAAGTACACCCTAGGCAGACAAATCATTCTGGAATTGCAAATTTTCGTACGGCTCCCCCGTCTCTCAATATCCTTTCCTCAATTTGCCATGACAGCATGTTTCATATCTACAAATTTTCACTCCATCTGTTTCCTTTCCACTCTCTCTCTGTCTCCCTCTCCTCCCAAAAATGAATTCAGTTTCCTATGTTTGCCATGGCAGCACCCTTAAGAAGCACAAGTAGCTTCTATCCTTTGAATTTGAGGGAATGAAAATGGTGATGTGCAAGTTGAAGGGACAGAGAATGCATGTGGAGGAGGGCAACTCCTCTTTTCACTAGTTGCTTTCACCAGTCTGCTTTTCCATTGTTGACCATGCCCAGAACGTTATCCATGGGTTCTGCCATGGCAAATACAGGAAACTGAATTCATTTTTGGGAGACAGAGAGACTGAGAGAGTGTGGAAAGGAAATAAATGGGCTGGAAATTTGTCGATATGAAACATGCTGTCATGGCAAGTTGAGGAAAGGAGAGAGAGACAGGGGGAAGACGTATATGAAAATTTGGAATTATAGAATGATCTGTTTGCCTTGGTGCGTGCTTTCCTATTATTTATTTATTTTTACGTTAATGGATAAAAAACTAAGAGAATCCCCTAATAAAAAAGTAAAATCAAAAGAAGAGGCTGAGTTGAGGTTGGTGCCATTTTCTGTCACAGTTGGTGTAAACAGAATTTTTCTTTAATTAGCTCCAATTTTTGTAATCTATTGCCATATTTTGAATTCTTAACGTTGCTTGATGATGGTCAATAACCCAATTCTTTTCCAAAGTATCCATTTCCTCATCCCAATCCTGCCGGTTTTAGATTTTGCTTTTTTTTTTTTGAAAATTTGATTAAATTAGTTTATCTTGTAATGAAAAAAAATGAAAATAAAGCTTTTAATCGAGTTATGTTCAATTCAACCTAGGTTTCGACCCATTTCAAGTTAGCTATTTTGAGTGCCAGGTCAAGTATAAATTTGGTACATTCAATTCATATTTCGTATTTTCGGCTAGTTTTACCAGATTTAATCTCCACCTAATTGTATTTTGAAAATAAAGTTTCGGGGTAATTTGGAGTGATATTACACTCTTTTGACTCGAATGTCATTGACGAAGGCGGACACAAAAAGTGCATGTCAACTGTTCATGTTCGAGAGGAAGACATAGGTGTTAATGATGGAATAGTTTCATGAGTATATAATCTTTTGTCTATATAAGTAGAGTGGTATGTCCATGTTCAATTAGGTTTAATTTCTTTATGGTTTTTGCGCCTGCTAATTTCTTCCATGTCTCTTTAGTTTTTTTTTTTTTTTTTCTCGGTTTTCTGTTTTCATTCAGTCTCTTGTAGCTCCTTTCAGTATTCTAGTCCAACTAGACTACAAATTTTTCATAGTCCAAAAGAATGAACCACATTATAGTAGTGTGCTTCTATAGTCAACTCACGTGTAAACATGGACAGACCCACCGGAGGTTAGTGGGGTCAATCGACCTCCTTCTCAAAAAAAAATAAATTTTTTATAGAACAGAAATTAAGTTGAAAATAAATGTAGCTGAGATGGTGAGAATTTGAATAGTTATACGCGAGGTTAGGGGTTCAAACCCCTAATACAAGCAATCTCATTTTTTTTTTTTAAAATTTAACTTCTTCCTTTCATAATTCACTTATTTTCCACGACTCGCCCCACCTCGCCCTGTCTGCTGCAGTCTTCGCTCCGCTTTGCCCCCACCACCGGACCGGCCACCACTACCGCCGCTCCCGTGCTAGGGGTGTGCGAAAAAACCGAAACCGAAAAATCGAAAACCGATAAAAAGCGGTTAACCGATCAATTTTTGTGAACAATCGGTTCGGTTAACCGAACCGGAAATTTTTTCGGTTCACGGTTCGGATACGGTCCGCGTTTTCAAAATTTTCGGTTAACCGATCCGAATTTTTTAAAAAAACGCTTGAAATTGGGAATGGAAAGGAAACCCTCGTTACGCCTCTCACTCTCTTGCTTGCTCCTCTCTCTCTCCCTCTGCCTCCCCCTCTGTCCTCGTTCGCAGCGAGGCAATCGGCGTCCTACCGGCGATCTGCGCGACGACACGGCCCGGCGACGCTCCTCTCACTCTCTTGCTGCGGTTCCCTCGCCCGGTTGTCGCTCCCCTCCTCTCTCTCTCTCTCCCTCTGCCTCCCCGAGCTCTGTCCTCGTTCTACAGCGAGCAACCGGCGAACTACCGGCAATCTGCCGACGATTACCGGCCCGACGACGCTCCTCTCACTCTATTGCTGCGGTTCTCTCGCCCGGTTGTCGCTCCCCTCCTCTCTCTCTCCCTCTGCCTCCACCTCTGTCCTCGTTCTACGACAACCGGCGACCTACCGACTATTACCGCCGGCGACGCTCGACTCGAGTTCCCCCTCTCTCTGTTTTTTTTTTGGCGGAATTCGTGTTTTTGGTGTAGACGGGAAATTGTCCATGAAGCTACTCCTGGAAGTAGCAAATAATTTGTTTACTGAATCTGCTGCTTGCTCGAATCTGCCTAAATTTGCCCGGAATTTGTGGACTCACTTTGTGTATTATAGTTCAAGAACAATTTGTTTTGATACTAAGATTTTTAGATTGCGAAACAGATTTTTAGATTTAATTTTGCGAGAACTTGGAATTTTTTTTCAAATAACGGTTAACCGTAAACCGATCCGATTTTTCCGGTTAACCGGAATTTTCGGTTCGGTTACGGATCGGGAATTTCGCTATCCGAAAATTCGGTTAACCGAAATGTCGGTTAACCGGAAAATTCGGATCGGTTACGGTTCGGATTTTTCACTATCCGAAATTCCGGTTACCGATTTTCGGTTAACCGAAAAGCGGTTAACCGGTTTTGCACACCCTACCTCGTGCTGCTGCCTGCCCAGCCAGAGCCGATGGCGGAGCCCTCCCTCTCCCACACACACTCTCTCTCTCTCCCAGCCAACAACCACACCGGAGGAGCCCTAAACGATTGCGAGACACCGCCGGCGCTATCCACCGCCACTGCTAGCCGCCCGCCCGGTAGCCGGTGGGTCCGCCACTGCCTCCTCTCTTCTCCCGCACCACACTCTCTCTACTCTATCATTCCCAAATCCGTAAGTTCACAACTTTCAAATTTTTCAATTTTAATTTAATTTAAGGTATAATTTTTCTTTGTAGAAGATAATCATACTTGGGATCTTCGACCGCTTCTTCTGGAAGCGAACGTTATAAAGTCCGCTTGGTAACTCTGGGAAACCATAAAGTTGAGGGGGAGGATTTTCATGAGACTTTTGCTCATGTTGCCAAGATGGTCACAATGCTTACATATTGCTCTCTATCGTTGCCGTTAAAGGTTGGGGACTTCATCAAATGGATGTTCACAATGCCTTTCTCCATGGGGATCTCCATGAGACATTTATATAAAAACATCCACCTGGGTTTCGTATCGCCAACCTAATGTTGTTTCTAAACTCAAAAAGTCGTTATATGGCCTTCACCAAGCACCTCGTCAATGGTTTTTCAAACTTTTTGATGTTCTTCGCTCTTATGGTTTTAGGCAATCGCCCTTAGATCACTTGTTTATTTACTTTCCAATGCAGGACATAATTTTTAGCGTTACTAATCTATGTTGATGATCTAGTTCGACAGGGAACAATCCTCAACAAGTGTGCCACTTTCAAGGCCTACCTGCATAATCTGTTTTAAGCTCAAAGACTTGAGCCTCGTTGAAATATTTTCTTGGCATCGAAGTTGCCCGTGCTCCCGTAGGAATTTTTATGTGCCAATGGAAATATATGTTAGATATTCTAACTGAGATTGGTATACTCGAGTGCAAACCTTTCTCTTTTCCCATCGAACAACAACATAAGCTTTCCTCTTATTCCGGTGACCCTATTCTGAATCTTGGCTGATATCGTCGCCTCATTGGTCGTCTTATATACCTCACCATCACTCAGCTTGATATTACTTATGCCATCTATATTTTAAGTCGGTTTATGCGGGACCCGCGACAAGGGCATTGGGAAACTGTTATTCACTTACTACGATATCTCAAAGGGTCATCGAACGAAGGTCTTCTTCTTTCGTCCACTAATGATCTCCATCTTCGAGTGTACTATGACTCCGATTAGGCGAGTTGTTCTATGTCCCGTCGCTTTGTAACTGGTTACTATGTGTCTTTTGGGTCGTGTCCTATTTCCTGGAAGACTAAAAAGCAACCTAATGTGTCTTGTTCTTCTGCTCAAGCTAAGTACTTGTGCTATGGTTAATGCTACAAGTAAAGCTATCTTGCTTTGCAATCTAATTCAATCTTTTCATCTCCAGGTCCCACCTATTGTGACAATCAAGTTGCCCTTCACATTGCTTCTAACCAGGTATTCCACGAGCGCACCAAGCATATCGAAATTGATTGTCACTTTGTTTGTGAACGATTGCTATTTGGTGAGATAGTTACTCGTTATGTTCCCATTATAGCACAAATCACGGATATCTTCACCAAAGCCTTTGGACATTGTCAATTTCATCATCTTCTTGGCAAATTGGGTGTTTCACATCTCTATACTCCAACTAGAGAGGAAGTATTAGGATATTCTTCCTACTTGTAAATATTTTCTTATTGATATTCTAGATTTATTTTCAGTTTGTATTATGATACTATTTCCTTTGTAGTTAACCTCCTTTAAGAAAGTTGTAATTGTCTTGATTTAGGTTTCCTTATAATTGTATGTATCTAATTCATATATAAAACGCAATAGGTCCTGAGAGTAATCTAAGAAAAATTTTTCTCCCTAACTTCTTGTTTTACAATATATGCCATGTTAAAAAAGTTTAAATTAATTATTTTGGGTGAGTCTATTTAATTAATTTGACATGCAAGTTTCAAATACAAATTGGAGATCTAATCGAAAGAATTATTTATTTGTTCATTTTGTAATGAATATATAGAGATTGTACTTATATTATCTGAAAATTAATACAAATTATATTTGTCCATATTTTTTTATCTTACTTAGTATTACACTCGAAATTTACATTTAGAAATTTTGGCATGTTAAGTGGGACCAACTCTACTTCTCATCTCTTTCTCCAAAAGACAAGAAGAACACAAGGCTCCAAAGACCGTTGTCACTCAAACTTCAAAACAAATTGCTCAATCCACGTCTCTAAAGGATTTGCTATTCTCCCAAACAGAGACCGGGTCTTCAAACATTATTGTCATGCCTGTCATGGTGATAGAGGCTTTCAATTTGGAATCAAAGATTGCTAATATGAAGGCCATGCTACAAAAGCTTGCTAAGAAAAGTGAAGAAAATGATGAAAAAATTAAGCATCAAGTGAACAAATTGCTAAGCGAAGAAAGTTGGAAAAACGACCCTTAGAAGTTCCTCATGAAGGCTATGATAGTGAAGACTCTAATGAGGAGTCCAGTCATTGCGAAGGCTTTGATGACGATCACAAAGCAAAGAAAGGCATGTCATTAGGATCAATGTCCATTGAGAAAATCCAAAATTTGATAGCCAATGAAGTGAAGGTTCAACTAGGAGGAGGTTTGTATATGATTTACAGGTACAACAAATCTTACACAAAATATTGATGCCCTTCGTATGTCTTGTGGGTACCAACCTCCTAAATTTCACCAATTCGATGCTAAGGGGAACCCAAAACAGCATGTAGTGCATTCTGTTGAGACTTGCAACAATGATGGCTCAAATGGCAACCTCTTAATGAAGCAATTTATACGGTCTCTCAAAGATATTACATTTGATAGGTACACAAGTCTTGCTTCCGGATCCATTAACAGTTGGGGGCTAATAGAAAGTGAATTCCGAGAATCTCTTCTATTGCACACGTTGCGCTGTTAGCATAGTTGAGTTAAGAAAATCTAAGCAATGGAATAATGAGCCAGTCATTGATTATCTCAATCGTCGGTGTGTGCTCTCTCTATAATGAAAATACCACATGTCGGAATCTTACGTTGTTGAGATATGCACCTAAAGGATGGCTTGAGACATACTCTATGCTTTGCAAGTCGACTAGACCAAACCATTTCAAGAATTGGCAACGCGAGTATGAAATGGAAGTTACCATGGTGAATCATGGCGAGAGGAACGATGAAAGTGATTCGGTAACTTTGTTAAGAAACTTTTAGAAAAACAACTCCACGTTTGGGATACTGAAGAAAAGAATATCCATATTTGACTCTAATATGCCAAATATGCTTGATAATCTTCTTCAAAAAGGGTTGATATAACTTCCGGAATCGAAACGTCCCGAAGAGGCTAGAAGAAATACTCATCCCCAATAACGCAATACCACAGGATCATCGGTTATCCGGTTGAGAGGTGCAGAGCATTTAAAGAACTTGTCATGCAACTTGCAAGTGAAAAAAGGTCGTATTGGATGAAGAAGACAACGATGAATATGACAGAGCAACAATTAAGTTCCGGACTCCCAAGTGAGAAAAATGCAACTCTCAAGTCACGAAAAACTCTCAAGTTACTTAAATTCAAGACTCTCAAATCACTTCAATTCAAGACTCTCAAGTCACTGAAGTTGAAGATTCGAGTCACCCAAATTCAAGAATCTTAAGTCTACAAAGCTTGTATCTCCAAAGCCATCCAAATTGAAGACTCTCAAGTCACTAATTTCAAGACTTTCAAGTCGTGCAAATTTAAAATTCTGAAGTCAAAGTAAAAGACACTCGAAGTCAGCAATGTGCAAGACTCTCAAGTGACATAAATTCAACACTCTCAAATCAATCAAATTTCAAAATTTTCAAATTAAATATGCTATTAATCTACCAAGGGCTCAAAACGTATGACTCTCAAGTCACTCAAATTAGAAAACTCTCAAGTCATTAAAGGAACCCTTAAGTCACTCAAATTAAGGATTCTCAAATCACAAAAATGACTCACAAGTTACTCAAATTAAAGATTCTCAAGTTACTAAGAAAACTCTCAAGTCAAATAAAGAACAAGTCTAAAAGACTCTCAAGTCATTCAAATTAAAGATTTTCAAGTCAACAAATAGACTCTTTAGTCATTAGAGGTGCAAACGTTCAAGGGTTGTCAAAACATAAAAGTCCCAAGTTACTAAAGTTCAAGACTCTTTAAGTCCATAAAATTCAAGACTCTCAAGTCGCTCTTTCAATAATTCCAAGTCATCAACTTATAAAATTTTAAGTCGCTCTTTTCAAATTCTCAAGTTGTTGAACATATAGAGGTCAAACACCAAGTCTCGTCAAAATTTGAATTATGTAAGAAAGATTTAACTCTGTTGATGTACCCTAAAAGGGGTGAGACATGCAAGGGGTTAACGAAAGACTAAGTTTCTTTAAAGTTTGAATAACGTAAGAGAGGTTTAACCCGTTAATGTACCCTAAAAAGGGTGAGACATGCAATAGTTAACCAAAGATTAATTCTTCAAAATTTGGATAGCATTAAGGAGGTTTACCCATTCATGTACCATAAGAAGGGTGAGACATGCAAAGGGTTAACCAAAGATCAACTCTTCAAATTTGGATAGTGTAAAGGAGGTTTAACCATTTCATGTACCCTAAAAGGGGTGAGACATTCAATCGGTTAATTAAAGATCAACGTTTCAAATTTGGATAGCATAAACAAGGTTTAACCCACACCTTAAAAGGGGTGAGATATGAATGGGGTTAACTAAAGACCAACTCTTCAAATTTGGATAGCGTAAAGGAGGTTTAACCCGTTCATGTATCCAAAAAGGGTGAGACATGTAAGGGGTTAACAAAAGAGCGACTTGTCAAAATGTGGATAATGTAAAGGAGGTTTAACCCATTGATGTATCCAAAAAGGGTGAGACATTCAAAGGTTTACCAATAATCAAGTCGGATGTACCTAGGGTTGTGCACTATTCGGTCCAAAATCGGATCGAACGAGAACCAGAATGGAGCGGACTGGACTGGAAAAGTTCGGTTCGATACTCGGTTTTGAAAATTTTGTTATTCGGTCTTCGCTCCGATCCATTTCGGTCCACCGGTCCAGCAATCCAGATTGAAGATCGATCAAAATTAGGGTTTGGTTTGTATATTTTGATTTTGAAGGAACACCTCTCGTTCTTATCTCCAATTGTTATTTGTGCTAGGAAGACTCGGGTATAACTCTCTATCTCTCTATGGTGTCAAATTCAAGTTATTCTCGGTCTTCAAGAAACTCATCATTAAGTTTTCAATATTGTCCGACCTACTCGGAAAACATTTCTTGAGTAAAACACACATCTCTAGGTTTTTGACCCACTTAGATGCAACTCGGACAGTCTGTCATAAATAAATAATTTCATGTGCAAAACTTATTCCGCACTTCGATTTTCCGTATTCACTTGGAAAAGAATTACGACATTAATTCATTCTTCTAAGTTAGACTTACTAACTGAAATTACTTGATCAATTTGATGCAATGTGTCTATATGTTTAATCTCTTATTCATCTAAAAGATAGACACAAAATGAAATTAGAACCTATTGAATATTAGACTCGGAAAATTCCATTTTTCGGGTTAACGATAATTAAGTGCTTAATTATTATGAATTAATTATTATTCTTTCCTAATCTTAGTCCAAAGGATTTTTATACTTTGGGTACCACTTTGATTTGCTTTTGAAGGTTGATTAAAGTATTTTAATCTCTTTTTAAAAGCAAAAGCAATCGACTTTTAACCATTAAACACTAGCGAGACGAAAAAGTACTTGTTTCGGGACAAGGCTCGGACACCGTGTCGGGGTTGTTTGTTACCGAATCCAAGAAACTTCAACTTTGAGTCTAACGGTTGTTTTCACCCCAGATCTCAATCACAGCTAGTGGGTTAGACCACCTTTTGAGCCAAGGACCAATGCACATGTTCACATTTGCAACGGCTCCTTTTCGAGGGACTCGGACTATCCTTTACAACGGTTAGTAAAGTTTTCTAGTCCGGAATCGAGTCATAACGGGTGCTCTTTCCTGTTGTATATAAATAGAAGCCTTCTAACAAGACTTGAAGATTAACAAAATTGCAAAAACTGAATCATACTCTCTCAATCTTTAGCTTTCAACTGTACATAAGTTATTACTTTATGAGTTGAAACGAAGAAGTCTTGTAAACACTCTTACTTCAATTCTTTGTTAAGTCCCTTGATCGAGCTGTAAAGGTTAACTCAACTCAGCTTGTCCCTACCTGTAAGGGTTATCTTAGTTAGGAAGTACTAAAATAGATAAGGAAATTTCTATGTCTAGGAAAACTTGTATTGAATTGTATAAGGGAACAATTCAGTAAAATTTAGTCCTTGCATTTTGTGGATTTAAAATAGTGGATTTGACTTGGTGTTTAGATTGACACCGATTTTCCGCCCTATGAGGGTTTCCACGTATCTTCGAGTTCCGTCTTTCCGAGTTCATTTTAGACTCGGAATTATCTTCTAATAAGTTCATACTTTGCAGGAAATCTCTTTATTCAGACAAAATTTCCTTCTCACCGTATTCACCCCTAGGGTGATTCGGACTCTCAAGAGCAAACCTTCATGCTGCTCCTTTCTCTCACCTATACGCGACACTCTTTCTCTCTCCCAATCACCCCACCCTCACTGCTCTCTCTCTTTAGCGAAGTCTTCTCCGGTGCGTTCGCTTTCTCTCTCGGCTTGATGACCTCTCGCCAGGCACACTCGCTAGCGTCGCTTCCTCTCTCACTCTCTCGCTTGGTTGTTGCTCTCGCTCAATTTAAGATGTTATCCGAAATCTTTCGATTTCTGCTGTCAACTCTTGATGGGGCATTTGTAGGCACAAAAAAATTAATAATATGTGCCACATCAAAAAAAAGTTTAAATTAATTATTTTGGGTGGGTCTATTTAATTAGTTTATTTTTTAAAAATACTCGGGCTCAAATTAACTACCAAGTCACGAGCTTAAATCGATCGTCAAGTCACGACCTAATTGGCTATCAAGTCAATAGTCAAAATCGACTACTAAGTAAAAAGGACTAAGTCAGCAACCCAAGAAGGAAATAAGTCACAAACTCTAATATGAGGCAAGAGATCATTTCTCTATAAATAGAGCAATACGCTCTTACGTTCGTGAGTCGGTTAGAAATCCATTTACCCCAAGAGCACTTTGAAGATTTACAAATTCATAAATTCTCTCTAACAGAAGACAACAAACACATGTCTTCTACACTTCAGAGAACAAACATTTGTCTTGATTGAGATTAAACCCCTCTTAACCCCTCTGTCAAGAAAAAAATCTAGTCTAATTCATCAAAAGAAGTCAAATCAACCAACTAGGTCGAGATTTAAGCCAATAGGTCCTCACTCAACTACAAATTGGAGATTAAATAAGAGGGCTTATTTATTTGTTCATTTTACAACAAATTTATAACGATTGTATCCATATTATCTGAAAATTATTATTGTAAAAATCATATTTGTCCATTTTTTATCTTATTTAATGTATTAGACTCCAAATTTGCGTTTACAGTACATATGGTTAGGTGTACACTCGGATCGATAAAGGGACTAAATTGCGGTTTCAATGCTGAAAACCTCTCAAACTTACATCAGGCTATGTTGTCTGGTGGTTGTTGCAAAAGGCAAAAGCTGCTGATCTTTGGAACATATTCAGCTTACCAGTACCATATATGGATGGAAAGGAATACCAGATTTTTAGTCAAGGAACTCATACAGAATGGCAAGTATGGAGACAAATTCAACAAGTGCTTGTCCCAGATTTGACTATTTAGCCAATATCAGTAGTAAATGTTATCAGTGGAAATCATATGTACTCGATGAAGATCGATCTGATCTTGTAAAGCAAAAAGTGTACACCCCACATAATGGGCAAGGTGATGCTCGTAATACAAGCTCTCTTACTACTTTCCCTCCCCCGCCCCACCCAAAAAAAAAAAAAAAAAAAAACTGTAGTGGTTCACATTTCAATCATGGATTGACGCCATATTTTCATAGAGATGGCTTGTAGGAGCATAATCTTTTTGTTTTATGATCAAACCTAATATCACTTGGCGATGAAGTAGCAAATATTTGTGGGTAGGGGATAACAAAGCAAGGGAAAAAAATATTTGGGTTTAAAGGATTGTCTCCAACAATATCTACTTGAATTGCTTAGACGGAAATGTGGGTTCTTACATAATGATATTTAAATTTAATATGGGTTTCAGTAAATTATTTTTTAATAATATTTATTGCACTGATAATGAGATTCTAGTACAAATATAGCATTTCACGCCTTTAATATTCAACCACTCTTGTAGTAATATGATAGTAGTTTTTTGATCTCTTAAATGTAGTGGACCTTGTGAGAGTGAGATTCAAAAGTAGAAAATTTTGTTGTTATACTCTTTCTGATCTATTTAAATGTAGTTTAATGCGTGCTTTTCTTTCTTTTTTCCTTTTTATTTATGAACAATATTTCAGAATTTATTTAAAAAATCATACTACTAACCGGGCATGGTATAATAACTAGCAATAATACTATTACTAACTTAATTTAGACAAATGTACATTAGTTAGACCTGAATACGTAAAAATATAGAATTGAACTAAAAGTATTGTAATTGTGACAAACTAAGTTTGCCATTGTATGGAAAATTGTATAAAAGCCAAAGTTATGCAGTTAACTTAAGTTTTGTTTTGTTTTGAGCTTCGCTTGGATGAAAATCAGCCACAAAATGGAAATACTTCCTTTTATTTTGGTACTTGTTTGTCAATCTGAACGTGATGAGGCCACCCCCAATCATCGTTCCATTGGCCAACCTTGACCATTGTGCACCTCTATTGTGTTTTGCAGCAATTTATTCATTTGTCCCTTCTCATATCGCTTGCAGTGATTATCAAGCAGAGTGTTGGCCTGATGGTCAAAACTCATCATTTGCATATTTTTTTATTAATATTCAATATTATTGAACCACGTATATACTTTATTAATTATTTAATTATTAATATATCATTAAAATTATAAACTAAAAATATTATCCAAAAAATTATATTATAATTATTTTGACGGAGTATCTTATTTGAAGCATTGGATAACTTATGTCACATGATGTGATTCACATATACATCTTATCATGTCTGTTATGCATATATTCAAATTTATTATTTGCAAACTATATTTCAAATTTACCTTTCAATAATTCTAAAAACAATTTTTTTGGTAAATTTGCTTGTGTCTTAATGAAGATGCACCTTAATTGCCTTTTTAAATTTAAAAATTATTATATTATGTAATCAATTAAAAAGTCATATGATTAATAGTATAATTATATTACAGCTTACAAATTATATACAATTACCATTTTATTCATAATTTTTTATATATAAAATTATACGTATGATACATCTTTTAGATAGAATTGATTCGATTAGGATATCGTTTGATAGTTATCGGCACAACCGATAATTGTTACAATTTTACATCCATAATTTACCATAATTATTAAAAAAAATAGTAATTTTAGATCATAAAATACATTAAGGCAAACTATTTAAAAGTGTATTCATGCAAGACACTTACCCTTTTTATACTCCTTACATTCCAATTTAATTACATGGTTTGACAAAACAAGTATTTTTAAAGAAGTTCGTCAACAAGATATGAATTACCTACCCTAATTATTGCATATCATTAATTATTATATTTTAATTAACATAAGAACATTTAAAAAAATTTAATTTTATGTATATAAATAGAAATCAGGTAAATAATTTAAAATACTTCAAAAAAATTAATAAACAACTATTATATGAAACCGAGGAAGTAATGTTTATGGCATGCATAATGAGATTATAGTCCCCGTATATAGAGTGCTTGACGTTGTTTATAATAATAATAATAATACATATTGTAAGAATCATACAATAATTTACTCCCCAAATTCCCAATCACATAATAATAATAATAATAATAATAATAATAATAATAATAATAATAATAATAATAATAATAATAATAATAATAATAATAATAATAAAACCCTCATGCACATGCACTTTGTCAATTATCCACCGGTGTTGGCTAGGCACTTCCCTCGCATACCTCAATAACTTTCTTGAACATTTGACTAGAGCTTCCTTCAACCTCCCAAGCCTTCCTAGCCTCTTCTGCAACCCTCCTTGCACTATCCCTCAACCTCTTACTCGTCATTAGCTCCTTGATTCTCTCCGCAATCTCTTCGGCCTTGACCAATCGCACTAATCCCCACCCCCAGTCTCGTTCCCAAATCCCCAATCCGGCCTTCTCCACCACCTCAGCATCGAACCTTTGGTCGCCATGCTGGGGCCATGCAAGTAGAGGCACCCCTTGTCGGGTGGCCTCCATGACCGAGTTCCATCCACAGTGAGTCACAAAACCTCCTACACTAGGGTGAGCCAGGATCTCCACCTGGTTCACCCACTCTCTCACCACCACCCCTCTTTCCTTGGTCCTTTCGAGAAAACCCTCCCTAACCATTCTCCAATCTCCCCAGCCTCCTCCTTATCGACTACAGTCGTCTTGACCACCCACAAAAACCTCATCCCGCTCATCTCCAAGCCGGCCCCCAGCTCCCTTCTTTGATCTTTACTAAGGGCCGTCCTGCTCCCAAACGACACATACACCACCGATTTAGAGGGCTGTCCGTCAAGCCATGAGCAACCTCTCCGTCCCTCCTGTGCCCTCAAGGGGCGCAGAGGGCCGATCGGGAAGATCGAGGGGAGGTCACTCACACCAGAGACCTTCCCACTTCCTAGAACCGAAATGGTATCCGGTTCTAGGAAGTCATAGCTATTGATCAAAATACCCCTGGCATGCTTTAAACACCTAATATTTGTGTCTATCAATCTACTAAACACATGATTAGGATCAAACAACACCGGCGGGACATTCTCCTTCAAAAGCGGAGCTAAACCCGGAATCTCAAATTCTCCGCCATCGTTATGCTCTCGAAGCCGAGGAAGAGAGACCATGAGAGAGAGGAACCTAGCAGAGGTAGTAATGACGGTGAAATTGGGGATGTTGGCGCGAGCGAGGGTTTCGTTGAGACCGGAGGCGAGGACGAGGTCGGAGAAGACGGCGGAGGGGGAGGAGAGAGAGCGGAGAGAAGGTGGTTGGCAAGGCGGTCGGCGGAGCGGCAAACGGCGTCGTATTGGAGGTAAAAAGGGTCGATTGATCCGGCGGCGGAGGAGGGCGGGAGAGCATGGAATTTGGAGGTGGAGACGTGGGGGTGGGCGGAGATGAAGGCGGAGATCTCGGCGGATTCAGCAGAGGAGAGCGAAGGGCGGATGAGTACGAGGGTGAGTTTGGCATTGGGGGAAGTGGAAGAGATGAGAGAGGCTAGGCGGAGGAAAGGGGTTAAGTGGCCTATTCCTGCGCTTGGGCAGATGACTATGTGGGTATTCTTGGATGAGACCGCCATGGAAATGAAGGTTTGGAGCTTGAAGAGAGAGAGAGAGAGAGAGAGAGAGAGAGAGATGGAGGGATATATAAAAGCAAAGGCTGTCCCTGCCTGCCAACTTCGCAACACTGAAATTCAATCATTCAAATATCAACGACTTTTAAAGTAAGACAGACTAACCAATGGAGTTATAATGGGTAGACCAGAATACCAACAAACATAAGATAAGAGAAAATTAGTGGGTGGTCCTTCAGCTATGGTACTTGCTGCTTTGCGTGGGATTTTTAAGTACACCCACAATCCAATTCAACTCATGCGGGATAAGTACACCCACAATCCAATTCAACACTTGAAACATACTTACTGAAAAGTTGATCCAGATGCTGAATTAAACTGAACCAAACACTACTCGAAATTTATGACAAAATCACTTATTTTATAAGATAAGCTTATTATACCAAATTTTGATAAATTCGAAGTCAACCCGATCCAAACTTGAATAGACAAGAAATTATGTTGATTCAAAACATGATCTAATTTGAAGTTAACATATCCATACATGTACTCAAACCGAACGACCCGTTTGTCCGATCTAATTTTTTAGTAGGATGGTCCATCCCCTTTTTATTTTTTTAAAAAGAAAATCTACAGATAAAGTTTTAGTTTGTTATTTTTGCAGTTTAATTTGCTTGGGCTTTTATCAACATTAGCAATATCTTTTACTTTAACTTCATTTGGCTCTAATTTTTCTTTAAAACAATCATTGTTGAATATCCAAATAAAAAGCATATAGATAAAGAATCAAGTATATCAAATACTTTACACATAAATTGTGATGTACGAACTAAAAGAAATGTTAAGCAAAACATAAATTGTGACGTACAAACTAAAAGAAATGTTAAGCAAAAATATTTAATTAATATATGTGATTTATTTAATAAGTAACTTAATTTATAATTGGTTATTAAAAAATCATATATTGTACTACTTAATATACATATATATTTAGGTACATGTTTTCTAGTTGATGGCCAATTTATAATTGATGAGAATGATATAAAGAGTGAGCTTAGTAAAACATTTATTGGACCTACAAGTATGTTTAGAATAAATAAGAAGGGGATTATTGACCTAAATAAGCACCAATACATTTGATCATATCACAATAATTATCCTAAGTTCTAAACATCTAAATACCCTAATACTTACGCAAAAAAAAATGTCCGATTGCTTGCTCCATTTTTCTTTGCCTACTACTGCAACCTACATCCGTGGCCTCTTAACTCCAAATCTCCGTGCCTCAAATCCATTACTACACCCACTCTAAATCGATACATAAACCAAATGTGAGGCTTGAATCGAGAGATCTTGGCTCATTTTCTCTAAAAAAAAAAAAAATCCAGCAGCTCCAAATAGAGAGAAGAGGAGAGAGAGAGAGAGAGAGAGAGAGAGAGAGAGAGAGAGAGAGAGAGAGAGAGAAAGCAAAGGAGACATCAAGTTTCAACCTCCTTTATTCCAAGCTTCAATTTCCATTGTTAAGCACTTTCATTCACTAAGGATAAAGCCAATAACAAAAGATAAAAAAGTAGAAGGAAGGTTCAAGATCATAACCAACAAGAACTTAGCTCTAATAATCTTCATTAAGGTTGTTTTCCTTCTCCTACTACTATATATTACTTTTCAACCAAACTGAATTTTGTATGTATACTTATATACCTACGTCGAATGCATATAATTTCAAGAAATTGTTGCATGCATGTGTTTTGGAGAGGTTCATTGATGTATTTTTTATGTTAAGGAAAAGTTAGAAAAGAAGAAAATGGAAATATAAACATCACTATTCACTTTGTTGAGCTTTTCTTTGTTGCGTAATTTTCACGCATGGACTTAAGTGTGTACCAATCATGTTTATATCTTTGTGGAATCATGATTCTCTTGAGATTTCAAAGTAATCTAGTAAGTTATATGTATGGTTGGTGATTTTAGTAAATGGTGAGTGAAAATTTTAGCTCGAATTGCTCAATTCATGTTTGCTGATCAATTAACCTTGCATGAGCGTTTAGTGATTTTCTTTTAAGCGAAAATGTGTTGTGATGATACTTAGAAGACTGAAAAATTTTATGAAATAAGCCCTTGATAAATATCCCACAAAGAAAAAAAAACACAAAAGAAATAAGAAAATAAAGAAGAAGAGAGTTTTCGTGCTACTACTACCCGCCACAAATGCCCCCATGGTTGTGCGATGGTGGCTCGCAGATACTACGAAGCCCTAAACCACCCACCACGGGTGCTCCCACAAGCTGTGGAACAACCAGTGGTGGCCACGAGAAGCCCTCACCAACCGTAGGGAGGCCCGTGATGACCTCTAGAGCCAACCATTGACCCCGCTGGCCGTGGGGAGGTCTGTGACGACTTTGAAAGCAATCTTGGACTCTCACAATATGTGGGGCTTTTGTCATGATGTTTGTGAGCCTTGTATTTTGTGTCGGAAACGAGTTTAAGACTTTAAAGTGTCATCTCGTGCCTCACTGAGCAATTTAATAAACATATATGTAAAGTAATGAGAGAAATAATGTAACATCCCAATATAACACTCTAAAACACACTCATTAAATAAATATACTATAATAAGGCGAGATGAAAACCACGTCATATTTGGGCATTACTGTCGTCCCTCCTCGGGAGACTAGACTAGACATTAAAATAGGACAACATGATAATCTTTCTAATTTACATCAAACATTGCATTTAAAATCCCATAACATCATACCCAATATTTACATAATTTAAACCACCAACATGAGTTCTTACTCCCCAAAATACAGTTTACTATCTTAACACTTGTACCTATTAATAGAAATTAAACTTCACAGGCGAATTAAATCCGTAGGAGGTTTTTAACCAAAAATAAACCATCAAAGCTTATTATAATACACCCAAGAGTAGAGTCGGCTCGATCACATTCCTTAGTCAACATTTTCGGATTCCTTTGCTCTTGTCACTTCTTGCCAAACATTAACATGCTTTTCTTTCCCTAAAAACATTTAAGAAAACATAAAAATAAGAATGAGCCATATACCCAACACGCTACTCTTGTATCTGTAAAAATATATATTATAAGAGCCAGTGAGCGCGTGCGGACATTTGAAATCGGTTTCAAAAGCTATTTATATGTAAAATGCGAGTAAATTCACTATGCATTAAGTATTAGAATATCTTAAGATCCATTTACGTGAGATCATCATATATGTAATTGTGATCTGTATAAACAATTCATTCAAGGAGGACCCCTGTGAACTTTAACCGTGACTATGAATTGTAATCGTATCCGTGGCTATAGCCGTATCCGTGATCAATCAAGGAGGTCCCCCTGTGAACTTTAAGCGTGCTCGTGAACTGCATCTATGATCGTGAATCGTGAACTGTGAAGTGGGTCCAAATTATTTCTATGATCAAAGCTGTAAACTCATTAATAAAGATGAATATTTTGGAAAGGTACAAGCAATAACGTACTCGAACTTAAAATATTTTCCTCTTCCTTATAAAATAATAATTTAGCAACTTCCTGACGACAAGAGTGGTCTCGTTATTGTTTCAAATATATCTTTATTATTAGTAACGTTTAAATTAAGTTTCATTGTAATAACATTAGTAATTAAATTCGCGTAATGCTTATAATTTACTTTATATCATTTAATTTATTACAAAATTGGTTAAGCTAATACTTTCCGTTTCCGGAGAAATCTGAGTTGATGAGGTGGATGATGATTCGGAGAGAGGAAGGAATTACCGCTACGGTTCCGAGGACGTGGCACGAGCGATCCGAAGTCGAGTGATGACTCGCCTGAACCCGCAAAAGGCGAAGCCCGGGTGGTGGATCCCGGGAACGCCCCTCCGACGCTCAAGTTAGTATCCGATTTGATTGAAAGGATCGAGGAGATCTTCCTCGATATGCGTGGGGATTCCTTGGGAATCGAGAAGTTTTCCAAAGATGGAAGATTCTCGGGATGAATGTGGATGAACACCGATGAACTTGGATGAATGTGGATGAGTCTTGAGAGCTTTTAGGAAGCTTAGATGATTATCGAAAGATCGGATCTCTTCTCAAGTGAGCATAAAAGCCTCCCTTGGAATGTGTGAAAAATGAGTATTTATAGGAGGTTTTAAAGGGGTAAAATGGTACTTTTACCATGTGTTAGGGAAACCCTAGCCCTAGTGGGCTTTGGGGCTTTTACCCGGCCCGTTAAGGATTGCCTTGGGCCGATTCCACCCTTAACCAACTGATTGGGCCCGGTCGGCCGGTGATGTGTCGGTTGAGCTGGAACCGTCCGGGAAATACCCGAATCACTTTCTATTATTAGACTTATTTAAATTCATTCTTGCTCCATCTTTCTATACGATGCATAATTTGTTAAGAAATTGTTTAGGATAATTCTTTAGCCATACAAATGGCTTATTTTTACACCACATATTTTACTATTATTTTTATATATTTTTTCTCTTAATCATTAAGCAAATCGATTAATTTTTCCAGCCCAAAATCTTTGTTATTCCGATATATGTATACCTTTATGAATTTATTAAAATATTTAAATGACTATATGTGTCTAGAGGCATTTATTAATTCGTAACAAAATAAGTTATATAATATTTTTATACATCCGACATGTTCATAATTTCACGTGACTCACTGCTTGTATCAAGTAATATAATTCACAATTAGCATGAAATCGAAAGCGATTAAAATAATTCAGGTCAAATTAATTGACGGGTTGTTACAAATAACAACCATAATGCAAAATGAGAAGTTAATTCCGTGGCTCGAGCGGTTTAGCGGTATAAAATCTAGGAAGGTGATATGAGATTATATTACGGCTTACGGACATCAGATTTTCACTCCCAAATCATGAGTCATTTCGAGTGGTAAGCTTGTGTATAAGTGTGAGTGGTTCCATAACCTATACCGTTGTATGTTGGGTCGGCTCACAGGTGTCAAAATATAAAATCTTGGAAGGTAACTTATCCCGGCCCGAGGGCGGCGACTTTCACTCCTAGATTACGAGTCTCCTGGATAGGAAACTAGAGTATACGCGTGAGTGATTTTGAATCCCTGTATCGTCGTACGTTGGACGGGCTCACAATCGTCAAAATACAAAATCTAGGAGGGTGACATGTTCCGGTATACGGGCAATGACTTTCACTCATAGATCATGAGTCCTTTCGAGTAATAAACTTGAGTATGCGCGTGAATGGCTCCGAATCCCCGTACCATGGTACGTTGGGTCAGCTCATAAGCTTCGAAATACACAATCTAGGAAGGTGACTTTTTCCGGCCTAAGGGCAGCTACTTTCATTCCTAGATTACAAGTCATCCCGGATAAGAAACTTATGCATACACGTGAGTGGTTCCGAATCCTCGTATTGTGGTACGTCGGGTCGACTCACAAGCATAAGTTGAGTACCAGGGCACTAGCTCTTACCCCAAAGAAATTGAAGATAATAAAATTAAGCTAAGTTCCAAGTTGAGAAGTGATTTGGTCACATTGGTAAAGAAAATGTGGATCACTTGAGTTCTATTGCATTACGTTTTTCTCATTTGTTTAAGAGTGGAGCATGATAAGATTTACCTTGTTGATGCTACTCAATTACTAATATCATCTGTTATTAACTTAATTATGATTGTTTTTATATGTGTGCAAAGTTATTTTGGTTTTGGGGAGCCGAAGGACTCACATTGAGCTGTGTTTGCTCATTCTCATACTTTTACATCTTTTTAGATCAAGAGCAAGAGTAAGGTTTTTCGTAAGCTTTACCATTTTGGAGGTCTGTTTGGATGTTTTTTTAGCTATAAGTAAATTAATATGCATGGTTTACTTATGTGTACCTTTGAACTTGACATGTAAACCTTATTCAATGTTTGAGCACGTTTGTAGCTAGAAGTACATTGATATTCATTGACGCTTTTGATTCAGCCTCGGTAGCCCCCACTAAGACTCTATTATCATTATACTCTATTTTATGGGGTAGGCACTACCACAGGAATCATCTTTAACTACGGTTCCGAAAGACCTTTTACTACGGTTATCTAGCATCGTGTATGTGGGCGTAATTGTAGATGTAAATCTTTTATTACAATTCAAAACCGTATTAAAAGAAAACCTATTACTATGGTTCATTTGTAGAATCGTAGTAATAGATAGCCCCGTCTATCACTACAATTCTTTCTCTATAACCGTAGTAATAGGCTACAATCATTAAAAAATTATTTTACTCGAGAGAGAGACGTGGGCATCCATGCCTCAATTATATCAACACAACAATACAATGAACACAATTACGGATGATGGAATTGAACCATTACAAAAACTCATTTAGCCCAACAAAATCCGACTAACAAAATGAACAAATAAACGTAGGAAACAACTACAATCCGACTGATTCGGTGAAAACTATAATCAAATCTAATGAATCACCAATTCAAAACCCTAATTCTCATGCAAATTGTAGAGAGAGAGAGACACCTCGGGCATGAGCCATATGTTGCCGCCACCCGTGATAGTAGAGAGAGAATGAGAGGGGAAATCGAAGAGAAAGAGAGAGAGAGAATGACGGGGAAATGGGATGGGAAATAGGCAGCTGAAAAGGATTTAATGGCACAATTCCATCATTCTTCCTACTCTAAACTGATCTTGTCTCTCAAATTCCTCTCATTTTAGGGTTTCAATCTTCCACCCTCTCTCTTTCTTCCTTCTCATCTTGCTTCTCAAATCCGCTTTCGATCTGAAATCTAGGGTTTTTGCGTTCATAATCGAGTCAAAGATGTGCCATTATAGAAGCGAAGATGACTACCTAATGTCAAACTTCGAAAGGGAAGAAGACGAACAAATCAGGGCTCGAGATAGTAGGCAACAACGAAGTATCCAGTAATGGAGGCGATAATATTAATGTACTTGGTCACCATTGTTGACCTGCAAAAAGGCAGGTAGGTGTTGAAAAGGGAGAAATTAAATGAAACACAACCAAGTGTAGATCGATGAAAACCATAGATTCAACTGAAAGAGTAGCAATTCACCTCTAAATTCTTGATGATTGAACTCATAGTTTCCTTTCCAAAAGCGGAACCTATAAACCCCAACCTTTGCCAAGACAGATCTGAAAAAATTGTAGAGAAAGAGAGTTAGAAAGGAGAGAGACAAAGAGAGTTAGCGAGACGGAAGAGAGGGAGGAAGGCGTATCGGCTGGCGAGGCTCCGGTGACCTAGTGGGTAGCTATATGGGGAGAAGGAGGTGAGGCGACGGAGGCGAGAAGCGAGGATGGGGGAGACAGAGGAGACAGAGAGCGAGAAGGTGCGGAGTTTCTTTTGAGGAGAGAGAATGAGAAGAAGAAAAAAAGAAGATGAGCCTTTTTGAGGGGAAAAAATGACAAGAATAATGATAGGGGTATTTTTACTACGATTTAATAAAAGAACCGTAGTGATAAACACACCTATTACTATAGTTTTTTTATTGAACCGTAGTAAAACATTGAGATAGAGCACCTATAACTATGGTTCTTTCATAGAACCGTAGTCAAAAGTAGACGGCTTCACCTATAACTACGGTTCGGTGAAAGAACCGGAGTCATATGTGTAATAAAAGACCACTTATTTACAAAAAATTCCCCGTCTTATTTTTCATGATGGTTTTTGCTTTTAACCGTCAGTAAATCGACCGTAATAAAAAGTCATATATGTAGTAGTGAGGGTTGTGTGAACCCAATAGTCTAACTTTTGAATTTGTGTGGGCTTAACACTTATCGTAGCTTCTCTCTCTCAAAAACAATTGCTAACTTGACTTCCAATAGTTTTATAAATAGGTTACATTTGCTAAGTTTTTCCCTAGATAAGTTTAAGAATCCTCGAGAAGGGTTACGATGAGGTGACGTCTCTAGCAAAGGGTCGGGCGTTACATAAATTTTGTATTAAATTGATGAAATTGACAATAATACTAATGAATTTTACAATAAATTTACGAGAATATGTTTTCATAATCAATATTCATCATTTTTGTACAAATATTCATCATCAGCTATATATATACATCAGTCAATCGACAATGAACTTACACTGAGTTTAGTTAGTTCTTCCTTTGCCGATTATATGCAACAATTCTTTCTTCGATTCATCAATCTTTTTCATTCTTTTTTTAAAACTTGACCATCGTTGATCTACTAGTACATTCAATGAACATTAGAAATATAATTAATAGATTAAACTTATTTAATGAGGAAGATATACTTATTTATACATGACACATATATGTCATAAGAAAATGTCTAATTCATCAACATATAAGAAATATTTTTCTTAATATAAGATAAATTTATTAAAAAATTAAATATTTATAAAAACTAATTAGCATATTAAAATATTCATATTTATCAAAAAAATATTAATTCAATATGAAAGTCCAAATTTATCAAAATAAATATTTATCGCACACCTAATTTTGAAATTGAGACAACAATCAAATATAAGAAAAGAAATAGATTTATTTTAAATACAATTACTCATTGGTTGAAAAAGTCAAATTCCTTTTCGTATGAGATAAATTCATCAATGATTATTAATATTTATCGAGAATAATTTAAATGTTTTTACTCAAATTTATATATACATAAAATTAATTGGCATACTTTATCTAAAACTTATATTTCATAAAAAATAAATATTTGTATGAACCACGGCCTGTATCCTAGGATCGAATTTCCCCACGAATGTCGGTTTTTTTTTGGGTCTTTTGAATTTATTTTTAAAAGTAATGTTTTTGAAAATGGATCGGGAAAATGGGGGTGTGTCTCTTATTGAGATTGTTTATTTTTAGAATCTTATTTTGAAAGGGTGGTTGGTGATTTTTATTATTAATCATTTTCTTTTAGAAATTAATTTTAGAAGTTTCGAGATATTATTTCATAATTTAGAAAATATAAAAAATACAATCTATATACTGCCGCAAGGCTTTTGGGCCAAAATAGCACTAGCTTGGACCAAAGCCAAGCTCGACCACTAGCCGACACCGCGCGAGAGCCAGCACTAACCGATGTCGGGCGCCAGCCATAGGCCGAGACTAAAAAGTCGAGTCTCGGTCCGTGGCCTTAGCTGTCGAGAAAATAAAACTATTTTGTCCATTTAAAATTAGAAATGCCGATATGTAATTAAAGAGAAATAAAATAGGAAAAGAAGAATCGTCGGCCGGTTTTAGGAATAAACTAAAAAAATAAAAAGAATACTCTTCCAATCATAGTATGGGAAAACCAAACTTGAAAGAGGTTTTAAAAATGACTCCATCGATTTAGAACCGAGAATCTAGTATTCGGGGCGAAATTACGAAATGTAGGGATAAACCCTTCCATTCGATTCGTCAATAGATGACCTCTACTAATTCGAATTGTGAGTTAAAGAAATGTGTTTAAACAGTCAAGCATACGACATGCTAAGTACGAAAATTAAATCAACCAAACATGCTCAGGAAGCAATAAAAGCAAATGGGAAAGCGATAAAGAAAAACGATAAAGGAAAGCGAGAAATAAAAATTACGAGTGCTTGGGAGGAAACAAAAACGATTACATCTTGCTCCACAATACGGAAAATGGTAAAATAACAAAATAAATAAAACCATAAAGGATTGTAAGCGGATCTAGCGCCCTCCGGTTGTTCCACTTGCCGATCTTGAATCACAAACTGGATCTGGAAGCGTGACGGTGGATGAACAAGATTGAAATAGGCTATTTATAGAATTTTGGAGGTATATTAGTGCAGGAGAATAATGAGATGCTTGGTGGAGCAATGGTTAGCTGAAAAAGAGCCAAGAGATCAAAATACCGATGTAGCATTCAATAGCTCTTAGCTAAATTTCAGCGAGTGTGTGGCACAGGAAAATGGTCATTGGTAGAATGAGGGGTTAGGCCCTCTATTTATAGAGGAAAGTTAGGTTAGAAAAATGACCTAAAAGTTCAACAAGCAGCCGTCCAATAAAGCTGAACCCGATCGGTCCATGGCAGGGATCAAGGAAAAAACCAAACAAAATCCCATTGAACCGGAGAATCCCGCATGAGGAGGCGATAAGTGCAGTGCCGATCTCCAATGACGTCATATGGCGTTCTGGGGTTTTGTGCTCCGAGATGACCTATGGGAACAAAACACAGCGTTTTGGCAAGTTGAGCTCGAAAGCGGCGCCCTTCACAAACAATGTCGTTTGGTGAAGTTTGACTTCCGTGTCTCGGTTGGACGCATAGATACAGTGAAAATCTGCATTTTTCACAATATAGAGGAGATTAGCGCCAATCATGGAAGCTTTCCTTTTTGAAAGTTTCTATTTTTGGCAAGTTTCTATTTTTGGCAAGTTTTATTTTTGTTGCGGGATTGGGTTTCTTGGTTAGGAGCTTGACCCGGGTTTGGTCCGACCGAAGGAAAATGGGTTTTTAGGTTGACCAAAAGCAAAGAAAGCTGCTTTTTATGGTGCTAAGGGGTTCTTTGTGGTTTACTAGATTCCGTCACGCCAATCAAACTTTGACCATGATCCGAATCAGTAAATAGGATTGGGATTTCATCACCGGCCTAACAAAACAAATAAAAGAGAAAAAGGATGACACTTTTTAGGTATCTACAGTTAGCCCCCACTTTGACCGAGTCGGAAAGACGAAGGTCAAAGTAAACACTAAAGGGTACTTACCTGGATGCAGATTGAATAAAGGTGACTAGCATTAGTTTTATATTGATTGGAACTATAATAGGGAGCATAGACTTGATTAATGGAGTCTAAAGTCCGGATGGCTGATCCCCGAACTTGGCTAATTAAAGTCTTGAAGCTCAGATTGGTGTACTTAAACTTGACCATATACATAGTCCGAAGCTTGACGAGGGGCTTGAACTTGACTCGGGTAGTAAAGTCTAAAGTCTAGTTGGGGATGCCTAAACTTGACCATTCCTTGGATCCGAAGTTTGGCGAGTATCCCGAGCTTGGCTTGATCAATGTCTTGAAGCTCGGATGAGGGACCTAAACTTGACCGTTTCTTGGTTTGAAGCTTGGCTAAAAATTTCTACACCAATAGTATTTTTAGCTAATAATCCAATGTAAATAGATTCAAGTGTTACCCGAAAATAATCTGTAACTAGATCACTTTTCAAATGTACTTCCTTGACTTGGTCATGGGAATGTCCTAAAGTCTTGGCGTGGTGTCTAAATCTTTCACCACTATTGGGCTTCAAGTTTGATAGAGGAATGTCCGAACCTTGATCACAATTGGGCCTAAAGCTCGACGAAGATGTCCGATCCTTGACGGTTGTTGGGTCCGAAGCTCGACAGAGTGTGTTTAAACCATGACCGCTATTGGGCTTGAGACTCAAGTGGAGTGTCTAAACGAGTAATCGCTGTTGAGCCCGAAGCTCGACAGGGGATGTTTGAACCTTGACAGCTCCCGGGTCCGAGAATCGACTAAAGTAGAGCCTAAAGAATGTGTCGCTTGAACTGTGATGTACTCGCTATCGGTGGTGAACCATGACCCCGATGGTTTTGTGTCAAATCAGAATGGCATGCTCCTTGATTGATTTTTCTCACTTGGCTATGGCAAATGGGCTATGAATATGAAAATGGGAACAGGGATTAAGATTAGGATTGTTGATCGACCTTATGGGCTTTCTACGTATCCGCTATAGCAAAAATCATGGCCTTCGTAGTTCAAAAAGGAAGTGTTGATTTGGTTTTTTTTTTGAAACAAGAAAAGGAAATAAACATAGAATTGATATGAAATAGAAAAATACGCACTTTATTGGCATCCTTGATGAGTGATAGACTTATTGGATGATCTTCTAACTAATTGAAGCTTTTGTGGATGTCTTGTCCTCTTCTATAAGAATGCCAGGCATCTCCGAGTGTCTTGAAGTCCATGAAAGGCAAGAACTTCGAGATGTTGCTGATAGGCGGGTTTCGGGTTCTTGATGATGAGTTTAACGTGATCCTTTTCGGATGGTCGATCGGTCATGTGGGAGTATTGATGCGCCCTCCAGCGAGTGAGGAAATTGGTGAAGCTCTTATTGTCTCGTTGCTTGATCAACTCTAGGCCCCGAAGAGTGACTGGTAGATTAGTATTGTAGGAGTATTGATGTAAGAACTCCCTACAAAGATCCTGCCGGCTTGTGACCTTGTGTGGGTTGACAACATTGTACCACTTGATGACGTCTTTGTTAAACGTCTAAGGGAGATAACATGGTATGTGTCATCCGAGTACATTCTTTAAAGCCATTGCCCCTATAAAGTTCCTCACATGGTGGTGAGGGTTATTAGTCCCGTGGAACTTAATGTCGGGCATAGTGAATTTTGGGGTAATTTGCCTTTAGGGATTGAAGTGAATCCCCGAGCCGAGTAGTAGTCGTTAAACATCAAGGACTCTCGTAACATCTTCTCTATTCGATTTATTAGTGGATCATATTGAGGCTTGGGCTAAGGCCGAGGTTGAGGGCTTGCTTCTTCTCCATCTTTTCCTGCTTCATTAGCATTCTTATTGATAGTTTGAAGTATAAGATCAAGGGTTTTAGATATTGACTCAATCTTATTGTCTTGGGCCTCAATCTTAGCTTCTATCTTTTTAGTAGACTCCTTGAACAAGGTTGTGATGGGAATTTGTTCTGGTTTGTTGCCCGTTTTTATAGGAAGGTTGTGTTTTGACCGTGGACGGTGCACTGGTGTTACTAGTAAAGGTGTGGGACATGCTAGTGTGATACATGCTGGTGGGGCACGTATTGGTGTCGACCGTGTTGGCGTTGAAGTAGACTTTTTATTTCCTAGTCACTTCGTGCTAAGATTTCCGATATGAGTAGGATTCTCTATCCCGTATCCTTAAAGAGTACGTGCTTAGGATTGGTTATTGAGAAAAATTTTAGGGAGATGGGGCTTAAATGCTTGACCCGAGGTACGACTAGTCCTAAGAGAAAAGAAAATGATATGCTTTTATTTGGATGCACTTAAGGAAATGAAAATTGGATCCAAAATAAAATGCAACGATGCACATGAAGTCCCTTAGATTGGAATTAATTTCATTTGGCTAAATGCAAACAAAAACCCGCCTAATTTTGAGATGAATTTGATTTGGTTAAATGCAAATAAAAACTCTCTTAATTAGAGATGAATTTTAATTTGGCTCAATGCAAATGAAAGACTCTCACAGTTATAGATGAATTTGACATTGGCTAATGCAAACAAAAGACTCTCCTAGTTAGGGATGAATTTGACTTTGACTAAATGCAAATAAAAGATTCTCTTAATTAGAGATGAATTTTAATTTTTGGCTAATGCAAAAATGAAATGAATGAACTCACCTTAATTAAAATGATTTTTAATTTGGCTAATGCATAAAAGAACTCGCCTAATTGAGATGATTTAATATTTGGCTAATGAAATGAAGTGAATGGACTCACCTATTTGAGATGAATTTTAAAATTTGGCTAATGTAAAAATGAAATGAATGGATTCACCTTAATTGAGATGAATTTAAAGGTTAATGTAAAAATGGACTCACCTAATTTGATATGAATTTAATTTGGCTAATGAAAAAAAAAAAATGAATGGACTCATCTTAATGGAGATAATTTTTGATTTTGGCTAATGCAAAAATAAAATGAATAGACTCACCTTAATAGAGATGATTTTTAATTTTGGCTAATGTAAAAAACAAAAAATGAATGGACTCACCTTAAAAAGGAAAGGCAATTTTGACTTTTAGCTAAAAAATGTAAAAATGGACCGACTCAATTTTATTATTTTATTTATTTTTGCACCCATCCAAGGATTATTTAGTGAATCTAGCATAAACTAAAAGGCTCACAAGCAAAAGATTAAATACCAAAAACAATCACACTCATTTCAAACATGCAAATGAAGAAAAAGGGACCACTTAAACAACCAATGATCTATGGTCAAAAGATGGATAAATCTAGGTAAGATACATGGTGCCTCATAATCCGAGAATTTAGTCCTTCATGGGGGCACGATAGGAAAAGCATGAATTCTCATTGCCTCTTGGTAAACCAAAAGAGCGGGAGCATGCTATAACGGAAGAGGTACCACCTCATTGACAATCAAGCCTAACCGTGCTCGTGCAGGTTAGCAGTTCGAACCTATTCCAAAAGATGTTCTAAAGGGTAAAGCCTAATGGTCGAAATTAAAAGCAACTATGTCCAAGGCTTCCTGAATGTAACATGCCCAAACACATTAAGAAAACTCACAACTCAAATGTCAAAGTCTCACCCTCTTAATAAGTGACACATCCTTAGGGGAGTCGCCATCTGTAGAAATGACGACCCGTACCTCGTAAGGGAACTAGTTCGGGACCGAGTTTCCTCACAAATGTCGGGTCTTTTTTCTTTTTGAAAATTCTTTTGAAAGTAAAGTTTTGAAAATGGATTTGGAAAGTGGGGATGTGTGTAATACTCGAATTTTAAAAGAAAGCACCTGGAAAGCATAGAATTATTGAATATAATTCCCCACGACTAAGGGGGTGAGTGGTCGATTTTATTTGCGGCCGGACATATTACTTCGAGTATTCCTTCAAGAGCTATCGTCAAATAAGGAATCAAGCAAATACCCTCCCTTCTTATTTGAGCTAGAACTCGGTGCGGCTAGGCAATGTCCTAATTGATGCATCAAAATAAATTAAAAGACAAAACATATGAGGACGGAGGAAGGAAGAGGCACGGAATTGTTTTACGTGGGAAAAGATTACTTTGGCCATGAAGAGATAAATAAGGCTTAATGAAGGTCCAATGGGAAGAAGGGGTGGGCTTTGTCAAACGGTGGAGAGAGGAGGTGCAAAAATAAAAGAAAGGAGGACCAAAGGGAGGGGGACACGGGAGAAAACAAAGAAAGAAAGAAAGGAAGAAAGAAGAAGCGAGAACCGCAGAGGCGGAACGGGGAGGGGGAAAGGAGCACCGAACGGGGAAAGAGAGAGAGGAAGAGAGGGAGGAGGCGAGCGCACGGACGAAGGAGACCGAAGGGGAGGACCGACGACCACCGTAGGACCGAAGGCGGCGGTCGGCGACGCGAGTAGGCGCGAGCGAAGAGGAAAAGAGAGCGAGAGACCGGGCAGAGAGAAGGCGAAAGCCGGCCCGAGGCAGGGACAGGCGCGAGAGGAACCGAGAGGCCGGAAACCGGGGAGAGTAGCGGCTGCTCGGGAGGAAGACCGGCGGTGAGCGCGCGAGGACCCGGTCGAGAGATAGCCGAGGCCAAGAACAACGAACCGAAACAGAGGAAGTGAGGGACGGGAACCAGGTGCAACCGTGAACGCGGGACCGCGACCGGCGACCGGCGACGGTGTCGGGCGCAGAGGAGGGCGGCAGAAACCGAGGCTAGCAGCGAGGGAAAAGGAGCGAAAGAAGGAAGCCGAACCGGGGAGCTCGAACCTCGAGCAAACTACAAACTCCAATCCACGAATCGAGGTGGGTAGTCTTATACTCTAAACTGTTAGTAATTTCGAAACCTAAATGGATTTGTTGTGAATGTTGAATGTATTATGTGAATATTGAATTGTCGTGAACGTTGAGTATCCGTATTGCGAAACGGACCTATTCGTTGTTTGAGATTGAAATAAGAGCTTAGAATGGATTTAAGGAATTGAGAGGGCTGAATCGTGAAATGAAAGGAGTTACTTGGGTTAAATAGTAGAACTAAATTGGGAATTTCGAAGAAATTTGATAGTTACTTAAGGTTGAATTAGAACCTGCTGATTCGAAGAGGTTAGATTACATAGGTCAAAGGAGTAGTATTGGAGTTTCGATTAGCTATTAAGGATGAAGAGTGGGGTTATGGATATGAATTATGAGTTAACTAAGTTGTGGAGATTCTTGAACCTACGGTATTAAGAGCTAATTACGAACATTGGGGAATGGTATGTCGAAGTATAAAGAGGAGTATGAATCCGTATTGAGTAATGCGCAATTGGGACAAGTAAGTCGAGGTACATAATTGAGGATGGGCAAGCAAGAATCGATTAATAAGGTAAGAGATATTAAATGGGAAATTGAGGTTGGGAAATAGCAAGTGGGGGACGGTAAAGTGGAACTAAGCCATAGTCATGTCTAAGACCTTGGAGAGAGAATTGAATTAAAAGGCGAATAGAGATAGAGGAAATTCGGTAAAGTAAGTTTAAGGATATGTGGTTGAATGAGGGCAAAAGAGGTCGGTTTACAAAGTGAAGTCATGAAATGAGGAAATGAGGTAAAGATAGTGGATTGAGAAAAGTGAGAACGTCGAGTTAAATAATAATAACTACTTGCGGTTATTGTGGCTCGGAAAATGGATTCAATCGTACTAAACTGATGAATTGAGAAAAGCTTAGTTGGAAAAGAGTGGAGGATGATTGCTTGTATTGAATGGAGATTATTCGTGCTATGTGATTGCTTTACGTGATGCTCAAAAAATAGTTTCGAAAGGAGTTTTGTATTTTACGTGAATGATTCTTGAATGCAACTTCTTGAGAACCGCCTTTCGAACGTGATTATGTTTTAAAGAAGCAAAGCTGATTTGAGAAAGTGAATTTATAAGGGTGACACGTGGTGTCATGCCTTCCTTGATACCAAATCGATTGAGAAAGTTGTGAAGTGAATGTGATGAATGAAAATGTGCAAATAGTTTTGAATCGACAGAGCTACGGATCGTTTAGCATACCGAAGTGTTCGAACCGGGGACGCCCAGCTAGAAACTTTGAGGGAAGGGTTCTAATAGGGGTCCTGAGAGACAGGATGCCCGCCCTAAGACTTCCCGAAGAATGGTCCCCGGAGCCTTTTGTCGGGGTCGCGCCCGAATTAAAGAAGTGCTAGTTCAAGTCCTCGAAGGCCCGTAAAAGTTGATTCAACCCCAAAAGTATGTTCATGAATGTGAAACTGTGTTTTAAGTGATTGTAGAGTCTTAATCTTTTTCCATTGCAAGAGATTTCAGTGAAAAGTATATAGATTTCTATTACACTATTATGCTTTCGCAGATTTCATTATTATGAGTATTATGTGTAAAGAATTTCCATTTTAAGGGTATAAGATTCCGGTGAGCCCGTGGATTATTGCTCACCCCCACAAATTGCCCCGTCCCCACCCAGTGTTGCAGGTACACTTTCGAAGCATTATCCACACTTAACACGCTTCGGACTCCTGCCGATTGTTGACGGTTGAAGCGACCCAAGTGGCTGTCATGCATTGTCCTGTTTCTAAATGATTGTACTTGTAATTTAATGCATATAGTTGTACCAAATGTATAGTAACCCAGCTTAGATTGTTTTAAGTTTTACCGCATGATTGGTTGAACTCCGGCGTGTGGCCGTTGAGTTGTATACTCCGAGCGTGTGGCTCGTCGAGTTTTATTATGCTTTTTATGCAGGATTTTAAGGCTTTAAGCCTATGGGTTAGTCCAGGTTACAAACGGAACTCTGCCGAAATTTTCGAGAGAATCTCGGATTCTTTTGGGAAAACCACCGGTATTACTTTTAAGTTGAGTTCGAACAGCCAAACCAACACCGAGAAGAGCCTTGGGAGTTCCTTTAAGGAACTCGGCGATGTAATACTCCCGGGGGTGTTTTGGGGTGTTACAGAGTGTGTCTCTTATTAAGATTGTTTATTTTTAGAATCTACTTTTGAAAGGGCGATTGGCGATTTTTATTATTAATCATTTTATTTTATAAATTAATTTCGAAGTCTCGGGACATTATTTCATAATTTAGAAAAATAGAAAAATACAATCTATATTCTGCAGACAAGGCTTTTCGGTCAAAACAATGGATAACACCGACTTGGACCAAAGCAAAGCTCGGCCACTAGTCAGCGCCCACGAGAGCTAGCGGTGACCGAGTGTCCGGCACTCGACCACGAGCCGACACTAAAAAGATAGTCTTGATCTCGTGGCCTTGACTGTCGAGAAAATAAACCCATTTTGTCCATTTTAAATTAGAAATGCCGATATGTAATTAAAGAGAAATAAAATAGAAAAATGGGAGTCGCCAATTAGTTTTAGAAATAAACTATCAAAATAAAAAGAATAGTCTTCCAATATTAATATGGGAAAACTAATCTTGAAAGAGGTTTAAAAATGACTCTATCGATCTAGAAACGAGAATCTAATAATCGGAGGCGAAGGTACGAAAGTAGGGATAAGCATTTCCATTCCGCCCGTCAATAGACAGCCTCTACTAATTCGAATTGTGAGCTAAAGAAATGTGTTTAAACAGATCAAGCATACGACATGCTAATTGTGAAAATTAAATCAACCAAACCTACTTAGAAAACAATAAAAGCAAATAGGAAAGTAGTAAAGGAAAGCGAAAATAAAAGCAAGAAATAAAAAATTATAGTGGAAAGGTATGAAATAAAAACGATTACATCTTACTCCACAATACGTAAAGCGGTAAAATAACAAAATAATAAAACTGTAAACGAATGTAAGTGGATATGTTGCCCTCGAGGTTGTCCCACCTTCGGATCTTGAATCACAAACCAAATCTGGAAGTGTGACGATGAATGAACAAGATTGAAATAGGCTTTTTGTGGAATTTGTAATGGTAGATTAGTGTAGGAGAATGATAAGATGCTTGTTGGAGTAATGGTTAGCTGAAAAAGAGCCAAGAGATCGGAATACCAATGCAACATTCAGGTAACTCTTCGCTAAATTTTAGCAGAGTGTGGCATAGGAAAATAGTCATTGGTAGAATGAGGGGTTAGACCTCTATTTATAGAGGAAAGCTAGGCCATAAAAATGACCTAAAAGTTCAACAAGCAACCATCCAAGTGAAGTTGCACTCGGACTGGTCCACGGTAGGGATCAATAAAAAACCGAACAAAATCCAAGCTGAAATGGGGAATCCTGCATGGGGAGGTGAGAAGCGCGGCGCCGGTCTCCAATGACGTCATATGAGTGTTTTTGGGGTTCCATGCTTTAGATGAATTCTGGGAACAAACACAGCGTTTTGGCAAGTTGAGCTCGAAACGTGGCGTCAATCACAAACGGTGTCAATTGGTGAAGTTTGACATTCCTGTCTCTGTTGGCCGCTTGGAAATAGTAAAACGTTGCGTTTTTGCATAGTACGGATGTGACTCGGCGCCGGCCATGGCAACTTTCCATTTTGGAAAGTTTCTATGTTTAGCAAGTTTCTATTTTTAGCGGGTTTTATTTTTGGTGCGAGTTTGGGTTTCCTAGTTGGGAGCCCGACCCGAGCTTGGTCTAATCGTCTGAAAATGGGTTTGTTGACCGGCCCAAAGCAAAGAAAACTACTTTTTATGGTGCTAAGGGGTTATTTGTGGTTTATTGGCTTCCATCACGCCAATCGGACTCTAACCGTGGTCCGAATCTACAAATAAGATTGAGATTTCATCACCGGGTTAACAAAATAAATAAAAGAGAAAAGGGATAATGCTTTTCGGTGTCTACAATATTCAATATAAAATTATCCAAATATATCACAATAAACAAATATTCATCATTAGTAAATATATTAATTAGTAATTAATGTACCAATAATACTTTCATAACCTTTATCACATCCTCATTAATATCAATAAATACTCATCATTCAAAATATTAACCAATAAATATCATTTATAATTATATACTATTTGACAAAAAAAAAAACCAAGTACGGAAACTATTGAATTCAATAGACAACTAATAAATTCACGTGTCTATCAATACTAAAAACGTTATATAGCAACGGAATACAAATATGTCACTAATCAGCAACGGAAATAGCGATGAAAATTGACATTTTTAGATAAAACTCAACTAGCGACGGAATTAGGAAAATTAATTTTTAGTACCACGACATATGCGTCATTAATTTTTAGGGTCTCACCTTTTTCACTTAATTTTAAAGTACCATTACCGTTTAAACTTGTATAAAGTAGGGCTTATTGTTGGGTAAGTGAATACTTTACAAGTGATTGGACAATTATGCCCTTCATAAATGTTTGCTGAGTGAAATTTTTATTTTGCTCGCATCTCTCTCTCCTCTCTTTCTCTCAACCAAGCTTTGAAAGGGCATTCATAACCAAACCTCCACAAACCTTCGAAAATCAAAGACCAGGTGAAGTTTGAAGGATTGAAAAGTGAGGTAAGTTCAATTGTTGCATTATACATTGCTGCATGCGAAGGAGATAGAAGGAATCAGAAATGTGAAAGCGAGCTTCAAGTCCTCTCGTACTCTCATCCTTGAAATCAAACACAAACGCCTCTATAAGCGCCTAAACCTTATGCAAATCAACTTTCTTCCTCAATGTCAAGGAGCTACTTTGTATACAGAGAGAGTTGTAGGTGTCAAGAAGCATATTCCCCGCTTCGGGGCTCAAAATTTCTCTTGCCAAACATTTACAAAGGGCATAATTGTCTAATCACTTGTTAAGTATTCATTTACTTGCGGTGAGATCCTACTTTGTATAAGTTTAAATGGTGAGAGTATCATACAATTAGGTAAAAAACATGAGTTACTAAAAATTAATGACACATATGTGAAGGTAGTAAAAAATTAATTTTTCAAGAAATTAACGGAAAAAAAAATTCATTGCTATTTTACTAATTAGCAACGGACTTGGCGATGGAAATGGGATAATTAGCGACGGATTTCTGAAATAAATTTTCTAATTTTCTAATTTAGCGCGCTATTTAAAATTTTTCACATATTCAAAATTTTTCAAAATTTAAATTAGCGACGGAATTAGTTCGTCGCTAATTATTCAAAATTTTAAATTTTCAGCCTATTTTAATTCTTTCAAATATACAAAATTTTTCAAATTTTTAGTTAACGATGGAATCGAGTCTATCACTGATTCCGTCGCTAATCCAAAATTTGAAAATTTTTAAATTGGTGGGCTATTTGATTTTTTTAAATTTCTTTGATATTGAAAATTTTCAAATTTTTAATTAGCGACAAACCTTCAGCAACGAAATGGCAACGAAACTATCAATTCCGTCGCTGAAATCAACGATGGAATCGTGTTTCGTTGTTGATGTTAGCAACGAAATTTCATGTTCCGTCGCTAACATCAGCGATGGAACAGGTAATTCTATCGCTGATTTTGCTAGCTATGGAATCAAATTTCTTAGATAATTCATCGCTAATCAGCGACGAGAATCGTGAAATTCTATCGCTGATAGTTAGCGATGCGAAAAATAGCGACAAAATTTTTCCCTCGCAAATTCCGTCATTGATTATGAAATTCCGTCGCTGACATTATTCCGTCGCTATATGGTTATTTTCTAGTAGTGTATGACAAATTTTCATAACATAGTAAAACATTCATGTTACATATAAAGCAAGTAGAAAGATAAACCAAATACATCTAATATTTTACTCAAATTCATCGTGAATAAATAAAATTTATCATCCTAAAAATATATCTACACTTGTAAATATATATTCATCTTCTTTCATTGTAGTATTTCTCAACCTTGTTTATTATTTCATGACCAAATTCTATAGACCGAAATTTAATACTTTTGAGTAACTTGATTGTCTTCTCTTTTAAAAACTTGGTCATCACTTAATCTTTATCATTATAAGCTAATTGATCTATATAATGAAAAAACATAGTGTAGCATCAGACATGGCTACATTTACGAAAAACGGTGCATTTATCAATATATAAGATATATTCATTAATAAACATGATAAATTCATTAAAAATATCATATATTCCTTAGGTATGATAAGTACATATTTATGAACATAAGCTATGGTAGACACCTAAAAAGTGTCATACCTTTTATTTTTTGTTTATATTGTTGGCCCACAGATCCAAAGACCTATTTGAGGATCTAGATCATGAGTTGTATCCGATTGGTGCAACGGAAGCTAGTAAATCACAAAGAACTCATTAGCCTTCTTTGCTTTAGGTCGGCCTACAAACCCATTTTCTTTCGGTTGGACCAAGCCTAGGTTGAGCTCCCAACCAGGAAAACCAAACCTACACCAAAAATAAAACATGCCAAAAATAGAAACCTGTAAAAAATCAAAACCTACCAAAAATAAAAACTTTCCATTTTTGAAAAGCTACCGTGGTTAGCGGCCCCCTACCATTATTTTTCACTCAAAATGTCTGTGTTTTGGTCGAGACTCCTATTGCAGCACGGAAAGGGCACAAAACCTTAGGAGGACATAGCATGGCTGGCGCCTCCTTCCCATTATTTCACCTCAAAACACCTGTGTTTTGGCCTAAAGACTCCCTAGGCAGCACGGAAGGGCACAAAACCCTAGGCGAGCACCCTTATGGTCGGCGCCTCCGATCGGTTTTATCCGGGTTCTATCCGATTCAATCTTTACATTATCTTGGCCCGGTTTTGCAGCTAATTTTGGTGGATTGGCCGAGAGCTAACCTTAGGTCATCCCTTGACCTAACATCTCACTATAAATAGAGAGCTTAGGCTCCCAATTTAGGAATGACTCATCCCTTAGCGTCACGCTGCTGAAACCCGATTAAGAGCTACTCGAATACTCCAATCGGTATTCTATCTCTTGGTCTCTTTTCAACCTATTCTCATTCTACTCTCCAATCTCACTACATCCGAACCCATAAACGGTATCAGTCACACATCAACCTACCTATCTCCACAAATTACTTACAAAAAGTCCCCTTAATTCATCATCGTTGCATCACCGGATCCATATTCGAGATTCGGATCAGTAGGTGGGACAACCTCGACAGATCTGATTCTATCTTCAAAGTTCCCTGCCATTCATTCATTGATAGAAAGAGTGGAAGATGGGTTGATGGAAGTTGTAGTGTCCGGGACTTTTTGTTCCAATCTTTACTTTCATAAAAAAATTTGACTATAGTTGAGCCAAAGGATCCCGATTCAAGATAAATTCATGAGGAAGTGGTATCTCTTTAGGATCTACCCCAACATTTAGAAAAATTCCTCTCGGCTGCATATTTGAATAAAGTAATAAAAAAGTGGGAAGGACTGATTGTTGGGAGAGATATATAAATTGGTAATAATCCCGAATTGGATCATCACAAATTGACGGGTTAGTATGACGATTTACTTGTTTATTTATGTTTTCTTTATCGCTTTCCGTATTGTGGAGAAGAATTGTATCGCATTAATTTCCTCCCCAACCGATGTAATCCTTTTAATTTCCATTTTTCTTTTCTTTTCGCTTTTACTTTCTTTATCGCTTTTCTAATTATTATTATGGTTGCTTTAATTTTTGTTTCGCATGTTTCTTCCTTGCTTGTTTTACGTTATTATGATTCACTACTCAAATTAGTAATGTCCGTCTTCGGATGAGCATAACGGAAGGGTTTATCCCTACGTTTCATACCCTCGCCCCGAATCCAATTTTCGGTTCAAAGACCGATGGAGTCATTTTTCATCTTTTTCGAGTCTTAGTTTCTCCCATACTAAGATTGGAAAAGTAAACTTTATTTTTTGTTGCTAGTTTTTCTTTCCTAAAAACCGATCGACGACTCCCTTTCGATTTATTTCTTCTAGATATACTTCTTGGCTATTTCGATCGCCACCCACACCAAGTGGTCAATAGGCGGGGCTCAGGTCCAAACTAGTGTTTTCGGACCAGCTTTTCCCTAGAGCCTCACAATAGAAACAAAAACCCTAACTTTTTATTTTGTTCAGCTAAGAAATAATATCCCATGACCTTACGAAAATAATTGTCAAAATAAAATAAGTAATAAAACCGCCATTCAAACTTTGCCGAATTTATTTAAAATTAGATTTAATAAAATTCGAAAACCTTAATAAGAGGTTCATCCCAAAATTTCAAAACCATCTTAAAAACCCTAAATCATTCTTTTAAAGCTTTCTAAAAACTGCCAACCATTCATGGGGAAGCTCGGTTCAGCCCCCACCGACCGTGGTTCTTACGAGTGGTGAATCTACTTGAAAACCTCGGGATAATCATTTATTAAGAGGGCAAAACTTGAAAATTTGAGTAGTGAGCTTTTAATAATGTATTTGCATTAGGCATCCTGCATTTAGCAACCTTCGAATATAGTTTATTTCTGTCATTGGACCATAGGACAAATTTATTTTACCCGTCGTTAACACTTCTAATAAAAGGCTCCTATTGCGTCCCAGGTAGGCCCAAGTAGGCTTGATTACCAACGGAGGCAGTACCTCTTCCCTCATAGCATGTGCTCTTCGTTTCTCGAGAGGCACCGAGGATTCCGGCATTTTTCTTGTCGTGCCCTACACGGAAGACTAAATCCTCGGATTATGAGTCAGCATGTATCCTACCTAGTCTAAACCTCTTTTGATCATAGATCTTTTGACACCTTGTCTTCATTTGCATGCTTGGATGAGTGTGATTGTTCTTAGATTTAATCTTCTACTTGTGAGCCTCTAGGGATAGGTGAGGAACGATGAATAATCCTTGCATGAGTGCAAAAATAAATAATAAAACTTTGAGTCACTCCAATTTGTGTGTTTTAGCCAAAAGTCCAAAATTATCTTCCACTTTCAGGTCAGTCCAATAGTAACAATTTTTCATGTAGCCAAATTCAAATTTCATCTCAAATAGGTGAGTCTATTATTTCATTAGCCAAAAATAAATTTCATCTTAAAATAGGTGAGTCTATATTTACATTTCTTTTTGCATTAGCCAAATTCAAATTTTATCTCAAATAGATGAGACCATTCTTTCATTAGCCAAAAAAAGTTTCATCTCAAAATAGGTGAGTCCATATTTGCATTTCAATTTGCATTAAGCCAAATTCAAATTTCATCTCAAATAGGTGAGTCCATTCTTTCATTAGCCAAAGTAAATTTCATCTCAAAATAGGTGAGTCCATATTTGCATTTTTTTTTGGCATTTAGCCAAAGTAAACTTCATCTCAAATTAGGTGAGTCCAATCTTTCATTTCAATTTGCATTAGCCAAATTCAAATTTCATCTCAATTAGGTGAGTCTAATCTTTCATTTCAATTTGTATTAGCCAAATTCAAATTTCATCTCAATTAGATGAGTCCAATCTTGCATTCCATTTTGCACTAGCCAAAAATAAATTCATCCCAATTAATGTGTCTATTCATTTTATTTTTGCATTAGCTAAAATTAAATTTCATGTCAATTAGGTGAACTCTTTTGTGCATTTGCCAAATTAAAATTCATATCTAATTAGGAGAGTCTTTCATTTGCATCTAGCCAAATCAAATTCATCTCTACTTAGAAGAGTCTTTGTTTGCATTTAGCCAAATCAAATCCATCTCAATCTAAGGAACTCCATTTGCATCATTGCATTTTACTTTGGTCAATTGCATTCTTTATGTGCATCCAAATAAAAGAGCATATCATTTTTTTATCTTCGGATCACTCGTTTCTCGAGTCAAGTACTTAAGCCCCATTTCCCTAAAAATTTTCATAAGCCAATTATGAGCACCTACTCTTTTGGGATACAGGATAAGTAATCCAAGTCAAATCCGAACACGGGCTCAAAGGGGTTAGGAAATAATAAGTCTATTTTAACATCGGTACGATTGACACCAACACGTCCCACACCCGCACGTTCCACACTAGTACGTACCACACTAGTGTGTTCCGCACCCTTACTAGTAACACCAGTACGCGGCCCAAGGTCTAAACACAATCTTCCTCCAAAAATGACCAACTAGCCAAAGCCAACTCCTATCATGACCATGTTCAAGGAATGCATTGCAAAATTGGAAGGTAAGATTGATACTACGGATAATCAATAACGAAACCCTTAATCTCATACGCAATGAAATAGAGAAGAAATAAACAAAGGAGAATCACGTCCCGAACCCCAACCTCAATCCGATCCAAAAATAGATCAGATAGAGAAGATATTACGGGAGTCCTCGATGTTCAATAACTATTATTTGGCCTAGATATTCATTTTAATCCCTAAAGGGAAGCTACCCCCAAAATTTACTATGCCCGACATCAAGTTCCATGGAATTGAGAACCCTTACCACCACGTGAGGAATTTTGTGGGGGCAATAACTTTGAAGAATGTAACGGAGGACACATACCATGTCATCTTCTCATGGACGTTTGACACGGACGTCATGAAGTGATACAACGCTGTTGACCCACACAAGGTCAAAAGCCGAAAAGATCTTTGTCAAGAGTTCTTACACCAATACTCCTACAATACCGATCTACCAGTCACTCTTCGAGATCTAGGGTTGATCAAGCAAGGAGATGATGAAAGCTTCACTGAATTCCTTACTTGCTTGGAGGACAAAACAGCCCACATGACCGATCGAGCATCCGAAAAGATCAGGTTAGAATCATCATCAAGAACCCGCAACCCGCCTATCAGCGAGCACTCGAAGTTCTTGCCTATCATGGACTTGAAAATACTTCGAGATGCTGGCATGCTCATAGAAGAAAAACAAGCTTCAACCGACTAGAAGATCATCCAATGAGCCCATCACACTTCATGGATGCTAATAAAGCTTGCTTTTTCCCTTTTTCTATATCCTTTTCCTATCTTCCAAAAACTATAAAAAAAACAACTCAAATTAGTACTTCCTTTTGAACTACGAAGGCTTGATTTCTACTATAGCGAATACCTAGGAAACCCATGAGGTTCAACCCTAAACCTAAGCCTTATCTTGATCGCAATTCCCATTTCCAATTTCCCAAATTCAAAGCCACTTTGCCATAGTCAAAGTGCGGTTGTTGTCTTTGTCTTTTTTAACTTTTTACATCGTCTTAATAAAAAAATGCATTTGTTTTTAGAATAGAGTCTTGCATTCATCTCCTTTACATGAGTCAAACACTTAAAAACACAAAAATTAATAACAAAACACCTTACAAGGAATTATTCAAACAAGCGAGCATCAAGCATCATATCGGCATCGGGAAGGTCACCGGTGCCTCTACCTTCAAAGAGGATTTTCCATGTCGTCAACTAATCAAAGCTAACCAACTCTCCAACATTTAAGAAGAGCTAGAAACAAGCACCCAAGAAGAACATGGGGGCTTATGATCGAAAAGAATCATACAACTCCAAGAATTACTCAAAAGAAGACACAAATAGTCTACCTTACAAAGGAGTTATTAGCACACAAACTAAAAGCTCAAATTTAGAATGAGGCATATAACCTCATGGAACATCATATTTTCAAGCAAGCATTCCCTAGATTTCAAGTCATCTAACGACCAAGTCTAGGCAAGAATTTGCACATAAAGATAAGCAACTGTCCCTATTCCGACGAAAGTGGATAGAAGTCAAGCTTCGAGCCCAGCGGCGGTCAAGGTTCGAGCACAACTCGGTCGAGCTTCGGGCTCAGCAAAGGTCAAGGTTCAGACACATCTCGGTCAAGCTTCGGGCCCAACAGCGGTCAAGGTTCGAGATACATCTCGGTCAAGCTTCATGCCTAACAATGGTCACGAGTTCGGACACAACTCCGTCGAGCTTCGGCCCAACATCGGTTAAGTTTTAGACATTATCTCGGTCGAGTATCAAACCCAAGAGTGGTCAAGGTTCGGACAGATCCTACTCGAGCTTCGGGCCCAGCGACGGTTGAGGTTTAGACATCCCTCCATTGAACTTCGAGGCTCAACCGTGGTCAAGTTTCGGATATCCCTCTCGTCAAGCTTCGAGATCCAACCATGGTCAAGGTTAAGACACCCCACCTAGACTTCAAGACCACTACATGGCCAAGTCAAGGAACCACATTTGAAACATGATCTTGCTATAAACCATATCCAGGTAACACTTGCAACTATTTATATTTGATTATTAGCTAACAAAACTATCGGTCGCGAAAATTTTAAGCCAAGCTTCGGACCGAGAATGGTCAAGTTTAGCCTTCTCATTTGAGCTTTAGGACACTGATCGAACCAAGATCGGGACACCGAACCGAACTTTAGATCCAAGAAGTGGTCAAGTTCGGATACCTCGGTGGACTTAAGACTTTACTACCGAGTCAAGTTCGGGCCCTCGCCAAGATTCGAGGCTAAGCACATGGTCAAGTTTAGGCACACCAATCCGAGCTTCGGGTCTTTAAGTAGCCAACCTCAAGAATCGAGCAACTCGGATTTTACACTCCGCTAGTCAAGTCCAGGCCCCTTTATTAATGTTCAAGTCAAAACTCAATCCACATAAATTCAAATCGGCATAACGAGTAAGTACCCTTATCTGTCTACATTGACCTTCGTCTTTCCATACTCGGTCAAAGTGGGGGCTAACTATAGACACCTAAAAAGTGTCATCCCTTTCCTTTTTTGTTTATATTGTTGACCCGATGATGAGATCCGGAGTCTTGTTTGAGGATTTGGATCACGAGATATATCCGATTGGTGCGACAAAAGTCGATAAACCATAAAGAAACCATTAACACAACAAAAAACAACCTTCTTTGCTTTAGGTCAACCCACAAACCCATTTTCTTTCGAGCTGGACCAAGCTCGGGTCGGGCTCCCAACCAGGAAACCCAAATCGGCACCAAAAATAAGACACGCCAAAAATAGAAACCTATAAAAATCAAAACCCGCTAAAAATGGAAACTTTCCATTTTGGAAAGATGTTATGGCCGGCGCCCCCTACCAGTATTTTTCACTCAAAACGTTGTGCTTTGGCCGAGACTCCTATTGCAACACGAAAGGGCATGAAAACCTAGGAGGACATAGCATGGCTGGCGCCTCCTACCCATTATTTCGCCACAAAACGATGTGTTTTGGCCTCGAAGACTCCCTGGGCAGCATGGAAGGGCACGGAACCCTAGGCAACACCCCGGTGGCCGGCGCCCCTACTCGGTTTTACTCGGTTTTATCATGATTCTATCGGGTTCAATCTTCACATTATCCTAGCACTGGTTCTGCAGCCTAATTCGGAAGGTTGGCCCGAGCCTAGGTCATTCCTTGACCTAGCCTCTCCTTATAAATAAAGAGATTATGTTCCTATTTCATAAATGGCTTATCCCTCGGCGTCACGCTGCTGAAATTTGATTAAGAGCTACTAAATACTCCCATCGGTTCCGATCTCTTGGTCTTTTTTAGCTTATTCTCATTCTACTCTTCCATCAGTCATACATCTACCTACCTATCTCCACAAAATACTTACAAAAAGCTCCTTTAATTCACCACCGTCGTATCACCGGATCCAGATTCGAGATCCGGATCAGCAGGTGGGACAACCCGAGGGCACCGATTCAATCTTCAAAACGGTTTACTTGTTTATTTATGTTTTCTTTATCGCTTTCCGTATTGTGGAGAAGAATTGTATCGCATTAATTTCCTCCTCGCTCTGATGTAATCCTTTTAATTTTTTGTTTTTTCTTTTCTTTTCGCTTTTACTTTCTTTACCTCTTTCTTTACCACTTTCCTAATTATTATTCTGGTTGCTTTAATTTTCATTTTGCACGTTTCTTACTTGTTTGTTTTACGTTATTCGATTCACTACTGAAACTATTAATAGCCGTCTCCGGACGGGTAGAACGAAAGGTTTATCCTCGCGTTTCGTACCCTCGCCCTCGAATCCGGACCAATGGAGTCATTTTTCATCTTTTTCAGCCTTAGTTTCTCCCATACTAAGATAGGAAAGGTAAACTTTACTTGATTTTTGTTATTTTTCTTTCTTAAAAGCTTATTGGCGACTCCCTTTCGCTTTATTTCTTCTAGATCCGCTTCCTGGCTATTTTTACTGCAGGATAAGAAAAAAGGCTTTGGATCCGCCAAGTTAGGCTAGAGGCCGAGGTTGACTGTCTCGGCCTTGGTCCCTACCCGGCGCCAGACCACCATTAGGTGTAGGTTGTCGCCTGTACCAAGTGGTCGGTAGGCGGGGCTCGAGGTCCAAGCTGGTGTTTTCAAACCGAGTTTGGCCATAGAGCCTTACAGCAGAAACAAAAACCCCACCTTATTATTTTGTTCAATTAAGAAATAATATCCCGACACCTTTTGAAAATAATTGCCAAAATAAAATAATTAATAAAACTATCATTCAAACTTTACCGAATTCATTTTAAATCGGATTTAATAAAATTCGGAAACCTTAATAAGAGGTTCATCCCCACATTTCAAAACCATCTTCAAAAACTCTAAGGTGTTGTTTGGGCTTGGTTTATAAAAAGCTGTTTTTGTTTCGAAAAATAGTTTTCTAAAAGTAGTTTTTGAAGAAATTATGAAATGTTTGGCCTTAAAGACTCGGACTACGAAACTAAATCATTCTAAGTACTACCTAAGGACTCGGGGATAAACCTCATCCCTCCTAAGTTTTGATTACAAGTCATTCCGAGTGTTATAGAAACTCCTACATAAGTTTTCATTCGATTATCACTGAATCGAAATCACATTCCTGTTTATCCTCTCACATTGACATTTACGAGTCACTCGGACACCACTCAGATTTATCGTATATTCAAATAATCTCACTAACACTTCTTATCCGAGTTTTGATCGCATATCTTGAAGTAAAGTGAATTACGGTGTTAATTCATCTTTCTAAGTCGATACGTTTGTTTGAGAATTGTTTGTCCGGATCAAGTGCTTATACTATGATGTTTTCACTCTAATAACTTGATCTTTCTTAGGACTAACTCCGATGGAATTTGAGTTTAGACTCGGAAAATTCCACTCTTCTAGGCCCGAGATAATTATGCACCTAATTATCTTAATTAAATTATTATATGTGCCTAATCTTGGACCAAAGTATTTTATATTTTGAGAACCAAAATTATTTACTTTTGTAAGCTATCTAAAAGAGGTTATCCTATTTTTGAATTACAAAAGTAACCGGCTTCAAGTTGTGAATCACCAACGAGACAAGGCTTTTCTACTTCGAACAAGGCCCGGACGTTGTGTCAAGGTTGTCTATTTCCAAAACTATAAAACTTCAATAATAAGCTCAATGGTGGTTTCCACCTTACTTTTCGAGACATCACCAGCTATCCGGAATACCTTTAGGAGCCAAGAGTCGTTGCACAACATTCACATCCCAATGGATCGGTTCCGAGCAACTTAGAAGAACTGTTACAACGAGTTAAGAAGGACTTCGTTCGGAAATTAGTCACAACACCTAATCTGCTTGGTCATCTATAAATAAAATCCAACTCTCAAGACTTGAAGATTGCTGGAATTATTGTTGACACACATTACTTAAGAAAAAGTCATTGTATTCATACTCAATCTTCTATTTTACAATTCCCGACTTGTAAATCATACTTTCGAGTTGTAAAGTCTTGTAATCGGTTACATACTCTTTCTTACTTTCTGAGTAAAGTCCCTTGACTGAGTTGTAAGGGTTAACTCAGCTTAGTTGTCCCTAGCTGTAAAGGTTTACCTCGATTACGAAGTACTAGATTAGATAAGGGAATTTCTAAGTATAGGAAAACTTTGTAAGGAATTATTTATGGGAGCAATTCTGGTTGAGTCGATCTGCTTGTATTTTGTGAATTCAAAATAGTGGATTTGACTTGGTGCTTGGACTAGCACTGTCCATGGTTTTTGCCCCGGGAGGGTTTGCACGTATCTCCGAGTTTACAATTTTCTAAGTCCAATCTAGACTCGGATTGTCCGATTCATTCTTTTCAAGCTTATTCTATCAAAGTTTGTTAAAATTTCCTCATCACCCTATTCACCCTCGTCTACGGTGACTAAGACTCTCTAAGAGCAAACCTTCAATTGGTATCGAGCCTAACCTTTCGGAAAGGGTCCAACAACCTAAAGGTCTAAAGATCGGATGGCTCGGAACAACAAAGAGTTTGATTGTAACGCCCCAATACGTAACCACATAAATAAGTAATTAGCAGCGGAAGACTTGTAAATTGGGAGACGTTACACTGTTTTCAGAATGAAAACAGGCAAATTCATCTCGAGCAAATTAATTATTCAAACAATTTATGTAACAGTCCATCCCAATTTTTCTTCACGAGAAAATGAAATTTTCAAAATCCGAGGATCAGCTGGAAAGGAATCATGAGCCAAGAGACCAAGGGAGGGACTAGCATGTGTGGGGTCAAGACGAGCAGGTATTCATCACTTCTCCGACCAGCGAGTATCTTTTTCTTCCTCTTTAAACTTTAGGCGTGATTGTGAATAGTCCGTCATTCGCTCGACTTCCTAAAAATTTTAAAACATAAAACAATGGATGTGTGAGCTAGAAGCTAAGTACGTTTTCCTTATAAAATAAAATTATAATTTACGTGCTCTTAAATCATGCATATCTTAAATCATTTTTCTTGAATAACCGGTTTGCAAACTTGTCAATTACCGATTTGCTTTTCCGATTTAGCCAAACTTAGGACCCGTCTCGTGAAATAATCAATCATGGAATCCGACTCCTGGGTTCATTGAGCCCTTAGGCCGTCGGCTGTGAACAATTGAAACATTAAACGATTAAACGATTAACACTTGTGTGAACAATTGAACGATTTACAATTCCGTGAACAATTGAACGATTAATGATTCACGTGAACAATTGAACGATTAACGGTTAAATACTCCACTAGCGGACAACGTTGTCCAGGCATCCCCGGATCAAAAATTTATGATTATGATTGCAATTACGATTACGATTACGATTACGGTTACGATTACGATCACATTCATTCATGGATCATCATAACGATTAATGGGTCCTTTGCATAGCCAAATCATGATAAATTGTGAAAAACTTATTTATAAATGTAATGAATTGTAAGCACCAACTATTAATCTGTAAAAATTTTACTTTTAGCATATATGTAAAGGCAATAAGGTACCTCAAGCATGCCGAAAACTTCAATTGCTGATTGTTTCGCAACACAATTTCAATTCGATTTCTGTTTCCAAAACGAATCTAGTTTTGTAGATTATTAGTCTTTTAATAATATTTATATGCATTTACGATCACCAAACTTTTACTTTTCGAGTACCTATCCATATTGTTTCCTTTTGATCTCAATATTTGTACATTTCCCAGAAATAAGCTATTGATGATATAGTTTGAAATTGTATATAACAATTGATGAGTTTAATTCCCCATTTTTGTAACAAAACTCAAGTTTGATCTTTTGCTTCTATCACCTCTAATATGTGCTTAATATAGCCTAACCTTAATTGTACCACTCGTTTCATCTAGTATGCCCAGGATGTCCGCTTATCTATAAACCAAATATACTTCCTACTTAAGGTGTCGGTTTGGTTTTCTAATTTTCTAAAAATTTTGGCAAAATTTCGTTTGAAACATGGCCTAACCATTAGGCTAAAAGCCTTAAAAACCTGCATAAAATCCATAACAAAACTCAACAAGCCACACGCTCGAGTACACAACTCAACGGTCACACGCCGGAGTATATTTACAACCAACAAAACCAAGTTTCAAACCAGTATATAAACCAAGTTACAATCTCGTCAATATTCTCATTTTCTTGTGCTCATGAACTTTTCGATTTTTTATCATTACAAGAACCTTCATACATATATATTTATAGCTAAGGCTTCGGTTAAGCAATTTAATCATAGAAATCCCGATTATCGGGAGATGGCTCCGTACGATTAATTCCTTTATGAGTACTACCAACAATCAGTTAATGTTTTAGTATGTCGTAGACAAAATAGTGAAATTCATTAATATTTTAACATGTTAACATTTAAATATTTTGAAAAGTACAAATAGTAACGTACCTAAGTTAGTTGTTCGTTTTCCTTTAAATATCGTTTTCGTTATTTTCTTTGAACATGTCGTTTCCGTCGTTTTTCTGTTTTCGGAAGTAATTTGATCCGTTAAGTTATGTCTCTATTCAGATTGTCATACTACTTTTTCTTTTTCTTTTTCTTTCTCTTTTTGTAAACTCTTACATTCGGTTTCTTTTAATTTATCACTTGTCGCTCAAAATTCGTTTAAACTTAAAAACTCTCACAATTTTATAAAGATCTATTCTTCCTCCCTACTCAACTCGATTCAACATTCAGAATTTCTTTTCGATCCTAATCTCTCTTTCAATAATATCCCGGACCTTCTTAAGATCATTCCTCACTTAGTCATGCATGTTTCATTATAATCTAAGCGAGTTATGGCCTTATTTTTCACCTCATCCCAACTTACATCAACAAGATCTCTGTTAATTCCAATAAAACATTCAACTTCATCGGCTAATTTACATTTATTTCATATTTTCAATCCAAACTTAGCATACCCAATTTCCATTTAATTCACACACATTAATATACGAGATACTCTATCAAATTTCCCCTTTCAAATTGATTCACTCTTGCTTAACTAAACCAATATTCAATCACATTAATTTGCTCAAGTTTAGCCCACATACACAAATAAATTCAATCTTCCATCAATCTCCAATTACACATCCTTGGAAATCAACTCACAATAATATATACATACTCATTCTTCAATCATCCTCAATATCGTTCCTCCAATTCTTCCACAACCAAATAATTCATACATACTCATATAGAAGTTTAACAAGCACGTTCACAATTATAAATAAACCCCAAATCAATTTCCAATTCCATATTACCACATACTAAACCCTAAATTCAATCTTATTTGTTCGCAAGATTCTTTCAATTCCACCACAACTAATTCAAAACTCACATTAACTCTGTCTAATTCTTTAATTACAACATAAATTTGTGATAAAAATTTGCTCAGAAATGGAGAATTAGAGATATACCTCAAAGGAGTTAGATGTGGAAAAAAAAAAAGCGGTGGAAGTTCCGGTGGTAGAGCTAGAGTGTCGAGGTGCGCGGTGGACTCGTGGACAGCGACTTCAGGTGTTGGACGGTGACTAGAGGACGGTGCCATCCCCCATCGAGCGGTGGCGGCAGCAACAGAGGGCAAGACAGCCCCTTCTTGGCGCAGAACGGATCGAAGAGGAGAGAGACAGATGCGCTAGAGGTAACAAGGTGGCGGCCGAGGCAGCGGCAGCGGCGGCCTCACGGCGGCGAAGAGGCCAGCGATCGATGGTCTATGGTGGCAGCATAGGCGGCGGTGAAGGAGGAGAGGAAAGAGAGGTAAGAGTGAGAGTGAAGAAGGGGAATGAATGATATTTACTTGCTTTTCAAACTCCTTCCCCTCCTTTGCTGATTTTCCCGATGCCTCTACAATCTACTTCTCTTTCTTTTATTTTTTTCTTTTTATCGTGAAAATATTAACATCTTTTTTTTTTTTTTTTTGTCTTTTACTACTAATTTATCACATGGTTAAGTATTTAACTAAACGTAGCCCATTTTTATTTACATATATATATATATATATATATATATATATATAATTTTTTTCTATCCTTTTTATATTTACTTATTATTTATATATAAATAAATCGTGTTTGAGACACAATTTTAGATTATTTGGGTGTACATACGAGTTCTTCACACAAATGTAAATCTGTACAAATTACTTATTATTATTATTATTATTTATGATTATTAAATTTGTTTGCATCATTTATTTCGGTTTCAAGTTTTGTAGTGGCTCACTACTCTTGAACAATATTAAGGCGATACAATACGAATTTAAGTAATTAAATGCAAAAGTTTTGGGGTGTTACATCGATGAAGGAAGATCTTCCAGCAGACCACCTAAGTTCAAAGGATCAAACTTCGTGCACTCTGGAAGAAGCTAATGTGAGCTCTTCAAGATGGAGCAAGAAGAAAACATCACTCGGATGTTTATACGCTTCACCGAGATTACAAACAATCTCAAATCTCTAGGTAGAAAGATTTCCCATGAAGAAATGTGCGAGAAAAATTTTAAGAAGTCTACCCAAGAGAAAATGGGGTCCCAAGGTGACTGCCATTGAGGAAGCTCATAACCTCTTTCAACCAAAGCCGGTCGAACCGATTGGGAAGTTACTTACCCATGAAATCCATCCGGAAGAAGAGGATGCCAAGGTCGGCACCAAAAAGAACATTGCGCTGAAAGCCTCATAAAGCAGAGGAGAAAACCCGAGTTCCTCAAATTCGAGAGGAAGATCCCATGGCACTCATTGCTCGAGGCTTGAAAAGAATGATGAAGCACAAGAAATGGGAAAAGAGGCCAAGGGAAGAGTTCTATAAGAAAGATAAGAAAGACAGAAAAGGTAAACATTCCTCCCCTTCAAAGTTATCTTTAACTAAGAACTCGACTATTTTGAATGTGACAGACAAAGATCACATAGTCAAAGACTGTCCAAGGAGAAAGAGGGACAAAAAGAAAAAGGCTATGATGGCCACATGGAGTGATGAAGACTCATCTGAAAAAGATGAAGATTCCGATGACTCAAAGTGTCCGATGGCATTAATAGACTCGTAAGCTGAATCCGAGTCGGGCTCGACAACTCGGACACCGAGGAGACATATCCTCGGGAGGTAATTGAATACTTTCTCAAGTTCTCTAAAGTTGATTTAGCTAAATATATTTATACTTTGGAAGAAAAGTCAAATTCTGATTCTTCTCAATTCAAAGAACAACTTGAGTCTCTCACTTTTGAGAGCATTGGTTTGAAAATTGAATTGGAAAAGCTGAGACTTACTCTAAGAGAACTCAAGACTAGGACTCAAACTAATAAGACCGAGTCCGAGTCACTTAGAAGAGAGAATAAGAATCTAAAACAAAAGCTCAATAAGTCTCAAGAGCTTGTTTTGATATTTACTCAAGGTCCGAAAAACCTTGACATGCTTTTAGGCTCTCAATCTGTCTCCTTCAGCAAGGAAGGACTTGGTTTTAACGAAGCAAAGGAATCAAATTCCTACTCGGATCTTTTTAAAAGGATTCCGAACTATAAAGTTCGGGAAGGCTGAGCATGGACCCATTCATAAAAATGAAAGGAGGACTGAGCCTAGACCAGACCTACAAGAGAAAACCTTCTCCACATGTTTATAAAAGAAAAGATTTTCAAAAGAAAGAGACACGAGACTTAGTTTTCTAAGAGGAAGACTCGGAATCATACCAAACCCCAAAGTAATTCAAATTTGGGTTCCCAAGAGTCTTCTTCCTCGAGAAAAGACCACGATAAAGGGAGTTACTGAGTTCATTAGAGGAAGTGAGAAGGGTTAGTGTGTTTCTAACCCGCGAGTAACTCAAAAAAGACAAAAGGTCATTGGTACCTAAATAGTAGATGCTCACGCCATATGTCGGAAGATTCAAGACTCTTTTTTGAGTTGGAAGATTACAAAGGAGGCAAAGTCACTTTTGGAGATGATAGTAAGGGCAAGATAGTTGGAATAGGCAAGATTGGGAAAGGAGACAACCTGGTCAGCCCAAGTATATCTTGTCAAGGGATTAAAGTACAATCTTCTTAGCATCTCTCAATTGTGCGACAAGGGTCAAGAGGTAAGGTTCACTAAGACAACTTGCTATATTTCCGATGCAACCACCAAAGAGACTAAGCTCTCAGGTAGGAGATAAGGTAATACCTACACTATTCCTCTTTTTGATCCAAGTCAGAATTTATCTTGTTTAAAAGCATCTTTGCATGATGTTTCTTGGACATGGCATCGTAGACTAGGTCATGTTAGTATGCATACTATCAAGAAGCTAGCATCTCAAGGATTAGTTAGAGGTTTACCTAACTGTGCATTTAAGAAAAATAAAATTTGTGAAGCATGCACAAAAGGGAAACAAGTCGGATCATCTTTCAAATCTCTCAAAGCTGTTTCCACATCCATGGTGCTTGAAATGTTGCATATGGATCTATGTTGTGAAATCCCTATAAAGAGTCTCGGAGATAAATCATATGTACTTGTAATTGTTGATGACTACTCACGATTTACCCGGGTTTGTTTTCTTAAGCATAAAAATGAAGCTTTCAAAGAGTTCGAGCAAGCTCTGCATGAAATTTCAAGTAGAGTCTCGGACTTAGATCGGAATAATTCGAACTAACTATGGAAGGGAGTTCGATTACTCGAGACTTGCAGAGTTCTGCGACAAGAATGGTATCTCTCACAACTTCTTAGCACCCGGAACTCCTCAACAGAATGGGGTAGTACGAGAGAAAGAACTGAACACTTGAAGAAATAGGAAGAACAATGATGATTGAACATGATCTGTCGTACTATTTCGGGCCGAGGCGATCAACACAGACAAACTACACACTCGAACGGATGCCTCATCGGACCTATTTTGAAGAAAACTCCATACGAGCTCTACAAGGGAAAGAAACCCAACATCTCATACTTCAAACTCTTCGGATGTAAGTTATGTTTACAAAAATGGTAAGGATCACTCGACCAAGTTTGATGCTCGGTCAGATGAAGGTATATTTCTTGGTTATTCATCTCATAATAAAGCATATCGCATTTTCAATAAAAGAACTAACAAAGTGGAAGAAAGCATCCACGTTGTGTTTGATGAGATTGATCGGGGAAAACCAAGTGAGTCAACGTTCTCAAATCGAAACTCGGTCGAGATGAAGATGATCCTCGCTGAAGCTAAGCTCGGACGAGTAAAAGAAAAGCAGCTCGGAATGTCTTGACTTAGACCGAACCAGCTCAAGAACCAACTCGGAATGCTGAAAGCCAAATAGATGAGCAAGCTCGGTTAGATCCGATCACCGAAGATCAACCAGTTCAACCCACAAATCCGGTGAACCGGAGAATAGGTAGAGCATTCAAATATGTTTCGAGCCACCCACTTGAGAACATATTTTCTTACATCAACAAGTGGGGTAAGAACTTGTTCTTCTTTACAAAATCTATGTGCATTCACTACATTCATATCATTAACCGAACCTAGAAATGCACTAGAGGCCCTAAATGAACCTGATTGAGTAGAGGCCACGCAAGAGAAACTTAATCAATTTGAGAGAAACCAAGTATGGACTTTGACCGAATAACCTTCGACCACCCGATCATAGGAACAAAATGGGTTTTCAAGAACAAACTGGATGAGGATAGGTTGGTAATCGAAATAAGGCTAGACTTGTAGCTCAAGGTTACAATCAAGAAGAAGGGATTGATTGTGGGGAAACCTTTGCACCAGATTGCTAGGATTGAAGTAATCGAGAATCCTTTTGGCATTTGCATCAAGCATGAATATTAAATTGTATCAAATGGATGTCAAATGTGCTTTTCTGAATGGTTTCATTCAAGAGAAATTCTATGTCGAGCAACCCCTGGATTTGAAAATTCAGAATTTCCAAATCATGTTTTCAAGTTGCAAAAGACTCTTTATGATCTTAAACAAGCTCCCAGAGCTTGTTATGAAAATAATTTCAAAAGAGGTCAAATTGACAAAACTCTTTTCATAAAAACCAAAGGGAAAGACTTTCTTATTGCTCGGATCTATGTTGATGATATAATTTTTGGAGCTACTAATGAAAATCTCTGTCGAGATTTTTCCGAGTTAATGAGACAGAATTCCAAATGAGCATGATGGGAGAGCTCAATTTCTTTCTTAATCTACAAATCAAGCAAGACAAAGATGGCATCTATGTCCATCAATCTAAGTATACAAAGGAATTGCTGAAGAAGTACAAGCTTCAAGACGCAAAACATGCAGACAACACCAATGAGTAGCAACATGAAACTAGACTCGGATGAGAAAGGTAAAGCGATAGATCAAAAACTCTATCGAGGTATGATTGGATCTCTGCTATATCTTACATCCATTAGGCTAGACATTATGTTTAGTGTATGTCTCGTGTGTAAGATTCCAAGCTAATCTAAAGACTCATATCTCACTCGCATTGAAGAGAAGTTTTAGATATCTTGCAGGGACTCGGAATCTAGGTCTATGGTTTTCAAGAGACTCAAAACCGAACCTCACCTGGATACTCGGATGCCGACTATGCTGGATACAAGGTTGATAGAAAGAGTTCCTCAGGAGCATGCCAGTTTCAGGTTAATCCCTTATATCTTGGCACTCAAAGAAGCGTAACTCGGTCGCTCTATCAATCGATGAAGCTGAGCACATTGCAACTGGAGCATGTTGTGCTCAAATTCTATGGATCAAGTAACACTTGAAAGACCTTGGACTTTCATTCAAATCAATTCCAATCAAGTGTGACAATCGGAGTGCAATCAGCATCACTAAGAATCCGAGTTCGAGCACTCAAAGACAAAGCATATTGAGGTCGGTATCATTTTCCGAGAGACCATTATGAGAAAGGTGATATTGAACTTGAATTCATTCCTACAAAATTTCAATTAGCGGATATCTTTACTAAGCCACTTAGTGAGGATCAATTTTGTTTTATTAGAAATGAACTTGGCATGATAAATGCATGATTATGTGTTTTCTAAGAGAAATTATCTTGCATCACTATGTGTTTTGTGTTTCCTTTCTTTGTCTTAATAACAACTAGCTTTGAGTTACACGCAATGCGTGTACGACTGATATATAATAATTTTTATTGTATTTAAACTTATATTGTGGTAAATATTAATAAATTAAATAAAAGAGAACAACGATAGTTTAAGTTAATTAAAATAATATTTGCGTAATAACTAACAAAGAGTTAAATCTTAAAAGGATAAGCGTTGCATGACTATAATATTTAGAAGATGAAAAAAGAACACAAAAATAAATAAATCAAGTATAAACTTTTATTTTTATTATGAAAGAACAAAATCAATAAGACTTGAAGTTCATGACAATATATCAAACATTCTTGCTCTAAGTATGTGATTTTTTTAACTTTTAAGTACCATATATTAATCATTAGAGTCATGTTTGTCCCTTTTTTTTTTTCTCATGCACCTTGTAATCTGGTATTTTTATGGACTAAGACAATAATATATAATTATTAAATTGGTAAAGTATACTTAAAATGGGTAATATTAATGTAAATTTAGGATGTATTGTTTGTGTATTTAGAATAATTTCACAAAATATTGAACAAATGTATAAAATTTTACCATGTTAGAAAGGAAACATTTAATAAAGAGGAAAACAAAGTTTGAGTAGGGAGTAATCGTATATTGATAAAAATAAAAAATAAAAAAGACTGTCATCAAATCACAAAGTAACTTATATTAATTGGAAAAAATTATTCTAATTTTAAGATTAATGTAATAATTGTTTACCGTCCATAAAAAAATAAAGAAATTTAGTAATTATATTACAATAATTTAAATTTAATAATCGAATGGTTAAGATATAACAAAGCCTACATCATAACTTTCTATTTAAAAAGCATATATCACAACATGAAAAAATCATACAATTCCCATGCAGTTAACAATTTAGAAAAATATTCATTGCAATTGGAATCTAATAGATATAAAAATATATTTTATAATTCAAATCTAATAAACAATTTAGAAAAAGAGGAGGGGGAAGGGATGCGTAGCTGGGTAATTGCATTGAGGGAAAGAGAAAAAGGGAAAAGGGGGAAGGTAGTTGCATAGAGAGAAAGGTAAGAGAAAGGGATAGGAGAAGAGAGAAAAAATAAAATAATAATTTTTTTGGCAAATGAAAATAAAATAATTATAAAAGATAGTTTTAACCCTATAATTTAAGTTAAAAAGCGTAAATGTAATATATCAAAATTTATACATCACTAAATTCATCTTCCCTTTATATATAATATAGATATAGAATATAGATATAAATAGATATGTGGGAAATAAAAAGGTGTTCTTATAAAGTTCGACTCTACAATATGCATTTTCATCTTTTCTTTCTTTTTTTTTAAAAACCGACGGACGTTAATAGATAGTAAATTATATTAGCATGCATGGATCATATGTGAAAATTTAGCTCAAAATGTATTGAATTTTTAACAAAAGGTATTACACTTAATTGGAAAGTAATCAAATTCTCTATGCACATCATCATAATCTCCACACTCGGTCTATCGATATAAATCTTCAACAAATCCGAATGAGAGTTAGAGAAAAATTATACACAATTACCAAACAATAAAATAAATAAATAAACCAATCATTCCATTAACTCACTGTTAAATTGAATCATATATACATGTGTTTTGAAAATGTTAAACGTGAGTGGTTTTTTTAATTTAATTTCTTTTGGAAATAATTATTTTTATGTATGAGTAACTAATCTCTATAAGTTTATGCAAAATAAGGGTATAATTGATAAATTAAAATTTATACAATAATAAAAAGGTCTTATCTTTATATATTACATAGATAAGTTTAATGATTTAATAATTTGTGACTATTTTATCCTTAAAATATAAGTTATATGAAGGGTAAAAAAAAAAAGAAAAGTAAAAGTTATAAAACAATAGAGAAGTCTTGGCCTTATATACAAAACAGATAGATAGGTAGATATATAAAGGGAATAAATTATCTAAATTCTATATGTTATAAAGGTAATTTATATCAATAATATTTATTTATTTATCCAAGTCCGAACTTTAAATTTAGACTTTATGTATTTAATTTTTTAAGATAATTTAATTTTCTTATTTTATCAAGGGTAGTTTATATAAAAAAATTCTTCATGTATCTTTATAATTATGTTAGATTAAAAATAGTTAATAAATTGCATAAAAAATAGTTAATAAATTTGATAAAAAATTAACGGGACTTGGGTATGTGTGTGTGTGAGAGAGAGAGAGAGAGAAAAGGGCAGGCGAAGGGGGTTAACTGGAGAGAGAGAGAGAGGGGTAGCTGGAGAGAGAGAGGGAAAGGTGGTAATTGGAAAGAAAGTAACTACATTAAATATAATTATATTTTTATCCTTAAAATTTAAGTTAAAGAAGGGATAAATATAGCAAATTAAAATTATATAGCACTTTATTCTTCTCTTTATATATAACATAGATTATTCAGTTGACCCAATGATACCTGAGTTAGGAGTTATTTGTTTGCGCTTTCTAAGTCTTTTAGAAACCATACCGAGTCGGACTCGGTTTTTGAGAAAGATGGACTTCAAACTTCGAAATCATCTCTAGGTCAGTGGAGAATTTCATAAATTTCTTTTAAAATTTCTCTCTCTCTCTCTCTCTCTCTCTCTCTCTCTATGCCAAGCGCATCAATCGGTGAACTAGTCATTTGGAGACAAACACTCGGAATTCTAACCGTTGAAGAGCATAACGGACATGCCTGTCCGAGGCGATCGTTGTAGGTTTAGGTCAAAACGAATCATCGAAGGACATTCCTTTCACTATAAATAGCATCCCTTTTCCTTCATTTCGCTACTTTACTCTCTGCTGACCTAAATTTTCACTCACTTACTCTCGCAATCTAAGCTCTCAGCGTTCTCGGCACTCTCAGTACTCTCTCTCTCTCTCTCTCTCTCTCTCTCTCTCTCTCTCTCTCTCTCTCTCTCTCTCTCAGTTCTTCGAGTTCACTCTCTTTCTTCTCAAACACTTCAACCATGCCTAAGAGAGGTTCCGCTCGGACTTTCTAGGATCCGCAACAAAGAAGCCTAGAACCAAAACAAACCCAAGAGGGTCCTTCTAACCCTTCCAAAATCCTAGTCACCCAACATCTCACATTGGATGACAAGTTCTTTCTAACCACAACCTTTTCGTGGTTGAAGCACATCAAAACCACCAGAGTATATATCTTTCTATGCTTCAGTGAGTTCATATACCCATAACTTCTTGTTGAGTTCTACCCAAACCTTTCTTGCTCCGAGGGGGTCATCACCTTCAAAGTTTGCAATATAGTGGTACGCATAAATCTCTCTCTCCACCATCGTCTTTTTAAAGTTTTATCTATCTTCCTTAACTGCAATCCTATTCCTTTCAACGAGATTGCAGATAAGATCTTCGAAAAATACGCCAAGGAAGTCTAAAAGCGATTAACGGGATACTTTTTCATCCATTTTTATTTGCCATATCTGCTTTTGCAACCTATTTTAGAGAACTTGGAAGCTTCCCAAATTCTATTAAAAAGATAGTCTTATTAGGGATGTAATAACCATAGAAGATGATATTATTGAGTTTTTTAATAATTGATTAACATTCTAACTTTACCTCTCTTTTCTTCAGAATGATTAATTACCATGAATGTCGGACTTATGTGAGGACTCTTATTGTTCTTAATTAATCCTTTTTCTACGAGTTATTCAATTTGTTTATGGAATTCTTGAATGGCTTGGTAGGTACACCCCTTTTTTTTTCAAATAATGGTATAATGATTTAGCAATGTAATTTTCACAAATGTGTTATCTTTATCCAAAAATTTTAGAGGATTATCATAATAGAGTTCTTTGCATAATGCTTCTTATAGCTCAATAATTTCCTCTTTAACGTTATGCTCAAGTGGAGAAATTTCTAAAGTAGTTTCTCCTTGAGTAGGTAATACCTTCTTATCATGCTTGTTGCATGTAAAATCAACTATATGATAAGTATAAGCCTTATTTAACTTATTAATAGGGATAGAATGACCATTTATGGTGATTATAATTTTCTTTGTGGCTCAAGCGCGTGGAGGAAATAACCTTTGAAAATTATTGCTAATTATCATATCTTGTGATGGTCGTTTAATTGTCCATAATACTAGTATTATACATTGGACACCAACTATTTTAATAGGAACTTTTTCTTCATAATCTCATATTTTCCACATGAAATCTGGAAATGATGATCTTTTAACAAAACATATAAAACAATCACTATCAATATAAGCACATTATTTATACTTATGATATCCTTCTAAACATATGCTTACTAGGATGTAAATGCTCTTAGGGTTGGTCTTAGTGATCTCATATGATTTCTCTACCACCATATGGTTTAATTCATCTTCATAAATTAACTCACTAATGGTTCTTGTTTTATAATCAATGACCTTTTGACCAAAACATGCACTTCCATCTGCACTTCGTCTTAAAGTTTCGAACCTCATGCCACTCATTTCAATAGTCATGCTCATTCTGTCATCTTCTTTGGTGGATGAGGTCTCTTTTCCCATTGAGGTTCTGTACTCATACTTTTTTATTAAATGAGGTTTTTCCTCCCATTCTGATCTACTACCCATACTCCTCAATAGCTAGGGGTTTATGATTATTTTTTTCATTTTCATAAATTTTGATAATATTTTTCTTATTATGGTTAATTTTTGTTGGATTGGAGAAACTACTAATCTAAGATTTATCTTTATTTGTCTGTGAATTTGATTGGATTATTTGAATCGTTTGCTTAGGGGTATGACATTCAAATTTCTCGTCTTTTATCATAGTTACTTTAGTTTTGGGATCTATAGTGTTATCCAATTTATAAATGATTTTTGGAATATTCTTAAATGATAATCACCTCTTTTCATCTCCATTCCTACTATCTTTATTTTGAGTGATAAGAATTCTTAGTAAATTCATTCTTGATGCTTCTATAATATCCAAGTCGGCAATTTAAACCAATGGAACCATTACATAAGTTTGTATGCATTCATATGATTATTCGATTATTGAACTTCGTGTGCCTAATATCACATAGTAAAAAATAAAGGTCAAAATCTCTAATCTCTACCATAATATTGTAATAAGTGTGATATGCACTTGAACACTCCTAACATGAATATATCTATGTCTTTTATCCTTATTATGCTTAAGGGTATTGTCACAATTAATGAGATTAACTTCGCCAACATCATACTCACAATCTTTAATTTCAATATCTCCTTCCAAGATTTTACACACATATTTACTCTTAAGTTGAAATAAAGATTTCTTATATATCATATCTTTAGAGATAATTAGATCACCTTCATTTTCATTTTCATCTATAACGAGCTTTTCACCATGAAATCTCCTAGAGTGATTTCATTACTTTCCATCATAAAACTATGTTCTTCATATTTAATGTCTACATATTCATCTTCGATGACAATCTCAACGATTTATTTATTTTTTTAATGTATGGTCAAGCGTTCATCTTAGCTAAGCTCAACATAGTCTAAGCTCAACATCATATTCACAATCTTTAATGCGGTTGTTGTTCTTTCTATTTTGAGATTCGTTGGCATAACGCCCTATTGCTCTACACTCCCAACAATTTATAGCTATACTTTCTTGTCGGATAATACCTTATTAGTTTGAAATTTTCAGCAATTTTGTTATAACGTATTATCCGGCAGGAAAAAATAGCTACAAGTGTCTAAAAAAGAAGAAAGAGAAAGTTCTATGTTATTAATTTTTCTAGGCCACTCTCTGACCTTTTCTTCAAAATTAATTCTAGCATCTATAAATTTATTTTCAATTTGCTTACATAAAGTTTTAAAACTCGTTTTTGCCTTCTTCATTTAATGAATCATATTAATCAGCAATAATAACGAAAAAGCTATGTTCAATATAATTAAGAAATTTTTTATCGATCCATGTCTGTATTATAATGTTTAAGACACTTGTTCATTACACGTTTTCAATATTCCAATATTCTTGTAACACCCCAAAACCCACCCTAGGAGTATTACACCGCCGCAGTTCCTCAAAGGAACTCCCAAGGCTCTGTCCGGCATTGGTTTGACTGTCTAACTCAACTCAAGGACAATAAGGATGGTTTTCCGAAAGGATTTGAGATTCCCTAAAAAATTTCGGCGAGTTCTGTTTGTAATATGGACTAACCCATAGGCTTAAAGCCGTACAATCCTGCAAGAAAAGCATCACATAACTCGACGAGCCACCCGCTCGGAGTATACAACTCAACGGCCACGCGCCGAGTCCAACCAATCAAGCGATAAAACTTACAACAATCTAAAAGGGTTTACTATACATATGGTACAAACTACATGAACTAAATTACAAATACAATACTTAGAAACATAAGAAATGCACATCCGCGATTCAAATCGCGCAGACAACCAACAAACGGCAATCAATGAGGTCCAGAATAAGCTAAGTGGCACACCCGAGAATGTACCGCAACACTGGGAGGGGGAAATTTGTGGGGGTGAGCAATAATCAACGGGCTCACCGGAGTCCTACACCCTTAAAATGGAAATTCTTTACACATAATACTCATAATAATCAAATCTGCGAAAACATAATAACGTAATAGAAATCTATATACTTTTCACCGAAATCTCTTGAAATAGTTTTCAACGTAACGATCATAACTTTTCAATCATTCAAAGCACGAATTGCAATCATTTTGAGAATTAAATCACTTTAAACAAGGTGAATTCATCTGCACTTTCTTTCAAATACTTTCAATCGGACATTGGATCACTTCTATCGAATCACTTCTCATAAATCATTTTCAATGAATTTCTTTCGGTGAATCACTTCCCGGGTTGGGGACTCGAACTAGCACTTCGCAATTTCTCATAATTTCTCCGATTTCTCTAGTTTCTCCGGGGCGCGACCCCAAATAAAAGGCTCCCGGGACCTATCTAGGAAGATTCCAATCGGGCGTCCCGGTACCCAGGACCCCTAGCTAGCCACCCCTAGCTAGAATCCTTCCTTGTGCTAAACGATCCAGGCAAAGTCGATTCACAACAGTTTCTTTAACACGTTCACTTACCAAGCTTGTTGCAAACAACATTCTCAAATCATTTTCACTTCATAAAAGCATGTTTTCACGTTTAAAAAGCATATATCACATAGTCACATTCAAGTATCATTCTGCATAAAACAAGGAACTTCTTTCAAAACCAACTTTTGAACAACGCTTAACACAATCACTTGCACATATAGCCACAATTCAACACAAATAGTCATTCTCAGCTTCTCTTCAACTAAACCTTTCTCAATTCTCTCATTTAGTAAGATTACTTCCTTTTTCCGAGCCACAATAATCATAAGTAATTACCATTAATCTCACATGTCCCAACTTCTCACAATTTACCGTCTTTGCTTCAATGTTTTCAGATTACACCTCCACATTACTAATCAACCTCTTCTTACTCATATTTAGTCGGATAGCTCTCATTCTTACTTCACTACTAAAATTCCTCTAGCTTCCTTCATCTCCAAGTGTAATTTGCTCTCATCTTAGGTTTCTATTTCATTAATCGCTCTTTCTCGTCCAAACTCAATCATACAGCTCTTAACCTCTTTTCATCGCTCCACTTCCGGTAACTCCGCTTATCTTCGAATTTACTTCAACCTCAAGGATTAATTATCTTTTGAACTCAATTATCCTAATACTCACCCACCTCTCACTCCAATGCCTCAATTGTGAATCACTCGGTGTGAACTCACACTCGTCTTTTATACTTAACTTGCTATTTCCCAATATAAGCCGTTGCCTTCCAACACAAAGAATTTAGGAAATCTCTAAGGTTCAACTGAAGCATCAATTCACAGTTTAAACCCAAATCACCATTTCTTCATTTCTAAGTGCTAATTGAGACCTTCACAATACTCTTTATACCTACACAACCTAATTCCTAAACTTTCAGCATCTCAACTCAGCCCTAACCAACTACTAAGCTCCTTCAGGTTTCTGATTCAGACTCAACAATTCCATTCGATTTTCTCATAACCTAATTTAGTGCTAACAATTTCCTGGCTTCGTTCTATCACATAAACATTCAATAATCACAACAAACACATTTGTATTTCGAAATTACTAATAGTTTAGAGTGTAAGGCTACCCACCTCGATTCAGGGATTGACAGTTTGCTGAGGTTTAGGTTAGCTGGATCGATTTCTCCTTTCCTTCCTCTACCCTTGCTGCCTGCCACCGGTTCTGCCGCCTTCCTCCGCGCCTGACACCGTCGCCGGTCGCGGTTCCGCGCTCACCGGCTGCCTCTGGTTCCCGTTCCTCACTTCCCCTGTTTCTGGTTCGTTATTCTTGGCCTCGGCTATCTCTCGACCGGGCCCTGCGCGCTCGCCGCCGGTCTTCCTCCCGGGCAGCCGTTACTTTCCCCGGTTTCCGGCCTCTCGGTTCTCCTCGCGCCTGCCCTGCTTCGATTCCTTCCTTCGCCCTCGTTCTACCTCAGTCTCTCGCCTTCTTTTCCCTTTCCTCGCGTCTGCTCGCATCGCCGACCGCCGACTTCGGTCCCGCGGTGGTCGCCCGTCCTCGCGGTCTCCTTCGCCGCGCGCTCGCCTCCCCCTCTCTCTCTCTCTTCCGTTCGGTGGTCCTCTCCCCTCCCCTGTTCTGTTTGCTCTGCCTCTGCTCTTCTCTTTCCCCTTTTTCGGTGGCTCTCAATAGGTGCAGCCAGCACCTGCTTACTCAACACTAATCCCTTTCTCCCTTTTCTTTTTTTTTCATCCTCAATATAATTAAACCCATGTGCGTAACATATGCGGTCTCCAATTAATACGTAGACTGGTCCGAGCAAACACTCGAAAACCGAATTAATACGCTTCACCAATAAGGAGTTACGCGAACTAATAATAACTCGCTCAAATTAATTTACGAAGTATCTAACCGCGTATAACTTGGTCTCTCGACATACTCCATTTAACCAAGGCTAAATAATTAGGCTCTAGCTCGTAAGACCACCTAACCCCAAAATTACGGGTCTTACAATTCTTCTCTATTATAAGCTCCATCTATGTTTTAACGTATAACTAGTTCAGTTTATAGGAGTAAGGCTAACATCTTCTAATGAAATTGTTTTCTTAGAAATGAATCCAAAAGTGAAATTCGTTATCCACTCAACTGCGACATACCTTGGTCAAAGAAAGTTTGTATTTCTTCTAGATAATTGTCTAAAATCTTTAGGATTGGGGACCATATTATTCACCATATTAGATTCAAAATCCTCTTCATTAAGATTTTATCCAACCTCATTAAACTCACCGTTTTCTACCATTTTTTATACTTCTTATTTAATTGTCTTTTTACTTCTTCTAATGGTAAGGTATTAATTTCATCCAATTTAATTAGGTTCATCTGTTGATAGATATCTTCTTCAAGATAGAGATAATTTATTTCTTCTTCTAAGATATTGAGTATTTCTTATTTATCAATAATAACACTCATTATCTTCTTTAATACTTCTGAATTTTGTTAGTTGTCAAACATATACTAAAGTTTATCTAGGTTATATTCTTTAAATTTCATTTTTATTTTCTGAGGTTTCTTCAACAGTTGGCTTTTCTTCGATTTTAATTCTTGCAAGGGAAATGAGATTTTATTTTTAGGATTTGATATGGATATTTATGTTGAAAAGGTACACTCTTGCCCAGATCAGTCTTACTACCACTATATCTGACTTTGTTAATTAAGGACAAACGTATTAATGATAATTTTTTAATTTCTTTAATCTCGGCCTTAATATTCTCTAATTTAATTTTTAACTCCAAAATTATATCAGAAATGTAGTTTAATTGTGGAGTTATAGATACATATCCTTCAAGAGTGTGCATAATATGAGAAAATTTCAAAACAAGACAAGGAGATGATGATTTAAATATTAATTACACTAATTAAAAGCATTAATTACAACTATAATTATTATTAAGGAAACCTAGACTCTAATACCAAATAAAACAACTCTCTCAATAATTTTAAGACATAATATAAAATAAATAATGCATACAGTATTACAGATACAATTAACATAATATTGGTGTCAAACATGAAAAAGCTAAAAAGTTAAAGGTAGTAAATAAAAATTTTAAAAATTTAGGGGCAACAGATGTAAATAGAAATAGTAATTTTGGGTGCATTTTATATTTTATACCAAAAGATAAGGGGATTTTAAATTTTTTGAAAATTATTTTTCTGTTAAATAGATAACACCACAACTTATAATTTGTCCTATATATATGAGATGAAACATTCATCGATAAGTGAAATGAGAAATAGGGAGGATAAAGGAAATAAAAATAAGGGACGATTATATTTGCAAAAGAATGTGACCCTAAGGTATCAAGAACTTCAATATTATTTATCATATGATAAAAATTTTTCTATGAAAAGATTGATCACCATAGGGGTGTGCAAAAAAACCAAAATCGAAAACTCGATCCGAAAAATCGAAAAATCGATCCAAAAATCGGTTAACCGAATAAATTTTTAAAGAAAATCGGTTCGGTTAACCGAATCGAAATTTTTTCCGATTCACAGATCGGTTACGGATCGGAACTTGAAAAATTCGGTTAACCGGCGGTTAACCGAACAGATTTTTTTAAAAAATCATATGTATATAATCTAAAAGTTGTTTTATGGGATTGAAAAAATATGTTTTGCTAGCCAAAAACTTCTCTTTTGTTGTATTTTACTGTTGTTAGATAGAAACTTGTATTTTGTTGTATTTACTTCCGTTTTATTTCATAAGTTATGTTTCAAATAACGGTTAACCGCTAAACCGAACCGAAAAATCGGTTAACCGAACCTTTCGGTTCGGTTACGGATCGAGATTTTGCCGATCCGATTTTTCGGTTAACCGAAAAATCGGATCAGTTACGGATCGGATTTTTAATTATCCGAAAGTTCGGTTAACCGAAATTGCAATTAACCGGTTTGCACACCCCTAGATCACCATGCTTTAGAATTGCTACAAGCATCCTTCAAGAAGTGAAGTAATTGGTAGATTGAAATGTGATCACATGTTGGATAATATTGATTAAGACATGCAAAATAGGTATACATAGTATGTCTTAATTATTAAAACATGATTTACAATTGTATATTAGTTTTAAGGTAGTTTGCTTATCTGTAATTCCTAATTATACAGTTATATATCATATATAGTATTTTTATTCACAGATTTCCTATTCAAACATATAAATGTACATATTTCATTTACCTAATTGATTTGATATGTTGTTCTTTTCCCTTTTTTTCTTCCATCTACTCTACTGACTTTGTTTACAATGGCTCTATAAAAAGGATAAATGTGATATATAAACCAAACTTTAGTCCAATTAGTTTTTTTTTTTAGTTCTTATGGCTCACAAAAATTTGATAGCAAACCAAAAATTTATTATTTTGAGGCCATACAATTCAATTTTTGTACTTTTTCATAGTGAATAATCAACTACTATTATTATTTTGTTGATGTGTGTTTTTAAATTTTACTGATATTTAGCCCATTAATAAGAAAATTATTTATTTAATAAATACATTGCAAAAAAAAAATTAAAAATTAACCTTGCGAACAAAGGCGGTCCATCTGTATAAAGAGTGGTGTCGCTTGACATCACTCGCTTTTGAAAAAAAATTACATATGAAAAAGAAATTTTAAATTTTATATATATATAATTGACACCACAAAAAGTCGGAAAAGTGTTATATGGCGTAGTGGTTAAGGGAGTTCACGTTAGCTAGGCTTACCTGTGTTTGAATCCCAACGGAATCGTTTTTCTTTGTTTCATTCCAGATTTTTTTAACTCTATGAAGAGGTACCCTTTCCAAACAACTTCCCACTTCTAACATCTTTTGCCTGCTCTCGAATTTGCACAACCCTACAAAGTGGCACGCATCCCACGCCCTACTTTTCTCCTTTCCCTGCGCCAAGCCATCGTCGACAGACCGGTCGTGACTTGCCTACCTGGGTTCTCGACCAAAAACCCTAGTCGTGACTTACCTGTATTGCGTGTGTGCCCATGCACTGCTCGAGTTTTCTCCACCAAACCCTAACACATACGCCTTCGCCCTCCCCTTGGCCCCACACTGCTCGACTTTTTCCTGCGACCGGTGACCCACATAATTAGTTGGCCGTGACTTTTGGCTAAAAACCCTAGTCGTGACTTGCCCTAGTCGGCAAAAAATCCTAATCATGACTTACCATAGTTGTAACTCGAGTTAGGTTGTTTGATTGTTCGGCCGTGACTTTTGCTCGACTCTCTATACGAGTGCCTTACTCAACCATGACTTTTGCTCCACTCCACTCGGTAATTAATTTAGTTTTTTCATTAAAATTCAATATTAAGATTCATTTTTCAAATTGGGTTCTTTCTTAGCATATTTGTGTTTAATTCAATTTAGTTTTGTGAATGAAGTCTTGTTTTAGACTTTATAGATTGAAATTATGGATTGTTTGATTGTTTGATATTGTTGTTGGATGGAGCCATATGTTACTCCATGGTAATGAACTGTAAAATTCTTCAATTTTGATTTAATTAATATTGAGTTTGTGAAGTTATGAATGCAATTCTGATTCGAATTGAGTAATCTTGAGTTTGTAAAGTAATGAAATGTAAGACTTCATTTGGAATGAAATTTTGATTTTGATTTGTGAAGTTACAAAATGTAAGATTCTTCAATTAGAATTAATTTCAATTGTCTTGTAGTTGCAAATGCATAGATTTTTCAAGAAGGTAGCTGAGGAATCATCTTTCCCATCAAGCTATGGATTCCAAAATTCACATTTGAATTAAGAGAATGACATAGATAGTACTTAGCTACCACTTTTGGAGTTAAATACTCCCTCTTCTTCAAGGAGAATTGGTATTAACCTAAGTGAACTTCCATCCGATCCAAGTGTACAAAAATCAACTTTACATTATCATCCAAATGATCGTGATGAGGTAAGAAGAGCATATCTTCAAAAAGACCCCTATCAACCCCATGGTCATGTATTTCCTCAAACTAAAATATCTAGAGTTATGCGTCGGTTTAATGAATCATGGTTTAAAGACTCTACTAATTGGTTAGAATATAACATAAAGCAACATATTGCATTATGTTTCTGCTATTTTTGTTTAAGGGTAAATATTCGGGTCATGGTGCGGGGATTCTTTTACAAGTAAAAGGTATAAGGGTTGGCATAGGAAGAGTCGATTTGATGTGCATAATGGTGGGGGCAAATAGTGTATACAATCAATGTGTTAACAGAAGTGAGGATCTTATGACACGAAGCAATCTATACGAATTGCCTTGAACAAACAATTTGACCAAACTAAGGCTGAGTATCGAACTCGCTTGAATGCTTCAATTAATGTAACAAGATCGTTATTGTGTCAAGAATTTCCTTTCCGAGGTCATGATGAAAGTGAATTCAAGCAAGCTAGAATGTTTTCTAAATATGTATGAGTTTTGACGATTTCGTCACGTCGCTTCGGCTTTGACGATTTCTCCTCTTGATTGCTCGTTAAAAGCTGATTTCTGCAGCTATTTTGAGGCATCCCTCATCTTCTTCTTCATCCTTTTTTCCACCATTGTTCAACCTCAATAGCTTCATCCATCATTAAAAAGAGAAAGTTGAGAGATTTAAGAAGAGATGTGCAAGGTTGAAGGAAGGCTTAAAGATCGAAAGATTGAGTTATTGCGAGGTCACTACTACATATATGACATTTGATTACAGTCGATTTACGATGGTTAAAAGGATAAACCGTCATGAAAAATGGACCAGTGGTATTTTTGTAAATAATCGGCAATGTATAACACATAAGATGACGATTTTTTCAGAGAACCATCGTTATATATCTTGCTTGAAACCTTTTGACAACAGTTCTTTAAAAGAATCATCGTCATAGGTGACATTTGATGACGGTTCTTTCATTGAACTGTCGTCAAATGTCTTTACATATATAATCTAAAAAGCCGAGAATTGATATTTGTTGTTTCCACGAACACTTATATCTGCTCTCTACTCTCGGTCTTATCGCTCTCTACAGTTCCTCTCCTCCACTACTACCTCAAATCTAGAACTTGCACTTGTTGTTTCCTCGCTGATCGAGTTGAAACTGTCGTAGTTGTCTTCTCGCTTAATCTTCCTTTCACTCACAGCTTCCTCTTGTCTCTTTTAAGTGTAGATCTCCTCTCACTCATTCTCGCTACCAAGCCTCTCACTCACCCTTGCCATCGTCGTAGGTCTTACATTATGAATCTCCATCCTCTCTCATTTTTTGCTTTAAGTTATTTACAAAATTTAGATAGTTAAATGTTGAATGTAGTTGCCGTAATTACATGAATGTTGAGAATGTGAGTAATGTTTGATATTGTTGAAATGTTGAATCTTTGTTGATGTCGAATATTGAGAATGCGGGTAACATTTGCTTAGTTTATTAAGTTGGAAATTCGTGAAATATTTGAGATTTTGAGAAATGGGTTTAGGAGTTTAGGATTTAATTATAGGGAAATAGAATGATAATTAAGGATGGTAAATCGAAAGAGTGCATCCCAATTTGTTTAGGGTTTTAGAGAAATAGAAAGATAATTTGGATATAGGCTCATCCCCAGAAAACTTCTCATAAAGATAAATTTGTATTCAAATTTGTTTATTTTGATGAGGTGATGTTGGCGTAGACTCATTTATTTAATTATCGAATTGGCATCTAAATATGTTTAGAGTTTGGAAAAATAGAAATATTTATGGTTTAGGGTTTGGGAAAATAGAAAAATTTGTGGTTTAGGGTGTAATGATCAAAAAGGAGAAAATATAAAAGTGAAAATGTAAAAATTGGAAAGGTATTTGGATATGCGGATCTCCCTAAATACTTGTCATAAAGATAAATTTGTTATGAAATTTATTCATTTTGATGAGTTGATGTTGGGGTGAACTAATTTATCCAATTATCTAAATTTCCGATTTCCTTTTTGGTTGCAAGTTTATTGTATTACACATGATCGTAAACTAGAGTACATGATTTTTTTAAGTTTACGTAATGCATAAGACAATAATGAATATCAATGAAATGTTGACGTTATCCAGTTAGTTTGCTTTAACTAACCCAAGACATAACCAAAACCGGAGTTCCCATAACCCTTGTTGATTTTAGCAATGAGGTCCGATTCACTAGGCAAGATATAAAGTCTATGTACAGCGTGGGTCGGTCCACGAAGATGGAGAAAAGGGATAAAGGATTTATTGGAGAAAAAGGTGATAAATAATAGGAAATTATTACTAGTTTTGTGATTGTTTACCACCTTTTTCTCTTATAAATCCTTTATCCTTTTCCCTTTCTTCGTGTGTTGACCCAAGTTGCACATATACTTTATGTCTTGCCTTGTGAACCCAATCTCATTATTAAAGACAACAAGTGTTATAGGAACTCCGGTTGTGGTTATGTCTTGGGGTAGTTAAAGATAATTAAAGGATTGCCTCAACATTTTATTCATATTAATTATGCTATGCATTATGTAAAATTTCAAAAAAATCATATCTAGTTTATGATAATGTATAATACATCAAAATTAGAAGCAAAAGGATATATGTATATATTATTATATATATAATATATACGTAAACAATTCTCTTACATAACGAATAGAGGGAACGAGTTTTATGTGTGTCTCGTGTGTGTACGTACGTGTGTGTGTCTGTGTGTGTCTATATATATATATATGTATATATATATATATATATATATATATATATATATATATATATATATATATATATATATATATATATTAAAAAAGAGAAGTTTAACCACATTATAAAAAGTAAGTACTTATAACCTTTTTTGGATATATGGATCTTCCCAAAATACTTGTCGTTCATAAAGATAAATTTGTTATCAAATTTGTGTATTTTGATGAGGTGATATTGGGGGGGACTAATTTATCCAATCATCTAAATTTTCGTTTTCCTTTTTTGTTGCAAGTTTGTTGCATTATACATGATCGTAAACTAGAGGCCATAAGTTTGTTGAAGTTTACTTAATTCATAAGATAACATAATGAAATATGAATGAAATGTTGAGGTCACCTTTTAATTTGCTTTAACAATTGAAGACATAACAAAAATCGGAATTCCCTTATTATGATTAACAATGAGGTCGGTTTTACAAGACAAAAACATGGAGCGTACATGCAACATAGGCCGATTCATGAAAAAGGGCAGAAGTGGTAGATGAGTCAAATGGAAACAAAAGATGATAAACAATTGTTTATCATCTTTTGCAACATAGGCCGATCCATGAAAAGGGCGGAAGTAGTAGAGGAGTCAAATGGAAACAAAAGATGATAAACAATTGTTCATCATCTTTTGTTTCCATTTGACGCTTCTACCACTTGTGCCCTTCTTTGTAGATCGGCCTATGTTGCATGTACACTCCATGTTTTGTCTTGTAAAACCAACTTTATTGTTAATCACAACAAAGGAATTCTGGTTCATGTTATGTCTTGAGTCATTCAAGGAAATTAAAGGGATGGCCTCAACATTTTATTCATATTTAATTGTCTTATGCATTATGTAGCACTTCAATAAAAATCATATCTAGTTTATGATAAATGTATAATACATCAAAATTAGAAGAAAAAAGAAAACCATATATTATATACATACTTTTTATATTTTAAAAAAGAGAAATTAACCACTACAAAAAAATAACAAGTTATAACAATGGTCCGTGTTAGAAATATATACTAACTAACATCATATTTTTTATTTTTCATATAATTTGATAAATGACATGCTTAATTGTGTATAATTTTACTTATTTTGCTTACCAATCTATGTTTTTCATAAAATTATCGTATGCATTTCATAAGCTTAGAGAACCCGTTCAAAAATCTATACATAACAAGTTATCCTAGGTCACAATGACGTGCATAAATGTGTGTAGAATGATTAGGATATTATTAGCTTGGTATGTGTAGGTTTTTGAATTGTCCGTATTGAACAGTTTGAGAATAATGTGATAATAGGTTGTGTGGCTATTATAATCTTATCATAAATTTGAGAAGATATCACGGTGCTTATTTTCCTTCTCGTTCTTTGGGTGCAATTATGATGACAATAGGTTTGATGTGTGTATCTTTACTTATGTTACCATACAATTAAGTAAGGATATATACATTAGCCACTTCATTTTCATATGTTGTACTTAAAGGACTAAGGGGAAATGCTGCCGAAATTTTGTCTAATGTATGATAAGATTTTGATACACGGTCTAGGGTCATATTATTCTTTAATGGATTTAGGACCATCTATCCTCGTAGAAGAATCTTAGGCTCATGTCATATTATTTGTGCATAATATGAATTGCTTCTCGTGTTTATAGGTAAGGTATGGATCAAGCATGGGTTATAGCGATAGGAGGAGTACAGAATATCGTGATGATGTTAACAACTTTCTAGAGATTACCATTGAACATACAACAAAATTCGGAGAACGGTCCATATTTTGTCCGTGTTTAAGGTGTTTTAACTCCTCAAGATTGCCCCCTAAGGTTGTAAAAGGTCACCTATATCGACATTGGTTTAACACAACTTATAAGGTGTGGGTATGACATGGAGAAGAGGAGTCTCGTGATTTAGTTGATCAATCACACGTATTGGAGCAATTGTTAGCCAATTTGGAGAAGCTTCTTTACTAATGATGTGATAAATATACTCGTTTATCAACTGTGTTGAGGTTGATGAACTTGAAAATAGCTAATGACTCGGAGTGACAAAAGTTTCACTGGACTTGCTGATTGTGCTCAAAGATATACTCCCAAAAGGAAATGTCCTTCCTAGCCGTACTTTTGGAGGCAAAGAGGATGTTGTGTCCGAGTTGCATGGGGTATAAAAGATACATTCATGCCTAACGATTGCATATTGAACTCGAAAAGAACATGCACATAGACACGAATGTCCTAAGTGTGGTGTACCTCGATACAAAATGAGAAACATCGACGGAGAGAGTGTTAAGGGACCTCCCACAAAGATATTGAGGTACTTCCTAATAATACCGAGGTTAAAGCGCTTGTTTTCAAGTGCAACCGATGCCAAGAAATTGACGTGGCATGCTAACGGAAGAGTCTCGTGATGACAAGCTACGTCACCCCGCCGACTCTCCTCAATGGAAGAAGATCGATTCATTGTTCCCAGAATTTGGTAGGGAAGCACGGAATCTACGTTTAGGTCTTCATACGGACGGAATAAACCCCCACGGTGACCTTAGTAGCAAGCATAAAAGTTGGCCCATTCTTTTGGTTATCTACAACCTACTATCGTCGTTGTGTATGAAGCGCAAGTACATTATGTTGTCAATGCTCATTTCTGGGCCTAAACAATCAGGAAATGATATAGATGTATGCTTAGCGCCTCTTGTTAAAGATTTTAAACTTTTGTGGGATGAAGGTGTTTCAGTTTACGATGCATACCATCAAGAGCAATTTACATTGTGAGCTATGATCTTCACCACAATCAATGACTTTCACACGTACAAAAACTTGTCAAGATACACCGTCCAAGGCCACAACGCATGCCCCATTTGTGCAGAGGGCACTTGCTCCTATCAACATGAGCACGGAAAAAGGACGACCTATCTCGGACACCAAAAGTTTATTCCTTTGTCCCATCAATATTCTAAGAAAAAGAAGTCTTTTGATGGTAAAACCGAGATGGATTCTGCTCCAACTCCATTAACAGGACATCAAATTCATGAGCAAGTGAAGGATCTTGATGTGGAGTTTGACAAGCCATACCGACGTCAATCCAAAAACGGTATGTGGAAAAGAGATCAATATTTTTTGATCTTCCATATTGGAAAGAGTTGTATATGAGACATAGTCTTAATGTAATGCATATAGAGAAAAACATTTATGAAAGTCTCATTAACACTCTTCCGAACATACGGGGAAGACCAAGGACGATGAGAAAGCACGAGTCGATATGTGTGAAATGGGAATACGGGAGGAATTAGCACCACAACCAAAGGGGAAGAGAACATATTTGCCTTTCGCGTCTCACACATTGAGTAGAAGGGAAAAACAACGTTTGTGTGAGACCTTGAAGAAACTCAAAGTGCCACAAGGATATTCTTTCACAAAGAAGATCATCCGATTTCGATGTGTGATAGTTGAATAATGCAACAAATTCCGTCGGTTGCTATCCGAGCCATGATGCCGAAATATGTCGGATAGTTGATCACAAGCCTTTTCTTCTTCTTAAATTCCATATGCAGCAAATTCATTGATTTGGAGAAATCGGATGATCTTCGGTACGGCGTGATCGTTACAATTTGCAAACTTGAGATGTACTTCTCGCCTTCTTTTTTGATATCATGGTGCACCTAGTTGTCCATTTGGTGAGAGAAGTGTGATTATGTGGCATGATTTTTTACCGATGGATGTACCCTTTTGAACGTTTTATGAAAATTCTCAAAGGGTATGTTAGAAATCGGTACCAACCGTAAGCGTGTATTATTGAGGCATACACAGTTGAGGAGTGTGTTGAGTTCTACTATGAATACTACCCCCAAATGGAAGTTGTTGGTATTCTAAAATATTAATTTATGCAAAAGATCGGTGGGCGGGAAACTGGGGCCGACGGTTCTAACGATCATTTGGGATATGAGGGATCAAACACATCTTTATATTTTACAAAACAGTGATGAAGTGCAACTGTTCATTGATGAGCACAAATCCCTCATAAGGAGACAAGTACCGAGGAAAAATGAGACGTGGGTATTGACCCATCATAATCGCACGTTTCCTAATTGGTTCGGAGATAGAGTTATCACTAGCCAATTGGAAAAATCACGAGAACATATCCGGCAAACATTAGTAAGCTTGGTTAGAGGACCACAGTTTGAAGTCATATCTTACCATGGGTATGACATCAATGGATACTCTTTCTACACAAAGCGCCAGGATAATAGAAGCAATTCACAAAATAGTGGGGTCACATTGGAGGCTCGTGCGCTTCATGTTTCCAACTCCAAGGACAGAGATCTCGTTGTAGGTAAAATGTCATATTACGAAGTCATTGAGGAGATATGGAGCTAGACTATGTTGACTTCCATGAGCCCGTTTTCAGGTGTAAATGGGTTGACAATAATAATGGTGTCCGAATTGATGAGATGCGATTCACGATGGTCAATCTCACAAGAGAAGGGCCTAAAGGGGATCAATCCATTATGACATCCCAAGCTAGACAAGTGTTCTACGTTGACTACCACCCAATGATAAGTGGTCTATTGTTCTTCAAGGGAAGAGGCACATTTGTAGTAGGGATGGTGAAGATGTGTGTGAGTTTGTTGAGGAGACCCTACCCTTCTCCTTGGGAATGTCTGTCAAAAATGAGGATGCCAATTTTAAAGAATTTTATTTAAGGTTTGACCATCAAAAGTGCATATATATTGAAGATAAGTCCAAAGAAGGGGGAAAAAGGGTATAAACCATGTAATTATATCAACTCGGTAAGAACATTATTGTATAACAATTGTTATTCTGGAGGATATCCATATTGTTGCTTGTTTTAGAAACTGTCTTTTCATTATTTTTAACTTGTACTATTCATATAACGGATCATTATTCGATGAGGATCAAAATAAGGACTACGTTGTCAATGGAAGGGTAGAATGTTTTTTAGTTGAGAAACGAAGCTAAGATTAGCGATCAATGTTAGTTTTGATTTCCTTTCCCATTGTATAATCTTTCTATGTTTGTTCTGTTTCTTATGGAGAATTTGTTGCTTTAAGTACGTAGAAGATCATTGTTTGATGAGGGTCAAAAGGCCTAAGCTTTTTCAGGTAATGTTTCTAGTGGATAATTATTGGTTAATGCTTGTCTCAGTTTTGGTTGCTAATCTTAGCTCCCGCTTCTCAACAAGGAATGTTATAAATTCAGATGAAATTATTTATACCACGAAGTTCCTTATTGAGAAGCGGGAGCAAGAATAGTGACCAAATGTTAGTGTCGATGTCACTTTCTAATTTATGATCCTTCTATGTTTTTTATGTTTCTTGTGGATAAGTTGTTACTTAATGTTTTCCTTAGTTTTTAGGTAGACAAGAACTTCAAGCAATGTATTCATGAGAGGAGCATTACTTTGGGACAATGACAAAAGAAAGAGAAGTTGCTGATGCGATGTCCTGTTTGTGTATTCCTTTTTAATACTTATGTCAAAAATTCCATCTCTTTCTCTTGAAACTTTGTGATTTAAATTATTTGAATATTTATGTCAAATGGTTCATCTCTATTTAACCAAATTTATGTTTTTAGTAGATTGAGTTATGTGTTTGTCTTTATGAATATATTGCTTGCTTGGAGTTTGTGCATTGGTAGCATGGGCAGCAAATATGATGTATATATATTGTCTAGGCTACCAATACAACAACTTCAAACAAGCAATATCGTCATAAAGACAATCACGTAACTAAATCTATTACAAAAAAAATGAATTTGGGTAAATAGAGATTTTCCTTTAGACATAAATATTGAAATCAGTTTATACCACAAAGTTTCAAGACGAGTGATGAATTTTTTGACATAAATACTAAAAGAAGAGTACTCTTTGTATTATATTTCATATCATTGTAATATGTTCTTTGCTGGAACTTATTGTGAAATATGAAATTGTGTTGTCAAACTTGTTAAAGACGGAACTTGTTGTGGTTGTAGTAATGTGGGAAATTTTTGTAATATTTGGAACAATTGAGGTTGTTGGTTGTTGTTGTGTAAGTTGTGATGTATTTTGTAGTGTATTTTGCATAGAAGGTATTGAAAAACAAAAAAAATTATAAAAAAAATTTCAGACCTATGACGACGGTTCTTACATTAGAACAGATCGTCGTATGTCTTGGCCTAAACATTTTGGCATTTCTATTACGATTTGTGCCAGGACGTATAATGACGGTTTTTAAATAAAAATTGTCGCATAGGTGATCCTATTATTACTGTTCTTTAAAGGAGCATCTATGACGACGGTTCTATAGAAAAACCGTCGTTATACGTTCTCTTTACTGAGATTTTGAATCGTACTAAAAGATGTTACATACAACGATGGCCACATAGATGACGCCCGGTAACCGTAGTTAAAGATCATTTTGAACCGTAGTTAAAAGTGGTTCCTCTTGTAATGGGTTCAAGCAGCGCTTTTGGAGACTACGCATTTCTATTCCTCTCTTTTATCTATTTTCTTTCTAATGCAAACCATGTTAGATTTGATGCTAGTTTCAATTATCACTGAGTAGTATTTTTTATCCTAGGGATTTGCTAAAACAAGAGTAATGTTATTATTTCAACAATGGACTTTTGTGCTTGAATTTGTTTTGGAATGATCCTATCTATCTTAAAGTTTTCATACTATTGTGAGATTATTGGTCATTTTCTTACACTTATTCTAGTTGTTTGAATGAAGTACTAAAAAAATTCAACATTGAAAAAGCTAAGATTAGACTTAATTTGTGATGTCTAGAGATAGAATTGCTAATTAGGAGCTCATTTGATAAGTCATGTTTGTGACTTGATGTAAGACCCGTAATTTTGGGTTAGGTAGTTATATGAGTTAAAGTTGATTGTTTAGTTTTAATTAAATAGAGTAGGTCAAACAACTAAAATATATACGCGGGCATATATTCATTATTTTATTTGAGCGAATTATTATCGGTTCACATAACCATAATAAGTAAAACATATTAATTCCTTCCTTTTCGTTTCCCGCCTAGCCTAGCTAAATAAAAACCCAAGACTGCTTATGCCATGTATGTGGGTTTGATTATTATTATGTTTAACAAAAGAAAAAGAAAAAAAGGGGAAATAAGAAGGAGGATTAGGTGTTAGCTTAGGAGTTGGATTAGTCTCGATAATAGATGTGGTGGCTGGTCCTTGAAAGGCCATGGGAGAGAGGAACAGAACCAGCAGAGAGAAAGAGAGAGGGCTTGGGATTCAAACAAGAAAAAGAACCGGAGACAGAGAGGGGAAGCAGAGAGCGAGAAAGCAGAGGAAATCAAAGGGGAAAAGAGCGAGGACGAGAGCAAGAGAGAGGAAGGGATTGAGAAGCTAGAACCAGGGACCGAGAGAGCAAGGGCGAACAGAAGCGAGTGAGAGAGGGAGAGCGCGCAAGCGTGAGAACCGAAGAAGCGGCCGGAGGCCGGCATGCTGAATGGTGAACAGAGGAAAGGCTGCCGGTGAACGCGAGGTAAGCAGATGAGGGGCACGAAGGGGAGGCGAAATCGAGACCTCAAGAGGGGAAGTGAACGCGAGGCCCTAGAGAGTTAGCCGATGAGCAAGGAAACCGTAGCCGGCGAAGGCTTCAGGCAGGGAGGAAGGCGGTGAACCCAAGGCTAGACCGGAACCGGCAGCAGAGGAAGAGGAAGGAAAGGAGGAAATCGACCTAGGCCAATCTGAAACTCATCAAACCTTCGATCCCTCATTCGAGGTGGGTGGTCTTATACTATAAATTAATAGTAATTTCGAAACCCAATTGAATTTCATTGTGAATATTGAATGCTTATGCTATAAAATGAATTTAGAAAGTGGTTAGGGATTAGTTAAGACATGAGAGAAATCATTTAAGTTTGTTAATTTTGAATTGGGAACCTGGAGATTTTGAAAGAGTTAGGTTGCACAGGTCAAATGAGTAGTATTAAAGTTTCGAGTTATCAAGATGAAGGAGTTGTGATTTGGGTACGAATTATGAGTTAATTAAGCCTTAGAGATGTCTTGAAATTACGGCATTGAGAGATGATTGCTAATATTGGGAAATGATGATTCGAAGTATAAAGGGGAGTATGAATCCATATTGATTGATGCACAATTGAGGCATGAGAGTAAGAAATGGATGATTGCGAGGCTAATTGAGTTCAAAACATATTTAAATCCTTGAGGTTGAACTAGACTTGAAGATAAGTGGAGCTAGAGGAATTTGAGTAAAGAAGTGAGATTAATATTCATATGGATGAGTATGGGTATTAGAGAATTAGTTAAGGATATGGAAACATAATATGAGAGTTTGAAGCAAAGATAATAGTTGGTGACGAGTTGTGACAGTTTAGGCTAAGTTATGAATGTTTATGATTATGAAGGATTCTATGACTTGTGGTTATTGTGACTCGAAGAGTTTTAATATCCAAATCCATTATGCTTGAAAGGGAATTGGGTTAAGGTGAAACGGACTTGAGGTATAGAAAAGGAGCGGGAACTTAGGGTATCCAGGGAGTATGTGTTTATGTTGATTGAGTATGGCTTTGAAAATGGAGTAAGACGAGAATTACGCATATGGGAATAGGGAATTCTTGCGTGAGTGGAATATGGATGAATACGAATTGATGTGAGATACTTAGGTGAATACTTGAATAGATATGTTAGCTTTGGATGTTGAACCTTACCATGAAGATGCTTAACTTGTAAAGAAACCTGATTCAAATGTCGCTCGAAAGTTAGTTTTGAAAAAGAGTTCAAATGTTTGTGCAAAACGATACTTGTGTATGATTATTGATAAATGCTTTCCGAACTTGAAATGTGTTCTAACGAAGTGAAACCGAGTTGAGAAAGTGAATTTAGAGGGGTGGCACGTGGTGTCATGCTTTCTATGACATTAAACTGATTTGAGATTGTGGTTTAAAACCAAGTTTGATAAGTAATTGTGATCACTTCAGTTTTAAAAGGATTTTGGGCTAAGAATTGTTTAGACCGAGAGGAAGGAGGTGCTCGTACGTATCGGAAACGGGTCCTTGCGTATCGGGATGCCCATCAACTAGAGAGGTTGATTCTTTCCTAACGAGGAAAGCGGAGCCTCCAGATATTTGACTAGAGATAGGTTCCGGGAACCTTAGTCAAGGGTCGCGCCCCAAGAAAATCATCTAGTGCTAGTTCAATTGCCTAAAGCCCCGAAAAGATATTCGATCAATGACTAAAAGTATTTGAAAGAAAGTGCAGGTGGTTGCACCATCTTGTTTAAAGTGATTCAATTCCCAAAGTGATTGCAAATCGTGCTTTTGAATGATTAAATGTTATGATCTTCGAGTTGTAGGAGGTTTCGGAAATTTCATTGAAAAGTATCTAGATTTGTATTACGTTATTATACTTTCATTGATTTCATTATTATGAGTAGAATGTGTAAAGAATTTCCGTTTTAAGAGTCTAAGACTTTCTGGTGAGCCCGTGGTTTGCTCACCCCCACAAATTTTCCCCTTTTCCCTCCCCAGTGTTGCAAGTACACTCTCGAAGGCATGTCTCATACCTTAGCATATTCAGGACTCGCATGTCGTCCGCTGACCGTTGTTTGCTGAAGTGACTCTAGTTGCTAACGTGCATTTCTTATATTTCTAAGTATTGTAATTTGTAATTTAGTTCATATAGTTTGTACCGGATGTGTAGTTAACCATTTAGATTATTTTAAGTTTAATGCATGATTGATTGGACTCCCGCGTGTAATCAGTTGAGTTGTGTACTCCGAGTATGTGACTCGTTGAGTTATATTATGATTTTTATGCAGGGTTTTATGGCTCTAAGCCTAGGGGATAGTCCACATTGCAAATGGAACTCTGCCGAAATGTTTAGGAAATTTCAAACTCTCTTGGGAAAATCACCTCGATTACCTTTAAGTTAGAGTTAGAAGGCGAAGCCGACAACTAAATGAGCCTTAGGAGTCCCTTGTGAGGAACTCGACAATGTAATACTCCTAGGGTGGATTTTGGGGTGTTACACTTGACTGAATAAAAAAATCTATGAGAATAGACAATTGGTTTAAGTCAAATAATTCACTCCATTTTGAAAGAAAGTTGTGATTACCCTATTGATTATTAATCTTTTAACCATTTAAATGAATGAAAAGCACATGTGTTAACTACTGATTAAAAGCATTTTAGGTGAAATAATCCCTAAGTGTTTTAATTTCATAGATTTCTTAAAGTAATTGGTAGTTGTCAATTAATCAAACAATCGATTCGAATAACTTAGCATATTCGGACCGCTAATACTTAGCAGATTGCATTGGTTCTTGTAAGACGACAATTGATTATTATAACAACAAATTCATGCACTTGTGGAGTCAATTAGCTAATAATATGCATGGTCATATCAATGGTCTTAGAAGCTTCATTATGTAATATTGTTCATCAGCCCATTACATGTATTGCTTTGCTCATCAACTTCAATTAACTCTTGCTGCTATTGCGAATAGCCATGATGATATTGGATAGCTTTGTGAAACTGTTGGTATTATGTTAATTGTAATTGGAGGTTCTTATAAATGTAGAAATGACTATAGGGAAAAATAAATAGAACAAGTTGTAAAAGCATTGCGTATAGGTGAGCCTCGGGGATTAAATTAAGAACTGGACTAACTAGACACGAGGACATTCGTTGGGTTTCTCATTTTAAATTTTTTTCAAATATTATAATCATGTTTGGTTCTATTATGTGCTTGATGCTGTTGGAGATCATCCAGATCAAGGGCTAGAGAAAATCATGGCCAAAAGTGTTGTGGATGACATACAAACAATTGAGGTTGCATTCTTGATACATTTGATGAAATTAGTGTTGAGAATTACAAATCCACTAGGTCAAGCTTTTCAAAGAAGAGACCAAGATATTGTTAATGCTATAACTTTACTTAGAACAAGTAAGAGACATTTGCAGATGACAAGAGATGAAGGATTGGATGATTTGATACGGAAATTCATTTTGGGAAAAGCATGACACCGAGATTCATAGCATGGATGATTGTTATATCATTTTGGGACAACGAACAAAACATAGAGTTTCCACATTAGCAGATGAGCATTACTATCATGTTTATGTGTTCTATGCTATTATTGATAGGTAATTGCATAAACTTAATAGCCACTTTCCTAAGACAAACACATATTTGTTTTATGGTGTAACATGTCTTAACCTTGTGGACTCTTTCTTCAGCTTTGACAAGTAGAAAGTACTTATAATAGATCAATTGTACCCAAATGATTTTGATGAGTCGACAATTGACGCACTTAGTTGTGAACTTGATGTTTTTATCATGCATATACAAGATGATGTGAAATTTTCTTAATTGAAGAGTATTGGTGAGTTCTCAAGGAAATTGGTGCAGACAAAGAAGCATTTGAGCTTTCCTTGCTTGTATTTACCGGTGAAGCTAGCTTTGATTTTACGGATTTCCACCGTAATGAGTTGAAAGAGTGTTCTCCGTGATGAAATATATCAAAACCACTTTGCGTAACATAATATCAAATAAATTTTTAAATGACGTTGTTATTACTTATTTTGAGGACAATCTTTTCAAAAGTGTAGACGATCAAAAAAATTATGTTTCAATTTCAGTATACAAAACCTCGACGAGGATAATTATAATGTACCGGATGTTTAATTCATTTTATAATTATTATGTATTAGTTGTTTAGTTTCATTTTTGGCACCTCGAATCTAAAATAATTCAACTTTAATAATAATGTTATATTCATATGTAATTTCTGGGACCTAACACCACTTGATTTGAATTTTGGATTTGCCACCCACGAAACACAATTTTCTAACCTCTCCCCAATAATAAAAGGGGTGAGGGATAAAGTGTGACACATACCCGCACATTATTTGCCACATAAATATGCAAATTTGTACTCATTTGCTATTAATCTAAGCACGTGTACCAAACAATGTATTTCTACAGAAGAAGACATTTTAGGTACAAGTTGCATTGACATGTTTTTAATTTGTTGCGGGCCCTACTTAAAGCTTTTCTCTCGCCCATATTTGGTTATTGAATACTTGGCCATTTTCATAAAAACCAATTCCACTATTAACTTGCATTCTTATTTATGTCACATTTCCTTTTCAGAACTCTCTTGATTTTTCACGCAAGGGGTAAAATGTTTGATATTTCAATGACAATGGATTATTTATGTACATTAAAATAAAATGTTAGTTTATTTGTTTATGAATTTTGTGTCAATTAAAATTTATATGTTTGCAATACCAAATGTATTGTTTATAATTGTGGTCATGTTTGATAATTTTTTTTTTTAAAAAGAAAATTATCTTGATATTTGTGAAAAAAAATTGTATGTTTTAGATGCAGAAATTGTTTTATAAAAATATAATATTATTTTTGTATCGATTCGCAATGGTTAATAGGAAAGAAAAAATAATACTTATTAGAGAGCAATTATTTTCTTACAAATAAGTAATAAATAATTTGAAAAGGACTAAAAAAATAAAGAGTTTGCAACATGTTAGTCTAGAACATATTAATTTTAAACTTGTAAATGTTTCATTAATGATAGAAAAATAAATTCATAATAAATTAAATTCTCATATTTACAAAATAATTATGAACAAATATAATTTTGGAACTAGAAAATAATGTGTAGTTGTAAAGAATTATAAAACTGTAAGTTAAAACTAAATGGAACATGACTTATTTGTGTTGGTAACATATATCTAATCTTTAGTCGAGCACATTTCCTTTTGCTTATAAGACACGTAATATCTTAGTATCATTGTTACGGATGATGTATATCATAACTTTTAAGTTACAACATTTACTCACAAATGTAAGTGTATCTAGTTATTCTGTATTTGTCATCACATGATGTATGAACATCTTTTGCATTTGGAATATCATATGTAGATATACCAACCAACTAGGCATCTAATATATATGAGCTTGTGGGTGGAGGGAAAATGTACTCATCATACTAATACTATGATGCATTATTCATCTTTATAATTTTAGAAATTATGGCTTATATTTACCTATAAAAACCAAGTTAATACTCCAACTGTTTGGGGGTATGGGCATCATCTCCACCAGAATTGTCTTTATGGTTATGTGGGCTATAATTGATCCCATGAATGGAGTAAATTTTTATTACATGGATAAGATTGACAAATCTCAGATTCTTGATACTTAATCATTCTTGCAATGCACATTGTAAATTGTAATAAGTGAAGCATATGGTTTATTCCATAATTACCAACACAACAATCATATATATGATGGTTGATAACTACAGAAAACAAGGAAAAACCTACACAAATGAACCTATCTATTATACAGGGCTTGTCACTTTCCCTTGGCACACCTCCATAATTCTCTTGAGCATTTGGCTAGAGCTTCCCCCAATTTCCCAAGCTTTCCTAGCCTCTTCCCCAACCCTCCTCGCGCTATCCCTCAACTTCTTGCTCGTCATCAACTCCATTATCCTCTCTGCAATCTCCTCACCCTTTACTAATCGTGTTCCTCCCCAGCCCCACCCTCGTTCCCAAATCCCCAATCCGGATTTTTCCACCACCTCGGCATTGACTCTTTGGTCGCCATGTTGCGGCCATGCAAGCAAAGGCACCCCTTTTGGGCGGCCTCCATAATCGAGTTCCACCCACAATGAGTGATAAAACCTCCCACCGAAGGGTGCGCTAGGATCTCCACCTGGTTCACCCATTCTCTAACCACTACACCTCTCTCTTTTATCCGTTCAAGGAACTCCTTCCCTCCCAACAAGTCACTAACTGCCCCATCATCTTCCTTATCGACTATGGCCATCTTGATCACCCAAAAAACCTCACCCCGCTCCTCTCTAACCCGTCCCCCAACTCCCTTATTTGGTCCTTGCTAAGGGGTGTCCTGCTCCCAAATGACACATAGACCACCGATTCAGGGGCTGCCCATCAAGCCATGGGTGACCGCCCTTCTCCCCATGTCCCCCTTCAGGGGGCAAGGGACCGATAGGAAAGATCGGGGGAGGTCACCCACACCCGAGACCTCCCCACTGCCTAGAGCCGGAATAGACTCCGGCTCTAGGAAGTCGTAGCTATTGACCAAAATACCCCTGGCATAATTTAAACACCCACAATTTATGTCTAACAATCTACGGAACATATGATCCGCATCAAGGAACACCGGAGGTACATTCTCCTCCAAAATTGGCTCCAAACCGGGAATCTCTATTTTTCCGCCATTGCTAAGCTCTCGAAGCCGAGGAAGAGAGACCATGAGAGAGAAGAACCTTGCAGAGCTAGTAATGACGGTGAAATTGGGGATGTTGGCGCGAGCCAGGGCTTCATTGAGGCCGGCGGCGAGGAGGAGTTCTGAGAAGACGGCGGAGGGAGGAGGAGATAGAGCGGAGAGTAGGTGGTCCGCGAGGCGGTGGGCGGAGCGGCAGACGGCGTCGTACTGGAGGAGGAAAGGGTCGAGGGGTGCAGCGGAGGACGAGGGAGGGAGAGCGTGGAATTCGGAGGTGAAGATGTGGGGGTGCGCGGAGAGGAAGGCGGAGATTTCGGCGGATTCTGCGGAGGAGAGTGAAGGGCGGATGAGGATTAGAGTGATTTTGGTGGAATCAGAAGAAGAGAGAGAAGATGAGAGGCGAGAGGTTAGGCGGAGGATTGGGGTCAAATGTCCAATTCCTGCGCTTGGGCAGACCACTAGGTGGGTGTAGAGGGGTGAGGAAGGCATGGAAATGGAGTTCTAGAGCTTCAGCAACGATGGTGAGAGAGACAGTGTGTGTTTTTGGTGGACGGGAGGATTAATCTCTTTTTTTTTTTTTTAATGCAGAAATCTTATGTTATATATAAAGGGTAGAATAAAGCCAAAAAAACTAATAAGTAACTTAAAGTTTATGTCATCTATTTCTTGAATCTAAAGTTATCAAAAATTAAATTAAAGCACCTTAAATAATTGAAATTAACTATTTTTATGGTCCAATTTCATGCTTGGAACTTAACTTTTCCGACTGTTTGAGCGGAAAATTAAAAAGTATGAGTTGAACTTCCCGTATTGCTCTTATTGCAAAGTCTAAAAATAATTTTTTTATTGTCTTCAATTCTCTCTCCTCTCGTTTCTTCCCCTATTTCTTCATGAATGGCAGGTTTGATTTCTTTCCCTCTTCTTCTTCTCGTTCGCTTTTGTTTATGGTTTCCCTCTCAATTTCTTTCCTCTTCTTAGTTTGCTTTGATTATCACTCTCTCATTTGCTTGCAGATCTTCTTCTTCCTCCTACCCGTTGGCCCCGCTTCTCCCTCAATTTCTGTCTTTGCCTACTCGAAGCTCCCTCTCTTCTTCTTCTTCTTCTTCTTTCCCTCGCCTTCAGTCTCCCTCTTGTTCTTGTTCCAATCGAACCTAATTTTCGGGAGAAAATGCAAACTAGTAGCTTTAACTTCAACGATACCACGAATTTTCACTCACTCTATCAACAAATTGATTGATTCCCCTCTCAAAATCCTCCAAATTACACTATCCATACCTTTGAAACCCAAAATTCTTCCGAATTCCATCGACCCCCAATCAATCCTCCTACTACTGTTCCTTATGACTATGGTAGATGCTCGATTCCGAATTCCATCGACCCCCAAAATTCTTCCGAATTCCATCACCCCCAATCATCATCTATCTCCACTCTCTTCGGCACCGAGGCCCTCCGCAAGTTCAAATTAAAATTCAAAATCAAAACCGAAGCTCGGGCTCGGAATTCTTCTTCCTCTCTCTCGTCCTCTCGTTTCTCCACTCGTCCGGCACCTCCGCAACCCTTGCCCACAACCCCTTTCCGGAAGAAGAAGAAGAAGGAAGGGCTTTCCGGACTTTTAACAACTCGGTTCTTGTTTAGGCCTAGAATTGGACCATAAAAATAGTTGGCACAATTATTTAAGGCGCCTTAATTTAATTTTTGATAACTTTGAGTCCAAAAAATAGATGACCTAAAATTTAAAGTACCTACTAATTTTTTTTTGTAGAATAAAGTGTTGTATAAATTTTAATTTGTCATATTTATCCCTTCTTTAACTTAAATTTTAAGGATAAAAATATAATTATATTTAATGTAGTTACTCTCTCTCCAATTACCACCTCTGCTCTCTCTCTCTCCAGCTAACCTTCTCTCTCTCCAGTTAACCCCCTCCCCTCTGCTTGCCCTTCTCTCTCTCTCACATACCCAAGTCCCGTTAATTTTTTATCAAATTTGTTAACTATTTTTTATGCAATTTATTAACTATTTTTAATCTAACATAATTATAAAGATACATGAAGATTTTTTTTTATATAAACTACCCTTGATAAAATAAGAAAATTAAATTACCTTAAAAAAATTAAATATATAAAGTCTAAATTTAAAGTTTGGACTTGGATAAATAAATAAATATTATTGATATAAATTACCTTTATAATATATAGAATTTAGAAGAGATACGAGCGACCGAGGAATGGCATCCTCTCGGTGAGCGAACGCGAGCGCTTCACCATCGCCATGGCAAGGAAGGCCAAATCTCGAGGCTCGAGGGCAAGGCCAAATCTCGAGGCTCGAGGGTAGCAGAATGGAAAGGCATGCTCGGAAAAACGCAACCCGGACCTCGGTGATGGAAATTCAGCACGCATCGAACCAATTGAAGCCCCAATTCCCGAGAAATCTGGTAACCCTAATTCTGGAATAATTGCATCCGCACAACCAGAGCAACCACCACACTCGCAACGAATGCGGCAATCAAGAAATCGGTATGGGACGACTTTGATATCAGCAACCTACCCAATGCTGGATCGAAGTTATGCTTTGTACAACCGGAGTAGATTGATGGTAATCGAAAGGGAAAATTGTGGCAACGGATGTAGAACAGGAGGTGGTATACTGGCAATCTTCATTAATTTGCTCTGTATTGGGTGCTAGCCCCCTTTGTCATCATGAAAGGATTCCTAGAACGTATTGGGGAAATTTTCCATTGAGAAAATACTTCTATTAGAGAATGGCATTTTCTTGTCCGATTTGATAATATTGCAAGCAGAGACTAGGTTCAACAATCTGGTTTCTATCATTTTGATAATAGGCCCTTAGTGATGAAACCTTGGGGCCTAGATTTTGCAAACTTCAGAGATGAAATCAAATCTGTGCCAATATGGATACAACTGCCCGGGTTAGACCTAAAGTACTAGAGTCCTACATCTTTGAGCAAGATTGGTAGTCTTATTGGTATGCCTATCATGACTGATAGAATCACTGAAGCTTGAATAAGAGCTAACTATGCAAGGATGCTAATTGAGGTAGAGATATCGGACAAATTATTGGACAAGATCTTTTTTGAGAATGAATATGGGTTACTGATTGAACAACAAATTGTTTTTGAATGGAAGCCAATGAAGTGCACAAACTGTATGGGATATGGCCACAATGAGGAACAATGCAAAAGGAAGCAAGACACCTGGGTGCGGAGGGTTAAGAAGAACATACAACCAACTGAGACAACACAGATCGAGCTTATTGAAAACCCTATGCCTGTAATAGCACCTGAAGCTACACCTATCAAAGTGGCAACTCCGCAGAAATCCTTCCCACAACTATCGAGTCTAGATGAGGAAATGAATGAAAATGGGGCACCAATAGTTGAGGACTCTCCCATTGGATACGGATAACATTGTCACTTGGAATGTTAGAAGGCTAATTAGCCCTAATAAGCAGAAAGCAGTTGCAGCTTCTTGCAGAAATAAGAGAGCCTACATATAGGGGCTATTGGAAATAAAGGTTAGAGATGGTAATGCTACAAAGGTGCATAATAACCTCTGTCAAGATTGGGGTTCAATAAACAATAATAGCACACACCCAAGAGGTAGAGTTTGGATCTTCTGGAATAAAACTTTGGTTGAATTGGATATCTTGAGAATGGATGCATAGTTTATACACTCGCAAAGCTGCCATTATGGCTAGACACATAGTTTTCATTACTTTTGTGTATGGTTCAAATGATGATGATCGGAGAAGTCTTCTTTGGACTTCTTTATGCAATATGGCTACTCTCGAGTCTTGGCTGGTTTTAAGGGACTTTAATAATATCTTACATACTGATGATAGGATCGGAGGGCTATCGATCCGCCCTGCTGATTACAAGGATTTCTCATATTGCTTGGACAGGTGTGATCTAGAGGAACTTAAATGGATTGGTCAAAGATACACATGGTGCAACAACCATGTTGATGGAACAAGGATATATTCTAAAATTGATAGAGCATTGGGCAACATTGCTTGGATGGATAAGTATGGGATGATCCCAGTGCAATTCATGACACAAGATGTATCCGACCACTCTCCAATCCTTGTGAGACTCACTGGCAAAAGTATCATTAGAAGGGGCAGGTTTTACTACTTTAACATGTGGAGCACCTCAAAGAATTTTGAGGACCTAGTGATTCAAAATTGGAAAAAATGCCCCAAAGTTGATAAAATGGCTCAGGTGTGCAAAAATATGGATCGATTACAGAGCAAGTTCAGGAGACTCAATAGAGAAGAATTCAATCATATTGGACAACAGGTGCAGTAAAATAGAGATGCCCTACATAAGCTACAACAGGAACTTCAAGAAGATCCTTTCAACATTGAGCTCCAACTAAGAGAAAGAGAGACATTGACAAATTTAACCAATAAAGCTGCCTCGAAATGGCTTTCCTACAATAGAAATATGAGGAAAAGTGGATCTTGGACGGAGATCATAACTTTTTTTTTGACTCCCTCAAGAAAAGAAACTACAAGAACACATTTGTGGCTTTAGAGGATGAGACTGGAGTGATTAGACAAGATCAACATGAAATACAGGATATCTTCCTCAAGTATTATACGGACATGCTGGGGACTACTTCACCTGTAGACTCTGCTATCAATGATCAGATAATTCAGATGGGTCCTGTGCTAAACATAGAACAACAGTTGAACTTAATCCAGCCATTCACATCACAAGAGGTAAAAGCTGTTATGTTCTCAATTGATTAGAACAAAAGTCCGGGACCTAATGGCTTTGAAGTGGTTTCTTCAAATCAGCTTGGCATATTATTGGACAGGAGATCACTGCTGCCATAGTGGAGTTCTTTGAAAGAGGCCAGATGCTTGAACATCTAAATAACACCATCCTCACCCTTATCCCAAAGGTTAGTAATCCCACCAAAGCTGCTGAATTCAGGCTTATAGCTTGCTGTAATGTGTTATATAAGTGCATTACTAAAATGTTATGCAATCGACTTACTATGATTCTGCTAATCTTGGTAAATGAGAATCAAGGTGCTTTTGTGGCTGGCATAAACATTATTGAGAATGTCTTAATCAGCCAAGATATTATACAATTGTATAAAAGGAAGAATGCATCTCCAAGGTGCTTAATGAAAGTTGATCTGCAAAAGGCCTATGACTCTCTTTCATGGAAATGCTTACCTCAAATACTGATTGCCTACAAAATCCCTCCAACTTTTGTGAACTGGATCACCAATTGTGTCGGTTCCGATACTTTCTCCTTAACTCTAAATGGTGAGGTATTTGGGAGTTTTAGAGGCGGTAGAGGGTTGAGACAGGGAGATCCCTTGTCCCCCTATTGTTTGTCATGGTCATGGAATATCTCTCCAGAACTCTACAACATCAATAACAGCAAAAGGGATTTACATACCACCCTAGATGTAAAAATCTGAAATTGGTCTCCCTATTTTTCGCTGATGATCTAATGATGTTCTATAAAGGAGATACACTCTCTGTACAGCTCCTGATGGAAGGTTTTGAACATTTCTCCCAAGTGACAGGCCTCATAGCAAACAAAGCGAAGTCCCAATTGTATGTGAATGGCATAAATCAAGCTACAAAAGAAATCATTGAACGAAGAACAGGTTTTGGAGCTGGAGATTTCCCTATTAAATATCTGGGAATGCTACTATCACCAAGTAAATGGAGTATAGCTAATTGCCAGAAGATAGTTGAAAAGGTAAAAGCCAGATTGCATAGCATCAATACAAGGCATGGCTGCAAAGTGTCAAATCATCAACTCTACTAATATCCATTCTTTCGTACTCGGAGCTCTATATTTTTGCTACCTAGTGTTGTACTTAAACAAATTGAGCAAGTATGCAGATCTTTTCTTTGGGGTGATGGGGAAACAACTGGTATTGCTTTGGTAGCTTGGGAAAGACTTTGCTGTCCAAAAAAAGGAGGAGCTGCTATTAGATGCACTAAAACATGGAACGTGGCTGCAATTGCGAAACTAGTGTGGGCAGTGACATCAAAGGCAGATACATTGTGGGTTAAATGGATTAATGAGATTTATCTCAAAGTTAGAGACTTCTGGGACGACACATCATCCACATGGCACTGCTGGTACTGGAGAAGACTAAACAAATTGAAAGAGCAATTCAGGGGCGGATATGTTGGAACAAAATGGATACAAACCCATGATGGGAAATACAACATCAACTCAGGCTATAATTAGCTAAGAGAAGCAAAACCACTTGCAAACTTTTGGAGAATTGTCTGGAACCCGGTAACTATCCCCAAACATAGATTCATTGTGTGGCTATTGATGTTGGATAGGCTGTTAACAAGAGAAAGACTGTACAAAATGGGGCTACAAATACCTGATAAATCTTGTGTTTTCTGCAAACATACAACAGAAGACAGCTCACACTTATTCTTTTAATGCTCATATAGCCAAGAGGTAATTGGGGAAGTTTGCAGATGGGCTAGAATATCAATACCACACACTGAATGGAAGCAAAAGTTCATCAAACAAAAAGGGTATGCTGTAAGGAAACAAATAGCCAGAGCAATCCTGTCAGCATGCATATACTATGTCTGGATTGAAAGAGGGAAGAGGATTTTTCAACGCAAAGAAAATTCAGCAAAGGGGCTATGTAGGAGTATCAAACAGGACGTTAAAGTTAGAATTTCAAAAATCAGCATGAAGATGTCTCCTTAAGACAGAAAATGGGTTGATGAATTAAGCTCATAACTTTTTATTCTCTTACCTAAGCTACTTGTGAAAGCAACCCTTCCTATAAGGTGGGTTTTCACTTATATCTTCAGTATATATCTATCTACAAATGGAGTTGTAATGTGTTTTTGATGGAGCAATGAATTCCTTTAATTTTCATAAAAAAACATATAGAATTTAGATAATTTATTCCCTTTATATATCTACCTATCTATCTATTTTGTATATAAGGCCAAGACTTCTCTATTGTTTTATAACTTTTACTTTTCTTTTTTTACCCTTCTTATAACTTATATTTTAAGGATAAAATAGTCACAAATTATTAAATCATTAAACTTATCTATGTAATATATAAAGATAAGACCTTTTTATTATTGTATAAATTTTTATTTATCAATTATACCCCTTATTTTGCATAAACTTATAGAGATTAGTTACTCATATATAAAAATAATTATTTTCAAAAAAATTAAATTAAAAATTAAATTAAAAAAATCAGTCACGTCTAACATTTTCAAAATACATGTATATATGATTCAATTTAACAGTGAGTTAATGAAATGATTGGTTTATTTATTTATTTTATTGTTTGGTAATTGTGTATAATTTCTCTCTAACTCTCCTTCGGATTTGTTGAAGATTTATGCCAACGGACCAGCGTGGAGATTATGATGATGTGCATAGACAATTTGATTACTTTCCAAGTAAGTGTAATACCTTTTGTTAAAAATTCAATACATTTTGAGCTAAATGTTCACATATGATCCATGCGTGCTAATATAATTTACTATCTATTAACGTCCGCCAGTTTTTTTTTAAAAAAAAAAAGAAAAGATGAAAATACATAATGTAGAGTCGAACTTTATAAGAATACCTTTTTATTTCCCACATATCTATCTATATTTATATTTATATCTATATTCTATATCTATGTTATATATAAAGGGAAGATAGATTTAGTGTTGTATAAATTTTGATATATCATATTTACCCTTTTTTAACTTAAATTATAGGGTTAAAATTGTCTTTTATAATTATTTTATTTTCATTTGCCAAAAAAAATTATTATTTTATTTTTCTCTCTTCTCCTATCCCTTTCTCTCCGGTTACCTCTCTCTCTATGCAGCTACCTTCCCCCTTTTCCCTTTTTCTCTTTCCCACTCTGCAGTTACCCACATACGCCCCCTTCCCCCTCCCCTCTCTTTCTCTAGACTGTTTATTAGATTTTAATTATAAAATATATTTTTTATATCTATTAGATTCCAATTGCAATGAATATTTTTCTAAATTGTTAACTGCATGGGGATTGTATGATTTTTTTATGTTGTCATATATGCTTTTTAAATAGAAAGTTATGATGTAGGCTTGTTATATCTTAACCATTCGATTATTAAATTTAAATTATTGTAATATAATTACTAAATTTCTTAATTTTTTATGGACAGTAAACAATTATTACATTAATCTTAAAATTAGTATAATTTTTTTCCAATTAATATAAGTTACTTTGTCATTTGATGGCACTCTTTTTTTTTTAATCAATATACTATTGCTCCCTACACGAGCTTTGTTTTCCGCTTTATTAAATGTTTCCTTCCTAACACTGAAAAATTTTATACATTTATTCAATATTTTGTAAAATCATTCTAAATACACAAACAATACATCCTAAATTTACATTAATATTACCCATTTTAAGTATGTTCACTTACCAATTTAATAATTAAATATTATTGTCTTAGTCATCATAAAAATACCAGATTACAAGGTACTTGAGGAAAAAAAAGGACAAACATGACTCTAACGTTTAATATATAGTACTTAAAAGTTAGAAAATTCACATACTTAGAGCAAGAATGTTTGATATATTGTCATGAACTTCAAGTCTTATTGATTTTGTTCTTTAATAATAAAAATAAAAGTTCATACTTGATTTATTTAATTTTGTGTTCTTTTTTCATCTTCTAAATATTATAGTCATGCAACGCTTATCCTTTTAAGATTTAATTCTTTGTTAGTTATTACGCAAATATTATTTTAATTAACTTAAACTGACGTTGTTCTCTTTTATTTAATTTATTAATATTTACCACAATATAAGTTCAAATACAATTAAAACTATTATGTGGCGTTTGGTTAGATGTAATGAAATAGGGATGTAATGTAATCAATTATGTAATGTAATTAGATATGCAATGTAATGGGACAACAATTACATTACCATGTTTGATTATATAAAAACTGTAATGTAATCACAATGGTAATGGATTATTTTAATGACAAAAGTTAGTAATTAAATTATTGTGGTGGAGATAAATGCTATCTAAATAAAAATTTGAGTTATGTATTTAGATTTGAGCTTTTTAAAATATTTTTTATCAAATAATCAAGTTTTATTGTAAATATCAATTATATTACTCTAATAACAATAAAGATAATAATAAAGATAAATATTATCGACACGAAAATATTTTAAATTCAAAATTACATTTGCAATTTTTTTAATCTTTTATATATTTAAATTTTTTGGTGACAAAAAGATCAATTGGATTATTCTAATGGTAATAAATGTTTGTCGTGGTGAAGATAAATGTTATCCACATAACAAAATTTTAAACTCTAAATTTATATTTGATCTTTTTCAATCTCTTCTATCATATAATTAAGTTTTGAATTTTTTTCATGGATAAAAAATACAAACTAAAATTATTTATTTATGATAAATATTTATTGAATTCAAGATAAGTGTTAACAAGTAAAAAAATTTTGATCTAAAAAATTTAATTTAAGCTTCTTTTACCTTTTTAATTGAATACTTAAATGTTAAATCCAAAATATTAAAGTTGAAATTTTCTCTTAATGACTTAACGATCATATCATATATTAAGATAATAGAAGAAAAAAAAATTAATTTTCTTATGAAATAGATAAATTTTTTACTTGCCAAGGAGGAGAGAGAAAATGCATATGGAATTGAGAAGGGGGAGAGAATTATTAGAAGTATGTTAAAATTTGATCACAAAGATGGATGTAATCATGATTGTTTAGTAAATGTTCAAGTAATTGTAATTGCATAGGTAGAGGTTAATGTGATTACAATGTAATTTTGATTGTATTACAAAGTTGTAACCAAACATGATAATGTTATCACCATTATCAATTTGATTGCATTACCACTTTGATTACATCCAACCAAACAAGCCCTTATAGTACATGCATTGCGTGTAACTCAAAGCTAGTATAAATAAAACCATATCTATTTATTACCAACTTGAGTAAATTGTGGAAAAATGTGATTGAATCATTCAAATGCCAAATCAAAATCTTGGAAACTATTGTAGTAAAGAACAACTGTTTTTTTTTTTTTTATGAGGCAAAGGAGAAAAAAACACACACATAAATAAGGATAAAATTGGTAATAGAAGTATATACTAAGATACAATTATTCTTTGCGTATCATTTCTCTATCGACTCCTAAATTGATATAACAATCATACTTAACGTAAGAAAATACTCCATCAAATTGTCCTCCATTCTTGTCCTTTTTAATATTATTCTTCTTTTGATTATCACCATTGATCCTCCCCACAAGTTGTCCCATTTTCCCCTTCATTCCACAGATTCTTCTATCATCACTCTAATCTCGGTGGTTATGTTCATACAACCGTCATTTATGTAATCTCCGTTGTACACGATCTTTCCGTTGAATATTAGATACTATAATTCTCAATCACTCTTTCCCCAATCCAATCCAGAGGCAGAAGGTAAACTCCAAATGTTGATTTGCTCAGTCCGAGTTCGAACAATGTTAACTTGCTCCAGGCCAACATCTCTATGAACTACCAACAATCGTCCTAGTCCTACCAGCTAAACTAGAAAGAGACATAAGCATAACACTGTCGGTGACACCTTCATGGGGTTAGAAGGGTAGTTGGGATAGGTGAGAGAAGAAATGTCTATGTCATAAGCATAACACTGTCGACTGGACATGCACAACTGTAGTTGGTAGAACCGCAGATGAAAACAGTGGGTAGATGAAAATAAATGTCTGACGATGTACTAGCAAATGAAATGACGAAAAAACTCGTAGAAAATAAATTAAAGATCACTTAAATTTGAAGGAGAAAGTGTAAGGCTCAAGAAATGAAAGATCACTTTTTATTAAATATTATTTGTGTGTTCTCACTAAAATTGCTCACGATTTTGACAAAAGTAGCCCCAAGATACAATAAACCTTATGTGCTTTTTGAAGAGTAAATTAAAAGAAATATCCTTTAAGTTTTCATTGGAAATAATTCCATGGATTTTTAGGGAGAAAGAATAGAGAGAATGATAATGAATCTGCACTAAGCAACCTTCTTTTATATATATATATATATATATCTTAATTAATTAATAATTAAGTATATCCTTCATAACTTCCTCTAGATAATTTCAAAGTACGAAAGTTAAATTAATCCAGTTAGATAAGGCAAAAACTGTAATAGTTTACAGCCAAATAGTAGCTTGTGGTTGTTGTCTAGTGTCACGGTAAGCACCACTGGCTGTGGTGCAGACTGTAGTGGTCAGTTTTACTGCCAGGGTCTGCACCACTGCCGTAGCCAGAACTTGCTGACTATCATTGCTGAGCCTTGCCACGGCCTGTGGCTGCCAAGGGACCACCAGTAGTGGTTGTTTTGCTTCTTCTCTTTGCCCTTAACTTTAAGACACCAAGCTTGACATCAATTTTGAGTGTATTAAGCCACCTTTAATTCTTTTATTCTCACATTATCTCAAATATCAACTTTTTTTTTTTATGAATGGGTAAAGAGGAAAAACACGGCAGACCGCTAGGCAGTCTTTCTCATAAGAGTTCTACCCAGGGTGTCATTTGCCATAATCAAATAGAGGAGATGGGATGGACAATATCCCCATGAGGACGGCACCGAAAACTTGTGCCCCTATTGTGTCAGCCAGTCTACCGCACAATTTACTTCTTTATACACATAATTGAAAGTATAATTCCTAAAATAAGACATCAATAGAATGATGTCTTTGATGATATAATCAATATGCCATGGTGGCTTGATGATGACTTGAACAGTCTTAATGATGACCTTATTATCACACTCAATCTGAAGTGAATTAATGTTTGCTTTGACTGCCTCTTGGAGACCATATTTAAGCGCACTAGCTTCAGCAGCTAAAATAGATATGAAACCCAGTTGGGCCGCTCCAGCCTTGATTAGCTTCCCTTGGTCATCCCGTAGTAGGAAACCCATTGCTGCATTTTCATTTTTGAGTGATCAATCAAAGTTAAGATTGATGCATCCGGTAGGAGGCTTGTTCCATTTAACCAAGTGTATTTTCTTTGACCTGTTCTCCCCATCTATATATCAACTATAAATATCAACTATATATGACAACAACATCTTACTGAATTTATTTTAATTACTCAAGTTCAATTATATTGTACTCTAAGATATTTGAATGTTTATGCTAAAAAATCTGGACCGGTCTTTTTTGTTGCCCATTTATTTCAATCTCAACAGCTCATTTTGTATACGTTTTGTAATGAGTTCGTGGATACTTTTCAATGTTTCTAATCCCACACGAGCTTCATGAAACTCAAGTACAGATTATGTTTACTTCAAATCGGACGAATTTCTAATCTATCTACTTCATGTAATAGGTGCCAGGTGTGCAAGATTGCGTCTTGAACCTCCGACCCTGCTGCATCATCCCCAGTTGCCTAGCCCTCTGTCTTCCTTATCATTGTTTTCCCCCATGCCCTAACCAAAGTTTATAAACAAAAAAAAAAAAAAAAAACCTTAATTTGGTGAAATGATCAAGACGATATCTTGAACCTCCAACCCTGCATCACGTTTAGGGCTGGGCAATGGGGCGGGCCAGGGCGGGTCAGGGCCGGCCCATTACTATAACGGGTCGGGCCGGGCCAGGGAAAAATAAGTGGGCTGGGCCGAGTCATGGCCAGCTGACCCTGACCCGCCCATGACCGGCCCATGGGCCAGAGCTAAACATGAATTGACATTAGTGCTTGGTTTGGTAGTATAAAACGAGTAGCAGAACATCCGTACTTGAAACAACTTGTAAGACAAAAGAGTTCCTAGTTTTCAACCCATGGCAAATTCCATTAAAGACATAGCTAATGCAAATTGGTAATCGCCTGAAAAAAGCATATGTCGTAATTTGCAACTCTATATGATATTAAACTCTTGTTTCTCAGTAAAAAACTTTTCACGGGACCCAAAGTCATACTTTAAGGTCTTAGACTCGTTTCTCGACACAACATACAAGATTTACAAGTATCACGGGGCAAAGCCTACAGGTTGTGCGGGTCCAAAATTGCTGTGGAGCTCCACAGACCTTCCCACAGCTCGTGGAGGTCAATGGTTGGCTCTAGAGGTCATTAAGGGCCTTCCCATGGTTAATGAGGACTTCTGGTGGCCACCACGGCCTACCCCACGGCCTGTGGGAGCACCCGCGGTGGGTATTTTGGGTTAAATAAATTGCTGCTGGCCACCACAGCCTACCCTACAGCCTGTGGGGACACTCGTGGTGAGTGGCAGTGGCTCCCAAACTCTATTTTCTTATCTTCTATCTATCTTGTCCTTGTGGGATGTTTATAAAAGGTTCATTTTAACATTCTAAGTAACATATTAGCTCAATAAAACCCATTAAAATACACATGCACCATACACACTTTTCATACCAAGTTTTGGACAAACTAACACTACATAAAATTTATGATCAATCTTCAATTCAAGTTATTTAATAAATAAGTTGCATATATAAATCGAACTTTCTTGTTTAGACTTTCCTTTAATTCGAGCGTCACATATTCTCTGCAAGCATGTATTGGGTGGGTCTTGGGTGGTCACGGTCATTTGACCCATGACTCGACCCGACCCATTTATTAAAAAGTATTGCCAGCCCGTTAAGTAAGTGGGCAGCCCGGCCCGGTCCGGCCCGTTGCCCCTGCCCTAATTAGCGTCATTTCTTTGAGAGAAAAAAACCCCTTTATTTTTTTCTATTTTCCGCTGAAAAAAAATTCCCACTTGGTTAACTAAAAATACAAAAAATAGAAGGTTCTGCTCTCTTTTTTCACTGCTAGCAATGGAAAAAAAATGTAGAATAATTAATCTTAAAAAGAAAAAAATCATCCTTAATTAAATTTCATTATTTTTTTTTTTTGAAGTAAAATATTTTGGAACATCATAAAAAAAGAATCCCATGTTGGCAGTGCTGAGATTTTGAGCAAACCCAATCAATGAATGAATAGAGCTTTAATTTCTCATAACATTTACTATACAAATTAAAAATACATGTAAATTGATTTTTAATTTATCTACAAATAAATAAGTTATCAAAAGTAATAAAATTATTTTTTTAAAAAAAAAAAGAATGGAAAGAGAAAGTAGATTGAAAAAATTATTTTTAAAATTAGAATTAATAATGAAATTTGTAAATATTATGAGATGACCCTTTTACTTTGACCCATTAATGGCCCGCGGCGACCCTTTAATGGCCCATCTTCACATGACCCTAAATCAAGCACGACCTTTTATTACTAAATTTGGGCTTTGACCCTTTCTTTTGGCCCAGCCCTGCTGGTCCAATGGGTACCCTACCTATTGGCCAGCCCTAATCACGTTGATGAATTTGTCATCTGAAATTGGGTTACCGGTTGTCTGACTATGTAAAGACCATAATGGCTGCCTTCCTTAATTAGGTATTGGTAGATCTTAATATTCCTTTTCTTGACCCTGTGCTACAAGTTCGATGCTTACTTAAAGGATTGCCTGAGACAGAGCCATGAACCTCTTTTCCAAACAATTATTGGAATTTTATGAAAACAGAAAAGCCTAGGAAGCATGATAATCACTTCCGGAAGTAAGCATCATGCTCCTTAGAATTTCCCGTTTCCATAAAATCCTGATACTTGTTTTGGAAAGAGAGTGCCGTGACTCTGCCTGAGGTAATCCTTTAAGCAAGCATCGAGCTTGTAGCACAGGGTCAAGAAAAAGAATACCACGATACGATCTACCAATGTCTAATAAATGAAGGCAACCATTAGGGTCCTTACACAATCAAACAGCCTTTGACCCAATGTTGTCGTAACTTAATTGGGTCACATGGTGCCATCTGCAATAATCAATAACAAGACATTAATAAATCATTATTGAATAATCTTATCTATATATGTGCGATTGTATCCATCCACCTTAACATTCAACATCATAGCAATCCTACATATCCATTTGTACCTATGAGCCTAACCAATTCTCAACTTTTTTCCTATGACTTCGATAGCCCAAATCCCATCTTCTTTTTGACACATAGGATTCAAGGTCGATCTATGCTCTGACACCAATTTCATAACATCGAAGACTAATAACAACCTTTACTTGCTAGTTTATAATTATTTAAAGTTTAATTAATATATTACAATGGAAGCTTATAACTAAGTCAGGGTAGTAGCTTGTCTCTTATAATTAGACACAAGGCTAGCACTAAATCTTATAGCAAAAGTCATTCTGCAAGTATGTATGTATCACAATACAAACATTCAAAAGTTGAAAGTCTCTAACATCTACAAAAATTCGAAATATGGAAACAGGATTGTACTCCCAATAACAGAGATCCACAACAAGTCACTGCCTCGTATCAGTCTTCTCAAGTTCTTTTTCCTCAGACTCTTTTTCCTCGTGCAGTTTTTGTTTAATTTTTTATGAATTTTTTTCCCTAAAATAATTTAAAGATTAAAAGGTGGAAAGTGAGTGACGAGCATAATATGTTACCCTTGTATCGTAAAAAGAATTTTTGAGAATCAATGAGCGTTCATACAATTTTAAATTCATCACATTTTAAATTGAGCTTTTAAGAGAAATGCATATTTGTCGTTTTCCGTAATTTTTTAAGTTTTAGTTTCGTGAACTTTTCTTTTTCAGGAAAGGATTAGGACCCTAATACATATGCATTTGCAGCAATAACCTCAATTAAACAAGTCAAACGCGAAAATTCCAGTTATCTGAAAGGGCCCAATGCGGTTAGTTATGCTAGCATACGGGTCCATTAACAGTAAGCAATTAACAGTTTAATGGGTCCTAAAAGTGTCGTAAGCCGAATGAAAAAAGCTTGTTAAAATTTTAACATAAGAATTGAACATTTAAATATTTTGGAGTAAGTACTAACGTACCTCAGTTAGTTAATCATTTTCCCTAAACCTTTTTTGGTTTTTCTTCGGTCACCACGTTATCGTTAATTTTCTGCTTTTAAAGAGAAATTTTATTTTTTCATTAATAGGTTTGTTATCCATTTTTATATGTATTCTTAGTACTTTTAACATTTGATTCCCCAAAACTTTTCCTCCTCTTATACTGTTAAAATTCATTTGAACTGCCAATTTTACACGATCTTACGAAATTTTGTTTTTCCTCTGCTTTACCTTTCAATTACTTGATTTAAACTCAATTCAATGTTTTGATTTCCTTTTCAAACCCTTGTCTATTTAAGTAATATCCCAAACTCTTGCCAAAATCATTACTTAATTGTTTCCGGAGAAAACCGAGTTGATGATGTGGATGATGATTCGGAGGGAGAAAGGATTTACTGCTTCGGTTCCGAGGACGTTGCACGATAGATCCGATTTCGCGTGGCGATTTCTTGAACCTGCAAAAGGAGAAGCCCGGGGTGGATCCGGGAAACGCCCTCCGACGCTCAAGTTAGTGATAGGCTTGATTGAAGGGACCCAGGAAATCTTCCTCGATGTGCGTGGAGGAAATCCTTAGCAATGAAGAGATTTTCCAAAGGTGGAAACTCTTGGGATTTATGTTGAGAGCTTGAGAGTTTGAATATATGATTGTGAGAATATGAGATTATGGAATGTGGAACACACCCCATGAAGTTGGGAGTTGATGGGTATTTATAGGGAGATTTTAAAGGGGTAGCATAGTAATTTACTATGGTTTAGGGAAACCCTAACCCTAATGGGCCTTGGGCTTTTACCTGGCCCGTTAAGGGGTGACTCCGGCCGATACCTCTCTTATCTACTAATTAAGCGCAGTTGGCTAGTGATGTGGCGGGTGAGCTGGAACTGTCCGGGAAATACCCGAATCATTCAGCCCCTCACGTTCTACCTACATGCTTCCCGAGGTAGGTAGGTGGAATGTGGAGCCCACTTTGCTATGCCTTTATGACCCTAAGTTCTTATAAATAGGAGGTGAATCTTGAGGAGGATAGTAAATTTCCACTTCTTCATTCTTCTCCTTTCTCTTGCTTTGGAGAAAATGATCGCCAGGGCGCTTCCTATCAGATATGAAAAGTTGTGCCCTCGCTTCAACCGAGATGAGGCTGAGCAAACAACGATTGAGCATCGCCAACCATCTTTTGTCACGGAGGCGTTCTACCAGCTTCTCATCGATAATGCTTGGAAGCTGAGGTTGATAAATGATGGTGAGGAGTATGATAGGTTGTTTCAAGCCACGATCCGTCCTGAGTAGGATATTCTTGAGGCTATGGTGGAGCGCAACCATGATCGCCTCGTCGAACTTCAGGCAATGAACCCGAGTTTTTCAACAAGCGACATAGCGGGAGGAGGGGCCGCTTTGAGTGTTGGCTCGTCTTCTAATCTTCCTATGGAGAGTGGCGAGTCGGTGGATGGCCCTTTTACCCATTCCTCTTAGGGCCGAAGGGATTTGCCCAAGGTATAGGGGAGTAGCCTCCCTGCGGAAAAGAAGAGGAACCCTCCTAAGGAGAAGTAAGGTGGTAGCCATGTCTCTCCTTCCGTCTGAGTAGTGTAACTATAGCGAAGTAGTGTAACCGTAGGGTTGTAGCGTAACTGTAGCGTCGTGGCGTAACCGTAGCGTTGTAGCGTAGTATCTTGAACTCTAGACGTTTTTGCTTCTCTTGTAATGGCGCGTTGTGCACTCTTGCCTCAATGAATGAATGAATGAATGAAGTTTACTTTGCCAGCCTTACTTCCCTTCGCTTTTATATCCCATTGTTGACGCTTTGTGGTGAATGAATTTTACTTAGCCCCTTGGGGCTAAAAAGGAGTCTTGCGGGGAGGATGAGTTCTCTTGTAATCCTTCAAGGCATCCCAACCCCTATGTGCCTTGGATTCGAAGAAAGTGAGTTTGCCTACAATAACGTTGTTGTGGGTCTTTTACGCGACCTTTCAGCTCCCGGAGGCTTAAAAGTGCGTGAACATAAGTATCTTGGTAGGGAACATCTTACAGAGAGCGCGACCCCCTACCGTTAAGTTAGGAGTGCAAGTGCCCATGCAAACATGGGTCTTGACTCGACACACCACACGCCCCCACCCCCTCCCCGTGCGCGAGCGCGCGTTGGATGACCCCTCGACCCGACCCCTTGGCCGACCCCGTGGCCAACCACTTAAGCCAACCGCTCCCCTCGCTGCTTTATGCTCCCCCTCCCGCGCGCTCGGACGACCCTCGACCCGGCCCTTTGGCCGACCCCGCGGCCGACCGCTCTAATCCAGCGCCTGCCTCCTCTTTTTTTTATGTTGGCATATGTTTTGGGGAAACATTCCCAACCAATTTTATGCGCAAAAATTTCGAAGAGGACGGAAAAATACTGACCTCGATTTTAGAGCGAAGAAATTGTAGGCTCCTTCGGACGAAAAATGTCAACCCAATTCGGAGCGGAAATATGATGGCCCTGGCTCCATTAGTCGAAACATATTGGCTGTTTTTTATCGAGAAAAATCGAACCCATTTTTGGTGAGCCTATGCTGACTCCACGTTAAGATGAAATATATTGACTCCTTAATATGGGCCTTCGTAGGTTGCCTCTGATTGTGCCCAAGTCGCAATTTTATGTTGGAGGTTTTCGTTAACTTCTCGTTTGCCTCTGAGCTTGATGTCATCAAACGACGTTTAGCGTTGGGCTATAATAACGACCGTGTGCCTTGACGACCAAAAAATCTTCTTCGTCTTCAATTTGCGAACCATTGCTCCTTTGTTGGAATCCGGAGATAAGTAGTTGTAGATTTGAACCTTATAGCATTGGAGCAGTTTCTTGTGGACAAAAAGTGTTCTTCAAGGACGTTGACCTTGTGCTTTTTGCGGTGGCTGAGAGCTTAAGTGGTGTCTCTTTGGAATCCTCTATGATCCTATGGGATCTTTGCTTATTGAGTCGCGTACGCTCAATATTTTTTCATCCAAAAAGCCTTCCTTTGACGAATGTACGCATCTAAACACCATAGTCGATCTCTTCATGCTTGGCATTTGCTTGTCTTATGCTTGGATCTCGCTCTAAAGGTCTCACTTTGGAGTCAAGCTCTCTGGCCATATCCATCCTTGAGAAGGAAGCACCAGAGGAGGGGGAGATACCCGAGGATGATGGCGTTGACGAGGATGCCAAAGATGGCTCCGAGGATTGGCCCCCTTTCATGACTCTTCGTAGGATATGAGTTGTTCTTGATGTCCTGCATGCCATATGACTTGATACTCTGCTACTTTAGATTCGTTTTGCTTGAACTTTGATCTTCGACTGATCCTTCCTTGATGCTTATTGGATGCTTACTCAATTCTTACTTGCCTCGTTGTTTCTTTTTATTGTTGCCAATTTTTGCTTTCTTGCCGATTGAGGTACATGATTGGGTCTTCTTTGAGTTTTACAACTTGGCTGTCCTAGGGGTTGTATTAGCCCCTGGTGTTGCCTCTAAAATTAGCACAATGAAAAACATACAATGAAAGAAACTAGCAACGTCGCTGCCTTAAGGGGTCATATTAGCCCATACTTTTTCTTCTAACTTTGACGAAATTAAGAAAATAAGGCGAAAGGAATCGAGGGCTTGGGCGCTCTAGGGTTTCGTATTAGCCCCTATTCATGCCCCTAAGACCGTCTTAAAGTAAAGTGTGAGATATAAAGATGCGGAAAGCTTGCTCGTTGTACTAATAAAAGATCAAAGTCCATATAGAAGGGAGGAATGTGTACCCCCGTTGAGTGCTTTCAGAAAAGTCGCGTCAATTGTGGGTGATTGCTTTATAAAATCTTTGGGACTTAGACTGGGTGGGTCTTTAAAGAAAGGCCCCCACGCCAGACAATGAGCTCAAAATATTTACATAAGCACCATTATCTCATGAGTTCGATGTCTCCGGGAAGAGCAAGCCAGACCTTGACATGATCTTCTGTGGTGGTGAAGCACACCATCATAGTCTCGGAGACTTTGGTTGGGGCTCCGCCTTTAGCTTCTTACCCTTGGGATCATCATGAGTCTTCCCCTTCTCTTTCTGCTTCTCCATCAAAGGTCAAAGGCTTACTACATAGCATTCACGCGCGGTCTTTTGGTCTCCATAGATCTCACTTATGGATCCATCATCAAGCTCATACTTCATGAGGAGAAGGTATGGAGCGACGATCGCTTTGATCCGGTTAAAGGGGGACGTCCAATGATGACATTGTAGGCAGAGGGGATGTTGATCACTAAGAATTTCACTTCGATGTTTCGGCCCACGACCTTCTCTCCAACCCCGACTGGTAGGCGGATCATGCCTATAAGGTGTATTGTCTGCCCTCCAAATCCGATGATAGGATTGACGCGGGAAATGAGATTTTGAGGGGTATACTTCAGCTGACTTAGGCATTCCATGATGATGATGTCTACCGAGCTCCTCGTGTCGATAAGGACCTCGCGGACAATAGCTTCCGAAATCTTCAGTGTGATGACCAAAGGATCCTCATGTGGGGCGGCCATGCCTTTCAAATCTTGTTCTCCGAAGGTCACTGTAGGCACCTTCACAGGTGGAGGCTGCCCGGTGATCGGAACTTGTTGAGCGCTCCTGAGGTGAGCCTTCTAGGAAGAGAGGGACGTGCCCCCTGCAAATCCCCCAACGATGGTGGCTACAATCTTAGTAGCGTCATCATCATCATAGTGCCCATATCCCTGCCTTAAAGAACCTCCTTGTGCTCCATAAGTATCTTTTTTGAGAAAGCGATCAATTTGCCCATTATCCGCCAACTCCCTAAGCTCCTTCTTTAACGCGCGACACTCTGTAGTGTTGTGTCCGGTCTGTTCATGAAATTCGCAATATTTTTGGAAGCTCGCGCTTTCGCAAGAGTGGACATGGGAGGTGGTTTCTTGAGCATGGGATGCCCTTTAATCTCCATTAGAATACTTTAAGAGTCGGTGTTGAAGCGGTGGTCCGCTTCATTCCTCCAAGACTTCTCGTCATTTCGAGGATTAAATTTTCCATCTCCTTCTTTCTTCCTAACCTCATCTCCTTCCTCTATGCAGATCTCTCGTGGCCTGAATAAAGTCGATCGCCTTTCGAGTGCTTCGCCAAAGTGGACACCTTTTGTTCAGCGAGGAAAATTTAAATCTTCCTCTTCGAGTCCGTTAAGGAAGCCAGTGTATGCGACTCCGTCTTGCAGGTCGAGAGATAAGGACGGCCTCTCCATGAAACCTTCGGACATAGTCCTTAAGGGTCTTGTTTTTCCCTTGCTTAATCTTGGAGAGGTGGATGCTAGTCTTCTTCGCTTGCAACTTGCGATAAATTGTGCGACGAACTTCTCACATAGCTCTTCAAAGGAAGAGATGCTCCCTTGAGGAAGATTGTTGAACCATTTCTGCGCAACTCCCTTTAGTGTAGCAGGGAAGAATCGGCAGTAGGTCGCATAGTCCCCGTCCCGCACGTACATATGAGACTTATAGTATGCCGGGTGATCTTCGGGATCGGTTGTGCCATGTATGGGTCGATGTTTGGGACCTTTGTCTTTTTCATTCGGGAGCATTCATAATTTTCTTCGAAAATGGTGTGTTGAAAGTGGGCTGAGTCGGCCGCGAGTCGAGTCGGAAATGGGAACGGCGTGAGGCTGATGTCGCGGGATTTCCAATAAGGAAAGGCTCTTTCTCCTTTCGGATCGAGGAGGTGTGTGCCTAACCCACTTCGACTTCTCCGGATTCTTCAGGTTTGATTGCTCATGACGCCTTTCTCTTGATCGCTCCCGCTCCTAGGCGACAGACCGCTCTTGGTTGCGCCTTGGAACATTGTAGGCTCGCTAAGAATTGCGGCTACGCGTAGCTGATCGTGTAGGACTAGCGGACCTTCTGCTTCCTTGGGGCCCTCGCTCCGTGTTCGGGGAAAGGGCATCGCCATGATCCTCAAACTAGGCAGAACGCCTGCAGTGGGTGGCATAGGGGGTCGAGGCCATGTGCAAAGTGGCAACCTTCTCGTTGGCTCTGTGAAGAGCTTTCTTTGCCTCGATAATCCCTCGGGCATCACCCTCTTTGTAATGCCTTGTCGGGGGCACTTGACTGCTCAAGGGCAAGTGCCGTCGGGGCCTCGATGGGCTGTGCTGGAGCCACGTGGGAGGGCATCGCGCCCGATAAGTGGCCAACAGGCTAACCTCTCCAGGGGTTGTGCCGTACCCAGGAGTCAAGGCATAGTAGAAGGGTAAAATGGGCATGTGCTTGCTCCATGGTGGCTCGCACCTGTTCTTGCACTTGCTGTGCGATAATCGTTTTAAGGGTCTCTATTAAGTTCTAAAGAGCCCCTAGGATGATGTACCCGTCCGGTCGGGTGTGGCGGTTGTCGATGAGACCGCTAAGATGATTCCGCATCCTCGGCTTGAGGAGCGTCGCGGGATTGGCCCCCGTAGGCATTGAGCGATGAGGGTAAAGGACCGGTGTGTTAGTCGTGTCGCGTGTCATCTTAGATCGAGATCGAGTGTCACTAGCGACCATATGCTACCTTCCTCCCCACAGTCGGCGCCAAATTGTTTCCATAGAAAACTGAGTTGATGATGTGGATGATGATTCGGAGGGAGAAAGGATTACTGCTTCGGTTCGAGGACGTGGCACGATCGATCTGATTCCGCGTGGCGATTGCTTGAACCTGCAAAAGGCAAAGCCCGGGGAACGCCCCTCCGATGCTTAAGTTAGTGATAGGCTTGATTGAAGGGATCAAGAAAATCTTCCTCGATGTGCTTGGAGGGAATTCATTGAGAATGAAGAGATTTTCCAAAGGTGAAAACTCTTGGGATTTGTGCTGAGAGCTTGAGAGCTTGAATGTGTGATTGTGAGAATATGAGATTATGGAATGTGGAACATGCCCCATGAAGTTGGGAGTTGATGGGTATTTATAGGGAGATTTTAAAGGGGTACCATAGTAATTTATCGTGGTTTAGGGAAACCCTAGCCCTAATGGGTCTTGAGCTTTTACCGACCCGTTAAAGGGTGACTTGGGCCGATACCTCCCTTATCCGCCTGATTAGGCGCAGTTGGCTAGTGATGTAGCGGGTGAATTGGAATTGTCCGGAAAATACCCGAATCATTAATTATTTTTGTCTCTCTTATAACTTCGCCTCTTTATAAATCTTATTTTTCACCCAATCATAATTTACCATCACCAAGGTCTCTATAAATTTTAATAAAACTTCCAATTTCATAGCAGATTACATTTTAACTCATATTTCAATAATAGGCTTACATAGTCTAATTCTAATTAAATTAACTTTCATGACCCTACACATGGATTAATTACATTCTTAATATCACAAAGTAACACTCTTCTGTACCACAATTCAATTGCTTGCACAACCTCAACACAATCTCATATGAGTTTAAACTTTATCAATTCTCTAATATCACCCTTTTATATATTTAACTCAATCTACATCTATATATATTTCAATTATTCTTAATATTAGGGTTATACCCCTTGCTATGTAAAGACATTAATTAATTTTATTTTTATAAATTTATTATTTTTATAAATTTATTATTTTTATAAATTTATTATTTTTATAAATTTATTATTTTTTATTGATTTATAATAATAAAAGCTAATATTAATTTCTGTAAAAAAACTAATAATAAGTTAAAAAACACATAACTGGATATATTTTTCTTTAAGTAGTTAATATAAAATTTTATTATTCTAATAATTTATTGTTGTAATTTATATATTTAATTTATTATTTGTCTTTTCTCCTTTTTACAGCTTTACATTTTAAAATCCTAATTTCCTTTAAAAAATGTTCATAAGGTTTTATCTAAATTCATAATTACATAATATTTTTTATAAAATTAAAATAAATTAGTTTTAGAAATATGCACATCCAACATAATAAACATATGATATGTAATTTTACCAAAAAAATAGTCAATCTTTAACTTGATTAAATATATAAACCGTGTAAACATCCTAATGGGTAGAATGACGGGGCCCGAGCTAAATTGGGGAAAAATCTCTGCCCCAAACGGGGAATGAGGCGGGGATGGAGAGAAATAGCTTCCCTCGAGTGGGGACAGGGACGAGGGTAAATTTGGCCCCGTTTCCCACCCATTCCCTTTTTTATGAATTTTCATAAATTTGATGCTAAGGGTATTTTTATAATATTGTCATTCTCAAATCCTAACTATAAAACCAGTCAACTTAACCACTCATTCCTTCTCCATCAGTTGCTCTCTCTCTCTCTCTCTCCTCTCTCAGTCCATCTTGTCTCTCTCTCCTCTTGGTGTCACTCTCTTGGCCAACCTTGAAGATGTGAGTACGGGGTGTTCATGGTGATGTTCTCGGCGGTGAACTCTCTCGGCGGTATTATCAGCGGCGGTCTCAAACTTGATGGGTGCTGAGAGGGCGGTGGTGGAGAAGATTCTAACTTTTAGTTTTAGATTTGTATTATTATGTAAATTTATTAGGTTTTAATATTGATTTTTTTAATTCAGAGTATGGGCAATTTTCCCCTCCGAGGATCGGGGCTGAGGAGAGGATTCGCCCGGAAGCGGGGACAAGACGAGAACAGGGCGAGCCTCGACTCCGGGGCAAGGGCGGGGAGGTCGGTGCCGGATCCCGATCCGCCCTGTTGGCATCCTAGGTAGAATCCATGTATGATTGATATATAAGATGTTCATTGCAATAACTATCTTATATTACTGCAGATGTCATATAAGTATTTTACATGTCAAGCATACATTAATTATGCCCAACTATATATATATATATATATATATATATATATATATATAATTTTGCTCTAAATTTCACCATAAGTGATCTATCAACTCACATTTACTTCTCTAATTAATCATTTGAAACACAAATAATTAAATTTAATTAAGGGATTGTTTGGTTCACCGGTAGTAGAATGAAACCTAAAACGTGAGAAAAATGGAATGAGGCTTAATTCATGACATCAAGTACTTGGCTCATATTAGGAATAAAATCATAACTTAATATCTGTTGTTTGGTTTAGTTATGGAATAAAATTAAAATTATTTTTTAATACATTTCCACTAACTAAAATTATGTTTTTCGAACCAGTTTTGGACCTTTATTTTTTCAAATAAATTTTATTTATTATCCTTAATAAATCCTTTATTTTTTATCAAATTTTCATGCCAAAATTATATATCATTATAACAAAAAAAATATAACAACCAAATCAAAATAACAACGAATGAACTTTATTAGCTTTATTTGAAAATAATTTCATAACGTGCTCCTATTAAAATTAGCAAATAAGATTTATGTTAACCTTCATCTATGTGCAAAAGTGACATTTCCTATATAAACTTTATTACTTACGTAACATTTAAAAAATTTAAAATGATATATTATAAAATAAAAATAAACACTTTGATGAAAAATAGAAGAAAAGGGGGATTTCATGCTCTTTTTTTTGGAAAAAGAAAATCGATTCTTTGGAGGAATGAGATTTAATACATCTAAAAATGGGAGGAATCAAAATCTTCCGATTTGTGGGATTTAATACCACTAAAAATCAAATCTCATTCCTTAAATGTTCAACCAAACATAATGTGAGACCCGGAATTTTAAGTAGGTTAATTAAATTAAGTAATCAACGCGTAAAATATTTTATTTAGTATGAGCTCCTATTTTTACGCGCTTTTATAAATAAATTAGCGGATTATATTATCTCCTCCCGATACCCTGCTCGGACCGAGTAATTAAAATCCGGGGCAGCTTGTGATTTATATTAAAAAAAAAAAAAAAAAGAGGCAAGGAAGGAGACTTATTACGTGGCAATGAGAGATTAGTGTAAAGGGGTAGTATGCTGGCATTTTCTAAGGCAGCCACAACAAAAGGAAAAAGGGAGAAAATTTATGGGAAAAGAAAGAAGAAAGGCTCGGGGAAAGGAAAGAGGCCGAGGGAAAACAGAGGAAAGAAGGAGGAGCAGGACGGAAGCAAGGGAAAGCGAGAGAAGGGAGGTTGGTGAGGGCGAAATCGAGCGAGAGAAAGAGAGGGCACGAACGTGAGAGCCGGAGAAGAGGCCGGAGGCCGGCACACCGAGCAGCGAAAGAAGGGAAGACGGTCGGCGAACGCGGGCACACCATCAAAGGGCACGAAAGGGGAGGCGAAATCGAGACTGGAAGAAGAGGAGCGAGCGCGAGGGCCAGAAGAAGCCGGCTGCCAACAAACAAGGAAACCGCGGCCGGCGATAGCGGCGGGCAAGGAGGAACGCGGAGAAACCGGGCCGAGACTGGGGCTGGCAGCAGGGCAGGAAGGCGAGGAAGAGGAAGGAAACAGAAAGACTGACCTAGACTGAACCGAAATTCGCAACCTTTAATCTCTAATTCGAGGTGGGTAGTCTTATACTCTAAACTATTAGTATTTTCGAAACCTAAATGAATTTGCTGTGAATGTTGAATGATGAATGTTTGCTGGGAACATAGAAGAAATTTAGGAAGTAGTAGGACTGAACTAGGATATGAGAGAATCAGATTGAGTTGTTTAGGCTGAATTAGAAAGTTAAAGGAATTTAGTAGTTGTTTAGGGCTGAGTCGGAATGCTGGAAATTTAGAAAGAATTGGGTGGCATAAAGCAAAGGAGCAATGTAGAGGTTTCCATTAGCACTTAGAGATGAAGAAATGGTGATTTGGGTCTAAACTATAAAGTGATGCTTCAGTTGAACCTTAAGAGATTCGTAAGTTCTTTGCGTTGGAAGGTAACGGCTTATGTTGGGAAATAACAAGTTAAGAATAAAAACAAGAGTGCAAGATCACCTTGACTAGTACACAAGTGAGATAGGGAAATGGAGAGCTGGTGATGGTGAGGGTAAGCTGAGTTGAAGGCATATCTAAATCCTTGAGAGTAAATGGAATTAGAAGATAAATGGAGCTAAAAGAAATTTAGTAAAGTAAGTTAAGAGTTATATGACTAAGCAAGGGCAAGAAAGAGTGTGATTAGTAATGAGAAGGCATAAGAGGAGAAATTAAGGTGAAAATGGCAAATTGTGAGAAGTTAAGACGTTTGAGTTAAGTGGTAATTACTTGTGGTTATTGTGGCTCAGAAAAAGAAATTAATATCATTGAATTCATAGATTTAGAAAGGCATAGTCGGAAAAGAGCTCAGCAGGATTGTCCGAGATGAGTTTTGATTAATTGTGCTAAGTGATTGTGTTAAATGATGTTCAAAAGTCAGTTTTGAAAGAAATTCTATGTTTTACACATAATGCTACTTGAATGTGATTTTGTGATATATGCTTTTAAGCGCGAAACGTGTTTCCAAGAAGTGAAACTAATTTCAGAATGTTGCTTGAAACAAGCTTGATAAGTGAACGTGTTAAAGAAACTATTGTGAATCGACTTTGCCTGGATCGTTTAGCACAAGGAAGGATTCTAATTAGGGGTGGCTAGCTAGGGGTCTTGTGTAGCAGGACGCCCAATTGGAATCTTCCTAGATAGGTCCCGGGAGCCTTTCATTTGGGGTCGCGCCCCGGAGAAACTAGAGAAATCAGAAAAAGTATGAGAAATTGTGAAGTGCTAGTTCGGATCCACAACTTAGAAAGTGATTCACCAAAAGAAATTCATTGCAAGTAATTTATGAAAAGTGATTCGAGTAGAAATAATTCAAATTCTGTTTGAAAGCATTTGAAAGAAAGTAACGGTGGTTGCACCACTTTGTTTAAAGAAGAAAAGAATTGTTCTTGAATGTGAAATCTTGCTTTTGAATGATTAAAAGAATTCTGGTCTTTAAGTTGGAAGAGATTTCATTGAAAGTATATAGATTTGTATTATGTTATTATGCTTTCGTTGATTTCATTATTATGAGTATTATGTATAAGGAATTTCCATTTTAAGGGTATGAGACTCCGGTGAGCCCCGTGGTTTATTGCTCACCCCCACAAATTCCCCACCCGATTGCAGGTACTCCTTGATACGGTTGCCTGGAATGCTTGACTTGGATGTTGATCGTAAGTTGTAGTTGGTTTATGTAATTTCATGTTTAACATGTTGTATATACTCGATTTCTTATGTAAGTAGACACTAATGTATAGTAAGTTTAATGTATGTAGACAAGCCGAGAGATTTCCTTTCTCCGGCAAGTTTGATCTCAAGTGGTTGTAAATCTAGTTTTTGCTAAGTTCATGACTTGGGTTGTAAACTAGTTTGAAATGTGAGTTTTGTGGTTGTGAATATACTCCGGCGGGTGGCCGTTAAGGCTGTGTACTCCGAGCGTGTGGCTCGTTGAGTTTTATTGTGACTTTCATGCGGGTTTTAAGGCTTTTAGCCTATGAGTTGAGCCATAGTTCAAAAGGAATTTTGCCAAAATTTTTAGAAAACTTCTAACTCTTGTAGGAAATTATATTCCTTACCTTTAAGGTGGACTAGGGCGGTTAAGTCAACCTGAGTGAGCCTTGGGAGTTCCTTTGAGGAACTCGACGATGTAATACTCCTAGGGTGGGTTTTGGAGTGTTACACATAAGTTAGACAAACTTGATACCTAACGGTATCAAATTCCATTCCCAAACCCCTAACCAAACACCTCTTAAAAGGGAAGTTGGAGGAAATACCTAGTTAAGAGGTGGAAGAAGATGGTGGAAGGTATTGGAGCTGTCACAGGTGGCCGGTGGCGGCTTCAGCGGGCAATGTAGATGGGCCAGCAGCAAGGAGAAGAGAGAGAGAGAGAGGGCTTGTATTTCTGTTTTTCTTGGGCCTTATAGCATCCGCATCGATGATCCAAAATTTTGGATTACTATAGCCTCCATATCATCTTACAATCCAATTTTTTGAACTCAATCCATTATCTTTACATCTCTTGATCATTAATTTGAATTGTCAAATAAAATATTACTCATGAAACCTAAAAATATACATATTTAATTTAATTTTCTCTTTAAATATGGACAACGATAAAAAGAAAACCAAAAAAGAAAAATAATACAAAATAGAAACGTGGGCGGATTGAGTTCACAATCGACTATGCGAACGGATTAACCTCGAGTTGAATGAAACATACGTTGTAACAAGATGAATTGAATCACATAGATAAAATTAAATCACAACATCCTGCATTGCAATTACTCTTAGGAACCCCCTATATGGTCTGACTGCAGCATCCTCACCCATATTTTTTTTTTTCATTCAAACTCTTTTCAAAATTAAGATCATGTTTGTCACAGTAATAGTTTGTTCCACTTGGTCAATTTTTGACCAACTAATTTGCTTATTAATTTATTTTAATTTTATTATTTATATCTATTAGGTAAATTAATCAAAACTGAGATAAAATTTTGTATTATTTGAGTGCATACATACATACATATGTATGTTTGTACATATTATAAGTAAGTATATATAATTTAATATTGCTGAGTTATTTAAATCACTAAATTTGTTCACATCTTTTATCTGATTTCACATTTTTGACATTCGTCACTTCTCTGAGAAAATATCATATTAATGCAATAACATACAATTTTTTTTGAAGCAAATAAAATACAAACTTTAAAATAATTAAATATGATTAAAATCAGGAATATTATAATAAAATTTTAGATCACATATTCCATAGGAGTTACAAAGTTTGAGGATAATTGATGTCATAATTGTTTAATAATGTTTATCTATAAAACCGACTTGTAATGTTATTTTGGTGAAAAAGTGTTCAAATGTTCAAAGAAAATGGAAAGAGAAGAAGTTGCAAAGTTTGAGGATTATTCATGTCATATCATTTAATAATTCTTATATCCATAAATTTTACGTGGACGCATAATGTAAGTTAATTTCATAAAGTTTCATAATGTAAGTTAATGGAAACCGCAAGATATCCATCTTAATTCAGAGACAAAGCCCAAAATCATGCTGCGAGTTCATGGAAGCATGAAGGACCAACAACTATAGAAGCAATACACCGCCAATGAACACGACATCTTGGATAAAAAGCGACTGCATTCTTATGTACACATGATAAATAGGTCTACATTCCTTTCCAATATTCTTTGGATTTCAGTAACGCCACCCAATACCCTGTATCCAAATTGAACTATACCTTGTATCCAAATTGAACCAAACTAAACCGATACCTAGAGTCTCAACTAGGCAGGACGCGGGGAGGGGGGGTTCACCACTTACCGGGAATCTTGTATTTGACAAAAAGATCGGTCCAAGATATGACTTTGAATCCTGGATTTTGTAAGTATAGTAACGAATGTTTGGTGTAACCTTTCACTGTCCTATGGGTCTTTTAGTCAATCAATGTCATGTCAGTGGTGGTAGTCCGTATGGTTCCTTTGGAGCTGTGGAAGTTCGTACCACCTTAATCTGTCTTGGCGGCTTGGGTCCTTACAAACTCCACAATTCTAGCCCTCAACTCGTTATCAGGAATCAGCATGTCGGGAGTCAGGTGGGACCGGTTGAATGGATCCGTCTGAAATAATCATGGACAAACGGCAAAACATTTAGTCTTGGCAGTACTCAGAGCCAGAGTAGCCATTCTGCAAGCCAGGCAAGTCTGACTTGGGTTGTACTGGCGCAATTTCAAATTGGCTCAACTGCTCAACCGGGTTTAGAAGTGGTTGCACTTGCAGTGGTTCTTTTTTTTTTTTTTCTTTTCAAAAATGGGAAAAAACAAATTCCATAGGCTGTGACAGCATTTCCCAGCTCATAGGGCAACCTGGCTTGGCCCGTTTAATTTGCCGGGGCATGCCGAGCCTTGTTTCACTGCATCAGCATTTTATCCGGACCCAGGCCCAATAGCAGCAGTAAACGAAGAGAAAAGGACATAGATTATGAGGATAAAGAATAATTACACTATCACTAAGCAGATGCCTAAGGATGACAGGTCGATCAACCGTGACTCTCGAAGAAGGCAATATAACTGGGTCCTTCATTAGTGTGTACTGCATTTGGGAAAGGATATCGAAAACGTCATGTCAAATCTTAAAATCAGGAGTAACTTGTTTCCCAAGATAAATAATATTCTCAAGCAACCTAAAATGTACCTGAATTGGGTCCAAGAATTCATCGGGTATATCTCCAAGAGCAGTTTCTACATCCATGGCCTCGGCAGCTGCTGCTTTAGCTTTCGCACCGAGCTCAAGGAACTCCTGTATAATCCTCCCATCCTCACCGATCCTTCTGAGAACATCAGCTCCAGCGCTAAACAACTGGAAAAATTCAAAAAGACAATTTAATCAAGTATTCAGAATACATAATTGCACGTACCCAACAGGCTGAATATTGGAGTTGTGAACAAGCACGTCTTAAAATAGCACCTGGCCGTTGTATGACCGGCCATCCTTTGAGATTGCAGCCGGGAAAACATTTTCCTTGTCTCCCCTTGCCAGATGAACATAAATGTGGACAATCTGAAGATCAAATAATTAAATCAGGACAACATAGTACCCTTTTTTGGCCAATACATAGTACCCTTTTTGGCCAATACATAGTACCCTTTTTGGCCAATGCTTATCCGCTTCACTAGGAGGAAAAAGAGATTGAATGCTGTAACATGACCCGGACAGTACCGTAGCAGCAAGGGCATACAATATTAGGACCAAGATAATTAGAGAAGTGCTCAATGGTATGTTGAAACACTCCCCACTGCATTAAAGACAATCAGCATCCCTCTGCCGCCACCCCCCAAAAAAAAAGAAAAAACAAAAACAAAATCAGCCCAGCCTATATATATATAAACTGAAGGATGGTGTCAGTAGATACTTTTTCTCCTGATTCAAGAAACAGCAAATAATTCCAAGAATCAGTAGCCAACACAACAGAGAATCATCACAGAAGAATACTAACCTGTTTAAGCAAATCTTTGGGACGGAAATCATACTTCTCGGGATCCTTTAAACTAAGTGATTTCCTTTGGGGGCCCACAAGTTGCAGCAGAAAGTAATTAAGCATGTTAGCAACTCTTTCCACCTGGAAGCACCAAGACATGCTCAAGTGAACAGAAGCAAAGATGGAACTTTGAATTCATATAAGTACGTAGATCAGAGAGAATACGAATGTAAGGAATAAAAAATTCAAAACTAGTTACCATTTCTGGGAGAAGGAAAGGAGATGAAATCTGTTCTGAAGTAAATTCCAGCAAGTTAACATCTTCAGTAGCCAGTTTCATGTCAATCCTGATTATCTGAAGCACAAATATCATCAATGTGTCAGGCAGTTGAGACTACTATTGGGAAAATTTTTTAAAAAAAATATTCCCTCAGCATATATCAAACTAACATTCTCTTGAGAGTGGAAAAGGCGGGTTCTCTCCTGCCTCTCCTCAGCAGGTCTTCGCTCCCATTCAGCAGTGTTGGACATGTCAGCTTCCAGTGCTTTGAGTTCGAGAATTTTGTTAAGACTTTCGTCGAGGAGGAATATGCTGTCATTAATTAAGAAATTCAAGAAATTGAGGTAGACGCCCTTTTCTTCCTCCTTAGCAATCTGGAAAGCATGTAAATGAGTGATTAAACCAGGTAAGGTGCTGGAAAGTACAACTTTTGAGTTTCATGCGAGAAAGAAACACGGTACCTGTCTCCAAACATTACGATGACTAGGAACCTGCCAAAGGTATTCAAGAAGTTCTGCAATGTTGTGACGGATATTAAATTTGTCATAGAACTGCATGTGAAGATAAACAAGGGGATTAATTACACATTTATCCATTGATTTGAAGAAGCAAAGACAAAACAAAACCAATCATCACAAACTTTCTCGGTGAAATAAAATTGAAAATTTTCTCTTTTTCCCCCTTTGGAATAGGGGTCAGGTATTGGTGACCTATTGATTAGGTTAGCCAAAATCAAAAAGACCCAAAGAGCTTTGAGCTGTAGAGGATGTGCACTGCTCATAGAAGAACTTACAGCTACCGGCCGATGGCAGCGAGAAAAAGCAGAGAAAAAGGCGGGCTCCTGTCTCAGAGTATTAACAACTGAAGATTTATAAGCTACAACCTCTATCCATACCAACCCAGCGCACCCAATCCCGAATTATAGTAGGTATTAAATTCCCTGGGCATGCGAAACCCAGCCACTTGCACACCAGTGAAGGCTAAGCTTCTACATCCCAAACTATAGCCACAAAATTTTCCCTAATATCCGGTACAAGCGCATTGCTGGTGCAGGAAGTTTCTAGGTCCAAATACCAATGTGGTCGTTTGAATCCACCACAGACGATTCCTGTTTGGCAAGTTGTGCTACTCATCTGCACCAACTGAAATTTAAAGCATACATCATGTAAGCCCCTTATATTATTTTTGGCATATTAGATTCATAACAAGTTTGTTTCACTTGAAAGCCACAGCTCCGCGTCATCAACCTATATTTGCCGTGACAACTGCCTTCTCCCTTTCGCTTATGCTGACTGTGTTGACATGACAGTATCCGACAACTTTAGCCAGATCTGTTCCATGTCCGAATCCGCATCGGATTTTTCCGACACGGGTACAGCAACCCCAAGTGCCGAGTCAGGGTAACATAGCCCACAGTCAATTAAAGCTTCGTAAAATGAATTAGCTTAAACTGGCAAATAATCACCTGTGTGTGAGAACCCGTGAATTCAATGTCAACATACAGCTTTAGAAGATTCCTGACAAGATACTCCAACGACAATTGATGCCCTTCAAATAAGGTAGCTGTCGCAGGCAGAACCACTGCAGATGCAACACACAAAAATGATAAGAACAGCAAAAGCAGAAGTACAGGAGGTTAAGAAACACAAGAATAAGATGAAATAAATAAGTGCCCAATTTAAAGAGGAAGAGGCAAGCGGATGAAGAATACCTACTACGAGGCATCCAACAGTTGAGTACTTCAACCATTTTTGCTCTTAAATATGGATTTCTAATGTACTCGGGGCTAGCCATAAACATGATAATAAAGTTCATGAAATCATCCTGGCAAAAAGAAATGAAGTGGGAGCAGGGGAAATAGAACATGAAATGTCAAAAGGTGAAGAACAAAACAGAGATGTTATAGACCAAACTTGAACAATCATCATACCAACATGATCCCATCCAATGCTTTTGGGATCCGAGATGCGAATATCAGCAACTCCATAACATCATCCACAAAATGTTCTGGCATACAGGCAAACTCCTTAGGGCAAGGTGATGGCAAGGGCATTTTGAAACCTCCAACCAGGCCGACCATCCAGACCACCATTAACCGGCAAAAAGATAAAGCATTTTGAATAAGCCCTCCATCCTGCGCATATTGGAGACATATTAGTGTTTAATTAGAACATGAAACGAGGCCAAATACACATCCCATGTTCAGGGTTTTTGTCTACTTCATAATAAATGCCCAAATTCCCTACTTCAAACCAATCGTTGGTGAATCGAAAAAAACTTAAATGCTATTCAGGGTTTTTGTCTCAGTCCATCATCATCTGACATAAGTTTATATTTAGAACTTATATCACGTACTTTCCTCATTGCTAAGAACTTTATAGAAAGTCAATTGTTGTAATTAAGGCTCACTCAATAATGTTGAGAACTTTCCCTAATCTTATTCAGAAATTATCGAAGTGTTTAGTTTTGTATTATTCACAATTGTAAGTGTCAAGGGAGACAACTTCAGTTTAAAAGCTTATATACTAAAGTGCCTGCTATAATTAACAGATAATGAAAGATCAAAAGGGAAGCCACCAAGACCTGAAGGTGCAAGACATTGAGGAATGCAGCAAATAATCGGTTTTGCAAATTGAAAAGACAAAAGGCACTTGCAAACGAGCACAACGATACTAATATTTTGGGAAACAGATGTAACTAGAATTCATAAAGGTTGAAAGGTCCATCCTTTCCAAATAAAAAGCTCCCTCAATGTATCAGTCCCTAAGTACCCGCGAATTTGCACAACACTATACATGCCAAACTAACATCTCACCTTGACCAGAATGAATTGAAAATGGGCAAAGCTAGCACTCTTCAAGACTCAGCACCAAAATGACCAATTCTGAAATAACCTTTCTCTTATAGTTCATCATTTCATCAAATCACTAATTTTTAGAGTTCTACAGGATCTGACAACAAATTGAGGACATATTGAATGATGAAAAAGGTCGATCATAAAAGTTATTAATAGCAACGGACAACTAAAAGATTTGAAGATCATTTAAAAACTATAAATTCAGTACATCCTTCAGAATAGACTTGGATCTGAACTCAACTTTGACCAAATGGAGGCAGGTATATCAGGCTTACCCTAATTATTTGTGCTTCATAGCATAGTCTTTCCTGTGAATATGATTCAAGCTCTTTTTCAAGATGATCTATATCCCGCTCCAATTGAGGCGAGGGAGCTTGCTCTCGCATGGCTTTTAAGGTAGACAGAGTATCTTCACGTCTGGAAATATCCTGGAAATTTGCAATCAGAATGGAAATCCATAGTAAAGAAGAAAGAATAAGAGAACAAAGATTGCCGAATATTATTCTACACAGACAATCACCCAAATCAGACTGCAAAAACCACAGTATACAGAGATTGACATTGAGATTTTCTGGTGGAATTAATTTAGCACTAGTCCGTAAGCACTATACTGGAGAGTACCTGAACTAGATGCTTGAAGTCAGAAAATGCTTTCAACAAGCCCAAGTTAAGAACCCTTGCCGTCATAAAGAAGCATTCACAGATAAAAGGATATTTAACCCTTTCGCTGCTATTTGATGGTGGCTTTGCATATTGGGCAGACAGTCCACTGCCAGAAGAAGTGGCTTCTAGAGACGTTGACAAGCGGTTTTCTCCAACATTACTTTGAGCAGAACCATCGGGTCTTCCAGTATTGAGCTCATCCATGTATCCGGAAACTTCTTCAGATGATGCATGTAGTGCTGTTAACTCTCTAAGAACGGTTTGTCAGAGGACCATTAGAAATACTCATGAAAGAATGTAACAAAAACTTGCAAGACCTCATGAAACAAATGGCTCCCACCTTAAATCCAAACGATTGCTGTGAAATACATATTTGGGATCAATTTTATCCCTTTTTGTCAGATTTGCATCTAAAAACGGCTCACACAGCTTCAGCATAACAGCGCTCAGACTAACAAATGTTCCAGAACTTGCACATGTCCATGGATCAACCTGCCCCCAAATTTGTTAGCTACACAAAAGCAAACTGAACCAAGCACACAATATGCCACATCTAAGATGCAGATAGATTTCCTGGCTGTCCATTTTAATTTTATGGTTTCCAGCAAGACACCCTTACATTAAATGCTGCAATAGAATGGAAGACCTTTACCTGCATCTGTGCTCTTGCAGAATTCCTGTTGATCATTGCAGCTAAAAATTCTAAAACTTTCTCGCGTGTCACCGTATTTCTCAAAAGACAAAGAAGAGCCTCATGCAGACCATCATACAAGTTGTTCATCACAGTCTTGATGGTAGTAAATGATGAAAGTAGATCAGTTGGACGACGTGTTGATACCTCAGAGAAGCACTGCTGCCTAGTAACACCACAAACCCAATTATCAGCAACCCTGTATTCCCCTCTACGCAATAGAATAAGCAATCATAAAAGAATGAGTGCGACCTCAGAAATGGATCTCTAGTGAACTTTAAAGGTTGTAAAATTTAGTGGATGCATAAGCATACTTTAGTTTCAAAAAATATAAAAGCTAAAAATATTCTTAGCGAAGGAGAACCAAAAAGTAAATTCTTCATGCTCAGTTTTTTTAAAAGAAATATTAATGGACATCCTATCTAAAGAGAAAAATTGATTGCACCATTGGGTATCAAGCAACTGGACATAAAAGTCATGGTCAAGGAAACATAAGAAAATCTGAACATAGCCTTGTTTCACAGTTGAATCACAACCAACTCAGTCAGAAAAAAAAAAAAAAAAAAAAGAAGCACAACCAACTCCAACTGATGGATAATGGATTTAGATAGAGCACTACATCCTAATCAGAAAGTACCAAAGAAAGGAATAGGAAGGAAAGGCATCACCGTATGCAGCTCTAACCCCTACTGCTGCTGAAAACAATTGCCTATAGGCAAAGGCAAAAATTGCAAAAAAGTCTTTTTGGGGGGTGGTTTGAACCCTCACCTCTTTGATAGGATAGAAGTAGTTTTACCACCATGTCAGTACATATGTTATGTATATTTTTGGTAACAGATTATACATATATAATAACAAAAAAAAAAATAAGGGCGTCCAGCCCAGTCCCGGCCCAATGAAGTTCCGCCCCTGCCTATAGGCCTATACTCATGATTTCCAGCTCAAATGAGCCAACATAACTTATGTTACACGGATTGCCTCCACATAAATATGGTCAGATTATCAAATGAAATGAAATTTCAAAGTTTTAATGGAAAGATGGCATAAACTGGAGTTTCCAACTCAGAGATTAGTCAATTAGAGACCACCATGATGGATAAAAAGGAACAAAAGAACTTACTGTCAAGATCTGATGCAAATCAACCCAATAGCCCAAGAAAACCATCAGGGTATGAAGGGTTAAGATGTATGCGATCTTACCCCACAATGGAAGTGTAGAGAAGTTGTTTCCATTGGTCCCTAATTTAGAAGGCATTGACTGCTTGCTAATTCATCACAAAAGTGCAGGTAATTTAGTACGGCTTCAGAGGTTTTCTTTTGAGAAGGGAGGGCAAAGAGATAAGGTATTGCAGTACATTAAATGAATCCTTTAGTGACCCATTTAATTGGATATTATACCTAGAAATACAAAATATAAAATAATTGCTAAAGGTTTTCAAAATAACAAACTAGTAACCAAGTTTTAATGTGTTAAAATATTTCATATATTTCCAGTTAAATGACTTGACTTTTCCACTTGTACAACTCGTTCATCAAGCTCTATAACCAAATTACCCTTTTCCTCAATTTTTAGGAACAAACCACAAATCATACCAATTTTTTACTATGTCATTGGATACTTCTGAATTCATGAATATTTCATTTTTCCATTATGGTCACTTAGTAGTGCATCTAAAGCCATCATGCAAAAAGGCACACGTGCAACAACATCCAATTCCTTATAGGCTGATACTTCCTCATTCTTGTCATGTAAAATCCAGCAAGGCATTTTTTACAAGTTAAGAAGACTAAAACACTAGGTAAATAGCCAAAGTTCCAGCTAGATAAGTCTACAACGCTAGGTTGCACAAAGCTAGTCTCCAATTGACACTAAATTCAAGGAGATTCTAGAATACCAAACATTGCATCAAACATGTTATTGTCGCACATGCAGATTATTCCCTTCTATTTATTGAAGATAACCTCATCTCCATCTAATAGAAATAACCCTAATAGTGATTCTTTCAGCCCAATGCAGATACATAATTGGTTCAATCACTGATCACCAGGGATAATTTTCCCTTCAGCTCTTCTTTGTATTTCCTTATTATAAAGCTTGCTTCCTCCTTTTCTTCATAGCATTTTAAAGGAATATTCTACAAGAAAGCTGCCTTCATAGGTTTGACAAAGGCTAAATGTATTCTACTCATAAGAAACTTCATCACTTTAGAGCAAAACTTCACATATAATATAATCAACACTGAAATTGTGCATGGAAAATCAAGCATCATCAAACTCAAGTCAGTAGTATCAACAACTAGATCTAGCAAAAAATGACCCGACCCGAACCCACCTGAAAATTTTGGGTTTTGAACACGATTTTCTCAACCTGAATCCAAAAACAAAAAAACCGAACTCAAAAAACCCGCAAATTAGTGGGTCAAAACCGACTTGGGTCAAGGCCATAAAAACAACAATTTTAGCTTTGTGGCTTGTTGATTGAATGTTTATGCCTATTATATGATTTTGCTTTCACTTTATCACACTTTTAGTAATTGTTATTTATTATATCACATCGTTTGGAGAGACGTATAATATCAATTTTCAAACACGCTAATACTATTTCTTTGCTCAACTTATTTCTCATAAAAAAATTATACACAAAAAACTATACATAGTAAAATTTCAACAAAATATATATGGACTCAAATGGCATGATATATTAAAAATATTTAAAATGCACAAGTTTTATTGTTGTCTTTTTGGTGAATTGAATATGCCTGATCACATCTTAAGTAATATACTTTTTTATAGAAATAATATTACTATAATAATATAAAATTCTGATGTGATAATTAAAAATAATAATTTTAATTTATTGGAAATCTCTAATTCTCATTTATTTGAAATTATTCTAGTTGTACTTGAACCATAGCGCCTAGGATGGGTAAATAGAATGAGGCATATAGTCAATCCGGTTGACTCTTTTTCGATCTATTTTCAAATGGAGTAGATATGCATAAAACCTCCTTATAATATTAATCTTTATTAGTGTTGAAAATAAATTTAACAAAGTATAACATGTGAATTAGCATAATAGAAGAGTTGAAATAAATATCATAACTTTAAGCGAGTCATTAATAGAATAACGCATTATTATTCAATCCATTATTGACCCAACCTTTCATTTGTCTTATTTAAACGGATAAAGCAATGAAGTCGTTCGACTCAATTTAGTCCTCGCGCAAATACCATGATGGAAATTTTGAATTTTTCAATATCCTTTTTAGAAAATACAAATACTAAAATTTTCCCTAGAATTATGGGCAATTTTAAGCAAAAAATATGTCGAATTTCATAATTTACAAAAGAAAAATAACCGACAAAAATGGCGGTCTCAACCCGTTGGGTCGACCCGAAACTCTGTATAACTCGATATACGAGCGCCCATATTTTTCACAAACCCGAATACACCCGATCCATATTTAACCCAGCCATTGAATTGACAGCTCTACCGACAACTACCACTTCCTTGGATAGACGTGACTACAAAAGCAAAGATATGGTGCCTTTAGAGCAAGAGTTATAGGACTATATCATGAATCTAGAAGAGATAAAGAAGGCGATAAAAAGCTGGCATTTTGTTACAGGTTCCCAATCCCATCCTAGAAAATTCAATTACCATTGATCTATTTCGTTAACTACAGCAGTGATCCGTTCTTACGGACATAAACCCGAGATATAGCAGAATGAATTAGTTCCAGCTGAGCTTTTCATGTATAGAACATTACTCAACAAGATGTTCAATCTTCCCACTCAGTGCCAAAGTTTTCAGCAGTTATACCAAAACTAAATGAAGCAGGCAATCTCTTTCCCTTTTGAAATGCTAAATCTGTTGTTCATACAGAAACTAGGCACTTTACCCAAGATACATACAGAAATTAATTCTGACAGATACAATGATTGAATCCCTTGGAAACCAGAAGCATGATGTTAGGGAACCCCTGATACCACAATTTTAAGGGGTCAAACTGCTTGAGGCATATAGTTGTCACGTCACCTTTCATATCTACTTCATTTTAACCTAAAATACTGTTGATCAGGGAGGGTGGTTCAAGCATGAGCTTATGGCACCCAGGATCAGACAAGCAAACAACAAAAAAGCTATTTTGATTCACCATAAACTGATTAAACAAGCAAAAGGATAGCAAAGTGATTAAACAAGCAAAAGCTATCCTGCTAAAATCATATCTGCCACATGACCCACTACAACTGCAAGGCAGAAGCAATTCATGTTTTTACCTACACCGGCCAGACAAAGAACACGAAAGTAAAAAGCACAAAGTTTTGAAGCTGTCCTTTTCTACATAGATTGTCATAAGGACTAAGCCATCAAATTCACGACAAAGTGAGAATAAATCTCATCAGGTATATAGCATACATAATGTGATCATCACCTCGCCAAATATCAGAAATGACAGTCAGCCATCAAGCAAAGATCTTGAAGGTGTTACTGTCTTTCTACAAAATTTTAAGTGAAAGCAGTTTGTTAGAACTTTTAACGTGCAGTACTTTTTGCACAACGCATCTGTTACACACCTTGAGAGTTTATACTCCAGGACACATGTCAAGAAATAGTTGAACGAAAGGGAGAATAGAGGGGTTTTGTGGGCCACACATTATGATGTTGGCACCTGGAGTATAAGATACCAGGTGGATATAAGAATTTGCACTTTTTGCAGCACTTAATCATGGGGAGGAATTATCCGGACTCACAGGACAAGTGTGAGACAAATTCAAAATAAAGGAGAAGAAAGGCAAGGGTAGTGAAAAGTAACGAACTCACCCAACATCAGGCAGACCCTTGAACATGGGAATATCAGGCAATGCACTTATATGAAAGAAAGGACCCAAAATGCTAGCACCCTCCATTGTCCGCCCATTCAAGAACAAACCTGAAGGTATCCACCATTGATGAGTCACTAAAGACTTTGCCCCACCCGGGAAACTAATCAAATACAAAAGGGCTCTCAAGGGTTGCTGGAAATTCCCCAATGCCGACTCTCTCCTCACCTTATCCCTCAAATTATCAAACAAACACTTAAAAATTGGGTCCAAGCTATCAGAATCGCCATCCTTGAAAAAATCATCAAGAAACCCAGGTGCGCTAGTTATGCCACCACTACTCCCAGACCCTCCAAAGCCATCGATTGTGCCTCCAACCTCGGAAAAAATCAAAGGCAACAGAGGGGATAGCTTTTTCTCAGAAGAGTTAGCATCAGCATTAACATCCGAGCTTGGGAATAAATCAGGATTACCCAGATGAATTCTACAGTAGGAAATTGTCAACTTCTTAGCTTGTTGAACCACTGATTCCATCTCCGACCTCAAATTCTGATCTTTCATCGAAGTAATCTTCTTCCCTTCCTCATAAGCACGTCGATAGCATCCCACTAAGTACTGAAATGGTGGCTCTGCGTTGGTAAACTGATTCGAAAGCCGATCGATCAGTACCCTCTCCGTCAAATCTCTTGACAATAGCAACTCCTTTCCCTCGCTGAGAATCTCAGCCGCTGTTAGCTCAAGATAGACTACCCGAGAATCGGATTCCATTGAATCGAGGAGAGAGACGAAAAATATCTTGCGCAGAATTATGTCCTCAATTTCTGCCGGGGACCTCTTGGGTTTTTGCGTCGCCATGATTGTGGAAGATAGAGACGACGAGTAACTGATAAATTAGCAACCAAACCCAGAAAAAATATGGGATTTTTCAAGCTTGGCAAAATATAATTTGGGTTTGGGGTGTGATGATGGATGATTAAAACACAGAATTTGTGAGGAACAAACAAATGAAGCTTGACTAGAACTGATCGTGTAGAGAGATGAGTCGGTTTGTCAAGTTAATTGGGGTTTAGAGGTTACAGTCCTAGGTTGAAGCAAAGTAGAGTGCTGGTGCATTGGGAGTTTTTCAGAAGAGTGAAAACGGAAAGGTACTCCCATTGATATTTTATTAGGAGTACGATATCTATTAGGAGGAGTATGATATTTATTAAAATAAAGAAGTACTTTTGGTTGAGAGTCAACTAAAATGAAACAGAATTAGAATTTGAAACTTTTTTTAAGTAAAAATATATATTTTAAGGTAAAAGTAACTTGTTGAGGCCGATAAAAACCGGTGTAATCGCACAACCCACAAATCTTAACTGTTTAATACAATTGAACTACCTCACTCTCTCTCTTCCCTTGTTTTAAATGAAACCAGGTCACAATCATTATACAACATCTCTCTTCCCTCTCACTCTGTGTGTGTCTCTCTCTCTACTTTCGCCATTTTCACTCACTCTCTCTCTATCTTCCTTATAATTGGAAATTCAAACCCTAAATGGTGTTGATACCGCTTGGAAACTAAGGCTTCGACTACGATCTTCATCCTTCTATACTTCTCTTTTACAACCTTCAAACTTTCTTCATCAACTTCTCTAATTCTCTCGAACAGTCTCCACCTTCTCTTTCTCTGCAGTCAACGCCTTGTTTTTCGATATCAATTCAACCACCATCGATTTCACCATTTCACATAAAGATTCGTCCACCCACCTAAAGTATCCACAATCTCTAAGAGTGTCACACCTTAAGCACCTTGCAAACCTCCTACCAGGATTTTTCGTCGTCATGCTTATACAAATTTCACATCTTTCGCCACAACTACGGGAGCTTTCAACATTTGAGAAACATGGGCAACTCTTACACGTTTTGTTGGGGCTACGACCGTCATATTGAGACATGATTGCAGCTATTTGCCTTCGATTCTTCTTCGATTTCGTGACACAACCTCTCCCAATGTACTCTATTTCACTCAATTTCATTTTTCGTGGTTTTCTTCCTCAAACCCTAACTTTTCAATCTGGGGTGAAAGTTGCAAATGAACACCGAATTGGAGGGAATTCGTTGCAATATATTTAATACTCTTAATAGTTAAAAAAAAAAAAGAATAATTAGTTTTCTCAACCGGTTGCTCGGACTTTTACTGGCCTCAGCAGAGTTACTTTTACCTCCAGGGGCTTTTTTTTTTACTTAATAGCTAGCTTAGTGGCGGACGATTACCATCGATTAAATTAGTGGCATTTTTGACAATTCTAGAGAGTTTAATGGTAATTTAATCCGAGCACTCCTTTTTTGAAGGATGGGACAAAACTTGATTTCATAATATAATGTGTTTGGTTTAGTTACTAAATCATAATAATCTTAGGTGATGTGGGTAAAATAAATTATTTGAGTATAGATACTTGTTTGTGTAATTGGTAGTTGTTTAATTAGTAAATAAATGTTATAATTTACTTGTTAACAAATAGTTGTTTAACTAATTGGTTAAAGAAAATGTGTTTAATGAATTTAATTGTTGAACTAGCTTTACAAATTGACATAAAACAATATAAATAATTTACCAAATATAAATTAATGAAGAGATATTATTTTTAAAAAACAAAACGTTGCTTTTAAATGTGAAAAACTAATATTTTTTAACATTTCAAAAACACTTTTTTTTTCAAGGGTCAATAGAAAGGTATATCATTATTCAAACAAGTTCATCCCCGATAAGGTTACAACTCCTTGTGGGGAACTTTGACACAATCGTATTCATAGATCCCATTTCATCCCCGGCCAAGTTTTCATATTACCTCCCCTCTTGATATGACAACATAACAATGAATCAAAAAATGAAAACGAAATCTAATATCTTCAAGAATGAAATCAATTAAAGCTCTACTTCTATCCTTTCTCTCGTAACTTGGAGATCACACACGGGAGTCGATTCAATTATCACATTCTTCCATCCTTGTTCAATGAGTCAAGTTTCAAAATGTTACTTGAAACAATATAAGTTATTGTAAACACTAGTTAAAATACTATTTTATCAAACACTAATATTTTATTGGTTAGAGTTTTCGCTTAGTAAAAATATTAAATACTTGTTCCAAAAATTGTTACCAAATAGGGTCGTAATATTAATATTACGAACACTATAATACTAATATTAATATTATCAATAGTTTTTTTTATGACAAAGGCAAAATCTTAGGTCTCGGGTATATCACCAAAGGCAAGTTGGAGTTGTTTATTGAATAGGTTAGTGATATAGAACTGAATTCGGTTACTATGAGAGGACTAAAAGAATATGAAAAGGTGGTTCTCTAGAATGAGGGTGGAGTGGGTATGCAAGATTGATCTCGAGCAAACATCCATGTTTGAAATCGGTGGCAAACAAGAGTTGGCAATATCATAAGAGGAGAAGACTTTGATACGAGAGGGGTTGACATCAAGGACATGAGAAAATTAAGGGTAAGGTAGTGAAGAAAGAAAATAACATTCCTTGGGGTATAAATAAGCAAAAGAGAATCAATGAGGTCATGGCCTAGTGATCAAAGCGAGTTTTTGAGTACATTAGATCTCGGGTTCAATTCTCCCCTCCCCTTTGTATTGTACCGTCCCTTTGTATTGTATTGTCCTCTCGTGACTCCTCTACACCAAAAATAAATAAATAAATAAGTAAAAGAGGGGCCAACCTTAAAAAGTTCAAGGTTTAGTGAGCCAAAAGATTATCAATAACATGCAAGTTGAGGCCCAGCCAAGCAAGTGATTTTGAGCCCACTAGGATTCCCGAAAAAGAACCCGAGACTAGGACATTGGGAGAGAGGTTTGAAAATAAGGGATTAGGAAAATGAGTGGTTGTCTCAGCCAAAAGAGAATTGTGGAGGATGAGATCAACTATAGGAATTGGTGCAAGAGGTTGGTTTTCATCGAAAGACTAGAAAGCCCTCGAGACATTACATACGCATGTGTGATGAAGAAACAACTCATCCTTAATAAGCACATAATATCTTATATGCTCTCGGGAGTGCCTACTTTTCACCATATGTCACGAGATGATTGGACGAACGACAAAATAGGAGATAGGTTTTGTGGGCCTAATCTTCTTTTATCTCTATTAGGAGTATATGCACTCGGGAGTATTTTATAATTTGTATCATAAGCATGAGTCATGTAGCCCCACCTTGTCTCATCCTTGGGCCACCCCGAAACCCTTTCAAACGTTAACGGAGGATATCTCGAAGACTTATTAGGACCCGAGCCAAGCTAGAATTTGAGATAGAGACAAAGAGAGAAAATGTTTAGAAGCATCATGCCTCAAAGTATCCTAAAAGCACTATATTCGGAGAAGAAAAGCCAATTGAGATTGGTAAATACAATGAGTAGTGCATGGAGAACTGTTAGCTTATCGTACAACTACAAATTAAACCACTACTTAGGCTTAAAATAAACAATATAGCAAAGGGAAGTAGGGATCGAATCCACGAGGAAAGATATAATAATATGTAAGTTTTAATCTAATTAAATTTATTACTCTTTAAAACAAAAGAGAAAATATAAATCAGAAAATTAATATCTATAAATCATAGAAAATTATCTAACAACTAAATAAATGATCTATACTATATATAATAGCAATCTTTTTAAAAAGATGACATGGAGGTATGAAAGTGAATTTAGAAGTTTCGTCCAATAAAAAAAAAATTTATCATTAAAAAAAAGGTTTTCACTCATATATAGACTCTTTTTTACTCCATGCCACAATAAATATAATAATAATAATATATACTATACATAATAGCAATCTTTTTAAAAAGATAACATGACGATATGAGAGTGAATTTAGGAGTTTCGTCCAATAAAAAAATAATAATTTACCATTAAAAAAATAGGTTTCCACTCATATATAGACTCTTTTTACTCCATGCCACAATAATAATAATAATAATAATAATAATAATAATAATAATAATAATAATAATAATAATAATAATAATAATAATAATAATAATATATAATTTTTTTTAAAAAGTAAACAAAATTAAAAATAATAAAATAAAAACATAATCTTAAACAAAAAGTTAAATAAATAATGAAATGCTCTAAATAAATACGAAAATAAATAATTAAATTATCAAAATATTAAAACTATTTTCTGGACCTAATAGCCTAAAAACCTAAAATAAAAATGAAAAATCTGAATTTATAAATTTATTAAATTAAAAACATGCTTTAACCTAAATTAGTAAATAAGTCTGAAAAATTATCAAATCAATTATATATTATAAAATTATCTAATCTTAATATGAAAATTAAATAATAATTAATCATCATAATTAATTCATAAAAATATAAAACATAAAATAAAAACAAAACTAAGTAGAAAATTAATAAACAACAAATATACAAAATTATATAATAAATTAAATCAAAAATCTGAAAATATATAAAAGTAACCTAAAACCCAAAAATATTTTTTTTATAGTTTTCCAGAAAAATTAAACAGAATTAAAAATAATAAAATAAAAATATAATCTTAAACAAAAAATAAAACAAATAATAAACTGCAATAAATAAATGAGAAAATAAATAATTATAACAGAATTTTAAAATTATTTTTTGGACTTGAATATATCCTAAACACCTAAAATCAAAATGAAAAAACTAAATTTATAAATTTATTAAATTAAAGATCTGCTTTAACCTAAATTAGAAAAAAATCTAAAAAATTATCAAATCAGTTATAAAAACTAAGAAAATTAATACTAACAGATTAAAAAGACTCTAACTAAACCCTATAATAATATAAAAATAAAATTAACCAAATCGGACTAATTTTATTCTAACTTCTAACAAACCGACTAAAAAATAACAAAAACGAATAAAAAAGTAATATGAAAATTAAAATATATTAAGACATAAAATAAAATTAATATATATAGTTATGTATTTATTTATTTAGGGTTTGGATTGTATATTAGCTCTCATTTATTTTTATGTATATTGATATGTAATATTATTTTGGGCATGAAATATAATAATTTTGTCTAACATTATTAATTTTTCATCATTGATGGTGTTTTTTGATTTGGTGCCATAAAATCGTATTAGTTCAAAATATATTTATTATAAGAATTTTTAAAATTAAAATCAACAGGAATATATTATAAAAATGATATTTAAATATTTAACTATCCGAGAAAACAATTTGGTTATTACATTCATCCTATGTACGGAATGATTTAATAAACCTTAAGAACTCATAAATTAATTTAATAAAATATAACAAGTACATATATACTTGACATTAATAATTAAAAATGCCCACAAGATAGAAAGTTATGCTTCAAATATGTTCCGGAATAAAACGTAATGAATAAAAAGTTATGAATTATATTACTTCATTTCGTAATTTGTGGGCTTTAACTTCATAATTTGTGTTATGTTTAAAAGATTGCAAACTTAATATGCCAACTTCTATTAAGCTCATAGGACTTCGAATAAATTCATTTGTCTCAAAATTTTTGCACAACATACAAATTATTTTTTTGGTTACAAATACGAGTTTATTTTAGTTTTTTCCTAACATGTCTATCTATGATTTATTATTGACAAACATATTTAAATCATATCTTTTACTATTGTACGTTTTCTAAATTATTAAAAGATGAGTATTTGTCATCAAATATCCCCGCCATCTTGAAATAGAAATTCAAGTTGCTCTTATTATGTTAATTAATTGAGAGGAAGAGTTGTGTCTTGAGGGAAGCAATTGGTTATTAATTGAGTAAAACATGTATTTATAAAATCTCAACTGTATCAATATTTTTGGCCCATTGATTCACTACTAAAATCGCGATGAATTTTCAATATAAGTACAAAACACAAATAATTTTATTACCATACGTTGCAAATAGACCTCTCATGCCCTTTACTATGATACAAATTATCTATTATTGTTAAATATATTTGGATCATTTCTATCATATAATATTTTTCACTATTAATCTTAAAACATTGATGATATTTTTTAACATTCTTTTTTATTTATTATTTTAGATTATTTATTTATTCTTTTGAAATTTAGAATGATTGGAAGATGAATGTGTGTTGAGTCTGTAATGACTTTTATGCGTTGGGTTTTGATAACTTTGATAAGTCACGAAAGCATTTTTGTTATGAGGGGATAACATGTATAAAAATGTTGTTGAAAGTGAAACCATTCAATAAAATCAAATGATCGAGAAAAAGAAACTCACAAGTACAACATCGCTCCGTAATTTAATAATTTCTTACGTTATGTATTGTACAACATTGCTACGTGCATAGCACGGGTCTAGACTAATAATAATAATACCACTATGATCTTTGTCATTATGGTGATGAGGGGCTACGTGAGATGAGAGGGTAAGATGAACAGGAAGATGATGAATGATAGAGGATGATGATGAGATTAGGCGTGAGATTAAGAAAGAGAATTGGTGAGGTTGATTGATTGTTGAGAGGCAGCATGGGATAGAGAGGCGAGGGGTGATGATGATGGTTGTGATGAGAAGCTACTCTCGGGTAGCCGTGAGGATGATGAGTATAAGTAGGTTGGTGTGGGTGAGAGTACTTGCATGGTGATTCCTCTTCTCTTCTAAGTCTCTTTCTTCTCATGCAACTCTAAGGAGGAGTCCTACTGGGTTTAGGTGTATAATTATCTTCACTCTCCTCTTCAATTTAAGATTTCATAAAATAAAATTGAAGACTCGAGACACTTGCTCTATATCTTTACGAGTCATGCAAAAGGAATCGGGTATAACGATGTCATTCATATAGTGTTTTGATTCCAAGGCATTCTCTGTGTCTTAGAAACTTACTTGAGTGAAATAGTATCTTTTCTATGCGATTTGGTCTTCACTTATCTCTTTAATCGCTTTTCGATTAGCGACTCGGAAAAGTTGTTCTTTATTCCGAGTCCACTCTCACTCGAGTCGACTTATGATTATCTACTCTATTGTTTGCAAAGTCGGCATTCTTAGTTCTTTTTCGTGCTTAGTCTACATCAAGTGTTTTTCAACCTTGATATTTGTTTATAGAACTTGATTCTTTGCTTAAGACTAAGTCTTATGGAATTCCGAGTATCATGGATATTAGACTCGGAAAATTCCATCTCTTTTCGACTCGAGATAATCGATTGTTAATTGTCACAATTATTTTATTATCCGTGTCTAACCTTGGACCAAAGTATTTTATACTTTGAGAACCGAAAGGTGATTTACTTTTGTAGGTTATTCAATCGAGGATATCTTTTCAAACTACAAAAGTAGCCGAGCTTCAGAACATCAAATCACCAGCGAGATATAGCTTTTTACCATCCCTGCTTTTGTCCCGGAAGATTGTGTCGGAAGTCATGCGCTTCCATATCCGGAAAACTGGAAGGTCAAGCTTAACGATGGTTTTCACCACACTTTTCAAGACACAACCGATGGTTTTGGGACTTCCAAGAGAGTTGAACCGTTGTCCAACGTCCATATTTCAACGGATACCTTCGAGTGACACAGAAAGCCCTTATCAACGGTCACGAGAGGACTCTCGGTCGGCGAGATGAAGATAACGGCTACTCTGCCTGGGTTATCTATAAATAGAAGCCACCTCACAAGACTTGAAGAAAGCGGAACATATTGTCAATACTCCAACTTGAACAAAGTTATTGTATTTACTTTCAATCTTCAACTTACAACTCTCACTCTGTAATTCATTACCTTCCGAGTTGTAAGGTCTTGTACTCGATTACAAACACTTCTTACATTCTTTGTAAGGTCCCTTGACTGAGTCGTAAGGGTTAACTCAGCTTAGTTGTCCCTAGCTGTAAGGGTTATCTCAGCTAGGAAGTACTAGATCGAGATAAGGGAATTTCGAGTCTAGGAAAACTTGTATAGAGTTGTCTAAGGGAGCAACTCGGTTTTGTCAAGTTCACGGTATTTTGTGGACTCAAAATAGTGGATTTGACTTCGTGTCCGGATTGACACGGACCGTGGTTTTCTGCCCGAGGAGGGTTTCCACGTAATTTCTTTGTGTTCTATTTACGAGTTCATTCTAGACTCGAGACGGCCTTGCTTGAACGTGTTTACCCCGATTCATTACATTACGAGTCCAATATCTTCGACCCCTTGCTCGGACTCGGAATCAGTATCTGCATTTTTCAGCACAAAAGTGCAAAGTTATTGAAAGATTTTTTATCACCCTATTCACCCCCTCTAGGGTGACTCGAGACTCTCCCTGAGCAAACCTTCAATTGGTATCGAGCCTAGCCTTTCGGAAAGGATCTAACGAGTCCAAAGGTTTAAAGATCGGATGGCTCGGAACACTGGAGAGTTCGACGAAGGTAGATCTTCCAACGAGCCACCAAAATTCAAAGGTTCAAATTTCGGTCACTTGGAAGAAGGCGATGGAATGTTTCCTTATGGATCACGACGAAGAAGTATGGGAAATCATACAACAAGGAAACTACATCCCAACGAAGACGAGATGAATTCAGAATCCTTCCAAAGACAAAGGCTGAATTCACACCGGCGAAGCGAGAAGTTCGGGAAGAACTTCAAAGCCATGAACATCCTCATGTGCGCCATAAGCTCGGAAGAATATAATCGAGTCTCTGCTCGTGACTCTGCTAAAGAGGTGTGGGACACTCGGGTCAACACCTACGAAGGTACAAGCCAGGTGAGACAAGCGAAGATCGGCCGAGTATCTTCACAAATATGAGCTTTTCAAAATGGAGCCAGAAGAGAACATTACTCGGATGTTCATCCGCTTCACTGAGATCACCAACAATCTCAAATCTCCGGGAAAGAAAATCTCCCATGAAGAAATGTGTCGGAAAATTCTCGAAGCCTACCCAAGAAACGATGGGGTCCGAAGGTAACTGCCATAGAAGAAGCTCGGAACCTCTCACTCTTAAAGCCGGACGAGCTCATTGGAAAGCTTCGACCCATGAGATACATCCGGAAGAAGAAGATGCTGAGGGTACTCCCAAAAGAAACATCGCGCTTAAAGTCTCGAGAATCCAAAGAAGCAAGCCCAAGCTCCTCGACTCGAAGATGATCCCATGGCACTCATTGCAAGAGGCTTCAAGAGAATGATAAAGCACAAAAGATGGGACAAAAGGCCAAAAGAAGATTTCTACAAAAGGACAAGAGAGACGAGAAAAGGTAAGTTTTCCTCACCTTCAAAGTTATCTTTGTCTAAGAATCTTGGATGTTTTGAATGTGGCGGCAAAGACCACATAGTCAAGGACTGTCCAAAACGAAGAAGGGACGAGGAAGAAGAAAAAGGCCATGATGGCAACATGGAGTGACGAGGACTCATCCGAAGACGACGTAGAATCGGATGACTCGAAGTGTCTAATGGCAATCACCGACTCGAAGCCGAAAAAGAGTCGAGACTTAGACACGGACTCGAGATAATGAGAAACCGATCCTCAAGAGGTAATAAATTACTTCCTAAAATTTTCCAAAGTTGATTTAGCTAAATACATCTTTACTTTGGAAGAAAAGTCCAATTCGATTCTTCTCATTTCAAGGAACAACTGGAGTCAATAACTACTGAGAGCACCTTTTTAAAAAATGAATTGGAAAAGCTGAGACTCACACTCGAGAGAACTCAAGGCAAGTGCTCAAACTAATGAGGCCGAGTCGAGTTACTCGAAAAGAAAATGAGCAAGCGAAACGAAGCTCATTGAGTCTCGAGATCCGGTTTTAAAGTTTTCTCAAGGACGAGAAGAACCTTGATATGCTCTTAGGATCACAATGTGTCTCATTTCGAAAAGAAGGTCTTGGTTTCAACAAAGAGGAAGAATCTAATTCTTACTCGGATTTGTTCAAAAGGATTCAGAGCTGTAAAGTTCAAAAAGGTGAGCATGGTCCCATTCATAAAAATGAAAGGAGGACTAAACCCGGACCTATTTACAAAAAGAAACCATTTTCCTCTGTTTCAAAAGGAAAGGTTTTTAGAAAGAAAGAGACACGGACTCGGTTCACGAGACAGGAAGACTCGGAATCGGACTAAACCCAAAGTTATTCAAGTGCGGGTTCCGAAGCACCTTCTTCCTCGAAAAGGACCACGGTAAGGAATGTTCTTGGGTTCGTTAGAGGAAGTGAGAAGGGTTAGATTCTCTCTGTTTTGCAGGTCACTCGAGAAAAATCAAAAGGACACCGGTACCGGACGGCGGATGTTCTCGACACATGTCGGGTGACCAATGACTCTTTTCGAGCTAGAGTCATATAAAGGAGGAAAGGTGACCTTTGGTGATGACGAGCAAGGGCAAAATAGTGGGCATTGGGAAGATTGGTAATGGAAACAATCTGGTGAGCCCGGTCTACCTTGTCAAAGGACTTAAGTACAACTTACTTAGCATCTCACGAGCTTTGCGACAAAGGTCAAGAGGTAAAATTCACTCACTCCAAGTGCTACATCACGGATGAGACCACCAAAGAGGTAAAGCTCTCGGGTAAGAGATCGGGTAATACCTACATCATCCCTCTTTTTGACCCAAATCAGAACTTATCTTGTTTAAAAGCATATCTTCAAGATGATTCTTGGATTCGGCATCGTAGATTAGGTCATATTAGCATGCATACTCTCAAAAACTTGCATCTCATCATCCGGTTAGAGGACTACCTAAGCTGTGCGTTTGAGAAGGATAAAGTATGTGGAGCATGCACCAAAGGGAAACAAGTCGGATCTTCATTCAAATCTCTGAAGACAGTTTCCACATCCAACGTGCTTGAATTACTACACATGGACTTATGTGGTGAAATCCTGTAAAAAGTCTCGGAGGTAAATCTTACATACTTGTTATTATTGATGATTTTTCAAGATTTACCTGGGTATGTTTTCGAAGCATAAGAATGAGGCCTTCAAGGAGTTCAGCAAGCTCTGTAGAAAGATTCAAGTTGAGTCTCGGACTCAGATTCAAAAGATTCGAGCCGACCATGGAAGGGAGTTCGACTACTCGGAATTCTCGAGTTTTGTGACAAGAACGGAATTTCTCATAACTTCTCGGCACCCGAACTCCTCGGCGAGAATGGAGTAGTTGAGAGAAAGAACAGAACCCTTGAAGAAATAGCAAGGACAATGATGATTGAACACAACTTGCCTTACTATTTACAGGCGGAGGCGATAAACACAGACCAACTACACTCTCAATCGATGCCTCATCGGACCTATTACGAAGAAAACACCTTATGAGCTCTACAAAGGAAGAAAGCCAAATATTTCCTATTTCGGATCTTTCGGATGTAAGTGCTTTGTCCACAACAACGGTAAGGATCATCGACCAAGCTTGATGCTCGGTCGAGACGAAGGAATCTTTCTAGGTTATTCTTCTCATAGCAAAGCTTATCGTATATTCAACAAGAGAACTAACAAAGTGGAAGAAAGTATCCACGTAGTGTTTGATGAGCTTGAACAGGGAAAACCAAGTGAATCTTCATACTCGAAGCTGAAGCTCGAAAGGATGATGACGAAGATGAGTTTATAAAGACTCGAAAGGAGACCACTCGAACGAGGAAGCTCGGAATGAGACAACTCTAGAGGTCGCTCGAACGAGCAAGTCAATGAAGAAGATCACTCGGAGCAAGCTTACGAAGATCGGGCAATTCAACCATCAAACCTGGTGAATCAAAGAAGCTGGTAAAGCATTCAAATTTACTTCCGGTCATCCCCAAGAAAACATTATTTCTAATATCAACGAGTGGGGTAAGAACACGTTCTTCTCTTCATAATCTATGTGCATTCACTGCATTCATTTCACTAACTGAACCCAAAAATGCACTAGAAGCCCTTAATGAACCCGAATGGGTAGAGGCCATGCAAGAAGAGCTGAATCAATTCGAGAGAAACCAAGTCCGGACTCGACCAACCGACCTTCGACCACCCAGTTATAGGAACCAAATGGGTTTTCAAAAACAAACTGGATGAGGATGGAGTAGTAGTCGAAATAAGGCTAGACTTGTAGCTCAAGGTTACAATCAAGAGGAAGGAATTGATTGTGGGGAAACCTTTGCACCGAGTAGCTAGAATTGAAGCAATTAGAATACTTGTTGGCATTTGCATCCTGCATGCATATTAAGCTTTATCAAATGGATGTTAAGTGTGCCTTTCTCAATGGTTTTATTGAAGAAGAGGTCTATGTCGAGCGACCTCCTGGTTTTGAAAACTCGGAATTTCCAAATCATGTTTTCAAACTTCAAAAGGCTCTCTATGGTCTTAAGCAAGCCCCTAGAGCTTGGTACGAAAGAGCGAGCGGCTTCCTGGTTCAAAATGATTTTAAAAGAGGTCGGATCGACAAGACCCTATTCATAAAGACCAAAGGGAAAGATTTTCTCATTGTTCAAATATATGTTGATGATATTATTTTCGGTGCTACTAATGAATTTACGTGCCGAGAATTTTACGAGTTGATGAGTCAAGAGTTCCAAATGAGCATGATGGGAGAACTCAATTTCTTCCTTGGGCTGCAAATCAAACAAGACAAAGATGGAATCTTTGTCCATCAATCAAAGTACACCAAGGAACTGCTGAAGAAATACAAGCTTCAAGATGCAAAGCATGCATCTACTCCTATGAGCGACGAGTATAAAGCTTGACTCGGATGAGACAGGTAAAGCGATAGATCGAAACTCTATCGAGGTATGATTGGATCACTGCTATATCTTACTTCAAGCGGACCGGATATAATGTTCGGTGTTTGCTTATGCGCACGATTTCAAGCTAATCCAAAAGAATCACATCTCACTGCGGTGAAGAGAATATTCGAGATATCTTGCGAGGCACTCGGAATCTAGGTCCGTGGTACTCCGAAACTCGGAGCGAGTCGGCTGGGTACTCGAGGCGCGGACTACCCGGGATACAAAGTCGATCGAAAGAGCACATCCGGAGCTTGCCGGTTTCAGGTCAATCCTTAATATCCTGGCACTCAAAGAAGCAAAACTCGGTAGCTCTATCAAGCTGCAGAAGCTGAATATATTGCAGCTGGAGCTTGTTGCGCTCGGATTCTCTGGATAAAACAACACTTGAAGGATCTCGGACTATATCTCAACTCAATTCCAATCAAGTGTGACAATCAAAGCGCAATCGGTATCACTAAGAATCTGTCCGAGCACTCAAAAACAAAGCATATTGAAGTCGGGTATCACTTCTTACGCGATCACTCGGAAAAGGGTGATATTACACTTGAATTCATTCCGACTAATCTTCAACTAGCTGATATCTTTACTAAGCCACTTGGTGAAGATCAATTGCATTTTATTCGGAATGAGCTTGGTATGTTAAATGCTTAGTTTCACGTTATGATTCTTGAATTTTTTTCTCTCGTGCTATGTGCTTTAGTTGTCAATAACCATTGGTTCGATTGATCATGTGATACTTGGGCTGATAGTTATTTACGTGTTTCGAGTCACTCGAAACTTTTCGAGTCAAACTCGGACGTAGAGAAATTTGGACATCAAATTTTCTGAAGCTATCTCTAGAACAGTGGAGAGTTTCGGATTATATTTTCAAACTCTTTTTCTCTCTCTTTCTCGGCGCTGCGATCGGATCTTAACCGCAGATTTCAAACCACTGATATCTCAACCGTTGAAGAAGAAGCTGTCACACGGGCATTAATGAGCGAATGACGGGTAAGACGGAACGGAGTTACTTAACGGATAGTGAACGGGCGCGCGTATTCTTTATAAATAACGTCTCTTCATCTTTCTCTTGGTATTCACAAACTCCTTCCCTCTCAAAACGCAAACCCTCTCGCGGAAGTTTTCTACGTGAACGAGTGACTCTTGATCGTCCGCAAGTGTACCATTTTACGTGAAGAAGCTCTCTCTCTCTCGTAAGTTTTCATTGCTCTCTTCTCATTTTTTTCTCGTTTTTCTTCTCTTCTACACCTCCATCTCTTTCTCTTTCTCTTTCGGAAAGTTTCATCTTTTCATCTCTCACAATGCCTAAAAGAGGAAACCACCCAGACTTTCGGGTTTCTTCATCCTCCAAAAGCCCCGCACCAATAAGCCGGAAAGCTCAACCCCTTCAAAACCCATTGTCACCCGGCACCTTGCGTCTGGACGACAAGTTCTTCCCAACAACCAAATTTTCTTGGTTGTCCAACATTCAAACCACAGGAGTCTACCATTTCTTGTGTTTCGGTGAGTTCATCTATCTCGAACTCGTTTACGAGTTCTATACTCACCTCTCTCACTCGAAAATGTTCTAACCTCTAGGGTTCGGAACATTCTCGTTCAGTATCAACACTTCTCTCCTTCACCGTCTGTTCAAGGTCTCTTCTCTCTTCCTGAACAGCAACCCTATCCCCTTCACTTGAAGTCGCCGACGACTTCTTTGAAAAGTTTGCTAAAGAATTCCCTGGGTCCAGAAAGAACTTTTACGTGACTCGGTGAAGTCGAAGCCGGGCTTCGTGTTTCCTGCTGATGAGAACCTTCTTCTCTCGGCATTCTAGCAAGGAGAACCCCAACTCCAAGCACCTCAAAGCCCTCTTCGATATCACTGGAGGGATACGAAGTCGACCTCTTCCCCTTCATCATTGAGCGGATGGCGGCTGTGCCGGCTCGACTTCAAACAAAGAAGAACACCTCCCTTCCTTTCGGTGCTCTTCTCACCCTTGTCTTCAAACAATTCCAAGTTCCTCTTCCCTCGACCCTAACGCGGTGTGCGAGGCGGCCATTGTGGTCGGCAAGAAGGAACTCCGGAGTACGGATACCGGAAACTAACCACGGTGTGCGGGTTCACAACTTCGGAGCCGAGGCCCCCTTCTCCACCTCGGACTCGAAATCAACCCCTCTCCCTCTTCCCTCTTCACCTGGTGGTGCCTCCACCTCCGGTGCTTCCAAAACTCTCTCTGCCCTTTTGTCTCCTGTCTTCATGGACAAGATCACCTCTGTGTCTTCGATTTCGGAGACATGCTCGGAGGCTTCAAGTCTGTCCTTCGAGGTCGACCATCAACCAAAAGACCGGTCGAGTCCCAAATTCGAGAGCGGCAGTCTCTCATTCTTGAGATGAGAGAGCTGGTTAAGGAGCGAAGGAGCTGGCTGAGCTCCTCGGAGAGAGACGGTCCAAGGCGGCTCGGGACCCGGAAGACTCGGACCCATCCGAGGCGTCTTCGAGCCCAGGCCGACCTCCTCGGAGAGCGAGGAAGCCGAGGAAGCGAGAGGAAGAAGAAGAAGATGCGGCGGAGGACGGCGAGGAACCTGCAGTCGAGGCGGCTCCTTCCGGGCCAAGGGAAGAAGAGGCCGTGGCAGCTGCCGAGGGACAGCCTGCTCCCAAGCTCAAATTGCTTGTACTCGGCTCGAGACGGCGATCCGAGTGGGTCGGAAGATCTCGCTCCTCCAGCGAGTCGGCCGGAGCAGCCCCTCCAGCCCCGAGGTCCCAAGGGAAGAACCCCTAGATCCACTTTCTCCGGGTCGGCCACTCGGAGCTGAGCCCCTGCGAGTTGTTCCGGTTCTCCCTTCGCCGCGCTCAAGCACATCGTCAAGATCTTATCGGCGCCGGCGCACCTCCGCCTCCACTCGGAGATCCCCTCCTTCCTAGTTGGAGCCATGCACCTGAGTCACAATTCCTCGGTGTCTCCGAATTTCTGTTTCAAAATTTTTTTGTCCGGACACCTTACATGTATTACTTGTACTTTTCTCCCTTTTTTTTTGTTACTTGTTTTTCTTGAAAGGCAAGGGGAGAAAATGTAGTCGAAACCGGTTGTCTTGTTTAGGGGAGTTTTTACTGACCTTGTAAATCTTTAATGGATTAATGCATTTCATTATTTACGAGTTCTTTCTTTTACGAGTTAATGAGTTCAAGCATACTTTATTTTGCTCCGATATATTGTATATTGCTCTGTTCAATATGTCTTACTTTTTATCAAACTACTCAGAATCAACCTATTTCCCTCTAAACAAAGTTTACGTGTAAGTGTGGAATGCCTTTCATCAAAAAGGGGAGATTGAAGACTCGAGACACTGCTCTATATCTTTACGAGTCATGCAAAAGGAATCGGGTATAACGATGTCATTCATATAGTGTTTTGATTCCAAGGCATTCTCTGTGTCTTAGAAACTTACTTGAGTGAAATAGTATCTTTTCTATGCGATTTGGTCTTCACTTATCTCTTTAATCGCTTTTCGGTTAGCGACTCGGAAAAGTTGTTCTTTATTACGAGTCCACTCTCACTCGAGTCCGACTTATGATTATCTACTCTATTGTTTGCAAAGTCGGCATTCTTAGTTCTTTTTCGTGCTTAGTCTACATCAAGTGTTTTCCAACCTTGATATTTGTTTATAGAACTTGATTCTTTGCTTAAGACTAAGTCTTATGGAATTACGAGTATCATGGATATTAGACTCGAGAAAATTCCATCTCTTTTCGACTCGGATAATCGATTGTTAATTGTCACAATTATTTTATTATCCGTGTCTAACCTTGGACCAAAGTATTTTATACTTTGAGAACCGAAAGGTGATTTACTTTTGTAGGTTATTCAATCGAGGATATCTTTTCAAACTACAAAAGTAGCCGAGCTTCGAACATCAAATCACCAGCGAGATATAGCTTTTTACCATCCTCGCTTTTGTCCCGGAAGATTGTGTCGAAGTCATGCGCTTCCATATCCGGAAAAGCTGGAAGGTCAAGCTTAACGATGGTTTTCACCACACTTTTCAAGACACAACCGATGGTTTTGGGACTTCCAAGAGAGTTGAGCCGTTGTCCAACGTCCATATTTCAACGGATACCTTCCGAGTGACACGAAAGCCCTTATCAACGGTCACGAGAGGACTCTCGGTCGGCGAGATGAAGATAACGGCTACTCTGCTCGGGTTATCTATAAATAGAAGCCACCTCACAAGACTTGAAGAAAGCGGAACATATTGTCAATACTCCAACTTGAACAAAGTTATTGTATTTACTTTCAATCTTCAACTTACAACTCTCACTCTGTAATTCATTACCTTATGAGTTGTAAGGTCTTGTACTCGATTACAAACACTTCTTACATTCTTTGTAAGGTCCCTTGACTGAGCTGTAAGGGTTAACTCGGCTTAGTTGTCCCTAGCTGTAAGGGTTATCTCAGCTAGGAAGTACTAGATCGAGATAAGGGAATTTCGAGTCTAGGAAAACTTGTATAGAGTTGTCTAAGGGAGCAACTCGGGTTACGTCAAGTTCACGGTATTTTGTGGACTCAAAATAGTGGATTTGACTTCGTGTCTGGATTGACACGGACCGTGGTTTTCTGCCCCAGGAGGGTTTCCACGTAATTTCTTTGTGTTCTATTTACGAGTTCATTCTAGACTCGGACGGCCTTCTTGAACGTGTTTACCCCGATTCATTACATTACGAGTCCAATATCTTCGACCCCTTGCTCGGACTCGGAATGCAGTATCCGCATTTTTCAGCACAAAAGTGCAAAGTTATTGAAAGATTTTTTTATCACCCTATTCACCCCCTCTAGGGTGACTCGAGACTCTCCACTGAGCAAACCTTCAAAAATATCATAAAATAAATATTTTATGGCACATTATTTTTATGGACCGACTTCATATCTTTTCTTAAAAGCTTGTCGGTAGCTAAAAATCCATTTTTAACATCTTCTCCTCTCTTTTTCGCTTTATTCAACAATTACCCAAAAATAGACAAAATAAAATAATTTAGACAAAATGAACTATATAATATAAAATAAATAACTACTAAAATTACGTACAAATACGACTTAACAAGAACCCAAACCAACATCTTTCCCAATGATTAAATATAAAAATGATATCGGATAATTACAGGAACCAAATAATAAAATAGACAAGTCAAACTATATTTACTCCCTCATATTAAAAGTTGTGGTTGTCTAGGTTTGCTCCCAATTTATTCCCTCAACCCTTTTCTAATTTGGTGATGTTTATACAAACTCGCCATACCATTATATCGGGAAAGGTTCAAGTAAACATATCCTAATAGGTACACTTCAAACAATAGGTAAGTACGACAAATCCGGGCCATCAAATTTTTATCCAATGGTGTATATTAAATACACCATTTATCAATTAAAAAAGGGAAAAAAATGCGGGGAGATTTCCAATGGTTGGCCTAATTGCTAATCTCCCTCTTTGCCTCCTCTTTCTCGTCAACTCACCTTTCTTGTTGTCTCTTTTTCTCTATCACCGGTTGCCCCCTCGCACTCTCTACCATCGCCCCTTTCTCTCTCTCTCTCTAACCCACAAAGTACATATGTCGGTGCCGACGTTTATGGGTTAGAGAGAGAGAGAGGACCGATGGTAGAGTGAAAAGGGGTAGCCAATGATAAAGGATGAGAAAGGGTGTCGATGTTGGCATCGGTGAAAGAGACAGAAGGGAACCGACAAGAGAAAAGAGGAGATAGAGATTAGGAACCTAGGCCAACTGGTGTTTATGAGTTATGTAGAGAGAGAGGTTCCACTAGAGATACTTGCTTTAACCATTCCATAAATGGTGTATCTAATGTAGATTATTTTATGAAAATTTAACAACTCAAATTCATAGTGCTTACCTATTATTTAGAGTATACCTATTGGGGATGCTTGCTTTACTCCTTCCCCATTGCATGATCAAATGATCATTACTACAAATTAAGCGGGGAAAGTGGTTGGAATGGAAGCAATAAAATCCTATCTAATTAGGCTTTAAAACACATGTTAAAAAATGTTAGGAAACTTCCACCATTAAATGTGTAAATTAGTTAAGATTTTTTAAAAAAAGGTGATAAGAATTAATCATAATAATGAGTAAATAAATCACTAGAGAAAATAATAAGTTTTCTAACTTTAGGGGTGGAAACGAGCTGAGTCGAGCATGAGCTTAGCATATTTGTGGCTTGGCTCGTGAAATTTTTACGAGCTCTACTCGACTCACGAGTTTGCTTGTGCTTGAAAATTTGGGCTCTAGGCTCAACTCGCTTAAGCTCATGAGCCCTCACGAGCTTTCTTAGGCCTATAATTCACATGTTTTCACCGAGATAGTCACTACTACAGGAACCACTTTTAACGACGGGTCTTTAACGACGGTTATAACGGAAAACCGTTGTAAAAAATAATGCGGTGGCATTTTTGTAAAAAAGCGATCTTTAATGTATATATGACGATGATTCTTTAAATGAACCGTCATTAAACGTTAACTTTAACACTTTTAACGACAGTTCATTCAAAGAACCGTCGTCATAGATGTATTTATGACGACGGTTCAATGAAGAACCGTCGTTAAAAGTGTTAAAGAGTTAAAAGTTAAAAGTCTTTTAATTGATATAACCCTAACTATCTCTCTCTCGCTCTCTCTCTCCTATAGCGCCGCTGACCCCCATCCACTCCTCTCTCTCTCCTCCTCCTCCTCTTTGAACCACCTTGCTTCTCTCTGCTTCTCGATCTTGAACTCTTCCTCTCTCTCTCTCTCTCTCGTTCTCTGCAGCAATGGCGATTTCGACGATGCTCGCCACTCTCCGATCCTGTCCTTCCTCTACTCCTCGTCCCAAAATTACTCCCATTTTCATCTTCCATCGGACAATGCGAATTCTCCAAGGGTTTCGCCTCCTTCTTTGTCATCGCCTAAATCGCAGTTCAGTGGCGGTGGAGGGAAAATGGCGAGCCCTACCGAAGCCCAAGATTCGCTGTCCGTGCCTAAGATTCGCCGTCGTTGGGAGGAGAAGCGGGATGCCTTAACCGCCGAGCCTCCTCCTCGGTTCATAATCCTCTCCACCCCCTTCTCTCTCGGACAATGAGATTTAAGAGGCAGATTAATTATGCTTCCATGGTTCGTTGTTAGATGTTCTAATTTTGCCTTTTGTTGTGATTACGCTAGGTTATACCCTTTTAGATTTACGGGTTCTAACTCATTCTTTCTCCGTAATTTGTTCCGATTTGCTTCCATGGTTCGTTGTTAGATTTGTAATTGAAGAGTTGAAGTCTTTTAGATATTCGTTGTTAGATGTGTAATTGAAGAGTTGAAGTCTCTTGGATCCTCACATTCCAAGTCTTTCCACGTTGTTAGTGAAGAAGGTTGTTTCATTTGACGTGATTAATTAGTTGGATTATAATATATTCGTTTAGATCTGATTTCATTCTTGCCTTGTAATCTTCAAGGTTCTGGAAAATTTGTCAAAAGTCCCCCTCCAACAATTTCATATGTAATTTAGATCCGATTTGTTTTTGTTACTCGGTTTTTTTGCTATCCATTTCGGTTTTAGTTTTAGATCAAAATTTTCAGATCTAAAGTGCTCTATTTTTTAAAAAATTCAGACAAATAACCGTCGTCATAGGTGAGAGAACCGTCGTCATAAGTATTCTTTTATTACGGTTTTTGAATCATATTAAAAGATGCTACATACAACGACGGCCACAACACGACGCTCTGTTAATTGTCTTTAAAGATCGTTTTTAACCGTACTTAAAAGTGGTTTTCGTAGTAATAAGTGTTACGAATCAAAAAGATCAAAATCGAATTCAAATCCTCGACATTGAAGAAAAAATGTGTCGTATCCAATAATGATACAAGATTGAAAAGTAACTCGAATTAGAGAATGGTAATGACAAAAAAATAAGATTGTTCATAATTGTTACGAGTATGATATATCATTTTGACTTTATAATATGTAATAAAAAAAGTGAATGACTGATGATATAAGTTCCTACTTTTATAAATCAAATATATAATTTAATTTTTGAAATTGTATTATAGATCGAGTCTAATATATACTCCCCATCCTCTTTACGAGTCTCACGAGCCTAAAGAGCCGAGCTTCCTCATGCTCGACTCGACTCATTTAAATAACGACGTCGAGCCCGAGCTTGCTCAAGCTTTCTTTGAGCCGAGCTTTTCTAAGTTTCTCGCCAAACTAGCTCACGAGCAAGCTCGACTAATTTTCATCCCTGTTTCCAACAACCGGGGCAAAAATTGTTCGTTTGATCATTGGTGACGTGGATTATATTTAGAATAATAATTAATAGAAGCATCAACAAAACCATGCTAAGCAAAGCAAATAAATGGGTTGAAAATATATAATCAGAGTTGGAGAACTTGCAATAAGAGTGGGAAGCTAATGAGAGTAGGCGATCAATTGTATAAGGTTAGTAGTTTACAATTGTTAGATTATAATTTTCTCTCTTTGTTGTGGTTTAATTTGATTAGAGGGTCACCTTGTAGTGGATTTAAACTAACTTATTTAGTATTTTATTTTATTTTTTATGCAAAAAGATACAAAAATCTATGTATATCAAATTCTAATCTAAATATTTAATAACTATTTTTAAAAATTTACAGTCCAACTAATATATGATAAACATTTTTTTAGTCTTTAGACTTTTGTTTATCAAAGTCAAATTATTACTAGGTCATAAATGATTAATAAAATTTCTCCATTTATAAGAATAAAATTCGATATTTTTTTAAAAGAGAACAAATGCTAAATCACTAAAACCTAACATATGTTGATAAAATTAACAATTATTTTATATACACTACTCAAATAAAATGTACACTAACTAACAATACATAATATAAATAGATTAAAAAATTGACCGTCAAAATGGGTGAGATTGAAGATAACTTTAAAACTAACGAGTTAGTGTATTTTTTAATGTATATTGTACGGGCGAAAATATAAATTTTCTACAATCAATCATATATATATATTTTTTTTAAAAAGAAAGCAATCAACCATCTATTTCAATATAATTATTTTTTTTAGTATCATTGGATTTTAATATCTTGAACTTTGGGTGATATTTCTTATAATATCCTGAACTATCGATTAACCTCATAACATCCCCATTTTTAATACTAATATTTTTTAATATCTAATACTTTGAAGAAAAAGTGATCAATATCCCGAAATTGGGACAATTAAGGTCAATTTTTTAAAGTATATAATATTAAAAAATAATAGTGTTAAACAGTGTGATGATGATTCGGAGGAGAAAAGATTTATTATTTTGGTTGGAAGGGCGTGATGTGATCTCGCTAGATTCCACGTGACGGTTATGAAACCCGCAAAAGGCGAAGCCTCGGGGTGGATCTCGGGAACGCCTATCCGACGCTCAAGTTAGTGTTGCGAATTGAATGAGCTAATCGAGGAAAATCTTTTTGGGATTTGTTTACCGAAGTAAACTTTTGGGAATTTGTGAGACTTTCCAAGAGAGGAAATTGTTGTGATTAATCAAGTGAGCTCCCCATTTGATGAGGGATAGGTGAGTATTTATAGAGGAATTTAATGAGGGTAAGATAGTAATTTACTATAATTTAAGAGGAAACTCTAACTCTAACTCTACTGAGGCTTTGAGCTTTACTCGACCAGTTGTGAGTGAATTTGGGACGATACTTCTATTGTCCGAGTCGATTAAGCTCAATCGACCAAAGATGTGGCGGGTGAGTTGAAATTACCGGTAAATATCTGCATATATTCAAAGTTTAAGATAGTAAAATTTAATAATTTTTTTAATAAAAAGTACTAGTAATTATTTTTGAAAATAATATTACTACTATTTATTGTTAATTGAAGCGAAAATTTCGTGGATTAGAAATTAGAACACCCCCAACTACCTAATGACTATAGTAATATCGATGGAAGTCGGTCTTCATCTCTGTCTGTCTCTGCATATTTATTCCCTGATGATAGTTTCCTGTTGCTTGTATTCTTTTCTTTCTCTAGCCTCCATTGAACCTTGCTTCATCTAAGTATTCACCTCAAATCCTCAGCTTTTCGACCCAGATTGCTCTCTCTATCTCTCTCTCCCCGGCCCTCTATCTTTCTCACTCTGCGGCTCACGCCAATCATCGCAGTCATTCACTTCATCAGTCATTAGGAATTCTATTGTTTTTCATCAATTCCTATTTATATTTGTAAGCTTGAAAAATCCCATCTTTCTTAGGCTTTTCTTCAAGCTTATTTGCGAGTTTATCATCATTCCCATTGCCCTAAGTCATGGCGACGCAAAAACCCAAGAGGTCTCCGGCAGAAATTGAGGACATAATTCTGCGCAAGATTTTTCTCGTCTCTCTCCTCGATTCAATGGAGTCTGATTCTCGGGTAGTGTACCTTGAAATGACAGCGGCTGAGATTCTCAGCGAGGGAAAGGAGTTGCTATTGTCTAGAGATTTGATGGAGAGGGTACTGATCGATCGGCTTTCAAATCAGTTTCCGAACGCAGAGCCGCCTTTTCAGTACTTAGTAGGATGCTATCGACGTGCTTGTGAGGAAGGAAGGAAGATTACTTCGATGAAAGATCATAATTTGAGGGCGGAGATGGAATCAGTGGTTCAACAAGCTAAGAAGTTGGCAATTTCCTACTGTAGAATTCATCTGGGTAATCCTGATTTATTCCCAAGCTCGGATGTTAATTCTAATGCTAACCCGTCTGAGAAAAAGCTATCCCCTTTGTTGCCCTTGATTTTTTCCGAGGTTGGAGGCACCATTGATGGTTTTGGAGGGTCTGGGAGTAGTGGTGGCATAACTAGCCCACCTGGGTTTCTTGATGATTTCTTCAAGGATGGAGATTTTGATAGCTTGGACCCAATTTTCAAGTGTTTGTTTGATAATTTGAGGGATAAGGTGAGGAGAGAGTCAGCATTGGGGAATTTCCAGCAACCCTTGAGAGCTCTTTTGTATTTGATTAGTTTTCCAGGTGGGGCAAAGTCTTTGGTGACTCATCAATGGTGGATACCTTCAGGTTTATTCTTGAATGGGCGGACCATGGAGGGTGCTAGCATTTTGGGTCCTTTCTTTCATATAAGTGCATTGCCTGATATTCCCATGTTCAAGGGTCAACCTGATGTTGGGTGAGTTCGGTCTTTTCCTCCCCCTCCCCCATTTTACAATTGTTGACTTTATTGTAAAAGCAATTTGGGGGTATGCACAAGCAGAATTTGTTCAAGAAGCTTCAGGAAAAATTATAGTAATCTAGTGAATCTAAGTTATCTAAAAAGGGTATTTAGAGAAATATAAAGTGGCAATTGTCACTGAATTCAACCCTTGGCAGTTATATGAGTTTCTGAATTTCTGCTGCCTGATGCTCGGACAGTCACAAAGTATCTTTAGTGTCTGATGAGTTTGTCCTAACTGAACACATATAATTCCTTTCCTCAGCTAGGTATCAAAGATATGAGCCTTGTTAGTTCGCATCTGTGTGGTAGTTGAGATGGAGGTAGAAGACAACCAGTGCTTCCATCATGTAATTATGATTGGGGGTGGGGGAGGGGACTGATTAGTGGAAGGATAGCTTGTCTGTTAGTTTCATGCTGGCCCAAAAGTGTTTTTCTTAAATCTTTAGAGTATAAGGAAATTATTCTCCATGGATTGATGTTAAGTCTTTTGCACATATCCCTGTACTGGCTGTAATTAGTGGTTGTATTTTGATGCCTTCTCTGATGCCTCGTCTTATATTCTTAATGTACATATTCCCCCTCACTAAAAGAGGGTCACAGTTATTTCCTTATCAGATGTGTGCCATGACACTTGTGCTCCACCCCCCAAAAAAAAGAGACCACTAATAATTCAGATCACCCTGAAGTAGGCCCAATGAAATAGTAACTGTTCGCCTAGAGCAACTTTAACCTTTGACATTAGTGCTGGTTTTGTATTATGGGCTCTTAGCTTTGGTTTCAGCTTCAAAAGGGTTTTCTTCATTATATCTTCATAAGCACCAATGCTGTGGGTGAGCAACAATAGGTTTTTACAACTGAATGGGTAAGATAAAACCCAAAGTAGTATCAAGATAAGATCTGAGACAGTTGGTGCTGGGAAGAAAGAGTGAGCATTATGGTGGTAGTATTCATATATGAAGACCTGAGGTGGAAGTCATCCATTCTGCAGGAGAACCAAAGCGCCATGCAACTGTTTTAGCTGTGTAGTGCTAGTGAATGCCCCGATTAATTCAGTGGATGCCAAGCCCAATTATTATTTTTCCTTTAAAAGAGAAAAACTGAAATGGATTTTTTTGTTTGTGTTGATTAAGCACATATAGTGGTTTTGATTTTCTTACTTCTCCAATGAAAGTTCTCATTTCTCCACCAATATTCTATGTTTTACTACTCACATACTTAAAAAGGTACTGATGTCTTTGTAGGAAGGGGAGATGGTTGGCATCTCCCTGACAAGACAATGAGGCTTTTGATGGACCTGTTCCCATACAAATCTTGTCAACTCGCCAGTCCATGGTTGATCTTGTACAGTTCTACTTAAGTTTTTTCTTAATACAAAAAAGTATTGATGTGATGTTAAGTCTACCTTTTTTTTTTTTTTTTGTTATTGTTAATATACTGTACACAACTGGGTTGCTGATAAAAAAATTTCTCTGCTCTAACTAGTCAGCAGTGTTTCTCTGAAGTATCAACACGCCGTCCTGCTGATCTACTGTCATCATTCACTACTATCAAGACCGTGATGAATAACTTGTATGATGGTCTGCATGAGGCTCTTCTTTGTCTTCTGAAAAATACAGAGACACGTGATAAAGTTTTAGAGTTTTTAGCTGCTATGATCAATAGCAATGCCGCCAGAGCACAGTTGCAGGTAAGGGTCTTCTATAATCTATTCCTGTATCGTCTTAAGTAATGCCTCCAGGAAGAGAAAGTAAAAGGGAAATTAGCATCCAGGAAGTCTAGCTAAATCATAAATGATGTTTATTGAATGCTTACTTGTTTCTGATTTTGTATTGCTCACAAAACTTGTATAGGTTGATCCTTGGACTTGTGCAAGTTCTGGAACATTTGTTAGTCTGAGTGCAGTAATGCTCAAGCTATGTGAGCCTTTCTTAGATGCACATCTGACGAAAAGGGATAAAATTGATCCCAAATATGTGTTCTGCAGCAATCGTTTGGATTTGAAGTGAGAATCCCCCTTTTGATGAAGTTCTGCAGTTATTTTTCTATATACTATGGTGGTTATGGTTTGACTCATTTTTACATCCTTTTATTTAACCATCTCAGAGGTCTGACTGCAATGCATGCATCTTCTGAAGAAGTTTCTGCATACGTTGCTGAGCTAAATGCTGGAAGGTCAGATGGTTCTGCCCAAAGCAATGTTGGGGAAAGCCGCTTGCTAACATCTCTAGAAGCCACTGCTTCGGGCAGTAGTGGCGGTGTACTTGCCCAAGATGCAAAGTCATCCTTAAAGGGTAGTGAAAGGGTTAAATACACTTTTATCTGTGAATGCTTCTTTATGACGGCTAGGGTTCTTAATCTGGGCTTGTTGAAAGCATTTTCTGACTTCAAGCATCTGGTTCAGGTACTCACAGAACTTATACAGATTGTTACTGAATAGGGCGAACTTAATAAGTTCGATGTCAATCTCTTTTTGTAGGGATTTCAGCTGTACATTTAGATATATGTATTCTGATTTAAGCTGTTGTTAGTTTACAGTGATATTAGGCAGATTTTATTCTGCTGTTCTTTTTTGTTTTTTGTGATTAAGAAGCTCCATTCTGATTGCTGCTGTTTCAGGATATTTCGAGACGTGAAGATACTCTGTCTACCTTAAAAGCCATGCGAGAGCAAGCTCCCTCACCTCAATTGGAGCGGGATATAAGTCATCTTGAAAAAGAGCTTGAATCATATTCACAGGAAAGGCTTTGTTATGAAGCACAAATACTAAGGGTAAGCTTAGTTTTTGCCTCCAATTCGGTTGCAATTGAGGGTATTGATTCATATTCAAATCTATTTGGGGGTTTACACCACTTGTAGCTTCCATTGTCACCAGTTTAGGAACAAATGACTTAGGACTCCTTGACTTATTAGTGAATTTGATGGAGCTATGAACTTCATTTTTCTGTTCTGGAAAGAAAAATTTTATTAGGGTAAAAAATATGGATGCAAAGCAAGCATCCCACAACTATGTATACATCAAAAGCCAGCAACATCGCAAGATTAACAACAAATTCCCATGATCCCAAAAATAATTATTCTTGAATCTTGATCCAGTTATCTTTGATGTACTGAATAGGTGTTTCCATGCCCTGAAAGGACTCTTATCTCTTTCTCTCTAGATGTCCAAAAATATAGCATCATGTGTCACCTTGGCAGTTTTCTTTCTGACTTTCCTACCAAAAGAATCCTCTCAAGAGTTGGTCCTTGATAGTGCTCGAAATTTGAAGCAACTAAAGAAAAGGCAAGTCGTTCAAAAGCTAACTCTTTGTAATCACAAGGAACTTGATTTTGCAAATGATTTTTTCTTTTCCAAGAAATTTCCCTTTTTGCCTTTTCATCACAAGTCAAAATTGCCCCTATGTTGTGTCCTCTGCCCCCTTCTCCTTCCCGCCCAAAAAAAGCTCTTCATGGGAGTCTTTTACGACTGAAGAACAGGTAGACGAAATGCTTGACTGCAAATTTTCCGATTAGAATTGGGTTTCATTTAGTAGTGTTAGGTGAATAGTCACCCAGAGCAAATTTTTAAGCTTGTGATAAAGCTAACGAGGCTGTTTCATTTGAGGAGGCATCCCAGACAAAGATACGAGACTGAACACAAACACCAAAATCTTTTGGCTGTTTCATGTGAGGAGGCATCACAGATAAAGATAACAGACCAAACACAAATACCAAAATCTTGCTTACACGGATTAATTATGGAAGCATCTCTATGCATAAGGGAAAGGAAAAGAGCTCACAAGGGAGCGCCGTTAGACCAACAAACGTGCCAAAACAAAAAGAAAAAAAATGAAAAAAAGCATCCATTGAAGTTAGATGAGCCCCCTCCCCGACAAAGTTAGATGGGTTCTCAAGGCCAATGGGAAATTCTCACTGACGTATTTCCTTTTAGAGATATCTTCTTCCCCCTTCCTGCCTGAAATCGTCTGTTATAAGTTAATGAATTCCCACGGAAAGTAATTTGGAACACTACTGCCACATTCAAAATGCCCCTTTTTTTGATGGGAGACAACTCAAGGCAAGATTTTGACCTGTGACAATTTACCCAAGAGGCAAAAAGTATTGGTTAATAAGTGTTTCATGTGGAAAGGGAATCTAGAATGCACAGCTAATTTATCTCTCCATACCCTATTTCTTAAATCTCTATGTGAGTTAGCTCTTAGGTTGGTGGCTAACTCAGTCAAGCATCATTTGTTGGCCTGGAATGGCTGTTTTGAAAGAAATGTCAGTAATTCTAAAGTCATTAGAGTCATTTGTGATGTTATCTTTTGAATTATTTGGGTGGGGAGAGATAGGAGTGTTTTCAATGGTATTTAAACTCGTCGAGTGCATCAAAGACAAGAGGAAGACATTGTACTTTTGGGAGGAGGAGGAATTTTGTTCCTTAAATTGATTTCGTTGATAGCATTTTTCTGGTTGTAATCAGTTCTTTTGTAGGATGTTTGACTAGCAACTAGTCAGTTTGGATATACTTTTAATTATTTTATATTACTTTTTCCTTATAACAAAAACAAAACGGAGTGGGGGAAGAAAGTAAGAAGAATTGTGTTTGTAAGTGGCTTTGTATAAAGGGTCTCTTACTGATTATAGATTTTCTTGGAGAATTATTAAGGACTTAGCAGAAAATAATTGTTTTGGGTCACTCATAAAAAAAATAAAATTGTTTTGGGTCTGTGAGTGAGAGGATGTAAAGTATAAGCACATCATTTCGAATTTCTGAGGGCTTCTTGGGGGAGCAGAAAAGGATGAAAGATAAAAATAGATGTGAAGAAAACTATTAGCTTGTATTTTTCACTAGTTTGTCGGATGCTAGTTTGCATTGAGGTCGTGTAGTCTTTTGTAAGATGCTAGTTTTGCATCCGATTCTTTTGTTCATTTTATATTAATATATTACTTTTTCCTTATCAAGAACATATTTTCCACTACTTTGAATGTGGGGAAAAGGTCTGTGAAAGGAAGGGGATTATCTTTCCTGTACCTCTTCAGCAGACAGTGAAGCTTTTGCAGTAACTTGATTTTGACTCATTCCCTGGTTGGGGTTTTTCACCTTTAAAAGGAAAGGTGTATTCCTAATGTGATTCTTTTTTATATTGAAATCCCGTGTTATTGCTAGGAACATTTGGAAATAGTTATATGCACAGATATGAATGATTGAAAGCTGAATTTTCTGAAACAAGTTCCAAAGTTAGATGAGGGAAGAGAGAATAATTCTTCAAAACTTACTCATGTGGTGTTTAGTTGGATGCGATATATTAGTAATGACAATGTCATGCAATCAATCTTGTTATGCAATTATGATTATTTAGTTTATGGTAATCATGATTACGAAGTTAGTTTTTAATGACAATACTCTTAGACAACCAAACATGGTAATGGAAATACAATTACATATTTGTTCGCATTGCAAGGTTGATTACATCCAACCAAGCAAAGCCTATTGTGTGTCAGGTATGGAGAAGATCATGCATTGATGATCATTTAATCCAATAATGGACCGGTCATTCTATCTTATTTATGGAAACTAATCGTACTATATAAAGATGGCATAACATTTGCACCAATGAGTGATCTGTTGCCAGGGCATTGCTGCATGGCAGAAATGATTTGGATATTCACGTAAACCTACATAAATCCCAAACAATTCCGAACTCACGCCTATGTTGACCTTCTCTGCTTGGAAGTGTAGTCCCGAAAGACTGTCATATCCTGAAGGAGAGGGTGCTGCAAGTAAAATGTGCTGCTTGACTACCTAGCGTGTCTTTGAAAATAGGAGCTCTGGATTTAGCTTTCAGTAAAATTAATTTAGATAGCTATATTTTGTAAGGATAATGTAGGTTGATCACATATGGATATACTCTTGCAATGAAATTCTGCATTGAGGTTGTTTGCTTCTTGTGCATTTTTCTACCAGATTGTTGGTTTTGTTGTCTTGCTCCTAATTTTAAGTTCACCTGTAGCAGCACGTCAAATATGTGGATCCCAGTGAGTTGCACTGGTGGTATTTTTCCCCTCCATCCAAATAGCATTTAGGTTCATGAGGTTAGGCCATCCTGATAATGAAACTCTAAAAATACTTGTACAATTTAGAGGCTTTCTTATTTGAGTAAGTGCTTGCCTTGGAGATCAAAAGAACTCCAACCACCTCATTTTCACAATCATATCTGAAAGAAGGCCTAATCAAAACAATAGGGTAAAAATGTTGCTGAAATTAGTGAATTACATTATTGTTATTGTTATTGTTATTTAACTTGACTCTTCCTTGTACAGGATACAGGCCTTATCCAAAATGCTTTGTCTTTTTGTCGGTTAATGGTGGTCTGGTTGGTTGGTCTGGTTGGTGGTTTCAAGATGCCTTTGCCATTACCTTGCCCTAAGGAGTTTGCATGTATGCCTGAACATTTTGTGGATGATGTGATGGAGTTGTTAATATTTGCTTCTCGGATCCCAAAAGCATTGGATGGGATCATGTTGGTAAGATCCCAACCAAAGTTTGTCCTTAATCTTCTTGTTTTGTTGTATTCGTGACCTTTCGTGCTCTGTTTTTTTTTTTTTTTTTTTTCATTGCCAGGATGATTTCATGAACTTCATCATTATGTTTATGGCTAGCCCTGAATACATTAGAAATCCTTATTTAAGAGCAAAAATGGTTGAAGTACTCAACTGTTGGATGCCTCGTAGGAGGTAAATCTTCTATTCTTCTTGTGCTGTTTCTCACAATCTAATTTTAAGGTACTTTATGTATACTGTTTCTACTATATATTGTTCTTGTCTATTCATTATTCGTCACTTTATGTGTTGCATTCGCAGTGGTTCATCTGCTACAGCTACCCTATTTGAAGGACATCAATTGTCTTTGGAGTATCTTGTCAGGAATCTTCTCAAGCTATATGTTGACATTGAATTCACAGGCTCTCACACACAGGTGATCACTCACTCAATCTCAGCCAGTGTGCTCTAAGAATTTCCATTCATCCAGGCATTTTCTCCTGCCTCCCTTTCATATTGTGTTCCTGTGGGCCGACACATGCATTTGCATGTCCACATATAAACACATTGAGATAGAAACTCAAAGTGGGATAGAAAAGTGTATATATTTGGTAGCATTATGAGAATTTGTTATCCCTCTGAATTGATGCACTGATTCACTGAAGTCTAAGATTTACAAGTTAGTGATGTCCATTAATAATGCTGACATCTTCGTAAAATATTGCCAAGTCAAATAGCATAGGGATGTGCAGAGCATATGATTGTATGTTTGGAGAGTGAATATCTTTTTGAAGATTACTTGCTAATCAATATAGCTCCCGATTTTGCGGTTCATCTGGTATGTGGGATGTGGTTGCGAGAGTTGTATGCTATCAAACCTGAAAGAAATTATTTCTATCAATTTGTGGTATGTCATTCGGGGTTTTAATGGAACATGGTATTGGGCTAGGAGTGCACATCTATCCTAATTTTCCTCGTGGCTGCAAGACAGCAGAACCTGTCCTTTAAACATTGAAGGTGGCCGGTCAACTTACGGTCCAATGGTATTGTGGTATGCAATCTTTTGCTTAGGTTCTGATGGTACCCCCAGCACAGTAGGATCCTAGTGGTGGTTGATATTGTTGTCGCGGTAACTAAGGAAAGTGGGAGAAGGGGGTGAAGGCTTAAGGAATAGGGATGGATGACCTAATAATGTGTTGAACAGTCTAGATGGTCCAAAGATGCTGATTGTGTTGTTGGGTGATATTCCTGTGGCAAGTTAGTTTATCATGGGGATGATTAGTATATTTGTGTACCTTATGGGCCTAAATTCTCCATTTTGTGACCTCGTACCCATTTTTTTTGTTTTAGATTGAAGCAAAATGCTCACAAGAAAAAGTGTGCCGAGGTGTGCCTAGGCGAGCTCCAGTGAGCTTTGCAGTGGGTCAACCACAGCGAGACAGTAGCTGTGTGGGTGTGTTGTCGATGTGAAGCATGTACTTAGGACAATTGGGCTTTTCCCCTGTTTAGCCTTCATCCAATTACAACCTCTTCCCTAGTTCCTCCCCCTGCGGTCTCTTTTCAAAAGGAAAAGGAAAAAACAATTGTCTATTTTATTTGACTGCGAAAGGCTGCAATACTATCGAGTTTGTATAATTTAATGCTTCTTCAATCCATTTAGGGAAACTGTGACAGGAGTCTTTTTTGTTGTTGCTTGCAGTTCTATGACAAATTCAATATCCGTCACAATATCGCAGAACTTCTCGAATACCTTTGGCAGGTTCCTAGTCATCGGAACGTGTGGAGACAGGTATGGCTTTTCTTTCTTGTATGTAAGTTCCTGGTTATCCTTTGACACTTTTTCCTTGCTTACACACGTGGTTACATCTGGTCCAGATTGCTAAGGAGGAAGAAAAGGGCGTCTACCTCAATTTCTTGAATTTCCTAATTAATGACAGCATATTCCTCCTTGATGAAAGTCTTAACAAAATCCTCGAACTCAAAGCGCTGGAAGCTGAAATGTCCAACACTGCTGAATGGGAGCGAAGACCTGCTGAGGAGAGGCAGGAGCGAACCCGCCTTTTCCACTCTCAAGAGAATGTCAGTTTGATATATGCAGAGGAGATATTTTTAAATTTTTTTCCAATAGTAATCTCAACTGCCTGACACATTGATGATGTTTGTGCCTCAGATAATCAGGATTGACATGAAACTGGCTTCTGAAGATGTTAACTTGCTGGCATTTACGTCAGAACAGATTTCGTCTCCTTTCCTTCTCCCAGAAATGGTAATTAGATCTGAATTTTTATTCTTTACACTCATGTTCTCTCTGATCTACAGAGTTATATGAATTAAAGGTTCCATCTGCGCTTCCAGTTTACTTAAGCATGTGTTGATGTTTCCAGGTTGAAAGAGTTGCTAGCATGCTTAATTACTTTTTGCTGCAACTTGTGGGGCCCCAAAGGAAATCACTTAGTTTGAAGGATCCCGAGAAGTATGAGTTCCGTCCCAAAGATTTGCTTAAACAGGTTAGTATTCTTTTCTGATGATTCTCAGCTGTGTTGACCACTGATTCTTGGAATCGTTTGCTGTTTTTGAATTAGGAGAAAAAGTTTTTAACACCGTCTCTGAGTCCTTTTATATATATATATGCTGGGTGGTTGGGTTTTTTTTTTTTTTTTTTTTGGGGGGGTGGTGTGCTCATCTTTAATTCAGTGGGAAGTGTTTCAACATACCATTGAGCGCTCCTCTATTTATCTTGGTACTAATATGCTGTTCCTGTACTGTCCGGTTCATGTTATGTGGCATTCAGTCTCTTTTTCCTCCTTATGCAAAAAGTTATTGGTCGGGTACTATTTTGTCCTGATTTAATGATTTCCTGAATGATTTGTCAGATTGTCCACATTTACGTCCATCTGGCAAGAGGAGACCAGGAAAACGTTTTCCCAGCTGCCATCTCAAGGGATGGCCGATCATACAGCGACCAGGTTCTATTCTTAAGAAGTGCTTGATTACAAAAATCCAATTTTCAGCCTATTGGGGATGTGCAATTATGTATTCTGAATACTTGATTGAACTGTCTTTTTGAATTTTTTTTCCAGTTGTTTAGTGCTGGGGCTGATGTTCTCAGAAGGATCGGTGAGGATGGGAGGATCATACAGGAGTTTCTCGAGCTTGGAGCAAAAGCTAAAGCAGCAGCTGCTGAAGCCATGGATGCAGAAACTGCTCTTGGTGATATACCTGATGAATTCTTGGACCCAATTCAGGTATGTTATGGGTTTCTTGGGAAAATATTGGATCTTATGAATCAAGTGACTCATGATTTGAAGATTTGACGTGATTTCATTGATACCCTTTTCCAAATGCAGTACACGCTAATGAAGGACCCTGTTATTTTGCCTTCTTCAAGAGTCACAGTTGATCGTCCTGTCATCCTGAGGCATCTGCTGAGTGATAGCGTAATAATCCTTTATCTTCATTTTCTTTATTTCCCTTTCTCATAACTCTGCTGCTCCTAGTAGGCCTATGTCCTGCTCAAACCAAGGTGCAGCAGCCCAACCTGGCTTGTTGAGCCCATGAACTCTGTTGGCATTGGATCTTAGACCGTTCCATGAACTGCCCAGTTCAGATGATTTCTAAGAATAGTACTATCAATACGTACATCATGCTCTTGGGAGTACATTCTCTCAAAATCCGCATCAGCAAAGCTTTTATAAATAGTTCATAAGATAATTCACATAGGAAACATATATATGTGGGACGAGAGAGCTCATGCCCCTAAGAGCATATAATGTTTGCCAGTGCCCATTATTGATGTTTTGTCATCCCCCCCCAAAAAAATCCCTCTTTTATTTCCTTTTTCTTGCCTCTTACAAAGTGAGTGTTTACATAGTGTTGTACACCCGAAATCATAGTACAATTTTGCTATTGCCCTTCGATTCCATGCCCATTTTGGTTATTTCTCCCCCATTTTTGCAGACGGATCCTTTCAACCGTTCCCACCTAACTCCAGACATGCTGATTCCTGACAATGAGTTGAAGGCTAGAATCGAGGAGTTTGTCTGGACTCAAGCAGCAAGGAAAGATGGTGGCAGTGTAGCCCAGCACGGTACCAAGGGAGAGATTCAGGCACCCACCACTGATATGCCTTTGATTGACTAAAGCGACCCTTTGGATGACCAGATTAGGTCAAATAGAAGGTTAATTTTATTTTATTTTTTCCTACTTCACAGTTACAGGCATGGAACTGAAACCCTATCAAGCAACAGCCTTCATTTTATTTTTTATTTTTTTGGGGGGAGGGAGAGGATGGAGTTGGTTGATCAATGTATATATATATGAGTACATTGAATAGTGCAGTTGATTATACTAATTTTTATTTATTGGATTGCTGTTACTTGTAGATGTAGTTGGACCTCCTCTATGGTTGATAATCTGGATTGAGTACTGTATTGTTTTAATTGCTTCTTTTGATGCCAATCAATGATTTAAAAAAGAACAGAAAACTCCTCTATGGTTGATGTCCTGGGAAGAGCCGGTTGTCATTGGTTACGTGGTATGTGTATTTTTGGGAGTGCTATTTTGTCTTTTGGCTATGTCTCTACTAACATGCTTTCTTTTCTTTTTTTTTTTTTTTTTGGTGGTGCGGAAGAGGGGTCAAGCCCCTAAAATAACTTTATTAATGATTAACAAGTCTTGGCCAAGCGGCACCTAAATTATCTGCAAAAAGTATCTCCCTAACTTGTCTAATGGGAACCTGAAAATAATGGTAGCCTAATTCCAAATACAGATTGACATTCGCCGGTTTATCGACAACTTGATTCGCCTCCTTGTAGCAATGAGTAATCTTGATTTTCCAGTCATTTTTCTCAATTAGCATTGGGACATAATTGGAGTAAATTAGGTTCCCTAATCTTTATGTCCCTTGAGCATTCTAGTAACTAAAATTGAATCTAGTTGGAGCCATATTCGAGTCAACTCCAAATTACGAGCGGTTCGCAAACCCCTCCATACCGCTTTTAGTTACTGCCATAACCGATGTGCACCACCCAAAATTTTCGAGTAAAACCGCCAATCCATTCCCCTTTATCCCCTCTAATGACTCCTCCCTAGCGGTAGGACCCGGATTACCTTTAGCAACTCCTTCGTGTTCGGAATAGCCCATCCCATTGGAGGAAATTCCCATCGTATCGGTTCCACCGATTTAGCCGGTATGTGTTGTACTAGGGTTTCGAATTATTATGCGAGTGCTTTAATAACCGCATCAAATCTCGAAAAGGGAAGTCTCCTTTATTTCTTGGTAAAGTTTCTTCACCGGCAAAGTAATGTGAGTTTCTCCATTTCCACGGATACCACATGGTCGGTAGGAATTTCGTCTCCCGGTTAGAGTCAAATGAATTATTATTCAAATTCACCAATATCCATTCCTTAAACGATAAGGAATTAGATCCTACATCAAAACCTTTTGAGTTTAGGAGACTCCATATGGCGATAGCATGGGGACAATACCGGACGATATGTTCGGTATTTTCCACCCAACATCCACAAATTTTGCAGCTAGGGTCATTCGTTAGCCGTCTCCTCCGCTTGTTTGAGTTTGTCATTAATCGTCACGGAGGAGGAGCCGGAGGAACATACGAACTCTTTGCGGGACTCGAGTTTTCCAAACCTACTTCCAACCTTCAATTTTTGGATTAGCTTGTGCATTTTGGAGGATGGAGATAGCAGAGTTAATCGAAAATTTACCTGACGATGACCCGTTCCAGTAGATGTTGTCATCTATTCCTTCTTCCTCCGCTACTTCGACCGAAGCTATTTTCATGAGCATACTTGGGTGGGAGAAGATCAACAAAATTATCCCATAGCCGGTTGTTATCCGCATTCCACATTTCGCACACCGTAGCATCTAGGATTGCTTCGGAATTGGCGAGATGGCGCTATCAATTAGTGGTCGTTTGTCTACCCATCTATCTAACCAGAATCTGGTTCGGCGACCATCACCGATGGATGAATTTATACCTTGCATTAGCAATGGAAGATGTTCTGCCAAGCCTCTCTAAGAATTTGAAGAAGAAGAAGGGAAGCGGCTATGAGGTAGGGTTAATAGATCCCGCCCTCTACGATATTTGTACCGAAAAATTTAGGCCCAAATTTTATCGGGCTCAGTCAAATAACACCATCCCAATTTCATTAAATGAGCACTCTGTTGAGTTGTCTCATGGCTCTAATACCCAGCCCACCTTCTTCTTTAGCCTTGATTATAGTGTTCCGAGGCCACCAAATGGATTTTCCTTTCCGAAGCAGTACTACCCCATAGAAAGCATCCGATTTTCCTATCAAGGTCATCGCAGATTGATGCGGGAGTCCGATTGTTTGCATAGTATACGCCGGGATGGAACAAATGGTAGATTGTACTAAAGTAGCTCGCACTGCTAACGAGAGACATTTAGTTTTCCATCCCGATAAACGTTTATCAACTCTATCAACAACATATTGGAACATAGCTTTGGTGACTCTGCCATGGATAGTCGGAACTCCCGGTATTTGCCCAAATCCCTTGTTTGTGGCATTTGTAGCGCTTCACAAATCTCGGAGGTCAATGAAGAATCACGGTTGGGAGAGAAGTATACACTTGATTTTGCAGCACTAACCTTCGACCGGAAGCCATACAAAACCTTGATAGACAACTATTTATTATATTGGCTTGTTCCATACTTGCTTCCGCAAATAGAATCACGTCGTTTGCAAAGAATAGACTTGAGATTTTGGGACCACCCCTAAGGTACGAAAAGGGGTCCATTTGCCACAGGAAACCTCTTCGACTATTAAGTGGTAAAGTCTTTCAATACGAGGCCACAAACAGTACGGCGATAATGGATCACCTTGGCGTATTCCCTAGTAGGCTGGAAGCTTCCCATTGGCTCTCTATTCGAAAGTACATTCATAGTACAGAAGGTTACACAACTCATGATAGTTTCAATCATCAATTGAGGGAGACGCATATCCATCAAGGTTTCCACGATGAATGACCAATGGATTCTATCATAAGCTTTTTCACGATCGAGCTTAATTGCCATCCATCCCCAGATCTAGGATTTTTCCTTATGGAATGAAGAACTTCTTGCATCACAATAACATTATCATTTATTTGCCGCTTAGGGACGAAGCTAGCTTGGAAAGGGGATATCAATGAAGGGAGCACAATCTTGAAACAGTTTACTAAGCACTTGGAGACTAACTTGTAACTTACATTACGAGAGACCAATGGGGCGAAATTGAGTTACAACTTGGGGATTACTCGACCTTTGGTATAAGAGAGAGAAATGTTTCGTTAATACCTTCGAGTCATTTGTTCACCTCGCAGAATACTCAAAGCGCCCCACGGACGTCATCCCCGACTAAGTCCCAAAATTTACGGTAGAAAAAGCTTGAAAACCGTCGGGTCTAGGTGCCTTGAGGGGAGCCATATGTTTTAGTGCTATATAGACTTCATTGGCATTGAACGGCTTGTCCAGGAGCATTCTGTTAGACTCATCAATTTGAGGGAAGAGGTTGGCGAGGAGCAAATACCTTCCTTGAGAAGGATTAGGGTCATAGAATAAGTTGGAGAAATAATCGGTGACGATTCTCTTAATTTACGTAGGGTCCGAGACCCGATTACCACTATCATCTTGTAAAGCTTCGATTCTATTAAACCTTCTCCGAATAATAGTACTAGTATGATAATATTTGGTGTTGCGATTTCCATCTCTAATAGCTTTTGTACCGACTTTTTGTAACTAGAGTAATTCTATTTGTTGTAATACCTCATTAAGCTCTTGTCTCGGTCGGATTTCAAGGTTTTGCAGGTGTTGGTGGCAATATTCTCCCATCTTTCTTTGAATGCCATCCAACCGGGCACAAATGGTCCGTTTCCGTCTAAACAGATTACCAAAGACTTCTTTGTTCCATTGACACAAATCGGATGCCGGCGAATTAAAGCGGGAGCCAAAGGAATGTTTGATTTCCATTTCGTTGTGAATAAATATACCAAATTGATTGTGAGTTGTCCAAGCAATCTGAAAACGAAATGGTTTGGTAGATGACGATCAATGAGTAAAGCCTGAAAGGCTGATTAAAAGAGGAGAGTGATATGAATGGCTCCGAGTTAGGTGTCCGACTCCTTCTTGAAATCGGGTTCTCCACTGAAGGTTACAAATAGCTCTATTCAGCCTTGCGCACTTTCTAGATTCACTCCTATTACCCCTGCACCAAGTAAATTTTGGTCCCGAGAAGCCCATATCGATAAAGCCATTGTTCTCTATCCAATTTTTGAATTTAGTACATCCGTGCGCCATATTTGTACTACCATGGTTACGTTCATTTAAACTAGTAGTTTCGTTAAAATCTCCGAGCAATCATCCAAGGCAAGCTTACGGTATTTGCAAAGTCGGAAAGTTCTCTCCAAATAGCTTCCCTTAGGTGTGCATGAGGATTAGCATAAACAAGCAGAGAAGAGCCAAGTTGGAGAATCATGAATTTTTATCTCTACTTGTGATGAACCGATCATGCATATGTAGAACGTTGACATAGATTTCATCCGATTTCCGAGCAACCAAATACCACCTTGAAAACCGAGTGGCTTCAACTCGAATAAATTTCCCGAAATTAATTTGGTTACAAACTTGTTCAGCTCTATCCCCGCTAATATGTGTCTCAAGAAAGACCAACAATTGAGGTTTGTGGATCCTCATTAGTTCCTTTAGCACATTACGGAAATTGACACTACCAGCTCCTCGAACATTCCAAACTAGGAATTGAATATCATTGAATCCGCCATGGGCATGGGTGGAACTTGCATCAATACTTCGATTATGATCCATAAAATCAAATCTACGAAGGGGCACCTAAAGAAGGTGTTAAACTCTCTGAATAGGATTGGAGGATTCTTCTCCGGTTCTCCATTGTGAATTAAGTTCTCCATACAAGAGGAGCTGCTATTCTCTCCTGCCCCATGCGGAGCAATTCGGTCCTCGAATGACTCCTGGATAAGAGGCATGTGACAGCCCACTCGATTGGTCCGATTTCTTCCCTAACAGCCCACTCGGCCCGAGCCCAACACGGGATTACGAGTGGAGGGGACGACGGGTTTACCGCTAGTCTATGACCGAGTGTTGATGAAGGAGGGGTAGTGCATTAAGGCCCGGTGTGGTTTGCGAACCGGAGAGGTAGATTTCCCCTGTAGATTGTCTAGATGGGGAAATGGGCCCATGGCTTCTCCTTGAGCTTTTGGTGGGCTTAAGGCCCGCTGCCTTCTCTTGGCCTCTGTAGTTGCTTTGATGGTACTCTTTTTCAACGTTTTCCTTATCCATATCTTGCACGAGAATCTTCTATCATATCTAAAGTAGTTTGGCCTTGGCAGTTAATATCCTCAAGCAAAATTGCTTTCACTCGCCTAGCTACTTGGTTCCATTACGGTTTCCTTATTGCGGGATTTCTTCCTCAACTGCCTCCTTAATCTACAAACATGCTTTCTTGTTCCGTGAATCGAGTAGTTTTCTTCCTTCTATAAAATAGTATTTATATTGTGAATTTGGAACTCGTAGTCCGGCCAACATGTTACGGGATGGCTCGAGGATGTGAAAATCTTGGGGGTAGGGGGCATTCCGGAGAATTTTTAAAATATCATAGACAAAGTAGTTCTTATTCAACCTAATAGTAAATCCAATAGAGAAATACATGATAATGGAGAAATTTATTTTTTGAGGGTAAGAAAAATCAACTGTCACAAGTTGGAGTATTATTAGTTTGAATTGCACAATTTATAAGTGTCCTATCAAACAACATACAATGAAAAGTAATGTAAGCTCGGAAAGTGGGTTTGGTTGCCCAAATATAAGCAGCTTCGGAGCATTTTCATATCAATATCCAAAATTTGGATATGTTGGGGGGGTGGTTTGCCATTTCGTCTAAGTAAAACATCCAATTTTTTTCTCTCCTTCCTTCCATCTCCATATCTCAAAGGTTTCAATTTTAGATCTTTAAATAAAATATTTTCCATTTACTCCTTAAGTAATATAATTAATTTTTTCTATTTTATATAGTAATTAATTTTTATAAATTTTGAAAAATAATTTACATAAATTTGTCCAAATCAAATAAATATATATGATAAAAAATTAATTTTTAAATTAATTCACAACATAATAAATTTATAGTATTCAACAAATTATCAAAATATACAATACTAAATTTAAAAAAAATAAAATTTAACTTTAAAAAAATTAATTTTAAATTTTCACATATACTATTAAAAAATAAAATTTTCTTTTTTAAAATAAAAATTCACACATATAATTTTTCCACTCAATTAAACATCCTAAAGTTCTATAAAAAAATTTCAGCACCTAAAGCTCACTTTTCCCAAAAAAAAAAAAAGAAAAGAAAAGAAAAGGTTGAAGCGGAAAAAGAAAAAAAGGAGCATGTGATCCACTTGAATCCATTTTTCTCTCTTCCCAAGGATCTCCCATTGTGAAGGAGAGAGGGATTTCGACCCCACGCGCTGGATCTTCAACCTAACGTTGAAAATGTTCTAGAGCATCTTCAGTACATGATCAAAATGTTGGATACGTTGATGGGGTCAGCCCATCCACCTAAATTTTTCTCTTTCATTACACATTCTAAAGATCTCAAATTTACATTTTTAAATAAATAGTTTTCATTTTGATTAATTTTGATTATTTTATTTTGTGTTCTATTTTATTTTTATAAGTTGTGAAAAATAATTTACATAATTTTTAAAGTGTCAAATAATTATTTTATGATAAAATTAATTTAAAAAATCTAATTCATAATATACTAAATTTATGATTTTCAAACACATTATCAAAAAATACAATATAAAAGTTGACAAAAAAAATAAAAATTTGAATTTAAAAAAGACAAAATTAATTTTCAATTTTCACCCACACTATTATGAAGTAGATTTTTTTATTTAAAAAATCACACATATAATTTCTCAATTTTAATTGAGCATCGAAAATTTTCATTAGAAAAATACACTACCAAAAACTCACTATCACCAAAAGGAAAAAAAACACTAAGTTGGAAAAACAAAATTGGATCCGAGTTAATTTATTTGGAATCTATTCGGATCCAAAATTTCTCCCTCCTCTCGAAATCACCCACTGGGAGGAAAAGAAAGGATCATCATGCCCACTGCGGATCTCCCAATCCAGTGAAGGGAATGCTAATGTTTGGAGACCTACCTTTCAACCTAATAAAGATCCAATTTTTCTCTCTCATTCCCTTCCACTTCCACGTACCAAGGATCTCAAATTTAAATTTTAAAATAAATATTCTTCTTGGGGCTCACAAATAACATATATTTAATTAATATTGTTATTATATTTTTTATTGAAATTATGTTTATAAGTTGTGAAAAATCATTTCCATAATTTTTAGAGTGTTAAATAATTATTTTACGATACCAAAATTAATTGAAAAATCTAATTCACAATATAATAAATTTATAATTTTCACACACATTATCCAAAAATACAATATAAAAGTTGGACGAAAAAAATTTTAAAAATATAAAATTAATTTCTAATTTTCACATGAACTATTAAAAAATAGATTTTCTTTTTTGTCAAAAAACTCACACATAATTTTTCACTTTTAGTTGAGCGTCTAGAAATTTCATCAAAAAAATTTAGCATGAAAAACATACTTCCATCAAAAATTTAAAACAAAATTAAAGTGAAAAAAATGGATCCGAGTGGATCACATTTGGGATCCACCTAGATCCAATTTTGAGAGATAAAAAACGCCGAGTGCTAGAAAAGTTCGAGGGGATTTAGAACCCACTTCCGGATCTCCAATCTCGGTGTTGGGAAAGCTCGAGCACCTCCACAACCTGGATTAGGAGATCCAGCGATGGACCCCCAATATTTCTCTTCTACTCTCAGTGGGAGATCCTTGGGAGGAAAGAGAAAATTTGCATTTGAGTGGATCCAAATGGGATTCGCTCGGATCCATTTTTTTTTTTTTTTTGTATATCATCATTTTTTTCTAATTAAAACAAGTTTTGATAGCTAAATTTTTTTTATGGAAATGCTAATTAGGAGTGAAATATTCTGTGTGATTTTTTTACAAAAAAATATTTTTTTAAATAGTGTAGGTAAAAATTAGAAATTAATTTTGTATTTTTAAGTCAACTTTTTTTTTGTCGAACTTTTTATTGTATTTTTGATAATGCGTGTTGAAAAGTATAAATTTACTATATTGTGAATTAGATTTTTAAATTAATTTTGTTATCATAAAATAATTACTTGACACTCTAAAAATTATGTAAATTATTTTTCACAAGTTATAAAAAAATTACAACATAAAATAGAATTAAAAAAATTGTTAGATATGATTAGTTGTGAGTTTCATGGGAAATATTTTATTTAAACATTCAAATTTGACATCCTTGGGATATGGAGATAAAAAAAAAAAAGAGAGAAAAATTGAATCTTTTGATTAAGTGTAAAGTAGGTCCCTACCAACGGATCAAACATTTGGATCCTACATTGGAAATGCATTAGCACTCCCAACGTAAGAGCCTCGGCAGCTTATGCGCGTAAGGGAAGACACGGTGGATATGGTGGTCCGTCCGAGACACGACTCTCCACAACGGACGCGCTATTTCCCAAAGCGCACGTGGAGGCTCGATCCGCATGACTTGAGGAGGATAAATACGTGACCGATGTGGCAAGTGGTGATTAGTTAGCGAACTCTCTCTCTCTCTCTTAATTAATTCTCTCTCTCTTTACGTCTCTATCTATTAATATAACAAAATCGGAATTTTCTCTCTCTCTCTCTCTCTCTCTCTCTCTCTCTCTCTCTCTCTCTCTCTCTCTCTCGTGTGTGTGTGTATGTGTGTATTAACTTTCTCTTTCTCTATCTCACTTGAAATTAAATTGAAAATACATTTTCTCTCGTTATATTATTTACGCCTAAATTACAATTTCTCTCTCTTTGTGTAAATACTCTCTCTCTACTGAGTTATTAAGTACGTAAATTATAATTGAAATTATAAATTATTAGGCCAATTTGTTTAAAAATTACATAAATTGAAATTATAATATCATTATATATTTTTTATTTGATAAAAAATTCTAATATTATTTTATTCTTGTTTAAAAAAATCACAACTTAAAACAATTAATTTACGTGTTGTATTATTGTATAAGATTACTATGATTCTATTTTTTTATTTAATAAAATTTTTAATATTATTATATCATTTATTTAAAAAATTATAATTTAAAATAATTGATTTAAATTTTTATATTACACTGAATAATTTTATATATATATATTATAAAAATAAATAATAATTTAAAATAAAATAAACTAATTAAATATGTTAATGAGTGGACTTCATGTAAATTATTTAAATAGGTGAGCCTTATTATGAGTTTTATATTATAAAAGTAAGGATTTAGGAGAGAGAAAATGAAGCATTGACTCTATGTTAAGAAAATCGGACCGGATCGGACCGGCTAGTTCAACCGGTTAGACCGGAAACCGGCTAATTCTCCGGTCGAGTTACTCTTAAAAACCGTTCTAGGCAATGAATCGGAAAAACTCAGTCTAACTCTGCTCGACCCGAAAAACTCAGGAAGCTCGGAAGATCCGCGGTCGGACCGGGATTTTCCGTAAGTTTGGCTCGTTTATTTTTTGGGCTTTCATTTCCTCAGGAGCTTTAGTAGCTAGAGCACTTCCTCTCCGACCGAAACCAAGTGTCGTCGTGCCTTAACATTGATGGGGGAGGCTGAGATGGAGTAAAGAGATGGAGCAGAGGGTGAGGACGTGAGAAAAAGGAGGGGGCACGACTGTGAAGGAGTAAGAGAGAAAGCCTTCTAACTTTTGACTCGAGAAGGAGCAAGAGAGAAAGGAGGCATGACTTAGAAGAATAAGAAAAGGAGACAAAATGGAAGGGGGAGGAGGAGTTGGAATGAGCGAGAGGGGAGGGGTCGGCTACGGTTGAAGGATAAAGAAGAGCAACAAAGTAATGAGAGAGAAAATGGGAGGGGGCCACGCATAGCGGAAGCAAGAACTAGGGTTAGGTTTTAATTTAATAAAGTGGAGTATATATTATGGGTTTAAGTTTTAGATAGCAAGATTAAACATGCTTTATTATTTTTAGTAGTTCTCGCATAAAAATTATATTTTTCTCTCCTAATGTTTATTTTGAAAAATAGATAACTTTTTTTTTAGAATTGAAGAATAGATAACTTATATAATATAAGTATAGAGAAATACCTTTGTAGTTAATTGGGTCCAAGATGTTTAAAATATCTTTATAGGGAGACAGACGTCATCACATGAGCTCTATAATATTGGAAAAATATGAGCACTCATCGTTGATTATTAATGCTCATAAAATACTAATTACTAATTATAAATGCTATAATAAGTATTTATAATAAATTAAAAAAATAAATTTTTATGTATTTATGTCTAATTTTATTATATTTTATGATTGAAAAAGTTAGAATTTGAAGACTACATTTATGTTAGGCAAAATAAGGAAAACATATAGAGAAAAAATTTAGAATCAACCGGGTCATGCCTGGTTTAATCCGGTCCAACCATTAACCTGGTCTAACCCATTCTAAACGGTCCAACCGATTGAACCATTGACCAACTCTTCTAACTAGGTCAATGACTCGGATTATTTCTCTTAACATAGCCTTGGCCGATGTGTCGATGTAAGCCTCACGACGTGAGCTCGAAATTGGCTCACCCATTGCATATGCTCGAAGATCCAAATTTTTTATCTGTTGGTGGGACCTGCTCTCCACCTAATTAAACGATCCCATTTTTTTTCTCCTTTTTTCATCTCCATATCCCAAGTATCTCAAATTTAGATTTTTAAGAGCATTCCCAATGCAGGATCCCAAATATTGGATCTATTGGTGGGGACCTACCTCTTCACCAAATTGAAAGATCCAATTTTTTTCTCTCTCATTTCCTTCTTTTCCACATTCCAAAGATCTCAAATTTGGATCTTGAAATAAAATATTCTTCTTTGGACCCACAACTAACATATATTTAATTACTTTTATTATTCTACTTTTTGTTTTAATTTATTTTTATAAGTTATGAAAAATAATTGCATAAATTTTAGAGTGTCAAATAATTATTTTACGATACCAAAATTAATGAAAAAATATAATTTTACAATATAGTAAATTTATAATTTTCACACATATTATCGAAAAATACAATTCCAAAGTTCAACATAAAAATTGGACTTTAAAAAATACAAAATTAATTTCTAATTTTCACCCACACTATAATTTTCATTTTCTTAAAAAAATCACGTATATAATTTTCCACGTTCAATTGAGCACTCAAATATTTCAGAAAAAGAACAAAATCTAACACATGAAATTCATTTGGAAAAAATAAAACTAATGTGAAAAAAAGGATCCAAGCGGATCCCATTTTAGTCCCCTCGAATCCATTTTTCGGTTCCGAGGTGAAAGAGCTACCATTGGGAACTAGAGAGTGGATCCGAGTCCCACTCATGGAACTCCGATCCTGGCGTTGCACATGCTCTAAATAAAATATTTGACATGGAACCCACAACTAAATATAATTACTTAATTTTTTTATTCTATTTTGTATTATAATTTATTTTTTATAAGTTATTAAAAATAATTTATGTAATTTTGGAGTGTCAAGTAATTATTTTATGATAAAAAATTAATTTAAAAACTCTAATTCAGAATATAGAAAATTTTATAATTTTTATACACATTATCAAAAAATACAATACCAACATTCGATTAAAAAATAATAATAATTCGACTTTAAAAATACATAATTAATTTCTAATTTTCATCCACACTATAAAGAAATAGATTTTTCTTTTTGTTAAAAAAAAAAAAGGCACACATATGATTTCCTCACTTTCACTTGAACATCTGAAAATTCCATCAAAAACAAATTTCACCATCAAAACTCACATTCACTAGAAAAAAAAACAAAAGCTGATATTTTGTGAGTTTAACACTTTTTCCAATAAAAAAAAAATAGAAACTCTGATATTTAAACCAAAAAATTGGATCCAAAATTTCTCTCTCCTCCTAGAAATCTCTCACTTGAAGGAGGAGAAATGGATTTGGAACCTATCACTAGATCTCTCAATCGAGCGGTGAGAATGTGTTTAGAGCAATCTTAATGCTTGATCCAAAAATTGGATCCGTTAGTAAGGCGTACCTTTCCACCTAATCAAAAGATCCAATTTTTCTCTCTCCTTCCTTTCACTTTCACATGTCAAGGATCTTAAAAATTAAAAAAATATTATTGGGACCCACAATTAGCATATGTTTAATTTTTTTGTTATTCTATTTATTATTATAATTTATTTTTATAAGTTGTGAAAAATAATTTGCGTTCTTTTATGATTAAAAATTAATTAAAAAATCTAATTCACAATATAGTAAATTATTATTTCCACAAACATTAAATGGAAAAAAATGGATTCGAGAGGATTAGAAATTGAAATCTTTGGAGGCCATAATTTATATAATTTTTGGAAGCCATATTTATTATACAATAGGAATTTTTTTAAAACATCTCAAAATAAATATGGTAAATATTAAAACATCTCATACGATATATGTTTAATTCAAAAAATTACCATACCAACGTTTGACATAAAAATACATCCTAAAATACAAAGTTGGAATTAAAAAATACAAGTTATAGAATAAAATGACACGTACAATAATACATTGGTTTTACCCACGTATTTCTCGCGCCACGTTTCTCTTCAATATTTCTTCAACTAAGTCTTCCTGAAGGCGTGCATGTGTTTCAGGGGCTCGTACTTGTGCTGATCGACGGAAATAAGTTGTATAGTACGAATGATGGTCATGTCAAACATTAATCTGTGGGGTACAACCGTCCACATACTCGTAATCAAAATACAAAGCAAATGAATCATGTTCATCTTGAATGATCATGTTATGCAATATTACACATGCCTTCATTATCAAACCCATATCTTCTGCTTTCATTAACCGACATGTACCTCGGATGATTGCAAAACGAACTTGTAACACTCCAAAGGGGCGCTCCACGTCCTTCCTAGCTCGTTCTTGACCTTCAACGAATATTGTTTTCTTCGAACCTTGGGTAAAAGGAATTCTTTTTACAAAAGTCGCACATTTTGGATATATACCATTTTATAAAAATATCCCATCGTATAGACCATTGACGACATACTCACATTTTGGAGCCCGATCTATATACAATTCATGCAATACAGGTGAATGGTCTAGGACATTGATGTCAATTAAACTTCTTGGACACCCAAAGAATGCATGACATATCCAAAGGTCGTAGGAGGCAATCGCTTCAAGAATCAATGTTGGCAATTTATAGAGTCCCTTAGCAAACATTGCCTTCCAAGCCATTGGACAATTTTTCCACACCAATGCATGCAATCGATGCTTCCCAACATTCTTGGGAAATCCTCAACTTCCCCCACTGTTAATAGGCAATCAACATCGGCTTGGGTTGGTTTCCTTAAATACTCATCTCCAAATATTTGAATGACACATTCAGCAAACTTTTTCATGCACTACATAGTCGTGCTTTCACCTATTTTCAAGTATTCATAAGTATAATCGGTGGATATATCATATGCTAACATTTGCATGACAGCAATACACTTAGTTAGTGGCGTTAATCCCCGTTGCCCAATTGCATCATACCTAAACTATAGGTATTTAGACTGATTCTTAAGGCCCTCCATGATGCGGATAAACAAGTGCTTGTGCATTCTAAATCTACAACGGAAGTGGTTTTCATTGTAAATTGAATCTTTAGCAAAATAATATTTTTAAAGGCGATTGGGAGCTTCTTCTCGGTCTCTCCTAATAAATCGCCTTTTTCTTTTTTGTCTAGATGAGGAAGAAGATTCCATCTCATTCATGCTTTCAAAATTTGTACCAATGTTGTCATCTGTTGCAGGTCACTTTCATCATCGATTAATGCTTCTAAAAAGCCCAAGTCATCATTTGATTCCTCATAGGATGAGGAGGATGACGGAAATGAAGATGAATTATACATTACAAACCACCTGAGTATTTCATAAAATTAATCAATTAAAAGACAAATATACGTTATGAAAAACAATAAAAAAACTACAAATATAGATACAAAAGCGAGATATGAAATTCCAACTGCAATCATATGAGAAATTAATGTTTCAAATACATGAGCGTTCTTATCTTACACTAAACTACAAAGAGCAATACGAACATAGATATGACCTTCCACTACCAAATTAAAGTAAGCAAGACGGCCTTAATATTAGTTCGGGAAGACATATTACCGATTTGGAGGGCCCCGATGGTATTTGTTTCGATTTGTTGTTGCAATCCCTGTAATAATTTGCATCTTCAATAACTAAATGTTCTAGTCTCGTACTAAGAACTTGTCGTTCCCATTGTCTTTCGATTATGGCTTGCTTTCTCTCCTTCAACTCCAGCTTCTTTTGTCTTGCTCGAGCTATTTCCTCGGATGAAACCGTTTTCTGTTTCGGATAATCTCGGAGAATATCAACCTTATCGACATTACATGTGCTGAGGTTAGAGAGATGATTTTCAACCAAATCCACAACCGTTGTGGAATCTTTTTTAGCCTTTTTCTTGGCCACTTTTCTTCCAATTGGTCCGATTAGCCCACTTTCTTCATCAACAGTTGTGTCTTTACTAGCGGAAGCCGAGATGTTAGAATGAGCTCTTTGCATATTAATAGTCAATCGTTTTGAAGATCCTCCGACTGAATTATCGGGGAAGACAAATTATTGCCATTTGGGTTGATCACGAAGCAATCGACACCAATATATGTGCCACCTTGGTTTAGACGAAGCATTTCCTCCATTATACCTGTGAACTTTGATACTAATAGGACACATCGGTTCCAACGGGAGTTGAACATCTTCCCTATTGCCCGTCTACCTATTTGTGGAGCATTGACATTAAACATTAACGCCACATTATTCCAAAAGTTACCCTTTACCCAATGGCCTCCTACCACATGAGACTCATCAAATCCAGCCGCCTCATTATTTGTGGTAATGTCTTCAGCTTTAGAGTGGCTTAATGTGGTTGATTCAGATGATTTTGATTGAATGCAGGCGTAGAGTTGCTACCCCCGATAAGTAATAAGGAGGAGGAGGTGGGTAATATGAAGGGGGAGGGGTAATGAGGTGGGGGATAATTTGGTTAATTAGAGACATATTGGTTTGAGCCTCCACTAGACATATTTGGATTAGCTGGAGAGTAATAAGGTGGAGGGACATTGACCTCTAGTTGTAGTATTGTGGTGTCGAATAATACCAACTAGGTGGATCGTTAGAGGTATTTATATTTGAGCCGCTTTCCTTGGCCGGTGTATTGTCATCACTAAATAAGTTCACAAATGATTTTGAAAGATTTGGATCCATACTAACAACACCTACATCAATTTCGTTTAATATTAAATATCATGTAATTAATTAAATAAAAAATATTATAACTAATTATATTTATAATTATTAAGAAAATGTATTCTTGAAACATATTTTTTAATAACGGTAAAATATATAATCACGTGTGATTAATCAAATAATACTATAACTAACTATATCTTTTTTAATATTAAGTAATATAATATACGTTCCATTTATTTGTACCAATGCTTGCCTTTGACAAAATAAATCTTAATAAAGTTTTAACATAACATATGTTTCATTATTATACAAATACATAAATCACGTATAACTAATCAAATAATATTATAACTAATCTTATAATTTTCAAGATAAAATAAATTTAAATCTAGTATAGTTTATATTTATTTTTATGCGTGTATTTGTCCAAATTAATATTAACAAAGTTTACTCTTGAAACATATTTCTAAATAACATTAAAATATATAAATTATGTGTGATTAATTAAATAATACTATAACTAACTATATCTTTTTTAATATTAAGTAATATAATATACTTTCCATTTATTTGTACCAATGCTTGCCTTTGACAAAATTAATCATAATAAAGTTTTAACATAACATATTTTTTATTACTATACATATACATGAATCACGTATAACTAATCAAATAATATTATAGTTAATCTTATAATTTTTAACATAAAATAAATTTAAATCTAGCATAGTTTATATTTATTTTTATGTGTGTATTTGTCCAAATTAATCTTAGTAAAGTTTACTCTTGAAACATATTTCTAAATAACATTGAAATATATAAATCATGTGTAATTAATCAAATAATCTTATAAATAATCTTATAATTTTTAACATAAACTAAATTTAAATATAGCATAATTTCAATTTATTTTTATGCATGTCTTTTTCCAACTTAATCTTAGCAAAGTTTATTCTTAACATACTTGTAAATAATATTCAAATATATAAATCGCGTATAATTAATTAAATAATATTATAACTAATCATATCTTTTTTAATGTTAAGTATTATAATATATTTTATATTTATTTGTACCAATACATGCCTTTACCAAAATTAATCTTAACAAAGTTTAAATATAACCTATTATTAATTACCATTAAAATATATAAATCACGTATAATTAATAAAATAATATTACAAATAATCATATAATTTTTAACATAAACTACATTTAAATATAGCATAATTTCAATTTATTTTATCCATGTCTTTGTCAAAATTAATCTTAATAAAGTTTGAAGGTAATATTTTTTTCATTAACTACATTTTCACATAACGTAATTTATTTTCACAAATTATAAAAATAAATTACAACACAAAATAGATTAAGAAAAATTAATTAAATATGTTTAATTGTAGGTTCCGTGGAAAATATTTTATTTAAAGATCCAAATTTGAGATATTTGAGGTGTAGACATGAAAGGAAGGAGAGCGAAAAAAATTAAATCTTTTGATTAGATGGAGTGGGAGGTTGATGCATGGGAAGGTGTCCTAGATGTCCGAAGGTGACTGTTATCAAGGGTGGCCAAAAGACAACCTCAACTTGAGCGTTGTTACACGTTTTATCCTTAATTTGCACCATTTTGAGTTGATCTGTTTGAATGTGGTCTAGGACGAGTTTGGGGACGTGTCCTATATTGCCCAACTTCTTAATGAGTCTAGTTTAATACCAAGTGCTTGGATTAGAATACTACTAAAGTATCTCATAATGTCCAAAATGCCACTAATAAAATTGATGATAGACGATTGCCACTTGGACTAATAATTAATGGTTAAAAATATCTCTATACCTCAATTTAACTCTCTGCAGTAGGTAAACACCCATAAAACTGGTAAAAATTTATTTTTTTCTTTTTTTTTAACAAGTTGTCTCTCTTTCTCTCTCTCTTCCCTCCATTGAAACTCCAATATACAAGCACCACATATAACACAGAGAGAGATAAAGAGGGAGCTTTGGATGCCGAGAGAATCGGAAAATTCCGGATGGGATTGAGTAGAGAGGACTAATTTTGACCTAATTAACACAAGCCTCCTTCAAACGACAAGGATAATACAGAGAGAGTCATAAAGAAAAAGATTTGGATTGGGGGCCGGACAATTAGATCATCCCAATCTGGCAACATTCAATCCAAAACTCTCATTCTAAATTCTTTAAATCCCTCATTTTCACTCTCCCTATTCACGATTCGAATATCTCTCTCATCAATTCCCTCCCAAAATTTATCCTCTTATATATATTTCCTCCAACTCATTTAACCCTTTTTCTTCTTCCCCTTTCTATCCTCCCACTGTTTTCGCCAACTCCACCTACCACTCGATCCGTTAACTCGCCCAATTGACCTCGTAAAACTCCTTTCGGATTAACCCTAGTCTTCAATTTCTTTTAGTATGTGTTTTCTACATCATCATCACTGGTATTTCCATCTCAAGCGATGTCGTTTTGACCTTTGCTAAGGAGTTGGGTATCCAACGCCCGCCGATCGATCACTACTCGACCTTGCCACCGTTAAGTCTCTCTGTTTTTCTCTCTGCATTGTGCATGTTGTTTTGGTTATGTTGGTTTGCTTCTTAGTTATTGATGTGAAAATGGGTGTTTGAGAGTTGATTTTTTTGTTGAGGAGTTAAAATTATGGTGTGCTTGAATATTGGAGTTTCAATGGAGGGAAGAGAGAGAGAGAGAGAGAGAGAGCGTGCTTACTTGTTAAAAAAAAAAGAAAAATGAATTTTTACTGGTTTATGGGTTTTTACCGTTGCAGCAGAGTTAAATTGAGGTAAAATGGCACTTTTAGTCGTTAATTATTAGTCTAGTGGAAATAGTTTATTATCAATTTTATTCATGACATTTTTGACATTTTGAGATACTTCAGTGGCATTTTAATCAAAACACTCGTTTGATGTCCATAATTTGTTTCGGAAAATAAATTGTAATTTTTAACGGATCATGCATTTAGCGACCTTATCGCAAATTTGGCTCTAATATGTGCGAGTATCTTAATTAGATTGATTAAGCTATTAAACTCATTCTTTATCTGAATTTCTTAATTGGTCATGATAATTGACTCCTTGAAGATCAACCCTAACATCCTACATGACAAGTTGGAAGCTTCTAATTTGAAAACCAAGTTGCACCAAAATCGGACAATTATTGGCGGAATAAGGACTCAATTACGGCTCGATTTGTCTTTGCTCCAGGTACTACAACTTCGGTTCAATAGGTCACTTCACTGCTTTGGAATGTGTTTTCCTTCTCTAAGGGGTTTCCTATGAGAGAGGCCAATAATGCAAGCATTAGGTGGGCGATCGCTAGGGCTGTGCAAAACCGGTTAACCGCACTTTCGGTTAACCGAACTTTCGGATAGTTAAATGATCTCGTAATCGATCCGATTTTTCGGTTAACCAAATTTGCGGATCGGCCAATTCTCGATCCATAACCGAACCGAAGGGTCCAGTTAACCGATTTTTCGGTTCGAATTTACGGTTAACCATTGAAAGATTAAGAGGAGAGGCAAAGAGGAGGGCAACCTCGAAAGCAAGTGACCGAGTATGAGATATATCCGAGATAGAGGACAACATCACCGATAGCGTCGCCGGCGACAGCGAGCGAGGCGAGAGGTGGGCTACCTTGAGGAGGGAGGGGGAGAGGGGAGAGAAAGGACATATACCAAGTCAAATGAAATTTCGGATCCGAAATTGAAATTTTCGAAGAGGCAAGAAGAGAGGGTATAGAAAGGAGGAGCAAATTGCACCTTCCATTATTCAAAGATTCCGAGCAATAATCGGGTTCGGTTATTTAATTCTTGTCCCGAGAGAGAGAGAGAGAGAGAGAGAGAGTAGAAAGTAGGAGCAAATTTTCGAAGAGGCAAGAGGTAGGATCCGAGCAATAACAATGGCACCTTCCATTATTCAATTCTTGTTCGAGAGAGAGAGAGGGGATGGACCATCGGCAAGCAAACGCAAAAAGGGAAGGGAGGCGGAGCGAGATAAACACAACTTAGGGTTTTTAGGTTATGTATGTAGGATTTTCTTTTTAGAAAAATTTCAGTTTGGTTAACCGTCGGTTAATCGATTATTTTAGATTCCGATCCGTAATCGATCCGTGAATAGAAAAAAATTCGGTTCAATTAACCGAACCGATTTTCGAACAAATTTTATTCGGTTAACCGATTTTTGAATCGGTTTTTAGTTTTTCGGATCAATTTTCGGTTTCGGTTTTTTCGCACACCCCTAGCGATCGCTCTTCTCCTATTGGTCGACCACAATTTACTTCAACTTGTCGAAGACTTTTGCTTGCAAATTGCCGGATTACCAGCTTAGTCCTTTGAGCAACTTGCGTTAGTGTTTACCTTATGTACTCAGCATATTTTTTAGCTTGTAACCTAGTCCAATCACTAATAAAACTACTCGAATTTTGTGACCGAATAAAAACAATCACAATTTGTAACTATTTTTGTGACCACTTATAAGTGTTCGTAATTTATGACCAAATTATTAACGAGTGAGAAATTTGATCATATTTTATGACTATTTTTATGACCATTTTAAAATCAGTCACAATATAAAATTTTATAACTAATTTCATGACCATAAAATAATTTAATTATGGCCACCAAATTGGTTAAGCTTATTGAGTGCTTTTACCTATTATTGAGTTTCAAAGGCTTTTGTTCACACACAAACCTAACACCGCCGTCTGACCCCTCTCGCCCTCCACGTCTCTCTCTCTCTCACTTGCTCACCTTCAGGGCATCATTGTACCCGGCGACTCCACAGCGGCCGGAGATTCCGCGGCTGGTGGCGACTACAGCGGCAGGTGTGTCCCCTTCCCTCCCTCCCTCTCCCGTCTCGATCACGATCCGAATCAGGCTTTTTCTCACGCTCTCACCTTCAGCGCCTGCGTGGCCGGAGACTCCAGCGGCGTCCAGCGACTCCTCCAGCGGCAGGTATCTCCCTCCCTCGTCGGTCTCGATCTGAATCGAACTCTCGGTTTCACCTTCAGCTTCAGCGCGGGCGGAGACACCAGCAGCGCCCGGCGACTCCACGGCGGACGAATCCTCCACCGGCAGGTATCTCCCTCCCTCCACGGTGGACTGTCGTTTATGCAATTTGGACCATTGTGCCAAATAATTATTGGGGTTTACTTAGAAATTGGATTTGCTGCTGATTTCATAACTTCTTTGGTTTCTGTCAACTGTCAACTCTAATGTTGATTCAATTTTAAATTTTTCTGTACTGGGCTTTCATATGTTTTGGGGCTATCATTTCTTTCCTAGCATTTCAACTTTATAATCTATTCCAGTATAAATGTCCAAAATTTAGATGAAATTTCACTTGGAATCCAAGGTTCTACAATTGGTCTCACAATTAGATTAGGTAATATGAAGTTACTGTTTGCTGTTGAAAGTTGAAGTTAGATGGGAAGCTTGTTTTGTGTAGAAGTATTTTGAAAATATTTGAAGATCACAGTGGAAGTAGGAAGTTGGATATTGTCCTGTCACACAACTATGATTAGTGGGTGATTTCTGCTAATTTCCGGTCAAGTATATCTCGGGATGATGTAAGTCTCATTTTTAGTGCTAGTCTTGGATAAGCCTCAAGCCAAGATTAGAGTTATCGATGCTTCTTTCCTGAGAATTGATGAGGGTCCCAACATGAGCTTCATATCTGATTTTTCATATTAATGTATTTTGTATGTGTAGAAATCAGTATAGTTCACATGTAGAATGCAAACAATGGGAGGGCAGGGAAACCAATTTGAACAGTGAGCAACTTATGGGAATGGGGGAAGGGAAGGGAGTGGGTGAATTGAATTTTGTTAGACTCATAACTGCAAATTATGGCCTAATCATAGCCATTCAACTCAGGACATCATTGATTAGTGGGTGACAGGACAATATCCAACTTCCTACTTCCACTGTGATCTTCAAATATTTTCAAAATACTTCTACACAAAACAAGCTTCCCATCTAACTTCAACTTTCATATTAATGTATTTTGTATGTGTAGAAATCAGTATATTTCACATGTAGAATGCAAACAGTGGGAGGGCAGGGAAACCAATTTGAACAGTGAGCAACTTATGGGAATGGGGGAAGGGAAGGGAGTGGGTGAATTGAATTTTGTTAGACTCATAACTGCAAATTATGGCCTAATCATAGCCATTCAACTCAGGACATCATTGATCATCATCATTTGTGGGATAAAGTGGTCAAATTGGTTAGGTCATTTTGTTTTTATCTCTATATATGAGCTTCTTCTTTAACCTTAATTACTTTATTTTTAAGCATGTTTAGGCATATGTTTACGAGCTTGACTATATCCCAGGGTAAACTGTGAAGTGAAGTTGTAAAAATTGACATGCATTTTTAAGTTGTAATTCATGATGCACTACTTTCGATTTTTATATCTTAATTTAACTTTTGGGCTCGAAGTGAGACTATGGTTAATTGATTTGCTTAATTGGTGTTTAACTAATTGTTATTGTGTTGTTTATATTATATGATTTTATTTGTGTAGCTGAATTGAATTGGACCCGATGTACTTTTGAGTGGGTTGATTGTTGGTTCAACTGGTCAAAATAATTTGAAGTGGATAGTTATGTTCAATTAGAAGTTAAAGTGATTTAATTTTATATGAATTTGAAATTTGATTAGAATCTTAGTTTAAAAAGCGCGCCTTAGGCGCAAGAAAGCCGGAGGCTTAGGGTCGTGCTTTTATTTGGGTGTCAAGCGCAACTCCTTTAGAAAGCCCACCAAAGCGTGTTTTTCGTGGGTTTTTTCGAGACACACTTAGGCTTTGGTGTCATGGGGTGATAATTCACTCAAATTTAACACGCGCATGATGCTAGCAAACTACACCTAAAACCTTCCTTAGTTTGCTAGTAAGCCTTACGGTTTACTTGACTTATGCTTGAGAAAGTAAGCAAGAGAACATTTACAGAGAGAGTTTGAGATAATGCTTGCGTATCGCTTTGCTTTGTAAGCTTTTGCGGATGATTCTTAAATGTCTTACAAATGAGCTCCTTAGGGGTTTATATAGCTCTCACTTCCTCAATGGACGTTGGAGATTAATTTGATTTTACCGTCTAAATTTATCCTTTAGAATTCTCTATACAAATATTTAAGATTCTATACAAGTATATAGCGCTAATGAAAATTCGGGTTTGGGTTATAATCAAGTTGGAAAAATCGATCTTGGACGAAGTTTTTGTCCAATACCCGATTTTTTCGGGTTGAACAATTCGGACAAGTGTAAATTCGGATTAAAATCGGGTTCGGATAGCATAAATGGGAAAATTTTATGTTAGAATTTAAAATTTGAACAAAAAAGTCATACTCGGACCCAATTTTTTCGGATCGGATAAATTCGAATAATCGAATTAGACGAAAATTTTCCAGCACTACAAGTATGTGAAATTTGGTGAAAACTTATGGAACAAAGAAGAAAAATTTAGAGAAAACATTCGGTGACTTATGAGTACCACAAGAGTTCCGTTTGTTTGATTAAAAAATAAAGGGTTAATACTCTCGTGTGCCTGTGTTAATTTGCTAGAGACCCCAATACCAATGTGTGAATTGAACAAAGGCAAAAACCCTAGCCGTCTGGCGAGAGAACTTCCTTCCTCCTTTCATCCTCTTCCTCGGCTCCATTCTTAGGGCGACTCCCTTCACGTTTTTTGGCGCCGACCTGCTCGGCGCCTACCAGGTATGCCCCTCATCTCTTCTTCTTCCTTTTTCCTCATCCTTCTTCTTCATCTTCTTCTTTCCTCTTCCTTCTTCTCGGTTTTCCTCCTTCTTTCTTCCTGTGTTTCCGTTGTCCTCTTCCTTCTTCCTTCTTCCTTCTTCCTTCTTCTTCTTCTTTTTTCCTCTTCCTTCTTCTGCTGGAGTTTCTTTCTTCTTTCTTTCTCCTCTGGTTTCGGGTACTTCTTTTTCTTCTTTCTTATTTCTTCCTCCTCTGGTTTCTGGCTTCTTCTTTTTCTTCGTTTTCTGTCCTTTTTTTTCGTGTTATTAGTTTGGTTGGTGTTAAGTTACTGACCTCTTCTCCTTTTTTTCCTTGTCTGTTTTTTTTGTCTCCATATCAGTCACTCACTCACTCAAGCGATAAGTAGATAATATTGAGTATATTTGAATTGTTTTTATTGTGATAATTGTAGTGAATTGTGTTGATTATTGTTATTTGACTATGATTTGAAATGATTGATGAAGATAGGGAAGAGTAATTTCAAAAAGAAGAGGAAGAGGATGAAGAAGAAGATGATGATTTGATTTCTTCCTCCATTTCATCATCATCATCCAACTCCAAATCCGATGTGATTTGAATGTGATTTGGAGTTGTATGATGATGATGATGTGGAGGCGGAGCATGTGGTATTACATGATGATAATGATGATGCTTAGACGAGCATTGGGGGAGGGGGCTTACAACTACTTTGCTTTGTGTGTTATTTTCTATGACTATGCTTGCTTGTTTTGTTTTACACTTAAAGTGTGTGTTTTGAGATATTTTAATGTTAGATTCCGGTTCTTAAGACTATATGTGGTACTTTTAGTAGTTAAAATGATGTCTAAACATTTTTTAATGTGCTATCTTTTTTATTTATCGAAAAATATGGATTGGAAAATTCAAGCAATTTTATGTAAAAAGTGTGCCTCGCTCCAAAAAGCCGTGCCTTTGCCTCGAAGCTTGCCCCCGGGCTCCAAGACCTTGTAATTTCTTTGCGCTTTTGTGTGTCTTGCAATCTAAGACTAGATATAGAAATTGGGTATTTATGAGCTTTGAGATGAACTTGTAATTTCGTCTCATTATTCAATCTTTTGTGCTTTATCTCTCGTCCTTCATTTTAATTTCGAAGTTCCGACCTTTAAGATGGCGGGTGGGAAAATAAGGAAAGAGAAACAGAAGGGGAGCCACAACCATTTTCAGGGAGGTATTCCCTTCCACAAATCCAAGGGGCAGCATATCCTCAAGAATCCCATGCTTGTCGACTCTATTGTCCAAAAGGCCGGCATCAAGTCCACCGACGTCATCCTCGAGATTGGTCCTGGTACTGGTAATCTAACCAAGAAGCTTCTCGAAGCCGGCAAGAAGGTTATCGCCGTCGAGTTGGACCCTCGTATGGTTCTCGAGCTTAAACGCCGGTTTCGAGGTACTCCTTTCTCCACCCGCTTAGAGGTATTTTTCTTTTCTCTTTCCTATTTTGAATCATATTGAATCAAATTTGGAATTCTATTCTTGGGCTTTTGCAAAAATGGTCTGTAGTGACACATTGAGGAGAGTTATCAAGAGATCCATTAATTATTGTTTACAAGGAAAAAGAAACGGTGAACTAGGAAGTGAGCGTTGCTTCAAATTCAAGCTCAGTTGAATGAGCTGTTGGAATCAATTACATTTCCAACTATCATAGTCCGTAGAAGCACAAACTTGGAGTCCGATACCAAAAATCCTTATTGTTATTCTAGATATATATGGTGAGTGGTGACACCATGCTCTAGAGTCAAAATTATACATATCGGTTTCCCCAAAATCATCAATAAAGTACTGTTCTGCTGTGCATGGTATTTTGAATGATAAATATGCGCATGCTCCGATAAAGTTTAGATTTTTGTCATCATTTGTTCATACTTATATAATTATACGTTGATGACTCTTAAGGAAGTGAGTGATTTCTTTTTAATTGGCCTAAGAGTGATCAATTACTTACTCCTGGCTTCGGTGACCAACAGGTTATCCAAGGAGATGTTCTCAAGTGCGACCTTCCATTTTTCGATATCTCGTGTCGCCAACATCCCTTACCAAATCTCCTCTCCCCTTGTATTCAAGTTATTAGACGTGAACCAAAGATACAACTTCAGATGTGCAATCATAATGTTCCAAAGGGAGTTTGCCATGAGGCTGGTTGCCCAACCGGGTGACAAGCTTTACTGCCGTCTCTCTGTGAATACCCAGCTCCTTGCTCGGGTATTCCATCTTCTTAAAGTCGGGAAGAATAATTTTAGGCCTCCGCCTAAGGTTGACTCCTCCGTCGTTCGTATTGAGCCCAGAAGACCTCTCCCAATACCCGCAGGGAAACTTAAGGAGTGGAATGGGATGCTCTCTCTCTGCTTCAGCAGAAAGAACAAGACCTTGGGTTCCATTTTCGGACAGAAAAAGGTTCTTGAGGTGCTAGAGAAGAATTACATGACCTTGGAGGCATTAGGTCAATTAAAGGACGACTCGGAGCCAATTGATATGTCTGCCTTGGCCGCTGAGACCGATGACCAAAAGACTTTCCTTAATCGGAATGATCAAGGCATGGATGTGGAGGATGAAAAAGCTCATGGGGATGGAATGGATGTGGAGGGTTCAGACGCTGACTCCAATGATGATGTCAATCAGAATGATTCTAGTTTTAAAGCCAAGGTTATTGGTGTGTTGAAGCAGTATGACTATGCGGACAAGAGATCCTCAAAACTCACACAGAACGAGTTCATACACCTACTTTCAGTGTTTAACCAGGCTGGTATTCATTTTACGAGTAGTAAATAGTGCTGACGCTATATATTGTCTTCCAGGCATGCACCCAATTTTGCTTTTAGATATTTTAGTGTGCCCTTGGGCAGTGGTGTCCCAATGCTAAATCACCAGTGGGCAGTGAAGTTTAATGCTGGTTGTGCTCGGCTATCACTATACAAAAACATTACATCACAGATAAGCTATATGTGATTCGGAGAGCTATTTTTTAAAAATAGAGAATAGTGTTATGCTTGTTTATTGATGGTATTGTGGGCGTTTGTTATCACAGGTTGAGTTTGAGAATGTTTGAATTGATCTTCACCTTTGGGTTTACATACCTTTTTCATTTTGGGTGTAAAACGTTAGAAAACTTCTATTCAACCGACTACCAAGTGTCACGAGACGATAATTCACTCGAACTTAATACCCGTGCGGCTCTAGCAAATTGGACCCGAGACCCTTTTGTAAACTTGTTGGTAAGTCTTAACGATGCTTAACTTAAACTAGAGAGAGCTAAGCAAGGACACTTAGAGAGAGAGAGTTTGCAAGAATGTTTTGTATTGAACTCTTGGAATCGATGGTTCTTTCTTGGATGATTTACAAATAAACCCTTTGGGGGTATTTATACTTACCCACCTCCTCAATGGACGGTGGAGATCTATTTAATCATACAGCCTACATTAGTTCTCTAGAATCCTCCATACAAATATCTAAACTTCTATATAAGTGTGGAACATTATGGAACATTGTGTAGTAGTAGAGAGAAATCTAGAAAATTCCGGAGAGGCCCGTGACACAAGACTGTACATTAATCTCTAATCTAACACTCAAAATAAATATCAATCCTAAATAAAAGTCGATCTAAGATATTGACAATTTCCAATTTATTCTTATATAGTTTAAAAATTTTTTAAAAATTATATATATTAAAATAACTGCAAATGTCACTGAAATTCGTCTATGAAATCAAAACAACCATAAAATTACCTCAGTACAATGGGAAAATTTATGCTATATATATTCCGGTCAGAAAAGAAGCCTCAGGTGAAAAAGAGTTCTGGGGATAGGTGAATATGAAGCTATGGCCCCCATTATCGTCTAGCTTGTGCGTCAACATTGATAATCCTCGACCAGCACAAGGTTCATAACAAGTTTCCACATTTTGTGTGAAGTTCTTTACCCATTTTTTTAATTTGCTATCAACAAAACAGCACAGCTCCAAAACAAAACATCAGCAAGATCATACAATACAACTGCACGACTTTGCTAGTTGAAGGAAGAGACATCAGTAGGTGAGTAACCATTGGTATATTAGGGTCTGGCCGGGGATGACAAGACCCAACCAGCTGACATCCAGCCTGCCTCATGCTTGAGCTTTAGCCTCAAACCTGAAAGCTCTTTTCCTGACCGCATGCAGTAAGCTTCTTGTATGTCATTCTAAAATCCTCCAACATAGGCACATGCATGTTTATTTTCAATACGTTGATCTTCATAGTGCAAACCACCAATGCATATTTCCAAGTTGTTCAAGTAAACAAGGATTTAATGTTCATGTAAGTTCTACCAGCCCGTGCCTCTGATTTTAGATGATTTTCAAGTAGGAAATATATCAGTTCATGTATGACATAGTACCTATATTGAATGAAACTAAATATCAAGTAGTCCATGAAATGCAAGTACAGAATTTACAAACTTTGGAAGTGCTCATGACTTGCACAAAAGCAGGAAACATTATGATTTAAACTTCATAAAAAACTTCTAATGATTGTTTAAGATATATGTGTGATATAATAGTTGAGGGAGCCCTAAAAAGAAATTATATGTTGCAACTTAGGATTTATACAATTTGATGCAAAATGTCTCCCTTTGTCAGTAATATTTCTCAAGGGAAAAGGTCAGATAACCATGGCCATACTAGGGCAGTAAAATTTACAACTGCAGTTTAGAAACTAAATATCAAGTTGTCCATGAAACGCAAGTATAACATTTAAAAACTTCATAAGTGCTGACGACTTGCACAAAAGCAGGAAATGTTATGATTTAAACTTCATAAACAACTTCTAATGATTGTTTACAATATATGTGATATATAATAGTTGAGGGAGCCCTAAAAAGAAATTATATATTGCAACTTGGGATATTTACAATTTGATGCAAAATTTCTCCCTTTGTCACTAATATTTCTCAAGGGAAAAAGTCAGATAACCATGGCCCTACTAGGACAGTAAAATTTGCAACTGCAGTTCAGAGATTCTAAGCGGTTACCGAATGTGAATATCAGTAAAAGGATCTTCTTGGGAAAATACTAGGTAACTCAAAGAACCAAGGCTTCAAATCATCAATATCAATGAATCATCTCATCTTCATCTTCTGATGCTGATGCTGATAGCATCGAGCATTTTGCATCAGGTGGACCAAATAAGAGCTCCAAGCAAAAGTTATCACCACATATAGATCTGCCTTTGTACCCAAGTTTATCCAAATCTTGTTTCGAAAACTAAAAAGTTATTTAACAAAAGAGTATATCAAATTGTGACAACAAAATCAAATGCAGATTTCAATATTTTGCATATGATAGTGGGGATAAAAATAAAACAAAAAAAGAAAACAGAGATGAAGGTCCATAAAAACAATACAACATAAAATGACATTAGCACCTAATTGAAACGAGACGTTTAAGTGAAAAGCACAATTATATCAACAAAATAAGTATTTGATAGATCTATGTCTATTATATTACTATCAATTAACTTTAATGCACTTTTCAAATCACAAAGTCGATTAAGGAAAATTATTAGCTAGACAAGACTAGTAATGCATGGGCACTCGATAAACGTTGCACTTCTAATATTGTGAATTCTCTTTTGTTTTCCAGGATTCATCATCATTTAGTTCGGATTTTTATAAAATACAAGGATCATGTCTTCGCAACAGATAATAACTCAGTAATTTAACGTAATGTTACTTTTAATAACTAACAAACTTTCCTGTAGCTTCTCCAACATACACATGCTTTCTCGAAAGCTTAGTCTTAGTTGGATACGAAGTGTAGTGCTTGTCTTAAAAGTTACCACCATTGTGCAGTTTCAAAAACTATGCATAACGAAGCAATATTTGAAGACACTGTTTTATATCTAACCCAACCAAATACGAGCTCAGGCCCGGCTCGGTTTGGCTTGATTACGTTCCTAGTCAAGAAAGGGTATTTTGTGTCGTGACTGTGTCCTTTTATATCCTTTCTATGAAGCCACAAGTCACAGACGATAAAAATGAATGAGCCTTGAACATTTAAGTCATCGCTCATTAACATAGTACTGAACTTGAATATTGTGTTAAAATGTCTATTGTATTGTGTGAACATGCATATCTGATTTTGCACAGAAAACATTTTACAACATGAACGTATGTAACTAGATTACAAACATGTATTGTGTGAACATGAACATATGATGTAAATCTAGGTGCACATTCACCCCAAGTGCATGTAATATGATATGCTGATCTGATCATTCAAGTGCGAGATAAAACTAATACAGTCGAAAACATACCTGCAATAAGCCCTTCTTTACAAGTGCGGTATTGAAGCAGACATAAAATAGTCGACCTCCATGCATCTTCTGATAAAATATCACACGTACATCTCCGCTAACCTGTCAACCATATTCATTCCATATATACATCATCATTTGTAAAAGGAACTGAAAATCCAAATCATAACATAACCTCAGCTTAAGGCAATTAAACCAAAAAGAAGGTAGTATCAACATGATTAACTAAACATGCTTTTGGTGAAATTGTCTCCTGTAGATTTGAAGAAAAATGTGTGAAAAGACTCATTTTTACATGTTTGGTAAGTACCTCATGTTCATTTCTTTCCAATTCATGATTACCTGTCTGTATACAATTTTTTCCTAAAGAACCTGTTTACAAAATTGAGTAAATAATGTGATGGACTATCAACAAACAAGCAAAATGATCCATGCTTTCATGCCAGCGCATGTATGGGTACATTTCCTTTATGTTCGCAAGCATAAACCTCAAAAGACTAATTGACACATTCTTGAGTAGCTCATAATCCATTCTAACAATCTCATGAATTTCATCGACACAACATACTTATAAAGTCCATTCGCAAGCAAATAAAAGTGATGATGACTAAACAAACCTGGAAGAAGCCAACTGACTACTCTGATTTTACGGAACAATATGCATTAGATGCACATGTGATGGAACAACTAATTAATTTCATGCTAGGTTCATAAGTATATGTTTCAAAGGATCAACACATCTCTGACAAATATATAATGATCTTTTCTACTGAATTTGTGAATTTTCATCCATGTAGCTTGTTTCGGTCCCCATTTACGAGCAAGCACAATTGAATATTATTTGAAAGAACCAAGGCAGTTCCATGATTTCCCACAAGTGCGTGCAACCACTAATGTATCTAATCATCTTGTTTAGGTCAATAAGCTTAATATCAAAATTAATTGCAAACAATTTGCTGAGAGTATTCCGATATGCTCTTTCAAACTCATGAATTTCTTCCATTCCAAACCCAAATCCATACAGTGGGAGTCCTACTTAATTGGGGTGTTTTGTTATTTGGATTTTATTTTGGGGGAGGGGAGATGCAGTTTTCTTACCCTGAATTTACTGCCTACTTAAAAACCACTGACAGCCTACTATTTCATGAAGTTCTCCTATGTACATTGTTTTTACAGTTAATCTATAAGAACAAGTAAACAAGAACACATGCACTACAAAAGCATGAGTATTACATAATTAATTAGTGTAGGCAGTTCCACATGCCGATGATATTGTTATTCAGTTGTATTAGGCCAAGCAAATAATTAGCCACCAAAAATGGACTTTATGCCAAAATAGTAAAGGACTTACAGGCAAAGGTTTGTCAAAATTGTAGTCAAGGCAAACTTTTTCATAGATTACAGGTTTTTCAGTGTCCATCTGGGCTATGACTCGAGGTTTCCCACTATTGATAGCCATTTCCTCTTCAACTGTGTTGATGAAAGGATAATAGCGAGAACCCCTCCTTCTTTTGTTTCTTTTAATTTGCCTACAACAACCTCTGGCAACTTCCACTGGTGTGGAATATTTTTGACCAGATACCTGTTCAATTGAGGGAAGAAAGTAAAAATTTTTATATATGGAAACAGATTCATTAAAAAAGAAGGACATGCATAATCAGTAAAAATATGAGTTCAAATGAAGAGCTAATAAACAACAGAGGAATTTAATGGCTTGATGTTTAGATTTAACCAAACAAAATGCAAATGCACGAAGCAATCGACAAAAAAATGCTGCAGCGACTAGCGAGGCACACCCTAATATCAATAAAGAGGGCCGTGTTTGTAATGGAACTCATCAGAAGCCACTGCAAACTATACTCCGTAGATATGAAGGAAGCTCTGTGTTTTCTCCCATACCAAATGATAAATGCTGAGGGCCATTCCTGATAGAGTTGGAATTCGTTTTTCAACTAAGCCTGGCAAATATTTGATAACCTATTCATTATGTTGTTCTGTAATTCTTCCACAAAGAAAAAAAGGTTTGAAACAGGATACTTGTTCAAAAATGAACAACCCAACCGAAGCTAATGCCTTCAGCCCAACGTTGTACGTACAAGACAATCTCAGAAGCTGTTATACAGCAGACTACAATAGATCCTACCAGGCATCATGTGAAACACAATGGCATATGTGCGGAGATCAATCTTGCACATCGTCTTACTCCGTGAAGTTTAGAGGAGGCACTGCAGACGCAAGAAAGTTTACTCTAGATACATTTAGGTGATGTATTTGTAGAAAGCCTACAATTCTGTGGAGAGGTTGTTCATTGAAGGCATTAATAAGATCTCACATCATGTGCTACAGTTTGTTTCCCCTTGAAAAATCTCATGTTAGTGTGTTTGTGTCTATGCTTCTTGACATCAATAGGTGGAGTGTTCCTAGGCAGGATATATATACATAGACACACACATAGAGAGTGTTCATGGTGCAGGAAATTGTCACTAGTGGCAGACTCAATATCACTGAATCTGATAGGCTTGTACTCTAGCTTAGCTAAGACACCCAATTCTTAATTCATGCAAATAATCTTGAAATTTTAATTACATTAAACCAAGCGGGCCATATAAGTAAACAATCTTAAGAATTAACAGCAACCTCATGTAATTGTGCAACAACAAAGAAAACTGCATCCGTATTGACAGCATCATAAACTCGAATTCGTTGTAGTTCTCTACCAAGTACTTTCGGTAATCTCACAATAGGGAGTCCAATCTTTTCTGTAGCTGAAGGGAGCAAAGTATGAGCCCAATATTCCACATAACGGCGTTGACTAGGTATTGACACCTGTAAAAGTGCTAATTAGTATGAAGTGCACTAAACAAAATCAATCACTTCACAGAAAACTGTTTCTTTCAGAATTTTTTTAAAAAAAGACTATTAGATGACCTAAGGTTAGCATGCCCTTCATAAAGCGTAACACCGTCTACTATCTCAATAATGTCTTCATAGTATTTACTAGGTCAATAATTTGATAGAACTTTAAAAGGGAATTAAGAATGTCAATAAATGTTGTATTATGACCTTGGGGGGGCGCTAATTTCTAAGGTTTACACTTTGCAGCATGCAGTACAAGGAAGATTTATGCAATTTATTTGATTTGTTAACTATGAAATTTCTTTATTGACTTTCCTTCAGTAGACTAGAGAAACTCATAAGGGTCATGAATTAACTAACAATAAAAAACTTTAAGCACATAAGTTCATTATCGACGCAGACAATGGGATGCAGGTCACCCTATGGTACAGCAAACAACATCAGCAAATGCAGGACAGTGTCAACTTGGATCAAAGTGGATCAGTGGATCACAGTGGAACGAGAGCACAAGCATGGTTGAGAGGGAGACCCAGGATGACAGAAAGAGAGAGTGAGTGTACCATGTTTGTCTCACCCTATCTCCACAGCTGTAGTTGCTTCCAGATCTATTTCCTCTTACTTCATGGGTTTCTATCCAATCCAGGTTAGCTTGCTACTTCATGATTGCAGGTTACCTTTATTCCTTTTAACTTAGTCTAAGATCAATTAGATCTAGATTTGCAAAATCCAAAACTATGGACACAGGAATTAGTGCCCAAGAATAAGGTTTCCATCTTTAGATACAGCTTAAAATGCTGTTTCTCCATATACTTCTAAAAAAATACCACAAATAGCTCATAGTTGAGGATGCTGGTTTCAGTTCCTAAATATTTCTTGATCACCAAAAGTATCAGCATTTTGCCTAGGTTTGTTTTGCAAATTCAATGCCAGATTTATCACCATTGGGTCCGGTCCATGATCTCTCTTACGTTTGATCTCCTTTTCTTTATGTTTGCTCTTCAACCTAAATATTCTGATGTTGATGTGCACTGTATCCCTATCACATCCAATGGTAGTTAATATTCTACTAACCACCAACATTGATGACAGCAAGAGCAAAATGGATATATATATATATATATATATATATATATATATATATATATATGGCCTGAATTCTTGTCTTGATTCTGTTCTAGCTTCAAGTTTTCTTGTCAATTCACTTGGGGAATGAGTAAGTGTTCTGTTTCAGCTCAAAAACATATAGTGTAACTTCTTTCGGCTAGGCTTATTTTTGCCATGATAGCTGCTGTGACAAGGTGCTCTGCGGGCAACTTATGATGTGTATTTTCAAAGTATAGCCATCTTTTTTAAAAATTTTTTTGGAGACAGGGGTTCTTACAAATTAGTTTCCACTACTACAGGCATTTGGCTTCTCTACTCTTGGCCAGGGTTGGGGGTTAGATTTTTTACAATATCTCATGACTTATCAGTTATCACTCAGAGCTTCTAAGTTTATCCTTCAAAAATTTATGTGGTACTGCACAATAAGCTTAGAGGTGTTATTGGTGCAAGCAAATTCTCCGTGTTTTACACCCTGTAGTTTGTTACAAGCTTGGATTCATTTCATTATCTACTGCTCTATCCCAGTTTTCAAGGGAATTGAGCTAGCAAAAGTAGTTGTAGTTTCTTGCCTCGTGGGAATAGTGACTATCATTGGGTTGACAGTACTAATGTTGGCTTTTATGTCAAAGATGTCAGAATTGATAATAGCACATGTATAACCTAAGCTCTACACTACTAGATATCAGCTCCATCTGCTTCTCTGCTTAATGTGCTGATCTTACTGGGGATTACTACATTTTAACACTCTCTTCTGATTAAGCAGTCATGAGTTGGATTGAGTTGAGCCTTTGGAATCTCTATGAACATCATCTATTCGAAATGGTTTGGTCTGGGATAGATAATCCTATCTCAGAGTCCGTGTCATATTTGGTACTTGCCCAGGTTCTTCATTTTCCACTGCTGTTATGGAGGTATCTTAGTTTCAGAGTTCTTTTTGCTGATCTATCCTTTCAATAGTCTTTCATATTTAGGGGTTCTTGGCAACCCAAGTGATTGTTAGCCATGTAGATTTTTGGGTGTTACCCTTTGATTCAATAGATACTGTCATTAAGATCATATATCTGAGACTTTGAAACCTCAACTGCCAGTTGCTGTTCTTATGTAATGTTGGGGTTAGGGAGGGGCTATTGAGTATGACAATTTTGCAGTTTTACAGTTTGTGATCTCCTTTCTGGAGCTCCTACCTCCTCCTTACATGGTCTATGATGACATTGTTTAGCAATTATTGCTTGCGCTTAAGTCTAGACATTAAAACCATTTAGTGTATTGGGACGTATAGCTTATTTCTATGATTCTCTGGTTGCATTGAATGAGGCTGCAATTATCAGTTGGTGGTTTCAGCTAACGGAAACACTTGAAACATACGTCTTAATATTAAAACAACATACCCCATTATTATCTGTGGTACGTTTATGTGCATATAATCGGAGAGCTTCCTCTGCAGACATTCCAGTATACACCAAATAACAACAAACCATTAAACCAGTTCTGCCCTTTCCAGCCTGCCAATAATTTAGAAAGGAAAAAATGGAAGTTAAGTCAGGCTGCTTAAATGTATGAAAAAAAAGAGATTCAGAATATTAAAGGCATAAATAGTTCCTTGGTCGTTTGATAGTGTTGTCTATTTTTTCCTTTTTTGTTAGATGAGTATGATAAACCTGGGACAAATTAGGTAAAATGATCTTATTTTAAGATGGCCAACAAAAGGAAGAGCCATAGGATGAGGCTATTAATTAACTTCCACACACCTCACATACACCAATTAACTAATCCCACTGCTTAAAAACTTGCAGATGATGAACACTGTCAAGAGCCGGGGGGTGGGGGAAGACATGGGTTGGGCACTCACCCATTAAAAACTCCCCATTTATGCACCCCCCCAACCCCTTCCAGCATAGATTTTCCACAAGGAACATGACTTACCCCTCATTCTCTCTCCTCCCTCACCACCTCCCATACTTCATCTCCTATCCTCATCTCCTATCCAAGTCTCCAACTACTGTCTGACTTAGTAGACAAGCTAATTGCTGGCTCTTTTGAGACCTTGTGAAGAGGGACCCCTTATTGGCCCTCGTGCTGGATGCAGAGGCAGAAGTATATATTGCCCCGGGCGTCCAGGCCCAAGGGAAATTGATGCCTCCTGGATGCTAGCTGACTGTCAGGTACTATTCCCAGTGATACGGAATCAAACTACTTGCATGGCATGGGTGAAGGGTCCTCCAAACACCAACAATGTTAAACATACTTTTCACACAAAAGCAACTTACCATACAATGCACAACTGCAACATTATTTGTATTGGAGGATAACCATGAATGCACACTTTCACAAAAGTCCTTGATCAATCGTAGAGGAGGGACATGGTTGTCATCAAAAGGAAATTTCTCCACACGGTCATGAAAATGAGATGCATCATAATCCTCTTCAATGCACAGGTTATATATCTGAAATATGTGCTTATGCATTGTTAGATAATACACAAGTGAAAAAGGTAGGAGATGAATCACAGAGATTTCAAAGCCTTGATATGAAAAGTTTTCTGCTTAATAAGGCAAAATACAGGCCAAGTTCACTTGTTATCTGTTGGTGGTCAAACAAAATGGGTTAGTCCAGCCAAATTCTGATTTAAATTAAGTGGAACTTACAGTTGACCAGCCTGACAACAAATTTTGACAAGCCAAGTTGAGTTTGAAATTCATGGGCTAGGGGGTCAGTTCAGCTTAGTTTGGGGTCGACCTAATTTGGATGGGTGCGTTCCCGGTTCCCTCAAAATTTTCCATGTGACTTTTCTTTTCTTGCCTGACAAGTTTTTCTTTTGCATTGAACCACTCATTCCAGATTCGTCTAGCCTTGATTCAGCCCAATGAACAACCCTGACTATCTAACAATATCCAATATCCAAGCCGGCCAACCTCATTTGTAAGCTGAACCGTGCCAAGGCTAGCCCAAATCAATTGGCCATCACTAGTTATGTATGAATAGGATAATGGAGCAAAGAGAGAAATGACAAGATATTGCTCCAAGAAATCAGGAACAGACTTTTTCGATGGAAAGGTAGGATATCACACCTTATAGTGGCCTTGATGTCTCGCTTCAAGCACACAGCGAACCTGCCAAAGAGGATTGCGATAAACTGCCCTCATACGCTCAGCAGGAAATGACATGGCAAGTATACGATCAGTGATGTAGGACATGTCAAGATCATATCCCTCAAGGAACAATCGCCTACGTTGCTTAGACACTAATGTACGCACACAAGAGCTTGTAGATAGGTACCTTACTAGGTAACGGTGGACATGGACCAAATCATGATCTTTCGTTTGTGCATCTTTCTTTGACAACTTCAACCCCATTTTCTTGACACATGAAATATGATGCAAAAAGTATCCCAGGGAACTGAAAGGAAAAGAAAAGCAAAAGGAAATCAGTAAGTGTGGCATTTGAATTCAAACCAATTCAGATACCTTGTGTAATAGACAGGTTTAAATAACTTTTATACATAAAGTCCAGAATAAAACAACAATATTTAATTTGGAGTCCCACTAGGGTTGGGGTTTGGGCAGGTCTAGCCACATACAGTCTTATTCTCTTGATAAACAGTCTTCCATCTATTTTACTAATTATTTTGCTCTAGTTAAGCATATTGTCTTAATAGGGTCATTGTTTGCGATGGCAAGACTCACCAAAAAAAAAAAAATCCTAGTTTTAATTGAAATTCATAGGTATCACTATTGGTTGGGTACTTTTTTTGGTTTTTAGGCCTCTGTTTCGCTAGAGTCGAGCTACTGTTTCGCTAGAGTCGAGCTACTGTCCCATAAAGCGGTAAAGTTCTCCCATCGCAGATTTCTCCATTCATAAGACATGAACCCAAGATCTTGCTTAAGGGGAAAAGGCGGTAAAGTTCTCCCATCGCAGATTTCTCCATTCATAAGACATGAACCCAAGATCTTGCTTAAGGGGAAAAGGCGCCAAATCACTAAACCAACTTGTGTATTTGGTTGGCTACTAGGATTACTTATTTCCCGATGAATGAAAATCATTACATTGATTTGTTTGAATTTTGATAACATCAAATTGTGACTAGTTAATAATCTTCATTAACTAACGCGTAAAAAATCGAATTTAATTTCATTTTGAATTCCATAATCTTCAAGCAACTGCATAATGTGATTGATAGAAAGATTTCTTAAAAAGAAAAAAACATTGTACTTCAATACCATCACATTGCATGCTCTACCAAACATAGCATTAGAATTATCAAAGAAAAAATTGAACTTACTTTCAATTAGAATTTACTTTCGTTGAACTCGTATTTCTCACAATAACAACTCCTATTTTAGGTCCCACTTGTACGGAATCTGGGAAGATAGAGATGTAGGCAATCTTACCTCTGTAAACGTCTGTAATTACTTGAGATCTATTACTCAGTTACACAGAATAATCAAACTAAAACAATTCAGGGTGATAATCATGATCCTCATATCAATCAATTCAATAAAAATGTAACTGGAAACAAGAAACATATGAATTATCAGGTATAGATCATCAACTAGGATTATACATCCTAATATGGAGCCACCTACAACTAATAGGATAAAGTAATTGGAAACAAGAAACAATATCAAATGTATGGCAAAACTGAGCGGAGACGCACCTTTACAGGTTAACATGAAGATGAATTTCGAAAAGAAATGCAGATTAGGGTTAATCTGTAATAATCCTTGACCCTTTTTACCAAATCTACAAGAGAAATGGAGCCATTTTCCAGAATCCAAAACGCTTCCTGGGTAGAGCAATAATAGGTGACCCCAGGGAAAAAAAAAAAAAAAAGCTTCGGAAATCGCCGATCCAAAGGGATGATTTAAAGATGATTTTGGCTAAATACTAGTCAATTTTAGCAATTTGGCTTGACAACCATCCATAACCATACTCTCTCTCTCCTCTCTCTCTCTCTCTCTCTCTCCCCCTTCTCTCCCCCTCTCTCGACCTTGAAAGCTATGGCGCTTTCCCATGCTAATTTTTAGTTGATGGAATCCAAAAATTTTTAAAAGGGGTCAGACCGTTGGATTCATAATTTCATATCTTTTTCCCTTTTTTAGCGCTTACCAATTACTGTATTTATAATTTGTTTTTCTTTATTTTGCGCGAAAGAAACATACATATTAATATAGGTGAGATTTAAACAGAGATCTCTTATGACAATTTTGTAAACAGTTAGAATTAACTGTTATCCACACAATTTAGTTGTTCCAAGCTAGTGTTATGCACATGTTTTGCGCAATTTCTTTTGGTAATTTCTTCTCTTCGATAGGTTGATTATTATTATTATTATTATTATTATTATTATTATTATTATTATTATTATTATTATTATTATTATTATTAAAGTATATTTGTCAATAATCCTCAAAAATTTCATGTTTATATATACAATAAATCAATTACTTCAATTGTATTTTACTTCAAAACAAATATTTTGCAAATATTTATATAAGTCAATAATAGCTAATGAATGCAACTTGAAATATACTATATATTTCGTTTTTCTTAAATCGAATGAGATGAATTTATAACATTCTACCAAACTGCCAATTCTTTACTATCAACTAAGGGTGTATACCCGAGCTTGGTCAAATTGAGTTTGGGCTGAGCATTGACCTAGCCAAGCTCGATCTTCGCTGAGTTTTGAGTTATATAATTTTCTTGTATGATTTGAATCTTCACATATAGATTTAAAATATATTTTTACTTTAATGGATATAAATGCCAATTTGAAACAATAAAGATTAATAATATACTTTAAAGTTAAAACAATAATATTTAAATTGTAAATATAATTATAAAATAAAGTATAATTTATTATCGAAATAAGCAAACAAGCTCAACCGAACTAAATGTTCATACGCTTGAATTTTGCTCGCTAAGAATACGAGCCGAAGCCGAGCTTTGAACCAAATTCACAAACAAATAGTATACTAAAATATACATCGATAACATGCAAGAATTAATAAGTTTGTTTATTAGTGCCACATCAATAGAGCAACTTTTCCTTTTCCTCGTATTGTTTTCCTCTCTAGATTCCTTTGTCCACTTTTTCTGTGAGTTCTTCTATCTTCCATAGCTATCTCTTAAAACTTTTAACTTCTCTACACCACAGCTTTTAAATTTTCGCCTTTTTAAAACAAACACACATAAAACATTAAATAAACGAAATCAAATAATGGATAAACTTTAGGCTCTGTTTTTATTATATTTGCAAATAAGATCTACTATTATTTAAGTTTAAAAGATCCAAATGTTGAGTATGGTTCAAAAACATACCTAATTAGTACTACCAACTGTGCATTGTAGGGGATGTTATTTATTTTTACGTTTTTATAAGATTTTGTAATAGAAAAATTGATATTATTTTTTAAATAAATAAATAATACTAACTAATATATATACATATGTGAAGTTTAAATTGAGTTTATTTAAATTAAATACTGACTATTTTTATAAATTATTCATCATTTATTGTACATAGTTCATTAACTACCATATAAGAATAAAAAATTAATTATTTTATTTTATATTTACAAGTATTTAACAAAATTTAAAAAATTTTTCTTTTAAAAGTTTTATTTAAGGAAATGGTAGGAAATAAATTTTAAAATGAAAATATTTTTTAAAGTGAGAAAATTACTTAATGGAAGCTAGTATAATGGAATTTGTTTGTATAATCTAATTATTAAAGGAAATGATAGAAAACAAATTTTAAAAAAGTTTTCTTTTAATTCATACAATTTAAAATGGATTTTTTTTTTTGCAGAAAAAGGACCTTAATAAATGCACTTAAAATAAAAATTGTACGTATAATCTATCTATTTAAGAAAATGAGAAGAAAGAAAGTTTAAAATTAAAATAATTTTAAATGTTTAAACTGGATCTTTTTACCTGGGAAAAAATTAATTAATTTGAGGCACTAAGATTGAAATTGGAAATATATATATATATTTTTTTCAGGGACTATAATAAAATTTGTATGTATAACTAATTATTAGCGAAAATGAGAGGAAACACACGTTCAAAAGGTTTTCTTAATTTTATTCGGACATACAACTTTTTTAAACTTATTTTTTAACAATTTTTTTTTCTGTTTTTAAAAACAACTTAATTAAAGCGACTAAAATGGAATATCTTTTTTTCTTTGTGCGCATGTATAATGTATTTATTAAAGTTAATGGGAAGAAACAAAGTTTAAAATGGAAGTGTTTTAATTTATTTTCAGTAAAAAAATTAGTCAATTGAGGACACTAAAATGGATGTTTTACGTAAAATAACTCAATAATCTTCAATTTAAAATGGATTTTTTAAAATGAATTTTTCATTTTAGTACTTTTAAAAATATTCTAAATTATTATTTTCTTCTAAATTCTAATAAAAATATTAAATTTTTTTATTAAAAAACTTTTTTCCTGTTAAAAAATAACTTAATTAAAGGCACTAAAATGAAGATCGTATGTATAATTTACTTTCTTTTCTGCACATTTATAATTATAAATTAAAGTTAATGGGAGGGAACAAAGTTTAAAACGGAAGGTTTTAAATTTATTTTCAGAAAAAATTATTGAATTAAAGGCACTAAAATGAAAATTGATTGACAACCTTCGTTTTTTAATTAAAATTTAAAAAAAGGATGGCTCAAGGGCCTTTTATTAATTTGGATTTAGAAAAGCATAAATATCATCCAAGACTTGAGCAATCCAAGGGAGGGACTTTTAAAGATTTTGGAGTCTAACTAATTAGTTATTTTACTATTAAATTTCAATTTGTGAGGTGAATAATCCGGATGTTTTTAGCATCCTAATAATAGTCACCCCTAACAAAATGTGCATTAACCCCCACGATATCTAAATTAGACGTTTAATCTTAAGAGTTTGGTCTAACCATAACTCTTGAGAGAGATAACCTCGCCCAAAACTTAGCTCAAAAATTTTGTAAATTCTACCTCAGCTGGAGTAAAGAATCTTAAGAATGACAGTATTGCCGGAAATGACAGGAAGAGCATCGGCAGTGGTCTAGATTATGCGATGTGGTCTCATGAGCCTAAGTTGAAAACTCCCCAGTCCCTAAACATCCATATTGTAAGGGTAGTGTAACTAGCGCACACTCGGGTCAAGAATGGACCCAAACGGTCCTATCGTACTATTAAGAGGTATCAATCAGGGTTGATATTTTTTACGCTCAGGATAGACATAATAGTCCTCTAAGAATTTGCAGTCCTCCAAATTGACTAAACATGTATCTAAATCAATAACTTTTTTTTAAACAAAATCATCTCACCGTACACAAAATTAGAGGGCTTAGATTGAAAGTAAACACATGATGAGCAAATTCTTAAATGCTCCTAGAGCATATATATATATATATATATATATATATATAAGGTCCACAAAGCCCTCCTATTTTTCCGATCGGTCAACCATTTGTTGACATGGGATGAGGAGCGAGATACTTCCGAGTGCTACATCATTATTTTAGACCTACAAAACCCCGCTTATTTTCCTGTTTGCTCAACCATCTATTGACATATATGCGATGAACAGATAGTCTCAGGTACATGATTTACATGCCATCTAACAATGACACATTTGGTTAATGTACTCTTCAAATCTAGAATTTTATATATATGATTGTGAAAGAGGGTGAGTATGTATCATCAAAATATGTCAGCATAATTCTCTCGTATCCTCCAAAAACCCCCAATTTACTTGCTAATGATATAGTGTCGTTACAATAGCAAATAAATTTTCTAAAGATACACGAACTTTTCATATCTCCTTACTCAAAGCTACATCATCTAGCATGTTAATACCCATAACATTAGACATGGCAAAAATCACCTTCACAACATTACACCAAGCGAAAGCAGTAAGCTAACGAAATACGCAGTTCAACTCCCCATAGAAAAATCCACATAACCTACAGTTGTCAAAAGAATGCCAAACACTCGCGTATCTTGCTGGAGGGAAAAATTGGCCTAGATTGCTCATTCGGTGGAATTATAATCATAAGAAATTGAGGTTCACAACTCTTAACGTTACATTTAACCAAAAAAAAAGAGAAAAGAAAAGAAAGCTGCTCATTGATGTGGCTGTGGTGAGCACTTGAGACCTCAACGGCTCAAACCCAAGAAGAGGAGGTTGGGGGATGGGTGTATTATAAGTGTACACAAAATTCTACCTACAACTTCCCAAATCCTTCATAAGATGGGAGGAACATAATGAAAGAGATCCAGGGCAAAGACGGCACATCATGAAACTTTGTCTCCAATGGCAGCAGCCGCTGAAAATGTTAATGGACGTTTGAACAGCCCAATCTCTTCAAATCGAAGCACTCTTCAGGTTCGATAAAGCCAGATACCTAAATAAGATTAGCCCTTTTCAGGAACCTTATCGTTCTACAATAATACGGCCATATTGACTCCACAAAGTCAAGGTACTTCTCAATTACCCATTCTTCAAATGCCTTCCACTTCCTTCTAGCTAGTTCTTTGTAGTCCAAGTTCTTCATGTTGACGACTGGTTGCCAAAATCGAGCCCTAATGTCTTCCTTAAGCTTCCCTTCAGCAATGTACTTGTAAGTTCTTGAGTAGTAAGCTGGTAGGTTTTTTATTACCTTGACAGTTTGCTTGAAGGAGAAGGCATAAAGTGCAATAATCCCACGAAGCAGCTTAACATAGAGAGCAACCATCAGTGGACCAATGATCCACAAAGGAGTCAATTCCCTTGAAACTTCCGCACCATAAACCATGTTTACAGCAAGATAGAGAGGTACGCTGCAAAACATCAAAATACTCGGCAAGTAAGAACAAAATTAGCAAATGTAGCAAAGGTTCAGCTAACCACAACAATATGAAGTAGTTAACAGAACATTGCAAGGTTAAAACCAGAATTGAAACACAAGAAAATCGTTGATTTGCTAGACTTCCTAGCAGGTTGAGTTTCATGCGAATTAAGGCACTTTCTGAATAGTTAGAAAAGCCTCCTTTAGGCAGTTCTTTCACTTGGTTTTAGTGTCTAAAGCAAAATGCCTCGCTAAACTGACCATTGCTTATTTTTATGTGTAGTAGTAGATTGTTAACTTTCAATCAATGTAGGTGCACTGGGATAATCTCTCTATAATTCAGGGGTAAGACAGACACCTCCGGGGTGACTTCAAGGTATAAACTATAAACAATTCTGGTAAGCCAGTCAAAACATTTCGATTCAATTTTTTGATGCACCAGATGACCAAAAAGATCTTGAAAAAGTCCTCTCAATAAGTCCTACAAGGTTGCATCCAAATAATGAAAAAGTAAGATTTAAGTTATGTTGGACAAACTTACATGAAGTCATAAAATACTCATAAGTTCCAAATGATGGTCCCTTAAGTTAGAGAGCGAGATTTCCCATGGTATCTCAAGGATTCAGGTCCTTTACCCAATAATAGAACAAAACCGCAGTCACAGTCACGAACGGCTGCAGAATTGTGAAAGCAGCATCTTACAGAAATTACACCAATGATAGCAGCTGTCATGACATAAATTTTACTCTACATTTTGTAAATCCAATTCAACATTACGAATTTTAGGCCCTGTTTGGTATGCAAAACTGGAATGAAACGCAATCAAGGAATGGTACCTGAGGGGTTAGATATGGAACTTGAATATTCTCTTCAAGTGTTTGGTAGAGAATAGGAATGGAATCAAGTTCAAGTTCTTGTTGTTTGGTTGTTAACCATGGGATAAAATTAAAATTATTTTATTTTTTAAATTATTTTATATCGTTGTAAATTATTATTGTTGTTGTTAGAATAATAATAATAATAATAATAATAATAATAATAATAATAAAAATTATTATTATTATTATTATTATTATGATTATCATCATCGTCGTCATCATCATTTGATTCAATAAAAGTTAAAACTCGTTAGCATATTTGCTAATAATTGAATCTTATATTTATTTAATTTTTTAATTAACTATCCTGTAATTTTTTCAATAATTAAAAAATTTTATTTTATAATTTTTAGTAAACCTATTTTCAAACTATAATGTTCTATCAAACAATATGAAAAAAAGTATATATAAAAAATAAATAAATAAAATAATAATACTAAAAAAAAACAACAAAAAAATAAATACCCCAACCTAATAACAAAAATAAGAACAACAACAACAATAACAACAACAACAATAATAATAATAATAACAAATAGACTAATTTTTCTTTTTGTAATAATTATAAACCGATCCTTGAGGGATTGAGAATTTATCCTCCTCCTATTTGGGGGATTCAAATTCCCTTGTTTTGAGGGGAACTTGAAATCTGTAAATTTCAAGTTCTACCTTCAAAATATCCAACCAAACAACTAAAAAAGAACTTGAAACCAGAAGAATCAAGTTCCATTCCGAGTGTTGCCCAACCAAACACAGCCTTAGTGATTTAACCATATTTCAAAAGTTCCACTGGAAATACACTAACAGTCCCGCTGTTATTTAAAGAAAATTAAAAATTCTTAATGATTTAAAATCTGAAATATGATAGAAGTATCTTCATCACATGAGAATTTCTAAGAGGGCCTACAGGCTACAGGTGTAATCCATAATGGCTCTAGTAGACAGGCATTGAAGCATGACTTTGAAGACATGTCAGAAAGCTTCATCCAAAAACCTGACCAGTATAATCGTAGATATTACTCCGTCCATCCAAAAACTGGGTAACATTAACAAAGAAATCTAATGGAACATTAATTAACACAATATTCCTTCCCTACTTCACTGCCTAGAAGATTACTTTTTAACTTTAAAGAGAATTTGAGAGCAATCCAGAAACATCCACAGAAAGGAAAAACTAAACTTGTTTTATGAGATGAATTGCTTGTTAAATACGAAATCCTGCAGCCTTTAATACGAAATAAGCAAAATATTCCATAAGATTAACACTTGAAAGGTTCTCATATGAAGAAACCAACTATCTAATTCCTTAGTTCTCTGTTAGTATACGTGTTTGCACAGCAGAAATATAAAACACTTACATGAAATTGGAGTGTAGAGGGTACGGAAAGCTTCATGCATAAAAAATTATACTTACAATATTAGTATTGGAACTGTTATAGTTGCATCAACTCCCAAAAGGTAGCAAAACGCAACCTTTAGGATCTCATTTTTCCCTTAGTGCTCACTTCCTTTGACTCTTGCACATTATCTATCTGAGGAGGGCCTCCTGAGATATCATCTCCAGCTTGCTTTGGAGCATCTGTGCGCAGAAGACTCAACCATTTTGAAAATAGACCATGTACACCCAGAGATGCAGATGTTGTTTTGTTTGACTCAGAACCATTAGAAACTGCAGTGTCTTGAGCTGCTGGAGATTCTGTCAACATCTCCTCCCTATCTTGTTGTACCAATGAGATTTTGACAGAGCTTTTGGGTGCTATTGCTTTGCTGGATTCATGTGTAGCTTCATCATTATGGACATTACCTTTGAAGGATGAGATTTGCAATGGTTTCCCTTTAGCATCACAAATACGTCGAGCTGCTGGCCTGCAGCAACAAGCTAATTGAATCTACTTATCCAACATAACACGGGATGCAGAGAAAGAAACCAGCAACTGGAAGACCAATGAAATGAAACAACTGAAATAAACAATGCAGAGAAGAAACAATGAGCAGAAGACCCCAAACTGGTGAAGGCAGGTTCTACTAGCGACAGAACCACAAAATTTGCAGTTCAGATTACAAACTACTGTTTCTGCATAGGTCAAATAGCTCAGGATTCTCAAGTTGGCAAAGAAAAAAGGTAAAGATAAGATAGGAGATTATTTTGAGTGGTGAACTTCCCTCCATAGAGAGTGTTGTGATGAACCGAAGATACACCACAACTTCAGAGCAGGACTACTGTAAACAAAGTACCAAATAATTCAACAATACAAGGGAGAATATAAATTGGGATTCCAATATCTAGAACCTTGAGATATGGAAAGCACAAACCTTACTAGCTCTAAAGAATTTAGCAGTTAGATAATGGAGATACAGTTTTACTCTAGGTGCAAGCTGCGAACTTTTAGATATTTAAATGAAACAAAATTTCGTTGGCATTTGATGCTTATTTTAAACAAGGAAGAATGCTATTATTTGCAATTACAGAACCAGTAATCCATACTGTAGAGGGTGAAACTTAGTGTTAGTGGCGCTTCAACACATTCAAGACAAGGGTTAGTGGATAGCAACCTGAAAAACTTCAAATTTCACAACAGATGCAAGGCTTTGAAGATAAATCAACAGTGTTTTGCAGATGATTACTAATGCTTGGTCATGCTGACAAGACGTCTCTTTCAAGACGTGGAGTTTTTTCATCAATTCTCTGTTGCTGCTTCTAGTTTGACTGCAAATAAGAGAAAATTCTGCATATTGATGATATAGACAGCTTTTATTGAAGTATTTGGGGGTGCAATTGAGCTCAAGAATAATATTTAAAGCTGCTTTCTGTGTGTTGATTGACAACTTGACGCTGCACTGCTGGACAACCAGGCATCGAGCTACACTGGAAGAGTCCAACAGGTGAATTCTATCCTCATGGCAATTGCAGTTTATTGGTTTCAAATCTTCATAAAGCCCAATATGTCATTGATCGGTGTATAGGAAATTTTTAGTGGAGTGGAGAAGAAATGTCAATACAGGGAAGCATATGTTTGGCAAAGAAATATGGTGGCTTGAACGGAAGAGATGCCTCTATTTGGAATAGAGCTGTCATTGATAAATACGCCTAGTGGCTGGGAGTTGCTGATAAAGCTGATATCATTTGGATAAAGGGGGCCATGAGCATTATTTGATGCACACTAACTACAAGAGTTACAAGTCAAAAAGGACAGCTGTTGTTATTGGAAAATAAGTAAGAAGATTTAAGGACTTGCTCATGCTTCTTCTAGGGGCTCCTCCGTCACATGGAATTTAACAGTAAATATACCTTTGCTAGTGGCTAGGATTGGCTCATAGACAAAGACAAGGTCGCAAACAAAATGCACTGTTCTGAGGTTGTTTTCGAAAAAGAGCTCTATGCTAAGGCATAAATTTTTGCTTGGCTTCTTATGCATGGTCATTTATAACAAAAGACAGATTGCATAGGATGAATTTCCAAGTCAACACAAGTCTTTTATGCCAAGAGAAGGAAGAATCTAATTCACATCTTTTCTTTAAATGTAGCTACAACGGAATATTCTGAAAGAGCTAGTGACTGGAATTAATTTAGTCGATTCCCCTGAGATAGATGCAGATGGTGGAAATGGATGAACACGAAGTACATAGACGACCAATTAAAAAGGCAAACTTTATATACTCCTATAGCTGCTATGACATACAAATACAATAGTTGCACAGCAAGGACAATCAGATTACATGGTGGCAACAGTAGAAGTATTGAGAAACATTCCATAAGTTAAGAACGGGAGTTTCTCTGAGAAAACTATGTATCCTTACTAAGAGTGGTTTGGAAGGTTTGATTTTGTCTCTATAATCTGGTTGTTTAGGCACCTGCTCTTTTGAGCTGTAACATTAAATTGATCTAATTCATGGTATTTTAGCAATAAAATCATCACTTTACCAGTCCTCCCCCTTACAAAAAAACCAAAAAGGACCATTAATTGGATCCTAGAAAGAGTGCTGAACAATGGGAGAACTAATATTGAGAGTATGAAAGTAAACTAATCCTATGAAAGTCCACTGTTTATTTTCAAGCTGAAGATCAGAAAAGGCCGAGAAATCCTGATGTAAGAATGACAACAGTTAGGCGTAGCAAAGCTACATGATCAGAAGATTTCACTAGCTTGAATGATCCAATGAATTATAAAAACTGAAACGTCACCAATGAAATATTTGCAGTTGAATGATTGGCAAATAAAAGAGCAAGCTTTTTACCTCAAGGGAGAAGTTTGCTTTTGGAAAAGACACTTCTCCACTCGTGAAGTCATCTGAAGTCTAATCACATTTTGCTTTAACCTTATTCCCTTGCTCCATGGTAGTGTCCTCAAATAAACCGCAGCATAGGAACTCTAAAAGAGACGAATAATTTCATTAAGCTTAATGCATGTAAAACACAAATGATAAGACACCCACAGGCAAAAACAACAACCTGAAAACAGGAGCAATTGATTGCAAAAGGATAAGGACCATTGGAGCAGCCAACAGATTATCGTTACCTATCACTATATCAAAACAACTTCCCGATTGCACTTAATAAATCGGCGGTGAAGTTTGGAGAATGTCACCGTATAATCGTATGAAAGAAAACTTAATTGCAAATTCTGCTCAGTAAGACAATACCTCCATATGTGTAAAACACATCCTGAAGCCACGGACAAATAAAACCAACTATCTTACATTCGCAAAACAGACAACAGACATCATCCAGTCAAAGGGCCAAAGGGTAAGGTTGTCTGTTGTCTATATCTTCACCTCCCCAAACAAATCAACGGTATGATCCATTGAACATGTTGTCGTTTATCAGTCTAATTACAACACCTATATAAGCATGATAGTCAACATTCTTTTGCCTTTCTCTTATTATAAGGAACATTCTTTGCATTTTTTATAATATTTTTGGTTATTTGGAAGCTAAGTGAAAAGATATCACCAACCCTATTAGTAGGCTGCATCCAAACTCCTCTAGCCATAGACACACCATGTAACTATTGATTTTGGATGCTAAACACTAAGAATATCTCATCCAATAACAAACTTGACTCAATAGCTAGCACTACTCCATAAACTCATCAAAAGTTACCTGCGTATGATGGGTCACCAAAACCATTGCATCAAACTGAATAGTGAATCATTTACCTCGTGCAACCTGTACACAAACAGATAAATAAAAAACAAAGAAAATAATCTCCAAAAACTGCGAGAACATCATATGTGTGAAATGAAAGATAGCTCTATGTCAATAAATCAAGGTGAGAGTTTATTTACCGAGCAACTTATTGAAAACTGAAATACCCCCAAAAGGATCTTAGGTAATATTGTTCAATGAAAACCACTCAAATTCCTACCTGTGGTAATTCCAATTATGTTCTGTCTAGTCCCGGAAATGGGACGGATTTGGTACTGGTGTCCACTCCTCCATCCGCCACCAGGCTCAATACCCTCCAACCAATCCACCCTTAACCCATGATTAGGTGGTTACAACTTACAAGCAATTAGGATACCCTCTATGAACCCAAACTCCATCTCTAACAATACTCTATGTTTAGCAAAATTGCTAACTTATTTCAATTCCTCAAAATCTTCTATCCAGAAAAAGAAACTAAAGCAAATGTGAGCCCTAAATGTGAATGAAAACAGCAAACAGATTCAATCACACTAAAAACACGAATCCCACAGCACAATTTTCCAACGAAGTAAGACAATTGACAGCTCCAAAGCAACGTAAAACTTACAGAGATTGACGCCAGTTTGGAGAGAGAGAGAGGAGATGGAGGAACGAAGATGGCGGTGGTGGCGGCGTTGGCAGCAGCCGGCGGCGGCGAGGGAGAGCACTTCTGGAAAGAAACAAGCCGAAGCCCGAGTTTCGAAATCGCCGGCGAGGCACCTACGCGGGACCGAAGAAGAGGGAGAGAGAGAGAATGGGGGGCAAGGGGTGGCAGACCGAATGACTGGGAGAGGAAGGGTTGGGTGAGGGAAGGGAAGGGAAGGAAAGGGGAAGGGTTATTAGGATAAGGTATGTCTTCTTTCTTTTCCTTTTTTTTTTTTTTTAGGTAAATTTTTCGGGCTACTTTGACATGATGATATATATATGACAATTTTTTTCATAAGTTTTTTTAATTTATTATAAGTGGTAAATTATTAAATATTTTATCCGTTTTAAAATTTATAGTCTTGACTAAGTTTTTTTATTTTATAATATTTGTGTCATTATAATTTTAATAACATATTAGTAATTAATTTATTAATTTTATTCTTATTAATTTTTTTTACTTCTCTTATTTTTTTGAAATTATAGAAATATTTTGGTCTTTTAATCACTTATTTCTATTAAAATTAATTCAGTCTTGATATTTTCTCAACAGTCCAAAACGACATTTTATATGAAATGAAATGAGTATCATTTAATAATTATTGTATAAGACCAAAATGTTTCTATAATGGAATGGATACTATTATGATGCACTTAATAAATATAAGAAAAAAGTCATCGTTAAATAGATTATTTGTTATTTCAAAACCTTTAAAATTCACCCAATTAAAGTCTTGTCTTATAATCCTTTATAAAAGATGTTTTCACCGAAGAATTTGTAATTACCATTAGTAATATTTTGGTAAGATAAAATGTCAATAATTGAATAATATGATTGTTTGACTGCAGCATCTATGGAACTATAAGGAATCACTATTGAAGATAGTAGTAATTAAGGTAAACATTTTCAACAATATAAGTGACTTCACAATTTGACATCCTAAGTTAGATAATGTAATATGTGATTAATTTAGGAATGTCCTTTACACGATATGTAATAGCTCGTTATGTTGTCATCATTTTTATAAATCGTGATTTCTCCATTCTTAAAACGAATAGTTAATCGTAGTATAAAACTTAAATGTTTTTATAATATGGTACTACTTACAGTGCTATTTTTTTATTTATTTAAGATATATTTAGAGTTATACAACGATCGGTAAACATGTTTATTGGCCCAAATGCGAAGAAAAAGTGACGCAACCGAAAACATAAACATGTTTATTGGCCCAAATGCGAAGAAAAAGTGACGCAACCGAAAACAAAAAAACACACCGTTACTAAATTTGAACCCTAGACCTCTATGGTAGCAAACTTGTACTCATACCAACAACCCACTAACAACTTTTTAATTTATTTTGTAACAAAATAATAATATATCATATTTGTATAGGAAATAAAATCTATACACATGAATATTTTTTACAATACTTTTTAGTTTTCACTTTTAAAAAAAGGAATTTACTCTAATTTAAATTTTAATATTCACTAAAAAATTATAATATTTATTAAAAAAATAATTCTAATATTTACTAAAAATTAATTTGGTATTTAATAAAAATATACTAATGTTCACTTAAATTTACTTTAATAATCGTAAAAATATACTAAACACTAATAACTAATGTATTATATACAAAACATCATTGTAATCTGTAATAGAAAATTAAAACTAACGACATCATTTTCATATAAACCTTAACACTAAATATTTGATAGAAAACACTAAATATTATACCAAAAACACTAAAAATTATACTAAAAAACACTAAACATTGTGCAACAAATACACTAAAGATCATTAAAAATATAATACGTGTAACACTAAATGACAAATACTAAAAACAATAAACGTTGTAATAAAAAAACTAAACATTGTGTAACAATACAATAAAGATCATTAAAAATATAATAGGTGTAACAAATTTTTTTACAAAAGCAAAGAATAAAAATATTGCAATGTTCATTAAAAACGTAAGGAAATATTGCAAAAGATATAAAATAGGTAAATAAATTTTTAAAAAAGGCATAATTTTTTTAAAAAAGATAAAATGAGTAAAAATAAGAAAAATACGGGCTATGGTTTAGCGTCAACCCCTAACCTCATGCATAACTTTCCCATTGCAAGGTTCTAACCACTAGAGTAATTTCTTACTTATTGAAAATATTTGGTAAATAAAATACATAACACACATTTCCAAAGTTTCCCATTGCATCACCGCGTACAAACGAAAGCCGAAAAAAAAAAAAAAAGGGAGCGTGTAATGCATTGCGCGTGAGGGTCGAGGTGTGCACTGGAAAGTCTGTGCCTTAGGGTGTATATAATAATTTGTGGTATCGGGGTCTTTGCTTTTATTTTTTCAAGGGAAATCATTTGTTGCACCTTAAAATTTACGTTCATTGCTCGTAAGGTGATTGAGGAGTGTGGGTTGAAGGAGTTCACTATTGTTATTTGGATAATCTTGAATTCTTCAGATAGAGATTTGTTTAGAAAAGGTGAATGGAATGTCTCAAGGATAAGTGAAAAAGTTCTCATATTTACAAATCACTATATAAAGATCATAATTTTGATAGTCATCATTAGAATTTTTTAAACGTCAATAATTTCATTTTTGAGACTTTTGATCAAGAATTACTTGACCTTTAAATTTGTCACCCAACAATCCCACAACGGATGTTTTTTTTTTTCCTATACCATTTCAAAGTTAATTATTCGTTCACTTTTAATTTGACAATATTTTTTATTTTTAACGGTAAGTGGGTCTACCTATTAAAGTGTAAGTACCAGGCCCGCAAAGTAAAGGGAGGGGTGTATAATTGTTGGACTAGACCCAAACAAAGTCTTAGACTCTATTTGATTATAAGAAAATAAGTTATAAAGAAAATTTAAATTAAAAAAAATGAGGAGGAAAAAAGTTGGGACAATTTGATTTTTTTCTTGTGTTTGGTTCAAGGAAAATAGAGGGGGTGAAATTATAATTTGTTTCCAACCTTTTGCCTATCGACCATTGAAATGGAAAGAAGAGAGAAAATTTTATCAAAAGCCTTGATTATTAAAGTCACTCTATTTTTATTTTATTTTTTTGCCTATTCACCATTGTCATTAGAAAAGAGAGAAAAGTCTCAATAACTTTTATTAAAATCTCTTTGTTTTCTCCCTTTCTCTCTCTATATAAAATTCCTTCTATTTTCCTTTCAACTTTGAAAGGAAAATATCGTTGACAAAAATTTTTTATAATTTTTTCCATCGAATTTTTCTCTCTCATTTTTTCTTCAATTCAAAAGAAAGAATTTTATTTTTCATATTTCTTTTCTTTCTTTGTAATTTTGTTAAAATAAAATGGAGCTTTAATCTTGTCTTTAGGCCTATAACAGGTCTGCAAAAATCCACGACTTCAATCGAGAAAATTGTTGACACTAGGATTTAAATCTCGGTAGGAAGTATGAAACTCCACTTCCATACTAATCAAGTTAGCTCTTAGGTTTCAATCTAATAATATGTAAGGTGTGACCCTTATTTATTATCTGTTGCTGATATATTTTATATTTACTTTTTCCAAGATAAGCATTTAAGTGTGATAAGTAAGCTACCACATAATTATTTTTTAAAATATTATAGGGTAATTATTTTATTTATACCACAACGAGTCACATATATTTTTATTCACCAGTACGAGATGTGTAATATATTTATCATGGATAATTAGTGTTAATTTATTCACTTTTCCAATGTTATATTTTTTAAATGTGATAAATGTACTACTATAATCAAATTAGTCAGTTAAAGTATTATTAACATAAAATTTATGCATTAAAAATTAAAGAACAACCTGCTAAATACTAACTTTAAAAATTAAATCATTTTTATATAAGAATCCAAGAGACAAATTTTGAGTGCCGGGATTAAATTACCATTTAACTATATAGAATTGTCAAAAATGCCACTAATTAAATCGATTTTAATCGTGTGCCACTAAACTAGTTATTAAAGTAAAAAACGTCACTATAGATAAAGGTGACCTGCTGAGGCCGGTAAAAATCCACTCAACCGGTTAACAAAACTAATTTTTCTTTTCTTTTGTGAACTATTAAGAGCTTTAAATATATTGCAACGTATTCCCTTCAAATCATTGTTCATTTGCAACTTCCATCCCTAAATTGAGAAGTTAGGGTTTGAGGAAGAAAACCCCGAAAACGAAATTGAGTTAAATTGACTACATTGGAAGATGAATTAGGGTTTGTGATCGAATTTGATCGAAAAAGGGTGATTCAGGTAAAGCATTTGAAATGGAAATTTAGGGGAAGTGAGAGAAACGAGGTAGATGGGCGGGGATGTCTACAACGGGCTATTTGAAGTTGAAGATTGCAATCAAGATGATGGGTGTGCTCTTTTCACGTTCCGGTTCGAGAAACAGGGGAATGAAGAAGTGTTTGATGATGAAGAGAGGGAGACAGGGGAACGAGAGGAGGAGGAGCGACAAACGAGAGGTGTCGACATGGTCGCATGGCTCTTGTGGGTCTGAACCACGAGAGGAAAAAGATGAAGAAAAGGTAAACATTCTTCACCTTCAAAGTTATCTTTAACTAAGAGCTCGGCTCGTTTTAAATGTGGCAGACAAGGAACATATAGTCAAGTATTGTCCCAAGAAAAAGAGGGATAAAAAGAAGAAAAAGGCTATAATGGTCACTTGGAGTGATGAAAACTCATCAGAAGATGATAAGGGCTCATATGATTCAAAATGTCCGATGGCACTCTCGGACTTAGAAGCCGAATCACGAGTAAGACTCGGATCACTCGGACAGGTGAGGAAACAAATCTTGAGGAGGTAATTGAATACTTCCTCAAATTCTCCAAAGTTGATTTAGCCAAATATATTTTTACTTTAGAAGAAAAGTTTAATTCGATTCTTCTCGGTTTAAAGAACAACTTGAGTCTGTCACTTCGAGAGCATCTCTATGAAAAATGAATTGGAAAAACTTAGACTTACTCTAAGAGAACTCAAGACTAGTGCTCAATCTAATGAGACCGAGTCCGAGTTACTCGAAAGAGAAAATAGGCATCTCGAAGCAAGAGCTAAATAAGTCTCAAGAGCTTATTTTAAAATTTACTCAAGGTTAGAAAAACCTTGATATGCTCTTAGGGTCTCAATGTGTCTCCTTCGGAAAAGAGGGACTCGGTTTTAACAAAGAAGAGGAATCCAATTCCTACTCGAACTTTTCAAAAGGATTCCGGAACCGTGAAGTTCGGGAAGGCTGAGCATAGTCCCATTCATAAGAATGAAAGGAGGACTGAGCCTGACACTGTTTACGAGGAGAAAACCTTCTCCACCGGTTTATAAAAGAAAAACTTTTCAAAAGAAAGAGACACGGACTCAGCTTCTCTAAAAGAAAGGCTCGGAATTAGACCAAACCCAAAGTTATTCAAATCTGGGTTCCCAAGAGTCTACTTCCTCGAAAAGGACCACGATAAAGGGAGTTACTGGGTTCGTTAGAGGAAGTGAGAAAGGTTAGTGTTTCCGGAGAAAACTGAGTTGATGATGTGGATTGATGATTCGGAGAGAGGAAGGATTTACCGCTCCGATTCCGAGGACGTGGCATGATCGATCCGAGTCCGAGTGGCGACTGTTTGAACCTGCAAAGGCGAAGCCCCTCCGACGCTCAAGTTAGTATCCGATTTGATTGAAAGGATCGAGGAGATCTTCCTCGATGTGCGTGGGGATTCCTTGGGAGACGAGAAGATTTCCTAAGATGGAAATTCTCGGGATGTGTGCTCGATGAATGTTAATGAACGTTATGAATGTGGATGAGTGTCAAGAGCTTAGGAGCTTGAGAACTTGGGTTATCGGAAAGGTGAGATGTCTTGTCAAGTGAACCTAACTTCCCTTGGGATTGGGAAATGGTGAGTATTTATAGGAGATTTTAAAGGGATAAAACGGTACTTTACCGGGGTTTAGGGAAACCCTAGCCCTAGTGGGTTTTGGGCTTTTACTCGGCCCGTTAAGGGCAATCTTGGGCCAATTCCTCCCTTTTCCAACCGATTTGGCCCGATCGGCCGGTGACGTGTCGGTTGAGTTGGAACTGTCCAGAAATACCCGAATCATTTAGCCCCTCACGTTCGCTCGAATGCTCGCTGAGGTAGGTAGGTGGAATGTGGAGCCCATTCCGAGATGCCTTTATGGCCCCAAGTTCTTATAAATAGGGGTGAATCTTGAGAAGGATTGCCAATTTCCACCTCTTCATTCTTCTCCTTTTTTTTGCTTTGGAAACAATGACTGCAGGAGAGCTTCCTATTGGGTATGAAAGGTTGTGCCCCGGCTTCAACCGGGCTGAGGCCGAGCAAGCGGCGATTGAGTACCACCAGCCATCCTTTGTCGCGGAGATGTTCTATCGACTTCTCATTACCGACGCTTTAAAGATGGAATTGATCAACGATCGCGCGAGTATCTCAAGTTGCTTCAAGCTGCACTCCGCCCCGAGTGGGGTATACTTGAGGCTTGGGTGGAGTGAAACTACGATCGCATCATCGAGCGTCAGCCGGCGAACCTTTATTTTTCGGCGAACATTGCTACCGGGGTTGGAACCACTCACAGTGATGGCTCGTCATCCGACCCTCCCTTGGGGAGTGATGAGTCGATAGGTGGCCCTCCTACTTCCTCTTATTATGGCCGACGGGACTTGCCCAAGGAGAAGGGAAATAGCCTCCGGGGAAGAAGAAGATGGATCTTCCGGTGGAGAGGAGGAGGAATCTTCCGACGGAGAAGGGGAGGAACCTTCCGGCGAGAAGAAGAGGAACCTTCCGAAGGGGAAGTGAGATGACGGTCGTTGTTGTCCTTTCATCCGAATAGTGTAAGCTGTAGCGTAGTAATGTAACCGTAGTGTTGTAGCGTAGTATCTTTAACTTTTAGACACTTTGCTTCTCTCGTAATGGCGCGTTGCGCGTTCTTGTTGTAATGAATGAATGAATGAATGAAGTTTGCTTTGTTAACTTCGCTTTTCTTTGCCTCCCTGTCTTGTCGTTGACGATCTTTGTGAGAAATGATTTTTACTTATCCCCTTGGGCTTAGAGAATAACGTTTGAGCGACCTTTCAGCTCCCGGAGGCTTGAAAGTGCTTGAGTATGGATATCTCGCTAGGGAACATCCCACGGAGAGCGCGACCTCTTAACTTTAAGTTAGGAGTGCGAGTGCCCATGGCGGAATGGGTCTTTGCGCGACATTTCGATTCTCGAAGGTTCGAAAGTGCGTAAGTCTCGCTAGGGAACATCCCACGGAGAACGCGACCCCCAACCTTCTCGTTAGGAGTGCGAGTGCCCATGACCGAATGGGTCTTTGCGCGACCTTTCACCTCCCGTAGGCTTGAAAGTTCTTGAGAGGTAGTTTCTTGAAGGGACCACTTTATGGGGCTGAGAGTGCGATTTTCGGCTCCCGGAGGCCAAGTTGTCGCTGACCGCAAATTGACTCGAACCCCAAAGGATAGCCCCTTGTGAAGGTAGAGATGCGATTTGTTAGCCCCCGGAGGCTAAGTCGTTGCTAGACGAGCTTTTGGGCCTTACTCGCTTTGTTTTTGCAATTTTTGTGATAGTGATTTTTTTAAGACTCCTCATCCCGACCTCTCACACCGACCCTTAAGACCGACTCCTAAAATTGATCACTTGCTTTGCTCTCACCCCCTCGGCCCACTCTCTCTTTCTCCCGTTGGGCTTGCCCTCCCTCGGCCCACCTCTCTCCCTCTCGGCTCCCTCTCTCTCCCGCTGGGCCTGCCCCCTTGGCCCACCTCTCTCCCTCCCCTTCGGCTCTTTCTCACTCTCGCAGCTCTCTCCCCCACCTAGGCCCGCTCTCCCCCTCACTTGGCCCACTCTTTCGAAATCCCTCACTCCCGCCCCTCTCTCTCCTCTTGCCACTAACTGCACGCACGCCGAGCCCCCTCCCTCGTTGCCGTTGCGACTCTCCCCCTCCCCTCCTGCTGCTGCTGGAACTCGCCACCAAGCCCGGGTAACCCCTCCTCTCCTCGCTCGCTCGCTCGCCGCCCCACCCCGGTCCCTCCCTCCTCCCCTCCCCATCCCCCTTACTCTCGCCCATTGTCTCTCCCCTTGGTTCCCCTGTTTCGCTGCCACTCGCCCTCTCCTCTCACTTGGACTCGGTCCTCCTCGGACCGACCCCTCCCCCGACCCCGGAGACCGACCCCTTCCACCGACCTCTCACTCTCTCACCACCTCGCTCACGCTCTCGGCCCTTTCTCTCGCTCGCTCGGCCCTCTCTCGCTAACTCTCTCTCCTCTCGGACTCGGTTATCCCCGGACCGACCCCTCACCCCGACCCCTCCCCGGACCCCTCACACCGACAACTCGCTCTCCACACTCTCTCTCTCTCTCACCACCTCGCTTACGCTCTCCGCTCTCCCTCTCCCTCTCGCTCGCTCGGCCCCTTCTTGCTAACTCTCTCTCCTCTCGGACTCGGTTCTCCCGGACCGACCCCTCGCCCTTATGCCAGCCCTACCGAAGCAAAACGCCCAAAACACCCCAAACCCTAACCCTAACCCTAACCCTAGAAAATTTTAGTTTTTATTATTTTTGTTTAATTTTTGCTTGAGCGGGAAACCCGGAATTTGTTAATTTGAATTTTGAATTTTGAATTTTTAAATTCGGTCTTGTGCGAGGAGACAGTGCGATTGCAGGCGATTCGATGGATCACGAAGGGAGCTCTATATAACCCGTCTCTTGGTGCTTCTCTTCATTATTCACAAAACAATTCTCGAAGCGAGGTAGAGAGCACTTGGAAGGAGCCTTCAAGCTAGACTCGGGCATTCATCACCTTCATTGAATTTTTGAGGTATATCTTCGAGTAACCCACTTGTAGTTTGAATATTCAAGTAGATGCATGCCTTAGAATAATGGGTAGCTCCAAAGATACTGTTGGGAGCCAACATGATAGTTTGTCGAGTAATTGTGCCTCGGATAGAGACTTGTCGTGCCCCGTGGATGGGTGTAGCAATGATGGTGTTATAGGGGGAGTCTCTAGGAGTGGTTGCGTCTCGCTGACTTGGAGGTTTCCGTAAACCTTGATAGTCACCCCGACGTAGCCTCTCGAGAGTTAACCGTGGCTAGTCGCGTGTCGTGGTGGTAAGTCTTTGTGCCTAGCGCAGATTGCGAGAGGCCACCCCTTTGGTCTGCGCTACCCGTGATTTCGATTCCCTTTATGAAAGGTCCCCAGTCCCGAGTCTCAATAGTTGTTCTTGGGAGGTGGTTTATCGTTGGGAGGTTAAAAGGAGTCATGGTCTTCGAGGTCAAGTTACATTTACGGGTTGTACCTTGCGGGATTCCGATAGCGAGGGTTATGGCTAGGATTAAGACCACCTGTACACTCAAGACCATGGATGAGCTCATGCGGGATGGGTATTCTAGAGGTAATTCCCAATCCTTAGATATTTCTTTATATGATGAGGCCACCTCGTCTTTTACGCCACTTAATGGGGCGGAGGACTTAGTTGAGTCATTGCACGAGAGGTCGGACCCTAGTGACGGTCCGGGTTCTCACTTCATCGATCCGCACTTTGCGAATGACATGGTACAGGCGTCGAGGCTCTTCGGCCAATATCGCATCCACGATAGTTATAGGATTCTGGTTCCGTTGGAGCGGGACACGGTCAAGTCCCCCTTCCGGGTGCCGCGCTTTTATAAAGCGACGCTCGATGGTGGGGTGCGGTTTCCGCTCCATCCTTTAGTTGTATCAATATGCAATAAGTTCAACCTGGCCCCAGCCCAGATTGTCCCCAATTCGTGGCGCTCGATTTGTTCGTTCATCGCCACCTGTGAAATAAAAGACCTCCCCTGAATTGTTCACCCTCCTCCACGGCTTTCAAAAGAGCACCTCGTTAGATGGTGAGCGAGGGTGGTATAGCTTCCCAAATAAGAGAGGATATATGACCGCCTTGGGTAGGGCATCATCAATCCATAGGTGGAAGTATGAGTTCCTCTTTGTAGAGAAGCTAGATGGGGAGTGGGATGTCCCCGCTTGGAGTGATGAAGAGGAAATCGTCAAGATGCCTGGTTCTCTCCGCGCGGTTTATCGTTATGAGGTATATGCCGCAGCGGAGTACTTTCGCACCCGAGAGGTACCCCATCCAACGAGTGAAGGAAAGAAAGAAAGGCTTCCTTCCAACTGGCTTCCCAAGAGGGAGTATTTCAAGAAGAACTTATTCCTTGTCGTCGCGGGATTGGCTCTCGATCCGAAACTTCTACAGGGTACTTATTCCACCTCATGTTTGTTTTTGTTCATGTCTCGAACCGACTCGACTTTGGTTTGTTTTTGCGGATCAAGCAAGGGCTCTCTTGTCCAAGGCCATGGCCGATCGCTCTCCGCGCCCACGGGGTAATCGGGACACGAATCCCTCCTCCCAAGGCCAAGATGTCACAGACAGAGGCAAGAAGAGGAAAGCATCGGAGCCGCGTTCTTCGACCGCCGCCATCCCTACGATCGATGTTTTCAAGGGGAGCTCCTTCAATAAGCCTCCCGTGGTAAGCCTTACTTCCTCCATCACATCCTTTGCATTCAGTCTTTGATTTCATGTTAACACTACCTTCTTTGTTATAGGCTGGTCTTCCTCTAGCTGAGAAGAGTCGGGCATCACCCCGCTTCAACATCGGGGTGAGGGGTCGGTTGGTACGGGGATCGTCTAACTCGAGCAAACACTCGAGGGATGCTTCGGACCTTTCCTCCCCAAGGGAGCGGCTCCTAGCACGAGCGGCAAGGAGGTGTGCTTGGGTCTCCAATCCCCGCTTTATGAGTGCTGATCAGGACACCAAAGCTATCATGGTGGATAACCTTTTGAAGGCCTACGGCGACACTCCTCGTAAGGATGTCACTTCTCCCGTTTCTGCGGCATCGGTGACCGCGACCGAGGTAAAGAACACCCTTTCTGACACTTGTGTTTTCTTTACTTTTCGGGCTCTAATTCTTTTGCTTCGCAGGCTTTCATCGAGTCCTAGAGGCCATAGAGTCCCAGTCCACCTCCTCGGGTCCGCAGAAGGAAGTATCTTCTCTTCGGGGCTCTTTGAAGAAGCTTTCGAAGGAGAAGAAAGATGAGGTTGATCGCTTCTAAGGGGAAATGAGCGAGTTGAAGGCCCAGCTGGGGGCTTCCCGAGGCGCGAGCGGGATCCGAAGGCGCAACTAGAGGCCATGAAGGCTCAGCTGGAGGCCGCTCAAGGGAAAGAGCGAGACGTCGAGGCTCGCGTTGGATCTGCCCGCGAGAAGGCTCGTAGTTGGAGGTTGCACTTCGAGTCCGCGCAAGAGATTGACGCCGAGGTGAGGGATGCAACCCTTCGGGAGGCTTCTTATGTTGGTCTCTCCGGCCTTGGGTGAGAAGGCGGAGGGGCTAGAGCAATGGATAGCCTATGCCAACATCCTTTACTCCGAGGCCTTTGCCTCCCGATCGGACTCTCCGGCTGAGAGCACTCCCGAGGATGGTGAGATTCCTCCCGAGGATAGAGCCGATGGCCGGGCCGAGGACGACCCCGAGGACTAGCCTCCATTCTCCTTCCCCTTCCCAATCCTTAGGATTGATTTTGATGGCTTGCATGCCATGTGTTTTTGAATGACTCGCGTGCCGTATAGCTTGATACTTCGCTACTTTGGGTATTCCTTGCTTGATGCCTGCTTGTGTGCTTACTCGATGTTTATTTGACGCTCGCTTGGATGCCTACTTAGTGCTTTATTTGATGCTTGCTTCGTTGTTTCTTTTGGTTGTTGCCGATTTTCCTTGTCGTTTCTTGTGTATATGATCATCTTTTGACTTTGGCAATTTTTGGCTATCTTAGGGGATTGCATTAGCCCCTAGTACTGCCCCAAAATCGGTACAAGCAAAACATACAAGAGTAGAATTTTACAATGTAGTTGTCATAAGAGTTAATAGTAACCCCTACTCTTTCTTTTAACTTAAACTAAGTTTGAGAAAATACAACAAGAGGGACCTAAAGGTTGGGAGCTTTAGGGGTTCGAATTAGCCCCTAGTCATGCCCCCAACTTCGGCTAAGGTAAAATATACAACGAGAGGGATCGAAAATTTGGTTGTTCTAGGGGATCGTATTAGCCCCTATTCACATTCCAAAACCGACTTAAAATAAGATTTGAGTCGTAAAGTTGCAGTAAAATGTGCTCATTGTATTAACATAGAAGATCGAGGTTCATTACAAGAGAGAGAGGAATGTGTGCCCCGTTGAGCGCTTTCGGAAAAGTCGCAACAATCGTGGTCGATTCCTTTACAACGTTTTTGGGACTTGGGCTGGGTGGGTCTTTAAAGAAAGGCCCCCACGCCAGCCGGTGAGCTTGTACCGCATACAAAAGTCGCTTCCTAGTACTTAGACGAAGTACTTCTTCAAGTTGCTCGCTATGCCATGCTCGGGAATGTCTCGCTCCTTCGAGGGTGGCCAACTCTGTAGGTCCCCGGGCGGACTACCTCATGAATGATGTATGGCCCTTCCCGGCTAGCCGTGAGCTTGCCGTGTTCCGCCGCCTTTCCTATAGCTTCGGTTTTTCTCAAAACCAGGTCACCGACTTTGAGATCTCTTCCCTTCACCCTCCTATTGTAGGCTCTTGCCATTTTCAGTTTGGTTATGGCCTCACGGAGATAGCTATCTCCTCGAACCATCGGGAGTAAGTCAAGGGCCTCCCGGAGGGCCCCGTTGTTAGATTCCTCCCGAAAGTTTGTGAGGCGGAGGGTGTGAAGGGCTACTTCGACCGGGAGCACGGCTTCGGATTCGTATACCAGCATGAAGGGCGTTTCTCCGGTGGTCGACTTCTATGTGGTCCCGATGGACCATAAGACGGCTGGCAACTCATCCGCCTACTTTCCCTTGGCGTCGTCTAGCCTCTTCTTAAGGCCGTTAAGTATGACATCAATGCTTCTCTCTCCGAGTATCTCCCACTTGATCTTTTTGGCCGCCCATCGGCTGAGGAGCTAGCGAGTTTGGAGAGGACATCTCGCTTGCTCGTTCTCTCGAGCAAGGTACATGTAGGATTTCGAAGTGCTTGGAGTCGTCCTGCCGCTTCTTTAACCTTTTGATGGTACGCTATCATGTCCTCGTCTCGTGCCTCATATTCTCCATTCAGTTGGGAGACTTCAAGTCGGGAATCGAGTAGGCTTTTATGGAGCTCGCTCTCGCCGCATAACAGAGGTCTATGCACGCCGGAGGGCCTCGTATTCCGCTTCATTGTTAGAGGCCTTGAACATAAACTTGAGTGCGTGTTCGTATTGTTCCCCGTTGGCGAAGTAATGACCAACCCCACCCCACTCCTATCTTTGGTTGCTGAACCGTCTACGTAGAGGGTCCAACATTCGTCTTGGGGTGGGGTTTGGTTTAGGTGTGAGCATTCTGCTATGAAATCCGCCAATGCTTGTGCTTTGATAGCTTTTCAAGGTTCAAACGCTAGGCCATATGGGGTCGGTTCGACGACCCACTTCGATATTCTTCCGGAGCTTTCAAGCTTACGTAACACGTTCTTCAAGGGTTGGTCGGTAAGGACCGTCACTTTATGCGCCTCAAGGTAAGGCCGTAGCTTTCGCTGGCCAAGAGGAGAGCATATGCGAATTTTTCAATCACAGGGTAGCAAAGCTCGGCGCCCGTGAGTGCATGGTTGACGTAATACACCGGTATTTGCTCGTTTTTTCGCTCCACAAGGAGGATCGCACTTATTGCTTGGTCGCGAGACGGCAAGGTAAATGAGTAGGGGCTCCCCGAGTGGGATTGGCAATTTTGGAAGTTGGGCCAAGTATGCTTTCAATTGGGAGAATGCTTCTTCCACTTCGAGATCCCACTCAAACTTTGTTCTCTTCTTGAGCACCTTGAAGAAGGGCTGACATTTGTCTCGTGGACCTCGACATGAATCGTCCTAGGGTCGCTACGCACCTCGTTAACTTCGAACCTCCTTGATGGTCTTTGGGGACTTCATGTCAAGCACGACTTGCACTTTGTCGGGATTTGCTTCTATCCTCTCGTGGTTGATCATGAAGCCTAGGAATTTTCTCGCCCTTGACTCCGAATGTGCATTTTTGGGGTTCAGCTTTATCCCATACCTTCGTAGGACTTCGAACGTCCTCCGGAGGTTGGAAATGTGATCGATGTCTTGCTTGCTCTTGACGATCATGTCGTCCACATATACCTCCATGGTCTTCCCAATGAGGTGGGCAAAGACCATGTTGACCAGCCTTTGGTAGGTGGCTCCATCGTTTTTCGATCCGAAGGGCATCACGTTGTAGCAATACAGCCCTTGGTCGATGATGAAGGCGGTTCTTTCTCGATCTTCCTTGCATAATGGTATCCGATGGTACCCCGAGAAAGCGTCCATGAAACCGAGGAGGGCATGGCTCGCCATCGCATCGACGAGTTTATCGATTTTTGGTAAAGGATAGCTGTCTTTTGGGCACGCTTTGTTGAGGTCGGTGAAATCGACGCACATTCTCCATGTACCGTTCGATTTTTTCACCAGGATCACATTGGCGATCCACTTGGGGTATTAGCATTCCCGGATGAACCCCGCCTCCAGTAACTTTTTGTCCTCCTCGGCAACTACGGTGCTTGCGTTACGCCCCATATGTCTTCGTTTTTGGATAATGGGCTTGTAGGAGGGGTCGACATTCAACTTGTGCTCGATGACCTTAGGGCTCAACCCGGGCATTTCTTTGGGTCCAAAGGCGAAGACATCTTTGAACTCTCTTAAGAGTCGGACAAGGTCGTCTTTGATCCCTTTGCGGAGGTTCCTGCCCACTTGTACGGAACGATCGGGGCGGGTTTCCTCCGGAGGGATGAGTTCGACATCTTACGAAGGTGTAGGTCGGTCCCTGCCATGGTCCTCGGTGGTGGCAAAGCAAACCATCATCTTTTTGGGAATCTTGGCAGGGAGTTCTACTCTTGGTTTCTTGCCCTTGGGGTCATCCTTGGCCTTTTTTTCTTCGATCGCCTTCGCCATTAAGGGTCGAAGGCTTACGACATAACACTCCCTTGCTGTTTTTCGATCTCCGTGGATTGCGCCTACGGATCCGTCGTCAAGCTCATACTTCATGAGGAGAAGGTATGGAGCGATGACTGCCTTGCTTTGATTGAGGGTGGGACGCCCAATGATGACATTGTATGTAGAGGGAACGTCGACCACCAGGAAGTTCACTTCAATGTTTCGTCCTCCGGCCTTGTCTCCGATCCTAACCGGTAGACGGATCATGCCAAGGGGATGCACTGTCTCGCCCCCAAATCCAAGGATTAGATTTACAAGGGGGATGAGATTCCGAGGGTTGTACTTCAATTAGCTCAAGCATTCCATGCTGATGATGTCCACCGAGCTTCCCGTATCAACTAGGACCCTCCGGACAATGGCGTCCAAGATTTTCAGCGTGATGACCATGGGGTCGTCATGTGGGGTGACCATACCTCTTAGGTCCTTTTCTCCAAAGGTCATTGCGGGCACCTTCACAGGTGGAGGTTTCCTGGTGATTAATACTTGTTGTGCGCTCCTTAGGTGAGCCTTCCAAGAGGAGGGGGTTATGCCCCCAATCAAGCCCCAGCCGATGGTGGCTACGACTCGGTGACATCGTCATCCTCATAACTCTTTTCTCCTTGCTTTGAGGAGCCTCCCTTAATCCCATGGGCATCCTTCTTAAGAAAACGGTCAATTTGCCTATTATCGGCCAATTCCCGAGCGCCTGCTTCAGGGCCCGGCATTCGGCGAGTGTTGTGCCCGATTTGTTTGTGGAACTCATAGTATTTGTTGGAGGCTCGTGCCTTGGCGGGAGTGGACATGGGAGGTGGCTTCTTAAGCATGGGTGTCCTTTGATCTCCATTAAAATGCTTCGTGGATCGGTGTTGAAGCGGTGGTTTACATCATTCTCGCGGGGCTTCTTCTCATTTCGGGATTGAACTTTTCTTCCCCTCCTCTTCTTCTTGCCTCCTCCCCCTCCTCCGCGCAGATCTCCGTGGCCTCGGATGAAGTCGGCCGTCTTTCGGAGCGCCTCGTGAGAGTGGTCACCTTTTGCTCGGCAAGGGAAAATTTGAATCTTCCGCTCCCGAGTCCGTTTAGGAAGGAGGTGTAGGCAACTCCATCTTGAAGGTCGGGGATGAGGACGACTTCCCGTGGAATCGCCGTACGTAGTCCTTGAGAGTTTCGTTTCTCCCATGCTTGATTTTTGAGATATGGATGTCTGGTTTTCTTTTGTTTGCAACTGGCGATGAATTGCGCCACAAACTTCTCACAGAGTTCTTCAAAGGAAGAGATGCTTCCTTGAGGGAGGTCGTTGAACCATTTCTGCGCGACCCCTTTTAGTGTGGCGAGGAAGAATCGGCGAGTAAGTTGCATCGTCTCCGTCTTGCATATACATGTGGGACTTGTAGTATGCCGGTGGTCCTCGGGGTCAGCGAGTGCCGTCGTACGGTTCGACACTTGGGACCTTTATCTTCTTCATCCTGGACGCATTTATGATCTTCTTTGAGAAAGGAGTATTAAAAGTATGTTGGATCGGCCTCGAGTCGAGCCGAGAGATGGGGACGACGCGGGGTTGGTGGCGCGGAACCTCTACTAGGGATGGACTCGTCCTTCTCTCGGATCAAGGTGGAGTGTGCCTGGTCCTCTTTGACTTCTCGGGACCCCTCATAGCCGATCGCCCTGGGTGCCTCTCCTCGAGCGCTTGCGCTCTCGAACGACAGATCGTCCTTGGTCGTGTTTGAGAGCGTCGTAGGCTCGTTGGGACTCACGACCATGAGTAGCCGATCGCCCGGGCTGGCTGTCCTTCTGCTCCCCGAGGTTTGGCCCCGCTCTCGGTGTCGGAGCATTGCCTTCAAACCAGGCGGAACGCCCGCTGCGGGTGGCGTAGTTGGTTGAAGCCGTATGGGATGTTGCGACGTTCTCGTTGGTTCTATAAAGAGCTCTCTTGGCTTCGATGATCCCCCAGCGTCTCCCTCCTCATAGTGCCTCGTGGGCGGGCGTTTGGTTGCTCGAGGGCAAGTGTCGTTGGGGCCTCGGTGGGCTGTGGCTTGGTGCCGCATGGGAAGGCATCCCGCCCTAGAAGTGGCCAACAGCCGACCTCCCTGGGGGTTGCGCCATACCCGGAGTTGGGGCATAGTGGAAGGGCATGATTGGCATGCGCTACTCCATGGTGGCTCGCACTGTTCTTACACTTGTTGTGGGACAGTCATTTTGAGGGTCTCTATTAGGTTCCGCAGAGCCCTTAGGGTGATGTACCCTTCCGGCCGAGTGTGGCGGTTGCCGGTGAGACCGCTGTGATGATCCCGCATCCTCGGGTTGAGGAGCGTCGCGGGATTGGCCCCGTAGGCATCGAACGATGAGGGTGAGGGACTAGTGGGTTAGTCGTGTCGCGTGTCATCTTGGATCGGGATCGAGTGCCACTGGCGACCATATCCTACCTTCCTCCCCACGAGACGGCGCCAAACTGCTTCCGAAGAAAACCGAGTTGATGATGTGGATTGATGATTCGGAGAGAGGAAGGATTTACTCGCTCCGGTTCCGAGGACGTGGCACGATCGATCCGAGTCCGAGTGGCGACCGCTTGAACCCGCAAAGGCGAAGCCCCGGGTGGTGGATCCCGGGAACGCCCCTCCGACGCTCAAGTTAGTATCCGATTTGATTGAAAGGATCGAGGAGATCTTCCTCGATGTGCGTGGGGGTTTTCCTTGGGAGACGAGAAGATTTCCTAAGATGGAAGTTCTCGGGATGTGTGCCGATGAACGTTGATGAACGTTATGAATGTGGATGAGTGTGGAGAGCTTAGGAGCTTGAGAACTTGGGTTATCGAAATGTGAGATGTCTTGTTAAGTGAACCTAACCTCCCTTGGGATTGGGAAATGGTGAGTATTTATAGGAGATTTTAAAGGGGTAAAACGGTACTTTACTAGGGTTTAGTGAAACCCTAGCCCTAGTGAGCTTTGGGCTTTTACTTGGCCCGTTAAGGGCAATCTTGGGCCGATTTCTCCCTTTTCCAACTGATTTGGCCCAGCCGGCCGGTGACGTGTCGGTTGAGCTGAAGCTGTTCGGGAAATACCCGAATCGGTTAGTTTGTTGCTCGACTTGCAGGTGGCTCAAAAAAGAACAAAAGGGCATTGGTACTTAGACAGTGGATGCTCACGCCACATATCGGGAGCTTTAAGACTCTTTTCCGAGTTAGAAGATTACAAGGGAGGAAAAGTCATGTTTGGAGATGACGAGTAAAGGCAAGATAATTAGGATAGGCAAGATTGGAAAAGGAAGTAATCTGGTCAGCCCACTATACCTTGTCAAAGGGTTAAAATACAATCTGCTCAAGCATATCTCAACTGTGTGATAAAGGTCAAGAGGTAAGATTCAGCCGGACCAATTGTTACATTTCTGATGATACTACCAAGGAGACCAAACTCTTAGGTAAGAGATCAGGTAACACTTACGTTATTTCTCCTTTTGACCCAAGTCGAATTTATCTTGTTTAAAAGCATCTTTACATGATGATTCTTGGACATGGTATCGTAGACTAGGTCATGTTAGCATGCACACCATTAAGAAACTTGCATCTCATGGTTTAGTCGAGAGGATTGCCTAATTGTGCATTTAAGAAAGATAAAATTTATGAAGCATGCACAAAAGGGAAACAAGTCGGATCATTTTTCAAATCTCTGAAAACTGTTTCCACATCCAAGGTGCTTGAAATGTTGCATATGGATTTATGTGATGATATCCCCGTCAACGAGTCTCGGAGGTAAATCATATATGCTTGTTATTGTTAATGACTACTCACGATTTACCTGGGTGTGTTTTCTTAAGCACAAAAATGAAGCCTTCAAAGAGTTCAGCAAGATCTGCAGGAAAATCCAAGTTGAGTCTCGGATTCGGATCCGGAGAATTCGAACCGACCATGGAAGGGAGTTCGACTACTCGGAATTTGCAGAGTTCCGTGACAAGAATAACATCTCTCACAACTTCTTAGCACCAAGAACTCCTTAACATAATGGAGTGGTGGAGAGGAAGAACAGAACTCTTAAAGAAACAACTAGGACAATGATGATTGAACATAATCTACCCTACTATTTCGGGTTGAGGCAGTCAACACAGACAAACTACACGTTGAACGGATGCCTCATCAAACCCATCCTAAAGAAAACTCCATACGAGCTCTACAAAGGGAAGAAACCCAATATTTCATACTTCAAACCCTTTGGATGTAAATGCTTTGTTCACAACAATGGTAAGGATCACTCGACCAAGTTTGATGCTCGGTTAGATGAAGGTATTTTTCTTGGTTATTCATCTCATAGCAAATCATATCGTATTTTCAATAAAAGAACCAACAAAGTGTAAGAAAGCATCCACATTGTTTTTGATGAAATTGAACAGGAAAAACCAAGTGAGTCCACATTCTCAAACCCGAAGCTCAACAGAGATGACGATCTTGATGAAAATGAGCTCATTAAGAATCAAATCAATGCCACTCGTAACGAAGTGACTCATAACAACATTACTCGGAATGAGACTACTCAAGAGCCAACTCAGAATGTTGAAGGTCAATAAGATGAATAAGCTCACTCAAAACAAACTTTTGAAGATCAACCAATTCAACTTACAGATCCGGTGAACCAAAGAACAAGTAGAGCATTCAAGTATGCTTCTAGCCACCCACTAGAAAACATCTTATCCGATATCAACAAGTGGGGTAAGAACTCATTCCTCTATTCAAAATCTATGTGCATTCACTGCATTCATATCATTAATCGAACCCAAAAATGCACTAGATGCTCTAAATGAACCTGAATGAGTAGAGGCCATGTAAGAGGAACTCAATCAATTCGAAAGAAACCAAGTCCGGACTCTAACCAAACGACCTTCCGACCACCCAGTTATAGGAACCAAATGGGTTTTCAAGAACAAACTGGATGAAGGTGGGTTGGTAGTCAGAAATAAGGCTAGACTTGTGGCTCAAGGTTGCAATTAAGAAGAAGGGATTGATTGTGGGGAAACCTTTGCACCTGTTGCCGAATTGAAGCTATTAGAATCTTGTTGGCATTTGCATCTAGCATGAATATCAAGTTATATCAAATGGATGTTAAATGTGTTTTTCTCAATGGTTTCATTGAAGAGGAAGTCTATGTTGAGCAGCCCCTGGATTTGAAAACTCATAAATTCCAAATCATGTTTTCAAATTGCAAAAAGCTCTCTATGGTCTTAAACAAGCTCCTAGAGCTTGGTATGAAAGACTCGAGCAATTTCTTGGTTGAAAATGATTTTAGAAGAGGTCAGATTGACAAGACTCTTTTTATAAAAACCAAGGGGAAAGACTTTCTTATTGCTCAAATCTATGTTGATGATATAATTTTTGAAGCTACTAATGAAATTTCGTGTCGAGAGTTTTCCGAGTTAATGAGACAGGAATTTCAAATGAGTATGATGGGAGAACTCAATTTCTTCCTTGGTCTACAAATCAAGCAAGACAAAGATGGCATCTATGTCCATCAATCAAAGTATACCAAGGAGCTACTAAAGATATACAAACTTCAAGATGCAAAACATGCAACAACAACTACGAGGAGCAAGCATAAAGCTGGATTCGAAGAGAAAGGTAAAGCGAGTAGATCATAAACTCTACCGAGGTATGATTGGATCTTTGCTATATCTTACTTCCAGTAGGCCGGACATAATGTTTAGTGTCTGTCTATGTGCAAGATTTCAAGCTAATCCAAAAGAATCACATCTCACTGCGGTGAAGAGAATATTCGAGATATCTTGCAGGGACTCGGAATTTAGGTCTATGGTACTTTAGAGACTCAGAACCGACTCTCACTTGGATACTCGGATGCTGACTATGCTTGGATATACAGTTGACGTAAAGAGCACCTCGAGAGCCTGCCGGTTTCGGGTCAATCCACGATATCTTGGTACTCAAAGAAGTAAAACTCAGTAGCTCTATCAACTGCTCGAGTATATTGCAGTTGGAGCATGTTGTGCTCAGATTTTATGCATAAAGCAACACCTGAGAGATCTTGGACTTTCATTCAAATCACTTCTAATCAAGTGTGATAATCAAAGTGCAATCAAGCATCACCAAGAATCCAATTCAAGACTCGAAAGACTAAACATATTGAGGTCATGTATCATTTTCGAGAGATCATTCTGAAAAGGGTGATATTGAACTTGAATCATTCCTACCAATCTTTAATTAGCTGATATCTTTACTAAGTCACTTAGTGAGGATCGGTTTTGCTTTATTAAGAATGAGCTTGGCATGATTAATGCATAATTATGTGCTTTTCTAAGTGAAATTACTTTGCATGATTATGTGTTGTGTGCTTACTTTTTTAATAGCCATTAGTTCAATTGAACCAGTGATACTGAGCTGATAGTTATTAGTTGTTTGCGGTTTCGAGTCACTCGAAACTTCACCGAGTCGGACTCGATTTTAAGAAAAATAGACATCAAACTTCGAAATCATCTCTAGATCGGTGGAGAATTTCAAAAATTTCTTTTAAAATTTCTTTTTTTCTCTCTCTCTCTCTCTTCTCATGTGCATCGATCGGACAACTAGCCGTTGAGAAATAATCGTTGGAATTCTAACCCCATTGGAGAGCGTAACAGTCACACCGGTTTGAGGTGATCGTTGAAGAGCCGAGTCGAACGAATACTGAAGGACGATTATTTCTCTATAAATAGCGCTCTTTTTCCTTCATTTCGTTACTTTACTCTCTACTTACTTTCACTCTCTCAATTACTTCAACTCGAGCAAGCTCTCTGCGATCAACGAAACTCTCGTCGCTCTCAACCTAAGTGAAGGTCATCTCAAGTAAGCTCTGTCACTCTCAGCTCTCTCTTTCTACTCTTTTATTTTCTTTTTCCGCTCACTTTTGTAGAGCTATCTCTTTCTCTCTCCTTCTCTTTCAAAAAAGTTCATCTCTCTCTATCTCTTTTCCACATCAAACATGCCGAAAAGAGGTTCCCACCTTGATTTTCTTGGTTCCGCCACCAAGAAACCCCGTACCAAAAGCCAAGAAGACCCCTCCAATCCTTCAAAACCTATTGTCACCCAACATCTTATGTTGGATGACAAATTCTTCCCGACCACAAAGTTTTTGTGGTTGGCTCATATCAAATCAACGAGGGTTTACAATTTCCTCTGTTTTAGCGAGTTCATATACCCAAAACTCGTTTCGAGTTCTACACAAATCTTTCTAGCTCCGAGGGTATCCTCACCTCAAGAGTTCAAAATATAACCGTTCGCATCAACAACTCTCTTCTCCATTGCCTCTTTAAATTTTATGTTCTTGAACAGCAACCCCATACCTTTCAATGAGGTTGTCGATGACTTATTTGAGAAGTACGCTAAAGAATTCAAACTTCTCTGTGACCCAACTCAAATCGAAGCTCGCCTTCTTTGTTTTCTCGCTAATGAGAACTTTCTTCTCATAGCATTCTAGCAAGGAGAACCCCAACTCCAAGCATCTAAAAGCTCTATACGACATCCTCGAGGGCTACAAAGTAGACCTCTTTCCCGCTTTAGTCGAGCAAATGGCGGCTGTGCTCGCTCGGACTTAGACCAAGAAGAACGCCCCACTTCCTTTCGGGGCTCTTCTCACCCTCATCTTCAAACAATTCAAAGTTCCTTTTCCCTCAAATCCTAACGCGGTTTCGAGGCTGCCATTATCGTTGGCAAAAAGGAACTCCTTGGGTATGGATACTAGGAGACCCAACCGGGTGTCTAGGTTCATAGCTCGAACCGAGGGCCCCTTCTCCGCCTCGGACTCGGACTCGGACTCGCGACCCAATCACCTCTCTCTCTACCTCCTCCACCTGGTGGCACCTCCACTTCAGGTGTTTCTCAAGTTCTTTCTTCCGCTTTATCCTCTGCTGTGATGGAAAAAATCTCCTTGGTGTCCATGAGTTCAAGGACACCCTCTAGTCATTCAAGACTGTCCTACAGTTTATGACCATTAACCGAAACATGCTCAATCCCAAATCCGAGAGCAGCAAGACGTGCTTATCGAGATGAAGGCACTGGTTAAGGAGCAAAGGGAGATGATTGAGCTCTTTCGAGAACGACGCTCCAAGGCGGCTCAAGATCCGGTGGACTCGGATACATTTGAAGAATCCTCGAATCCAGCCAAATCCTCCTCTCGAAGATGGAGAAGAAGGAGAAGAAGAAAAGGAGCCTACGGCTGAGGCAGCTCCATCCGAGGAAGGGAAGAAGGAAGCGGAACCGAGCAACAAGCAGCAACGAGAGGGCCAAGGTGCTCCGGAATCTCAACCGAAAGTGATCAGCTCGGACAGTGAGTCCGAGTGGGTTAGAAGGCCCTGCCGACCATGGTCGGTTAGCAGCCCGATAAGCTCGAGCACACCCCTCCATTAGTCGAGTTCCGGGAGGATGAGCCTCCGGACGATCTAGTTCCGGGTCGACCACTCGGAGCCGAGCCCATTCCGGAGATCCCGGTGCCGCCCTTGCCTCGTTCGTCTACATCTTCCGGATCTTATCGGTGAAGGCGCACTCGTCCGTCCACCGACCTCAACTCAGACTCGCTCCCTCTCCTCCATCTTAAATTTTTTTTGTTTTTCAAATTATTTTTTTGTCCGGACATACAAATCAGTGTCTTATTGATACATTCTTCCTCTTTTTGTTTTCTTTGAAAGGCAAGGGGGAGAATAGTTAGAATAATTTGTTGTCTTGTTTAGGGGAGTTTCTCTCACCCTCTTACGTGTAAATTTTTAGTTTAAATTATAATGAAATTTTATTATAATTTTTATTACTTTACGAGTTGCAATTATTTCTAAATTTATTACTTTGAGATTCAATTCGATCTATCATTGCTCTGCTCCTCGATATTTCTTTTTGTTGTTGCTTGTGATAATTTAGATTTTTTTTTTGCAATCTAAGCGTATTTGCTCCGATAGAATATAAGTTTCATTCACTCGTATCTACTCTATACAATTCTATCATGTTTTTCGACTTATCCTTTGAGAAAGGATGAAAAACCGGATCTTTATCACTAACAAAGTTTCTATCTAAGTATGGAATGCCTTTCATCAAAAAGGGGAGATTGAAGACTTAGACTTTACATGTACATCATTCCGAGTTCCATCAAGGAATTAGGTATAAGACTTCATCTCTTATAAGGTTTTGATTACAAGTCATTCGAAGTGTCTTAGAAACTTTTACGAGTGATATAGAATTTTTGTGAGTGTTACGGAAACCATTGCATATGTTCTTACTTGATTCGATCGACTCAGAAAGTATACTCGTTCGCACACGTTTTGAATCACTCGGACAACACTCGATATATGGCATGTTCAAACACTTGCTCTATCGTACATAAACTCGGAGTGACTTCATGATCTAAGTTTAATTGAATTATTGTGTTAATTCATCTTTCTAAGTCAAGCATGCTTGGTTTGAACATTGGTAGTCTAGATCAAGTCTTTCTACTCGATGTTCTTTATCCGACTTGCTTTACTTTTAGACTAACTCGGATGGAATTTGAGTATAATGGATATTAGACTCGGAAAATTCCACTCTTTTAGGACTCGAGATAATTACACACTTAATTATCTTAATTAAATTATTATCTCGTGTATAATCTTGAACCAAAGTATTTTATATTTTGAGAACCAAATGGATTTACTTTTGTAGGTTATTCAAACGAGGCTATCCTATTTTTGAATTACAAAAGTAACCAGCTTTAAGATGTCAAATCACCAAAGAAACAAGGCTTTTCCTACCTCTAACCTAGGCCCGGACATAGTGTCGGGGTTGTCTATTTCCAAAGCTGGAAATTTTGCAACGCTAAGCTCAATGGTGGTTTCCACCCTACTTTTCGAGACACCACCGGTGGATTGGGACTTCCAAAGGAGTCAAGAGCCGTTGCCCAACGTTCACGCCTCAACGGATATTTTCTAAATGACTAAGAAAGACCACCGCAACGGTCACAAAGGACTTCCAGTCAAAAGATAGTCACAACGGCTAGTCTCGCTTGGTTATCTATAAATAGAAGTCAACTCTCAAGACTTGAAGATTGCTGAACCAACTCGTCAATACACGTACTTAAGCAAAAGTCATTGTATTTATACTCAATGTTCTATTTACAACTCCAACTTTGTACTTAACATGTTTCGAGTTGTAAGGTCTTGTAATAAGTTACAAAGAGTCATTCTTACTTTCGAGTAAGGTCCCTTGACCGAGTTGTAAGGGTTAACTCAGCTCGATTGTCCCTAACTCGTAAAGGTTATCTCGGTTAAGAAGTACTAGATTAGATAAGGAAATTTCGAGTTTAGGAAAATCTTGTAAGGAATTGTCTAAGAGAGCAATTGCAGTTGAGTCTTTCTACCGTATTTTATGGATTCAAAATAGTGGATTTGACTTGGTGCTTGGATTAGCACTGACCGTGGTTTTCTGCCTGAGGAGGGTTTCCACGTAACTTTCGAGTTAGTACTTTTCCGAGTCCAATCTAGACTCGGACTCTCCTCGAGTCATTTCTAGTTTTATTCTTCCATTACTTGTTTAAATTTTTCCATCACCCTATTCACCCCCTTTAGGGTAACTTAGTCTCTCTAAGAAAAAACCTTCACTCTTAATAGTTCAAAAAAAAAAAAAATAATTTTGTTAAACGGTTGCGTGGGTTTTTACCGACCTCAACCTACAGTGACTTTTTTTCACTTAATAACTAGTTTAATGACACACGATTAACATCGATTTAATTAATAATATTTTTAATAATTTTAAATAATTAAAGGATAATTTAATGCGAGCACTCCATAAATTATTAACATTGAAACCTCTTATAAATAATATACTTGAGCTAAAGAAAACCGCACCAAAGAAGAAGTTTCCAGTAAATCAATCCTCCTTTAGAGTGACCCCACGAACACAATCATAATTCACTTCCCAAAAAAAACTCCAGAAATTCCATGGAGAGGAATCTCTCGTCACAAAACCAGCCCTCCACGTGGCGCAAGCACAGCCCAGAGTCCTTCCCTCCAGCCCTCTTCTACTCTCTCTCCTCGCTCACTCTCCACAATTTCTGGTGGCTAAAGTTGAAACTGAAATTACTTCACGGAGGCCCCAAAAATGGCGGCCGCCATTGGCGTTCCATGCCCAAACTCAAAATCTGCATTTCTGCAAAACCCGCCATGTCTGCGGGACTTAAGCAACGGACTCCTTGGTGGGTCCCCTTTAAAGCTTCCATGTCCGAAACCCCTTGGCCGGAGAAGCGATGTTATCAGCTTAGTGGTCGCCGCCTCCGCCACCAGCACCGCCGGCGACGCTAAGAGTGGTGGTGCAGCGAAGAGCGGAAATAGTGGAAGATTTTATCTGAATTTTACTGGGTTTCCCTTCCCTTTGGGTCCTTTCCTCAATCGGCGGACTATTAGGAAAGAGGTGAATGACCTTCTTTTTCTCTCTCATAGTACGAAATTCATTGCCTTGTTTATGATCCAGCCCTGATTATAAAATGGTGGAAATGGGTGACTTTGATTGTCACTGTGAATTATTACCAATTTTCTTGTGGTGGTCTTTGACCATCTTATCATCTAATTGTGTCTCTTGTTTGTAGAATAGCTGAGAAGTGAGAAAGGTCATCTCCGGGGTTGAGTTGATATGGAAATTCGGGCTCTTTTTTGTTTCTTAATGAATACTCCAATTGTGTCTCTTGCTGTAGTATGCATGATGTTAGTGTATATTACAAAATCTTTCTTGAACTTTTAACAAATGTTCTAAACTTTTGGATATGTTCTTTGATGTGATATTAGAGCCTTCTAATTGAGATGTCTTGGTTTGAATTTGAGCGGCCCCATATAACAATTATTGTGCTAAGCGCGGGGGAGAGCTTACACAATGTCCATGCTTTAAACCCATAGGTCATTCATGCAAAGGGACATGTGAGGCTTCAGTGTAAAACCTGTTTCAAGCATTCAATAATCATTTTAAACTTTTGGTTGCCATGGGACATTGACTTAATGTTCTAACAATTCCTTTTTGATATTTTTTGGAAAGGAGGCACACCATGTAGGTAGGATTTAAACTTGGATCTCTAGGAACCAACAGTTATTTATTTGGTCAGCTGAAGTAGTTTAAATCCACTGCCGTTTGGAGAATTTGGTCCAATTGAAGACAGGTCTCAACTCTCAAGGGAATCGAAAATTGAAACTGGCTTGCTTTGAATCACTACTTCAGATAAATTTATAGAATGTAACCAAGGCAAAAGGATTTTTGTAGGATTACTTTTTTGGAGCTGCATATTTCTGTCCCATTGAAATATTCTATTTTTGAGTTTTGAGAGTGATTTTTGGGCGGCTTCTCTGCAAACTCTTTGTTTATGATAACAAACTATCATCACTGTCCCCAAATGACCTAGCAAAGCAGTTACTTCTTGTTACAAAAGGAAATTCAATGACATTTTGGTATCAGCAAGCGTGGATCGTAGGTGGCTATGGAGGGTGCTTTTTCCTCGCTGAAATATTTGAGCTATTAATGTGCTACGCGAAAAGTATATAAAAGTAGTGGCGGCATAATGGTAAAGGTACTCGATTAAAGCAAGGGATTGGGTTCCAACTTCCATGTCCTCCCCTCCCTCCCCCCACCCCCCAAAAAAAGAAAAAAAGAAAAGGAGGTTCAGTTTGTAAGTGTGGGAGATTTAGAAATATGATGTTATATAATTCTAAATGAAGTTCATTTTTGCATTGGCTGCGTAGTTTAAAAGCGCGCCCTAGGCGCAGAAAATCCCGAAGCCCACCCCTTGCGCCTTGCAATGGGTGAAGCCCAGCCCCTCCGAAAAGCCCTCTGAGGCTCCACGCCTCAGGCAGGCGCAGTTGCGCCTCGTGCGCCTTGCTTGCCTCAGTGGGCTTTTTCCTATTTTTTCCTATTTTTCTCTCTCTCTCTCTGTCTCCCCTCCTCTCTTGTCTCTGTCTTTGTTAGACAATTAGTAAGTGGCTAAAATGCCCCATTTTTTTCAATTTGTGCTATTTTTTCTTTTTTTTTCCTTGCTTTTTGGTTAAAATTGTAGCAAATTCATTGTGTTATCACAATCTAAAAGTCATTGTAGTATATTTCATATTACAATGATATCTAATCACTTATTTGATGTCATCACCTAGCATATTCGATCAAAAATATTGCTTCACATTGATTTTCAAGCATCTTTAAATAAGTGCGCCCCGTTCCAAAAAGCCCACACCTTCGCCTCAAAGCCCACGCCCGGGCCCAGGACCCTTTGCGCTTTTGTGTGCCTTTGAGCTTTTTAAACTAAGGTTGGCTGATCACAAGAAACCTTATAAGGCCATTAACTGAATATTGTTAAGTCTGAGGAGAAACTCCTCTCTCCTGCTGTACATCTAATAGCTGAAATCAAGTTCCCAAATCAGTGTGCGCTCCTTGTAAAAAAATTGTCTGTATTTGACGTCCAGGTATTCTGTCATTGTGCATATACACCTAGGATTACTGGGCGGTCATTGCAGGGTGACTCCTCCTGAGCGATGTACGATTGAATGATGCAAACTTTGTTGATCCATGAAGCATTGACGACCACAAATGATCACATAACAAGACATATTACTTAAAAACTTCAAGACTTCAAGAGTCTTTGGGACACATAGAATTGTTTATTGATCATGCTATGATACTCTTGTGAAATGAAAACTCCCTTTCTCTCGTTTCCTTTTGGCTTCCATACTTTGATGATTCTGGAGAATGTTCTGTTTTGTATCCCTGCGTTTTTCAATAGTGATTGCATCTTTGTTGTTGAGTTTGATAAGCAGACGTGCTTGTGTCAGCTTCACATCTTGGTGGAGCCTATCAGCTTGACACTTTGGAAATGGTGAATGACATCTAATATTCTTCTTCTAAACAGCAGTAAAAACGAACCTCTGTAATTAGAGATGATCATTTTGCCTAATTCCAAGGTTACCAAGCCCAAAGTTATCACTGTGCAGCAAGCTCCTGCCATCATCTCAATTCACTCTAGTTACCAATTGTCAAGGATCGTCAACACAGAGTCAAATTTCCTAACTTCATAGGTGTTGTCCTTGTAGACATGTAGTGATTTTATATAGTACTTCACTTACTAGGGGTGCCTTATAATTTAACATATATTTGGCGGGAACGGGAATGCTTTTCCAGGAAACTACATTTTCGATTTTCAGACATTTGGAGAAACATTGGCAAATTTTTAATTTTTTTGGAAATCAACTTCACCCTTGATAGTGAAAATTTAATTTCGTCTAGAAAGAGTGGAATTGTACTATTTCTGATTCAGAGTGTTCCACAAATTCATTTAATTCAGAAGATATCTTCCTACAATTTTTTATTTTTTATTATTATTTGTTAAAAAAGTAACTTTCTTCTGCCTAAAACTTCCTAAAAGTTTAAATATTAGAGTCCCATATCTGAGAGGCAATGTTTTCTGAGTGCATTCAACACCTGCGAAAGGAGGTGAGAAGTGTGCACCATACAGCTTACAAGTTTTACTATCTGGTTTTGCTGGCGCCCTTGAACCCAGGAACCTTACGACTAATGGAGGAATATATAGGTGTGTTCAAAAAGGGGCAAGGATGTCAATCTTACAATTGACCAGACGATTCAACTAGTTTCTTTTGGATTTCTCGGGTCGTGCCGGCTTGAAGTAAATTTGTCTTATATTTCGTGTGCTTTGATGGCTTCAGCAATAGGCCTTGTGAAATTGTCCTCGATCTTTTTCCTTTTTTTTGTGGAGTAGGAGGCAGTCTGCTGCGCAAAGATTTTCATTCGAATGTCTAACAGAAAGAACCTCTTTGCAATTAGGTGTCAGTTTGCTACATCTGAACCCTACCCCGGCTTAAGGAAGATTCTGGGGTATGGATTTGGATTAAGGACACTTTTTATGCAATACAAGCTCAACTTGGGGGAACGGAAATACTTCTTATCATGCTGACATGGTGGTTATATTCATTGCTCAGATTGTAAAGAATTGCATATGGTCGTTTGAACAAGAACAAGCTCTAGGCTTTAGCAGTGTCTCAACGAACATCCGAATGACGGTTATCAAGCTCAAGTCAGGAGGATTGTGGGTGCATGCGCCCATTGCTCCGACTAAAGAGTGCATTCAGGTTGGTTGACTCCCCAGAATCTATTACATTTTTAATTATTATGTCAATGTATAAATGTTTCTAGCTTTGTCATTTAATTTTTGGAATGATTGTAGCTTTTCTTTGACTGGTTTATATGATATTTCTCTTTTGTCAGATTATTAGGGAAATGGATTCTCTCTTTTGAGTGTCATATGCATTAACGAATTCTCATTTTCTAACTTTGTTTTTTTGTGGTTGAATGAATTGGGTGTATAATGTTAGTTTATGCCACATTATCAGTTCATTGGGTATAATACTTGTCAAGTCGCTTTTGATAACTCTTTGTAAGTTCTTTGGTTGACCTACATTCTCTATGTAAATGTAATGCATTGACAAAATCTCTATTAAATAAACTATTACCTCACTTGTTCGGTAGCAGATGGAGTAATCATTAGTGGGTTCAAAATTAAATGCATTCATAGTTTATTCTTTTTCAAGATCCTATGATGGTTGGTAAATACTTGAGTCGCTTTTGAATGTCCCTTGACAGCTTTTGAAGGAACTAGGAGCTCCAGTTGAATACATTATACTGCCCACATTTGCTTATGAGCATAAGATATTTGTGGGACCTTTTTCGAGAAAGTTTCCTCGTGCACAGATATGGGTGGCCCCAAGGCAATGGAGTTGGCCTCTGAATCTACCCCTTGAATTTTTCGGTATCTTTCGTGCTAAAATTTTACAGGATGAGGATTTGTCAACTCCATGGTCTGATGAAATTGAACAGAAAGTTTTAAGTGCACCAGAAGTTGGTAATATATACCTGTAAACATTACTCAAAATTTGATCCCCTCTATTTGCCAGCTATAACTAGAACTTATGGTCTTTCCCCTTCCTGCCATCTAGGTATTGGATCATATGTGGAGGTAGCATTCTATCACAAGCCTTCAAGATCCCTTCTAGTTACGGATGCTGTGATCTATGTGCCAAGGGAGCCTCCTGAATGTATCAGTAAAGAGTCTCTATTGGAGTCTGCAAAGAACGGTTTAGCTGTTAGAATTCTTAGTGGAGGCAAAGAAGTCCCAAATGAACCAGTGGTCGACAACAAGATGAATCGCCAGAAAGGTTAGCTGTTTGTTTACACCTCTCTTTGAAATAAGAAGAGTGTAATGTTGATGATACGTAAAGGATATGTAAAGGCTGCATGTTTTCATTGCAGGATGGGAGAGAATGGTTCTTCAAATTCTGTTTCTCGGTCCATCAAATTTGCTAGAGCCAGATGCTAGCTTTGCACAGATGTCTGAGAAGTTGATTGTGTCTCCCATTGTCAAAACATTGGTCTTTAGCAAAGTTCCTGAGAAGGTATGGGGGTGCATTTCTCAGTAATCCACTTCACTTGTAATTTATACCCTGTCCCATAAAATTAATCCTAACAAAGAAATGTATCTTCAAGGGAACATCAATTGATCTCACCACAAAAATACAAATTTTTATGGAAACATCATTAATAATGCTTGATTTGGCTGTTTCTTTTGGGGGATAGGGCTTTTATTGCTAATGGTAAAAGGAACTTTGTTTTCGTTAAAGTTAAAGAAAAGAAGAGAAGTGAAGCGTAAATTTTATGGGGTACAGGGAAAAATTCCTCCAATGTGTCAATTTTAGGCATAGCCGGAATGGTAGGTACCTTTAACTTTTGTTACCTTAAACGGCAAGCACCCTTAAGTTTGCTTATTTGTTATATAGTATAGTTATCCCGTAATCGGGTTGCAGCAATATTTGAACCTTTATTTCCAAGTTTGATGTTTTTCTAAGGAGTTCCTGCCTTCCTGGTGTTGACCTGTTAATATGTTGTTTGTTCTATTTTCTTGTGATTGAGCTTAGAGCTCATTGGAAATAATTTTACAACGGCCTCACTGATACAACCTGAAATTTGATTTGCAAAATTGACATGAAACGTCGCTTGGCACAAATAAGAAGTGATAAATCTCAGTTTGTGTCAAATTGCATGTGGCACGAAATCATGTGGCTGTATTTAGGTATAGTTTCTTCTTGTTTGTGCCAAAGTGACTACGTTCAGGTCAATTTTGTCGGGTTCAGGTCTGATAGGTAGTGCATCTCCTTAGTTTACTTATTCGTATCTGATATGAACCATTAGGTGAGGGATTGGATTGATCGGATATGTCGGGATTGGAGATTCAACAGGATAATCCCGGCACACTTTGCAGCTCCGATAAAGGCAGGCAGGGCAGACTTGTTAGCCGCATTTGCATTTCTGGACGACCTCCTGGGCGAGCGTTACATAACTCGGCCTTCACTCTCTCTCCTCTTTACGTCGTTGCTGGGAAAAGCAACCAGTTACTTTCCCCCAGATGACATGAGGACACTATCCTCCCTTGATCAGTTCTTGGTCTCTGTTGGAGCTGTGAAGAAGACAGTATCGGGTCGGAAGAGATGAACACTTGACCTTCCATAGTTGAAAATATGCCAAAAGATAGTAGAAAATTTGAAGTGTATATCCTTTGAATATGCATGGTGTAGAAAGCTACAGGCATTCTAATATTATAGAAATTAGAGTCTCTTTTATACATGGTTTTGATGAGCAAACAATTTCCTTTCATTTACTCTATTTCATTTACTATAAAGTAAAAGGGAGAGTTGAGCAACAAAAACATTTTCTTCCATGTTGCCTGCCAGGTATTCACTTTACTGTAAATTACTATAAAAAACTGCGGGTGCAACGGGCATAAAATGGCTACCTTAAAAATAAAAATTATGTAAGTGCTATATTTTGACCCTTTTTGACAATAAGTTGTTAGCTTTGTGTATCATTTGTTTGACTTAGTTTTGTGTATTATCTGTTTGACTTAGTTATTTCACATTATTGTAAAGTACTATAAAAAATTGCGAGTGCAACAGGTGTAAAATAGCTACCTTAAAAATTTCATAAGTGTTATATTTTGGCCTTTTTGACAATCAGTTGTTACCTTTGTGTATTATTTGTTTAACTTAGTTATTTGTATTAGCTATTTGTTAAAAAGGTGTTTGATAAAATTAGTTGTTTCTAATAAATTTGTTTGGTCAAATTCTATTTATGTAGCTCAATTTCACCATCTATTTAAACTAAGACTTGTCAATTTGGGCGAAAGGCTTAAATATAAGTTGGGTGTATTCGAGTTCAAGTAAAATATGGGTCGGGTGTTTTTTAGTTCGGATAAAATATGGTGAACATATATCGTGTTATACGGACTCGGGTCGATCCAATGGGTTAAAACCGCCTTTTTAATCAATTTTTTGTTAATTATAAACACCAACATATTTTTTTGCTCAAAATTGTCCATAATATTACGGAAAAATATAGTATTTGTATTTTCTAAAAAGAAATATTAAAAAATAACCAAAACTTTCATTATGGTATTTACGTGAAGACCATATTGAGTCAAACAACTCGACCGGTAGACTTGTTTAAATAAGGCCAAAGAAAGATTAGATCCATAATGGGTTGAATAATAATGTATTATTTTGTTATTGACTCATTTAAGGTTCCAATATTTATTTCACCTCTTCTTTTATCTTTGGAAGTTTTAATGTATATTTACTTCATTTTAAAACATTTCGAGAAATGGTTTACCCGGGTAGGCTCAACCAACCCAATTTATTCACTAGGAAAAATTTGACTTTATTTTAACCAAGCCCATTACCCATCCTAGGCTCAATGAGTCAAGTATAACTAAAACAATTTTAAATAAATGAGAATCAGAGATTTACAATAAATTAAATTATTATTTTTAATTATAATATTAAAATTTTTTACATTATTATAGTTATGTTATTACGATAAAATAAAAGTATATTATTTAATATTTGACTAGATATATTCATTTTATAAAAAATACAATAGTATAACTTGTGTATTTTTAATATATCACGCCATTTTAATTCACACATATTTATAAAAATTTTACTATGTATATTTTTTGTATATAATTTTTTTATGGGAAAGAAGTTGAGAAAATCATATTACTTGTTCGTTTGTAAATAATTGCAATAGTTATGTAATGTTTCTCCAAATGATGTGATATAATAAATAACCATTACTAAAAGAGTGATAAAGTAAAAGAAAAATCATATAATGGGTATAAAACATTCAATAAGCCACAAAGCTAAAATTGTTGTTTTTTATTATCTTAACCCAACGGGTCGAACAAGTTGGGGTTGAATTTGACCAGAGTTTTTTTTTTTTTTTTTTTTTAGTATTCGGGTCGAAAAAATCATGTCTAAAATCCAAAATTTTTGGGCGGATTCGGGTCGAGTTTTCGACTTGGTTTGCTAGGTCTAATTTAAACACTCCAATCTATATTACATGTGTATTTTTCTTCTTAATATTATATGATATATGAAGTTCATTTATATCTCTACCCAATTTTGGTTGCGAAAATATTTTTATTTACTATTGAATTAATTTTATTTTTAATAATATATTTAACTGGCAAAACTATTTATTCTTTATGATTAGCAACGATAATAAAACATTCCTCTTTTAAACTCATCTCAACCTAATTATTAACAATAACTCCAAAACACATGCCAATCTATTTAAAAGTAACCCAAATCCATCTTATTAGAGGTAGGTCGGGCGGGTACCTACAAGTTTGAGTTCAATTGTCCTTCCAAATTATGATAGAATAATTAATAGAAATTATTTGTAATTTAAAAAACTTAATGTTAAAAAAGTAACTTCAACAGGGTTTTCTTTTTCAAAGACATTTAATGTGATTTTTTGAAGTCATAAGGATAATATGGTGGTTTATTGACATAACCTTCCTTAAGTTAAGTGGAAATGATTTTATTGACCTTGACCTTTTCGAAATTATTTTGATCTTAATTGACCTTTGCTAAATTTAATTACATGGTACTATTTCTAATTACGGGTGACATTTAAGGGGTTGAAAAAACAAGTAATGCCCTTTATTTAAAATTTCACGATAACCAAGGCTCGCTGTCCAAGTCTCGAAAGTATGAGTTGTGGTTTCTTCTTCCATGGTTGAGTTCGGAGAGAATAGAGAGGGAATCGAAGGAATTGCAGCTTTGTTTTGAAGTTCTAGGGTAGCCATTGATTAAGAGACGAACGTATAGAAAAAGAAGAGACGCAATTGGAGGAAAAAAAGAAAAGAGAACAGTTTCGTTGAAGAAGAAACGAAGAATTCGTGGTTGAAAAGGATCGAAATTTAGAAGCGTATGAGAGATTGACGAAGTCTAAGGTAATCTCCTCTTTGTACATACTCTTACTTCGGATTTCTGCTTCCTTTTGCATTGGAAATGTCGATATTGTTTCAAAATTTTTAGGGTTTAAAAAATTTTTGAAATTTTTGTTACTTTCAATTTAATTGCGAGATAGACCCTAAATTTAGGGTAATTTTTTGATTCAAGCGATGGATGGCTGATATGAAGAGCATGGATTTTGATAGGTATTAGATTATTGATGTGGTTAGGGATGCTAGAGTATTTCTTGCAAAGCCTAACATTAAGGGGATCCTAGGTATTTTAACATTACTTCATACCCTCAAATCGGCAACCAAAACGATTACCTATTGAATGTGATAAGGACGTACAAAAATTGGGTGAGATATAGGTCTGGTAAAAGGGGTTACATTGACTTCTACATTGTTGAAAGGAGAAATGCTTTGGATGTAAATAAGATTGCGGAAGAACTTGATGGTTTAGATGTTGATGTTAGTAAACCCGCACATGTGGCAATGGATACTAGCGAGGAAGCATTAGTTGAAGAATTTATGACAGGTGTGGATGGAGCTGAAAGTGTGAGGGTGGGCAGTAATGTTGCAATTGATGGAGTTGGGCATGACAAAACAAAGGAAGTAGACGAAACTCTATGGATCAAATTGTGGCCTCTATAGATGAGTCCTTACGCAAATAAATAGCCCACATAAGGTCATCCCTTGTGATGTGTCTTCCATATTCCTTGGTTCTAATCCATCCGAAAACCAGTTTTAGAGGTGTTGTTGGATAGTCCTAATTCAAGAAAACAAAGTCTATAAATGTCTCGTAGAAGTTCCAAGAGATGTTCGAAGAAGTCCCAAAGTTCGAAAAATCCAAGGTTGATAAAGGAAAAGGAATTCTAATTGAAGAACCTCCTGTTATGAGGTCCTCTCCTACTGCCGGAGGTAAGGGGATTGTTATTTGTGAACCTAAGGACAAAGGTAAGGGAGTTATTACTTGTGAACCTAAGGACAAAAGGAGCGGTTTGTTGGTAAAGGAGTCCGAGAGTGATGATATTCATGGGGTGATTTTGATTATGAAGATAATGAGTAGGGTTACTGTAATAAAGATTATGGAACGTGTAGTGAGGATATGGATGAGGACAGTAATGAATCTTTGGTAGAAGAAGATAAAATATTTGACAATGACAGATGATAATGAGTGTGATGCTATTGAGAGGATGTATGAGAATGGGACATAGTGGGAACCAGCAGCTGAAGGTTCCGTGGAAATTAGAGATGGGGATATGTTTAAGGACAAAGCAAAGTTTCTTAAAGTTATTAGAGACTCGTAAAATATATAAAGGTTAGGTTTTCACCGTTATGAAGAATGAAAGAGTGAGGTACACAACAGTTTGCAATGGTGATAACTATAAGTGGAAATTGCATGCTTCCTTTCTTCATGATGGTGTAACCTTCTAAGTGAAGGTTATACGCGGTGGGCATAATTGTTCATTTCTCCAAAACAATAGAGTTGCATCTCGCTCCTTGGATAGCAAGGCTTCTATGTAAAGATGTTAGAGCTAATCCCGAGATTGATATTAAAGGGATGGCCAACATTTTGATGCAAAGGTTTGGTTTATTTAGACCTCAGCACATATTAAGAAGGGAAAAGAGGAAAATAATGGAAGTTATCCAAGGCAAACAAGAGAAAGGGTATGAATACTTAGCCATGTACACTCAAATGGTTAAGGAAGCAAACCCCGACGAGTGTGTGTTATGTAAGATGGAGTAGGCTTATGTTTTTCATAAGATGTTTATAAGCTTTGATGCTTGTAAGAAAGAGTTTCTTGTTGGTTATAGGAAGTTCATTGGGGTTGATGGTTGTCATTTGAAAGGCCCATATTAAGAGATTTTACTCACTCGCACTTGGTCTTGATGGGGACAATCATTACTTTCCAATTGCATATGTTATTGTAGACCAAGAGAGCAAGGACAATTGGTCTTATTTTCTGAATAGTCTAAGAGGTATAGGGGATGACTTTGAAGACCAATACACCTTCATTGCGAGACAGATGCAAGGTAAAAGGAATACATATTAAGGTTGCATTTTTTGGTTATTTTCAATTACATAAGTTGCAGTTAATGAATTTGTTTTTTCCATTGTTTTTGTGTTCGTTCCATGGGAAGAAATTAGCAGCATTGGCAGGGAGGGCAACAAATGCTCACAATCATTACATCCACAAAAAAAAAAAAAATTGGATGCTTTGGAGAAGGAAAACCTCGTTGCAGTGACATGGTTGCTTGAAGAGCCACGGGAGTATTGGTGCGAGTACTTGTTTGATACCTCCACAACGACCCATGACAATTCCACAAATTTTATGAAAACTTTTAATAATGTCATTAACTTCTATAGAGATAAGCCTGTATTTGCATTATGTGAACATATAATGGAGAAATAGACTGAGTGGATTGTTGAAAGGAGAAAAATGGCTTCAAAATGAAAAGGAAAAATTATGCCTAGTGTTAAAGACACTTTGAAGGAATTGGAGGAAGATAGTTGGGGCTTAACTTTGAGGTTTTGTGGGGATGCCATGTTTGAGGTAGTTGAGGGTAGGACTAAGTTCATTGTGAACCTAGACATGAGAACCTATGACTGCAATTATTGGCACATCTCGGGTATTCCTTGCAAGCATGATATTAGGCCCATATTGCACATGAATCATAAGGTAGAGGATTGAGTTGATGAGTGCTATAACATTCAAAAATTCAAGGCAGACTTCCAACTTCAATATTTACCCAATCAAAGACCCGCATTTCTGGCCCCCATGGATGAAATATCTCTTTTAGCACCCCCACCAGCTCAAAAGAGAAGAGGCAGGCCCCTAAAGATGGAAAGAGAGGATATGAAGAAGGCATGAAGAGAAGTAAAAGGAGAATGAGAAGATGCGACACAATGAGGTGCGAGAATATGCCATCAAATTGGGCATAACTCAGCAAGTTGTCCATACAATGAAGAGAAACAAGCTGAAAGAAAGGCCAAGGAGCTGAGGAAGACGAAACCTGCAACAAATATTGAAACAAGACCAAAAGGAAGGCCAAGAAAAAGTAAGACCTTGAACATAGTTGCATCCGAGCATCCTTCCTCTTCTGTTCGACCATGTGCAATCCTCCATTTCTTTCACAAGCTTCTTCATCACATGTGAGCCGAGCCAACAAGTCATCCTCTCGAACAAGAATCTAGCCTCCAAGAGCCACCAAGACACCTCCCAAGAGCCTTATGCTAACCAAAAAGAGAAAGACTGATATGTAGGAGCTAAGGAGTAAAAGGGGAAAGATGTTTCAGTGAGAATGAGTGGTTGTAATGCTTTTAGTGTTTTTTAGAACTTTGCAATGCTTTTGACCTGTTCATTAACTTGTTGGACTATGTGGTTAGTCTATTTTGGACAATGTGGGCAACTTTTGGCTGTTTGTTAGGGACATATTTTATCTCTTCAATGTACTTTAATTTCACATTTTCAGCAAGTTGTCATTTTCTTTCTTAAGCTATTTACCATTGTGCCTGGTGGTCATTAGCTTCGGGACTTCACCATCATTATTGGTTTGTATATGCTTGTATTTGTTTGAACTGCTAGGATTTGCCATAATATACTTGACTTGTGCTTAATTTCTAGTCCCCTATGGCCATATTCCAAGTATAAATATAGCATAAGTCAAGCAACAATATTGCACAAGTGTCAAGCAACAATGTAATTCATGCACTCAAAACATAAGTCAAACAACAATATAGCACAATTCAAGCAACAATTTACCACAAGTCAAGCAAAAATCTTGGACATTTCATTTATTCAAATTCATCACCGTACTTAGTCCATCCTCATACTTCATATCTTCAATGCAATTGTAATCACCACTATTAAAAAAATACCTAGGCACATAAACACTATTATCCTAGACGTTTTCAAGTTTCGTCAACCATAACTTTAATATCCATCTTCATTTGCCTAACATCATTTGCTATGCTCGTTATATTATTCTTCATCTCGATGATTACTTCATGTACATTACATCCAGGACGCCTTTCTTCGAAACACCAATTCCACTACTTTGAGTTATGTTTTCCCCCTCGAACTTCATCTTCGCAACACGGAATAAAAAGGCACCGCATTTCATGCAAGCATAGTAAGGCCTCGGGAAGTTCTTCCGAGATCCGGACACACTCGTATTATACTTCACAAGGCAATCTGCACCTTGCATAATTAATTTTCTTTCTCCCATCATCAAATCCATGATTAGAAGATCCGTCCATACTTCTCATTGTATCTAAACAACACAAGAACACCAAATCTTATAGGGATACATGCAACGGAAGAAGATAAGAACAACAAAAGCATATAAAAAAGAAGAACAAAAACATGACAAATCAAATTGGAAAAAAAAAGAAAAAGATATTAGATTTCGAACCTCAAGATTCACAGGCTTCAATTTTTTATTTTAATTGCTCCAATTTTCAAATTTAAAGGCTCTAATTACCGTGTACGTGATTTTGTGTGTATGCGAGATCCTCTTTTGTGAAGTTGGGTCCTCCAAGTAGAAGAACAAAAAGAGGACACAAGATAGGAACAAGAACAAGAAGAGAGATAGGTCCTCGATAAGAGAAGAAGAGATGAAGAAGAAAACGAAGAAGAAGAAGAAGAAGATATAATATAAGGAATTTCGAGGTTAAAAGAGAGAGAGAGAATAGACATTTAATATATTAAGGGATAAAACAAAATTTTAAATAAAGGGCATTACTGTCTTATCAACCCCTTAAATGTCACCCTTAATCGAAAACAATACCCTGTAATTATATTTACCAAAGGTCAATTAAAGTAAAAATAATTTTGAAAAGATCACGGTCAATACAATCATTTCCACTTAGCTCAAGGAAGGTATATGTTAATAATTCTTTTATATATTAATCATAAAATCTCTTTTAAAAAGATATTCTAAATAGTTTTTTACAAAAAAGAATGGTTGTAAAAAGTTTTTTCAACGCTCTTTACCAAACAATTTAATTAACTTTTTAACTAAAATCAAACAACTAATTGGCCCAAATAGAGCTTTTTAGGGCTAAAAATATTTTTAACTCTGAATCATATTATAATAATATAAATAACTACCTAATATGGAGTCAATAGTGTGATTTAGAATTTGAAAATGAATACAATTCTATAAAACCCACGGTAGGAGCCACGGCCCCTTCCGTAGGAAGGGAATCGAGTTTCTCCACGAATGACGCGATGTGTACTTATCAAGCAAACGATAAGACTTTTGAAAGAGAGATTTAAGAAAGGTTGATTGGCAATTTTAGAAATAATTTTATTTTGGAAATTAATTTTAGAGGTCTCGGGATGCTTTATTAGTCAAAAGGGTTAAAATAAAAATATAGCCATCGCAAATCTCAACTATGCCAAACAACTAAAGCCATATGGATCAGGAGCTAAGTCCGAACGACAGCACTGGGGCCGAGGCTAGCCCCCAAGAGCTTTCGTCCGAGCACCGGCCATCCGGCTAGTATTGCAAGGAAATTATGGTAAGATGGTTTATGCTTGCCGGACCGATTTCCACTTTTACCAATTCTTATAAAAAGCCAAGATGCAATTTTTTAGAATAAAAGATATTAAAAAAAGGGAGCCGCCAGTAAGTTTTGAAAATAAAAAATAAAAAAATAAAAAAAAGCATTTTCCTAAGTTCAATACAAAGAATCAAAATCAGAAAAGGTTTTAAAAAGGTCTCTATTGGTCTTAAATCAATGATTCGGTGTTCGCACCGAAGGTATGAAACAAAGAGGGCGCTCTTCATTCCGCCCATAAAAAGACGACTTTTACTAATTGAAAATGTGAATTTAAATCGCGTTAAGAAAGACAAACAATCAGTATGCAATAGGTGGAAATAAAAGGCAAATAAAACATGACATAAAAGTGATAAATAAAGCAACCAAATGAAAGCAATAAAGAAAGCGATAAAGAAAATTATATTGGACGGGGTGGAAATTAAAGTGATTATATTTTTAATCACAATACGGAAAATAATTAAATACTGAAATTAAATAAGATACAAGAACAAACTCCGGGTGGTAGAACGACACCCTCTACTTGACCTACCTGATAGACTTGAATTGCGGTTTGATTTTGGCGGAGTATAAAGGTTTGCTCTGGGAGAGTCTCGAGTCACCCTAGAGGGGGTGAATAGGGTGATGGAAGTTTTTGTGGAAACTAAAGCTCTTCTGTCAAAAACAAGACAGAGACAGATTCCGAGTCCGTCAATAGGGTCAGAAAAGTGTGGACTCGTAAATGCTATTACGAATGGGTAAGCAAGATAAGCAAGAGTTGTAAAATTGTCCGAGTCTAGAATGAACTCGAAATATAATACTTAGAGATTACGTGGAAACCCTCATGGGACAGAAAACCACGGACCGTGTCAATCCGGACACGAAGTCAAATTCACTATTTTGAGTCCACAAAACACCGTGAATCGATCGAACCCGAGTTGCTCCCTTAAACAACTCTATACAAGTTTTCCTAGACTCGAAATTCCCTTATCCGATCTAGTACTTTCTAGCTGAGATAACCCTTACAGCTAGGGACAACTAAGTCGAGTTAACCCTTACAGCTTAGTCAAGGGACCTTACAAAGAATGTAAGAGAGAGTTTGTAATCGAATACAAGACCTTACAACTCGAAAGTAATGAATTACGAGTGGGAGTTGTAAGTAGAAGATTGAAAGTAAATACAATGACTTTTAGCAAGTATGTGTATTAACAATATGTTCGGCCAATCTTCAAGTCTTGTGAGGTGGCTTCTATTTATAGATAACCAAGCGGAGTAGCCGTTATATTCATCTCGCTGACCGAGAGTCCTCTGTGACCGTTGATAGAAGCTTTCTAAGTCACTCGGAAAGTATCCGTTGTAATGCGAACGTTGGACAACGGTTTAACTCTCTTGGAAGTCCCAAAACCATTGGCGGTGTCTTGAAAGATAAGGTGGAAAGCACCGTTAAGCTTGACGTTCTAGTTTTCCAGATTTGGAAACAGACAGCCACGACACGATCTATTGGGACTGGAGCGAGAGAAGGTGAAAAGCCATGTCTGCTGGTGATTTGACATTCTAAAGCTAGGTTACTTTTGTGGTTTGAAAAAGGTGTATCCTTCGTTTGAATAACCTACAAAAGTAAATCAATTTTGGTTCTCAAAGTATAAAATACTTTGGTCCAAGATTAGACACGAGATAATAAAATTATTAAGATAATTAAACAACCGATTATCCGAGTCGAAACGAAATGGAATTTTACGAGTCTAATATCCATGATACTCGGAATTCCATCCGACTTAGTCTAAGCGAAGAATTAAGTTCAGTCAAGAATATCGAGTGAAGTAACTTGATATAGACTAAGCATGAAACAGACTAGAAATACTGATTATAACAAAATGGAACTTATAACTAGAAGTCGGATTCCGAGTGAGAGACGGTGAAACACTAGTCCACTCAATCTGCGATAAATCCGAGTGATGCTTGGACTTAAAACAAAGAATCGGTTTTCGAGTCACTTTCGAGATAAGCAAGAAATATAGGAAGTAAAAGCTGTATCACTTAGAGAAGATACCATTTTACTCAAAGAAGTTTATGAGATACGAGAGAATGCCTTGGAATCAAAACTCTATAAGTACGAGATTGTTATACTCGATTCCTTTTATACAACTCGAGAAAAGTATTGAGCGAGTGTCCGAGTCTTCGAGTGAATGTGTTGTGATGACAAGCAAAAAAGCTAAAAAAGGCCTTTTGTGAAAGATTTAGAAATGGGTTTTTGAGAGAGAATGGTAGAGAGTGTAGAGAAGAGAGAGGGAGAGTTTCAACAACTTGCGGTATTTTCCAACTGCCGGTCGTGTATGAAATGAAGGTGCGGAACCATCCTATTTATAGAAAAATTTATTTGGAAACCCTAAACCTAACCCCAAAGCTGTCGGTTAAGAGATAAACCGAGTCAAAAATTTCAAAAGTGGACAGAAGAGACTTTGGGAAGCTGAAATGACCAAGGCAACGTCATTTAAAAGGGTATGCCAGTCCACGCCGTCTCATCATGACCTTTTTTATGGTCTCAAAAGCTTGTTGAGCCCAAGGAAATGTGCTTTGGGTTGTTTTTGACATTAATTGGCTTTTTGTAGGCTAGTTAGCTTTTTGTGGGTTAAAGTGTATTTTATCACTCGCTTTAGTCCGATCTTTGACCCGAGCATGCAAATGAGGTTGGATTTTTATCACCGGACTAACAAAAATTAATAAGATAAATAAAAAGATAAGGATGACACGTTTTTAGGTGTTTGCACCAACGCAATAGGATAAAACATGAAATTAAAATAAAAAAAATAATTAATGTAATCCGATAAATATGAAGCAAAAAGAAAAAGGACCTGATAGGAGCACACAAACAAGCAACAACGGAAAAGGTAAATAGCAAAACGCATATTGACTTATTACATAGAGTCAACTCAACATTTTTTTCAGTGGGGGAAGTAATCAGGCTTGAGGTTTGAAATTTTACAACGTGAGTTTGTTAAAGTGGTTATTTATTTTAATTTAACAAAAGCGAGTTATTTATAATCTAAGTTTACGAGATGAAGGTATTTACACTACTCTGAATAAAAAAAGTTTTAAAAAAATATTTCGAACATGTCTGACCAAAGTTTATCTCGTCTTTATCATGAGTTATTTTTCTAAGTTAACAAGAGTTTTGCCCGTAATGTTATTTTATATAAAGTGTAGAAAAAAAAATTATTTTTATATAATTAGCTTGTCATGATAATTTTTTTTCTTACTATTTTGTTGTCTTTGATTAAAAGCCTCGCATTTTCCCTTTCATCAACTATAAGTGTGCTCTCACCTATCTTATGAACTATGTTGATGATCAATGTCAGAATTGTAGAAGGTTTATTTTGTCCAATAGAAAAAATTAAACGGTGAACACAAATAGATGAATACAAATGGATGAATGAAGGCACTTGTTTGCACAAAGGATGGAAACAAATGGAAGCCCCTATACCCTAAAGAAAAGGATTCTACAAAATTAATAACCTATTTAAGTTCTTGATTGGGTTGTCCTTAAATTATCTATTTTCTATCTCTAAATGATGATTAAAGAATCGTGATAGTAATTTGAAGAATACATGTTCTCACAACAAACACAATAAGTTGCCAAATTGATTTGCTTGTAGAATCTTTCTTGTATTGTTTCACTAGACTTCAATGCACAAGGTCAAGGTCCCTTAAATGCAAGCCTATATAAAGATGATATCAAAAAGGCCCTTAAGACTAAACAAGTGTCAACGAGACGCATATAAAAATTTGTGTTCTATAAATTCACATACTAAATCAAATATCAACAAGAAGACATTCCTCTAATTTGCCAACTTCTACAAGATGCTTCTCTTGCATGCCCCCATATGATATCAAATGTGCATCCAAATGCTTTTCTTGGAGGCCCCTAGAAAAAGAATGCTACTATCTTTTGAGCTAAACAATCGGATCAACATCTATTGAGGAACAAGTGTTGCATTACATTATAAATATTAACTTTGAATATGGTGGTCGAGGTCATAAAAACAATCATTAATGGCAAACGTAGACTAACACCGAAATCCAGATGAAACAGATGAGCTAGAAAGAAAGAGGAAAAAATTAAGAGAGACACTCGACTTACTAACAAAATCAAAGGTTAGACCTTTTGTCATTGCTTTTCTTTATCCAATTTATTTATTTTGAAAAAAAGAACTTGAGAAAAGAAATGAAAAATCAAAACACATAGCTATAACCGTTTTGATATTAGTAACGAAATCTTAAGGCGCCTTTTCTCAAGAATGAATCCAAATCACTAAAGGACTTGTGCAATTACCTTATACAAGTACAAAAACCTCTTTCAATCTCTCTTAGTTTTGTCATCGTGATGAATAAACAATAGTCATCCAAAGAAAAAAAGACAACAAATTTGGAAGTATGAAACTCGAAGAAAAAGGATCAAAATTAACATTCAAATTAATTAAGTGGTTAAGCCATAAGATCTCTTTGATTATGTAGGCATCTGTTGTGTAAAAAGTTTGGATGCAAAACTTTTTTTATAAGGAGAAAGTAGTATTAATAACAATGAATAAAAGAAATGGATGGAAAGCTCGCATCGTACAAAAGGTTATACATAACACAAATACAAACTATTCACTAAGTCTTCCACCTCAAAAGGCAAAGAGCAGTAACTTCCCATTTTCCCAAAAAATAGAGTCTTAATGAAGTTATCCTTGAAGCACCGAAAAGTAATTTTGACAGACCTCAAAAAGTCTTCTATTTCTCTTTCTCCAAATACTCCAAAAGAACACATGAGATAAAATCATGGCCCTCTTATTTTCATTCACTTTACTACTAAAGAAGCCTTTCCAAGCTAGAAGATGATTTCGGATAGAATTGGAAGTCACCTAAGAGATTCCCAAGCAACTAAAGGCGAGTTCCCAAAAAGCCCAAGCGAAAGGGCAATGAATCAATAAGTGATTTGGTGATTCACAATCCCTTTGCACATAAAGCATCTATTAGCCAAGATCTTTCTTATTTTTTGTCAGCCTATCATAAGTTAAAATCCTCACATGCATAGCCTCTTAAGCCAAAAAAAGACATCTTTAGTAGCGCTAACAACTTCCAAAAGAGCACAAAAGTGAAGTCTCCATCTATATGAGACCGCAGAGATGGAAACTTCAAGTTAAGTAGCTTTAAAAATATGATCTAACCGCAAAATCCCCTCTAGAGTTCACCATATCATTCGGAGGATACCCTAGTTTTGCCTCATTAACCTTGTTAAAAAGCTTACCAATGTGTCATCATCTGCAAACCCATCACACACAAAAAGAAGCGATCAAACATTAAGGTTTGACACTCGCTTAGGATAATTAGCCACATAGGCTTCTCTATCTAATGCCATAACAAAAAGACTAGGTAAAAGGTCTCTCAAATAAGCGTCATCACACCATTGGTGATGTCAAAAATGAATGGTGGATCATTCACCAAACTCAAAAAGACAAGTAAGGCAAAAATCTCTCCTAACCTTTAACTATATACCTCCATAGACTAAGACCATTTGTTCGATTTGGTAATGAATGAGACCAACTAAAACCACTTTCACCATATTTGACTATAACCATTTTTCACCATTCCCCATAGACTGTTTTTCTCATTAATAAATCTCCATAACCACTTTCCGATAAGGGCCTTATTAAAGAGTCGTAAGTTCCTTATACGTTGCTCCATAACATTCCATCTCACAAGATAAAACTTAAAATCACTACCAAAAGAACCCCATAGGAAATTTCTCTTAATAGTTTCCAACTTATTTGTCATAGAGGATGGTAAGGGAGAGCGGGAAAAGAAGTTAGGATACGGAGAGTGCACTTTCGATGAAAATTAATCTCCCCTCTTAAGTATTTAGATCCGCACCCCGATAGTCTTTTCTCAAACCTCTTGACAATCGAATCCCAAATGGCTTTCTTCTTAAGGTTAATATAAAGAAGGAGCCCAAGATAAGTGGTCGGAAATGATTCAATGTTGCTCCAAGCAAAGGAATGTCGCATGCAAAGGAATGTTGTCCACTTATCCCACCGGCAGAATTGAGCTCTTTTGCCAAATTTACTCTAAAGCCCGAAACCGCATTAAACCAAGTGAGGACACAACGAAAGTTCACCGTCTTCTCACAATCATTATCACAAAAAACAATGGTGTTATCCACAAACAAAAGATGTGATACATCGTTTGCGGTTGAGTTAGATCGGGTGATTGAAAACCCGAATATGAGTCCCTCGTTAGAAGTTAAGTTAGATCGGGTAACGGAAAATCCGAATATGAGTCTCTCATTAGAAGCCGCATTAATCATCCTAGTGCAAACTTCCATGATAAAAAAAGAGAAGGGGAATAAGGGGTCCCCTTGTCAAAGCCCTCTTGAAGCCACAAAAACTCGTACTGGAAAAACATTCACAATAATGGTGAAAGAAACAATGGAGATGCAATGACGAAACCATCCTACCCATTTCTCCCCAAATCCTATTCTTTTCGTCACATAAATCAAGAAGTATGAATTCACATTATCATAAGTCTTCTCAATATCCAACTTACAAACAACTCTTGACTTTCCGGACTTGAGGTCGCAATTTCATTTGCAACAAGCACTCCATTAAGAATCTAATGCCTCTTAACAAAAACATTTTGATTATCCGAAATAAGATTCCCGATGACACCCCGGCTAACACCTTAGAAAGTAGCTTATAAATACACCCCATCAAGCTCATAGGTCTAAAATCCTTATATCCCGAACATTTTGCTTTCTTGGGAATAAGGCCAATGAATATGGAATTTAAGGCGACCACAACTTTCCCGTAAGAGAAAAACTTTGAAAACATCTCATCACATTGGTTTTACTCATCTCCCAATTGGATTGAAGGAAGGCCATGATCATGTCATCCGGTCTAGAAGCTTTATCCCCAACAATTAATAAAAGCTTTGGTTACTTCTTCTCCACAAAATGCATCTCAATATTTTCCCTATCATATTCAAGTAATAGAGGCAAACCATCAATTTTAGGTCTCCATGGTTTAGGTTCAATAAACAATAATTTGTTGAAGTCACTCATTGCACATTTCATATCGTAAAAAACATCAAAATGGGCCCCATTCACTATCACAAAAGGCATATAATTAAACTTTGTGTGAAGACTAACAAGCTGGATAGAAGAACTTAATATTATGATCACCCACCTAAAGATATAAAGCTCTAGACTTTTGTCTCCAAGAGATTTCCATCATTAAAGTAATCTTTGCCCAGTCATGTTTTGTTGAATATCATCACTTGAAAGGTCGAAAGATTCTTCTTTCGCATTCAAAGAATTGATCAATCCCAAAATGTTATGTTTTGGGCCTTGATACGTCTAGAAACTTCTCTATTCCGCTTCCTAAGCTTCTCTTTGACATATTTAAGTTTTTTAGCAACTAACAAAACTTGCAAAGCTCAATCAAAGCCTCCCCCACCACTCTCTAATAAGATCGGATAAACCCTCATAAATGTGCCGCCTCATAATTGAGTCACGTGTTCTCGAACCTAAAAGGGATTAATCCCCCTCTCCGACATTGTTGTCTCAAGACAAATAGGAAAGTGATCAAAAATAGGTCTAGGAAATCTACTTAGTATCATGTCCAGAAAATGCTCTTCCTAATCTACATCCACCAAAAAAAAGGGTCTAACCTTGAGCACAAAGAATTGTCATCACTCCTAGACCAAGTGAATCCACCCCCCTCTCCCCCGCGGTGAGAGATCTATCAAGACATAAGTATGAACAAAATTGTTGAATTCTACCACTACATTAGAAGGACAGATCCTCGTAAATCTAACATGACTATACAAAATTTCATTCAAATCCCCTCTTACACCAAGGACCCGACCAACCAACTCTAATGTTGTGCAACACATCCCACATCCTCAATTTATCAATTATTGCTTGTGGACCATAAACACCGCAAGTTAAATTACCATAAGTCATTTGCAAAATAAAGGTGATCGAAAAATCTCCGGAAGACAAAGAGACCAATTGAAAAAAATTTTATCCCACATCACCGGAATTCCTATAGTTGAGCCTATTGCCTTAAGAATAAAATACTGGAATGATTCCCCCAAATGCTTAAAATATATGAGAGTTGTGCGTCCTCAAGTTTAATCTCCTGAACGCAAACAATATTACATTTCCAATCCCTCAGAAAACTTTTTACAAAAACCCTTTATTACGATCATTTAAACCCCTCACATTCCAAGAAAGAAACCTAAACTTAAGACAACCATATCCAACTAGAAGCAGTAGATAACATGTCATAGATAACTCCAAACCTCAAGTATCCTTAACTCCCGTTGTCTCCTAATAGGCGGCGATGTTCTCAGCACGCACGCTAGGTTTTGGCATCACATTATTCTCAATTTTGGAAAGAAGGCGAATAATCTCATTTTCTTATCCAAAATATGCCACTCCAATATATGCATCAATTTGACTAAGCTTGGAGGCCACCCAATTAGAAACGTTCTCAGGATTGACATTTTCTTCATCTCATATATCACCAACAGAGAAGGATCCACTGCTCGAAATATGAAAGAAATCCACTACTAACGGTGATTGCAAATCATCCACTTCTGAGTGAGAAAGCATCGTAATCAAGGGCCGCTCATGGAGAACATTGTCACCAGTGTCATCCCTCGACCTCGTCTTGTAAATAGAACCACTAGGATGAGAGCCAACGCTCATAGCACGAGCATTGTGAACAACTTCTTGGGATAGTTCACCGGGAACAACTCCATACAAATCCAAACTCAAATTTCAGCTAAAAGTGGCGATGGAATATCCATAGACATAAAAGAAGTCAAGGCATTGATCGCCAAGGTAGGTGGTTGATCATTCTCATAGAATAACCAAGGCAAACTCTAAGAAGATGAAGTTGCCAAGCGATTAGACAAAGCATATGATGAGGTGAGAGAGTTGGTTGCCATACAATCCCTCATTGGAGAAATAATCACCTTCCTTCTTAGGAGTCACTAGGATTCTTAAAGAGTTGGCCGCTAATATCAGCTTCAAGTCATACGAGATCAAAAGAGGTAGCATCATTTGAAATAACTTGAATCCAGGGCGTGTGCATGTAACTCATCTGGAGGCCACAACACACAAACCTAACCATCAGCAACCGACCTAGGGAAACCCTTCTTATTACTGCCCTTATTACTATCACAAAACCTACCCCAACAGCTTCTACGACCATAAAAAACTTGGAAAATGGCTGACTAGAACCTCGCCTACCCCTGTCCATGTCAAATATATGTTTTGCTCTAGAAATAGAGTTGTATGCTCAATTGAAGTATGTTCTTCAGGTGCTTCAGCAACTTTCCTCAAAGGCAAAGCTGACATTAATCGAGAAAATAAAGGAAGCAGGCAAGGTGGTTTACCCGTATATCCACACTTAGAATCACACTCTGGAGATAGAAGTGGTGTAAGTGGAGGAAGACTTAAGACTTGGTTACACATTCGAAGACTTAAGACTTGCAAAATCTGCGAGACTCTCATCACCCACAAAGTAACTCAACAATGGAAAAATCAAACGACTAGCTTTCAGCAGCCGCAAACCTCTTGTCACCCCCTAATCATTCCAACAAACAAACAGCACGAAAACATAAAACCACCACTAAAGTAGAAAGAAAAGCACAAGACAACACCTATAGAAAATAAAACAGGCTAGCAAAACCGAAGTCAGCGTTCTCTGAAGAGAGAGGGAAAAATAAAAGCAAACGAAGTAACCTCAACAGCCTTCTGGCGACTTTCTGGCGTCGACAGCTAGATCACCGACGACAAAAGAAAGTGTCGGCGACCACAATGACCACCACAGGTAAAACAGAAATCACCCAAAGCTAGCTGATCTAAGAGTGTAAACAGCCCAAAAAAAAAAAAGGAAAACGCTGACAGCAAGACAGTGAGAGAGCTGAACAACGGAGGCTAAAAGTCCAGCGGATCAAGATGAACCTCAAGTACCTATGAGCTCATACAAAATCTCTCTCTCTCATATACAACAATGTCAAATATTCGTAAGTTTTGAAAATAGTCATGATCAAGCATTAGAAAATCAATCTACACCTTACTAATTATGGTTGTTCTACAAGATACATTATGAGAAAGGTGCCTTTATTAAACTCATAATCCTCAAGCAAATCATGGCACCTCTAAACGAACTAAAGACGATAGCAATTGAAGCAATTATCAACATCACAAAGAAAGATCAATTCACAAAAATTATCAATATCACATTGACTAGAACCAAAAAGTGACAATGTGTAAATACAACATTTATCAACATCACATGGAAAGATCAATTCACCACAATTATCAATATCACATTGACTAGAACCACAAAGTGACAATGTGTAAATACAGCATTGAAATGCAAATATAATTAGCATAGCAACACACATAGCAAACACACTGGCAGACCATTGGATTGGAGATGCCCTACTGACAACCACCTTCCCAATCCTATATGAATTGTCAATACAGAAGCATGAAAGTGAGTTCAATATGGGTTGGCATGATGGATTTATTGAGAACAGAACACTAGCCCAGATATTGAAATCAAGCAAGAGAAGAGAGATGAACTGAAGAAAAACTACCTGATTTGATGAGGGTACCAAGACAGAAAACTTTGACCCTCAGAGTCATTCCACAACTCAGAATAATAAAATTCAGTAATAGCTTGACCTCTTATCAGACATGTAATCAGTTCCAAGGTGGATCCTTAGCACACACTATAGTACTCTATACTTGGAATTGTTGCTCCCTAACTACTATCCCACCAACATAAAAAAATCTTTCCTTTCTTTCCAATCAAACAAAAAAGAAAAAACAAATAGGCCTGTGAAATAGATGAAATCAAGAATCATCTTTGTGGTAGAGTCCTTCTGAGAAGGCCTTTTCTGGCATGACACAATTTCTCCATCAATTCCCCACATTAATCAAACTCAATGTGTAACCAAATCTTTAGTGTGCTAACCAAACACATTCACATAAAAACTGTAACTTCAATCATTCAAATTGGAACCAAACATACTGAATAAGAAAAATATTCATCCCCAAGAACTGAATCAACCCGAGCACAGCCCAAATATCTCTGAACTCAACTGCAACGATGCCCTGGGGTAAAAGCAAAGAGCAAGGCTGCACCCACAAACAAAAAAAAAAAAAAATAGTTCAATGATCGGCACTGAAGAGAAATAAGAAGTAAAACATAATCAAATAAACCAAATTGCATGAACTAAAAAAGATGGAGAGGAATTTGGACGTACCTCCTGCAAGAAGGTGGAGCTTTGGTCCTGGCACCTTCACCCATTTGTCTCCCATCAACACCATTTACACCAGGAGCTGATATCTTATGGCCAAGCTCTCTATAGTCCAAGGAACGCATACCATTGTCCCCATCAGGAAAATGATACCTAGGACAGTCTGATGACCACCTTCCATTACCATCTTGGGTGCTCAATTGTGTAGATGATGCAGCTCCTCACCCACTTCTATTTACATCCAATCCAACTTCCCGATCTAGGACACTGTGCTTTTGAATGAAAAACATAAAATGCTGAAGGGAAGGGAACCAATTTAAAGCTAAAACACATGTCCTCAGTTCGTAATAGGAAGTGCCAACTCATCCCTAGATGCAGCATCCACATCAAAGTAGCTAGAAAAGTATTACACAAACCATTATAATTATCCTTGTGGGAATTACAAGCATCATGATTTACCAGTTTATGCACCTCATACAGAGGACATTTTCCACATTCAGAACAGGAAATAAACATCTGAAGATAATCACACAAATGCAAAGTGCCTTGTATCATCAAACAAGCATGTGAGCTCACCTAGATTAACTGCAAAATCCTTTGTGGTTCGGTGCAAGGTGAATCAAAATCAAATGCATTCCAGGTAGAAAACTAACTATATTTCAAACAAATTGAAAGAAAAATTGAAACACAGGCAAGTCAATAACACTAATCCAGCCTAGCTGCACTCAGAAAACCGTATCCGCTCTCCACCCTAACCGGAACATCGTCCCTCCCTCCTCCCGCCCCCACCCCCAAACATAAAAAAAGAGACCGGGGTTGGGGGGGAGGGAGATTAAAAAAGATAGAGGAAGATCTGGATATAGCAATAGTGAAAAATGACCTCATGACTCCAAAACCTAGGAATAGTATATATCCCAATTCAGATTGTATTATACGAGAAAGTTTTCCAAATAAAGCATTGTATCACATCATCCGTATTATTGAAATGCCTTACTAAAATGCAATAAATTAGCTAGAAGAACGTCATTAGGCTCCTATAAACATGGAACTTCATTTATCATGGCATTCAGTGGCTCTGAGTATTAATTGCCATTTAACCCCGCCAACTGAATCCATCTCAACAGTTATAGAGTATTACTTAATCAAAAAGGCATTTTCCAACTCCATATTTCATTCACAATTCCCCGATCATACACCATTCATTTCTTTCCATACTGAGCTATTTCCAGTTATTTACTTACAATTTTCTAACTCAAGAGCATAGTTAATTCTCAATAAGCAGCAAACAAAAGGTCACAGATTCCCCACACAATAGGAGGAGACGACAGAACTTCACAGAAAAGAAAAAAAATCCATAGCTGACAATCAAATTCGCAGCAAACAAACGAGTACAAGCTCAAGAATCCAAGAAGACAGAGAGAGAGATGAAAACAGGGGCTCAAGCAAACAACTTTTGGAAAAATTCCTAGCAAAATGAAGATCTGAAAGTCAAAATTTAAATTAAACCCAACTCATCATAACTAAGATGAGAGAGGTTTTACCATTTTTATTTATAACGGCAGCCTTCTTTGTCATCTCATCTGCGCATTGCTCTCCCACCCCCACCGCCAAATAAACCCCTCCCAGCAAAAAGGTAGAGTGAGAGTCCAGGGATGGAGAAAATAAATCATAATTAGAATTAAGCATAATTCATACTTATAACGGACATAAAGAGAGGGAATTGAAGCCAACCACATTAATCTCAATCGAACACCTAGGCTTTTGATTAGGGTTGATGACTCTACCTATCCCTTGCGGCCATGGATGTCCAACCGGCCGAATTGCTTCCATGGATGGGTTTATAGCCCATCTTCCTCCCTTCACACCCCTCCTTTCTCTGGCTTTGCGTTTGCTCCAAATCAACCCCTCCAGCTACCAGTGTAGCCTTGGCGCCTTTGGTGTTGGCAGTGAGGGTTCAGATTTGGAGAGAGCAAGAAAAGGAGCTCATATTTTTTGGGGGGAGACGAGGGACAAGAGAAAACTCCATTCCCCTATTTTATGGAAAGAAGGACATCACTCGGATTCTTCCCGCGATTTCCTCTGTACAAGTACAAGAGAAAACTCCATTCCCTACTTTTTTTGGGGGAGATGAGGGACAAGAGAAAACTACATTCCCCTATTTTATGGAAAGAAGGACACCACTCGGATTTCTTCCCCCAATTTCCTCTGTACAAGTTCAAGAGAAAAGGGCTTCCAAGATTTGCTTACTGCTCTTGCTCGGCACAGCTCCCAATTTTCATCAACCCTCCAAAGCAAGACGCATAAAATGACACAGAACCCCCCAAAGATATGTTAAAAGAAGAAAATATCCCGAAAAGCACCCAAAAATATCTACAACCAACATGAAATGACCATTTAACCTCAACTATAATTTTTTGAGAGAGCTTTTGTGAGATTTGTACCCAAATTGCCCCTAAAATGCCCTAGAATGACCAAAATGGGATGAATATCAAATCACCTCATTTGCTTTTTAAAAAAGTGATTTGAGAAGAGTAGCAAGTCATAAAAAATGGACACTCATACACAACCTCATTGCTTTCTACAGCATTATAGCTAGAGTAACCAAAAGGCTAAAACAACAAACCAGGTCACAAAAGTTCATCACCAGAATAAATAAAGTATCATCTGATATAAGAATTCAACAAAAACAAAATTGATTCAGATTCTGCTGGAGCACATGAACAAAAGGTATAATATTTCAGGGTTTTGCCAAAAACTGTCACCAAAGTACAAAAGGTGGAGCAACAATTCAAAAGGTAAAAATTAAATCAAGCAACTAAAAGCTCAGAAAAGGGTAAAAATATGCGGGCACAGCAAGTGAATCACATTGCAGTGCACTTGAACATAAGTAAACATCAACATCATCAAATTATTGATTGAATAAAGATGAAGAGAAGGAAAACTTACATAGGCACTGAATTCAGTTCTAAGTATACCAATTGAACATTAACATATTGTTCTCAGTTCATCTTCACATTGCCCACACCAGCAACAACTAATGAAGAATCCACACAACACTAGTGCATTGTCATTGTTTCTTGGGAAAATTTGTTTCCTGACTTTATCATGTATGTAAAAATCTATGAGTAGTATTCAGGGACAGCCCACCCAGATACCTTATCCTCAAAAATGACTCAACTACAGCTACTTCATCCTCATGTTCCCCACAAAAATTCCCTCTGTTTTCAACCAAAGTTGATATGTGAATAATATTCCTCTGGAAGCATCATCAAGCAGAAGAAGAGAAGAAGCGTCCAGTATATCCTCTTTGGTCTGCTGGCCCAGCCTCCCCTCCCCTCCTGTATGTTCTGTTCGTCCTGGAAATGTTGTAGCTCCTCTTGAACCTTCCAATCCTACATCTCCAGCTGATGTTGGATATCCTGAAGGCCTGGGCCCAAATGAACTTGGATATCCTGAAGGCCCGGCACTTCGGTATTCCATAGGACCAGATCTGCTGGTTGGCCCTGAATGTCCAGCTGACCCTGGGTACACTGACGGTGCTGCTGGCTCTGGATGTCTTATTGTGGGTCCAGGGAATGGAGCAGGTCCTGGAAATGGTGGACGCCCTGTGGAATTTTGCATCCCTGTATGCCTGCCTGGTGATGGTGGATATCCTGAAGGCCCAGGTGACTGTGTAGTTCCTAATGGCTCCGGATGTCTCACTGTGGGTCCAGGGAAGGGGCGGGTCCTGGAAATGGTGGATGTCCTATGGAATTTTGCATCCCTGTATGCCCATCTGGTGGTGGTGGATATATTGAAGGCGTAGCTGACTGTGTATTTCCTAATGGCTCAGGCGACCAGATATGTCCTCCTGGTCCTGCTTGCCCTGGATGTCCGATAGATCCTGCTTGCCCCGGATGTCCACCAACTCCTGATTGTCCCAGATGATGTCCACCAGGTCCTGATTGTCCTGGATATCCAATAGGTCCTGCTTGTCTTGGATATCCAATAGGTCCTGATGGCACTGGATGTCCATAACCATGAGGTCCTGCTTGCCCTGGATGTCCAATAGGTTCAGTTTGCCCTGGAAATCCACCAGGTCTGAGAGGCTGAAATCCAAGAGGTCCTGGTGGTCGTGGAATTGGTCCTGATCCAGCTGTTCTGGGAGGCCCTGAAGGCTGAGCACGAGGTTGCTGCCAATGTCCCTGCCTCCTCTCATCCAAAAGTCTTTCCATCTCCTCTCTCCGTCCCTCCTTTGTAAACACTTCCAATAGAAACTCTCGAAGTGAAGGAGTGACACCAACACCATATCTCATGATTTGGCTAACCATATCCATGGTCACATCAAATGCACCAAACCCACACAGCCCTTTAATCACGATATCATATGTAGTTGCATCAGGTTTCGGTTCCCTTTCCCCCATTTTTGTCAACAATTGCGCACATTCAACAGACTTATTATTCTCAATCAACTCAGTAAACCACCTGTTTGCATACAGTGGAATAACCCTCAAGTTAGCATCAACCATCCGGTTGAACATCTGCAATGCGTCCTCAATTCTCTCTTCCTTGAGATAAGCATCAATCAATGTTCTATATCCAGTTACATCTGGGCTCAATGATTTTGATTGGAGCTCAGCAAAGAACTTCTCTGCCTCCGAAGTCATTCCATGCTCAGCAAACCTGACAATGATATTGTTATAGCCAGCCACATCCATAGCAAAAGGCCTCGAACCCATCTTCGTTCCCACCTTCCTAAAAGTGTTAACAGCCTCATCAGATTTTCCCTCCTTGAAACACTCATTCACCATTATATTAAATGTGTCTGAGTTCACAGCCTGGAAATTAGGCGGGGTATGATTATCCAGCATGGAATCAAACAGTTCCCAAGCTTCCTTCTTCTTCCCATGTCTAAGCAATACCTCAAGAAGGACATTACAGGTGGCAGGAGTCATTTTAAACTGACGATCCAACAAGGACCTATACGATTCCATGGCCTCCTTTCCTCTCCCCCTCTTGAAAAACCACTCCATAAAAGTAGCATTTACAACACCATCATACACAAGGCACCTCTCCTTGAGCTCATCAAAAACTCATTCGCCTTATCAAAATCCTCCAAATCCAAGAACCCTTTAATCAAATTGTTATAAACAAGTGAATCCGCCCCAAGCCCCTTATTAAGCATCTCCCTAAGCATATCAACCGCCTCCCCAATCCGCTCCGCATCAATCAAACCTTTAGTCAAATGCCTATAAGTAACAGCCGAGGGGCCAAATGGGGCCTCAGCCAAAATTTTCCTATATACCTCAAGACCCACATCAACCTCTTCACGCTCACAATGAGTACAGATCAAAAAATTATACGAAACAATATTCGGCACGATACTCGACTGAGTGAAGAAGAACTGAAAGAGAGAGACGGCCTCATCATACCTCTTGGCGCGATACATGGCAGCAATAATGGCGTTGCAGGTGAAGACGGTGGGGCGAACGCGGGAGAAGACGGCATGGCGAGCAATGGCGGAGGCGTTGTCGAGGTCGCCAGCGCGAATGAGGGATTGCACGCGGTTGTGGAGGTTGAGGCGGGGGCCGGTGAGGGCGGAGGTGGTGTCGGGGAGTCTGGGGTCCGGAGGTGGGCGCGGCGCAGAGGGATCGCGGCGGAGGGCGTGGAGAGGAGGCTCAATCCGGAGACGCCGCTTGCGACGGCGGCGCTCGGCAGCGGCTTCTTCGGCGGAGGAGAAAGCAAAGGTGCGGAGTTGGAGGAGAGAGAGAGGCCGAGGGGGTTGAGGGGACTGGGCGGCGATGGTTGAGGAGAAAGAAGAGGAGCGGCGGAGGGAGCGGAGGAGCAGGCGGTACAGAGACATGGTTGGGAGCAGAGAGGGAGAAGAGAGGGAGAGAGTTGAGTTGGGGAAATGGGAGGCGTAAGCAAGGCGAGCTCGGACAAGACTTAAACCCTATTACTGTACTAGTTGCGATTGATTTTTACGAATAAAAATAAAAAATAAAAAAATAAATATATATTCCTTCCCTTTATGTGAGCTCACATTTTAGGTGAACACCTTTAATATGGAGCATTCAATGTTAATCCAATGCTTGATATTGAAAAGAAAAATTTTTATTTAAAAGAAAAAGGAAATTATTTTTTTGGCTCAGGAGTACTGGAATAGCTTTCATTTGCTCACTTTGTTATTCTCGCTCATCCATGTCTCACTCTCTGGCCTCTCTCTGTGGTTCTCACCTTGTCCAGTGGCCGGCCTCACCAGCCATGCCGCCGGGCTCTCCCTCCGCCGTCTTTGAGTCTTCCATCCCTCCCCACATTGCTCTTTTGCTCTTCTTCTCTTCTAGCTCTCTAGCTTCTCGTTACCCTCACCGTGGTTCTCGCCGAATCTCTCTCTTGCCGCTCTATCTCTCTGCCGTCGGGTTCTCTCCCGGCTCACCGACGACATCCTACCTCTTCCTTATGGCTGCGTCATCTCTCGCCTCCTGCTCTATTAAACTTCAAATCCTAGTTATAGTCATTCTATTTCCAAAGATGTGAACTTGTGTTAGGAGATACATCTCGTGTGCTTCGTTATGGCGATTATATCTCATCCCTAAAGCTATTTCGAGTTGCTTCGTTAAATTTTGCAAGTGGCTTTCAAGTCTAGGGAAGACCATTGAAAACTACTTTAATTGGAGGAAGCTCAAAAAGATGGGCTTGCACCAACTAAAGTAGATGAAGAGCTCGTTTATCGATCCTCTCTTTGTCTCTAACCACACCAAATTGTTTTTATTTTCTAGGTATGCGTTTATTACTCATCTTGTTTCTCTTTTGTCTTCATGTTGTGGATTAGAATCATTTTAATTTTTTCTGAATATGGGGCTTGTGGATGTTGGGTATTTTTTGGATTAAAATGGTTATAATTATTCCTTAGAATGAAAATGCAACAAAAATTTCTAAATTTTAGGCAAGATGAATGAATTTTGTGTTTGTCTTCATTGTTTGGATTTGAGTTTCGAATGATTTCGGCTTGCACTCGAATTATGTTTGCCTCGAAACCGTTGGTTGGCATTAATGAACTCCTTATAAAACTGTTGGTTGAGGTGGAATTTGGCAAACCGCATAAGTATTACAATTGTATAAGTGTAATTATCATTTGGCAAATATGAGTAATGATAATCAATTGAGTTTAGAATTTGGCAAACCAAGAGTTATGATGCATAAGTTGGCTTTGAACATTACTCTCTGTTCTCCTTTCCATATGAATGATTCAATTTCTTCACATATTGTATAAGCCTATTAGATCAAATGGAAGAGCGTTTGTGTCTCACAAAAGTTGTAGGTTCGATTCCTACATACGCAATGTTCGATCCCTCTTATTGTTGTATTTGTCTCGACTATGGTTTATGACCGATAACTTTGCTAACCCAAATCGAAATACGAGTAGAGATGGTCATATGTAATTATGCTATCTCGACTTTAGGACAATGCATATAACTTATGCCTATCTAGCAAGTAATATCATGGGAAGATATACTAATGCAAAACAATTTAAGGAAAATCATAGCACTTTCTCGATCCTTCCCATTCGTGAGCACCAATTCAGCTCAAGATCATATTCTGTCATCACGAATTTCAATGCTTGGTGATGTATCTTTCAGGGAGCTTAGGCCGGTGATAACCAACGAAGGATGATGGGGTGGCGGATTTAGATAATTGCTACAAATAAAAAAAGAAGAAATACTTTTGATGTATACTTCGGTGTACTCGAACTTATTTTGTGAAGTCAAACGTATGTTGTTGAACACTAATTGAAAGCTTGTTTCATGGAACAAGTAATATTTTCCCAATATGCTGGCTACTCTTCATAAGCTTGTAGGTTTTAGCTGGCTCCAACAAAGTATTTGTGGACAATGGGCTTCACCTTGTCCGCTCCGATTGCGAGCCACACGTTCTTCTCCACCTTCTTCACTATGACTCGCTTTATTCTCAAGGATTCTCGTTTCGCAAACTAGTCGCCGCACATCGAGAAATGACAAGACTAACTTACAAACAATGGCATTTTCTAGTGAACACCCTTTTATGAGCCCCGTATCTTACATTTTCTCAACTCTGCATGAGATTTTAATAGATAAGTTCAGGACTCGAATAAAAAGGGGGAGGGGGATATGGCTATGATAGTAAGAAAACCCGAGCTAGGAACCCAGTGCCCTAAAAACAATATGTGGGTAGACTACTCATAAGGACAAAAACTGTGTATGTTTCATGAATTGTGACAGGGATAGAGTCAACATACAAAAGCTATCAAGATAAAGAAATCTAAGTTAAAAAACACCAAAATAAGCATAATGGCTTCCTATAATGAACAAGGTTAAATAGGGCTCGAGAGAATCACAACCTGTCCTAATACAATCTTCAAAAGGAAAATTACCATCGTAACGATGATGTCTAAGAGAAATTAGACATCCCTAATCCTTGAAGCATAAGCAAGAAATGAACAGGTTTGCAGATACTAGATTGCACAAATAGCCTTACAAATAGCCTATATGGGATTCAAACCCATATCTCCGTGTACAATTACACATTGCTCTAACTTTGAGCTAATAGGCTAGAAAAAAAAAAAAAGATTGGAACACAGGCTATTTGTGCAATTTCGAACCTCGTTTTAGGACATTCATATGGCATTATAAGTCCCATCCAACTTGGTTTAATACAACCATTATTCCAAATTCTTAGCCAACACTTAAATTCACAAATAACTCCATTAACTACCTTGTCATTGTAATTGAATCTTTTATCCCAAACGAAACTCACATTTCAAAAAAATCCACATTGACAAGCACATAACATTCGGAGAAAAGCTCGGATATCCTCAATAAGCCAAGACATCACACAAAAACCCAAATTCATGCCTACAAATTCGTAATATTCAGCCCACGATCATTAAAAAATCAAAAAATGACTCCAAAATCGGACACTTTGCAGACATACCCGATAAAAAGTAAAAATCGAAGACAAAACCGAATTCTTTGAGCATGTATCGCCTAACACAATTTCAGCGAAGAATTCCGCTTCCGCACGAGAGAGACACAATTTCAACGATGTACAAGATAGATTCAACCAAACAAACCCAAACTAGCACAATTTCAACAAGAATTTTGAAGCATATTCGATCGAGAGAGCATGAATTATACAAAACCAAACTAATTGTCCCAAATTAGCGCAGACAAACCCATCAAACGGAAAGAACAAATTAAGCATGAATTATATAAAATCGTATATCCGATTTTTGGGGAGTAGGAAGAAAGAGAGAACGAACATGACTAAATGTAAATCTCCTCGGCAGCTGGGTGCTTGGACTAGGGATTACGGCCGGGAGAGAGGGAGAGTCCGGCGAGAGCCACAAAGGGATGCAGAGAGAAGAGAGACGGACAACGGCGACAGCAGACCGCCGACGTGTTCCAACGAGTCGAGAGGCGAGAGGGAGAGGGAATGTCGTGGAGTCGTATGCGAGAGCGAGAGAGAAGAACGAGACGAACCGTAAAGTAGCAAGGATTCAAGCGAGAGAGATACCGACGAGAGCGATTCAGAGCGAGAGGAAGGAAGGTGCCACAGAGAGGATAGAGAGATAAGAGAGGATAGGGCGGCGAGAGAGACGAAGCGGCCGGAGGTAGACGCCGGCGGAGGAAATCTGCAGACAAGAGAGAGAGTGAGAGTTAGAGAGGGAGAGAGAGCTTGGGAGGGCTGGAAAGAGGATGGAAAATGACGATGATTTTCCAGTCCTCCCCTCTCCCGAAAAATTTAAAAAAAAAATCAAAATTTCCTCTTTTAATCTCAACGAATTGAATCAAAATTTAATGGTTGAGATTAAAAGTGCTCACCTAAAGTTAGGGCTCACCTAAAGAGGAGAGCTCACTTGAACGCTTCCCATATATATATATATATAAAACCCGAAACTCAAACCGAACCAACATCCAAAATAGATGAACCGATTTTGACTCGAAAATTGAAATGAACCGACTCGAAATTGAACCGACCCGAAATGTAATGAACTCGATTAAGACCCAAACCAAAATAACCCGATCTAAAATCGAATCGACCCAAAATATAATTGAACCGATTACAACCTAAACCAAATCGGACTCCAAACTAAATCGGACCCGAACCCGAATAAAAGTGACCCAAACCCGAATCAATCCGAATTCAAATTTGACCCAACCCACATTTTTTGGTGGGTCTCTCGAGATGGACTTTTGTGCTTGTAGTGGTACAATTTTGATCGACCTAAAATCCTATTCAAGCTCGGTCCATTCCAAGGAATGGTGGTGGACTTGATAATATTGTATTGTATATGGCTAATCCGAAACCATACTCGAAACCCACCCGAACCGACATTAACCTAATTCGAACTAAAACCGATCCGAATTTGACTCGATCCGAAATTAACCCGAACCCGACCCGAAGTTGAATCGAACCGAAGTTAACCCGAACCAAACCCGAAAGAGATCAAACCAAACCGAACTCGAAGCGAATGACCCGATTTCCATATCCATATATATATATATATATATATTTCTACATCCAAATTCAACGGGAATCTAGATTGATATTCATTTCGCCTTGAAGATGAAGATAATGAGAATTGGGTGGCTATTCCGAGCTAGACACCGAACCTATTTCATATGATGGGGGTTGCCGAGTGTATTGGGTGTCACTCTACTATGCGCTATTCATGATGCTACCATAAAAAATACTTTATTTGAAGAATAAATAGATGATATCAATTGAGAACTAGTATTTAAATAAGACTTACGAATTATAAATTTGAACCAAGTAAAATTTCATTTAAATGTCTAAAATATGTCACATTATCATTAATCTAACCATCGATCCTAATTTTTCCTACTACCGATGAAACCCTACAGCCACCTGTCACATGCTCAATCGCCACCGCCGCACCGCTTGTCGGCAAACGTGGAACCAAAATCGACGACCGTTGTCCATTGTCAACCATCCATCGACGAGCTCTTTTTCTCCTAATGGTATGTTCTTGGACCCCGAAACAATAACCCTCCCTCAAAGAGCCATGCTCGTCGGCGACATCGAACATTTTTGGGATAGGGTTGATACTGCCCTTATTTTCTTGCAATTCCTTCGATATTTTGAATATCTCGGCGATAAAGCCGTAGAAAATGGTTGTCTTTTCATTTGACGAGATATAATTTGCGAATGGAAGCAATGGACAAAGAAAACCGTAAGTTCCCGTAAGAAATATATGAGGCTAATGGTGGTCAATTCATCACCATTGGCTTTAACAAGACACATTAAATTTTTCGTCCGACTGCAGTAATCCATCTGGTGATCGTCGTTAACCCCAAAGCCATGGTCGGTGGTTAGGTTTTGGGCTAGTAGCATTGTAACAAAATCATGGGGTGGGAGGGCTAGTGATTTTGGGTGGTGATGTGGATTGATCTAAATCATTGTTTGTTAATCAATGGCTACAATTGAAAGTTTTTACTAGTCAATTTAACCATGAGTCCTCAATGGATATCTTATATTCTTTTATATATATATATATATATATATATATATATATATATATATATATATATATATATATATATATATGGGGTTTTATAGGTTGACTTATAAGTTGCATTAAATAGGTGGGTTCAAAAATTGAGTTGAAAATTTTAATTATTTAGTTGACATAATTATTTATATATTTTAGTTTTCTATTATTTATTCATTAGCTTGGGTTATGAGTCAAAAATTGTTTTACATTCAAACAATTTGCAATTGAATCCACCAAAACAATATCCACAATCGAAAATACAATATTTATTTTTACTTAAAAAGTTAGACTTTAATCAGTCTATTATATGAAAAGTCTAAAAGTAATTTTTAAAAATGACGTTTTATTTATAAGATTATTTTTTTTATTTTTTAACATTCACCTAATAATTAAAATTGTTGAAAAAATATTTTCAATTAACTATTCATTATCATAAAAAATAAAAACTATACATCATTAAAGAATGTTTGACAATTGATAGGTTAAATACATAAAAGAAATCTAAAATTGTTTGTATTTGTAAAATTATGTTTCTATTAATAATTTTTAATAGTTAATATAATATGTAATATATAATATATAAAGTAAAAATGTATTCTCATTCTTTTGATTTTTATTGTTTTGTTCTTTTATTTCAATAGTAGTTACTCTATAATAAGAGTTGCTTTGGATTAAGTTTCTAAATCCCCTTCCAAACAAAAATCTTTCGATCTACATTTTTTTCAAAAGAAAAATGTTAAAATAAAGAATATAAATAAAGTCCAATATACATACATATTATACTATTATATTCGATACCATTCTAAGCCACTATGCTACTTGAAGACTCTATGCATGATTTCGTAAAATATTAATTGTAATATCAATGATCTATTAGTTCAAATGCAATAATATGTGTAATATATTTTAATTATGTGAATAATATTGAACAATAAAAAATTCACAAACAGTGTAAAGCATGGTATAAAACCTAATTTTATTATATTTTTTTAATTTTGTAATTTTATTTTTAAATCATAAAAAAGTAATTAGACTTTTTTTCTTTATAATAAAAGTGATAAATGCACCGAAAAAATAAGAAAGATATATAAATTTAAATTTTACAAACTGTTACATTTATTTAAATAATGATTTACTCATTCAAGTATAAAGATGATGAAAATAAGTGAGGAGAAATATATATTAAAATAAATAAATAAATTGGTAAGCATGTATATTTAAGGAATTTTTATACTCAAACTAACATTAAAAAATTATCAATTATTTAGATATTGAATCAGATTACAATAAAGTTATATACATATATATATATATATATATATATATATATATATATATATATATAAAGACGATGAAAATAGGTCAGGAGAAATACATATTAAAATAAATAAATAAATTGGTAAGCATGTATATTTAACGAATTTTATACTCAAACTAACATTAAAAAATTATCAATTATTTAGATATTGAATCGGATTACAATAAAGTTATATATATATATATATATATATATATATTAACATGATTTTAGAATAAAATATTAGAGTAACTTAAACTTTAATAAAATAATAATAATAAAAGATGAATATGAACTAAAAAAATAATATAACACAAACTTTAAAATAAAACTTGAAAATTGTAAATAGAATACTTACAATATTTGTGACAGTAAATAAAAAAATTTGCATAAACAAAATTTGAAACTAGGGTTTTCAAAATACAAAAGAAGTAATACACTTTAGTACTCTTTGAATTATCTCATGAAAAACTGATATCTTCACCTAATGAAAGAACATCCTTATATAGCAAATGTAAGGAATTTTTTAGGTAAAAAGGACATCATTGTTTGAAAAACAAATTGTCTTCTTTCTTGTTTTATCATGGTAACTTTATGTCATAACTTCACGTTCTTCTTCCGAAACTCATGCTCTTATTTCTTCTTTATGTCACATTTTTTGATAGCCAAATTGTCTTCTTCCTTCCTTTTGTCATATCTTCCGAAAAGGTTATGCAATAGGATAAAATAAGATAAAATTACAGTAGTCTAAGATTTGTAAGTATTCCGGATATGTAGATGAACCGTAGTAAAATTCCCTTAACATTCCCGCAAAGCAGCAAAGGTTAGAAAATGACTTTTACTTTTGCAAGGGGTAACATGTGGGCTCTGTTTTTTTTTTTTTTTAAATATCTCAAAGGGGTCTTACGAACAAGGACCTCCAAATGGATCAAATTGTGTAGAAGATGTCGTAGAATCAGCATCCTCATCATTGTCCGAATTTTCTTGTGCCATAAGCTTTTGTAAATAATTTTTTCGAAGTTCGGATTCATCTTTAAGGATTTCTAAAATATCACATTACTTTTATGAGAAACCTTTTGAATGAGATTTTTACGACCCTTTGGTATTTGAAGAATTTTCCTTTTTTGTCGGAGTAGACTGGATTAATAAAAGATGATTCAAGCTTGCCGGATTTTGATGCTTCAACTGGGGTAGGTTAAACAACGTATATTTCTTTGTTTTTGTCTTTAGAAAATGTCAAACATTCTCCTTACTGCAGAGTGTAGTCTTATACTCGGCCACCATCTAACCTTTTAGATACGGACCATTGAAAGTGGATAAGGATTCTCGTAGGTAATTTTGAAATTGGTATTCCCAACTAAAAATTCATGCAACATTAAATGTCCGAAAGAATTGTACTTATTTTGCAAAAGGATCAAAAGTGAGCCTTTGAGCCATTGATTCCATCATTCTCTAGTTTCTGTTGGCAAAATAGAGGAAGTGGCACCAAAAAGGGTCCACCAATGATAGAACCATAATAGAAAGTTTGTAATGCAAGTATCATGAAAATTGAAGAATTAGAGTGGACATCTCGGTTTATAGAGAAACACTTTATACCAAGCTATTTTGTAGTTGTAGTTGTAAGATTGTGGTTGATGGGGGATAGAAAATTGTCTCTCTTCAAATGGATTCTTCCATTCATGGGAACCGATAACTTGTCGAATGATGCATTGGGAATAAAGTATGTAGTTATGATTTATTTTGTCTTTTGTATGGGTAAAGTCAATTGAATGCGAATCCACAAGAATAAACTCGTAGAATCGTCGGTCCTTTTGAGGATGGTCGGTATGATAATGGAGATTTGCAAAACTTTGTTGGATAAATTGTCGGATAAGATCATTGGATGGAGAGGATTTATAATTTGTAAGAAACAAATGTTCTGTAAACTTAACATGGTATTGCGTAGCGATAGGATTTGTAACAACGGTTTTGTAGGGTAAAGGAGGGAAATTTGTAAGGGAATGGAATTTGTCTTGGACTGGTATTTTGATATCTTGAAAGGTTCATAGGTGAGAAACCAACTGGTAATCTTCGGCCTTTTGTATACCTTTTCCCTTGTCCTTCTATTTACTCATAGTGACTCCAAAATTTTTGTCTTGTCACTCTTTCCTTGTAAAAACTCTCTAGTAAGAAAATTTAGAAGTGAATTGCTTTCTCCTTTAATAAATTTTATTTTGAAATTAAAGTAAGATAAAATTGTTTGCCATCCGGCAAAAATTTGTTTAGAAACCAAATTTTTAATATCCTTTTGTAAAATATCTTTGGCAACTTTATAATCAATTCTTAAAAGAAATTTTTTATAGAATAAATCATCTTGAAACTTTGAAACACAAAGAACAATAGATAAAGTTTTCTTTTTAATGGTAGAATAGTTTTGTTGAGGACCGAGCCATATTCCCGAATGAAATCGTACAATTTGTTCTCTTTTGTCGAACTTGTCATTTTTTGCTTGAATATACCACCATATCCTATATCGGATGCATCTGTTTCAGCTATCATATATGCATTTGGATGAGGTATGCTAAGACAAGGTAAAGATTTAACTCTATGCTTAATTTATCCGACTACTTCGGCATGTTGTTTTGTCCAGGGAATGAGTTTCTTTCTAAGTCTTCTAAACGGAGGAGCACATATCTGTCTTAGATTTGGAAAAAATAAGAAATATAATTAAGACAACTTAAAAACCTTTGCAATTGTTTTTTATCTTTTATTTCATCCGAAAAGTGATATCATGATAGGTTTTATGGTTCCTCGGTAAGTGTCATGTCTAAGAAATCTTATTTTTGTTTGAAATAAAATCATTTTTGAAGTTGAAACTAATCCATTTTTCTTAGTAATATGTAAGAATATTTGTAAATGTTTGAAATGTTGAACAATGGTTTTGGAAAAGACCAGGACATTATCAATGTAAACAATAATAAAAGAGATATATGGGTTAAAAATGTCGTTCATAATATTTTGAAATTCGAAGGAGCATTTTTTAATTCAAAGGGCATAACATTCTATTCATATATAGTGCCCGAATGGAACAAGAAATGCGGTCTTGTATCGATCGACTTCGCAATTTGTATTTGACGAAGTTGGATTTCATATCAAATTTTGAAAATATTTTAGCATCAAATACCGAATCTATTGGAAATAATTCAATAATGTACTTAGTAAATCTCTTTTATTAGGAATCAAATACCGAATCTATTGGAGAACTTTATTGAGGTGTTTGTAATTGATAATGAGTCCGGGAACTCCACGTTTCATTTTTGCAACATTATTAACATAGAATGTAGGACAACTCTAAGGAGACTTTGGAGGTCTAATGAGTTGTTTGTCTAAAAGGGATTGAATTTCACTTTTACAAGGTTCTCGAGAAGCTCTAAATTCATTTGAGTTAGGCGAGCTTTTGTAAGAATAACTCTTTCATCAAAATCTTTTATATATCTTTTATATAAGGTAAGGAAACTATGTGCTTTTTTCTTTCCCGTAAAGCATTAGGAACATCGGAATATATTTGTTTCTTTATGATTTATTCTAAATCAAGAATTTTTTTTTCTGAATTGAAGGATTTTGCAACCGGTCTTCGATCTTGAGATAAGAAATCTTTTCTTGTAAATGGGTAATTGTAGTTTGCTTATATTGTAAACTATTAATTTGTCGGAAAATAGAGGAAATTTGTAAAAGAGAGACACCTCTTTTGCTTAGCAGATGATAAAAATTTAAAGAAAATTTGTTTACTCATAATGTTAGTGTGCACTCTTAATTTATTAACATAAAAAGGATAAATTTGAGTGAGAAATGGAGTACCAAGAATGAGATCATTGGTAATATTGTCAACGATTAAAAATATATTTTAAAAACAATAGTCATTGTTTTGGATGTGTCCTTTATTTAATTTATATTTAATATTATTATTTTCTAATATTTTCTATGCAGGTTTTTGCAAGTTTTTACGTCGGTGAAATTTCTTATCTCACCTCTCAAAATCCCCTGGAAGGAAGTGGACATTACTGTTCACTTACTATTAACAGGGACATATATTCATGAAGGATAATAATCCATTGCTACTACCATGTGATGAATTATTGTATGAAGATAGGAAGATGCATGCCTACTATTTTACACTCAAGTTTGTCGGCAAAATAATTCAAGCTACTTGCTCAAGATAAGGTGACTCATCATCCACTATTCAAGATAAGGTGACCCATCATCCACTTGCTCAAGATAAGACGACTCATCAACCATTATTCAAGCTTTGTCCAAATCAACACTATTTCAATAATGCAAGCATTATGGAAAGATATTTTCAAGATGATTCCATTCAAATCAAGGATTCTCATCCGTCCAAGTGTTCACTTGTAATTCAATATCATATTCTATAAATAGGCATCCCTTAGTGCAATAGAAGACATCTCTTGCCTCTTACAACTCATCGCTTATCATCAATCTTTGTAAACACTCTCCTTATCCTCTCAAACACTATCCAACCCCTCTCCCGAAAGCTTATATTCCAATCTTCCGTACAAGTTTCTTTTGATTCAATCAAAGTAAGTTTTTGATTTATCATCTTCTTTATTCCAATTACTCTTATTTAATTGTTTTCAATTGCTCTGTTTTAATCTTTTGTTTTGTAAAATCAATTTGTTAAATTAATTTGTCACCCCGCTTCCCCGCTATTCAACCATACATAGTCCTCGAGCTTCATCCCCGAGCTATAGATCGATCTTATCTCCCATTGGTATCGGAGCCAAGTCCGTCTATTTAGTCGGTTGTTGCACCGTAGCTAGCGTTGGTCACTGTTGGTCGACCCCATGTTATCCGTTGGTCAGCCGTGTGAGGTGGTCCCGATGAGGGTGGTCCTGGTGGTCCCGGTGGTATTTGCGTAATTGCTCGCTAGATATTCAAACAAAAGCTCGGATAGCCTCTTGGCTACGAGGCTAAGTTTAGGTAGTAGTAAGAGTACTAATGTGGTCAATAGCGGAGAAGTTAGCCGCCAAGTTGATTTCTCAAATTGGTCTATTCCAAAACAAAAGATAGAAACTATCTATCAAATAGGCAAGTTTGATTTCAATACTGCTTTGTCAATAAAAGATCATGAAGAAACTTTTAGTTTAGACGAAGAATTCCAAACTATTAAGTTATTATCAAATATTGAAGACTCGGACTATTCTTATATTACTTTCCGAGTCGGATCGTGGACTCGGACTCGTATAGTCATTTCCGAGTTCCTTCTAGGAATCAGATTTGTATAGAGTCTTTCTCTGTTAAAGTTTTGATTTCAAGTCATTCCATGCATCTTTGAATGTTTTCTAAGTGATAGAACTCGGATCGCTCCGATTGACTCGGATCGCATTATTAGATTCTCGAGTCTCATATATCACTCGGACATACTCGCATGTATCGAGATCATTCACACTCGATATTCTTGATCCGACTTGAATATGTTCTAGTACAACCGAAATGGAATTTGAGTTATTAGACTCGTAAAATTCCTATTCGTTTCTCGACCCGTATAATTATTGCTTGAATATTCTATTTATTATATTATCTCGCGTCTAACCTTGGACCAAAGTATTTTATACTTTGAGAACCAAAGTTGATTTGCTTTTGTAGATTATCCTGCTCAAAGTAATCATGACTTTTTAAGCCGCAAAAGCAACCGGCTTCATATGTCAAAATCACCAGCCAAAAAGAGCCTTTTCCGCTTCTAGTCAAAGCCCCATACACTCGCGTCGAAGTCGTCCGCTTCCAAAATTGGAAATTTGAAACGCCATACTTAACGGTGGCCTGCACCTTACTTTTCGGACTACGCCGGTGGTTTTGGGACTTCCCAAGAAGGCAAGGACCGTTACTTCAACGTTTATACTTCAACGGACATTTTCTCGCATGACTTAGAAAATCTTCAAAAATAGTCACAACGGACTTCCAACTAGAAGATGGACGTAATGGCTACTTTGCCCGGTCATCTATAAAAGGAAGCCATCATACAAGACTTGAAGACACAAGAATCGTACATATTGTTAATACACGAACTTGTGCAAAGTATTTTGTATTCATTCTCGGTCTTCAAACTTACAACTCCTACTTTGTAATTCTTTATATTCCGAGTTGTAAGATCTTGTACTTAGTTACAAACAAACTCATCTTACTTTCCGAGTAAGGGTCCCTTGACTAAGCCGTAAGAGTTAACTCAGCTTAGTTGTCCCTAACTCGTAAAGGTTATCTCAGTTAGGAAGTACCGGATCGGATAAGGGAACTTCGAGTCTAGGAAAATATTGTAAGAGTTGTCTAAGGGAGCAACTCGGGTTCGATCAAGTTCACGGTATTTTGTGGACTCAAAATAGTGGATTTGACTTCGTGCTTGGATTAGCACGGTCCGTGGTTTTCTGCCCCGGGAGGGTTTCCACGTAATTTCGTGCATTTACTTTCCGAGTTCATTCTAGACTCGGATCGTCTTTCTCTTCGCATTCTATCTCGAACCCATATTCTCGAGTTATTATTTTCTCGACCCCGTGCGGACTCGTAATCCATTTCCGCTTCTATTCCGAGCGAAAGAATTTAATTTTCTCGAAATCCTTCATCACCCTATTCACCCCCTCTAGGGTAACTCTGCCTCTCCACGAGCAAACCTTCAAATATCTCTATTAAAAAATATAAAGAAAAATACGGATATATTCATTTTGGTATGATTCAAATAGCACTCAAGCCTTTAACAAGATTAGGATTAGATTGTCCTATATTCATGGCTCTTAGAGACAATAGATTAATTAGATACAAAGATTCATTATTAGCAATGGTTCAAACTAATATATGCAATGGTCTTATTTATTTCAATTGTTGTCCAAATTATTCAGTAGATCTAAATGATCCCTGGATTCTTGATACATTAATTCTAGATATTCATCTACAGAATGATTCAAAAGTATTATTCAGAGAACTTTCAAGAAATTTCTCTATTACTTATAGAGTTTATTTCAAGTTATTATCTTCTCAACTTAATCCAAAGTGTCTATTAAAGCCTTCTCTAGATGAAACAATTTTATTAAAAATTGAATCGATAACATTTCAACTTTTACTCCTAAATTATTAAAGTGGAATGAAATTAGTATTCCTCAAGAGTTTATTATTCAAAATATTAAGCCTCCAAGGAATATTGCTCAAAAGAATATTCAACAAGTAATTGAAGAGTCCGATGGCAGAGTATTAATAAGATTTAATTCTATTAATGAAAGATCCTTTTCTTCAAGACTTTCGTAAAAGAGAGATCTTCCCCGATCTTCATTTTCTATGCCTTCAAGATCTACTAATTATGATTATTTAAAAGATAATCAAGTAGAAGATTCTGCTTCTTCCTAAAAAATCTATTACAAATCCCCAATAGCGTAACCAATTGATAAAGATAATTCTTCAATAGGTTTACCTACTCCTTCAACTATGCAACCTCCTCCATATTCCTCTATTAATGTTATTTCAAAGCCCTTCGAAATTAATAAAGATTATTTAAGAAAAGATTTCGACTCAATTGAGAATAGAGATAAAAAAGACTGGTTTTTATCTCATTTCGATCTCAAAGCTCAAACATTCATTAGGCAAGAATGGTATTAAATAATGGAAAGATTTGAATGTTATATTCTATTCTTTACATGGTGGACCATGTTTGCTCAAGAAAATAATCTACTAGATCCTCATGGTATTAAAGAAATTAATACTAATCAAAATCTTAGCAGAAAATAGACTTTATTAGGTGGAAATATATTTCATTCTATAACTCCTTCTTTGCAAGAGATTTTGATCCCTACGGATCAAGATCATATTCCTCGCCGCTCCTTTCAAAGTAGGAAGAAACACTCCGGATAATTCTCAAGTAGAATTAGAAGATATTAAAAAATTTTATCTTCAAAATAACTACACTAATCAAGTATTACCTACAGTTTCTCAACAGGTTAATATGGTTTCTACTCAAATAGAAGTAATATCTAAAAAGAAGATATTGATTTATTATCCAAAAATTAGAAAATTTAGATTTAAATAGGGATTCAACTAAACCAGGATTTCTTAATGATATTTCATCTCCTCTTATTAAATTCAATCAGAATAAAAATTTAGAAATTCCAGACAGCCCATTAATTAAGCAAATTGATGAAAAATTAAAACAAGCAGACTAGTTCAAGTAATACTCTAAATGTTTTAGATATTTCTCAAGAAGATCAAGAACTAACTAATATTAATGAAATCTTCAACAAAAAAGAAATTTCTTATTACTCTAGAAGTACTCCTCCGGATCTTCAACTTGAATCAATTAAATCAATAGTAACCGAAGCTTTTGACTGTGGCTCCATCTATGAATGGAATCTAGATGGAAAATCCGAGCATGAAGCATTAATTATTCTCCATAGGATGATGATGGCTTATGCTGCCTACACATCCAAAGGTGCTCCGAAACTCAAGCCTTTGATTTACTAATTTCAGGTTTCACAGGATCCTTAAAATCTCGGTGGGAAAATTACATGACGTACGTAAGAACGTCCGAGTATTAAAAATCATAAAGAAGCGGTTTACACCTTAATCCATACAATAGTTGTCAATCTTCTAGGCACTCCAAAAGACATGTTAAGTGGTTAAGAAATTTTATTGACTAATTTAAGATGTCCTACTCTAGAAAATTACAATTGGTATAAAGATACATATTTTACATATCTACTAAAAAGGCAAGATTGTCGCTAGCCCTATTGGAAAGAAAAATTCATATCAGGATTACCAAATTTATTCTCTCAAAGGATATGCAATAAATTAAAAGAAGTTACAGGACAAGATCCAATTCCATATGATCAAATTACATTTGGTCAATTATTAGGATTTATTAAAAAGAAAGGTATTTCATTATGTAATGAATTAAAAACTACAAGCAAGGTATTCAACAAATAAAGTTGCTACGCGAAAAGAATTAGGTTCTTTTTGTGAGGCCTTTTGTCTTCCAAAGGTAGAAGCCCCATCTGTTCAAAAAAGAAGTACAAATCAAATTAATAAGAAAAAACAATTTAATCGTACTAATAATAATAAAGCAAATACTCCTAATACGACTCCTAAGAAAAATACTCCAAAAAAGAAAACTACTAATAAAACTACTTGTTTCAAATGCGGAAAACCAGGTCATTATGCAGAGAATTGCAAAATGAAAGAAAAATTAAATGAAATTTGTAGTGATAACCATGAAATTCAAGAAAAGATTATTTCCTTATTCGAACTCAAAGATACTCCGATTAATTCGATAATTCATCTTCTGATTCTGAAGACCATTGTCTTTATGAATTAGAAAGCAATTCAAGTGATTATTCATCTGGTAATGCATCATCAAGAATTTGTTACAAATGTATTAATATGATTAATACTACCAAAAATGAAAAATAATTTTTATTAGATTTAATTGAACAAATTCAAGATCCTGAATTAAGAAAAGCTTATTTAGAAAAACTCAAAAGAATTTTAATAAAAGAAGATTTATTAAAAGCTATTCCTCCTAGCTTCAGTATTAATAAAATATTTGAAAAATACAATACTCCAAATATTTTAAAAGTAGTTAATATTCAAGACTTAAAATTGAAAATCAATAATCTTAAAGATCAGATTAAAGAAATTAATCAAAATTTATGTTCTCTCCAAACAAAAGATTTAGAAATAGAAGCAAGACTAGCATTAATTGAAAATAAATCAAGTACTTCAAACACTAATGAAGATAGTCCAAGTTCTTCTAATCAACAATTTATTTCTACAATTAATCATATTAAATATCAAAAGTGGTATATTTATATTACTTTAAAAATTAATGATGACTTTGAATTCAATACAATTGCTCTACTAGATAGCGGTGCGGATCAAAATCGTATTAAAGAAGGATTAATTTCATCAATATATTATGAAAAAACTAAAGAATGACTCGCATAGTGCTAATAGAACAACACTACAAATTGAATACAAATTATCAAATGTTTATGTATGTAATCAAAGTTATTATTTCAAGAACACCTTTGTCCTAGTCGGGGATATAGGTCAAGAAGTTATTCTAGGTACTCCTTTTATTGCTCAAATTTACCATTTCAAAGTTGATCAATTTGGTGTTCATACCTGATTCATGAAAAATATATTTCATTCAAGTTTATATCTTCAATGCTTTCAAAAGATTATCCTTTAAAAAGCATCCTTTTATTAATGTTATTTTTAACAACAATTCTTTCTTTTCAGCTTTCAATATGAGTCAAGATAAAGAAAGAAATATTCAAACTACTCATCATTATGCAGTCAAGCCAGTCACTCCTCAATTTTCAATTCCTATGACAAACTCATTTCAAGTTCTCGCATGGTCAAAATTTTCCTCCATTAACCTATGCTCAAGCTTCCTCAAAATTTCAAAATCCAACAATTTTAAACTCTTCTTTTGATTCAAAATATTTTACCAAACCTACTAAAGAACATGTGGTCTATACCAAGTATAGAACACCACAAACCCTCCGTCAACTCAATAAATTTGTCAAGACCATATTCATTCAAGAATGTTATTTTATTAATGACAATCCTCATAAAACCGTAACCTTTTATGAGTTCATTCTGGTAGATTCAAAATCTGCTGAAATTCAAGCACGGTCCGGACCGTACAAATCCGAATCAAATAGCCTATTCAAAACTAAGAATCCTCAAAGTTCTTGAAGACTCGGACATCTGCTCAAGTACTTTTCGAGTTGTATAAAAGAAATCAGGTATAACAATCTCGTACCTATAGAGTTTTGATTCCAAGGCATTCTCTCGTATCTCGAAACTTCTTTGAGTAAAATGGTATCTTCTCTAAGTGATACAGCTTTTACTTCCTATATTTCTTGTTTATCCGTAAGTGACTCGTAAAACCGATTCTTTGTTCCGAGTCCAAAGATCACTCGATTTATCGCAGATTGAGTGGACTAGTGTTTCACCTTCTCTCACTCGTAATCGACTTCGGTTATAAGTTCTATTTTGTTATAGTCGTATTTCTAGTCGGTTTCATGCTTAGTCTATATCAAGTTACTTCACTCTAATATTCTTGATCGAACTTGATTCTTCGCTTAGACTAAGTCGATGGAATTTTGAGTATCATGGATATTGGACTCGTAAAATTCCATTTCGTTTCGACTCGTATAATTAGTTGTTTAATTATCTTAACAATTTTATTATCTCGTGTCTAATCTTGGACCAAAGTATTTTATACTTTGAGAACCAAAATTGATTTACTTTTGTAGGTTATTCAAACGAGGATACACCTTTTTCAAACCACAAAAGTAACCTAGCTTCGTAACGTCAAATCACCAAGCAGACATGGCTTTTCACCTTCTCTCGCTTCAATCCCAAAAGATTGTGTCGTAGATGCCTGTTTCCAAATCTGGAAAACTGGAACGCTAAGCTTAACGGTGGTTTCCACCTTACCTTTCAAGACACCGCCAGTGGTTTTGGGACTTCCAAGAGAGTTAAACCGTTGTCTAACGTTCACATTACAACGGATACTTTCCGAGTGACTCGTAAAGCTTCTACCAACGGAATTGACTCTTACTCGGATACTCGGATGCGGTGAAGAGAATATTCGGATATCTTGCAGGTACTCGAATTGACTCTTACTCGGATACTCGGATGCGGACTATGCAGGATACAAAGTTGATCGAAAGAGCACATCCGGAGCTTGCCAATTTCTGGGTCAATCCCTAATATCTTGGCACTCAAAGAAGCGTAACTCAGTAGCTCTATCAACTCGCTGAAGCTGAATATATTGCAGCTGGAGCTTGTTGCGCTCGGATTCTATGGATTAAGCAACACTTGAAGGATCTTGGATTATTCCTCAACTCAATTCCAATCAAGTGTGACAACCAAAGCGCAATCAGCATCACCAAGAATCCTGTCCAAGCATTCGAAAACAAAGCATATCGAGGTCGGATATCACTTCTTACGTGATCACTCGTAAAAGGTGATATTGAACTTGAGTTCATTCCTACTAATCTTCAATTAGCCGATATCTTTACTAAGCCTCTTGGTAAAGATCGGCTTTGCTTTATTCGGAATGAGCTTGGTATGTTAAATGCTTAATTATATGCTATCCATTGCATATTTTTGTGTTATGTGTTTTTCACTTTTAATAACCATTAGCTTAGTTGATTCAATGATACTGGGCTGGTAGTTATTTCGTGTTTCGAGTCACTCGAAACCAATCCGAGTCAAACTCGGACGTAGAGAAACTTGGACTTCAAATTTTCCGAAACTATCTCTAGAACAATGGAGAGTTTCGGATCATATTTTCAAAATCTTTCTCTCTCTCTCTCGAGCGCCGTGATCGGATATTAGCCGTGGATTTCTAACCGCTGAAATCTTAACCGTTGAAGAGAACCGTCACACCGGTCTTCGGTGATCGATGGACAAGCCGAGTCGAACGGAGTTATACTTAACGGATAGTTGACGGGCTTCTATTTTTTATAAATAGCGCCTATTCATCTTCGTCTCGGTATTCTACATTCCATTTCTCTCAAACGAAACTTTTCGCGGAAGATTTCTACATGAACAAAGTGATCTTTGAACTTCGCAAGCGTCAAAAAGCCATCTCTCGTAAGTTTCAATCGCTCTCATCTTTTTCTTCTACATCTTTTTTGTCTCTTTTCTTCTACCTCTCCTTCTCTTCTCTACTCGAAAGTTTCATCTTTCCTTCCTTCTCTCAAAATGCTTAAAAGAGGAAACCATCCCGACTTCTAGGTCTCCTTCTCTTCCAAAAAGCCTCGCACCAAAACGCCGTAAAGCTCAACCCCTTCCAAACCCATTGTCACCCAAGCACCTTGGCTGGACGACAAGTTCTTTCCAACAACCAAATTCTCTTGGTTGGCTCACATTCAAACCACCGGAGCATACAACTTCCTGTGTTTCAGCGAGTTCATCTATCCCGAACTCGTTTCGAGTTCTATACTCACCTCTCCCACTCCGAAAATGTTCTAACCTCCGTGGTTCGAACATCACCGTTCGCATCAACATCTCTCTCCTCCACCGCTTGTTCAAGGTCTCCTCTCTCGTCTTGAACAAGTAACCCCATTCCGTTCATCGAAGTCGCCGACGACTTCTTTGACAAGTACGCCAAAGAGTTCCCCGAGTCCCGAAAAACTTTTCGTGACTCGCTGAAGTCGAAGCTCGCTTTCGTGCTTTCGCTGATGAGAACTTTTTCTCACAAAGCATTCCAAGCAAGGAGAACCCCAACTCCAAGCACCTCAAAGCTCTCTTTGACATTCTTGAGGGCTACGAAGTAGACCTCTTCCCTCCATCATTGAGCAGTATGGCCGCGTGCCAGCTCAACTTCAATCAAAGAAGACCACCTCCCTTCCTTTTGGTGCTCTTCTCACCCTTGTCTTCAAACAATTCCATGTTCCTCTCCCCTCGCACCCAAACGTTGTGTCCGAGGCCGCCGTTGTTGTTGGCAAAAGGAACTGCAGGGTATGGATACCAGGAAACTAACCCCGGTGTCCGGGTGCATAACTCGAATCGAGGCCTCCCTCTCCGCCTCGGACTCAAAAATCAACCCCTCTCTCTCTTCCCTCTCCACCTGGTGGTGCTTCCACCTCCGATGCCTCCAAAACTCTCTCTCGCTCTCTTGTCCCCCTTTTTATGGACAAGATCAGCTCCGTGTCCTCTCGTTTTCCAGGACACACTCGGTCTTTCAAACTTGTTCTCCAAAATCGACCATCAACCAAAAGACCTGGTCAATCCCAAATCCGAGAGCAGCAGTCTCTAGTTCTTGAGATGAGGGAACTGGTAAAGGAGCAGAAGGAGCCGGTCGAGCTCCTCGGAGAGAGAAGGTCCAAGGCGGCTCGAGACCATAGTGACTCGGACGCGTCTCGAAGCATCTTCGAGCCCGAGTCCGACCTCCTCGGACAGTGGGATGAAGAAGAAGAAGGCTGCAGATGCCGAGGAGCCTACGGCCGAGGCAGTCCATCCGGCAAGGGGAGGAACACCAAGAAGAAGCAGTAGGAACCGCCGAGGGTCGACCTACTCCACATGCTCGGATAGTCAGTACTCGGCTCGGACAGCGAGCCTGGGTGGGTCGAAGACCTAGGCTGCACCGGCGGGTCGACAGAGCAGCCCCTCCAGCCTACCGAGGTTCCAAGGGAAGAACCCTCGATCCACTCACTTCGGGCCAGCCACTCGGAGCCGAGCCCCGACGATCATACCGGTTCTCCCTCCGTCGCGCTCAAGCACATCGTCAAGGTCATATTAGCGCCGGCGAACCTCCACTCCCTCCGCCTCCACTCGAAATCCTCCTCTCCCTCATAGGCGCCATGCACCGTGGCACAATTCCAAAGTCCGCCGATTCTTCTTTCCGAGAGATTTTCATTTCATTTTCTCTCTTTTGTCCGGACATCTAAGTTGTACTAATTGTTCTTTTCTTCCCTTCTTTTGTTGTTTTTTTTTTTTGAAAGGTAAGGGGGAGAAATAGAGTCGAAAAACTTGTTGTCTTGTTTAGGGGAGTTTTTCCGCCCTTTTGAATATATTTCTTTTTAACTTTAATGTACTAATGCATTTCATTATTAATTTCGAGTTCATTATTGTTAGCATGCTTTTCCGAGTTAATATTAATTCCTTGATAAAGCATACTTTACTTTTTGCTCGATACATTAAGTATTGCTCCGATACATTAAGTATGCCTTACTCATCTCATCTCATGCGCAACCACTCGGAATCGGATCTTTTCACTAACAAAGTTTCGTTTAAGTATGGAATGCCTTTCATCAAAAAGGGGAGATTGAAGACTCGGACACTCGCTCGATACTTTTCTCGAGTTGTATAAAAGGAATCGGGGATAACAATCTCGTACCTATAGAGTTTTGATTCCAAGGCATTCTCTCGTATCTCGAAACTTCTTTGAGTAAAATGGTATCTTCTCTAAGTGATACAGACTTTTACTTCCTATATTTCTTGTTTATCCGTAAGTGACTCGTAAAACCGATTCTTTGTTCCGAGTCCAAGATCACTCAGATTTATCGCAGATTGAGTGGACTAGTGTTTCACCTTCTCTCACTCGGAATCGACTTCCGGTTATAAGTTCTATTTTGTTATAGTCGGTATTTCTAGTCGGTTTCATGCTTAGTCTATATCAAGTTACTTCACTCGATATTCTTGATCGAACTTGATTCTTCGCTTAGACTAAGTCGGATGGAATTCCGAGTATCATGGATATTGGACTCGTAAAATTTCATTTCGTTTCGACTCGGATAATCAGTTGTTTAATTATCTTAACAATTTTATTATCTATGTCTAATCTTGGACCAAAGTATTTTATACTTTGAGAACCAAAATTGATTTACTTTTGTAGGTTATTCAAACGAGGATACACCTTTTTCAAACCACAAAAGTAACCTGGCTTGTAACGTCAAATCACCAAGCAGACATGACTTTTCACCTTCTCTCGCTTCGAGTCCCAAAAGATTGTGTCGGAGATGCCTGTTTCCAAATCTGGAAAACTGGAACGCTAAGCTTAACGGTGGTTTCCACCTTACCTTTCAAGACACCGCCGGTGGTTTTGGGACTTCCAAGAGAGTTAAACCGTTGTCTAACGTTCACATTACAACGGATACTTTCGAGTGACTCGAAAGCTTCTACCAACGGTCACGAGAGGACTCTCGGTCAGCAGATGAAGATAACAGACTACTCGACTCGGTCATCTATAAATAGAAGCCACTTCACAAGACTTGAATATTGCCGAAATTATTGTTGATACACATACTTGAGCAAAGTCATTGTATTTATTCTCAATCTTCTACTTACAACTCCCGCTCCGTAATTCATTACTCTCGAGTTGTAAGGTCTTGTACTCGACTACAAACACTTTCTTACATTCTTTGTAAGGTCCCTTGACTAAGCTATAAGGGTTAACTCAGCTTAGTTGTCCCTAGCTGTAAGGGTTATCTCAGCTAGGAAGTACTAGATCGGATAAGGGAATTTCTAAGTCTAGGAAAACTTGTATAGAGTTGTCTAAGGGAGCAACTCGGGTTTAGTCAGTTCATGGTATTTTGTGGACTCAAAATAGTGAATTTGACTTCGTGTCCGGATTGACATGGTCCGTGGTTTTCCGCCCCAGGAGGGTTTCCACGTAATTTCTAAGTGTTATCTTTCCGAGTTTATTCTAGACTTAGACAGTCATTTTGCTCCTGCTTGACTTGCTTGTTTATTCGTGATAGCATTTCGAGTCCAAGCTATTCTCGACCCTGCAGTTTGACTCGAACTTGTCTCTGTCTCTTCTTTGGCAAAAGAGCTAAAGTTTCCACGAAAACTTCCATCACCCTATTCACCCCCTCTAGGGTGACACAGACTCTCCCCGAGCAAACCTTCGGTTCTTATCGCAAAAGACTTTTCAAATAGATATACAACTAAATCTTTCTCTCAACCATTCAACCCACCAGAGTTGCAATTATATTGATTATGAAAATGCCTGGTACTATACATTCTTATACGTGACCATTCAATCATTCTTGGTTCATCACCTTTGATACAAGAACAGAATTCCTGTTTCCCATATGGTTCTACGAATGGTGGTTAACCATGGGATCTACTCAAGATATTTGGCCGTAAGAGGTCAAAAACATTTCAATAGTTATTCAAGTACTTCAACTATTAGTCCGGATCTCAAGGAAATATCATTCCATAAAAAGTATGGATTTCCTTGGATCCTTTGCTGGTCCTTTTCCATTACTCAATACTACAAGCTTCCAGCATCATGTTCATTGGTTCGAGAATTCAAAATCAAATGGTGGGACAAATTCAACATTCAAGCTGCCTTAGGAATTAAGACAGCCCCACCGACTCAACAAGCATCCCCTACTCCACGTAAGAAAAAAAAAGTTCAAAAGGAAAGGAAAAAGTTCAAAATGAAGAAATTCAACTGCTAAGCAGGAAATCAAGCTCCTCAAGAAACAGCAACAACAGTTACTCCTCAAAGTAAGCACTAATTCATCCGATTCATCAATTCAATTAGATTATGATTCTTTTGATGGGCAATGCGCCCAGGATCCATATGATATTTAACCCATAATGGGTATTCAAAAAAATTAAAATTATTATTTTCTAACGTTTTCTATGCAGGTTTTTGCAAGTTTTTGCTTCGGTGAAATTTCTTATTTCACCTCTCAAAATCCCTCGGGAAGAAAGTGGACATTACTTGTTCACTTACTATTCATAGGGGACATATATTCATGAAGGATAATAATTCATTGCTACTACCATGTAATGAATTATTATATGAAGATAAGAAGATGCATGCCTACTACTTTACACTCAAGATTTGTCGGCATAATAATTCAAGCTATCTGTTCAAGATAAGATGACTCATCAACCACTTGTTCAAGATAAGATGACTCATCAGCCATTATTCAAGCTTTTGTCCAATCAACATCTGTTTTAATAATTCAACATTGTCGGAAGATATTTTCAAGATGATTCCATTACAATCAAGAGATCTCATCCGTCCAAGTGTTCACTTGTAAATTATGATTGTATTCTATAAATAGGCACCCCTTAGTTCAATAGAGGGCATCACTTGCCTCTTACAACTCATCGCTTATCATCAATCTTTGTAAACACTCTCCTTATCTTCTCAAACACTATCCAACCCCTCTCCCGAAAGCTTATATTCCAATCTTCAGTACAAGTTTCTTTTGATTCAATCAAAGTAAGTTTCGATTTATCATCTTCTTCATTCTAATTACTCTTATTTAATTGTTTTCAATTGCCTGTTTTAATCTTTTGTTTTGTAAAATCAATTTGTTAAATTAATTTGTCACCCTACTTCCCCGCTATTCAACCATACATAGTCCTCGAGCTTCATCCCCGAGCTCTAGATTGATCCTGTCTCCCATTGGTATCGGAGCCAAGTCTGTCTATTTAGTCGGTTGTTACACCGTAGCTAGCGTTGGTCACCTGTTGGTCGGCCCCATGTTATCCGTTGGTCGGCCGTGTGAGGTGGTCCCTGTAGTATGTACGTAATTGCCTACTAGATATTCAAACAAAAGCTCATATATATATATATATATATATATATATATATATATATATATATATATATATAAAATAGAGAATACAATATTTATTTTTAATGAAAAAAGTTAGATGTTAATCTATGTATTATATGAAAAGTTTAAAAGGAATTTTTAAAAACTATGTTTTATTTATAAGATTATTTTTTTCCTTTTTAATTTTTAACATTCACCTAATATATAGTATATGATAAATTAAAATTAAAATTATTGACAAAAAATTTGTGATTAACTATTCGTTATCATACAAAAATAAAAATTATACATCATTGAAATATGTTTGACTTTTGATCGGTTAAACGCATAAAAAACCTAAAATTATTTGTAAAAGTTTATTTTATTTCTAAAATTATTTTCTCTATTTAAAACATTTTTTCGTTAATCTAATATATAATATATATATTATATCAAGTAAAACTGTATTCTATTCTATATATCAAGTAAAAATATATTCTCTTCTTCTGATTCTTATTGTTTTGTTCTTTTATTTCAATAACAGTAGCTAACAAATGTTGCTTTGGATTAAGTTTCTAGTCCCCCTCAAAAAAAAAAAAAAAAAAAAAAAATTTCTTGCGATCGTCTTATGAATCTTATTATTTTATTCTACTCTATTTGTCTAACATCTAACCTACTCCTTCTGTATTACAGATGTGGTTTCTTTAGTAGAAGGTGATTTATTAAATTATAATTTTTTAAAGTTGGTTTATAAGTGTTTCTCAAACTTATTTTCCAAACTCTATTTTCTTATCCAACTTAGATTTTGTTCTATGTAATTGTAAGGAGTTGTAAGATAGTTGTATAGTTAGTTATAAAAAAGCTGTAAGGAGGTGTAAGCTAAAGATAAATAAAACAAGACTTAAATTTTTTTAAAAAAAAAAACTGGATGAGTATCCAATTTAGAAAAAAAAAAATGTTTTGAACCACTTTCATTACGTATATTATTTTGTTATAAGAACGTATTACTTATTTTGAGATAAAAAGGATTAAAAAAACTTAATAAGATGACAATAAATATGACATTATTAAGGTGACATAAATAAGTTTTTTTTGGTAGAAGGTAAGCATTTCTCCTTTACTTGAAGCAAAAATTTACACCAATGTTTTGGGCATATCCAAAGGTTATAACTCAAAACTTTTAAAGTCTATCCAGCCATGCTTTATACACCCCTTTCCTATGAAGTAGTGTGTTCTTATCATACTCCTAATCTTACTTACAATTTGTAATGTTGTAGCTTTTTTCCCTAAAAGATTCTTTGATTTCTCTCCTCTCCCATATCGAGTATACCACAACTGCAACTAATGGTGCTATAACCGCAAGCTTTGCCTCGAGCTAATATATTTCCTTTCAGCCAATCATTCCACTCCTATCTTCGATCGATATAGAGTTCAAGGATGTTAAACCATTAAAAATTTCCTGTGCAAATGGACATCACATAAATAAATGGTCAATGAATTCCTTATCTCCATATTGGCTACATGTTGTATCCTCCATTGTAACCCATCTACACAGACCTATCCTTTGTTAATATTTTTCTCTTCAACACTATCACAGGCAGTGAGAGTGCTTAGGTTGTGTATACTTATGCCATGCTAATTTCCACCAAAATAGTTCCCGGGGTCTTTCCTGTAGCAAGTCATGAGTTATTTTTACACTCGAGCGAGTCCTACCGTGATGGCCTCCAAGTGTTATTCTAAGCATCAATCCAGTTGGATAAATACTTTCTTAGCGTCAATATCCTTTTGAAATACCAACTAAATTCAGGTTTACAATACATGGTCGCAATTTGCTAGTTTTTGATGTAGATATTATTCACCCATTTGACCCAAAGGCAATCTTTCTTGTTCATCACGAACCGGAGATGCTTAGCTACCAAAGCCTTGTTCCAGTCACCATTTCTTCTCAAACCCAACCCTCCTTGGCCCTTAAGCAAGCAGATTTCTTCCTAAGCAACAGGTATGATTCTTCTTTTACCTTCCTCATTACCCCAAAGGAAGTTCTTGCAGATTCTCTCCACCAGCTTGATCACTTTTACGAGCAAAATAAAGACTTTACTCCGGTATACATGCATACCGAGCAAGACAGAGTTAACTAATTGAGTTTTGCCTGCACAACCGAGCTTCTTCATTCCCCACAATTTATTCTAGCAGTGATTTTTGTTGCTATTTGCTGATAATCATCTTCATTGAGCTTTCCTGGTTTTAAAGGGACTCCTAGATATCTCATGCGTAGTTCTCCTTTTGAGAAACTCCGTCATCTATAGTATTTCCTTTTCTATTTCTTCACTAATCCATGCTGTGTATATGCAAGATCTATGGATGTTAGCCTCTAATCTAGATACTTGCAGTAAAATGAGTTAAGGCCTCCATAATGCAACCAATAGATAGGGTATCGGCCTTACGGAACACTACGATATCATATGCAAATATCAAATGATTTAGGTCCGTAGCCTTGTATCGTGGCTGGAATTTGAATCTAGCATTAGTTATCACACCCTTCAAAGATCCGGCTAGATATTCCATTCCTATAAAAAATAAGAGTGGTGAGATAGGATCTCCTTGTCTCGATCCACGACTTGATTTGAAGAAACCATGCAATCCACCATTATAACTTAGTGAGAAAGATGCATTATATATGCACTCGAAACCAATTGAACAAACTGGTTTGGAAAATTCGGACTAGTCATCATATCCTTTAAGAACCTCTAGTCAATTGCATCATATGCCTTCCGGATATCTATCTTTATAATACATCTTGGAGATACATTGTTAAACCTCATTTTTATTGGTTTTTAAGGCATTATTTAACCCAATTCCGTGATGATTTCAATGATATTTATTCAGTTTTGGGTTGGATTTTGCTCATTTTCTCTTTATCATCACCTAAGCTCGTAAATCTCTTTATTACAGGTTTTTGGGCTTAAATTAGAGAGATTCGAGGCAAATTTGATGAAAAGCGATGAAGAGGATACCCCAGGCCTAAAAAAGGCAAGAAAGAAGCCTAAAACTCATAAAGTGAAGTTGCACGGCCAATCAGTGCAAAGCCGCACAACCGTGCGGATCATCGAGCGAAGGGCTCGAAGTCAAGAAAGGCCGCATGGCCACCCATGCACACCTTGCACGGCCGTGCGAGAAGTTATGAAAGTTAAAGTTGCGTACGGCCTACCGTGCCAAAGTTACACGGCCCGTGCAAAAGAGGCGAAAGTTCAGGCATTTCGCACGGCCTACCGTGCGAACCCTGCACGACCGTGCGACGCTGTTTCGGCGACTTTATAAGCGATTTTTGATGAGTTTTTTTTTTGCAGTTCTTTTCTCCATTAATTTTTAGGGTTTCTAGGGTAGTTTCTAGCCATCAAATCCCTTTAGATTGAAGTTTAAGATTTTGAATTTTTTGAAGATTAATTTGAATTCAAGCATTCGGATTTCTATTTGGTAATTCTTAATTCTCTCTATTTATGTTTGCTCTTAGCGATTTCTCTATAGTCTTCATGTTTATATTCATTGAATCTTGTCAATTGTTTAGTATCATGTTTAGGGGCTAATTTCTCTACTTAGGTTGGGATTGATCCCTATTATGCCTTGATAATCATGAATTGAGTAGCAATTGAATTGTTCTATGCTTGTTAGGTTAGAATTCACTTCGCTCATCACTTTTTGTTGATTGCCTTGAAAAAGGACTCATATGCTTTTATTAGGGTTTTATGAACATCGAAAGATGAAAATTTACCTAGAATGATGTTGTGAACGATTAGAACTTCAATATGAAAATAATTAAGGTTCCAATCGGGGTTGTGAGATGCATTCTTTGTGATTTTGCTCTTTATTAATCCCATGAAAATAGGTGATTAGATTGTGCAAGATTAGTCTTTGACCTTCGAAAGTAGGCAAAGATAGGTTTAATTTGGTGTCTCCCCTTCTAAACTGTTAGCATAGGCAAATCTCAAGCGGTATTCGATGTTGATTTCGGGCATAGTAGTGTGATTAATCCCAATCTAAGGCTTGTTATTCATTGATCTCTCTTAGTTATTTTGTTATTAGTTGAATCCAAAAATCAAATCACTCGTCAAACTGAGTTTTACCTAGATTAGAGTTTTTAGGTGGATTTAGTATTTGAAAGCGAGTTTCTCGTGGACACGACCAGTACTCGCCGGTTCCTAGCTAAAGCTACGCCTTGCGCTTGCGCTATTATTTTCTTAACGTAGCCTTGCATCGTGGATGGAATTTGAATCTAGCATTTGTTATCACACTCTTTAAAGATCTGGCTAGATATTCCATTCCTATAACAAATAAGAGTGGTGAGATAGGATCTCCTTGTCTCGATCCACCACTTGATTTGAAGAAACCATGCAGTCCACCATTATAACTTAGTGAGAAAGATGCATTAGATATGCACTCGAAACCAATTGAACAAACTGGTTTGGAAAATTCAGACTAGTCATCATATGCTTTAAGAACCTCTAGTCAATTGTATCATATGCCTTCCGGATATCTATCTTTATAATACATCTCGGAGATACATTTTTCCTTTTATAATGCCCGACTAGGTCCAAACCTATCATGGCATTATATGCATTATATGTCTATTTGCAATGAAGGTCTGTTTGATTCTTCATAATTATATAGTGTCATACTTGCTTAAGTTTTCCACAGAGCATCTTTGAGATTGCCTTGTATAATGTATTACGTAAAGAGATTAACTCGTAATAAGCCAGTGGTTTGTGGAGACTCCACTTTTAGGACCAATGAAATTGCAACAACATTTAGTTGTTTCAACAACCTTCCCTCCTTAGAGAAGTTCAAAATAACTCGCACTTATATCATCTCCAAAGATATTCCAACAATATGTAAAGAATTTGCTACTAAAGCCATCGGGCCTCGGGCTTTTGTACTATCCATGGCCTTAAAATCATTTAACATATCATCTTTGTTAAAAGGGTTAAGTAGTACCTCTTTTTGAGCTAAAGTTATACTCCCCACACACTCGCAAAATCAACCATTTGATTTTCCCCTTTGCTGGACTTGCTCGAAAGTTCCTGGAAGTACTTAATTAGATTCTTCTCAATCTCCTTGATATCATATATGATATGCCCTTTTGGTGTTTTTATTGAGAAGATTCTGCTTCTATATTGTCTCTGCTTGAGCATGGCATGAAAGAAGGATGTATTCCTATCTCCTTGATTTAACCATTTCATCTTGCTTTGTTGGGTCCTTATTGTTTTGTCTACAAATTTCAGGTCATTCCATCTCTTCATTGCTTTCTTTTCATCCTCATACAAAGCTTCATCCCTGCTACCAAGTATAAATTTTAGTTTGAATGTCAATAAGCTCTTGTCTAGCAGCTTCAATTCTATGCTCCAAACCTACAAACTCCTCTTTGTGCAATGTTTTGAGGACACCTTTAACCCTTTTCAATTTCTTGTCATATCCCAGCTGTTTTTTACCTATGGCAGGAATTTTCCACTTGCACACCACATGTTACGTAATCCAAAATGAAGTCTCCTCAAACTAATATGGTGGTCATTGATTAAAAGGTGTGGCAATGATTTGAGATGCCTCCTGGTAAAGTTGTGCAGTTCACATTTGGATAAGAATTTAGCCAGTGCTCATTAATGAAGGCTCTATCAAGTCTAGACAACACATTGGTATATTAAGGTTGTTTGTTGGCCCAGTGGATAGAAGTTTCCTTGATTCTTCATTTCTTAAAGTTGGCAATCATCTATTCTACTCCTAATGTTCACCGTTGCATTGGTTATGTAATTCCATCCCTTACAAATCTTCCCTGCAACTTTTGGCATATTTGATGCACTTATTTTGGTTTCTAACGGACCCACTAATCTCACTTCTTTATTATGCAAGAAAAGTTTAATCTTTTCTTGTTTAGAGGGACTATTCATCCCTCTAATATTCCAAATCAGGATATTGTCCATTTTCTAACCTTAGGATCTCCCTAGGGTGGTTATCAGCCTCAACATTTATTTTCACCCCCTCCCCTCATTCTCGCAACTTTAAGAAAGGGTTTTCACCCACCTCTATATTTGTATCCTCCTTACAGCCTTGAGCGGACACAATTTGTGTCACCACTACATTAGTAATAATATGCTCCTCTTCATTGGTAACTTTCTCTTGTCTTTGAACCTGTTTTGGTCTCCATACTCTAGTTACTTCTTTCCTGCAGTCTTCCTCTATATGTCCATACATACTACATTTAGTACACTTCGTGGGATCCATTAAAATATCACATTCCGCACAATCATGTCATCATTTTCATTCACAAACACAATTTCCTCTTTGAGGGGTTTTGTTACATCCACATCAACTAGAACTCTAGCATAATTTCATACGACTTATATCGGTTGTTAATTTATCAACAATCAAAGGAAAGCCAACTAGACTTGCCACTTTGCTCAGTACCATCCATTCCTCATAATTTTGGATGGAGTTTTGAAAATTGGACCCGGATAGGCACCGAGGTAATGTCCATATCTAAATCATCTCTTAGCCCTCATGCCTTCACTATCATGTTTTTTTTTTTTTTGGCAAAATAATAGATATTTTGTTTCAGAGCATTGTCTCTATCCGGAGTAGCATGAAATCGAACCGGATACATACCATTTTCCTTCCCGATTACCTTGTCAATGGAATTCCGGCCTCATATCCTCCCCAAGTAGTCCTCCATCACTGCAATCGGTAGGTTGGCCCCCAAGATTTTGCAATTAAGTGAAGAAGACCGATACTCCTTTTCGAAGCAATGTCCTCCTTCTCAATCTTTTGAATCTGTTGTCCATCTTGCTCAATAGGTGGAATGAACTCCAATCGGAATCCGACATTTGGAATTCGTGCAATTCTACCTCGTAGTGTCTCTTTGGTTGAAGGCTTCCAATCTCTTTTTGTTGTAATCGATCCGCCCATGAGAGCTATTGGACAGCCGCTTCGGTATTGTTCTATTAGAGATTTCTTTATTTTGGCCTCGTAATTGATGGTGAAATCACCGGAAAGGTGTTCGTAGTAGTAGTAGGAGTTGTTGCAATGGTTTCTGTAGTGGGTTGCGTTGAGATAGTAGCTTTCTTCTTCCTACCCATTGTAGGTTGGAAAAGTTTTTCTCTTTAAGCTTTCTCTCTCATCTCTCTAATGGTTTCTATAATGAGTTGCGTTGACATTAATAAGTTTATATTCACTAATATAACATTATTTATTATATAAAATTCATCTTCCTTCATTGCATTTTTTCAGAAAAAAATTGTTGAAATAAAGAATATAAATAAAGTCTAATATAAATACATATTACACTATTATCTAAAATAAGGAATTAAAAAGTTTGTGTGTAGCATGCACATAAAAACTAAATATTCAGTATCACCCTAAGCCAGTGCACTATGCTACTTGAAATCTCTACACATGATTTCAATGTAATATTCATGATTCATAAGTTCAAATACAATTTATGTTATCACATGTAATATATATAATCTATTTTTATTTATATGAACAATATAAAACATTAAAAAAATCACAAAGCATATAAAGTACGGAATAAAACCTAGTTAACTAATATAATCTAAGTTAGATCCACTAACTGCCAAATTGTGTTGGATGAACATGATCCAATTGTCCATGTTAATCTTAATTTTCTATTTGTTGCATTTACGGTGAATAAATAAACTATTAATAATCAGATATGATAAAAATATCACAGAACACTCATGTAGGTTTTTATATTAGCTTAATTTTTAGACAAAAATACTTGTATTAAATTTGGCAAAAAGTTATCCAAATTGATAATCCCTTAGTTAAAAAATCTAGGGTTTTGGATAAAATTTTAGAATTGGAATTTGTTTGGGTCAAACTCATTAGGATTAGAGTTGACCCGTTTGAGTTATGCTAATTTTTTAAAATGATTTTTTAATACAAAATTTATTTTATCTAATTAGTTGTGTTGGCTTTTCATATTTTAATGAGTACAACGTAACTCTAAACTTTACTTCAGCCCTGTTCAACAAAATGTAATGTTTGAGTATCGGATAACTATTTATGTAGTTGATATTTGTTTAGATAATCGATATCAATTAGATTTTACCTGTTAGCGGATAACCTGTTCAAATGAGCGGTTGAATAAATGTGTTCGGCAAATTTAGTAGTTGAGTTAGCTGATTATTGTAAATTGACATAAAAGGATATAGATAATTCCAAATATAAATTAAAATGAAGGGATTTTTTGTCAAAAAAATTATTGGATTAAAATAATCCATATTTTGGAGGTATTGGACAACTATATACTCGTACTTTAAAGTTGGATACCCGATCACCGTAATTGGAGGGTATTTAATATTTCTAAACCACCACCGAGTTTCTTGGTGATTGACTCGATTTTCTAATGACGTGTCGGGTGAAGGAAACTTAAATGGCTATTCTGCCATGTTCATTAAACTACCTCCTCCCTTATTTACTTTTGCACACTCTCTCTCTCCTCGTTCAAAAACTTAACTCTATCTCTCCTCCTAGTAACTCCCGTTTTCTTGTTTCGTACTTTCTTTTCCAAAAACACTCACTAACTCCCTCTCGTCATACCGATCGAAGTCGCTTTTGACATAAATCTGTACAATAAGCAAACGGGGTGAATATATGGACTGAAATCGCGAAGATTGGTGAAGATCGAAAGCTAGGCGTGTCTTTGGAGTGAAATCAAGTGGCGAAAATTTGACATCTTTGGTTGAAAAAGGTATGAATTTCGTTTCTTAAGTTGGTAATTGGGTGAATTTAGGTTTAATTGGTTGAATGTAGGTTTAGTGTAGGTTTAAATTTGGTAAAATCCATCTATGATTTTATGAATTTTGAAGTCATGTTTAATTGTTTAAATGAAGTGTTGACAATGAGAGAGGATCAGATTGTGCTTTACTTGCATCACGAGGGTAGATTTATGAAAAAGAAAACCTTGAAGTATGAAGATGGTAATTGTAGGAGTATTGAACTTGTGGATGTAGACAAATTCTCTTTTTTGAGTTGAAAAGTTATGCTAAAGATGTTGGGTATGAGGGGTTGTTAAATTTTACTATTTGATACCTAGTACAAGTAATAGAGTATGAGTTGAGGAGGATATTTAGTGATGTAGAAGCAAATGAGATGATTAGAAACATAATGGGACATCGTGAGGTTCATGTTTACATGTTGCATGCTATAGATGAACCTCGAACTGCTATTAAATGTGAAAAACTAATATTTTTAACTTTTTAAAAACGATATTTAAAACGTTATAAGTTACTACAAACACTAGTTGAAACACTACCTTACCGAACACTAATATTTAGTTGATTAGTGTTTTGACATGGTCAAAACACTTAAAACTACTCCAAACACTCGTTGTTGAACAAGGAAGTAGAGAAGAAAACCTCACACACTTCTTAAATCACAAAAATACATCACTCCGACAAAAAAAAAAAGGAGCAAGTTCTACCCTCTTTTAATACTTTCCTATCTTTCTTCCCTTGGAGGCCTTTTTTATAAAAAAATATTTTTAATACTTATAAGATTTAAGGAGAATAAAACTATAGAATATGCTTCTAATCCATTAAATTGATTCAAAATCGAAATTTTAGAATTGGAATTAAACTTTTCAGCTCAAACACAAATTAGGACCAATAGGACCAATCCATATTTTACTCGTCTACTCAAATTCCTAAATTCAGTATATATTAATCATAACAAATTTAGACTTAAAAATTGACGAAAAGAAAACCAATGCTAAAGGAAAAAAATGCAAAGGAGTTGATCAATATATTAACCTGTAAAATTGATTTAGATCCACTAACTGATTGGTTGGATTAGTATGATCAAATTCTCCATTTTGTTAATTTTAATTTTATATTTGATTATTACATTTAAGGTGAAAGCTATATATATGATAAAAATAACAAAAATCAATTTAGACTTTAAAAAGTAGCTTTTCTAGCCAAACATTTTAAACCAAGGGAAACAATCGTATAGACACAATCTTATTACAAAATGAAAATTCTATCATAGTTCATTTTTTTTTCAACTATGGTAATTGATAAATGTCAACGTTGATTTTAGTCAGGTAAATCTCAACCATTAATTATACTGGCCCAATACTGATAAAATAGATTAATTTAAGACAAGAATTCACTCTTTTTTAGGCCCTTATTTTATTTTACAATGATTACTATTTTGGGTTTTCGATTCCTCTACCGAGTTTCGCCTGCTTTATTTTTATACCAGCTCATCCGCCATGGCATGGCCAAGGCCGTGGAAGCTTTACAATTTCTTTTTTAATTATTCTCTTGTAATTAGATAACCCAATTGGAAGTGAAAATTGATTGTCATCCCTCCTAATCACACTAAAACAATTTTGCTACTTTGATCTTAGACATGGTCTGTCTCTCTCTCTCTCACTCACACACACACACACGCGAACTCTTTCCCACAATTTCTGCACAGATCTGATAAAACAAGAAACCCCCTCCCCCACCCAGCCGCCCAAACAAATAAAGTAGAAAAAGGGAGAGGAAGGTACAAACTTAGGCCAGAGCCACAAACCATACACAAACGAATTTTACAGAAATGCAAGTGATGAGGAAAAGAAAAATTTGGTATTCTCCAAATTATTGTATAAGGATAAGCCAACGTGGGAGGCATGCCAATCTGATTCATTACTGATTATCCATTTGTGAGTTTTTTAAACCATGAGAGGTCATAGGTGGTACCGGTGGCGAAAGAGACCGGAGTTTTTAATCCGGGTATTTTCCGGACAGCTTCTACTTCACTTGGCACATCACTAGCCAACCGTATCTAATCAGTCGGATAAGGGAGGTATTAGCCCAAACCAACCCTTAACGGACCAGGTAAAAGCTCAAAGCCCATTAGGGTTAGAGTTTCCCTAAACCACCGTAAATTAATATGCTACCCCTTTAAAATCTCCCTATAAATACCCATCAAATCCCAACTCCATGGGGCATGCTTTCACATCCTACAAATCTCATCTTCGTCACAGCCACACACCCAAGCTCTCACGCTCTCAACACACATCCCAAGAGTTTCCACATTTGGAAAATCTCTTAACTCCCAAGGAATTCCCCCACGCACATCGAGGAAGATTTCCTCGATCCCTTCAATCAAGTCAATCACTAACTTGAGCGTCGGAGGGGTGTTCCCGGGATCCACCCCGGGCTTCGCCTTTTGCAGGTTCAAGTAGTCGCCACACGGAATCGGATCGATCGTACCACGTCCTCGTAACCGGAGCGGTAAATCTTTCCTCTTTCCGAATCAATGTCCACATCACCAACTCGTTTTTCTCCGAAAACAGCTTCATAACCGACGATGATGTTTGGCAAACTTACGTAAAGGGAGGAAAGGATGGGGATAGAAAAATAGTGGTGAGAGATCGGTGTAATCGGGGCGAAAGCAATGGACGAGGAAACAAATAAAAACTGTCTGGTCACTTTCAACCTACTGTGATAGGTTATCGTAGATGATATGGGCGGTTTCGACGATAGATCAAAGGCTATTAACAAACTCTCAATTATAATAGTTAAAATTTTCTTTCAACTACGGTAGAATCTTTGATTAAAAAGGGAGATTTACAATTGGGTTACACTTTAATTTACAATTACCAATTTGATCAATATTTTTACACTGAGTCACAATCCTAAAAGTAAAAATAACATTATATCGTCACCCTCTCCTCTCTCTCCTCCCTTCAGCAAGTTCTTTTCTCTCTCTCTCCTCATTTCTCTCTCTCCTCCCACTTGTCAGTCTCTCCCCTTTCCTCTCCTCAATGTTGTCTCTCTCTCTCATCTTCTTACTTTTACATATTTATTAACTAAAATAAATTTTTAAATAAAATAAAATATATTTTATTTTAAATTATATTATTTTTATAAAGAATTTTATTTTCCTTTTAGATAAAAAATTAATTAATTTGTGTTATAAATAACTTTTTAAATTTTTTAATGAAAAATTATTCCACATTTAAATTTTAGTTTTGTTATGCATATTTCTTTTATACTACCATTATGAAATTCTCTTATTATAAATAAATTATCTTATTTTCACACCAAAAAATAATGTATTCATTTTTATGATCTAATTTTAAACAAAATTTAAATTTTCAGTAAAATTATAATTTTAAGTTCATATTATAAAATTTTAATTTTTAAGTTTTATTTTTTCATATTTCAACTAAAATATTTTGATTGAGAAAATATATGTTGTTTAAATCTTAAATCTTAATTACTCAATTTGAAATATTACATTAATAAATCTAAACACTAAATCCAAAATGTAACATACTCATAATAGTTAAAATTATAATTAACTTTACATATGTTAACCTAAAAATAAATACGAAATTACATGTATTAACCTAAATAAATTTTTAAAATAAAATTAAAAATTATTGTATACTAGGGTTACTATATATGTCAACCATGATGTTATCCTCGAATGATAACATAGTCATCCTAGGATAACATCATGGTTAACCATGGATGACATTGACATCTATAGTAATCCTATTATATAGTAACCTTTTATTCTATCTTAAAAATTTATTTAAATTAATCTATGTAATTTTATAATTATTTTTATGTAAACATATATAAATTTAACCATGATTTTATCTATTATAAATATTTTATATTTAGGTTTTAGAGTTTAACTTTATTAATTTAATATTTTAGATTGAACAATTAACGTTTAGGATTTAAACAATATATATTTTCTCAATTAAAATATTTTAATTGAAATAAAAAATTAAAACTTAAAAGTCAAAGTTTTATAATATGAACTTAAAATAATAATTTTACTTGAAACTTAAATTTTGTTTAAAATTACATCATAAAAATGAATACATTATTTTTTTGGTGTGAAAATAAGATAACTTATTTATAATAAGAGAAATTCATAATGATAGTATAAAAAAATATGCATAACAAAACTAAAATTTAAATGTGGAATAATTTTTTCATTAAAAAATTTAAAAAGTTATTTATAACATAAATTAATTAATTTTTTATCTAAAAGAAAAATAAAATTCTTTATAAAAATAATATAATTTAAAATAAAATATATTTTATTTTTATTTAAAAAAATTATTTTAATTAAGAGATATGTAAAAGTAATGAGAGGAGAGAGAGAAAACAACATTAAGGAGATGAAAGGGGAGAGACTGACAAGTGGGAGGAGAGAGAGAGAAATGAGGAGAGAGAGAGAGAGAAAGAGCCTGCTGAAGAGAGGAGAGAGAGGAGGAGGTGGGGATATAATAGTATTTTTATTTTTAGAATTGTGATCCAGGTGTAAAAAATTAACCAAATTGATAATTGTAAATTAAAGTGCAACCCAATTGTAAATCTCCCTTAAAAAGGCATTTCAAAAGTTTCCCAAATAATCCCTGATGTTGGGACAATCCAACTCCATTGGGTAAAACCAAAAGATCAACATTCGAGAGCAAAGATGCCACATCAAGATGGAATGCATATATTTTAATATCACTTATGACCTCTGCTATTTAAATAAGAAAATTGATAAAAATCACTCTATTTCAAACAAATAGGAAGTGACTTAATGATTATGAATACAAAATCACAGGTTTGATTCCCCCTCTCTATTGTTATACTGCCTTATATGGTCAAGATTTAGTCACGAGTACATTAAGTTTTACATTTTATTTCTCCTCTTTATTATTAGTATCGTTCCATGTGGCTCCTCCGCAAAAAAAAAAAAAATTATAAAATTTAGTGAAAAAAGTAAGAAAACTAAATAAAATAAAAGGAAGAAAGAGGAAAAGGGAAAGATTGACAAAGGTAAGTTTGAAGGATTAGTGTTCTTAGGTTAACCAGTGATAACTAATTTAGTCGTGAAAGTCGGTTAGTTAAATTGGTAAAATATTTAATAATTGTTACTAAAAATTTAGGTTTAAATTTTATTTACATCGGTTAGCCTAATAGAATAATGGTATTTTAAATTCAGGAATTTGGCAGAGTGATGCTCAACTCACATTGGTTTGATTTCTCCAATATCGACATGTATGAGTAACCCACTGATGGTTTAGGTTCTGAAATCTTGCCTCCAAAAATATAAAATTTCATACGGGTTCAAAGCGGTTATCGGTTCGAGTAAATTTTTATCGGGTTTATAAATATGAGTATTAATTTTTCAGTAACTTATAGATAAACATACAAGTAGTGATATCATTTTTAAATATTAGTAGAAACAAGCTTATTACTCTAAGTACCTCTTTTCACAAATCCATCATCATCCCTAATTATATGTATATATTATTTTTGAATCGAGTAAAATTAATTATTAATGACACGTTGATTTCACAAAATTTCAACATAGCTCCATACTGCTGTATTATTGCATCCTCTTCAAAAAGACAATGATATGGTACATTTAGTATTAAAAAATGGTAAGAATGAAGACGGGGATAGTATTAAATGAAGATGAAATAATTCAATCATAACAAGAAAACAAATGGAGAAAATTGAAAAAAAAATTCACAATGGATCTTTAAACCTTTATATACATATCTATATATGTATATATAAAGGTTTAAAGATGCATTGTCAATTTTTTTCAATTTTCTCCAATTGTTTTATTGTTATTGATGAATTATTTCATCTTCATTTCCTTTTGAGAGTAACAACATTGCTTCAATTAGGCTTTTGAAACATGATTTAGAAGGATGGTGAAATACCACGAATCTGGTAGTATTATAGTTGTTATTGGAATAACTATTTAAAAAGTAAAAGCAGCTGATTCCATTAGCCATTCCAATTACTACCGCATTTAATATATTTGACTTCTACATATGTCTGTTTTAGAATAACTAGTGCCACTTGAATTTGGTAAATGAAATGGAAAGAATGAAGGTTATTTGGTTTTACTCCTTGAATTAGGATTCATTGTGCTCCCCTTCATCACAATTGGTAAACTTTGGATTCATTGAACACAATTAGTCTTCAGATTCACTAGGGAGAAGTTTAACAAAATTACACTCTGGGTTCAAAAGCACGGAATTTAGAGTTTGGGTTAACCCGAAGATTGAAAGTATCAATTTTAAATCTGGGAAGTAGTGAAAAAGGAGTAAAATGTGATTTTCAGAGTGTATATTGCCCTATTCCTGGAGCTTGATTTTGTATAACTATATGTATGATAGGATATGAAAAAGAAATTCTTTATTTTCCATCATTTTGTGTTGAGTTCTATGATGCAAAGCAATGAGAAAATATTCATGGCAGTGGTCATTGTTAAATACACATTTAGGTTTATTGGTCTTCCACTGTGGTTATATGTACTAACGATTGTTTAAATATGTGGGCATTCTTGGTCCAATCCGTTGCTTACTATTTTTAGACTAGCTACTGAACTCTATCCAATTGTCGAATTTGGCAGGTTGATGATACATGGCTTGGGCATTACTCATTCTTTCTGTTTTTGTATTGTGGATTGCATCAATATGCAAAGTTTTACATGTAGCTTGGTTCCCCTCCAAATCTGCACATTTTGAGAGTGGTGGGCATGCCTCTGACTTTTTAAACTCTGATACTCTCTATTAGTTCCAATGTAAATGATACTCTTCTCAAATTGACACTTTGCTGAAAAAGCAATTAAGGAAAAACTTACTGGAAGGCGAACGAGGGAGAACTGAGAGGTGATTTAATGTATGGTCAAGATTTACTGTATCCATGATATCATACCAACCAATGCCTCTTATATAAGACAATAAACTGTGAAATGTGAAATTTTGTTGACAAGTTTTTTTTTTTTTTTTTCTGTTAACCAAATTTATTGGTGAAGTCAGGTGATGTCTTTCAGAAAAAGAAAAGGACATGTTTGCTGGTAATTGTGCATCCTGATGATGTGTCTACGTAAGTCATTTATTGCCCAGCTATGTGACAACATTTGTGGCAACTTGTACTATAGTTTTGCAAGCCAGGTTAATCCCTCTCAATCCCTCAATTTGTAACCCGACCTTTATACAGCTAAAGAATAAGTTAGGGGTGGCCATTTGTTATACAATTACAGTCTTCTGGAGTTTGCTGTTAGAATAATCATTAACATCTTTCTTTCAAGGACCTCTAGTAAATGGCTTGCGTGCTGCTGGTCCAACAGCAGACTATACCTTGCTCTCTTTGGTGGCTGTATTGCCACTATGGCTGTTTTTGTATGCATTTCTTCTGTGCATCAAGACTATATAGCTTCCCACATGTTGTATGTTGGCATTATATACTGATTATGAAGATTTGACCAATTTACTAACTAACTTCTATCTTTCTCAAAACTAGTACGGACTCGGGTTATGCACGGAATAATGTTATATAATGCATAACTTAAGAAATTATTAAATTATGAAGCAATACTCGTACTTGTGAGTTTCTTTTTCTTGATCATTTGATTTCATTGAATGATTTCACTTTCAACAACATTTTTGTACATGTTATCCACTCATAGCGAAAATGCTTTCGTGACTCATTAAAGTTATCAAAACCCAACACATAAAAATCATTAGAGCCCTACACACATTCATCTTACAATCATTCTAAATTTCAAAAGAATAAATAAATAATCTAAAATAATAAATAAAAAAATGTTAAAAAATATCATCAAGGTTTTAAGATTATACTCGTGATTTGGAATATTAAGAAGTCAAGCCCCTCTAAGAATCAAACAATTTAAATAATCATAACTTATACGAGTTATAGAAATAGTGTGATAATATGTTTGGGTATCAAAAGGTAAATATTAGTAGGAAAAGGAATAATATATGATTGGTAGATTATTGAGTTAGATAACCTATATATGACAATAAATATCATTACGTCACGAATAAATATTACAACACAAAGTGCATCAAATTAATAAAAGAATATCAAACTTATAACTCATAACTCTTTACAAAGTCAATACTAATTTAACTTAATAGACGCCTAGATAAATATTTATATGTAACCAACCTACTAAAACATCATTGACTTAAATATTACACAAACTCTTAAAAAGTATATATATACCCATAATGGGATCTCATTTTTCAAAATTATAAGGTGAATATAATGATTTATCTACTCTTACCTACCTCTACACACAAAGATAATTAAACATATAATAACTACTTATACTGAGATTAATAGTGAAAAATATTATATGATAGAAGTGATCCAAATATATTTAACAATAATAGGTAGTTTGTATCATAGTAAAAGGCATGATAGTTCAATTCGCAACGTAGGGTAATAAAATCATTTGTGTTTTGTACTTATATTGAAAATTGATCACGATTTTAGTAGTAAATCAATTGTGCAAAAATATTGATACAATTGATGTTTTATAAATACATGTTTTACTCGATTAACAACCAATTGCTTACCTTGAGACACAACTCTTCCTCTCAATTAATTAACACAATAAGAGTAATATGAAGTTCTATTTCAAGATGGCGGGGAGGTTTGATGACAAATACTCATCTTTTAATAATTTAGAAAACTTACAATAGTAAAAGGTATAATTTAAATATGTTTATTAATAATAAGTCACGAGATAGACATGTTAGGAAGAAACTAAAATAAATTGTATTTGTAATAAAAAAACAAATGATCCGTATGTTGTGCAAAAATTTTGAGACAAATGAATTTATTCGAAGTCATATGGGCTTAATAGAAGTTGGCATATTAAGTTTGCAATCCTTTAAACAAAACACAAATTAAAAACTTAAATTTCACAAATTACGATCCGAATCAATATAATTCCTAACTTTTTATTCATTATGTTTTATTCCACAACATATTTGAGTCATAACTTTCTATCTTGTAGGCATTTTTAATTATTAATATCAACTATATATATAGTTGTTATATTTTTAATATATTAATTTATGATTTCTTAAGGTTTATTAAATCATTCTTACATAGGATGAATGTAATAACCAAATTACTTTCTCAGATAGTTAAATATTTAAATATTATTTTTATAACATGCTCCTATTGATTTTAATTTTAAAAAATCTTATAATGAATATATTTTGAACTAATACTATTTTATGGCACCAAGTCAAAAAACACCATCAGCAATGAAAAATTAATAATGTTAGACAAAATTATTATATTTTAGGCCCAAAATAATATTGCATATCAATATACATAAAAATAAATGAGAGCTAATATACAATCCAAACCCTAAATAAATAAATACATAACTATATATATTAATTTTATTTTATGTCTTAATATATTTTAATTTTCAGATTATTTTTCTATTCATTTTTGTTATTTTTTAGTTAGTTCGTTAGAAGTTAGAATAAAATTATTCTTCTTCGGTTAATTTTATTTTTATATTATTATAGAGTTTAGTTAGAGTCTTTTTAATCTACTAGTATTAATTTTTTTAGTTTTTATAACTGATTTGATAATTTTTTAGATTTTTTTCTAATTTAGGTTAAAGCAGGTCTTTAATTTAATAAATTTATAAATTTAGTTTTTTCATTTTGATTTTAGGTGTTTAGGATATATTTAGGTCCAAAAATAATTTTAATATTCTTGTAATTTAATTATTTATTTTCGCATTTACTTAGTGCAGTTTATTATTTGTTTTACTTTATATTTAAGATTATATTTTTATTTTATTATTTTTAATTCTATTTAATTTTTCTGGAAAACTATAAAAAAATATTTTTGGATTTTAGGTTACTTTTATATTTTTCAGATTTTTAATTTAATTTGTTATATAATTTTGTATATTTGTTATTTATTAATTTTCTACTTAGTTTTGTTTTTATTTTCTGTTTTATATTTTTATGAATTAATTAGGATGATTAATGATTATTTAATTTTTATATAACTGATTAGATAATTTTTTAAACTTATTTACTAATTTAGGTTAAAGCATGTTTTTTATTTAATAAATTTATAAATCTAGTTTTTTCATTTTTATTTTAGGTTTTAGGCTATTAGGTCCATAAAATAATTTTAATATTTTGGTAATTTAATTATTTATTTTGTATTTATTTAGTGTATTTTATTATTTGTTTAACTTTTTGTTTAAGATTATGTTTTTATTTTATTATTTTTTATTTTGTTTAATTTTTCTGAAAAGTTATATTATTATTATTATTATAATAATAATAATAATATTATTATTATAATAATAATAATATTATTATTAGTATTATTATTATTATTATTATTATTATTTTGGCATGGAGTAAAAAAAGTCCATATATGAGTGGAAACCTATTTTCACTCGCACAAAGCATCATATTATCTTTTTGAAAAGATTGCTATTATATATAGTATAGATTATTATTATTATTATTATTATTATTATTATTATTATTATTATTATTATTATTAGTTTTGCATGGAGTAAAAAAGAGTCCATATATGAATGAAAACCTATTTTTGTTTCCATGATAAATTATTGTTTTCTTATTGGAAGAAACTCCTAAATTCACTCCCAGCACCGCCATATCATTTTTTTGAAATGATTGCTATTATATATAGTATAGATTAAGATTGGCTAATTTGTCAAATGTTTGGTGCATTTATCTTCTTTATTGTTTTCATGGTTTCCTTCCCAATTTTGTTAGGTTCTTCACTCCAACTATCAACCATCTTACATCAAGAGGGTACAACATTCACATCTTATGCTTGTCGACTGGTATGTAAATTTTCACGGTTTTGACTTTTAGCTTAGATCCATAAAGTCATAAAACCTATCTCGCACACATCTTACGGCTTTATCGAAAGCTAATATCTATATAGGAATCCGAGCTATTAAATCTCATCTTGCTCGTAGCATCCTTGACATCCTTGTTTCTTAGTTTCCTATAACTAAGAGAAGGCTATCGTCATGCTTGATCTTGAATGAACTCACGTTCGTTGCTAGTCATTTTCCTATTGTCTGTATATGGGTCAGGTTACTCTCTACCTTTTCTTGTTTAGGAGCTTATGATGAGCATCAACCTAGTCTGCTCAAATGTTTTGCTAAGAAAGACTGGCGTGCTTAAAGGAAAGAGACACTTTTAAGCTAATGGTTTTACGCACATGAATAAAAAGAAAGGGGCCCTATCGTCTGTTGGCGAGAGGGGTTGGGCTGTGTTCCGTACTTAGAAATAGAGTTTAGCAACATTGTGGTAGTAATGAGCAATGCCTCCACAATAAACATGACGCACAAATTGTTATAAAATCTTCTCTCTTTATATCAACCTAGTCTGCTCAAATGTTTTGCTAAGAAAGACTGGCATGCTTAAAGGAAAGAGACACTTTTAAGCTAATGGTTTTACGCACATGAATAAAAAGAAATGGGCCATATGTCTGTTGGCGAGGGGGTTGGGTTGTGTTCCGAGAGTTTAGCAACATTGTGGTAGCAATGAGCAATGCCTCCACAATAAACATGACACACAAATTGCTATACAATCTTCTCTCTTTATATCCATAGTGGTGCGTAATTGTAAGTCTATAATGATATTTTGAAGAATTGACTGTCACATTAGTGCAGCAACTTGTTTTACTAGCTTTTATGAATGGTTAGTGTATATGATAGCCGTAAGACAAAAGAAGATGTATTGGATTGTTCTCTTTGATTTTGTGAACTCGTATGTAGTTTTTCCTTACTTGTTTTTAAGAAATCGCTTCGGTTTATTAATTGCTTTTAGTAGTCTGTAGAAAAGAAAATAATGTAAGTTGGGTACCTCAAAATTGTGTGTTTGTGAGATGCCAGCAGAAAATGCCTCATCTTGACTCCAAAACTTTTCCGGAACCAAGTACATTGTTAAGTTTTCGGGTTCTCGGACCTCCTCGGCTCATGTGTGCATGTCTACGTACTCGAGTATGCCTGTTCTTTGTGCTTGTTCAAGTAAATGGGATATGTAAATAGAGTGAAGAAACAACTGTCCGCAAGTATGAGTTGGTTGTGTGTGCGTGGAAAAATTTCGTTGTCATAATTTATTGGGTTGAATGGATGCTTGTTTGTCTTTCTAAAATAATGTAACATCTTTACCTTTCATCCGTTTGTTTTGCTATTTTCTGTTTCCTTGGCAGCTGCCATTGGAAAGGGCTTTGTGAATAATCACGATATTTGTTTCCTTTTGTGCTTATTTTGTCTCTTCGCTTGCTTCTTTTATAGGTAATGCAGATAGCATGGGGGACATTAGGAAAGATGAACTCTTCAAGGCTTGTGCAATCTTAAATGTGTATTTGATTTGGCATAACACTAATATAGTCATCAATTGTTACTTAGGCGATTAAAACCTAAAAGGTTTATTGACTTGTAGTCGTCTTTTCGAGTAACTTATTGCTCCTTTTTTATGTTTCCATTCCTCTTGTTGTAGCGATTGAGAGGGACTCATCAATTCCTTTTGACGCTGATGGGTACTGATAAATTTTTAAGGAATTATCATTTATCCTTGTATCTTCGCGCAATGTAATGTGCCTTGAATGGATGTATGATTTTTTATTTTGACTTGTTGACCAATATCTGCAGGTTTCTTTGAAACAAGTAGTAATGCTTGACCATCCGAGCTTCGGGTTTAATAGGCCCGGCTATATACATATTTGTATGCGCTACCAAATTATTAAACATATGCTCGGTTGTGACAGATGTTTTGTAGGATGGTTTTCGCAAAGTGTGGAATTACCTTTTAATTGCTCAGATTGTTGGAGAAAGTATCAAATTTCATTCCATTGACTTGGTGAGATCTTGTTTCTATATTTTGTGATACCATCTTTTGCCTTTCATGTGACTTTCCGACTTAATGTTCATGGGATTTGGTATCTTTTCATATCTTTGCAAAAGGGATAGCATTTTGTTGTCATATTGTTGTTGTTTCTCTACATGTTTTAGGTGATTTTCTTAATAACACATCGGTTTCAACTCTGTTGTGACATTTGCAGTGTTCACCTTTGATAGTTATGGTGTTTCCGGCCATTGCAATCATCGAGATGTGCATTTTGGCGTAAGGTGATTGAATCCCTTTCCTTAAAACTTCAACATCGATCAAGAAATTAAGGGAAGGATATTTTCATATCTAATTGTTATCCTTTATTTTATGCGGTATTCCTGTCCTTTATGTGGTGTCCATGTCCTTTACATTCATACCATGCTTATCTTGATTTATCTATGGAACATATCAACATTCCCTTTGCAGAGTTTCATGTTTGATGACATATTTGCAAGCTGGTGTCATGTTACTATGCTTTGTTGTGGACTGACATTGATCTTTCATTTGTGGTACTTATCTCGCTTTTAGTGTAGGTCAGTTGTGCCATTCGTGCACCTAAACCGGCGTGTAGTCGGTTCTTACAACTTAAACTTACACTAACACTTACACTTGCTGAGATTGTATGTTTTTGTCTTGTGATTTTGACTTCTTTCCTCCGAAACATGTGCTTGGATCTAAATGTAGAATCTATTGATTCGAAAACAATGCGAGAGGTTTTCTTTGGCATCAATGTGCATCTTAATGAATGTTCTTGATGTCCGCTAAGTGTCTGTTGTGGCGTGTAATGATAACTAAATTACTTTGCGGTGGAATATTACTGAGTTTTTAGGAGTAAATGGACCATCTATGGGGCGCTTATGGATTAGTTTATGTGAAGTTTTAGCTCGAGTATGAGGAAAATGACTTTTGCCCTCGCCCGCTCCCGCCTAAAAGAATGCCTCGTCAAGTATGTGCTCTAGTAGCATGTCTAATTTCATTAGTTGATTCCAAGTTGTGTAACTAATGATGAATTACCTGTTCAAGTATTAAAGAATTTTTTTAATCAAAACGTATTAGAGAAAATTGGTAGCCCTTTTGGGTCAACGTAGTTGTGGGCGTTTGGTTTCCATTAGAAATCAACTCTCCCTAGGTTGCGCGTGCTTGTTTGTTTTACCAAAAGAGAAAATTTGTAATAAATGTATTAGGTATTCCATTGAAGAAAATTCTCTCAGAAGAAACTGCTTTTCAACTGGGAACATCATTTGTTGATGCTTCTCTAAATGGAAGCTAAAATAACTACAACCTTGTTATGTTGATTGCGGATCTTTCACCTTGACTTCTATCATGAGCATATCTTATTATTTCCTTAACTTCTTGTAAAGATCTTAGCTATTTTGACTGGTAATTAATTGAACTGCAAATATTTATGTTTCTTTGTTTTGGAACAGAAATTTCTTGCTTGATTCTCAACAAAGTAGTCTTGAAGCCTAAGAACTTGTACTTTACAATCTTGTATTTTTATTCCTGTTCTTTTTTTTTGGTTCACTACATAGTTTGGCATTTTCCGTCCGAGTGCTTGTTCCAACTCATTTTTGTTTTTCCTAACTTCAAGAACCATGTATGTTAAGAAAGAGAATGTTGGCTGATAAAACGTTTCAATGAAGCCAACGAAATCCAAGTTGGGACAAAAATTCTTTGACTTATGATGAATAAAATGGCACAGAGGAAGTATTAATTAGAAGTGTTGTTGCCACTACGTTATTTGTTTGTTGTAGTGTGAAAGCACTAAGAAATGTAATTCTTTTTTAATTTACACATTTTCCATCTTCTCATTCCTAGGTGAGTACCAACATTTTGCGTAAGTGCAATGGACCATTTGATGTTTGGTTGTCTAGCTATTTGACCTGGTGCTATTTTAGGGGAAAAGTGCTTTGTTTGATACATGAGCATCCTCTCAAGAGCTTTTACTGCGATGGCACAACACATGAGTCGGTGGGTTTGGTAGGTGTTCAATCTTAAAGCACGATCCATAGCTCAACTCTTCAGTCATGCATGAACTCTTCCTCACCCCACTTCACTAATGATTTAGGCTAATTCGCGAGTTCGGGAAGCTTTTTGTTTCTTTTTCAAGTTACACTTATGTGAACACACTTAGACAGATTGCCATTTAACTTGACCGTAGAGTACTTGAGGTAAACTCGCTGGAGCTAGATATCTTGCTCCGGTTGGTGGAGTCGAAACTCGCTGGAGCTAGAGATTTTGCTCCGATCCGTCCTCGACAATCACCGAACATCAAACTTTGCAGATTTGGCCATTTAGAATCGATTATGAATACATGTGATAGCTTGCTGATTAAAGCTCGTAGAAGATGCTTGGGTGAATTTTAATGGTGCAACCGAGGGAAGAACTGGTTTTGTTATTGTGAACGATAATGGCGGAATCACTCACCAATATGGGAGTCCGACATTCTATATATATATATATATATATATATATATATATATATATATATATAAAATAATACGAAAAAGAAATTTACAATTATTTTATGCACAATAATATCTCTAATACTTTATTACGCCCCTCAAGCTGATCGGTGGGGGCGCATGGACAACTTGGACTTAAGAAATCGAAGCTGTTGAGAGGACAACCCTTTAATGAAGATGTCCGCAATCCGAGAAGTAGTAGGAATATATCGCACAACGAGATCTCCATCGGCAACCCGTTCCCGAACAAAGTGATAATCCACAACTATATGTTAGCTACGGTCGTGATTGACCGGATTGGCGATCATATATGTAGCACTGGTATTGTCCCAATATAACCGCACAGGAGTGGCAAGGGTGATACCAACGTCAAGCAAAAGCTTGCGAAGCCAAAGTGTCTCAAGCAACTATATAACCAAGAGCACGATACTCGGCTCGAGTGGATGATTTGGAGACTATTGGTTGCTTTTTAGAATGTCAAGATATGAGATTAGGACCAAAATAAACAAGCATAGCTCGTGGTAAAGCGACATGTGTCACGACAACCAGCCCGATCGAGCATCGGAATAGGCAATAATGACTGACGGTGAAGAGGCAGACACGAAGAAAAAGCCCATGGTCAAGAGTCCCTTGCGGACACTCGAAAATAGGCTTCACGAGCATGCAAATGAGTGGTACGGGAGCGTGCATAAATTGGGAAACTACATGCACTTGCATAAGCAATATCGGGTTGAGTCATGGTTAAGTACTGCAAGGCACCTACCATACTTCGTATCGAGAGGGATCGAGTAAGTAGTTCACCGTCTGTAAGGGATAGGGTGGTTCGAGCAGCAGAAGGAGTTTTAACAGAGGTACAAGTTTGAAGATGAAATTTATGCAAGAGATCTAAAACATATTTCTGCTTATGTCCAAAATAATCCGGAAGGAGATCGAACCACCTGAATGCCAAGAAAATAACTTAGGTTCCCTAGATCTTTCATGGCAAACTGACTGGCAAGAGAATTAATAAAAGATCTGCAGTAAGGTGGATGAACTACTAGTCAAAATAATGTCATCCACGTAAAGAAGGAGAACGAGGACATGATTGCTAGTTCGAAGAGCAAACATGGAGGTGTCAACATTGCTACATACAAAACGATGAGACAAAAGGAAGGCTGCTAAGCGATGAAACCAGGCACAAGGAGCCTGTTTCAAGCCATAGAGCACCTTTTTAAGGCAACAAACATGGGTCGGGAAATCGGGATGAACAAACCCGGGAGGTTATTTAATATGAACTGTCTCGGTGAGATGGTCATGTAAAAAGACATTCTTGACATCAAGCTGGCGAATGGGCCAATGAAAGGAAACAAAAAGAGTCGGAACCGGACGAATAGTAGCAGGCTTAACGATAGGGCTGAAAGTCTCATGGTAGTCAATACCTGGTTGTTGGTGAAACCCCGTGCTACAAGTCAAGCTTTGTACCTCTCTATGGTACCATTAGATCGATATTTAATCTTGTAAACCCATTTACTGCCAACCAAATTAAGATGCGGTTGAGATGGAACCAAATCCCATGTGTTATTGGCAATCAAAGCATTATACTCCTCGGCCATGGATTCCTTCCATTTGGAATGTCGGGAAGCTTGTGAAAAACTTGTAGGTTCAACTTCAAGCAAGACCAACACCGAGAGACAGGAGACGCCTAGGTTTGGCAATGCCGGACTTGGATCGAGTCCGCATAGGGTGAACATTGGTGGACAAAGACATAGGGACACTCGAAGAGGCAATAGGACCTAGCGAGCGAAGTATAGAATCACTAGTACGAGCAGGGGGTCCGACGCAATAGAAGATGAAGCGGACACAAGACCAAGGGCGGAGGGAGAGGGAACAGATGCGAGTGTTAGGCTCGGGAGAGACATAGGCCATAGACGTTGGGCTAGAGTTGAGACTCGACGAGGATGAAGAGGCTAAGGGAAGAGAATAAGACACCTCAGCAGCAGAAGAAGCTGGTTCGGACAACATGGAAGGGAGGACCAAAGATTGGGTCGGCCTAGTGGGCTCAACAGTGTACGGGAGACCAAACCAGAAGAAAAGGTGGAAGACGAGACAACCGATGCACGAGTTGCGGTGGAGACAGAGTATATCCTTTATCACAAAAGGGGCATTAAGAGGGCGAACTAGAGACAAGTTTAGGAAAAGGATAAATGTTTTCATGAAATCGTACATTTCTACTGACATAAACACGACTCGTTAGGGGATCTAAACAACGATAGCCCTTATAATGAGGAGTATAGCCTAAAAAAACAAGTGAACGAACGAGGAGAGAGTTTATTGGACGCCTTTGCAACAAAATTTGGAAAACAGGAGCAACCAAAAGGTTTAAGAAAACCATAATCAGGTGGACGTCCAAATAAAAGCTTAAATGGAGAACGATTTTGCAACACGGTGTATGTAAATGATTGATTGTATAAACAGTTGTAAGAGCAGACATCACGCCAAAATTGAGCGAGGCATGGAAGCATCAATTAGAAATGGTCGAGTCATTTCCAAAATATGGTGATACTTACGCTCAGCAACCTCATTCCGTTGTTGCGTATCGGGACAGGATTTTCGAAAAAGGATCCCTTTTTGAAGAAAATGAGCAAAAAGAGGAGAGTTATCAAACTCTTGACCTCCATCACACTCTGAAACATTTTAATTTTGCAATTAAAAAGGTTTTCAATTAAAGCCTGAAAATTGCAAAAATTGAACATACTTCGATTTTAATCGCATAGGATAAATCCGGGTAAACCTGGTGAAATCATCAACAAACACAACAAGATATCGAAAACCTTTATTTGAAAGTCAAGGTGATTGCCAAACATCCGAATGTATTAATTCAAGAGGGAAACAGATCGATGTTCTGCTAAACTAAAAGGAAGAGTATGTGACTTTGCCAATCGACAAGTCGTACAAGTATCATGAAAATTATTTGTAAGTTTAACAGATTTATTTCTCCTAAGTAAATCCAAAACTCAAGCTCCATAATGTCCTAGTCTCCGATGCCAGGTATCGCCGCCAGTCTCACTCAAAGCTAGGTTAGCTTAAAGATGAGGTGTCTCAATGGGCAAACGTAAGGGATAGACATTACCTACATCTGGGGCCTGCAAAAGAACATCACCCGAGGTGTTGTCCTTTATAGAAACAGAATCGGAATGAAAGGTGACATGACAATTATTATCCCGACACAAGCTGTTTGATCGACAGGAGGTTGTGCTTGAAGTTGAGGCACATGATAAACAGGTTTTAAAAGAAGTGGTCGAGAAGTAGTTTGCAATGATAGAGTGCCAACATTAGAAATAGGTAACGAGGTTCCATTTCCAGCCTGAACCTTAATAGGACCAGAGTAAGCAAAATTAGAAGATAGCTTACTATCATCGGGCGTCATGTGAGAGGCCGCTGCTGAATCGAGGATACCACGGTGGTTCACCATTTTCAACCGGATTGAAAGTAGCAAATGCAGGAAGTGCTGGTTGTCGACATGGTTGATAACGATTGGGGAAGCTGTCGGTAGAATGCCCCGGAGCATGACAAATCGGCAAACAACATTAGGACGGGAACCTAATATCCCTTCGAGCGAGTTAGTGCCTGCATGGGAATAGTTAGTACACGAAGTAGAAGGACCAAAAGTACAAGACAATGACCCAACTGAATTACAAAATACGATGCACTGTAGGCACACTCCTGAGGGAGGCCCGATCGGAAGAATTGTTGCGGTGGGAGACTTGCTGATGGTTATGATTGTTTTTGCGATTGCGATTGCGATTGCGATTGCTCCGACCCCCTGTTCCTTTTTAGTAGCTAGAGTTTCCTTTCCTGGAGCCGGATGACCACGAAGATGCACCCCTGAATTGGAAGCATCACTCTTTGGTGCGAAGTAGTCGAGAGAAGGGAGGCGAATGCCTAATGCGTAGGGGATCACGGGCACGCCCAAAATTAAGTCGTTGCTCGTAAAAGATAAGTTTGGAGTGCGAGATCATCAAAAGTGTGAACACTAGGAAGTAGAGAGTAGGCGGTAACAAAGGTATGATACTCGGAAGGGAGCCCAATAGTAGTAAAGCTGAATCGGTTCTAAGTACAGTAACAGGGACTGAATAGCAACAAGTGAATCGGCTATGTTCTTAATGGTTCGGAGATAATCATCCATGGACTTATTTTCCCCCATTGAAACATGAGTAAGCATGCGTTTAAGGTCTAGAGCCCGAGCTAGACTAGCGAGTGTTAAACCGAGACTCTAAATGTTGCCAAATTTAGAGGGAACGAGGCAAGCTACGAACTTCACTCAAAGTTTCGGGGAAATAGTAGCAAAAATCCAAGCACGCAACACACGATCAACTCGTAACCAATAAGAGTAATTAGGATTTACAACCGAACAACCGGGGCAACCACTAAGTGATACGACGGTTGAGAAACAGAACCATCAAGCATACCACTAATCTAACGCATAATAGTGAAAGAGGAAAATTGCTCTCGCCAAGATAAATAATCGTCAACCGAACGAAGAATAATCGTAACGTAATTTGTAATATTTACCGTCCAAAGAGACGATGGAAGAGGCGGCATACCACCCTGTGGCGGCGAAGCAAAGGTACCGGCGGCGAAGTCGTCGGCGGTGACCGGTGGACGACCGTGGCTAAAGGCAGCTGCGGAGGACACGAGCGACGCAAAGAAGTCGGGACTCACCGTTGGAGGCGACATACTCCGGACAATGGGATCGGTGAAGGACACCGAAGTCGGCAACGGGAGCCCGAGTGTTCGGCGAGGCAGAGGTAGCTACGGGAAGGCGAACACCGAGGAGGATGCAACGAGGACGACGGAGCCAAGGCGGCATTGGACGTAAACAAAACAGAGGCGTAAACCGCGGAAGAGGAAAAGGGATTGGACGCCGGCGCGTGGTGCACGGAGGAAGCACCGGCTAGAGGAGCAGGGAGGCGGCCGAGACGAAGGCGGCGAGCGACCGGCGGCGAGTCGGGAAGAAGGGCAGCCATGGAGGAGAGAGAAAACTAGGGTTAGGGTTTGTGGATGGTGCAGCTAGTGAGCAAGCAGCTAGTGAATTTTTTTTTTTTTTGTGACAGAGGCGATCGCTAGAGTTACACTAAAATTTTAAATCGAGCATGTGGCTCCGATACCATGTGAACGATAATGGCGAAATAACTCACCAATATGGGAGTATGACATTCTATATATATAGAAGATAATACGTGAAAAATAATTTACAATTATTTTATGTACAATAATATCTCTAATACTCTATTAGTTATATTGGCTGATTAACCAAATTAGGAATAGGTGCCATGATTTTTTGGAACTTGAGGTTAGATGGGCTCTTCTAACTTGTTAAAAAAACTCTATTTTATTTCTTATATGAATACTTTTGTCACATATAATGGTAGGGTGACATTTCTGTATGCCCTAATCCTATTCCTATATGTGGCCGAATCCAAATTACTCGTCTTCAGCGTGCTGTAGATTTGAGCAACATGCTAGAATTCTTGTTGTTTTGGATTGTCAATCAACATTTGAAGCAAAGCTACATCTCACTCCAATTTTATTGAATGTCTCCAAAGAGACGAGGTATTCTCATTGTAAGATGATAGAGGTGTCATTGTCATCTAGCTCGGTCAAACTCGAGGCTGGGGTCGGTCATATATGAGCTAAGCTTGGGCTTGGCTTCACTCTCAACATTCCGAACAATTTTTTTATTTTGTTTTATTTATTTTTACAAAAATAAATTGTACACTGGGTACAATAACTAATAGAAGGGGTACTAAAAGAAGAAATTTTTTAATTTAAACTCAATTTTGAGATCTAATCCTTTAAGTTGCCACTTAGAAGTCAATGACAAATAGGTAAGAAATGGATGAAATAAATGGAAAAAGAAGAATAAAAATGACAAAATCTCCTCAATATTAATGGATTAGCACATGTCTTTTTTAAGTCTTTTGTTTTCTAAAGTTTAAATTTGAATAAAATATTTTTCTTAATTTTATCATCTGAAATTTCAATTTAAATTTATCTAAATTATCCAACTAAAAAATTAATTAAATAATCAACTTTTTATTTAAATTTTAGACGTTATTTAATTTATTCATCCTAAACTCGAAAGTTTAAGACTTGAAATTCACCGACGCATAATACTTCATCACCTCCTTGTTACTTTGATGCTTACATTTTACAAGAACACAAAAGGCAAAAAGAAAAAAAAAAAAAAAGAGAAGATTCTAATCAATCAGTGGCCACTTTCCATGCCCATAACCAGACATCACAAAATCGTGTGGCTGGCACACTCCAGTCATATGATATGGTATGAATACGATACCTCCACAAAAATCCGCCACGTGGCAGGTTTAGATAAGCCCCCTCTCTCTCTCCTCGATGAAACTCCCCTTCTATAGAAGCAGCTCCCTCCCACCATAACTACCCAACGAACCCAACACCACCCACCCACCCCCTTCCTCCCAAAAAAAAAAGAGAAAAATGGCAGCGGCACTTTCCAGCACAATGTCCGCCGTGATCCCCGCCAAGTGCGCCTTCCTTCCGCGGCGGCAGACGGCAGCGACGTTCGGACTGAAGGTCGGGAGCAGCCGCGGCGGTCGGGCGGTGGCGATGGCGACGTACAAGGTGACGCTGGTGACGCCGGAAGGGAGCCAGACCATCGACTGTCCCGATAACGCGTACGTGTTGGACGTGGCGGAGGAGAACGGACTCGACCTCCCCTACTCCTGCCGGGCCGGGTCCTGCTCCTCCTGCGCCGGAAGAGTCATCTCTGGCACCGTCGACCAGTCCGATAACAGCTTCCTCGATGATGACCAGATAGAGGCCGGTTTTGTACTCACTTGCATCGCCTTCCCTACCAGTGACGTTACCATTGAGACTCACAAGGAGGAGGACCTCGTTGGTTAAGTCAAGATTTTGGATTTTTTTTTTTTTTTGAGAGAGGTTGTTTGATGGTGATGGAAGTTAATTGATTTCGATGCATATGTATATTTTCCCCTCCTCTCTATCGCATTTTTTTTCTTTTCTTTTTTCGGTCTTGAATCCTTTATTATTGATTAAGTAGAGTTATTATTTATTTATACGAGAGTTAAAAGTTTCAAATTACATATTTATCTATCTACGATATTCGAACATGAAATATTTAAAATAATTTCTCCACTATATTTTAGTTCTTAATTTATGCCAGTATTATTTTTGAATATAATGTATATATCAATAAATGAATATAAACATGATTTGAAATTTATAATCTTGTATAAAAACAGAATTTAAACTTAATCTTAAATATCAAAATCGAACTTTCTAAAATGATTAACTAATATGAATAATGTCATTTTACTAATTAATTTGAAATTTTATTTCATTTTTCATAATTGAGAATTGAGAGTTGATGTTTAATAGAAATTTAATGAAAATGGGTTTAAACAATTGAAGAATAATATGTACCTAAGTCATTGGTTGAAACAAATTATGTGAGAGGATGATTATTTAGTTACTTAAGTAGAAAATTGTATTCAACAAAAAATCACAAGTCAGTTTTCAATTTTCTGGCTTATATGAATGAAATGTATAACTCTGCAAAATATATACTAAAGTAAATGCAAGTTCCGTCTTATGCATAGAGCTTGTAGTTGTTGATAATGTACTTGGGGTTGTGAGCCAAGATAGCCCTCTAATTGCTCAAGCTTAAACTCAGTCTATCAGACAAAAGTTTTATAACTAACTTTAAAAGCAAAGAAAATCTAGTTGCTCTTTATCAAACTCGCTCCACCCTCTCTGGTGTTGAAAATCTTCGTCGTACCAAAGACAAGTCCATCTGCTCCTTGCTCCTCCTTCGATCTTCCTCTTCCATCCTTGCCGCTTTTGAGTCCTTTTCGCTCGTCTGGTGCTATTGAAGCCCATGACCACGACTAACTTCACTCCAACACTCCGGCCATTCTTAGATATTCATCGCCAAGGTCTGAACAGGTGACTTTTTTTTGGGTTGCGATAATAATTGGTGCCTTATGGGGTGCTATATCAGTATATTTAGAGCTGGCAAAAATCCGTTCGATCCGATACTCCGAATTTGTCCAACCCGAAAAAATTGGGTCCAATCACAAATTTTTATCCGAAATTTAAATTCGGACAATCGGCCATGTCCGAATTAAAATTCGGGTCGAGTTCGAGTTTGTCAATTCGGATTTGGGATGTTCGAATTTTGTGACTTATTTGGGTTCGGACAAAATCGAATAATCGAACAACCGGGTTTGGACAATCGATCACTCGGGTTTACGTATAATTTAGTCCAAAATTTACAAAATTTTCAATAAAATATTTGGACATTCAGGTTCGGACATCGAAATTTGAGTTTGGGTTCGGTCACATACATAATTTCAGTTCAATTTTCAAAAGTTCATATCAAAAATTCGGTCATTCGGGTTCGGGTTTGGTGAGGTTGTCCGAATCCGCAATCGGACAGGTGCGGGTATGATGGTTTTGTCCAAATATCTCGAATTATCCGAACCCGAGTTTTTGCGAGCGCTAAATATATTATTTTGATTTATAATCTTTCTCTTGACCCATAATGCTTACGTTTAGAATAGAATACTAAGGTTTTTAGTTTTAGGTTTTTGAATTTCTATTTCCCTTTTCGTTTTCAAATATGATTTTATAGATTAAAATTTAATATAATTTCCTTTTTTTATTTTGAAATTTAATTCGAAGTTATAGCTTTGAGATTTCATGAATTTGGTTCAATCTCGAGCTTCTTCTTTCTTTCTTTCACTATCATATTTCACACTCTATTGAAATTTTAGGTTGTGTTTTTCGATTTTGCTGGGTTTTGTTTCTGGTTCATTGTCTGCTTCCATTAATGGAGATAAGTGTAACTTTATTACGATTCTGTTTCTTTTCTCAAATCCTTCAGTTCATGAATTTAAACTTTGAAGAATGGATTGTGATAGAAAAATGGATTGGGCTTTACAACATAATCTGGATTTTGGTAATTCGGCTTTGAAATCCTGCAATCAGATAAGTGTTTGGATACAATTCACTTAGATTATTCAATAGCTGATAAGCATCTTAACTTGTGTGTTTTTAAAAAATAAATAAAGAAAGAACGCGAATAACAATATTTCCTTTTATTTGGACCTAAATTTATAACAAAGAAAACATAAAACCATAGTAAAATGAGGAGAACGAGGAAAGAACATTGTACTAAGAAGGAAAAAGATCAACAATTGGCTCTTCAACTTGGAGTATTGGGGCTAAAACCTAATGAAATTAATTGATTAGTATGCAAAAGGATTAGCTCATGCCTAAAAGAACCTAGAGTTTGGAGGAATAACAAGAACTAATAAACCAAGCCTCAAACATATGTGCAACTTCTGCAACCACAGAAAAATTTCTTGGCATGTGAAAAGTATCTTAATCTAATTTTAAATTCTCCAACTTGAAAAAGAAGAAGACATGAACATTATTGAACCCTCATCTACTAAATTATGTGCATTAAAAATATGCGCTTAAACTTAAACATGTTGATAATGTGAAAAACACACCAGAAGAATTGTAGACAGAAGTTTGTCTTGAGTTCCATCAATTCTATAAAAAAATATAACGGTATTAATTATTAGTAAGACCACTCGTCATAAAAAAATGTTATTAAGATAATCTTATTTATACAATTTATACAGAATAACAATTTGTGTAATGAACCTCGCTAACTCATCCGCTATGTGTCACGAAATACTTTGGAATCCTCTAGAATTTTTGTCGGTGCATAAAGTTCCACAATGTTCTACAATGTTCCACACTTCTATGAAAACATAGATATTTGTGTAGAGAATTATAGAAAATAAATCTAGATCGTAGATTAAATCAATCTCCACTTGTCCATTTAGGAGGTGAGCAAGTATATATACCTCCTTGGGGGCTCATTTGTAAGTCATCCAAAAGTAATCCAAGAAAACTTCCAATTAATACACAAAACATTCTCCCAAACTTTCTCTTGGTGTTCTCTTGCTTATTTAACTTTTTCCAAGCTTAAGTCAAGCATCCTATAAGGCTTATTAGCAAGCTCAAGAAAGATTTCGAGTATCGTTTGCTAGTGCCGCACGGGAGTTAAGTTTGAGTGAATTATTATTCGATGACGGTTGGTATCAAATCTACGAGTTTGGGAGAACCATGTCAAACATCACTTAAGGGAGCCAATAACAAGGTGGCGAGAAGGGGTGAGAGAGGTCAAGGGAAGTGTTTGCCACTTTCGAGGAACGGCTTGCACGAGTTGCATATCACCATGTCGACTTAACGGATCTAGTCGAAGGCATGAACCGTAACGCCCCCAAATCGCATAATCACCAATTTAGTCTTAATTACTAATTAACTAGTAATTAGCGCAGTGGAAAGGAATATTAGAAGCATTACCGCAGCTCTATACAAAGAGCGAGGCAACTCTTTTGAAATATAATATGAGCAGGACTCCACTATGTCACTTGTGAAAATAAAGTTCAAAACATCTCGGACACCAAACTTGTATAACCTCAAATCAAGTTGACGAGTACCATCATAATTACAACTTGTTTAATCGAGAAATGTATGACTTCCAAATATCACATCTCTTACTACCACTCGTGAGTTTCTAAATCTCGTTGACCAAAATAAATATGTCCGCTCCTTGCTTCCATCAGCATTAGCATTACCTAAAACAAAACATATAAAAACATTTTGAAATAGTGAGCCGAAGCTCAATACATTTATCCTTGCACTCGTAAATGAATATTATGTAAAGTTATTTGTAAGCACGTGCATTTCAATTCATTTATAAATTAGATAGAAAGAATGTAGTAAAACAATTATTAATTTATTATCTGGATGGCTCCTTACGATCATCGGTTTCCCTAAATATGCGTATACCCATGCCGATCGAGCAAAGTCCGGTTGATAATGGCCAAATATATATGGGTGTGATCACAAGTTTGATTATGCTTGGTATAATTGATATAGGCGAGCCACATAATTAGGCGGCAAATAATATTTGAAATGGTTCATTTCATTAAGCAAACCATTTGATATTGTTATGTACAAACATATGGGTTTTCGTAAGGTACAAGTAATAAACGTACCTTAACCTTGATATCCTTTATCGATACATAATGATGTCCATTGGCTCGACAACCGTTGGAGGTTCCTCTTCCGTTGCTTAAGTAAGTAGTTATATAGTCAATAATTTGATTAGTTATTTCTTGCAGGTTTTAAATCTTTTTATGCAAAGCTCAATATTTCAATCTTAGATTAATTGTTATAATATGATTTTCTTAGGAAATATTTTTCTCTTTATTTAGACCATTCCTATTGATCATCATATTAGCCCCCAAATACACTTGATTACTACAAGGGTATAAATTCGTAGTTTGTGTGCTGTGGTACTCCTTAATAATTCGTATCGATATTAATGTTTGTGTGTGTGTGTGTGTGTATATATATATATATATATATATATATATATATATATATATATATATATATATATATATATATATATATATATATATATATATATATATATATTTTCTTTCAATAATATTCTTATATTAATTTTGGTCATCATTATTTTTCACAGACTTCTATTTCCAATCTTTTTCATATATATGTTATAGTTGTATACTTCTCACGTCAATTAAAAAGTTATTCGTATATAATTAATTTTAGCTCGACTTATACTAACTTAAAAATGAGACAATAAAATAGAAGTGAACTCTTAACATCCAAGGTAGTTATTTAATATGGTCCCTTATTATTAATTATGAACTAACTCAAAAATTTATGCGAAACTGTCACAAATTCCTATAACAAAACCTTGAGCGTTTTGGTCGATTTTAAAACTAATTTAGAAAATTCATATCTTGCTCATCCGATGCCGAGTCAAGGCATAAACCCTAATTTAGAAAGCTTGAAAAGTGCTCTAAAACTTTTATTTAAATCATAAAGTAAAAAAGAACAATAAGAATTTCAAAAACATACTTGAATCGAAGTGCTCCCAATTTACCCAAAAATTGCACCGTTTCGGTAAAATGGTCATAAATCGGATTGTACACCTCCAAATCCAATAAAATTTGATTTGTTGGAAAGATAACTTCTTGTTCTATGTTGTAATGTATTTATAAACTTTAATATATCCTAAATTACTCCATATTCTAACTTTATATACCCTTATTTTACACCTTATTTTAACTTTTCCCTTCTCCTACCTTCCTTGCTCCCTAAGAGTAACTTCTTTACTCCGACCCTTGAACATATTTTCATTTATATTTTTAATCTATAATTTTTTTTCAAATAACACATGCAACATAATTTCAAGATCATCTTTTCCTTCTCTCTACTTCTTTTTGTGTTTCTTTATCTATCAAGCAAAAAAAAAACCTCCAAACTCTTCATGTTCTCCACACTCCTTCCTTTCCTATCATTATTTTTGGTGTGTTTCTTCTTGGTACTTTAAGAGAGGAAAATCAACTTCTATTTATAGGAATTTCAAACCAATACATGCATGATACTTGTCAAGTTGTTTTTAGAAAACCATATGCTAAAACCATGTGAATTTTTAAAAACTCGGCTAAAAAACCATGGTTTTGGCAAAACCATGTGCAAGCTAAAACAATTGACTTGTATATATATATATATATATATATATATATATATATATATATATATATATATATATATATATATATATATATATTATATTTATTTATTTGCTTTATTATTAAGTATGTATTTGACTTGACTTGATTTTGACTTTGTCTTGACCAATTTATATGATTAGGTAACTTATTAAATATAATGTCATTAGTTTTGACACTCGTGAATTAATTTAATGAACACATAATTCTAATTGTTTTTATAAATATTAAGGCCAAGAAAAATATTATATGACCAATTAAATGACATACTTAAATCAAGTATTCATTAGCAAGTGTTCATAATTGATCTTATTTATTAAATTTATTTTTATCATATTTATATAGAGCATATGTATATGTTTAAGTCTCGTTACTACATTTTTTTGTAAAGTTATAAGGGTGTAATTCTATTTGTATTATTTAGTATTTGACATTTAATATTTAGCTCGATCATTTCATTAGTAATCTTATTTATCCAACATATGCATACATTGTATGTTTGATTGAAGACCTCCACGGTAGTTCAAGCCCCGCAAAAACAAACACCTATAAATTTCGAATTGAAGTGCACGCACTCGATTAAGTTAGCTTAATTGTTGTTTAATAATATTAATTAGGGTAGGGATGTTACATGAACCAACGCGTCGAAGAGCTAGAGTCCAAGGTTGAGGACTCGGGGCTCACGGAGGAGATGCAAGGGGTCTTAAAATGCGATGGCCACAAGCTTCGCCAAAGAGATGGCATCCCTTTAAACCACGAGCTATGGGCGAAGGATGGTGAACTTGAGGCATGTTAGGTTATTCCCAATCATTAGCAAGAGGAAGTCCAAGAGCTCAAAGCACATGTTAAGTGTGCATGGTCGTAGTGGCCAATGGTGGGTCCGTCGAGTGACGACTACACCAAAGGTGAAGGCACCCAAGCCTCTTAACTTTAATGAGGCTAGGAGCACAAGAGAGATTGAAAGATTCATATGGGGTCTCAAGGCTTACTTCGGAGTGATGGCCATCGAGGAGGATTCTCAAAAGGGAAGCAATGTTTCCCTGTTTCTTAAAGACATTGCTCTCATGTGGTGGTGACGTCACTGCGATGACGTCAAAAGAGGGTCTAGTCTCATCAATACTTGGGAGACATTAAAAGGGAACTCAAGAGGCAGTACTATCCCGAGGATGCCGAACATGAATCCAACCAAGCAACTATGCCTCCAACACAAGGAGGGTCATATTCGAGATTATGCCAAGGAGTTCCAAGAATTACTCTTGGAAATTCCAAGTATGGGGGAGAAAGACGCTCTATTTTGCTTCCTCGATGGCCTACGTGAATGGGCCAAGATTCACAATGTTCTACCATGTTCTACACTTATATGGAAACATATATATTTGTGTAGATGATTCTAGAGAATAAATATAAACCGTAGGATTAAAACCGTAGGATTAAATCAATCTCCACCATTCATTGAGGAGGTGGGCCAGTATATATATTCCCGTAGAGGCTTATTTGTAAGGCATCCAAGAGTAATCTAAGAAAGTTTTCAAGTAATACACAAAGCATTCTCCCAAACTCTCTCTAGGTGTTCCCTTGCTTACTTATCTTTCTCAATGCTTAAATCAAGTATCCTCTAAGGCTTACTAGCAAGCTCAAGAAGGATTTCAAGTGTAGTTTGTTAGCACGGAATGAGAGTTAAATTTGAGTGAATTCTTATCCCTTGACACATGTCACAAGCTAACTCCTCTTAATTAGCAAAGTCAACATAACACAAGTCAAATCTCTTAGCCAAATGAAGCAAGGTAAGGTCCAAGCCCATTCGGTCTAGGGCTTGGCATTTACAAAGTCCAAACTTATTATGGTGAATGACGATTTTACCCATCATTTATTTTGTTTCAAATACCCACCTACAAAGGTACAAATCCCATTTGAAACACAATAATAATGATATCACGAGAGAATCACTCAACCATATCAATTCTCTCTTCTCCCAAGAAAGGGTAAGATATTACTACTTTGGTGAAACAACTTCAATCTCAAAATGATTTTTCATATCAATTCGACTAATCTAAGTTCGTAAGCCAATAGCTTTTTAATGAAGAATTTTTTAGATAATTCTTGATAGCTAGAAGCCACAAATAAAAGTGCAAGATAATTTTTCATATCATCTGCTATTATTCACATTTCTACCAAATATTAATTTCAATTTAGCACTAAATTCCTGTACCTAGACAGTGGTATGAGAAGAGAAGAAAAGATAGGGTATCCACTGAAGAAGTAGAATATCGAAAAATAACTCTTTTAGCTTCCAGATTTGATTGATAATTATAGAGCTTTCGATTGAGAAGGAATATTATAGCAAGCCTAAGTTGACAACATAAGGTAATTTATGAAGGCAAGAAAATAAATAAATTGGGTTCATGGTGGGTCGTAACCCAGCGTCATTCGAGCATGTGATTCAATTGGGTTCATAGTGGAAGATACTGAGATAGCCTCATGCCCCGAAGGATTAGGGTTCCAGAGCTCCAACATTGTGATCTTTGATGATACTTGTTCTGACTGCTGCAACGCTAATGGGATGATTAAGGGTTATTACAAAAATTTGTTAGTTGATTCTGATTCAATCAATGGTGATATGAGAGATTAATAGAAGAGATTGTCGTTGCCGAAGAAGAAGGATTTACCGCCATTGTCATCAATGAGCGAGAATGGGAGGTAGAGTTTCACATTGGAGCCAATGAGAAACAATGGACGATTGGAGGTTGTTAGGGTTTTGATCAATCGACTGGAGATCCTCTACACTTCCCGCCAAAACGGACGGCTCGAGATGCATCATATCAGGAACTTCATCAACGACGAATCCGAATACGAATAGGAAGAAGAAGAGGAAACGGGGCAAGAGAAAGAGATCACGAAGAAGAGGAAGTCAAATTAGCAGAAGAAGCAGAGAGACAAAAGGAGGTTGAAGAGATGGCGGCGTCGGCGGAGGAGAGAAAGTGGAGGATCTCGGCCATTCGATGGTGCTACTAGAGGGAACTATTGTTCGCTTGGGGCCAACAACAACACAAATGTGTCATGATAATGTGATTCTATCGTGGGTGTGTCGCATAGGATTAGTTCCTAAATTTAGTAAATTTTATTATTCTTTTCTGATGGACAATTTAGTCAATTTTAATTCTCAAATAAATGGAGTTAATAATCTGATGAAGAGGAGGGAGAAGCAAAATGACGCATCTAGTTGTCAATTTTGGCGACAAATGTGTTAACGGGAAGTGAAACACGTGTGTCGTTTAACGGTCGAATTGACAACCGGCACTGCCACAACTACCAAGTTGCAATTTCAGCGAAGTGTGGGGACAAAGAAAAAAATAATTTTATTTATTTTTATCTCAATTGATTAAATTCTTTTACTATTCATAACTATTTGTTATTTTTCTATCGGAAAAAAATTATTTGTTATTGTGTATGGCGTAATTAAACTCACCACTGTAAGAGTCATTATGTGGTTTTGTAATTGAAGCTTTCACATGATTATACTATTGTTTCATGCTAATTATTAAGCTTGTGTGTCATATATGACTATTAGCATATAGTTACATGACGATTAACAAATAACTATTTTAGTATGTGAGTCGAAATTAAAAGCTCACATATTTTATTGGCTCTAAATAGTCGTTCTCGATATATGTTACTCATCATTATTGTGATATTATGCATATCATTTATTTAATGTAGGTTTTACCCTAAAAAAAATTTTTTTACAATTCACAATTAAGCTATATACTTAGTAAGATGGGAGTGGAACTCCCCAAAAAGATGCCAAGTTAGTTATGTGACTTTGGTGTACACCAAAGAACATAAATACATGTTTTCTTTCTTCAATAGAATATAAATATAGATGATGAACAACCATTACAAGTTGTTGCTTCAAACCCTTAACACGTGGGTAGAATTAAAAAAGTAAGGTGAATTAAATAGTAGGATTCATATATGAGTTTCATGTACAAGTGACGAATTTAATTCAATAAAAACCTGAGTAGTCTATATTTACGAGGTCAAGAGTTTGTGTGTGTGTCTCTCTCTTTTTCTTTTTTTTTTCAGCAGTAAGGAGTAAGTTTTTAGTTTGGATGCGAATAAGCAACTCAATTTATTAATTTACTGAACCTTCCCTTGGAAAGCTCTTTAAGACATTTGAAGAGAAAAATTTTAAGCACCTGAATTATAACCTAATGTTCAATAAAAAAATTATGTAGTATCAAAAATTATACTATTCAATATAGCTGAAAAAATGTATCTTATTATTAAATCACTTATTTCTTTTAACACATTCACCTCTTTCATCTTCACACGTTGCCAATTTTGTGTTACATTAGCATGTTTGAAATTACATAAAAACGATCATCTATTTCTATTTTCTATTCATTTTTTATCATTTTTCTTTTTTTCGTTACTCGTTTATGTTCTTTTGTGTTCGTTTCTATTTTTATTTCTATTTATATTTATTTTTTATGTAATTTCAAACATGACTTAAATGAATAACAAGCATGCAATTACGAGTCCGTAGAGAGAAAAGGTGGTTGGGAAGTAATAGAAATAAAATATCTATGAAAAGATATGTATGTAATAAGCAAAGCACAAAGTATGTGAACACTAATAAACCCGACAATCACAACATATGTCAAGAAAGCAACTAAAGTTAATTGCAAAACATTAGTTCAATTTTTCATTGATAATAATGACATTTAGACACTTACAAGACATGACAAGATCCAGAACCATCCATTTTACAAAGCAAAAAAATGACATCTTTTGAGATCACAAAAAGAGTAACAAAACCTCAACTAAAGTTGTTGCAATTACGAGTCCTTGGATATTCTTGCCCTTAAAGTGTTCGAGAAATACAGCTTTGCCCCCAATTGTTTTTCCGTTTATTCATGTCATTAATTAAGTAAAACCATGCAAAATTTACCCTTGGGACCCACAAAAAGTGGTTTTAGACGATTTTTAACTATTTTTCATTTTTTTTAGCTGGTTTTCATTTTGGGCAGCGTGGGGCATGTTTTGGGCAGAGATTAGTCATATATTGGGAACTAAAAGGCTAGAGGAAGCATTTAGGTAGTTCCCTCCAAATGCAAGGGTTTTCGAAGTTGAAAGGGGCTAGGGTTTGAAAGAGAAGGAGAGATCGAATTGGGGAAAAGGGAAAGCTGATTTTGGAAATTGGTTTAGGGGTTTCGTAATTCATCAAAAATCAACCACATTTACAAGTGAAAATGTCAAGTTCCACTACTTGAAGCCCAATTCATACATGCCGTTCTTGTCCCTGTTTTTCGATTATCGGAGGCAATGCAAATGTGGAAAGAAATGCATAATTTTGACAAGCATGACAACGAAGAATCATGTGAGGAGGTTCTCGAGGTGCAAGAGGTATGAAATAGTTGGGGGTTGCAATTATTTTGAATGGGTGGACGACTCTCTTTATAACCATATAAGATCAATGGTAGTAGGGTTGATTGTGCAAAATAAAGTTCTTAGTCGAGATGCTCGAAGAACTATGGAGTTTGAAGCAATGAACAGCAGTAGAGACAAAGGAATTGAGTAAGTTGAAGGGGAACAATAAAAAGTTGAAAATGGAGTTCAATGGATATGTGAACAAAGAGAGGATTTTTATGATTATGATGATGTTATTCCGTGTTGTGATTGCCATTGTCTTTGGGTTAGTTGCGAAAGGGAAGAGTATGTATTGGTATGTGCATTTGTGGGTTAGGAATGGGTAAGGGGATCTGATTTAGGATAATATATTTTGTGTTGGAGGGATTGGTGAATTTTGGAGAATACATGTGAAAAATTTGATCCGATTTAGGCGAATTGTAAATTTTTTTGTTTGAGAAATGTATCTTTTGGGGGTGGGAAGTGAATGTATTTTAGACTAACTGTTGTAGTCATGATCCGATGGAATGAAACCCGAAGTTTGGTTCATATAAATTTTTTATGGTTAATACATAATTTGTTTTATGTTGTTTGTTTATAATTTATGAAATGAGCATTTTAATACCGAAAGTTAAACGATCTAGTGGCACAACAAGTGCAATTAGGAGACACATTTTGGAATATGATATGTGAGAATATATGTTACCCCTGTAACATTGAAGTTGAAGATGATAACTAACATTAAAGCATATGCATAATCAATAACCGAAAATTAACATCGTGGAGAGCATAATCATAAAAAGTGAAAATTCACAACTTAGGCAATATCATTGTCATTGCTAGTTCTCGTCCAAAAAATGACATTAAGCATTTCATTGTTTATCCCTATAGATAGCATTGAAGCATATACCCCAAATAATCACAACTCAACTGTACTATACATTTTGTACCGTTGTCCAAAAAAGAACATTGAGCAGTTCAGTCTAAAAGCAATGTTGTCCAAAAGATACTATATCTACAGCTTACCCTACAACATATTTCCTACTACATTTGCCAACACTTGTCATTCATCGATGACAATATATGTCTTAGTTGGAAATAAAACCTTTCTCATCCCGTTTGATCTTCTCAAAGGTGACATTGAAATGGAAGAAGATGAGCCTGTCTTTGAAGGGCTTTTCTTCATTTTCTTCGTGAAGGGCTCCCTTCGCAATTGGCACAACAGAGCCGAGGTCTTTTTCTTCTTCCGACATGTTCGAGTATGCTCGGAATTTGGCAAAACATGGGCAAGGGCGGATGATTCTTATGTGAGCAACTCGCTTAGCCGAGAAGTTGGCAAAACAGGGGCGGATGAATCTTGTGTGAGCAACACGAGGACTGTGTAACACCCCAAACCCGTAACCACCGGTTTTAGACTAAGCAAGCCGCTAGCCGATGATTAGCGCAATGGAAAGTAGGTCATGGGCATTACCGCCGCCCTTACCGGAGGAAAGAGCAAGGCTATAACAATAGATATATTTCTAACCCCGTGTTACACTTGCTTTGCCACTAACAACAAGTGTCTCGTGATAAGGCATAAACCATAACTTGTACGAAGAGTAAGCATAAGTATAGACTACGATCCGATAAACTACGACAACGACACTTAACCCTTGATACCCCAACTAGGTTGTCGTCGCGAGCCTCTAAGTCCTTAATGCACCTTTGCTTCAAATCTTCCACATCTTTACCTAAAACAAAACAAGAAAACATTTTCGAAATGTGAGCCGAAGCTCAATACGTTCACTATCATGCAAGTAAAATAATGGTTATGAAGTAATTGAGTTGAGCGCATGCATTTCAATTCATTTGTAAATGAGGGAGAGTGAATCATCACATAAAACTCGTTGCTAATTAATTATCCGAATGGATCCCTTTACGATCATCGGGTTTCCCTAAACGCATGTGCACACACCTAGACCGATCGGATAATCCGGTTGAAGGCGGTTAACCGTTACTGGGTTACCAACCTGGATATTGGGCGTACCAAATAATGGCACTTAATGGGCGGATCCATATTAATGATGGCAAATATTATTTGCAAACAATTCTTTATTGTTGTTAATGTCGGCCATATCCGGCCTTGATTTATAAATAAAACATTGAAGGGCACGATCAATGAACGTACTCGATGTTTTTCCTTCTTTTTCTTTTTGGGCGTAATCCGGATAAACGCACGACGCTCGATGACCTTAAGTAAAGATATAAAAGTTTTATTAATGAACCGAATTTTTATTTCTTATTTATTTATTAAATCACTTCAAACATACTTGAAATGAAAATTAATAAAGTTAACTTTTACTAAAGAGTACTAATGATGCCTTTGATCTATATATGATTTACTTATCTTATTTTATACAAGGCATGCCTATATATATATATATATATATATATATATATATATATATATATATATATATATATATATATATATATATCTTTTAAACTCATACATAAATATATGTACATACTTTTATATATATTTTACCTCAATACACATAGTTTTCTCCTAAATAATATTGAGATTATCTTTAACCCATGAGGTTTATTTATTTATTTCCTTTTATAAGATGCATACATAAATATGTGTATATGATAACATCATAGATTTTCTCCCCTTCTTTACAAAATTCAATTAATAAATGATATTGATAATAATTGTTTTAAAACTAAGGAAGGTTTATTTTTAACTACTGTTATTAGTTATGTTATTAAGTCAACACCTTTATTCATTCCTTTATGCTAATTAATTCTAACCTAAAGGTGTTCATCTCCTGGCATAATACTCTTATTTTCCTCCAGCTTTCACAAACCCTCAGTATTGAAAATTGTCCTCAGTTTTTCTCCTAATCTCACCATTAGGTCACATAGTCAATGAAATTAATCCATGTCCTTCATACAGAAATTGTCCATGATTTGTCTTTAATTTCAATACATCCAAATATCATCAATTATCACCAAATCCTCTCAAACTCCAAGAATCAAACATATACATGCCATAACCATGATCAAACTTTAATCTTCATGCAGGAAGAGAGCAATTGATTACAACTTAAATAATTAAATTAAAAGAAATGAAGAACTGAATCTGAAAAATTATCCTAAGAAATTTAATTAACAGAACTGAATCTGGAAATTTTACCCTAGCCGATTTAGATGGAGGAGGTTAATTTAAGAGGGGTTTTGTGATGTTTGAAGGTTGGAGGGTTGAAGACCCGGGGCTAATGAAACAGAGCAGTCGGCCGCGGCCGAAGCAGTCGCCGGGAGTGACGAATGGCGCCGGTGGCCGGCAGAAGGCGGCTAAGGCCGGACAGGGGTACGGGCTGGAGAAGCCGCGACCACTGGGCAGAACAGGCGTAAACTCGGGGCAGAGAGGGGAGTGGGGACGATGGTGTACTAGGGTTTGATGGCTGTGACGGTGACAAGGTGGCGGTTAGGGCAGAAGCCGACGGTGGCAGGCGGTGGTTGCTGGCGTTGGGCGGCGACTGAACGGGATACCGAGAGGAGTAGAGAACTATCGTGGTGGTTGGCAGTTCAGGTTCCTGTTGATGATAGGTGGTGTTGATGGTGGCGTTGAACTCAGGGTGGCCGGAGCAAGGTCGCCGCGGTGGGCAGCAGGCGGTGGCGGTGGAGATGGGGAGAGGGCAGTGCGTGCGGGTGTCGGGGCTGGAGAGAGGAGAGGGGAGGTTGTGAGTCAGTAATTAGGTTTAGGAAGTATGATAGTTTTAGGTCACTTTTAGCTTTTATAGTCATCCTTGGCTTCCTTTCCCACTGGGCCGACCGGCTACCCAATTTTTCTGGGCCCAATTCCTTAGCAAGCTTTCTTAATCCAACTTACTCACCCTCATTATTTTCTTAATCCTCCAAGCTTATTAGTATCTTTCTCATTAAGCATATCTTAACCTAGGAATTTTATTTTTAATAATAGTAAGTTTACAAAAAAATTGTATTAATTTTATTTATTTAAGGATTTTTAGAACTTAAAATAAATTAGCTAAATAATAATGTTAATTATCTTATGAGTCATTAATTTTATAGAATATGCTCGTGCGTCGTCGTTGTCATCATCCGGTTCCTGCATTTTAAACAACATTGACATATATATATATATATATATATATATATATATATATATATATATATATATATATATATATATATATATATATATATATATATATACACATGTATAATATGAAAATATTTGGAAATTTGAAATGCACGCGCTCATGCTAATCTTGAAGGTATTTAAAGTTAATTATTTTTTAGGGACGGGGTGTTACAGATCTGGCTGAGATGAGGCATCTCGCAACGAGGGCGGATGATGGTCTTCTCACCTGAATAAAGATAATTTAATTTGATAAGTGACAACTAGAAGATTCATAACTGAATTCATTTAAATATCTAACCATACTTGCAACTTAGCTGTTTGTGCACCCTTGGAATTGATCGCTTTTTGTGTCCTTGGACTTGTCCTTCTTGATGGCCCCCTGTGTCTCTTCCTTTTTGGCATGTTAGGTGCAGCTGTCATTGAAGATTGGTGTATAACTAACATTACGGATATCATAATATCAAAATTTAGCATGAACTTAGAGTGGGATACCTTATGAGGGCATGTCAAAGAGTTATGCCCTTCTTGACCACGGATAGAACAATGCACTACACCTCCTCTCTTAGATGCTTTGTCTGCTTGTCTTTTTCTCTCCTTCTTCAAGCCTCCTTTTCCACAGCTTGATTCAATTTCTTCCTAAACTTGAACTTTGGTGCAGTGATTGTCTTCCCACCTGCCTTTTCCCACATGTCCTTCCCATTAAGGGGATGGAGAGTATGTGCATATGTGTTCCTCAACAACTCAGTTTTGTAACACTCATGAACATAGTTCACGTGGTCTAACCTCTCAAGACTCATAACAGATATAGCATGGGGGCATAGGATGCTACTTAGTTGCCAATGTCCGCAAGAACAAACTTTTTCATTCATATCCATAATGAACCCTTCCATCCCATGCTTAACACTATACAACCCATTTCCAGTCCTCGGTGCAATCCAAAATCTAGATTGATCTTTTTGGCTTGCAGCTTAGTGATGATTCTAGGGCAGATTGGATGATTTAAAGTTGCAGCCCATCCTTGTCTTTTAGCAATCCTATTCATCACATAATTGTAAATATCATCAAGCATTGTCTCGAATTGGCTTGTACCTAGCTGCAATTATACTCCCATTGAAGATTTATGCCATATTATTGTCCATGGAATCACACTTAACCGTGGTGGAAAATAAACTTCGCAAAAATGTTTAGGATCCTTTCTCTCTAAACGGTTCCATGCAGTAGGGTCTAAGTCATGGATTTCTTACTTATACTTATTGAACCGCATCTCGTTTGTGCTCTTAGCAAGATTCTTAAAGGCATCCCTATACACCAATCCTTTCCAGGTCTTCCTAAGATTTGCATAGACATGTCTTGCACAAAGTCTATGCTCACATTTTGGCAAGAGCGTTGAAATAGCATCTATAAGACCCTATTAAGAAAAAAATGTTAGTAATACATTATATAAAAATGCAAGCAGGTGAATTGTAAGTAAATCAATCAATATTTGAGTATAATACTAACCTTTTGCTGATTAGATATGATAACCCAACCATCCCCATCACCAATATGCAGGTCTTCAATTAAGTACTTGGTAAACCATGTCCAACTAGCAGCATTCTCCACTTGAGATACACCCCAAGCTATAGGGTACATGTGATTATTTGCATCCCCGCCTACAGCCACATACACTTGACCTTTCCATGGTCCTTTAATGAAGCATGCATCAAGTGATAAAACTTGCCTGTACCCTGCTAAGAATCCTCTCTTCGAGTCCTCACACACATGTACAATGATTTGAAAATATACCCCTCGTGAGTTTTGGTTGTTGCAAATTTGATTGTTGACCCACTGTTCTGCTTGAATACCTCATATGCATAATCCCTTAACAGTTCAAACTGTTATTTGTAGTCTCCAACAATGGTTCTCAATGCCAAATTCCTAACCCTTAAACACATAGCCTCCGAGGGCATGTAACTTCTTTCCCTCAAAACCAACTCCCGAAAAGCCCTTACCCTCAAAGTAGGCATAACCCTAAAAGTCTCTGTGTATTCACTTGCAAGCCACATAGTGTTCATCCTTGTCTTCCCCCTCCATATCAAATGTGATACATGTATGTGGTGTTCTTATAGTTTTAATCGCCAACACTTAGTTGTCCCATAGTAAGAACAATGAACATACCACTCACAATTCTCAACTGAGCAAGTGGTAATTCAACCCACCCTTATCACTTTTCCCAACCTTTAAATTGTATCCTCTAAATATCTTATAATCATCCACAACTTTCTTAAATTCTTTCTTATCAACAAAATACATCCCAACCTCCCGCTCGTCATCTTTAAGTGCGGCCCTACCTCTATATCTAGGCTACTTTATCCCTTTCTTTTTCTTTCTCTTATTTGAGTCTTGATGTTCATCACTTGACTCGGATGAAGGGCTCTCCGCATAGTCCGATTCATGTTCTAAGTCAGGTGTATCAGCCATTGCATTGTTCTCATTAATCAACTGCATATTTTTCACAACATCTTCCCTCAATTTTTCTTCTCTTCCCTAACCTTAACATACTCTTCATCATCTTCATCCTCTAAATTCACCCAATTATCATCATCGGACAAACCTTCTAGGTCATCAAAAGGGGTGGTTCCATCACCCTTTATAAACTCACCCTCATCTCGCAACATCCTTACCTCCATTCTTTCCACAATCATCAACTCGCATCATTATGTTCAACATATAACTCAACAAAATTCTGTTGTTCAATAATAGCAAGTATATCATGAATTTGTTCATCTCTCTCAATGGCTACAAGACTCTCTGCGAAAGGTTTATCTCGGATTGGAGTAATACACAATTTTAATTCTCTCTTCCGAGTACCCTAACTTCATAACCATTTCCTTTATGTCATCCATACTCAAATAATCAGGGTCCACTTCTGGATATACATAACATTCCCCCGCATGATATACTAAAAATGACCCTTGCTCAAATTCCCCACCATGATTTATAACCACACCAACCTTCACAGACATTTGGATACAAATTACACGAAATTATAATACATCAACAACATAATTTCATTACAAAAACCCAAACTTTATTCAACAAAAAATCAGCATCGTCACCCAAAAACAGAGAAAGAGAGAGAAATCCCACATTCACACAACAACCGCTTAATTTTGAATCAATATCAAGTTTTTACTGCATGTTTTAGAAAAATAAACTCATTCCAATAATCTACATTCAATTTCTTCGTTTATTATGATTTTTCGAAATCAAAACCCACGTTTCACCATTCTTGGTAAGGAGAATACCTGAAGATTAGCTGAAGTGAAGAAGCCTCGAAGCCTCCTCTTCTTCGGTATTGTAATTTTCTCAAATGACTACCCCTTCTTCTTCTTCTTCTTCACGATCGTTGCTTCAAATTTAGGGTTTTAATGGAGAATAGAGGGAAGGAGAGAGAGAGGGAGTGAGCGGGAGGGAGATGATGATGAGTGACTTGGTTGGAGTGAATAGTTTGACAGGAAATAAAGTCATCCGAGGGAATACAAAAACATTTTTCAAATTTTTCTTTTTTTTTTTTTTACTCGCCCAACGCCGCCCAAAATGAAAACCGGCTAAAAAATGAAAAATAGTTAAAAATCGTCTAAAACCACTTTTTGTGGACCCCAAGGGTAAATTTTGCATGGTTTTACTTAATTAATGGCACAAATAAACGGAAAAACAATTGGGGGAGCAAAATTGTATTTTTCGAACACTTTAAGGGCAAGAATATTCGAGGACTCCTGCAATTACTCCAAGAATATGGTATAAAAGTTATTGATGCACCGAGATAACTCAAGAAAGAGGTAGGTGATTCTCCTGTACTAGGATTCATTGCTAAGGATGCATATAATAGTCTTGATGCCGACAAAAGAAAAGTATTTGGATGACATTGACTCCAATATATTACTTGAGAAGTTGAAGCAGAGGAAAATTGAAGACAACAACTTCTACTTTGATTTTAAGTTGGGTGAAAGAGCATGCTTAGTTTTTGCTTTTTGGAAGGATGGGGCAATGAAAGAAGATTATGATCTATTTGGAGATGTAGTAATTTTTGACACACATATAAAAATATGAATGATATGACGAACACATGTAGATCTTTTGAATGGTGCTAACATATATTTGAGATAAAGTTCTTCGCAAAAGTTATCTTCTAATTTAGACATGTAAGCTCACAAAAAGATAATATATACGCACAAGTTAAAGCATAAATAAAAAGGTTCATTGGAAAACTAAAAAGGTTCAACGAAACAAAAAAACAAGTTATCTCGTTAGTTTAGGCATTTAAAGTTCACAAAATATAATAAATTGAAAAAGTACACTACACAATAAAAAAAAGGTTCACTAAAAAGGTGCATTGTGAAAGTATTTTCTATCGAAGTAAGTTATATGCTTTTTGAATGGTACTATTGACATATATTTGAGGTCAAAGTCCTTAGAAAAAGTAATCTACTAGTTTAGACATATCGAAGAAAAACATTCAATGCTATAGAAAAATCTGCACTCGAAAACAATATTTTGTTCACTGAAACTTTGATGAGAAGATGAGTACTTTTTTGTCCTCACATCTACATCTTCTTCATCTTGAGCAAATACATCAGGAGATTGAGGTATTTTGATCCTATCTTGAACATTTCCCTAACCAAAACCAGTTATTTGTTCTTGCTTCTCTCCGACCCTTAAATCGTGACTAGTCCAATTTATTAAGATAGGGAACTCTCTTTCAATCAATCTCCTCTTTAACAATACCCTATTAACATAGCAAAGCTTGAAATTCACCGAATAAAAACCTTATAACTATTATAAAAAGATAAAATAAAAACTAAAAGGAAAGAAAACCTATAAGTATTACCCCTTTAAACCTCACCATGAGGAATAAAATTGCACTTTTTTATAAAAGCCCCTTCCACTTATCTCGTACATAAAAACCATACTATCTAATGTGAATTTACACCCATCCATATTCTTTAAATCTTCCAAATTAATTAATGAATTCAAAATCAAATGGTTGGCACTTTGATTTTGATGTTTTTAAGGAGGGTTGACATCACCTGTACCACAAAATTCCTTCTAAACATGTCACCCCTTCTGTTTGTTGCTTTATCTTTTTCGAACATAAAATGTCTAGGGATACTTAACATCCCATTGACTCTTCCACTCAGCTCGACCTTTTTTGGTAAGCATATGACCTTTTTCGCTTTATTGCAAAAACTTATTTAAATTATGTAGGCAATCCTAATGTAAGACAAACATCTTCTTCTCGTTAACCGGGGCTCATTATTTCCATCCAACTTGATAGATCATCTACAAGGATTAAAATTCTCAACTAGCCATCTAGCTAGCCTAGATGAAATTCCATCAACCCTCAACCTCAACAATGACCCAAATCCAATAGAAATAATATAATTTCTTTGATTATCCGAAATATCGAAACGAAATTCACCAAACCATTAGGAGACATCCTTGTAACCAACTTCAGCCTACTTTTTGAAGCAACTTCGGCTCTTGTTTTTCTTTTGACTCTTTTTCTTCTTCAACGTGCTCTACTTGCTCTGGTTCTCGCTTGTATTTCTTCTTCCGAAGGGTCATAATCTGCATCTTGTTTTGAAACTTCATGTTTTTCTTCTTCTTTTTCTTTTTGAGAAAAATGGGAACATTATTATTACTTGAGGTCAAGCTCAGGAAGAGCCACCATTTCCATTGAAAGGAGTTTTTGAAAAACTATACAACCCGATTATCGAAACAATTCTTTCCATAAGGTGTGCAATAGTATTTCCACTCCCTTTGGCATGACTAGAAAGTAAAACATCACAATTTGAAATTAAATATCTAACGTCCTCTAGTATCGTGTCTAGAGCTTAGAGTCCCTTCATTCCATGTTGAAGTTTTTCTATGAGGTTCAGTGAATCACTTTCCACAATTACTTTTGTGAAGCCCATTTGAATAGCAATCCCTCTAAAATTGTTGCCCCTTCCACTTCCTCCACTAACCAAACCACCTCATTTCATCTTTCTCCACCGCCCGTAGAACATGAACCTTGTCCCTAATTATAAATCCATGACCCATCACCCTTCCTTAATCCACATTGGCATTTGAGTTAACCTTCATGAAGCCTTCCGATGATAAAGTCTAATATTCGTACGACGCCACTACCGTGGTACGGCCCCGGCCATAGACCTTTACTCTATACTCCTCCGCTTCTTTTACCATCCTAAGAAAACCAACTATAGTCTCCTCTCTCGTCTGCCTTATCATTATTAAACTCCACATTGTTCATAATTGTCCATATTGCCAACATATCGTAAATATGTGAGTGAGTTTCTCATCTTCCTCCTTGTCCATCAACCAGCTCAAACACTCAAGGATGTTGTCACAGGGCACTTGGCTAATGAGATCTAGCAGACCATAATGATTGCACAGGCTCATCAGTTCCTTGCAGCCAAATATAAAATGGAAAAACGACTCAATCTCTTTTTACAAAGCAAGGGCGGGTAATGTCCATCTTGATATTTCTTCGATGTAGCTCTTGGTTCATACCCAGGATACCATGGTAGTCTCCAAAAATAGTTTAGGGTAGAGGCCAGTGACCACAATTTCCTCCACCATCCCCATTCCCGAATATTCGCCTTGGATAGCCAGCTTATTCACATGTCTTAGTTTTCCTAGCCAATAAATCCCCTTCACCGTGAATATTCCATCTTTACAAGGCCACCAATAGAGAGTGTCATTAGGTAGGCACTTTCTTAGAGGGATTGCTATAATTGTTGTTGCATCTTGCTCCACACAAAGCTCTTTGATCTTTCTAGCATTCGACTCGACCTTATCTTGGAAGATTACATGGCTTAGTGCTTGGATTAGCGATGACCATGGTTTTCTCGCCCTAGGAGGGTTTCCACGTAAAAGCTTTGTCTTTCTCAATTCTCTCTGTTTGAATCACTCTAGACTCAATTATTGTTTTTGAGTTCAATCTCGTTAGCAAAAATTTTATTTTTCCGCATATTGCCTTCATCACCCTATTCATCCCCTCTAAAGTGACTTAGACTCTCTATCCGAACTTTTAGTGATAACCTAATGGGGGTTGTTAGTGGATGATGGACATAGGGGCATCGAAAATCAGGGGTTAAAGTATGGGAAGAAAAATATTATTGGGGAAGGATAAGGATAATAATTTTTGTCGACAAAGAGGTTGAACAATCACTTACAGAGTTAGCCAATAAGGTAGATTAACGACTTATATCGCTTATTGTAAGATCACTATTGTATCTTTGTCAATTATATGAGCTACTTGCATATAAGTTATGCTTGAAGATGAATTGATTAAAAAACTGAGTTTCTTGTAGATGAACTCATAAAATAAAATAAAAAGCAGAACATCAAGACTCTCATGGAAAATGAAAAGGCAAATGTGAGAGAAAGAGAGAGTATTTTTCTAATAAATCACAAGAGAGTGAGTGGTTGTATGAGGGAAGTGGCAAGTGGGGAAGAGGTTAACTTGCTCTTTAGGTTAAAGGTAATAATTTTTAATGGTTGATATCTGCTTAATTTATATCAATAGTTGAGATTTGGCAATTATTATAGTTAAAAAAATCAACTATAATAGAACTTTCACATCAATAATACTTTTTCTAACCAAAGATCACTACTCTTTCTAACCAAACACATGCACGCTCATACCTCACCCATACACCACGGGTGGAATTGGGGAGACCAATGGGGGCCATGGTCCCCTTCCCCCAATGAAATTTTGTCAATATACTAATGAACTGCCAAACCCTCATTTAACTTACAATAGTCTAGTGGTTCACTAAAATAGAAGTACTTCTTGCCTCCTCTTAGTGGTTAGGGCTTCGAGTCTCAATTTCACCATGTTTTTTATTTTTTAATTTTCATTTAGAAAAAATGGTTGGCTGCTTTTATGACTTCTTATGTTGATCATACCATTTCCTTGCTAATCATAGAGCTTTTTCAATCATGTTTCACTTCACTTATATTTTAATATTCTCCAAGGCTCTTGCTAATTTTTGTACTATATTTTCTTAAATATTGTAAATTAGCTTTCTCTAAATGAATTTCCATGGCATGCTTTATCCTTGTTCATTGTTTTTATCATTATGTTTATTATTGTATACTCCCTCCATTTCAAAATATATATCGTTTAAAGCTTATGTGAGAATACTAAGGAAACATAAAATTCATGATAAATTTTCTGTTATTAAAAGACTAAGTTGCCCCTATATTTTATTGGAAATGAAGAAAATCAATGAAAAAAGAAGAGAAACAAAGCAATTAATAAGGTCAAAGTTGGTAAACTAGTAATTAATATATCATTAGAATTGTAAAGTGACAAGTATTATGAAACAAGAAAAGTTAGTTAAAGTGACATATATTTTGAAACGGAAGGAGTACTTATTTTGTTTACTTTGTTAATAAAATTTAGAAAATTTTATTTTTAACAACTTAATAATATATTTGATAAAAATCAAATATATTAACTATTACCTCACTCTTCAATGAGATAATTTCAAAAGTTATTACATTGAGGCCAACTTTTTTTTATTTTGTTGAGAACTTATGTATATAATTTTTTTCCTTCTTTTTGTCACAATTTTTCTATCCCCTCTATAGTACATAAAATTCAAAAAATAAATAAACTGTTCCGTTTATGTCCAAATGAGTTACAAAGAGCAGTGCAATATAATGAGGGTTGAAAAATCAAACCCGAGACCTAATGTATCCATGACTTTATTAGTAATAAATATAATATTATGTAATATTAAAAGATACTCTATCAACACAAATTTGTTCAAGTGATTCGCTATCTATTTACATTAACTAAAACCTTAGGTTCAGGTGTGAATTGGAAAAACTTAAGGTAGGAAGAGTACGTAACCTAACCCCGACTTAACAACACATGAAAGCTTGGAAAAATATTGAGCGGCATCCACCGATAATTTTTTCCTGGTTCTGCCCTCGCCATACACCCACACGACACACAATCAAGCTAAAACAAACAAGGGCAAACTGACATAATGTTTTACAATTTAAAAAAAATTAGACATCATGTAAAAGAAAATTTTAAGTCAGAATCTAATTTGCAAATAAACGTCATTTTTGCATGTTTTCGCAATAAAAAAGTATAGATATCAATAAGATAATTTAGTTAAATAAAAAGAATATATATATAGTTATTCTCATTGATAATTTTGTTAAATAAAAAACATATAGAATAACTATACATATCATTAAACCAATAAAGGCCCTTCCTTGCATGGGCTAGCCATTCTAGTGTTTGGATAAAAGGTTATAAATATTTTTCTCAAAAGTAATCAAATGGGAAGCTCCGAAGCTAGACAGGACAAGTTCCTTTGACCCCAATTTTTAAAATTTTTTTAAAGAGTAGATAAAAAATACATAGGAACCTTAAGCAATCGTTCTACAAGAATTTTTCCAGGGAAATGGTGATGTACCTATGGCTATGGGGTACATCATATCCAAAGAAGAGGTCAATCCAAAGCAAGACCGATATGGGACATCATCCTCTTTCAAGTCATCACAAGTGCCAGGAAGCATGCTAGATGTGGCGCTAGAAGGGTCGTCTTCTTTGGACAATCTGTTAGTCATGTATTGGAGTTTGGTCTCAAAATTTTGCAAGGGTAATTCTCCAGATTTCTAGTTTAATGGGACATTATGGGCATCTTGAGATTAGGCGGAGAAAATAATTGTCAAAGTCAGCAGTTTTTCTATCTAGTTTAACACATGAGTGTTTCTGACATAATTTTTCCCACACAAGTCCATTGTCAACGATTAATATATGGATGGAAAACTATTTCCATAAGCTTTCTAGATATATATTGATCTTTCATATTTGAGTTTTGTAGAAAAAGTTATGACCGTTTAAAAGTAGGACCATCTGTAAAGAAAATGATTGATTTTGACATATAACTGTCCCTTTCACCTTTGTCCTACTTTTTATCTTGTTGTTTTTGTGTCATATCCCCTTTATTTTAGTTGTGTTTTCTCATAGTCCTAGGATGATTTTGTGAGCCTCTGAGCCATTGGATCAAATGCATAACTCTACACTCTTCATGCTATAAATATGTAAGGTTGTGCTTTGTAAAATCAACTTTAAGATTAATGAGAATGAACGTTGAGCTTTAACTCCTTCACCTTGAATCCTCTACTTGCTAATCTTAGTTTTGGCTAAGTAAGTGGTGCTTAAGTGAATTTTAGTCTATTTAGAGTGATGTGACTAATCTCTAAATTAGATTAAGTGCACTAGCTTTCTTTGGTGGTGTGACTTATCCAAAAAGATTAATTTATCTGGTTTATTTCTACCCTTACATAAATTAATCCCCTCTTTTTATCCTTTCATCATCTATTCCAAATTTTCCTCATTCAGTTCACCTATCTCCCTAGTTATCCCCCTCTCAAAATTCAGTTCCACATTCATTCCCCTTTTTTCCCCACCTCTTAAACACTCACCATTGTGCATCTAAGCTTCCTTGTGATTTTAGTGACTTCAAGGAACCCCTCTTTCACCTCCCATTTTGGTTACCTATAGGGTCAGGGCAACGGGCCGGGCCGGGCCGGACCGGGTCGGCCCATAACTATAAATGGTCGGGCCGGGCCGAGGAAAAAATAAATGGGCTGGGTCGGGTCATGGGCCAGCTGACCCTGACTCGCTCATAACCGGCCCATGGGCCGGAGTTAAACATTTGATGTTAATGCTTGGTTTGGTAGCATAAAGTAGTCGCAGAACAATTCCTTCAAAATGGATAAGTGGTAGTTTGAGAACAATTCCTTCAAAATCCACATTCATTATCCATGTACTAGTATTCCTATTAATTGTAGAATATTAGTTATAGAATAGGTGTGTTAATTTCATCCTTTGTATTTAATGTGAGACAATGCTTTCTACTATGATTGCCCACAACCTATTTAATTTGAAGTTAAGCTCGATATCTTAAAGCCATGAGTAAAGAGGAGAAGCAAAAGACCACCACGGAAGCTCCTTGGCCACCACAGGTGGCTCTTGGCAGCCACAGGACTGTGGCAGTGTTGAGAACAAACCAGAAGGCTGCCACGGTCACCACCACAGGAGTGGTGTATACTATGGCAGTTAAACTGGACACCACAGTCTGCACCACAGCCTGTGTTTTTTACCGTGGCACTGGGCAGCAACCCTGGCTATTCTTTGGCTGTAAAATGCTTCGGTTGCTTTTATCCAAATCAACTAAAATAACTTCCAAATGATACTTTTTAAATTAATTAGTTGATAAATGATCCTAATTGAATGAAGAAAGTAAGCCTACTCCCAAATAAACCCACTCTCTCTATGTAGTAGTTTTACCACAGGACCCCACTCTCTCTATGTACCCTAATTTGCAAGGCTTGTACTTAGTTCAAGCTTCCAGCGCACTAAACTGAAAGAAATAAAAGCTTTCAGCACATGTGAGGATCCACAAATATAGCCAACAACATCATTCAGACTAAGACCTTCACCCAAAACTTTTCCTTCATTTTCCTCTCGATCCAGTCCACTCATCCTATACCAAAAGCCTAGATAGTACATCAACATTCTTTCTCAACAGTCATACCTCCATCCCTAAATAGAAACCGTAAACCAATATGCAGGATAACCAATATGCATTTCAAAGTTTGTGTTCTGAATCCTCAAATCAATGGCACAGGAGACCGAAGATTAGTCCAGAAAATCTTAAAACCATCCGTTCGAAACCATGCAGAGAATCCTAAAACCATCCGATCTAAAGCTATCCGATTTGAAGTTTACTCAGGAAACATACCGCAAACCAACACTAGTGTTCAGTGTGGTATCACATCGATGAAAAAGAACCAGAACAAGACAGCAAGGATAGAGAGCCAAAGCGGAAGCAAAACCAGACGCAAGTAGAATACAAAAGGATGTTCACAACATCTTATGAGTTTTACAATCAACTGCAAACTATTCGACAGCGTAAAATGGGCTTGTGCCCACAAAACCGACAATTACATAGCAGAATCAAACCCCCAGTAAGTTTGGGTTTGGGTTCGACGCTAAAATGCAAGTTAGACAGCACCTATCTCATCGAAAACATCCATATATATGTCGTAAGACATGCCAGAGTGAAGTCTAACAGCTTGGCCTCCGCTGTTCTTTCTTTCCCGCACGTCTCAATAAAGTATCCTACCAGAATGGTATCGAGAATTGACATACCAATTGTCCTGCTAGCTATTTTTTTATCGGAGGCATAGGAACAAACTACCCACACCATTGAAATAGCTCTTAAGACTATGATTTACATCTCAACAAGCCCTATTATGTAAGTTAGACTGCTAACATTTCAAAGTCAAATCAGTAAAACAGTCAACTTCAGAAAAATAAATGTTGAAGCAGTGAAACATCAAAGAAATTCTTCATACGTATCCGCTACATAACACGAATGCTACAGAATAATATCGACACTTAGAACTGAAATCAGTTTAAAACATGGAAGCATCACATGAGGAAATTTTGAGAGGCTAATACAAAAAAATACTGTAAAAGTTTCATCAGCAAGGTGATTTTCCTTGTTTGACAAGGTCACAAGAACAACCTGGCTAATTTATGTATGGTAGCTTCAACTTAATCATGCCTACTTCTCAAAGAGGACATTGCTTCACCCAAAATGGTTAGCCGGATAAACTTCTTGAAACCCCCATTTGATCAAGTTTAGCAGGGTTCATCAAGTCCATAGCACACACACAGTTAGAATAGTTTCACTCCTATACGAAAAGCAAGAAATTATCATTACATGAATAGAAACATCTTCTACTTTCGTACCCTTTCCTTCTAGCTTTTTATTGTAGTAAACTCATTAAACCAGGGAAAATCAAAGAAGACTCAATTCAAAGAAGAAGAGCAACAAAACCCAATTCAAAACAGAACAGCAAAACCCGATTTCGAAAAAATACAAAGCATGTACCTGAGGAGTGGGAGCAGAAGGAAGCGAGTGCTGGCCAAATTAGGGTTTCGGCGAAGCGAGAGAGAGAGAGCGACGGTGGTAGAAGGCTTCGGGCTCCGGTTCACCGGCGATGGTGGCGATATGGTGGAAGAGCGACGGCGAGAGAGACAGGGCGTGCGAGAGAGAGAGTAATGGCAGCGAGAACACGATGGACAGAGAGACAGGGCGTGCGAGAGAGAGAGAGCGACGATGGCAGAAAGCTTCGGCTCCGGTTCACCGGCGACGGTGGCGAGTTGGTGGAAGAGCGACGGCGAGAGAGACTAGGCTTGCGATGCGAGAGAGAGAGAGGCGAGAACAAGATGGACCGAGAGACAGGGCATGCGAGAGAGAGCAACGGCAGAAGGACTTCGGGCGTGACCGCGTGAGAGGACGAGATGGGCCTCCCGAATTGGCCCACGAATGACCCGTTTATGACCCGCGCAAGACCCTTTTTTTGTGGCCCTTTGGGCCCGACCCTCTTATAAAAAAAGGGGTTTTGACCCTCTTTTTAAGCCCGGCCCTGGATACCCATTGGGGCCCCCGCCCACCGCCCGAGCCTAGTTACCTGTCATCTCTTTTCTTCTCAAACTACACCCAACCTATTGCTTTCTCCAAATTTCAAGACCCCCACTACTCTACACGTTCCCCCACCTCAAATCTCCCAACATCACTCCACCCGGGTTCATCTCGAACTTTGCGGTTTTGTCTTGTTTTCCTAGGTTGCTTTCCACCTTCCCCTTAAGGCTCCTAGGTACATCAAATGGATCATATGCCCCAAGCATGCCATTCAATCGGCCACGAATTTTGATTCTCGTAAAACATTATTACCGATAGTGTGCTAGCAATCTGCGATGAACTTCTTGATATCATGAATGATCAAGTCAATTTGCCAAGATGATTGAATAATTTCTTTAACTATATGTATAATAATCTCGCTATCACCTACAATCCGGATCATTTAGATGCCAAGTTTAATAGCTTCTTGTAAATCCAATCTGGATCTTTTAGATGCCAAGTCTAATAGCTTCCTGTAAACCCATTCTAACCACCACCGCTTCGGGCAAAATTATCAATGCAATACCAAAATTGTTAGCCCCTACTTGGATATAAGATTTCCCTTCCAATATCGTAGTACGTATATCACTACAACTTTATTATTGATAATAGATCTATCAAAATTTAACTTTGCAAAGCCTACCTACGGAAGGTTTCGCGTCACCGGATGTTGTTGCTTTATTGTTTTCACCAATGATGATTTTACTTCCTAACATATTGAATGAAGACATATTGAAGAAGTACTGGTGCAGTGGCCAAACGTTACCTTGCCAACCTCCCCATCCAGGTTCAATCCTAAGGTGGAACAAATTTTCAACTTATGTAATGATTATTTGTGGGTGGGCTTATGTACTGGGGCTTGACCCGAGCTTTGGTACCCCTCCCTTTGCCTTGTAAAGGTTTGTTGAGGACCACTGCATTTCTCTCCTTCCATAGGCTCATCGGAGGATAGATGATTTTGTTGAAATCACTTTCGTCAGAGTTAGTTTTGAGAAAATTAAGCAATTGTTTCTCATCCACGTTATCCGGATAATGGTTAAATGTCAATAATCATTTGTACTTAACTGCTCACTCTCATACTTTCATAACTTTTGCATAACGTCAATATAGATGGTCGATTGATTCAATATCTTGCAGGCATATGGTATGAGGGGTCTATGGGTAGGCCGTTTGAAATAAATTTCCTCCTTTGTGGAACATTTGCCACATGAACAATTTTTCCTAAGTTATTAATTGACTTCCGAGAAAATAATAGAAAAGGAATACGCCTTTTTAGGATAATCTTGAAAAAAATCGTCCGTTTAAAAGCCCTAAAGAATCACAATCCGCTTTTTATTCGGCACTTCTTTCACATGAATGTCCTTATTCATCTCTATTACCTCATTTTATTTTATCTGACATAAATATCCTTATTTATCCCTATTACCTTGTTTTTTAGTCGATGATAATGAAATTGATTAAAAGATAGTATTTTGATCTCATTGGAGGTAAAAGGGAGGGCTTTTTGTGCCCCTTTCCTTCTTCTTTACTAATCTCTCTGCCCCCTCCCGCCCGTTACAGTGTAGCAAAGCATTATGGTTGGAAAGTTGTGCAAAGACAAAAAAAAAAAAAAAAAAAAAAAAAAAAAGGAAAAGGATATGTTACACACTTATTATTATTCTAATCAATAGAAATTTACCAATTTTTTATTTAATGTCCTATTTGACATAATTAGGTCAACCAATAAAAAAATTTAAATAAGTTAGATCATTGTTAGACAGATTTATGGGCGTCAATTGTCTCAATTAGTAGAGTTTTTAGAAGTTGTTACTAAGACTTGAGTTTAAATTCCGCTTATATTAATCTTTATATCTCAATTATACGGAAAAAGCGGTTAGGACGGCTCTTTAATTGGACTAGTTTTAAGATGGCCTTTTCTTTGGGGGAGGGTAAGAAGACAATTAACAAATTATTAACTAGTGAAGATATTGACAAAATCTAAATGTCCTTTTAGGCTCCTTTTTGCTGCTTTCAAAATGAAATTTTCAACCACCCAACATTATAGTCAATCAATTTAATGAGTGCATACTCATATTAGTAATTTTCACACATTGATTTTGGTATAATTTTTTTTCAATCTCTTTCTGGAATCTTAAAGAGGAAAGAGCCAACTCAAAATATACAATAAAAAACCCTTTCAAGTCCTTTTCCTTTTCATAAGGATTTGGGTTGTTCTCAACTGGCATTTCAATTCAATATATCACACGCTGACATCACAAAATAATTACAAATAATATTTTCATATATTAATTACTTTTTCTTATTTAGTGTTATTCTTGTTGATCACATCAAACTTTATTGTTGGAGTGATAAAGACCTCATCCTCTCAATAACCTGTTTTTTAAAGGGGGACAACATAAAAGGTTTCTATTGAGATTTGGTTAATTATTGATTTATTGAGGTCGGGTTAAGGTTAAGATTAATAGGATAAACTAGATATATAAAAATAAAAAGAAATGTATAACATCTGAGTTATTTTAGATTAACCAGCTTGAACGAATCTAATATTAAGTTAAAATTATATATTTGAAACATTTAAATATAAAAAATATTATGTTTGAGTTTGTAGTTCGAACAAACAAACTTGTGGTTGTATCTGAAACTTTTGGAGAACACATGTCCGAATAATTATTATTACATCAAATAAAATTTTACAGAGCGCTAGTTGAAATGATTTCTTTTTGGCGGAGGTGGTGCTTGCACTTCTTCATTTGGTCGTACTATAAACTTCCTTTCGTCATCAACTTTGACACTAATAGTGTATCTTTCAATATCCCATATAGGGATGGCAAAAAACCCATACCCATTTAAAACTCGTAAAATCCGCTCCATTTAAAATTCAAATGGGTGGTAAAATTTTGACAAAAATGGGTATGAAACGGGTATGGTTAAAATGGGTATGGGGCGGGTATGGGTATGGGTTTAGGCTTCACCCGCCCCACATAGCACCCATAATCCGTACCCGTGACACCCGCCCCATACCCGCCCCACTTAACACCCACAACCCGCTTTACTAAATGTTACAAAAAAAAAAAATTCGAGGCTGAATTTTAGGCTCAATGTTTAAGCCCAAATTTATTTCAAGAGAAGCTGACCTTAATTTATAGGTGTCTTTTGCTTACCTCTATCTTCCCGTCTCCTCCTCGGTGTCTTACTATCTATTTTTTTGGTTGAACGTTAGAAATGCTAAATATGGGTTTAATATGAATATCATTATTTTTAGTCTATTTGTACCCAAATAAAATTCGTATACCCGCAAAATCCGGTGGGTATGGGTACGGGTATAGGTATGTATTTTTAACACTTGGTGGGTATGGGTATGGGTATGGATACGCATTTTGAAAATGGGTATGGATGTGGGTATAGGAAAACCCAGCCCGTACCCACCCCATTGCTAGCCCTAATCCCATACTTACACAAACTAAAATTATCTCTCGTCTCCCTTCTCTTTAGAGAACCCTATCTCTTTCTTTTCTTAGGGGTTACCATTGGCATTTTGTTAATGGTAAACCCCAATTTCTCTTTTTTTTTAATGTCTTATCTACTATTTTCTATACAAATAATTGTTCTCTCTCCATTTGTAAAAGTCTCTCCATGCCCTATTCGAATGAATGGTATTATTTCTTATTTTTGAAGCGATTTTATCAGCTTTGTTTTCATAGGTTTATGCTTGTATGTGGTTAAATTGATGATTGATTGTTAGATCGGTCTGTCATGAGCATTAAATTTTCAAATTCGGACTATTTCAACAAATAAATCTATTTGAAGGAAGATTATACAAGATTTGTAGATCTCCTCGTTAAAGGTTTTATGATGAAACAACGATCAAATGGAAGAAGACCGTTCGGAAGAATTTCAATTAGTTCTTTCAATCGAAAGATTTATTTTGTTAGTTTATATATGAATTTTTTTGAATTTGATTTTCATTGCATGTGTCATATAGCTTTCAATTAATGAAATTCGTCCATTATTCTAAAACAAAAACTAACTTTATCTAAAATCAATTTCAAAACATCAATCACTAATTTTTTTAAAAATATTAGCAGTAAAGTTAATATTATAAAAATAGAATTAAAATTCGAGATATTATGAAAAATATGATTGAAAGTTTGAAATATTTAATTTTAATGTTAATTTTTCTTTTCTTTAAAAAAAGGTGTGCATTTTATATGGACCATATATATGGTAAGTGTTGAGTAGGTGGTATTCAGCAAACTTTTCTCACTTGTCTTTTGAACATATACCTTTTATTAAAAACTTTATTTAAAACGATATAATTCATTTACTTGTAGGGCTGACATTGCTTACTTATTTTATGCTCGAATTTTTAAAAAACCTTGATTGAATTAGAATTGACAATGCATTTTTTTGAGATTTTTTATTGAAAATTTGTGATAAGGACATATTTATAAATAAAATTAATTAAAGAAAAGGAAGAAAACATCAAAATGGTTGAATAATTAATGCAATCGTCGAAACAAGTCACTAAGACAGACAACTATACAAATACAATAGTCCTAAAGATTTAAATCTTCATATAAACATATAATGACTTTCATTTTATACCCTGAACGTATTTTCTATCATCACAAGCATTAGCACGCTAAAAACTCGACATATTTTAAATTATGTATTTTTGGAATTATTTAACTAATTTATAGTATATAAATTTATGGAATATATAACTATGGAAATTGATTCGGGTATTTCCTGGACGGTACCAGCTCGCCCGCTACGTCACTAGCCACCTGAGCCTAATCAGTCGGATAAAGGAGGAATCGGCCCAAGATAACCCTTAATGGGTCGGTAAAGCCCCAAAGCCCACTAGGGCTAGGGTTTCCCTCGAACCATGGTAAAGTACCGTTTTACCCCTTTAAAATCCTCTATAAATACTCATCATTCCCCAATCCCAAGACATGTTATGTTCATTTGACAAGACATCTCACCTTTAAGATAACCTAAGTTCTCAAGGTCCAAAGCTCTCAACACCCATCCACGTTCATAACGTTCATCGAACACTCATTTTGAGAACTTCCATCTTTGGAAATATTCTCGTCTCCCAAGGAATCCCCCACGCACATCGAGGAAGATCTTCTCGATCCACTCAAACTTAGTTCATTACTAACTTGAGCGTCGGAGGGCGTTCCCGGGATCCACCACCCGGGCTTCGCCTTTGCAGGTTCCGGCAATCACCACTCGGACTCGGATCGATCGTGCCACGTCCTCGGAACCTGAAGCAGTAAATCCTTCCTCTCTCCGAATCATCATCCACATCATTAACTCAGATTTCTCCGGAAACAGGTTTGGCGCCGTCCGTGGGGAGGAAGGTAGCATATGGTCGCCAGTGGCACTCGATCTCGATCCAAGATGACTCGCGACACGAACCCACCGGTCCCTCACCCTCATCGTTCAATGCCTACGGGGCCAATCCCGCGACGCTCCTCAACCCGGGATGCGGAATCATCTCAGCGGTCTACCGGTAACCGCCACACCCAGCCGAAGGGGTACGTTACCCTAGGGGCTCTCCAAAACTTAATAGAGATCCTTAAAACGACTGTTGCACAACAAGTGCAAGAACAAGTGCGAATCACCATGGAACAGCGCATGCCAATCATGCCCTTCCACTACGCCCAACTCCTGGGTATGGCGCAACCCCCAGGGAGGTCGGCTGTTGGCCACTTCTCGGGCGGGATGTCTTCCCATGCGGCTCCAGCACAGCCCACTAAGGCACCAACGGCGCTTGCTCTGAGCAGCCAAGTGCCCTCCCAACAAGACGTCACGAAGAAGGCGATGCCCGAGGGATTATCGATGCAAAGAAAGCTCTCCATAAGGCCAACGAGAATATTGCAACTTCGCACACGGCCTTAACCCCTATGCTACCCACAACAGGCGTTACGCCTGGTTCGACAATCATGGTGACGCCCTTGCCCCAAACACGGAGCGAAGGCCCCTGGGGAGCATAAGGTCCGCCGAGTCCTACACGATCGGCTACACGTAGCCGCGATTCTCATCGAGCCCGCAATGCCCCAGGCGCGACCCGGAGAGGTCCGCCGCCCGAGAGCGGGAACGATCAAGAGAAAGGCGTCGTGAGCAATCAAATCCGAAGGGTCCCGAGAAGTCGAGAGGACTAGGCGCACCCTCCTCGATCCGAGAGGAGGAAGAGTCCTTCCACGGTGGAAGTTCCACGCCACCAACCCCGCGCAGTCCCTATCTCCGGCTCCGATTCAAGGCCAACCCGGAATCCTTTCAACACTCCATTTTCGAAGAAGATTATGAGTGCTCCCGAATGAAGAAGATAAATTTTCCGAACATTGATCCATACAATGGCACAACCGATCCTGAAGATCACTTGGCGTACTACAAGTCTCACATGTACGTTCGGGACGGGGACGATGCAACCTATTGCCGATTCTTCCCTGCTACACTAAAGGGAGTCCCGCGAAATGATTCAACAATCTTCCCCAAGGGAGCATATCCTCCTTTGAAGAGTTGTGCGAGAAGTTCGTCGCACAATTCATCGCGAGTTGCAAGGAGAAGAAGACTAGCATCCACCTCTCCAAGATTAAGCAAGGGAGAAACGAGACCCTTAAAGACTATGTCCGAAGGTTTCATGGAGAGGCCGTCCTTATCTCCGACCTGCAAGATGGAGTCGCCTACATTGCCTTCCTTAACGGACTCGAAGCGGAAGATTCAAATTTTCCCTCGCTGAACAAAAGGTGTCCACCTTGGCGAAGCACTCCGAAAGGCGGCCGACTTTATTCGAGGCCACAGAGATCCGTGCGGAGGAAGGAGATGAGGTCGAGAAAGAAATGAGGAGATGGAAAATTTAATCCTCGAAATGAAGTTGACCACCACTTCAACACCGACCCCCGAGTATTCTGATGGAGATCAAAGGGCACCCCATGCTTAAAAACCACCTCCCATGTCCACTCCTGCGAGCGCGAGCTTCCAACAAATATTGCGAATTCCATGAACAAACCGGACACAACACTACGAGTGTCGCGCGTTAAAGAAGGCGCTTGGGGAGTTGGCGGATAATGGGCAAATTGATCGCTTCCTCAAAAAAGATACTCATGGAGCACAAGGAGGTTCTTCAAGGTAAGGATATGAGCACTACGATGAGGACGATGCTACTAAGATTGTAGCCACTATCGGCTGGGGATTTGCGGGGGCACGACCCTCTCTTCTGGAAGGCTCACCTCGGGAGCGCTCAACAAGTCCCGATCACTGGTCAGCCTCCACCTCCGAAGGTGCCCACAATGACCTTCGGAGAACAAGATTTGAAAAGCATGGCCGCCCCACACGAGGATCCTTTGGTCATCACATCGAAGATTTCGGACGCCATAGTCCGCGAGGTTCTTATCGACACGAGGAGCTCGGTAGACGTCATCACCATGGAATGCCTTAGACAGCTGAAGTATGCCCCTCGAGTCTCGTTTCCCTCGTCAATCCTGTCGTCGGATTCGGAGAGCGGACGATACACCCCATAGGCATGACCGCCTACCGATCGGGGTTGGAGAGAAGGTCGAGGGCCGAAACATCAAAGTCAAATTCTTGGTGATTGACATCCCTTCGCCTACAATGTCATCATTGGACGTCCCACCCTCAACCGGATCAAAGCGGTCGTCGCTCCATACCTTCTCGCTCATGAAGTATGAGCTTGATGATGGATCCGTAGGTGAGACCTATGGAGACCAAAAGACCGCACGTGAATGCTATGTAGTAAGCCTTCGACCTTTGATGGAGAAGCGAAAGAGGAGGAGAAGACTCATGATGATCCTAAGGGTAAGAAGCTAAAAGCGGAGCCCCAACCAAAGTCTCGGAGACTATGATGGTGTGCCTCACCACCACGGAAGATCATGTCAAGGTCCGACTTGCGCCTCCCGAAGACGTCGAACTCAGGAGATAATGGTTCTTATGTAAATAGTGCGAGCTCATTGTCCGGAGTGGGAGCCTTTCTTTAAAGACCCACCCAGCCAAGTCCTAAAGATTTTGTAAAGGAATCACCCACGATTGACGCGACTTTTCGAAAGCGCTCAACGGGGGCACACATTCCTCCCTTCCGTACGGACTTCGATCTTTCATCAATACAATGAGCAAGTTTTCTGCATCTTTACGTCTCATACTTTACTTTAAGACGATCTTGGGGGCATGAATAGGGGCTAATACAATCCCCTAGAACACCCAAGTCCCCGGTTCCTTTCGTTGTATTTTCTTAACTTTGTCAAAGTTAGAATAAAAGTAGGGGCTAATATGACCCCCTAAGGCCTACTAGTTTCTTTCGTTGTATGTTTTTCATTGTGCCGATTTTGGGGGCAACACTGGGAGCTAATACAATCCCCAGGATAGCCAAGTTGTAAAACTCAAATAAGACCCCACTATGATCATGTACCCCAAGCGGCGAGAAAGCAAAAATCGGCAACAATAAAAAGAAGCAACGAAGCAAGTAAGCATCCAACAAGCATCAAGCAAGGATCGATCGAAGATAAAAGTTCAAGCAAAACAAATCCAAAGAAGCAGAGTATCAAGTCATATGGCACGCAGGACATCAAAAATAACTCATATCTCACGAAGAGTCGTGGAAAGGGGGTCAATCCGCGGAGCCATCTTTGGCATCCTCGCCAACTCCATCATCCTCGGGGATCTTCCCTCTTTTGGCGCTTCCTCCTAAGGGATTGATATGGCCAAAGAGCTTGACTCCAAAGTAAGATATTCGAGTAAGATTCAAGCATAACACAAGTCAATGCCAAGTATGAAGAGAACGACTATGGTCCTCGGATGCGTACATTCGTCAAAAGAAAGGCCTCTTGGACGAAAAAATTACGAGCGTACGCGACTCGACAAACGAAGATCACATAAGATTATAGAGGATCTCTAAGAGACATCACTCAAGCCTTAGGTCACCGGAAAAAGGCACAAAGTCAACGCCCTTGAAGAACACTCTTGTTCGGTAAGAAACCGCTCCAACGCTACAAGGTTCAATCTACGACGACTTAGCTCGGATTCCGGCAAAGGATAATCGGGTGCCCCCATTTCTCCTTAAAAATGAAGGGAGCGATGGTTCGCAAATTGAAGACGAAAAAGATTTTTTGCCGTCAAGGCGCACGGTCGTTATTATAGCCCAACGCTAAACGTCGTTCGATGACATCAAGCTCGGAGGCAAACGAGAAGCTAACGAAGGCCTCCAACGTAAAATTACGACTTGGGCACAATCAAAGGCACCCTACAAAGGCCCATACTAAAGAGTCGATATATTTCAGCTTAATGTGGAGTCAACACGAGCTCACTCGGAAGGGGGTTCGATTTTTCTCAAATCATAGAACGCCCAACATGTTCGACTAACGGAGGCATGACCATTGTATTTCCGCTTTGAATTGGGTTGATATTTTCCTTTTGGAGGAGCCTGCAATTTATTCGCTCTAAAATCAAGGTCGGTATTTTTTCCGTCCCCTTCGAAAATTTTCACGTATAATATTGGTTGGGAATGTTTCCCCAAAAATATGCCAGCATAATAAAAATAAACAATTAAAGTTTTGAGGGTTAGGTTAGGGTTTCTAGGGTTTTAGGGTTTTTAGGGAATTCCGGCTAGGCTAAGGGTTCGGGTAGGGCTCGGGGTTGGGGGAGGGGTGAGAGGTTGGGGGAGGGGTCGGGGTGAGGGGTCGGTCTCGGGAGGACCGAGTCTAAGTGGGGAGGTGAGGGGGAGAGGGAGTTAGCGTGAGGGAGGGTCGAGTAGTGCGGGTGCACGGCGAGAGAGTGAGAGGAGGGGTCGGGGTGAGGGGTCGGTCTCGGGAGGACCGAGTCCGGGCGAGAGAGGGCAGAGTGTGAGAGAGCGAGAGGGAGGGGGAGGGGTCGGTCCCGCGAGGACCGAGTCCGGGTGAGAGAGGGTAGGGTGCGAGAGAGCGAGAGGGAGGGGGAGGGGTCGGTCTCGTGAGGACCGAGTCCAGGAGAGCCCGAGGGCGAGTGCGAGAGAGAAAGGGGTCGGGGTGAGGGGGAGGGGAGGGGTCGGGGTGGGGGTCGGTCTCTGGGAGAGCGAGTCCGGGCGAGAGGGGAGGGGGCGAAGCAGAGCAGGCGGAAGTGCGGCGAGGGAGAGCGAGAGCGGGAGGGGGAGGGTCGGCTCCGGGGTCGGGGTGAGTGCTCGGCTCCGGAGGTTGAGGCGGATGCCGACCGAGTGCAACAGCCGAGAGGAGAGAGAGGTAGCAGAAAGTTGCAGCAGCAGGGGGCGCAGCGAGCGAGCACGAGAGAGCGGGGGGCCGCAACTAGGGCAAGAGGAGAGAGAGAGGCGGGAGGGGGAGTTCGAAAATGTGGGCCAAGGGGAGGGGGCCAGGCCCGGTGCGAGGAGGGGCCGAGAGAGAGGGAGAGCCGAGGGGAAGGGCTAGTGGGCCGCGAGAGGGAGAGAGAGAGCCCAGCGGGGTAGAGAGGGAGCCGAGAGGGGGAGAGGTGGGCCGAGTGAGGGCGGGCCCAGCGGGAGGAGCCGCGGGAGGGGGAGAGAGGGAGCCGAGAGGGAGAGAGAGTTGGGCCGAGGGGAGGAGCAAGCCCAGCGGGAGGAAGAGCGAGAGAGAGTGGGCCGAGAGAGTGAGGGGGCCGCGCGAGGGAGAACCGGGCCGAGGGGGTGAGAGCAAGCAAACAAGGTTAGCGATAGGTTTTAGGAGTCCGTCTTAGGGGTCGGTAAGAGGGGTTGGTGTGAGAGGTCGGGTTCCAAAAAAAAAAAATTTGCGTAACTTCGAAAAAACATTTCCGCAACGAAGCATGTAATTTCGAAGCCGAAACGTCCCTCGACGTCAAACAACGACTTAGCCTCCGGGAGCTAACAAGTCATATTTCCACCTCTACAAAGGGGACATCCTCCGAAGTTACGGTGAGCGATAACTTAGCCTCCGGGAGCTAAAAATCGTACGCCTAACTTCATAAAAGGAACACCTCTCGGAGGACACACAATCATGCACTTCTAAGCCTACGGGAGCTGGAAGGTCGCGTAAAGACCCATGTCCGCATGGGCACTCGCACTCCTAACTTAAGGTTAGGGGTCGCGCTCTCCGTGGGATGTTCCCTAGCGAGAATCATGCACTTCTAAGCCTACGGGAGCTAGAAGGTCGCGTAAAGACCCATGTCCGCATGGGCACTCGCACTCCTAACTTAAGGTTAGGAGGTCGCGCTCGAGAATCATGCACTTATAAGCCCACGGGAGCTGGAAGGTCGCGTAAAGACCTATGTCCGCATGGGCACTTGCACTCCTAACTTCGGGTTAGGGGTCGCGTTTTCCGAGGGATATGCCCTCGCGAGATATTTACGTTTAAGCACTTTCAAGCCTCACGGAGCTGAAAGGTCGCGTAAAGACCCATGACATCGCTACCATGGGCAAACTCACTCCCTTCGAATCCGAGGCACATAGGGGCTGGGACGCCTTGAGGGCTCCAAACGGATCACAAGAAAACTCATCCTCCCCGCAAGACTCCTTTTTAGCCCCAAGGGGCTAAGTAAAAAGTCAAATCAAATCATCATCACAAAAATCCCACAAATTGCAAGGATTGCAAAAACAAAACGAGCAAGGCCCGAAAGCTCTTCAAGCAACGACTTAGCCTTCGGGGCCGACAAGTCGCATCTCTACCTTCACAAGGGGCTATCCTTTGGGGTCCCGAGTCGATTCGCACTCAGCCGACAACTTGGCCTTCGGGAGCCGAAGATCGCACTCTCAGCCCCATAGAGCGGTACCCTACAAAAAGTTATCTCTCACGCACTTTCGAACCTTCGAGAATCGAAAGGTCGCGCAAAGACCCATTCCGTCATGGGCATTCACGCACTTTCGAACCTTCGGGAATCGAAAGGTCGCGCAAAGACCCATTCCATCATGGGCACTCACGCACTTTCGAACCTTCAGGAATCGAAAGGTCGCGCAAAACCCATTCCGTCATGGGCACTCACGCACTCTCGAACCTTCAGGACTCGAAAGGTCGCGCAAAGACCCATTCCGTCATGGGCATTCACGCACTTGCAAACCTTCGAGAATCGAAAGGTCACACAAAGACCCATTCCATCATGGGCACTTGTACTCCTAACTTAAAGTTAGGAGGTCACGTTCCCGTGGGATGTCCCCTAGCGAGATATCCATACTCAAGCACTTTCGAGCCTCCGGGAGCTGAAAGGTTGCTCAAAAATTACTCTCTAAGTCCAAGGGGCTATGTAAAAACCATTCTTCACAATGAACGTCAACGACAAGATAGGAAAGTGAAGAAAAGCTAACAAAGCGAGCTTCATTCATTCGTTCATTCATTCATTCATTAAGACAAGAACGCGCAATGCACCATTACAAGAGAAGCAAAGCGTCTAAAACTGCAGATACTACGCTACGACGCTACGATTATACTACTACGCCACGGTTACACTACTTAGACGGAATGAGGACCCCGGCTACCACATCACTTCTCCTTCGGAAGGTTCCTATTTTTCTCTGCCTGGAAGGTTCCTCCTCTTCTCCGTCGGAAGGTTTCTCTTCTTCTCCGCAGGGAGGCCACTCCCCTTTGCCTTGGGCAAGTCCCCACGTTCATTAAAGGAGTGGGTTGAAGGGCCATCCACCGACTCGCCACTCTCCATAGGAAGATTAAGAGACGAGCCAACACTCGAGCGGCCCCTCCACCTACCGCATCGCTTGCTGAAAAGCTCGGGTTCTTTGCTCGAAGTTCGACGAAGAGATCATGGTTGCGCTCCACCCAGGCCTCAAGAATATCCCACTCAAGACGGATCGTGGCTTGAAATAATTTATCGTACTCCTCACCGTCATTTATCAACCCCGACTTCCAAGCATCGTCAATGAGAAGCTGGTAGAACGCCTCCGCGACGAAGGATAGTCGGCGATGCCCAATCGTTGTTTGCTCCACATTCCACCTACCTACCTCGGGAGGCATGTAGGCAGAACGTGAGGGGCTAAATGATTCGGGTATTTCCCGGACGGTACCAGCTCGCCCGCTACGTCACTAGCCACTTGGGCCTAATCGGTCGGATAAAGGAGGAATCGGCCCAAGATAACCTTTAATGGGCCAGGTAAAAGCCCCAAAGCCCACTAGGGCTAGGGTTTCCCTTGAACCATGGTAAAGTACCGTTTTACCCCTTTAAAATCCTCTATAAATACTCATCATTCCCCAATCCCAAGGCATGTTATGTTCATTTAACAAGACATCTCACCTTTGAGATAACCTAAGTTCTCATGCTCCAAAGCTCTCAACACCCATCCACGTTCATAACGTTCATCAACGTTCATCGAACACTCATTCCGAGAACTTCCATATTTGGAAATATTCTCGTCTCCCAAGGAATCCCCTACGCACATCGAGGAAGATCTTCTCGATCCATTCAAACTTAGTTCATTACTAACTTGAGCGTCGGAGGGCGTTCCCGGGATCCACCACCCGGGGCTTCGCCTTTTGCAGGTTCGAGCGAGTCACCACTCGGACTCGGATCGATCGTGCCACATCCTCGGAACCGAAGCGAGTAAATCCTTCCTCTCTCCGAATCATCATCCACATCATTAACTCAGATTTCTCCGGAAACGTAAATGAATTCTTATTCCTTTGTAATAGAGTATTAGAGATATTATTGTACATAAAATAATTGTAAATTATTTTCCTATATTATCTTCTATATATATAGAATGTCATACTCCCATATCGGTGAGTTATTCCGCCATTATCTTTCACATGGTATCGGAGGCAAAGGCTCGATTTAAAATTTTAGAGCAACCCTAGTAGCCGCCACTCGTCACTAAAAAAAAAAAAATTTACTCGTTATCGCTTGCTCACGGCTGCACCCATCCACAAACCCTAACCCTAGTTTTCTCTCTCCTCCATGGCTGCCCTCCTTCCCGAATCGCCGCCGCCGTCGTCTTGGTCGCCTCCCCTGCTCTTCCAGCCGGTGCTTCCCCATGCACCCCTCGCCAAGCATCCAATCCCTTTTCCTCTCCCGCGGGTTTTGCCTCTGTTTCGGCTTTTCCTAGCGTAGGCTCCGTCGTCCCTGCTGCATCCTCCTTGGCATTCGCCTTTCCGCCACCGCCTCGCCTCTGCCGAACATTGGGCTCTCGCTGCCACCTTCGACATCCTTCACCGGTCCTCTTGTCTCGGAGCACGTCGCCTCCATCGGTGAGTCCCGACTTCTTTGCGTCGCTCCGTGTCCTCCGCAGCCACCCCTAGCCACGGCTGTCCCCGGTCACCGCCGACGACTTCGCTGCCGGCTCCTTTGCTCCGCCACCACAGGGTGGTCTGTCACCTCTTCCATCTTCTCTTTGGACGGTAAATATTACTAATTACGTTACGATTATTCTTCGTTTGGTTGACGATTATTTATCTTGGTGAGAGCAATTTTCCTCTTTCACTATTATGCATCATATTAGTAGTATGCTTGATGGTTCTATTTCTCAACCGTCGTATCACTTAATGGTTGCCCCGGTTGTTCGGTTGTAAATCCTAATTACTCTTATTGGTTACGAGTTGATCGCTTGTTGCGTGCTTGGATTTTTGCTACTATTTCCCTGAAACTTTGAGTGAAGTTTATAGCTTGCCTCGTTCCCTCCAAATTTGGCAACATTTAGAGTTTCGGTTTAACACTCGCTAGTTTAGCTCGGGCTCTAGACCTTAAACGCATGCTTACTCATGTTTCAATGAGGGAAAATTAGTCCATGAATGACTATCTCCGAACCATGAAGAACATAGCCGATTTACTTGCTGCTATTCAGTCCTCGTTACGTGACTTAGAACCGATTCGGCTTACTACCGATGGGCTCCCTTCGATTGTCATACCCTGTCACTCGCCTATACTCGCTTCCTTATGTTCACACTTTTGATGATCCGCACTCCAAACTTATCTTTTACGAGCAACGACTTAATTTTGGGCGTGCTCGTGATCCCCCTATGCATCAAGCATTTGCCTCCCTTCTCTCGACTACTTCGCACCAAAGAGTGATACTTCCAATTCGGGGGTGCATCTTCGTGGTCATTTGGCTCCGGAAAGGAAACTCTAGCCACTACAACAAAGAAAGAGGGGGTCGTAACAATCGCAATCGGAATTCAACAACAATTGTAACTATCAGCAAGTCTCCCATCGCAACAATTCTTCCGATCAGGCCTCCCTTAGAAGCGTGCCTACAGTACTGCATTTCGTAATTTAATTGGGTCATTGTCTTGTACTTTTGGTCCTTCTACTTTGTGTACTAACTACTCCCATGCAGCGCTAACTATTCCGAAGGGATATTAGGTTCCCATCCTAATGTTGTTTGCCGATTTGTCATGTTCCGGGGCATTCTGCCGACAGTTGCCCCAATCGTTATCAACCTCGTCAGCAACCCGCACTTTCTGCATTTGCTACTTTCAATCGGGTAAAAATGGTGAACTGTGGTATGCTCGATTTAGCAGCAGACCTCTCACATGACGCCTGACGATGGTATGCTATCTTCTAAATCTGCTTACTCAGGTCTTATTAAGGTTCGGGTTGGAAATGGAACCTTTTACCTATTTCTAATGTTGGTACTTTATCATTGCAAACCGCTTCTCGGCCACTTCTTTTAAAACGTGTTTATCATGTGCCTCAATTTCAAGCATAACCCCATGTCGGTCAAACAGTTGTGTCGAGATAATAATTGTCATGTCACCTTTCATACCGATTATGTTTCACGTAAAGGACAACATCTCGGGTGATGTTCTTTTGCAGGCCCCCGAGTATAGGCAATGTCTATCCCTTACGTCCGCCAATTGATACACCACATCTTTCAGCTAACCTAGCTCTAAGTGAGACCGACGATACCGGCATCGGAGACTAGGACATTGTGGAGCTCGAGTTTTGGATTTACTTAGGATAAATAAATCTGTTAAACTTACAAATCGTTTTCTTGATACTTGTACGACTTGTCATTTGGCAAAGTCACATACTCTTCCTTTTACATTAGCGTAACATCGATCTGTTTGCCCTCTTGAATTAATACATTCGGATGTTTGACAATCACCTTGGCTTTCACATAAAGGTTTTGTTGTGTTTGTTGATGATTTTACCAGGTTTACCTGGATTTATCCTATGCGATTAAAATCTGAAGTTTGTTCAATTTTTTGTAATTTTCAGGCTTTACTTGAAAATCTTTTTAATTGAAAAATTAAAATTTTTCATAGTGATGGAGGTAAAGAGTTTGAAAACTCTCCTCTTTTTGCTCATTTTCTTCAAAAGGGATTCTTTTTCGAAAATCTTGTCCCGATACGCAACAACAGAATGGGGTTGCTGAGCGTAAGCTATCGCCATATTTTGGAAATGACTCATGCATTTCTAATTGATGCTTCCATGCCTCGCTCAATTTTGGCTTGATGCTCGCTCTTACACCTGTTTATACGATCAATCGTTTACCTACAGACTGTGTTGCAAAATCGTTCTCCATTTAAGCTTTTATTTGGTCGTCCACCTGATTATGGTTTTCTTAAACCTTTTGGTTGCTCCTGTTTTCCAAATTTTGTTGCAAAGGCGTCCAATAAACTCTCTCCTCGTTCTATTCACTGTTTTTTTTAGGCTATGCTCCTCATTATAAGGGCTATCGTTGTTTAGATCCCCTAACAGGTCGTGTTTATGTGAGTAGAAATGTACGATTTCATGAAAACATTTATCCTTTTCCTAAACTTGTCTCTAGTTCGCCCTCTTAATGCCCATTTTGTGATAAAGGATGTACTCGTCTCACCGCAACTCGTGCCTCGGTTGTCTCGTCTTCCACCTTTTCTTCTAGTTTGGTCTCCCGTACACCTGTTGAGCCCACTAAGCCGACCCAATCTTTGGTCCTCCCTTCCGCGTTGTCCGAACCCGCTTCTTCTGCTGCTAAGGTGTCTCATTCTCTTCCCTTAGCCTCTTCATCCTCGTCGAGTCTCAACTCTAGCCCAACGTCTATGGCCCATGTCTCTCCCGAGCCCGACACTACGTCCGCTCCCTCTCCCTCCGCCCTTGATCTTGTGTCCGCTTCATCTTCTATTGCGTCGGACCCCCTGTTCGTACTAGTGATTCTATACGTCGCTCGCTGAGTCCTCGTTGCCTCTTCGAGTGTCCCTATGTCTTTGTCCACCAATGTTCAACCTATGCGGACTCGATCCAAGCCTGGCATTGCCAAACCTATGCGTCTGCTGTCCCTCGGTGTTGGTCTTGCTGAAGTTGAACCTACATGTTTTTCACAAGTTTCCCGACATTCCAAATGGAAGGAAGCCATGGTCGAGGAGTATAATTCTTTGATTGCCAATAACACATGGGATTTGGTTCCATCTCAACCGGATCTTAATTTGGTTGGCAGTAAATGGGTTTACAAGATTAAATATCGATTTGATGGTACATTGGAGAGGAACAAAGGTCAACTTGTAGTACAGGGGTTTCACCAACAACCAGGTATTGACTACCATGAGACTTTCAGCTCTGTCATTAAGCCTCGCTACTATTCATTTGGTTCGACTCTTGTTGTTTCCTTTCATTGACCCATTTGCCAACTTTATGTCAAGAATGCCTTCTTACATGGCCATCTCACTAAGACAGCTTCATATGAAACAACCTCCCGGGTTTGTTCATCCCGATTTCCCTACCCATGTTTGTTGCCTTAAGAAGGCACTCTATGGCTTGAAACAGGCTCCTCGTGCCTGGTTTCATCGCTTTAGCAACTTCCTTTTGTCTCATGGTTTTGTATGTAGCAATGTTAACACCTTCATGTTTGTTCTTCGAACTAGTAATCATGTCCTCATTCTCCTTTTTACGTGGATGACATTATTTTGACTGGTAGTTCATCCAATTTATCGTAGTCTTTTATTGATTCTCTTGTCAATCGGTTTGCCATGAAAGATCTTGAAAACCTAAGTTATTTTCTTGGCATTCAGGTGGCTCGATCTTCTTCTGGCTTATTTTTGACATAGCGAAATATGTTTTAGATCTCTTACATAACTTTCGGTTTCAAACTTGTACCTCTGTTAAAACTCCTTCTGCTGCTCGCACCACCCTATCCCTTACGGATGGTGAACCGCTTGCTGATCCCTCTCGATACGAAGTATGGTAGGTGCCTTGCAATATTTAACCATGACTCGACCTAATATTGCTTATGTCTGTGCATGTAGTTTCCCAATTTATGCACGCTCCTCGTACGACTTATCTCGCATGTTGTGAAGCTTATTTTCGGTTATCTAAAGGGGACTCTTGACCATGGGCTTTTTCTTCATGCTCCCTCTTCATTGTCGAGTCATTATTGCCTAATCTAATGTTGACTAGGCTGGTTGTCGTGACACATGTCACTCTACCACGAGCTATGCTCGTTTATTTTGGTCCTAATCTCATATCTTGGCATTCTAAAAAGTAACCCACAGTCTCAAAATCATCCACGAAGTCGAGTATCGTGCTTTTGGTTATACAGATTGCTCGACACACTTTGGCTTCACGAGCTTTTGTTTGATGTTGGTATCACCCTTGTCACTCTTGTGCGGTTATATTGTGACAATATCGGTGCTACATATATGATCTGTCAATCCGGTCAATCACGACCGTAGCAAACATATAGCTGTAGATTATCACTTTGTTCGAGAACGGGTTGCGAGTGGAGATCTCGTTGTGCGATATATTCCTATTACTTCTCGGATTACGGATATCTTCACTAAAGGGTTGTCCTGTCAACGGTTTCAGTTTCTTAAGTCCAAGTCATGCTCGTGTGTCCCTCCGATCAGCTTGAGGGGGCGTAATAGAATATTAGAAATATTATTGTACATAAAATAATTGTAAATTATTTTTTGTATTATCTTCTCTATATATAGAATTCCAGTGCTCCCATATCGGTGAGTTATTCCGCCATTATCTTTCACACTTTGAACTATTGATATATGAACAAATGGAGGAATTGTGACCAAAATGCCCTTTTATGGAATGTGTGCATTATATACGAAAATAAAATTTTATTTAATAAATTTGTAAATAAATTTGTTTAATAATCAATTTTAAAAACTGCTACTATTTTATGATTATTATTTTTTGTTAATAATTTTTAAATAACAACAATACTACTTGACATAAAACATATTATCAAAGTTTTTCTAAAAAGATATCCACATTTTCCTAATTTTCTTATTCCTCATTTAAAAAAATTTGTTTAACAACGAACGATGACTCCCATAAGTGGCGGGTGTGATAAGAAATAAAAGGACTAAAAAGTTAAAAAATAAAGATTCTGAAGTTCTAAAGATTCGTAAGAATTAACTTATCTCCACTTCTCCCAAAAAAATTCACTCCTTATATTCCCATGTACATCAATTGAGTGTATCTGTTTGAAACTTTAATTGATTTTACTATAAATCTAATACTATTATAATATATGCAAGAAAATATGGACGATGATACATAATTTAAAATCCAACATATTAATTACAAATGTTGGTTTTCATAGAATGAAATGGTACATGAAAGATATAAAAAATATAAAGACAAGAAAATTATTGAATTACACGTATAAATACATGAATGAAATGGTACATGAAAGATATAAAAAATATAAAGATAAGAAAATTATTGAATTACACATATAAATACATATACCTATCATGTCATTAACACCTTGTATTGTATAATATAGAAAGTATAAATTTTTTCTTTCTTTTTTGGTAGAATCGAGGAATCTTTATTTTTCAATGTCTTAGCTTGTTAGTTTATCTCAACCATTCTTTATGAGAATCTTTGTCGACTATGAACAAAGAAGGAAAGAAAAATTTTTAGAGGAAAAACGAGAAAATTATGAAGGTGTAGATTTTTTTTAAAAAATTTGGATGACATATTTTATGTCCAATGATAGTGTTGTTGTTTGAAAAACCTAGTAGAAAAAATAATATTCATAAAATAAACCTTTTTAAATTTATTATTAAATAAATTTTATTGATAAGTGATTAAATAAAATGTTATTTCTCTAAGATAATATACATACGAAATAAAGGAATGATATTATGGTCATATTCCTCCATTTGTTCATAGATTAATAATTCAATGGATCCAAAAATTCATTTTCATAGTTATAAATTTCAAAAATTCAAACATCATAATTAGATGGTTCCAAAAGTAAATAATTCAACATATTTTTCAAGTAATATGGCTATAACCTAATAATAACGCATTATTCCATCCGTTTCAAAATACATGTAAGTTTGAATAACTTTTTCGTTTTACAATATCGATCACTTTACAATTCCAATGACGTATTACGACTTGTTTACCAATTTTGTCGTTATTAATTTTTTTTCTCTCCCTATTTTTTATTGATTTTTTTTCATTTTCAATGAAATCTTGAGAATCTTAGTCTTTTAATACAAATTTTGTCATGAATTTTATGTTTCTTTAGTATTCCCTCATAAAATTAAAACTAACATGTATTTTAAGACAGAGGGATTAGATGAAAAGGGTTATAGTTATACTCGTGAAAGTAGGAAAAGTTTTAGAGAGTTATATAATCTTAGATTGTAATCAAAGACTATGATGTAACTTGTATAAAAAGAGCACCCACAATTAGGGATGAGCATAATTGGTTAATCGAACTTTCGGTTAACTAAATTTTCGCTTTAAAAAACTGAATCGTAACCGAAGTGAAATTTAGGTTAATCAAATTTTGGTTAACCGAAAAGTCGGTTCGACAAAATCGTAAATTATGAATCGAACAGAATTATTGGTTAACCGGATTTTCGGTTTGATAAACTAACACTTCGGTTCGAATCATATTTGATCTTCTTTATACCCTAATTTATAATTTTAATTTTTTCAACTTGAATATTTAGTTTTCCCTACTTTATAAAACAAGTGAACTCATCAATAAAACTTTAAAACCAATAAATCAAATTCAAAATTTAAAACATAAAATACCTTAAAGAACACCTGGGAATTAAAAATCATAAAAAAAAAAAAGAAAACCAATTACATAACAAAAGAAGGAGAGGAGGAGAGGAACATCTCAAAACAGAGATGTTCTGGGAACATCTTATAACACCATTGTTGTCGCCTTTGACCGTGAAAACCACAATCGTTGCCGCCACCGCCTCCAAATCTTACTAAAAATGCAAGAGAGAGATAAGTTTGGCAACAGGAGGACTCGAGCCAAGAGCTATTCGAGTGAGTGAGACAGAGCGAGAGAGGTGAAAGGAGTGAGAGAGTGAGGGATGCCGGAGAGGAGTCGAGAGTCGAGAGAGACTGGAGGTGAGAGAGAGAGGAGAGGCAAAATTCTATCATAGTCATTCAAGCACCTAGATAGGTAGTTGAAAATAGTGCCACGTGAATTTTCACACTAAAATGATGAACTTTTTCAAATTTGAAGAACTTTTATAATATATACTTTTTGTGTGTTTGAGTGAATTTTTTAATAAAGTTTAATCACTTAACTACACTTTTTCAATGCACTTGACTCAATATTATCGAGTGTACTAATGAATTTAATACAAATGTGATGAATATTTGAATTAAACGTATATGTCTTCAATTTTTCTTAAAAGAATACTCATGAATTTGTGTGCATATGTATACTTTCTTTTACATACGCACTATTAATTAAAAGTTTAATCACTTATTTATACCTTTCAATGTACTTGACTTAATATTATCAATACATACCGATGAATTTAATATAATACGGTGAATGTTTGAACTAAATATATATATCTTCAACTTTTCTAAAAAGCGTATCAATATATATATCTATTCATTTATATAAAAAATATACAAATATATCAAATAAATTACATATGAATTTGTAATAAAATAATAAATTTTATAACAATACTAATGAATTTTACAACAATATTGATGAATTTTTGAAAATACGTCTACACTTGTCCATATTCATCCATCTCTTTCTCGCATATTCAACACTTTTTTCTCCAAGAACTTGCATTAACTTTTATGCTTAGTTCTTTGCATAAATTTATGAACAATAGTAAATATTCAAAAGAAATAATTAGTATATTCATCAGTAAAATTGATATATTATCTAAAAAATATGCAATTTCCTTAATATAAGATAAATTCATCAAGGATTAGTAGATATTCGTCGGTATTAATTAACATATTCATCACTAAAATTTACATATTCATAAAAACAACATATCTAATATAATATCATATGCAACAATAGAAGATTCAAAACCACATATTCAAAATTATAGAAGACAAATTCATCAAAAAATATTATATTCATCAATATAAAAAATAAATCCATTAAAGAAAATATCATATTCATTGATACATAACAAATTCATCAAAATTCAAAAATTTCATCCATAGAACCTGAGAAATTCATCAAATTCATCCACATAACCTGGGAAATTCATTAAACAAATTCATCAAAGAGCAAATTCATCCACAAAAATTCATCAAATTTATTAAACGGAACCCGAGAAATTCATCAAATTCATTAAACATTTTCATCAAACAACTTTACCTAGAAATTCATTAAACAAATTTATTAAATTCATTAAACAAATTCATCAAATTCATCAATATCATATTCATCAAAGAGCGAGAAATTCATCAATATCAAATTCATTAAATTCATCAACAAACTCATTGAACAAATTCATCCATAGAACATGAGAAATTCATCAAATTAATAAGAAATTTCAAATTTAAAAATTTCAAAATTAAAAATTTCAAATTCATTAATATCATATTCATTCATAAACAAGACAAATTTATCAAAGAGTAAAAATGCCCGAGAAATTTAGAAACACAAACCACATCGGAAAATTTCACGGGATTGAAAAACAAACTCGAGAAAGATCGAGTGGTAGAAACAATTGTGACAACGATAGAAGAAGTAACATAGAAAAGTTTCAATACTTCCGTCAACGACAATAACCGCATAAACTCGAAGTTTATTTGCTTTTAACGTGCACTCCTCACCATCTCTCGTCGACTACTTGTCAAATTCTACCACTCGTGTTTCCGCTGATAGCTCCAAGGTTTGTTCGTTACTTTTCTCTCTCTTACCCCCTATTTTTCGTCATTCCTTCGCTGCTTCAAGTAACCTAATTTGTTTTTGAAATTTCAATTGAAAGATTTTAAGGTTGTTAATTGTAGAGATGAAAACCGTGACGATTTCTTCCGCCATTGTTGATGCAGTGAAGATGCATGATTGTAAATCGGTCTTCAACAGAGAGAGAGAAAACGTGAGGAGAGAGAATGAGTGAAAAGAGAGAAAATATAGATTTGAAAAAATAGGTAATATTCGAGTTAAAATAGCATTCTTTTTTTTTTTTTTAAATTTTAAACCACCTAATTAGGTAGTTTAACCACTACCATATACTTATTAGAGGCAAATGGCGGACCGAGAGGTGAGAGAAAGATGGGAAGCGAGAGGCAAATTATTAAAAGAGGGAGAGGCGAGGGCAAGAGACTAAAAGGTGAGAGAGAGTAAGTGAGTTTATATATGGCTTTAAAAACCCAATAATTAAAATTCGCTTCAATTCGCGGTTATTCGAATTTTTCATCAGCTGAACCGAAATCGAACCATGAACCGAAAAAATTTGGTTCGAGTAATCGAACCGATTTTTACCTAAAAAATTATTTGGTTAATTTGGTTCGGTTTTTGATTTTGGGCTTTTTGCTCACCCCTCCCTATTGTAGGAGTGCTGCAAAAAACTCATATAATTTGTTACAGTCTCACAAAATATTATCTATGTCAATATACAATCAACTTTCTAAATATAATAATCATTAAAAAACATTTAAATTATAATACTAGATTACGTTATATAAACCGCATAATAATAAGTACTAATTATGAGACGGTCTCATTGAATAATAAAGTCATCAAGGTGACATTATTCGTAATGTCAAAGCAATTTTCTCTTTAGTCTAAACTATGAATGCTTAATTAGTACTCACGGGCGTATCCATTTTCCAAAAATAATGTAAGAGAGGAAGAATCCAATCAGTTTCATAATATAATTTAGTAATCCAAGGAGTCAAGGGTTTGATGAAACCGGACAAAGAGATAACAAAAGTACAATTTACTTGGCCCTCAAATCTATGCTTACAAACCTTTTCTTAATGGGAGACAAGATCTGACCTTGAGATCCCATTAAAGCACGATTAAATGCGATTAAATGTGCTAGAGTATCCAAGAGGCAATGTACAAGCAAATTTGAATCCTTCTGGCGACTTCAAATTTGGTTGAATTTGACTTGTAGAAGTTGTATATCTAATGGTAAGGGGTGAGCATGTATGACACATTTTTTGAAATTAGATTGAAATTAGTTAAATGGATTAGATTTCGAAATCAGAACCGTTTTGGTATATTTTAAGTAAAGTTTCTAAAATATAAAAACTCGTCAAACAAGTTTCGATTTCGATTTTAAAATTAAATATTGAAATCGGAACTCGGAACCTTAAATTTGGAACCGAAACCTTGTATACTAAGAATCGTTAACAATGACTCAGATTTTAAACTTTTTTAATTTTCAGTCTTTAATATAAAACTAAGGTGATTTTCACTCTTCAATTTTTAATGAGTGAGTTCTTGGGAACATAATAATATAACCTATATCTAACCTGAAATAATATTATTATTCAAGAATTAGAATTTTTATCCAATATACTTGACTTCATTGGCTAATGCACATGTTGATCGTAAGAAATTTCTGATAATATTGTGTCAATAGCGCATAAAGGAGGCGTGAATTGGAGCACATTCTTCCTGACCTTTTAAATATTGTATTTTGTATGGTATTGTAATTTTTTATAAATATGTGTGACTAAATTGACCCTTTAAATGGTTTACTAACTATATTTTTCATGGAAGCTCATTTATTCGAATGTTTTATTGTAAATTTTTATAAATATTGCGACTAAGTTGTCCCTTTAACTTATTTATTTACTGTTGTGCTCTAAATGCAGAGTTACAAAAACTTCAATATTTTTTAGCAAGTTTTATATGAGATCATCTCACGTAAGATATTATGAGACAAATGTTTTTAAGATGACTTTTAATAATAGTTGGAATGGTTCGTAATTTATTTAAGAGTAATTGTAATAAAATTCACTTTAGATAAAGTATTAGTTATCATTAAATTAAAAAACATATTATCGAGTTAGGTCAAAAGCATCCTTAGAGGAGTCAATCTCACAATAACTCTTATTTGATACGGTTTCGGACAAAAATTTGTGAATTTTTTTTCTTTCAAATTGACCAGGAGTATAAGTAAATAACACAAGAAGTAACATAAAATCAAATCCCAAGAAGCAACAAAAACCACCTCAATTACACTACCATTATCCAGTTTGCAATACCGCTCTACTGGACCTAACACCCCTAATAGTAAAAGATTCTATCAAACATGGTAGAACACGAACTTTTGTTCCACTTGTATTTATGTGGGAGCTTTTGTTGTTCTTCTTTATGCTTCTTGTAATCCTCTGTATTGTTGCACTCTCATTCACCATAACTGCTAATTCTAATAATTTGCTTAATATAAGACACTGTTTGGCTAACCATTACATACTCTTAATAATTTTAGAACTTGATCTTGTGCTTGTTCTGATGTGTGTATTGCTACTAAAGGGCTTATTTCCAAGATGATTAATCCTTGTTTTTTCTTCTAGCTACTTTATATTTTTATGCTTATTTATGTTCATTTATGTTCGTTTCTATTTTTTTATGTTTATTTATGTTTGTTCGTTTATATTCCTTTCCATTTTAAAACATATCGTTTATGTTTATTTATGTTTGTATATGTTCGTTTATGTTAGTTTCTTCTCTTTTATGTTTGTTTCTTTTCTTTTCTTCTTCTGTTTTTATTTATGCTCTTTTACTATGTCCTACTAGTAGAATTAGGTTATATTTAATGTACCTATAAGGACTTGTAAGTTGTAAAGAGTTGTATAACAGATTATAAAGTTAGTTATAAACAATTCTAAGTATATGTAAGGAGTAGCAAATATGTAATGTAAAAATGAAATAATGTCAATGTTGTAATTAAGGATACCTTTTGAATTACGATCGTCTTGCTCTAGCTCCGGGTGCCCTTAGTGTCAATGTTTATAAATGAGATGTGCAACAATTTGTTAATTTGATATTTTTCTTTCCTAGAAATATTTTCTATTTTTGGGGGTCTCTTAGAGTTTAGCTTTTCTACTTACAATAATAAAATTGTGTGTATCTTTTTTTAGATCCATAAAATTGTCAGCATCTCGACCTATTCGAGTTTAATATAAAATGCACATAAATAGAAATATAAATAAAAATGAATATAAACGAACATAAAGGAGCATAAACGATATAGAAACAAACATAAACGAACGAAATGAGTTGTATTTTATTTCAGTAAATAATGAATATTTCAAAAATTATTATTTATAATATTTTAAAATATTTTATTTTATTTTTATATGAAAGATAATTTTTATTATAATGTTTCTCAAATACTGAAAATTTCTAGCATCGTACAAGGAAACGGGTATTTGATCTCATGTGCCTGAATTTAGAAAATTTGGTACACCGGATGGGGTCAAAGAAAATTCTAATTATCGACACTTCTCCTTACGGATGACAGTTGAATGAAACTTTTCACTCCTGAAGAATAGATGGTTGATTTTGAAGCATAAGATACCTCGGACAAGTAGAGAGTGCCAAATTAAAGTTATAATTGTGACTTGCACATTGCATCATTTAGGGCTCGTTCAAACTTACATACAAAATGCACATAAACACAAACATAAACATAAACGAACATAAAAGAGCAGAAACGAACATAAATGAATAGAAACGAACATAAAAAACATAAATGAACATAAATGAGTTGTTAAAATAAAGAACAACAAACATAAACGAACATAAAAGAGAATAAACGAACATAAACGAACATAAACAAATATAAAAGAACATAAACGAACATAAACATAAATAGATTCCGTTTTTCATGTAACTTTGAACAGGTCTAATCTGGATGCATAAAAATGGGATATCAATTTTCCCTAGGCCTAATATCGTATATGAAGGACCTTCGATAGAAGTGTTGCCGTTTGGGATTAAATAACGTATATGATTAGTGGTATAGTTGGGGTTGTTCCTCATTAACTCGTACGGTTGTAACTTTTAATTTTATTTTGTGTATGTTTATAATATCCACAATCTTAACACTTCACATATGATTATTTTATTGATCTGTTTCATAAAAATATTAACAACTACAATAATAATAATAATAATAATAATAATAATAATAATAATAATAATAATAATAATAATAATAATAATAATAATAATAATAATAATTTAAAACAAAACGAACATAAATAAACATAAAATATAAATATATGTTATTTTTTTTATGTCAAATCGAACATAAAATCTCTCCCGATCTCATAAAAGCACTACCCATTTTTAAGAGATGTTATTATTTAAATTTCATGGAATAAAGTTTTCTTTTTCCCATTTATCGGTAATAAATGAGAACTTTACTTTTTCTAAACCTCAAAAGCAATGACACAATCATCCTCATAGTAATTTAGCCAAAATCCTTCAAAATGACATTTCCATCCCCTTTGAAAAGAAATAAATGGTGATATTAATACATTCGTGAATGAAAAAATAATTGGAGAATTCTAGAAAGATATCTTTCAAGATATAGTAGATTAATACATTAAAAAAATACAAGAACATTTTTGGGAGGATATCCACTATTAATTTTACAAAAATGAATTTAATGTTTCCAAAAATGAGATATAAAATTAAAAGTAAAGATGTTAATTATGCTTGATTAAAAAAATTAAATATACAACAATATAAAATTATGATGAACCTGTTTTAAATTTTATTCCAACAATAATTCGAAAAATGTTACGATCTAATTGCAAGTTACAAAACTTAATATTATATTATTTATATGACATGATACGACAATTATATATCGGTTATGATCACTCTTATTTTCTCATTAGTTTTTGAAATTAATGAAATTAACACCACAACACAAAATTATTGCACTATATATGTTGATGTTTGTTTTGTAATATTTACTTTTTATGTGACACAGATCTCCAATACATAAGCTAACTCGTGGAATACATTATAAAATGTTATGAACTTATGATTAGAAGTTTGGCAATATAATACTTTCAATTTTGTGTTCTTCAGAATAAAAATAATCTTTATTACAATAAAGATAAACCCGTCATTATGTGGAAAAAATATATAAAAAGAGTTCAAACCATTGGGGCCCACAGAATCAATACTGGGTCCCCTTCCTCCTAGAAAAACGAAGCATAATATAAAAACTCTCCTGCGTCTCTTTCTCTGTCTCTCTCTCCAGAAATTTTGCAGAGTGCAACTACAAATCCGTGCCCCTCAAACGACGTAACGAAGCTGAAAGTTCAAAAGTTTCAAACACCCAAAACCTAAATCCCCCAATTTTGATTTGATTTTGAGTAGACCCAGCTCTTCTTCCTCATTCACAAGGTTGCTTGCACGATCTTTCAAACTCTCACTCGTTTTCTCTCTCCTCTTCTCTCTGTGGAATCTTCCCAGAATAACGATTTCTGCCAATTCAAGACTCCTTCACTTTGGGGCAAAGAGAACACTCCATTAAACTCTACCCTTTTCCGGGCAGAAAGGTAACCCCTTTCTACTCATTCTCTCTCTCACTCTCTCTCTCCCCTGCACCGTCCACACCGACTCCCCACAGAAAAAGAAAAACCCTCGAAACCCTTTCCTCCTTCCCTGGATTGATTAGTGTGATGGGCAGATGAAGTGCCGTCATTATTGTTGCAATTGGTTGATGGGCAGTTTTTGATTGTAGAAATTTGTTGTGGGTTCTCTGAAATTTTGGGGTTGTTTATTATTTTTTTCTGGATTGTTAGCTGACCCCTTTTCAAGATTGCTGCTGCTATCTCAAACTTCTTTCATATTTGGGTATCTTTCTGCCCTCTTTCTCTCTCCTCTCTCGCCTCACAGATTGTGTGTGTCTTTGAAGTGGTTGTTGCTGCGGTGGTAAAACTTAAATAAAAGGTGAGGTTTTATTGGGTGCGATTAATGAGCATACAATACAATGAAAAATGTGAGTAGCTTAATCAATTCCCAATCGCTCTTTAATGAGTTTATTGTTTTTTTTCCATTGAATTTGATTATCTGGCTCATTGATTTATGAGTTTTTGTATTGCTATTTCTCTCATTGAAGTTCCAGCACTTCATTCTGTTGCTTGGAGATCAGGAGTTCTTTATGGAATTGAGATTTTTGATGTTCTTCAAGCTCATATCAAATTTCTGGAAAACTTCTCTATGTATTGTTCAATGCCAATGCTTTTCTGATCCTATGTAAGGGAAATAGGCAGATATTGTGTGCGAATCCATTCTTTGTGGTAGATTACTTTTGACTAATGAGTTGTGATCAACTTGAGTTGAAAGATTCCTGCATTTCATAAGTCTGAAATTATATATCATTTGAGCTATATGTACTTTCTGTTTGTAATTTGTTTTGAAGTTCGGTACCATGCTATCAAACCCGGATTTTTCAAGGAGGTTGTGGATCAAGGATTTAAAATGTTTTGTTAACAATGAAAGGGGGGTTAGTTGTTATTACCAGTGTTGATGTCAGATTGGCCTAGACTTTGGCAGAGATGATCGATGCTGGTGCAGTTTTATAGGCACAAGTTTTTTGTTTTGCCTGATTTGTATGGATGATGATGTAAATAATGACAAGCAATTCAGCATTGGGACTCATTATTAAAACTGCTATTGTTTGCCGCAAAACTATCAGTGTTTGTGGCATTCTTGAGTTGAAGATGAAAGATCTCATGAGGAGAATTTTGTCACTCCTAGTGCTATATCATATTGCATATGTTCTTCACTTCTTTTATTAATGAACTGAACCATTAGGTGTTGTTCTGCAAAGGGATTATCAAACTTTTTAATGGGCTTCAGATTGTTTATCTGTCAAAGCTTTCTTACATGTAAAGAAGTTTCCATAAATGTCCTAAAGTGTTGTCTATTCCTTTTCCTGTTTCTATTTTTTTTTTGGTGGGGGAGGGGGGTTCTAGTCATATTACCTAGAGCACGTATTGCTGAGTTTTTTACTGTGTTATAGAAATATTGTTTGCTACTTGGTCTAAATTAGGGCTTCCAGAACGGGATTATGGGGGAATTGAACATTGCGAGTGCATACAGAGGGATTTCAAGTTCCTCTTATTTGTAGATGTAGATGTTTGTTTCACTTTGTCTCCTTTAGAATCCCTCCTTTCTTTATTGAGGCAACATAATTTTTCTAGTTCATTTCTGCTGTCAGCTGGTGATTACTTTGTGCTTGCTTTTCAGGTGGTAGATTGTGTCCAGGTGTTTAATTGTACTTTCTTATGGCTGAGGACACTGATCATGCATCGGAGATCCAGAAAATAAGCAGAGGTGGTGAAGATAATTCATCAGATAACCCTGCTGGGAAGCCACATGCCACCAACAAACAAGTTCCTCACTATCTGAGAGCTTCTACTGGTTCCTGCCATGATGCTTGCAAGTATGGTAAGCCCCATGAATTCAGAAATAAGCCATGGAAGCCTATGAGGAGGAGAGTGTCAGCTCCATCTCCAGATGCTGAAAAGCCAGAGGAGATTCAAATATTCGTTGATAAAAAGTTGAAAATTGCTCTTCAAGCTGACAAACTTGAGCCTCCATATCAAAAAATTCTTCTCCTATTGATGAGATCAAGAAAAACATCCCATCATCTAGGAAATCCCTAAGCCTAATTACATGAAACAAATTAAGCAAGAAGCCCGGCCTTTTAGAAAATCTCCTTCGCCTGAGGTCCCCAAAGCAATGAAGAAAGTAGTTCGATCACCTGGGATGTTATCTTCACCTGAGATTGTGAAACCCATTAAGCGAGAAGTTGGTTCAGCCTCTAGAAGAGATGTCTCAACAAAGAGGGCATCTTCAAATGCTAAAGAAATAAATGTTTCTGCCGGTCCCTCAAAATCAAATGGCTCTGCTGTGAAGCCTTATTCTTCTGTAGACTCTTCCATAGGATGGGGTGGCAAGCGGAGTAGCAAAACTACAAGTTTTAGTGACCCAAGGATCTCTCGAGTTCCTGTCAAAAAGGATGTGACTCTCCCTGCTGCTGTGCTGTCTTCAAAAAAGACTCCGAAAGTGGAAGTCAAAAGGACCTTGAATTCCTCTATAACTGAGTCATCACGTACAAGTTCTGGGGTTAAGACTGTGAGCACCAATTTGAGAAGGAATAAGGGCCCAAATGATCAAAGGCAGATAAGCCGAGCTTCTCCCAAGAATCAGATAGTTACTAACAAAGCTGAATCCAAGGAGCCCATTGATGAAAAGGTGGAGGAGAAAACATTGCATATGATTGAGACAAGGGAGGATTGTTTGTCTATTACTCAGAATGGAAGCCATTTCATTCAATCTCCTTCTCCCTTGTCCCCAGAATCACTCAATTCATCCTCCCAGGAAAAATCTCACTCCTTCACATCTCATGAAGTGGATGATGAGCAAGATCTTGGCTCAGACTACACAGATAGTGAAGCTGATGACTCAGTTGTAGACAGCTTCAAGGAGGAAAAGGGTCAAGTGGGTCATGCTGGAGCTCTTAATTCAGAGGATCGAGATACTGCAACTATGAAGCTGAAATTCAGAAGGGGAAAGATCGTTGATCCTCAACCTGAAACAAACAGTCCAAGGAGGCTGAAATTTAGGCAAAGTAAAAGCCCTGGGGATAACCAAGGTGTCAATGGTGGCCCTCGGAGGAAGAACTACAGGAGGAAAGCCACTGACAATGGCAAAAAGGAGCCAGAAACAGGGACAGTGAAGGTTAATCTGAAGCACCAAGAAATAGAAACAAAGAAAGACATGCAAGTTTTGCTCAACAATGTCATCGAAGAAACGGCTAGTAAGCTTGTTGAGACGAGGAAGAGTAAGGTAAAGGCTTTGGTGGGCGCTTTTGAAACGGTGATATCCCTTCAAGAGTGTAAACCTTCCCCTCCTGCTGCTGCTACAACTAATAGATGACACCTTCTCTTAACATTTTTAATGTGTTTACCCAGAATTATAGGTGAAGTTAACCTACAGTCTCTTTCAAGGGAAGTTACAAGCTGTGAGCTTCCTAGATTACAGCCTTACAGGAATGTAAATGTGATTCTTTTTTCTTTTTTTTTTTCTTTTTTTTTCTGCGTTGGGTTTGGAAGAGTGAATGACTTATCTGAGTATGGGGTTTGTAAATACACTGATTTTCTGATAGACCATGTCTTTGGTGATGACTGATGAGTATATTCATTGTCACATTTTCTGATTGTTGATTTGTGTACCTTATAATATACATTTGGGCTGATTTGCACTGTTTATGGAAATGGTTCAATTATTCCTTGTAGGTTTTCTGCACTTCAACAATCCAGGTTACATTTGTCATCAGAAGGCATACATTCCTGTGAAATCAGATTATGGGTAAGTTGAGCAGTCAAATGGTGGTGATTCCTAATCGGGTTCGGGTTTAGGAATGCTGAATTTTAAGTTTATTTATGTTCGAGTTGATTGAGTTTTACTTCAAATCAAGTCATTCAAATAAATGTTGGGCATGCTATTGATTGATATAACAACTGTTATTGTGGGTTTCACATACGAGGGGTTTGGGGAAATCTAAATGTACAATCTTATCTATGTTAGTATCTTTACCCACAGAAAAATTGATTCTAAAAGACCCATATTAAAAATTTTAATAAAAAAAATTATAGTTGGAAAATTTTTTACAATGCAAAAGTTAGCATAAGTACAAAATACAAATATCAAGCACATGCTATTGATTGATCTTACAAGTTTTTCATCAAAACAAGAATCAAAAATAATGTGGCGTTTCATAAGGGTGTAATATAATCAACCATGTAATGCAATTAGGTATATAATGTAATGGGACAATAATTACATTATCATGTTTGATTATATAAAAAGTGTAATGTAATCACAAAGATAATGGATTATTTCAATGGCAAAAAATAGTAATTAAATTCTTGTAGTTGAAATAAATGTTATCTAAATAAAAATTTGAGTTACATATTTAGATTTAAGTGTTTAAAAATATTTTTTTTATCAAATATCAACTTTTATTTCGTTCATGACAAATATCAACTATATTATTCTAATGATAATAAATATCATAATAGAGATAAATGTTATCCACATGAAAACATTTTAAATTCGAAACCATATTTGAGATTTTTTTAATCTTTTCTATAATATTTTCTAATTTTAAATTTTTTTGTTGGCAAAAAAGATCAAGTGGATTATTCTAGTGGTGATAAATGTTTATCATTGTGAAGATAAATCATATCCAAATAACAAAATTTTAAACTCTAAATTTATATTTGAGCCTTTTGCTCTTCTATCATATAATTAAGTTTTGAATTTTTTCATTGATAAAATACCAACTGAAATTATTTTATTGATGATAAATATTTATTGAATTAAAGATGAATGTTAATAAGTAAAAAATTTTGATCTAAAAATTTTAATTTAAGCTTCTTTTATCTTTTTAATTGAATAGTTAAATTTTGAATCCAAAATATTGAAGTTGAATTTTCCTGTTAATGACCAACCGATCATATCATATATTAAGATAATAGAAGAAAGAAAATCAAGTTCCTTCTTAAATGGATGAATTTTTTGCTTACCAAGGAGGATGAAAAAAAGAATATGGATTAGAGAGAGAAGAAGAGAGAGAGAAAATTATTACAATTGTATTAAAATTTGATCACAAGGATGGATGTAATCATGATTATTTAATAAATATTTAAGTAATTATAATTGCATAGGTAGAGGTTAATGTGATTCCAATGTAATTTTTGTTGTATTACAAAATTGTAACCAAACATAATAATGTAATAACCATTACCAATTTGATTATATTACTCCTTTGATTACATCCAACCAAACATACCCAGCCCACTTAGGTTGGATGAATTTGGGAGTTTGGTCAAATTGGAGTGTGTTATGCCGAGGAGAACAAGGTTGGAAAATCAAGTATAAGTTTTTCGTAGTCTATTGGTAAATGATCAATGAAGTTGAATAGATAACTAGGCAACAAATGTTCGAAGTGATTGGAATTCAACATGGGTTCATGGCTGTCATGCTCTTTAATAATGAAGGTTTTGTAGACATGCAAATTCTAATTTTAGAGAATAGAGGTAAAGTTGGATATATTTAAGTCTTTTTATTTTTTATTTTAGGTACAATGATAATAGTAGTTTTTTCTAATAATATTTACAAATATTATATCTAAATGCGGGACACATAAATATACAAATTGTTGTTGTATAGTATTTATAGATCAAAATTATGTCAATAACATGTCTAATAGTTTAGGAAACGATGTGACTTCTTCTGATGTAATGTATCAATCTGGTTTTAAAACTCAACCTTTTATCATGTTCAATAATTCGAAAGTTTAATTGATTCTACCGTTATAAATGTTCTATATAAAATTTAAAATTTTCATCTCGGTACGTAATATAAGTAACGTGTCTTGCTTGTTACTCCAGTCCTCCCGCTCCCCTCCTATTTTGAAGGGATTGTTACTCCAATTCTAATACAACATGAATGAGACGAATTTTTATTATTCCACTGAATACCTTACTAAAATATAGTTTCATATGCATTGAACTTCAGTTTTTAAAATAAGAAGGTTTGTATCAATGTATCTAGAGGACCCTTAATGGTTGATATAAGGCAAACTATCTTTTAGACTCCATTTGATTCTAAAAAATTAGAAAGAAAAAAAAATGTGAAAAATGAATTTCTTTTCTTTGTTTGAATTAAAGAAAAAAGAAGAGAAAAAAAGTTCGATAGAAAAACTCATGGAAAATTTTGTCAATTTGGTCAATGATATTTTCCTTCTAAAATTGAGAAGAAAAATTCAATATATAGAGAGAAATGGAGAAAAGAGAAGGACTTCTATTAAGTAAGGTTATTAAGAATTTTCTCTCTCCTCTCATGGTAATAGTGTATGGGAAAGAAAAATATAGTAGCTTAAATTAATCAAGAAATTATTTTCTCTCTCTTCTCTATGGTAATGTGGTGGATTGGTAAGAGGTTGGAAAATAATTATAATTTTTTCCCTCTCTAATTTTCCTTCAACCAAATACAAGAAAAAAATCAGTTTCCCATTACTTTTTTTCTTCATCACTTTTTTCTATTTAAATTTTCTTTCCAACCTATTTTCTTAAAATCAAATATAACCTTAGTTGGGGATTAGGTTACCTTTATGGTGTCAAAATATTAGAAGCACGACTACACAACAAGATGAAATGTCAAGTGCCAACCTCAACTTTCAAAAAAGGGATTAGAGAAAGAAAATGCGTGAGAAGGAAGAGTTTTGCGCATATTTCCTTGAGAGCGTAAACAACATTTAATTACCAAGTGGGTGTTACTCTAGTGGTAAGTACTCCGTACTTCATCCACTCTTCACCAGGATTTGAATTTTGGTGGAGATAATTTCCTTATTAGGTGTACAAAGAAGTTGGAATGTGTTATAGACTTGAGTTTTGAACCCGAGTTTGGTATCATTGCCCTTTCCCCGGGCTTATAAGCCAATTGAGTTTACTCTTAAGATAGGGACCTGGTTGAAATAGCCCGCCACATTTACCATTGTAAAAAAAAATAAAAATAAAGAGTATTTAATTATTAGCATTTATTTAAAAGTCAATTAGATTTATGATTGAAGGTCTAAGAATATGTTTCTACTTTAATATGTCCTTTCATGTGAGTGCCCTTTGAGCTTGAAGTGATGGATGCTGCAAAATGTCTCTCTATACCTTGCATAATGACTCCATATAAGCCTATTGAGATTCAAACATGAGACTCCTTTAGCTCATAAAGGCTCTATTACAATATCCAAAAACAACTCAATCAAAATGTTTAACTTATAATTGAAGGTCCAAAAATATATTTATATATTCTAACAACTATTTTAGTTAAATATATGTGGATATTATAGGTGATCATTAATATAATTCACCGGTGCAATTATTAGCCAAGATGCAATGAACATTTATTTACAAATACGAATCATCTTTACAATTTTGAGTTAATATCAATACTTATGAGGCACCTTGGTCTTTCAACACAAATATAGTGATTAATATTTGTGGTTCATTGGTATTTCATTACAACTTAAAATCAACAATTATCTTGAAACCGATTTTATAAATTAAAAATCAATTTCCATGATAAATAAATTAAAAGGGAGGAAGTACTTAGGGTATTTTGAATTAGTGTTTATAAAAGTGTTTATAAACGCTAATAGCTCATAACAGTTTTTAACCCCTCATAACAGCTTATAATGACTCATAACGGTAGATACAACCGGTATAACAGCTTACCCACTATAACAACTAATCATAACCTCATATATTATTATTATTATTATTATTATTGTTGTTGTTGTTGTTGTTGTAAGAAAACATTATTATATTTACAAATTTTAGCAATAACATTACTATAATTATTATTGTTATTATCATTATTGTCGTTGCTACTTGTTACTATAATGGTCGTCATCGTCATTGTTATCATACTCTTACGACAATTTTACGTACATATGAAAAGAGTTTGCTCGTTTGTTGGATAATATTTTTGTACAATGTACACATCATACACATTCTATTATTATTATTATTATTATTATTATTATTATTATTATTATTATTATTATTATTATTATTAAGAAAAAAATTATTTAATATTATTATTAACATTATAACAACTCATAACCGTTATAACAACTTATAACAGCTTATAATCGCTAATTAAAACAACTCATAATAACTCATTGTAGCTCATAACATCTCATAATAACTCACAACGACTCATACCAGTTCATAACCTTTATAAACACTATAACACTTAATTTAATAGATGAAACAAATAAAACCTTATTTTTACCTTCTTAGCTTAGATCCAACCCCAATATCTTTACACTTTAAAAAGTGAAGAAGCCATTTTACTATTCATCCATTTGGAGGGCATTTTCGGTCATTTTGCGGGTGTATTTTGGAGATAAAGAAGCTAAAAATAACTACCAAAAACAGTGACTAAGGGTAATATGGTAATTTACTTGAAGTGTTGTTCATGCATTGTAAACTTAGTCACTATTCCCATGAACAATAACGCCGGTTTTTTGGTAAATTCCATGATTTGCTGATGTGTGCAAAGGATCCGAGTAAATATGTATTTGTAATTGTACATGTGCATTTTTTCATAAATTTCTCCATAATTTGATGTGCATTACAATCTACCAATGATCATGAAAGACAATTAGCCATACTTCCTATGTACTTGTATACTATTCATGTACTATTTTTCCTGTTTAAGGTGTTGAGGAAGGAAGCTCATATGAATTTGTGATATTTGACTTGTGGGAAAATTATTTTTCATTGTGTTGCTTCTTCGTGAGTTTTCGTCTACTCTTAGTTCACTCATTTTTGTTGGGTTTTTTTAATTGAATTTGGTTAGGCGTTAAATTGTTTATATGATTGTTTAGCTGCTTCATATGGAAACATAGTGCTAGCGTTTGCTTCTTGCTCGTTATCGAGTGTGTTGCTACGATTGTTCTTCTTATAGATTTCAGTTTGTTATTTTTGTTAAAGGTTGCTAACTATTTTGTGGGTTCATTTCTTAGTTGTTGAAGGAGGAATTTTCTTCAAGGTTGCATTTGCCAGTGTGTTTTTTTTCTATTGAAATTTAAGTTTCTCCAAATGGAAAAAAAACAGGGGGTTTACTCGGTTACAAGGAACTTTGCCTTATCATGTGTGGTGTTGTATTACTTTCAAAGTTTTTGAGGTTGTTTCTTTGAGTATAAGTTGGTCTTTTGCTTAGGTTTTCGGAAGAAATAGAGGTTTGGAAAGATTTTTATATTTATTGAAAGTTGCTAATTTATTTTGATTTTTATTGTTAATCGTGTAGACATGGATTTTGTATTATTTATGGAAGTTTATTTTGGATTTCTTTAGATATTCTTTTAAGTAGTTGAGAAGGGAAAATATTTACATGTTGGAGGTAATTGTTGTTAATCGTGGATTTTGTATGGTAGTTTGACCCATATAGTTTATTTCTATACTTCAGATTTTTTGGGAAAATAAGATGTTTCCCGTTCATATATTTGTATGTAAGAGCTTATCTTACTTTGTGGGGTGATTTTTTAAGGGTTTTTAACTTAATTAAGATTATTTAGTTGAAGTCATATTAGGTTGTTTTGATATTTAGGATTTTGTGGGGCAATATATTCTTTCTTTTGGATTTGTGTGGTATTGCTTTTGTGTTTTTTAACTTTTTTAACTTAATTAAGATTGTTTAGTTAAAGTCATATTAGTTTGTTTTGATTTTCAGGATTTTATGGGGTAATATATCCTTTTTTGGATTTATGTGGTATTGCTTTTATGTTGATAATATATGAGTTGTTATGTTTTTTGTTTTTTAGTTGTTTTTTTGTTATATACTTGTGTATACAAAAAGGAGTTCATAATCTGAATGAAGTGTGAAGCGTTTTGCAGCTCCTATTTTTTCTTTTTGGACTATGTATTGTTGTAAAAATTGATGGTTGGACTAGAACTAATAAAGACTTCTCTTTAACTTATTATGTGTGTTGCTTGAGTTATTTTTTGCGGATTATAGGTTGTTTGTTTGCTAATAAGTTGATCCTTTGTTTAATTTTTGAAAGGAAAAAATGTTTTCTAAAGGTTGTTGTTATGTTTACCGAGGATTACTAATTTGTTTTGTTTTTTGTGCTTAATTGTGTAAGCATGGAATTTATATGCTATCCTTTGTTAAGTTTTCAATGGAACAAATGGTGTTTAAAGGTTGTTGTCTTTATATTAAGGGGTACTAACTTTTTGGTTTTTCATTGTTAACTGTAAAGTAGGGAATTCTTTTGTAATTTCACTTTGAAGGTATTATTTATGATTTTAAAGTTTTTTAAAAATGTAATTTATTTGAGGTAGAAAAATGGGTACACGATGGAAGAATTGTTTTTTATTATGGCTGTTGTAGGATTATGTATGTGTTATATGTTAGTTCTCTACTTCAATTTTTAGAGTGAATAGAGCTTTTTTGTTTTTTAATTTTCTATTTAAAAGTTTAGCTTACTGTTTTCTTTCAAAATTAGTTACTTTTAATTATTTGACATTAATTTTGTTTGGTTAGAGTGTTATTAGGTTGTTTTCATTTTGAGGATTTTGTGTGAGAATATATGGTGCTCTTTTGAGAGTTGTGAAGTAGTGTTTGTGTGCTAATTAAGGTGTAATTATGCTTCTTTTATTTGGGGTGCTTTCTACTGTTTGTTTACCTACAAATATGGCTTCAAAATCTTAATGAAATGTCAAGCATTTTACATTTCATATTTCCTATGTCTCCACTTTCGGTTATTGAAATAAGTGATTGTGTTATGAGCGGCTTCACCGGAAGAAGAGGAACATTTCCTGTAATTTTCAGAGGGACGTTTGGAAATGTTTTTTATAGGTATATACGTAAAATAAAGTGTCCTAAAAATAGAAAGTGTAATAATATCTTAATTAGTAGAGAAGCACTACTTGACTACTCCTAAAAAGCAAATATATTAACCATAAAATTTTAAAAATGAGAACAATTTAATATGACTCTAATTGAACAAGATTAAGCTAAATAATTGAAAATAATTAAATGCCAGCTATTTGCTGGTGTTCATGTATGTAAATTCGAAAATGAGAACAATTTAATATGACTGTAATTAAATAAGATTAAGTTAAATAATTAAAAATAATTAAGTGGCAACTGCTTAGGTGTTCATGTATGTAATTGTTTATGAAGTGTTGTTTGTTTTTTTATGTGTTTGCATGTATAAATTGATATTAGTGTTTTTTGGTATCTATGTAGCGCTTTTTGTATCTACTTTTCTACAATTATGTGTGTTGTATTATTAGCTGAATTTAGTTGTAGTTTTATAGAACTTGAATATTTTTTTTTTTCGTTTTGCGGTTTGTATGTGTACTTGTGAATAGTAGCTTACTAAATTCATTTATGGAATTATTGGTGTTATAGTATTAGCCGAATATTGTTGTAACTTTTTAGAAGTTAAAGGCTTCTGGTTTGCACATTTCTGTTTGCATGTGTACTTGTGAAAAATAGATCAGCAAATTCATGCAGGCTTAATATGGCTCCTCCAAAAAGCACATCAAGGATTTGAATGAAGACTCAAAATAGTATTCACTAAAAGTTAAAGTCATCGAAAAATCACGACCTCAAGTTTCCCCAAATAAGAAGAAGTATCATATTTCTCTTATAAGATACTATTTATTTTATTGTATAGGGTGATGAAATTGGAGCTATGCTTTATAATGATAATATTGAGCTTTATGAAAAAGCTATTGAATATCGTAGGGAATATGAAATTTCAAATGCAATAATTAAGCCTTTAAAAGATAGTATGAGGAGGGGAAATGATAAGTATGAATTGGAATTTGGTTGTCTGTATAGTTATTCATCCTCTGTTTAAGACATTAGATGGTGCATATCTTCCTAACTATTGTGAGATGGTTGTGTGTCGAGAGTGGTTCCATTTGATGATTGCTCTGGTAATGGTGTGTGTTTTGTTTTTTTTTTTTGTCTATATTGTAGTGTTTAAGACATATTGGTCGTTATATTTTATGTTCGTAATTGTTGTAAAATTACTCATTTATGAAGATGCAATGATTATTGGCTATTTAGTGTTGTTTCGACATGTTGTTTATATTGTGTAGATGATGTGGGTGTGGTGCTTTGTGTTGGAGAGTTGCGTTAGAATCAATATGACGATGTTAATACTCGGTGCTAGGCGTGATGTGCCTGTTAGAGAACTTGTGGTAGTTGATCAAAGGTGTGTTGGTTTGTAGTTGTTGGAATTGTATTGGTTTGTTTGATTTATGATTATTGTTTAATTATTATTTTTAGTGGCTTATTTATTTGTTTCATTTAACATGTAATTGCATGAGTTAAGATACAATGTTAATTTCAGCTTGGAATCATTTGGCTACCGACACGTGTGAAAAATTATGCTCTATAGTTGGCTCAATGCCAATGGTTGCAATAATGACGCTTAAACCTTTGGCATACAAAGCTATAGCTAATTAATACAGCCAAATTATTACATTATTTCGTTGTTTATTTAAATGATGGGAAATGGTGGTGTATATGTTATTACTTTAACTGTTTGATTTTATTGGTGTTTATTATCGGGATTTTCATTACGTGCATCCATATCTACAAATATAATAATGGACCCCGAAGGTGATCGGGCCAAAGTTATAATGAAATGGTATTTGAACGTCTTATCTTAATGTTTAGGTTCTATGGTATTTTGTAGTTAATAAGTGTTAACGTGATAATTTTTGGCATTTCAAGGCGAGTTGATCATGCTAGTGATTTGGTTTCTCTTCGTAAAACCGTGACAAAAGCTAGGTCTGTTTCTGTTCAGTTGAAGACGAAGAGTATTGGAGAATTAAAACAAAAAGAAGTTATTAGTTGTTCAGTTTATTTTTGAATTTTTTTAGTGATTGTTGTGTTTGTTAAAGGTTTTTCCTTACTCTATTGTTTGTCTTAAATAGGTTGATGAAGTTGTACCATAAGAATGTTATCAGATTAGTGGCAGAATTATTAATCTAGACATGTGTATGGTGTATTTTTATCTTGGTTGTTATAGATGTGGGGAAAAGACAGATATAGATAGAGGGACTGCGATTAATTGTTGGAAAGCAACATGCACGAATCAAACATGTGTAGTTGTTCCAAGGTTAGCTATTTTATGTATTAAATGAAACAATTGTTTTTTTTTTCAAATAACATTTTAAATACAAATAACATAGTTTTATATCTGAGCTTGTTTATTACAAACTGTGTAGGATGAGATTTGCTTTTGATTTGATTGATTCTACTGGCTCTATAAAGTTCATTGCTTTTTCTAAGGATGCTGAGAAAATTTTAGGAGTTGAACCTCAAATCTTTTATGATTTGAACCTCAAATCTTTTATGATATGGCTTCTGAGGTATGTTGCTTTTCTTTGGTATTTTTTTGTGAGGTAATTAGTTTATTAGAAATGTGATGTAATTTTATTTTGAATATTAACAAGCTGTTTCTAAATTTTACAGGTTAGAAATCATTTATCGAAGAAGATTGTACGTGTGGATATTGTGCCGGATATGCGGTTTGCTCTTAATAAAATTCTAAGGTCGACTTTGAAAGGAGTTTTTGTTGAAGAGGTTAATGAAGAAAGTTAGAATGTTGGTTGACTATGTTGGCTAACAGGTTGAACAATTATAAATAGTCATCTTTCATTGTAAAGATGATTTTTATGGGAACTTAATAACTTGCCGTGTTGTATATTACTTTAATTATTATATAGAGTTTGTAAAATTTAATATAAAAGTATGTACTTGTTTTTGTGAACAATTATTAATATAGTTTTAGTAGTTCCTGTGACAATATGATTAGTGTTATAATGGAAAGTGAAATTATTATGTAAAATGATATGTGTCTTGTATAAGACACAGCTGAAGTGTCTTCTCTTTACTTAGGAACTATTATTTGTATTAGAACTTACATATAATGTAAAATTGTCAATTTTTTCATCATTTTTCATATTTTAGGTAGGATTAATTCGATTAGTGTATCATTTGATACTTGTTGGTATAACGGACGATTATTAAAGTTTTACCTTCATAATTAATACAAAAAATAGTGCTTGTAAATTATAGAATACGTTAGTATATGTCAAGATAAGACCTTTTAAGAGGGTATTTATGTACGATACATATGTATAATGATAATAGTTGTTGTAACAAAATGATTACTATTATAATGGAAATTGAATTTGATCTATTGGTATTCTGATATATTAATTACAACTATAACTATTTGCTATTGTTATTCAAGCACTATTACGAAAACCACTTTTAACGACGGGTCTTTAACAACGGTTAAAAAGACAAACCGTCATGAAAACTGGACCGGTAACATTTTTGTAAATAACCGGCATTCTAGAGCACATATGACGATGGTTCTTATATTAGAATCGTTGTCATATGTGTTGGTGTAACGCCCCAACTTCCAACCCATTATTAACTAACCAAAATTACGCATTAACCACAATGACCTAAAGTGTCGAAAATTAAGATCGTGGTTTAGGCATTACTGCCGTCTCCGGATACTAAAGATAAGGCTAAAACATTTAATTTTTTTCTTGTACGACATAAACAATAACAATATGAAAATTATGTTTATACAAAGAGTAACTTGGATGACTCTATTACCATATCCGGAGTTCATACGTAACCCAAGGACTTAAATTTATTCTAGCACAACCAATAGTGGCAAAAGAGATTCAAGAGGGGTGGTCAATAGGTCATTGTCCAACCTTGTCGGGTCCTTTCTCGTCGAGACTCCTCTACCTCCCGGACCTCCTGTTTAACTCTTGTCTATTTCTATTTCCCTAAAACAAAATTAAAAAAAAAAAACAGGAAAACTAAAAGTGAGCGGTTGGCTCAATACATTATCCTTGTACTCGTGAAAACATTTTTGTGAGCTAGTGAGCGCGCGCGATTTCAAAAATTCATTTAAAATTTATCATTTAAGCAAAAGCTCAATTTTCTATTTCCTCTAAACTTTTCGGTTAAAATTTTCGATTTCGTAAATATTTTAACTTCCGGCCAACACTAGGACTCCAATTTATATGCAATTGCAGCCATGACTTCGGCTAGACGATTCGATTAAAACTCCCCGTTTACCAGGAAGGGCCCAATATGATTAATTCGTTAGCGAGACATTTATGAACGGTTAAGAGTAACCGATCAACGATTAACGGTTAACTGGGTCCTAAAAGTGTTGTAGGCCGAATTAAAACAAGTACAATAACACTTTTTATAAAAAATAAAATTTAACTATTTCGGAAGGGTACAAGCAATAACGTACCTCGGTTGGGAGTTGTTTCGAACTAATTTTTGATTTGCTTTGCTTTCAACGTTTCCGATAATCTTCCGTTTGTAAATAAAAATTTACCCCTTTATTTTAATATAATCATTATAGGTATATATTTCCTCATACCCTTTTTCTCAAAATTATTATCCAATTCTTGAACTTGTTTTTTTATAAAAAAACACACACACACACATATATTCTTTTCTTTAACTTTATTTCTCCAAATAAATATCCCCAATTTCTTAACATATAAGTATATTAATTCTTTCCTTCTTTGTATCTATTTATTTCCATTATAAATAATAAAATTTACTTAGAAAAAAAGAACTATTACCTTAGTAGTAAGGGTGTTAAAAAGTAAGTAAGGGAGGGCAATTGGCGGCTGGCCGGAGACAGGTGGCCGGAATCCAGTGGTCGCCGGCAAGCGGCAGCCGGCAGTCGGCGAGCGGCGGGTAAGCTGGAGGCCCGGGCGGTGCAAGAAAGTATTTTGGACTTGAGGCCCTTTTTTTTTTCAGCTTTCCCTTATTTTTGGTTTGGCCCAACAGACTTCCTCCCCTCCTTTCCTATTTATAATTGGCTTCCGCCAGCCCAAATCTTATCTTCTTCCATCCCATCTTTTCTATTAGATTTGGGTTTATCCAAAACATTAATTATTTTTACACATGGCTAATTCTTTTACCATAAATTTATTCCCAATTTATTTGCTATAAATTTTTGCTGTTATTTTTATTATTTATTTATTTATTTTTATTTTTATCTGTTTATTTTATTTATTTATCTATTTTATTGTTATTATTATTATAATAAATCATCTGTTCCAAACTGAATTTCTTAGTAAACAAGCTGTGCTTATATTTATTGATAAATGGGCGTTTGCACATATTATAAATATTTAAGCGTGAATCGATATTTCTAAGTCAATTAACCGACAAATTCATTCATATTTCTCATTTCTATTTTAATATTTATGCACGTCTCACTCGCTTCTTAAATATTGAAATAGTAAAATGCAATAATTAGATACAATTAAATTTTGGGGTCTTACGAGTTGGGCATTTTGTGGATGACGGTTCTTTTCATAGAACCATCGTCAAATTTGTTACAGAGGAAATCTAAAAACCCGAGAACGTACCTGCTATTTCCACGCCCACTTCATCTGCTATTTACTCTCGGCCTTATCGTTCTCCACCGTTCACTTTCGTACACAACTCGGACATAGATCCGCTCGTAGTCGTCGGTAAGTATCAACACCGTTATTCCTTTTGTTGTTCAATTTCCGTTTCGCTAACTCAACGTCTTTCCTCTTTCTTGTAGTTGTCTTAGTATTTGTTGTCGGTGGTTGTGTGCGTCGCCATTGTAGCCGTTGTTTTTCTCCTTCATTATCGTTGTTGGTTCGTCGTTCATTATCACCATTGTTTTCCTCCTTCTTATGGTATGAATCTTTATCCTTTCTTATTTTTTTCGTTTTAAGTCATTTACAAGATTTAATATAGTTAAATAGTGAACGTATTTGGGGTAATAATGTGAATGTTGAGAATGTGGGTAATGTTTGAGATTGTTGAAATGTTGAATCTTTCTTGAAAAATGTTTGAGAATGTGTGAATGATTGGAATGTGGGTAACATTTTTTAGTTTATTAAATTGAAAATTCATGAAATGTTAGAGATTTTGAGAAATAGGTTGAGGATTTTAGGATTTAATTTATAGGGAAATAGAATGATAGTTAATGATGGTAAATTGAAAGAGTGCATCCAAATTTGCTTAGGGTTTTAGAGAAATAGAAAGATAATTTGGATATAGGTCTTTATTGTTTTTTATATTATTGTATTAATGACATGCTTCATTAAATTATCATATGCATTTCATAAGCTTACAGAACCAGTTCAAACATCTATACATAATAAATTATCCTAGGTCGCAATGACGTGCATAAATGTACGTATAACGTTTAGGATATTAGCTTGATATATATAGGTTTTTCAATTATCCATGTTGGACGATTTAAAAATAATATGATAATAGGTTGTGTGGCTATTATAATCTTATCATAAATTTGACAAGATATCACGGTGCTCATTTCCCCTCTCGTTCTTCGAGTGCAATTATGATGATGATGGGTTTGATGTGTGTATCTTTACTTCGTTACTATACAATGAAGTAAGGATATACAAATTAGTCAATTCATTTTCGTATGTTGTACTTGAAGGACTGAGGGAAATACTGCCGAAATTTTGTTAAATGTAAGATATGATTTTGCTACACGGTTTAGGGTCATATTATTCTTGAATGAGTTTAGGACCATCTATCCCTGTAGAAGGATCTTAGGTCGATGTCATATTATTTGTGCATAAGTACGTATTTCTCGAACTATATGTGGTGAATTACTTCTCGTATTTATGAGTAAGGTATGGATCGAGTGTGGGTTTATAGCGATAGGAGGAGTGTAAAATATCATGATGTTTCTAGAGATTATTGTCGAACATGCCGCAAATTCGGAGAACAGTCCATATTTTGTCCGTGTTTAAGGTGTTTCAACTCCTCAAGATTCCCCCTAAGGTTGTAAAAGGTCACCTATATCGTCATAGGTTTGACATAACTTATAAGGTGTGGGTATGGCATGGGGAAGAGGAGTCTGTGAATATACTCGCATCGAGAGGAAGATGAAGGTTATGATGAAAATGAATCCATCGGTAGTATGAAAATAGAATATCGACCTGAATATCTAGTTCGTGGAGTAGAACGTGATTTAGTCGATCAACTACACATATTGGAGCAATTGTTAGGCGATATCGGAGCTTGTCTTTCCCTCGCAAAATAGTGGGGTCACATTGGAGGCTCATGCACTTCATGTTTTGTAATAACCCGACCCTAAACCACATTATTTATTTACTAAATTACAAAATTTACAAAGTTGAGCGCGTGCATTTCAATTCAATATTTTATATTTAAATTATTTTTTATATGTGTGTTATGTAGCTAAGGCGACAAAGTGGCTTCCAATAAAATTTCATATTAATAATAGTAAATTTACACATATGTTTAAAAAGAAAATCTAGAAATTTGTATAAATATATAATGAGTATAAATGTGAAGGTACATGGTTTTAAAGTTATTAAAAGTTATATTTTAAGCGAAGCGTTACTCTTAAAACGGATCATAAAATCATTTTATGACCTTATTAAAATAAAATTAAAAAGTAACAATAAAAATAAAATAATGCAAATTTTTTGAAAGAAAAATCCAAATTGAGTTATCCGAAATTCTAAAAAAAGGGTGAAATAAGATAGAAATAAAAAGGATGCTCGCTTCAAATTCAGTCCCCAAAAACCTTCACATTCCTCCTCTCTCCCCGTGCGTCCCTTAATCCCCTCCCCTGCCTCCATCTTCATCCTCCTTGCTGCAGCCACTACTCCGGCCGAAAACCGGCCCCTGCCTCCATCTCTCTCTCTCTTCTCGTTCACGCTCTCTCCCTCTCCCTCTCTCTCGCGCCCTGCCTCGCCCTCTACGGCCCACCGTCGGCCAGCCACCAGCCGTAGCTCGGTCTCCGAGAGTCAACGCCGGTGCTTCCCAAGTAGCCGCCGGAGCTCCGCTGTTCACCATCACCACTCATTTCCCTCCTTGGTTTCCATCCCTTGGGTTTTGAAGGTAAAACCCTCAACCTTAGATTATCACACTTCATTATTTACTTGGTGACTGCAGTTGTAAATTAAATTATATGATTTAGAAAGATGTTTATGGTATGAATTAAAAGATTGAATTGAGAAAATTTTGACTTAGTGTGAATGGTTGTAATTTGGTAATTTGGTGGACTGATTGTGTATAAGGTGAATGAATGTGATTCCTCTTGTGAAATTATGATTTAGAGAATTAAATTGGGGATGTTTTGATATAGAATTTGAGTAATTTGATGGTTTTCATTATATTGTGGAATTGAATATATTTGAGCAAAATAAAGGGAAGATGTAAGATGTATAACGGTTGAAACTAGATAACAAGTGTATATGAATGGAAAAATTTGAGCATTTGGGTAACTAATTGTATTTGTGAATGAGAATTTTGTTGAGGAAACGATGCATATATTCTTAAATTAAAGTAATGTATTGTGGGATATGTGGAATTTGAGCCAATTAAATTAATTTATGGGAGTTAATGAAGTGAAAAGTGAGTTAGTAACAAGGATTCGAAGTGATGTTAGGCTTGGCAAAGCTAATCGAATTAGGGATAGTTAATAAAAATATTGATATTAATAATAATAATAATAATAATAATAATAATAACCATAATAATAATAATAGTAATTAGAGCATACCTTTTGTATGCTAAACAAATTATAATAGCTAAGGTACAATTAGAAGTTCAAAATAAAAATCTTTCGATCTAAGCGGGGTAACATATTAAATTGTGTAAAACGTCAATAATTAGCTTAAACAAATTCTTGTGCAAATTATGTGCTATGGACAATATTTTTAAACGAAACTAAGCATAATAGAGTTGAGTAATAAAAATCTTAATTCTATCGATTACGTAATAAATAAAGAAAATGAAATAAATTGCAAACACTTATATGAATTTAATGATTGAAATTTAAGTGAAACGTAACAAAAACATCTATTTGAAATAAAATTGAGGCCACTTTCATTGTAGACTAGCTGGTAACTTAAATTTTTATAAGGGGGAGAAACAAAGATTTTCGATCCGAGTACGTTCATTTCCTGTGCCTTTCGAAAACTCACATGTGCTCAACAAATCTCAATATTTCTTATATATAACTAATAATGAATCATTTGCAAATCAAGTTTTGTCACCTAATAAAGTGGTCCCCGATCAATTATCAATTATCAATTATCGGGGCTTACTCGCCTTCAATTCCACCCGCACGACTTCAACTCGAGTTCTTGGTCGGCTCGGGAGGTGTGCACCTCACTTAAAGATCGCATCAATTATATAAAGGGTTCCACTTTTAGATAATAACCGGCAAGTAAGTTTGACTCATATTCTCTCCCTCTCGATTTTGAAATAAAATGAATTGAAATGCACGCGCTCAATTAAAATGTTTCAAAAATATTTGATCTGTGCAGGAATGTTCGTATCGAGTTTCGACTCATTCTTCAAATTATTTTACTATTTTTGTTTTTAGAAAAAGCATATGTGAATAGCCCATTACCTAAGATGCCCGACGGAAGCAAGACTTAGCTGGATAAATCGTTATCATAGATCTATGATGTGTCTAGAAGCTCACAGTGATTTTCTTCGCATCTCGGTTTTGGGTTTGACCTTGGAATGTATTACATATTGCATATTTTCGGATAGACAATTGCATGAGCTTGTATAATATATTAAATATCTCATAACCGTATTTTGGGAATTGGTTTAATCATGTGATATGGTTTAGATCTTTGGGACATAAATATTTATTTCTATCAGGACTTGTTAAAGCGTAAAAGATTGACGCAAGTTTTTTTTATGTATTCTATTTTAACCCGGTCCTATTCTTAGGGGGCGGTAACACCTTCGGTCGTTAACTTCCGCTGCGACCATACTTCATACTCTCAAATCGGGGATTATTATGTAATGCTGATTGGGGGTGTTACATGTTTCCAACTCTAAGGACTAAAATCCTGTTGTAGCTAAAATGTCATATTACGGTGTCATTGAGGAGATATAGGAGCTAGACTATGTTGACTTCCGTGAGTCCGTTTTCCGGTGCAAATGGGTTGACAATAACAACGGTGTCCGAGTTGATGAGATGAGATTCATGATGGTCGATCTCACAAGAGAAGGGCCTAAAGAAGATCAATTCATTATGGCATCCCAAGCAAGACAAGTATTCTACATTAAGGACCCGAGTCAATGATAAGTGGTCTATTGTTCTTCAAGGGAAGAGGCACGTTGTTGGTAGGGATGGTGAAGATGTGTGTGAAATTGTTAAGGAGACCTAACCCTTCTCCTTGGGAATGTCCGCGAAAATGAGGATCCTAATTTTGAAGAATTGTATTTAAGGGTTGACCATGAAGAGGGCATATATATTGAAGATAAGTCTAAAAGACGAGGAAAAGAAGGCATAAACCATATAATTATATCAACTTGGTAAGAACATTAATTATGTTCCGGATTATATCAAATATTGTTGCTTGTTTTAGAAACTGCAGACTTGCTTTTCATTATTTTTGACTTGTAGTATTCATGTAAGCAAATGATTTTGTTCGATGATGATCAAAATAAGGACTAAGCTGTCCAATTGGAAGAGCGGAAGATCATCATTTGATGAGGGCCATAATTCGGGTAATGTTTTTGTGAATAATTGTTGTTCAACACTTTTCTCGGTTTTGGTTGCTAATCTCAACTCCCGCTTAATGTTTTCCACTGTTTTTATATGTTGTAGAATCTCTACCCCTGCACAAAGTCCAAGAAGCAAAATAAGGACTAAGCTCTCACATGGAAGGGTAGAAGATCCTCACTCGATGAGTATCAAAGGAATTAAGCCTTTCAGGTAAAGTTTCCTATGCATATTTCTTGTGGATAATTGTTGATTAACACTTTTCTCAACTAATCTCTATTCCCGCTTAATGTTTTCCACAGTTATTAAGTTGCTTATTGTCCAGTCTACCCCCTATACAAACTCAAAGCGAGCGAGTACTTGAGGAGCATCACTTTGGGACAATGACAAAGGAAGTAGAGATTACCGGTGAAATGTCCTGTTTATGTATTCCTTTTTCAAGTACTTATTTCACAAAGTCCATCTCTTTCTCTCGACACTTTGTGGTTTAAAATGATTTTAATATTTATGCCACAAGATTCATTTTTATTTTCCTAATGTTATGCTTTTTAGTAGATTGAGTTATATGCTTGTCTATATGACTATATATTGCTTGTTTGCAGTTCAAAGGTAGCGTGGATTGCAAATATGATGTATTATGTTGTCCAAGCTACCTCCGAAACAATTCCAAACAAGCAATATCATCATAAAGATAATCATATAACTAAATCTACTATACAAAATTATAACTTTATTAGAAAAATAGAGATTTTCCTTGGGACTAAAACATTGAAATTAGTTTATATACCACAAAATTTCAAGAGGAGAGATGAACTTTTTCACATTAAATACTTAAAGAAAAGTACTCTTTGTATTATTATTTCACATCAATTGTAATATATTCTTTGCTTGAACTTAAATGTGAAATATGGAACCGTGTTGCGAATTGTTCGGATGGCTTTTGTTGTGGTTGTAGTAAGTTGAAAATTCTTGTATTATTGGAAATTCTTGTATTTTTGTTGGAAAATTGAGTCTGTTGGTTTGTTACTTGTGTAAGTTATGATGTATTTTGAGTGTATTTTGTACAAGGGAACGGAAAAAATAAAAAAACTATTAAAAAAATACATACCTATTACGATGGTTCTTACATTAGAACCGTCATCATAAGCCTGAAAAATTTGGCAACATGGGCAGGACCTATGACGACGGTTCGTCAACCGGAACCATCGTCATATGTAAATATATGACTATGGTTCTAATATGGAGGACCACCGTCATATAGACACCTATGACGACGGTTTTTACATAAAAATCGTCGTCATAGGTTTTTTTACTATGGTTGTTGAACCGTAGTTAGAAATGTTAATACAAAGACGGCTACATACACGACGCCTTGTTAACTATTGTTAAATATTGTTTTTAACCGCAGTTAAAAGTTATTCTCGTAGTAGTGAAGGTGTTAGTTTAAATTTCTATGTATTGGTGAATCAGTTAGATTTTATTTTACGAAGTACGTTTTCAGCGTAAGTTAGAAGAGGTTATTGTTAGCTATTAGTTACAAGTAAATTTTTTTAAGGTTAATCGAGGTTGTATGAAAGTAATGTAGAAAATACTATTTCGGTAAATCTCACTCGGAAGAGTAATGTACGAGTGAGCAATAGTGTAATGTTGTTAGTTATGTTAGATAGTGTGTATGAAAATGCTTAATTGTTTGAGATGTACTAGGTTCATATTTCCAGAAATTCTATGAATGATCAATTAAGTTCGAAACTATTATATAAGTTATCGAAAGTTAAATATTTATGGAAAAAAAATGTCATTTATAATTACTATTAGTTATAGAAAATAATTAGAAGTGGTAATGTAACTAGAGAAAAATATCAATAAAATAAAGTTTATATGTTAAATTTACCTATGATCCATAATACATTGTTGACTTGTACGGATAATAACGTTATAGAAGTGTATTTAGAAAACATAATGTGTTGATTGTGTCTAGAAGTGTACTTTTTTTTCACGGTGCATTGGTTTTCATTTTCATACATCAAATTTGTAAAAAAGGAAAACCTTTTTGAGTTGGTAATTTTGTAAACCGTGGGAGGTATAAGTAGGAAACTACACAATGGTATCATTGTTTACGTGTACTTTGTGTAGTACAATGTGATATGGAAATATATGTATTGTACTTTTGCCATGATTGTTAGTGATTTATTTGTGGCCGTTTGTTGCGTGCGCATGTAAGGTTTTACGGGTAAATGGTGTTTTCATCTTCATTTGCAACCGAACTTCTGCAGTGGACGAGGTGAGCATTTATTTTCCGTACATGGAATTTTTTCCATAAAAGTCAGCCATAGGATAGTATTCTTTTCCACACATTAGAAGAGGTAGGTAAAAAGAAATTTGTGTCCTTATTAATTTTGTTATGTTTTTCAATGAAACAGTTAGTTATAGTAATTTTTTACCACATTAGTGATTACTATTGTTAACTACATTTGAAAATTTCAATTTAAAGGATTATTATTGTTTATTTATATTGATTTTAAAATATATAATGAGATAGAATTTAGATTTCTTTTACTAAGTTATTGTCGGTGTTTGTATCTTCTTTTATCATTGAAAATTTGTTTAAAATAATATATATATATATATATATATATATATATGTATATATGTATGTATGTGTGTGTGTATATATATATATCTCAAGGAATTGATCATAAATTAAATATATTATGGTTTCTGATGGTATTGTAGTTTACAATTGTTATATTAATGTAATATTTGTGACTATACAAATCAACAGTGAATCGAAATTATTAGATATTTAGAAAAAACTATACATAGTTTAATATTTTTGATGGTATTTATTAATTCATATTTATGAAAGAGTTAAAATTTAAAGTATTCAATTTAACTGTGTTTAAAATGTATGCTATTTAATTTTACAGTTTGCAATCTAAACAAGAATTAATTAATCTTTGTACTTTTCTTTATATAATTAAATGTTTTTTTTACTTGCAATAGATTTAGGATAGACTGAAAAATGTCTTTACTTATAAGTTTTCATTGAAGAATTTAAGGTTTCGGATGAATTCGAAGGGTAATTGTAGATTGAGAAACTCTAAGAAGCGATCAAGAAATGTTCGTTCATCCGTAGTGAATAACTTAGCTTTACTTCATGATGATGACGCACAAGTTACACATATACAAAGTAGGCAGCGATGTTTCAAAAGTGTTCCGAAACCATAGCGGGTAAGAATGTTTAGAGTTATTTTCGTATGTAAATTATTATATATTTGTCATTTGTTCCTAACTATGTTCAAAAGTGTAGTTAGTAAATATGTTGCAATTTGGGAAAAGTAAAGAAAATTGCATAAGTATTATGTAGCAACTGTATTGAACTTGAATTAAATATAGGTGTATCATACTACGAGACGAGATGAGAAAAAATTCATAGTATGCCTTTGGTTGTAAAAATGTATCGTTTGGTTGTAAAAGTTGGCAATAGTTTTAATAATAACACATTTGTTCTTTTTTTAATTAATGAAGGTACTTATAACATTTATAATTGCTAAATAATGTATATTGTTATTTGTAGGAAATGTAAAGAAGAAGCGCAAGAAAAGAAAGATATCGAGTACAAGAAGACTGTCTGTTTGTCCTTTGCCACTTTATATTTTGAGGTACTCCAATTGATTGGAAAGTGTTAACTGTGTCTTTAGAGTAGTCAAGGAAGCTACAATTGGAGGGCATAATACACTTGAAGAAGCTACATCACTCTAGGCGCAAAATCCATGTGTTCATTGTGGTGCTAAACGATTCTAATATGATCCACATGGATTATGTTGTCAACAAGGAAAAGTGAAACTAGCATCAAATGAAATTACTGAGGAGTTGCTTGAGTTATTTACTTCGATTCCGATGATGCTTGTTCATTTTCGACGTTTTATAAGAATGTACAACAATGTGTTTCCATTCGAGTTCAATAGGTGGAAAATTTGAGAAAGAATCGTACAAGGGATTGTATATCTTTAAACTTCATGGGAAAATACATCATTATGTGCCAAATCTAAGTCCTCTTGATGGAGAACTTTCAAAGTATCTACAGACTTTACTTTTTTACCCTCAAACTAAAATTAGTATCGAGCGGGTGTTTATAATGAATTAGGACCATAAGTTGTTGCAAAGTTGATACAAGTCGTTTAGAAAAATCCATATGCACGAGTTCTTCGGGTCTTTGAGGGAATTGGTGATTGATGAGTCTACAACAATCAAGATCAATAAGGATTTCATCCCGGATCGGAGAACTTTTAATATGCCTACGTCGGATGAAGTGCCTGGAATATTGTTTGAGCCAATTGAAAGAGTAGAAAATCATGGACCACCTATCATTGTTCATGGAAAGTCCAATAAGAAGCACCAAATTAAGCACTATTATGGATGTTATGATCCTTTACAATATCCGATTATTTTTCCACTAGGAGATTGCGGTTGGCATCCTGGATTGAAGAAAGTATTGGACAATAGCCGGTTAGTTCCTTTGTGTAAAGATCGAGAGCAACTTTCAAGTGATATACGGATCGAAGAGAGCATACTAGATAAAAATTTTGTAGGTATGTTACTTGTCTTTTAAGATAATTACATTTTGTTTTATTTTATGAAATAAATTCCAAAAATGCAATATGTACAGAATATAAATTTGGAAAAAAAAAAGAAAATACTATTCAATATTTGTGTAATTGATAATTTACTTGGGTTCTAAGTTATTTTACTTGAAAATGCAAAATCAGTGCATGCGTCGGAATCGAAGGGAAGAGATTATCATGCAGACAATATTATGTTCACAAGCTACAAATTTGGCCGGATGATTGTACATACTTGCTAAAAATGGGGTGTCTATTTTAACAAGTATGTAATTGATACGTATGTGAAAATTGAAAAAACAAGACAAAAAACAATAGGAGCTGAATTATACCACGGTATCTTGGACGAGTCTAGAACATGGGGAAACTTCAGGTGAAAATGTAGGTCACCCCATGATTCTTCGTCCTTCATTTCTTGGAGGACCGCGCGATATGAAGAGAAGGTTTCTCAATGCGCTCACTTTTGTGCAAAAATATGGTAAACTTGATTTGTTTATCACTATGACTTGTAATCCTAAATGGCCCGAGATTCAAGATGAGTTAGATGTAGGTGAAACAACAAATAATATGCCGATTTAGTGGCGAGAGTCTTTCACTCAAAGGTTGTCCGAGTTAACTAAGGAAATTATGGACAAGAAGATATTTGGAGAAGTAGTAGCTAAAAGATAGGTCATAGAATTTCAAAAGCGGGGTTTACCTCATGTACATATTTTAATTGTTCTGTCAAAATATTGGAAGATAAATATTCCTAATCGGTTTGATAGATATGTTTGTGCTGAAATTCCCGACAATGCTAATCAGCACTTGCAAGACGCTATTCATACTCATATGATGCATGGTCCTTGTGGGAAGGAATTTCCAAGTTGTACGCGCATGAAGAAGAAATATGGTTCTTTATTATATAGATTTGGTTATCCTAAGGCATTCCGAGTACTACAACAATGAATGATGATTCATGTCCTACATATCAAAGAAGAAATACATGAGAACATATTAGAATGCAAGGTGCTATGATGGATAATCGTTGGGTAATTCCATACAATCCGTATTTACTTGCAACTTTCAATTGTCATATGAATGTTGAAATTTTTTCAACGGTTAAAGCAATGAAATACCTATATAAGTGTACGTATATATATATATATATATATATATATATATATATATATATATATATAAGGGACATGATTAGATATCTTTTAGTATTGGGTCTATAGAGTTGTAAACTTCAAATGATGAGATAGAAAGGTATCGATCAACAAGGTGGATTTCGCCACTGAAGCGGCATGGCGGATTTTGGGTCTTGATTTATATAGTCTCGTATCCTCCTGTTATTTTGCTGCAAGTGCATACACCAAATATGCATGTTGTTCATTTTATTCCTTGTGAAAATCTGCAAAGATTTGTTGATGATGTGGAAAGAGATAACAGTAAGTTAGTTCGGTTTTTCAAAATGAATGCTTGAATTAATTGATGGTCCAAAGTTGTTCTATCATGAATTCTCTAAATATTTTACCTGGTATGAAAGAATTAAATGATGAAAGCATCGTAAAAGAGGCATTGTTGTTGGAAGAATGGCTTATGTTTCTCCAGACGGAAGGGGAACACTATTACTTGCGGCATGTATTAGCAATGTGAAGGGTCCAACGTCATTTGAAGATTTACTTACCGTGAATGGAAAATTGTGCACGTCATTTCAACAAGCTTCAATAGCCAAAAATCTAATAAAGCCTAATAGCTTTGCGTGAATGTGTATGACTGATTCTATTGGAATACACATACCGATCGAAGTTAAGATATCTATTTTCTACTACATTGATTTTTGTCCGAAGACTCGAGACATCTGCTCAATATTCTTCGAGTCATGCAAAAGGAATCGGGTATAACGATTCTATACATGTAGAGTTTTGATTCCAAGGCATTCTCTGTGTCTTAGAAACTTACTTGAGTAAAATAGTATTTTCTCTAAGTGATTCGGCCCTCACTTATCTCTTTTATCGCTTTTCGGTTAGCGACTCGAAAACCGGTTCTTTATTACGAGTCCACTCCCACTCGGACTAATCGTATTTCGAATATACCAGTATTCCGCCGTTTCTCACTCGGAATCGACTTATGGTTATCTATTCTATCGTTTGCATAGTCGGCATTCGTAGTTTATTTCATGCTTAGTCTATATCAAGCTTTTCCCACTCGATATTCGTTATAGAACTTGATTCCTCGCATAAGACTAAGTCATATGGAATTACGAGTATCATGGATATTAGACTCGAGAAAATTCCATTTCTTTTCGACTCGAGATAATCAATTGCGTAATTATCATAATTATTTTATTATCCGTGTCTAACCTTGGACCAAAGTATTTTATACTTTGACAACCGAAAGGTGTTTTACTTTTGTAGGTTATTCAATCGAGGATATCTTTTCAAACTACAAAAGTAGCCGAGCTTCATAACGTCAAATCACCAGCGAGATATGGCTTTTCACCTCCCTGCTTTAGTCCCGAGAAGATTGTGTCGAAGGCTGTCTGCTTCCATATCCGGAAAACTGGAACGCCAAGCCTAACGGTGGTTTCCACCTCATTTTCAAGACACAACCGATGGTTTTGGGACTTCCAAGAGAGTTAAACCGTTGTCCAACGTCCATATTTCAACGGATACTTTATGAGTGACTCGGAAAGCCATTATCAACGGTCACGAGAGGACTCTCGATCAGCGAGATAAAGATAACGGCTACTCTGCTTGGTTATCAATGAATAGAAGTCACTTCACAAGACTTGAAGACAGCCGAATCTATTGTTAATACACATACTTGAGAAAAGTCATTGTATTTACTTTCAATCTTCTACTTACAACTCCCATTACTGTAATTCACTACTCTACGAGTTGTAAGGTCTTGTACTTAGTTACAAACTCTTCTTACATTCTTTGTAAGGTCCCTTGACTAAGTCTGTAAAGGTTAACTCGGCTTAGTTGTCCCTAGCTGTAAGGGTTATCTCAGCTAGGAAGTACTAGATCGAGATAAGGTAACTTATGAGTCTAGGAAAACTTGTATAGAGTTGTCCAAGGGAGCAACTCGGGTTCGATCGAGTTCACGGTATTTTGTGGACTCAAAATAGTGGATTTGACTTCATGTCTTGATTGACACGGGCCGTGGTTTTACGCCCAGGAGGGTTTCCACGTAAAATCTCTGTGTTCTCTTTACGAGTTCATTCTAGACTCGGACTGACCCTAACTTGCTCTTGTTTCTTCGATTCATTGCTTTCGAGTCCAATCTTTTCGACCTCGTGTTTAGACTCGAAAGCTGTCTTTGCCTCTTTTACGTCAAAAAGAGTGTGTTTTCGCGAAGAATTTTCTATCACCCTATTCACCCCCTCTAGGGTGACTCGAGACTCTCCCAGAGCAAACCTTCAATTGGTATCGAGCCTAACCTTTCAGAAAGGATCTAACAATCCAAAGGTTTAAAGATCGGATGGCTCGAGACACAGGAGAGTTCGACGAAGGAAGATCTTCCAACGAGGCCACCAAAATTCAAAGGTTCAAACTTTGGTCACTTTGGAAGAAGCTTATGGAATGTTTCCTCATGGATCATGATGAAGAAGTATGGGAAATCATACAACAAGGAAACTACATTCCAACGAAGACGAGATGAATTCAGAATCCTTCCCAAGACAAAGGCTGAGTTCACGCCAACGAAGCGGAGAAGTTCGAAAGAACTTCAAAGCCATGAACATCCTCATGTGCACCATAAGCTCGAGAAGAATATAATCGAGTCTCTGCTCGTGACTCTGCTAAAGAGGTGTGGGACACTCTGGTCAACACCTACGAAGGTACAAGTCGGGTGAGACAAGCGAAGATCGGTCGGTATCTTCACAAATATGAGCTTTTCAAAATGGAGCCAGAAGAGAACATTACTCGGATGTTCATTCGCTTCACTGAGATCACCAACAATCTCAAATCTCCGGGAAAGAAAATCTCCCATGAAGAAATGTGCCTGGAAAATTCTCGAAGCCTACCCAAGAGACGATGGGGTCCTAAGGTGACTGCCATAGAAGAGGCTCGGAACCTCTCACTCTTGAAGCCGGACGAGCTCATTGGAAAGCTTCGACTCATGATATACATCCGGAAGAAGAAGATGCTGAGAGTGCTTGTCAAAAGGAACATTGCGCTTAAAGCCTCGGAATCCAAAGAAGCTAGTCCGAGCTCCTCGACTCAGAAGATGATCCCATGGCACTCATTGTAAGAGGCTTCAAGAGAATGATGAAGCATAAAAGATGGGACAAAAGACCAAAAGAAGAATTCTACAAAAAGGACAAGAGAGACAGAAAAGGTAAGTTTTCTTCACCCTCAAAATTATCTTTGTCTAAGAATTCTGGATGTTTTGAATGTGGCAGCAAAGACCACATAGTCAAGGATTGTCCAAAACGAAGAAGGGACAGGAAGAAGAAAAAGGCCATGATGGCAACATGGAGCGATGAGGATTCATCTGAAGACGACGAGGACTCGAGATGACTCGAAGTGTCCGATGGCAATTTCGACTCGAGAAGCTGAAAGAGAGTCGGACTCGGACTCGGACAACGAGGAAACTGATCCTCAAGAGGTAATAAACTACTTCCTCGAAATTCTCCAAAGTTGATTTAGCTAAATATATCTTTACTTTGGAAGAAAAGTCCAATTCGATTTTTCTCATTTCAAGGAACAACTTGAGTCAATCACTTACGAGAACACTTCTTTAAAAAACGAGTTAGAAAAACTGGGACTCACACTCGAGAGAACTCAAGACAAGTGCTCAAGCTAATGAGATTGAGTCCGAGTTACTCAAGAAAGAAAATGAGCGACTAAAACAGAAGCTCACTGAGTCTCGAGATCTGGTTTTAAAGTTTACTCAAGGTCGGAAGAACCTTGACATGCTCTTGGGATCACAATGTGTCTCGTTTCGAAAAGAAGGTCTTGGTTTCAACAAAGAGGAAGAATCTAATTCTTACTCGGAATTGTTCAAAAGGATTCCAGAACTGTAAAGTTCAAAAAGGCTGAGCATGGTCCTATTCACAGAAATGAAAGGAGGACTAAACCCGGACCTATTTACAAAAAGAAACCATTTTCTCCTGTTTCAAAAGGAAAGGTTTTTAAAAGGAAAGAGACACAAACTCGGTTCTCCGAGAGGAAGACTCGAGAATCGAGACAAAACACAAAGTCATTCAAATGCGGGTTCGAAGCACCTTCTTCCTCGAGAAAAGGACCACGAGTAAGGAATGTTACTTGCGTTCGTTAGAGGAAGTGAGAAGGGTTAGATTCTCTCTGTTTTGCGGGTCACTCGGAAAAGATCAAAGGACACTGGTACCTGGACAGCGGATGTTCTCGACACATGTCGGGTGACCAAGGACTCTTTTACGAGCTGGAGTCATATAAAGGAGGAAAGGTGACTTTTGGTGATGATAGCAAAGGTAAAATAGTGGGTATTGGAAAGATTGGAAAAGGAAGCAATCTGGTGAGCCCGAGTGTACCTTGTCAAAGGGCTAAAGTACAATCTACTTAGCATCTCCTGTAACAACCCGACCCTAAATCACATTATTTATTTTAAAATCACATTATTTATTTTCTTAATTACACTATTTATATGACTGAGCGCGTTCACTTCAATTCGATATCTTATATTTAAACTATTTTTCTCTCGTATGTTATGCAGCTAAGGCGACGAAGTGGCCCCAATAAAAATCTCATAATAAGATTATAATTTGTGAACATCATTATTAAAATAAAATTAAAAGTAACAATAAAAGAAAACAAAACAAGTAAATAAAGAAATAAATCAAAATAATAAAATGACGAAATTAGATTTTTCTAAAGAAAAATCCAGAGAAAGAATTCTCTGGAACGTTAAACGACTCTAAAATATATTCGAGGCTCATTCTCTCTCTCTCCCGTGCTCCTTCGTGCTCCCCTTTCCCCTGCTCCCTGGTTCCCTCCTTCACCCCTCTCGCCTCTCGCTCTGCTGTTGCTCGCCTCTCGGTCCGGCCACCGGACGCCACTAACGCCGGCCGAGCCGGCGCTAGGCGCCGCGGGCAGGCGCCCTCTCACACTCTCGCGATGGCTCTCTCTCTCCTCGCGTGCTCGTTCCCTTTCCGCCTCCATCTCGCTACTCGGTCTCGGCCACCAACGCCGAGGCCGGCAGCCGGCGCCGGCGTCGCCGGAAAACGCCCGACGTCTCTCTTCCGCCTCGCCTCGTCTCTCGGTCGTGCTCTCGCTCTCGCTCTATTTCCGCGTGGCCCTGTCCTCGCTTCCTGCGACCCCTCGGCGGCCAACCGTCGCAGCCCCGACGCCGAGGCTCATCGTCGGCCACTCCCGGCAGTCGCCATAGCACAGCCGCACACCCAATCCCCTCCTTCCTCTTACGTGAATTCGAAGGTAAAACCCTAAACCCTAAATTATCAAGTTCATTGGTTATTTGAGCAATTATAACTGTAAATTGAAGTATGATTAGAAATATATTTGTGGAGTGAATTCAAAGATTAAATTGGGAAAATTCGAATTGGTGTGAATAAGCGAGTTGTGGCGGTTTGATGGTCCGATTGTGTATGAATGTAAACGAATGTGATTTTCTTGGGGAGACTGTGAATCGGTGAATGAGTTTAGGGGATGTTTTATTGTAGAATTTAGCAAGTGGATGGAATTGTTACATTTTGGTTATATTAAGCAAATAAAGAGGAATGCATGCGTAAAACTTGAAATTCGGTAATGTGCGGGTGTGGAAAATAACTAAGTATTAAGCGTGCCTAATTGTAGTTGTGAATGTGAAGTTGTCGGGAAAACAATGCTTATGACCTTAAAATGGTGCATGCATGAGTTTGAGCAATTTAGTAGATTATGGAACCTTCCTATAGAGAGGCGTTTGACGGATTAATTAATTACTTAACCAGGGGTTGAATGCAATGAAGGGAGAGAGAATAAAGCTGGGAATAAGTGTTTGTTAGGTATACCCATATATATATATATACACCATTTTCAATCCAAAGCCGCTAACAAATTGAATTACACCAAAATCATCGAGTATCTAATTAGCCCAATCAACTTCTCTAATTAATATAAATTGTATTCAATAAACGCAGTAAAGCTAAGTAATATAAATATTAGTTTAATCGATCTTCATGCGAATATAGGAAATTAAATAGATTGTTAAAGCTTATACAAATTCAAGCATTAAAACTCAAGAAAACATTATTAACTCTAGAAATCTATTTTAAACAGAACCGAGGCCACTTCGGTTGTCGAATAGGCTAGTGACTCAAATTTGTGCAAAAGGGGAGAAACAAATATTCTCAATTCGAGTACGTTCATTGCCTGTACCTTTCGAAAACCCACATATTTCATCAAATCTCAACATTTCTCATATATGCAATTAATAATGAATCATTTACAAGGCTAGTTTTGCCACCTAATTAAGTGGTCCCCGCCTAATCATCAATTACCAAGGGCTTAGGCCCGCTAATTATACCGCGCGGCGTCAACTCGGGTTATCGATCGGCCGGGGGTGACACTGTTCAACGATCGTATCAATTACCAAGGGGTTCCACTTCCGAGATAATAACCGAGCAAGCGGTTTTACTTATATTCTCTCCCCCGATTTCAAACTAAAATGAATTGAAATGCGCGCGCTCAATTAATATATTCTTCAAAGTTACTTTACGATACAGTAATGTGCGTGCTGAGTTTCGACTCACTCTTCCAAATATTTTACTTGTTTTTGTTTTAGGAAGAAGCATTGGTGAACAACCAACCATTCACCAAGTCCGACGAAGGCAAACCCTAACCAGCCACGTGGCATTTGGGAGTCCGAAGGTACATAGACGCTCACGGTGATTTTACGTTCAACCGGGGTTAGGTATGACCTTGGGAATTATTGTACGTCGTATATTAATTTGAGGATCTGGACAAAAGTCTAGGTTGTATAAGTTTTGTGGCTAAACCGATGAACGGTATTTTGGGATGACCTAACTACTTGGGTAATAAGTAGTTACCCCTAACAGACATTTTGGAAATATAACGGTGGAGGCACAAATCGTACTTCATTTTATTTCATATATTTAGCCTTGTCCTATTTTTAGGACGGCGGTAACGTCTTCGATCGTTACCTTCCGCTGCGACCTTACGTAATAGTCCCTAATGAAGGGATTATTAAGTAATGATGATTGGGGGCGTTACGGTTGTGGTATCGGAGCGGGGTTTAGAAATCACTCGTGAGCAATAGGATTCTAAGGTGTCATGATTTGACCTTCAAGAAAATTACGTGGCTATTATTTCCGCAAGTTATTATTTTGAGATTTATGGATGTGGTGTAACTAATATTGAATTGAGGTATATAATTTTGGGTGATGTTAAGTATGAACAACGTACGTAATGACTTAAGTTGCTGACATGCATTTCATACGCCTTTAAGTTTTGTAGCTTGTAATTAAGTTCATAAATCTTGTTTCGGTGTATTATGAACCATTTGGGTGGTTTTAAGCTTTAATGTATATTGGTTGTACTCCGGCGTGTGGCCGTTGAGTTGTGTACTCCGAGCGTGTGGCTCGTTGAGTGATATTGTGTTTTTATGCGGGGTTTTAAAGCTTTAAATTTATGGGATAGGCCATATTACAAACGGAACTCTGCGAAATTTTTAGAAAATACCAAACTCTCTTAGGAAATCCCCTATGTTACCTTTAAGTTGGAATTAGAAAGCAAACCCGACATTTGAATAAGCCTTGGGAGTCCCTTTGATCGAGGATTCCTCAATCGATAAGAATCCCGAGAGAATGATAATCTAATGTGCAATTGGGTATTACTTATCATACAAAGCACAATAAAGGTGTGAGTTAGCTAAATATGTTTTATATTAGAGATCGTGATAAACTTGGTTCATAGGAGAGGGAAAAGATATTTGCACTCGAGGAAAAAGAGGTATAGAGATATATTATAGCAATGGACATAGGGTGAAGCATAATGAGAAAAAATGAGGTTGTGAGTTCATTTGGGGTAAATCTCTGGATGAGGTTAGAGCTAAATTTTACCCCATCGCAATTCGTGTACGAAAAGAATAAGGGCTCATGGAGTTAGCTATGGACTACAACATGATGGTAGTGGAGTATGCCAATAAATTTATGGAGATATCTAGATATGACTCGGACCTTTTCGTTATTGATAGGGTGAAAATGTTAAGATTTGAGGATGGCTTGGCCTATCATACTCGACATTAACTTGCTAGTTTATCTATCAAAGATTGTCAAGGATTACATGAAAGAGTAGTAGACATAGGGGTTGACGAGTAAAGAGCGAACTAAGGGCTTTAAATTCCGGAGACTCAAAGAGAACCGAACAACATAAGTGAAAGTATAGTTCAAAAGAAACATATTACTAGTTTCAGCAAGGGCCATTCATTGATTATTTTTGAACCTTGGGAGAAAATGTTGCCAAATCGCAAAGAGGTGAATTATGGCTAGAGGAAGAGACATTTTAGGCATGTTGTTTCCAAATAAGAGATTAAGGTCGATCCTTATAAGGTAAACGCAAGTAACGGGATGATCCGCACCAACTAATGTCACGTAGAGGATGAGTGCTCTTGGGTTAGTAAATTACTACAAAAGGGTCTGTCGAGAACAAGTATCCGCTACCTCGAATTAACGATTTGTTGATCGAGATATGAGGAGTTAGCATATTTTACCAACTTTGAATTAACCAGAAAAATATTCCCAAAACTGCCTATAGAATTAAATAGGGACCCTACGAATTTACGGAATGCCTAGAGGATTTACCAAGGTATCCGTTGCATTCATGGATCTCATGAATAGGATTTTGAGGACTTATCTAGGTAAATGTGTAGTGGTGATTTTTGATGATATTCTTATATACTCTAAACATAAGAGAGAATATGACGAGCGGTTGTGAATAGTGGCAAATGCGTGGAGTACGGAGACAAAACACAAGTTGAATGTAATAATGACAACTTAGCTTGTAGTTATATGAAACCTCCACCCTATAAGTATTGAGTCAGTCTCGCATGAACAAATGAATGGGTCCCTAGCTGCGATAGAGGTATAATATATATATAACCACGAAGGGTATTCAGTTAGACCAAAACGATGATTTTAGGATGGAAAGGATTAAGAAAATATTAACAGGAAAAATCCCTGGTTTCAAGGAACACGCGGGGTGGAACCTTAAGGTTTCAAAATCAATTTTGTTTATTGAAGAAAGAGGAATTGAAAAGGAAACTCTTGAGGAAGCACATAATACAAGCTATTTGGTACATCTAAGAGGAACAAGTCGTATAAAGACTTGAAACAATGTTTGTGGGGGAGTAATGTGAAAACGATATTATAGAATATAAAGATAAGTGTTCCATTTGTCAAATGGCTAAGACCGAACGTTGGAGGGTACAATATGACAAGAGATATCAATGTTGTATTGGTGAGTTGAAACCTTTGGAGATTCCTATATGGGGATGAGATTCAATTTCAATGAACATTGCCATAGGATTACCTATTATTGTTTCAACGAAAATTGTTTGAGCGATTATTGATCAACTTATAAAGTCTGCAAATTCCGTACCAACGATGTAGAGATACCGGCACAATTACACATCAAAGAAATCGTTAGGTTACATGGGCATACCTAGAAACATTATATCCGATAGCGATAACGGGGTTCAAATACATTTCTGGTAAAGCTCTATAGTAACCTTTTGCGACTAAACTCAATGTTGATAGTTCATACCATCCAGGGACAATAGGACACACTCGAAAGAGTTAATTAAATATGAGAAGATATGCTGAGAGCATGTGTGTTCGACTTTTAAAGGAAATAGGAAACTGATCTATCTTTGGTAAGCTTATCTTATAATACAATTAGCGAGTCATCGATAAAATCGCTCCGTTTGAGGCATTGTATTAGAGGAAATACGTAACCTCGTTATGTTAAAGTGAGTGGGGCAACACCTTGACTATGGGTCTAAGTGGACCTAAGGAACAACCGAAAAGATTAGCAAGATTTAAGACCACATCAAGAAGACTTAAAGCGACAATGAGCTATAAGGATAAAAGTATTTTTGAAGTGTCTTCACCGAAAGGGGGTCAAAGATTCAAAGTTAAGGAAAAGCCGAGTCCTAAGTATATTGGGCTACATGAGGTTATAAAGAAGTGCAATCCAATAGCTTATATACATATATATGTATAGTTATTTCATCCGAACCCAAATATGAGAATGACATTTTCATATCTAGCAGCTCGAGCAGCATATACTAATTCCAAACCATGATATTGTGGCAAAGCTACTAGAAATTATTAAAAATTTAAAAAGTTTCGAGTGCAAATATTGGGTTACAAGGTCAAGAAATTCCGTAATAAAAGCATTTCCTTAGGAGGAAAAGTACCGTGAACTAACCATACAGCCTCGAAGCCACAGGGAAACCGAGGAAGATATGGGAAGTAAATACCTTCACTCATTTAAGGAAAGTTCCAACCCTCATTGCAGAAAGCTCAAGTTTCGAGGACGAAACTTATTTTAAGGGGGAAGACTGTAACAACCCGACCCTAAATCACATTATTTATTTTAAAATCACATTATTTATTTTCTTAATTACACTATTTATATGACTCGAGCGCGTGCACTTCAATTCGATATCTTATATTTAAACTATTTTTCTCTCGTATGTTATGCGACTAAGGCGACGAAGTGGCCCCAATAAAAATCTCATAATAAGATTATAATTTGTGAACATCATTATTAAAATAAAATTAAAAGTAACAATAAAAGAAAACAAAACAAGTAAATAAAGAAATAAATCAAAATAATAAAATGACGAAATTAGATTTTCTAAAGAAAAATCCAGAGAAAGAATTCTCTGGAACGTTAAACGTACTTAAAATATATTCGAGCTCATTCTCTCTCTCTCCCGTGCTCCTTCGTGCTCCCCTTTCCCTCGCTCCCCTGGTTCCCTCCTTCACCCCCTCTCGCCTCTCGCTCTGCTGTTGCTGCCTCTCGGTCCGGCCACCGGACGCCACCAACGCCGGCCGGAAGCCGGCGCTAGGCGCCGCGGGCAGGCGCCCTCTCACACTCTCGCGCGATGGCTCTCTCTCTCCTCGCGTGCTCTGTTCCCTTTTCGCCTCCATCTCGCTACTCTGGTCTCGGCCACCAACGCCAGGCCGGCGACGGCGCCGGCGTCGCCAGGAAAACGCCCGACGTCTCTCTTCCGCCTCTGCCTCGTCTCTCGGTCGTGCTCTCGCTCTCGCTCTATTTCCGCGTGGCCCTGTCCTCGCTTCCTGCGACCCCTCGGCGGCCAACCGTCGCAGCCCCGACGCCGAGGCTCATCGTCGGCCACTCCCAGCGAGTCGCCATAGCACGCCCGCACACCCAATCCCCTCCTTCCTCTTCCGTGAATTCGAAGGTAAAACCCTAAACCCTAAATTATCAAGTTCATTGGTTATTTGAGCAATTATAACTGTAAATTGAAGTATGATTAGAAATATATTTGTGGAGTGAATTCAAAGATTAAATTGGGAAAATTCGAATTGGTGTGAATAAGCGAGTTGTGGCGGTTTGATGGTCCGATTGTGTATGAATGTAAACGAATGTGATTTTCTTGGGAGACTGTGAATCGGTGAATGAGTTTAGGGGATGTTTTATTGTAGAATTTAGCAAGTGGATGGAATTGTTACATTTTGGTTATATTAAGCAAATAAAGAGGAATGCATGCGTAAAACTTGAAATTCGGTAATGTGCGGGTGTGGAAAATAACTAAGTATTAAGCGTGCCTAATTGTAGTTGTGAATGTGAAGTTGTCGGGAAAACAATGCTTATGACCTTAAAATGGTGCATGCATGAGTTTGAGCAATTTAGTAGATTATGGAACCTTCCTATAGAGAGGCGTTTGACGGATTAATTAATTACTTAACCAGGGGTTGAATGCAATGAAGGGAGAGAGAATAAAGCTGGGAATAAGTGTTTGTTAGGTATACCCATATATATATATATACACCATTTTCAATCCAAAGCCGCTAACAAATTGAATTACACCAAAATCATCGAGTATCTAATTAGCCCAATCAACTTCTCTAATTAATATAAATTGTATTCAATAAACGCAGTAAAGCTAAGTAATATAAATATTAGTTTAATCGATCTTCATGCGAATATAGGAAATTAAATAGATTGTTAAAGCTTATACAAATTCAAGCATTAAAACTCAAGAAAACATTATTAACTCTAGAAATCTATTTTAAACGAACCGAGGCCACTTCCGTTGCCGAATAGCCGGTGACTCAAATTTGTGCAAAAGGGGAGAAACAAATATTCTCAATTCGAGTACGTTCATTGCCTGTACCTTTCGAAAACCCACATATTTCATCAAATCTCAACATTTCTCATATATGCAATTAATAATGAATCATTTACAAGGCTAGTTTTGCCACCTAATTAAGTGGTCCCCGCCTAATCATCAATTACCAAGGGCTTAGGCCCGCCAATTATACCGCGCGGCGTCAACTCGAGTTATCGATCGGCCGGGGGTGACACCTGTTCAACGATCGTATCAATTACCAAGGGGTTCCACTTCCGGATAATAACCAGCAAGCGGTTTTACTTATATTCTCTCCCCCGATTTCAAACTAAAATGAATTGAAATGCGCGCGCTCAATCAATATATTCTTCAAAGTTACTTTACTGATACAGTAATGTGCGTGCTGAGTTTCGACTCACTCTTCCAAATATTTTACTTGTTTTTGTTTTAGGAAGAAGCATTGGTGAACAACCAACCATTCACCAAGTCCGACGAAGGCAAACCCTAACCAGCCACGTGGCATTTGGGAGTCCGAAGGTACATAGACGCTCACGGTGATTTTACGTTCAACCGGGGTTAGGTATGACCTTGGGAATTATTGTACGTCGTATATTAATTTGAGGATCTGGACAAAAGTCTAGGTTGTATAAGTTTTGTGGCTAAACCAATGAACGGTATTTTGGGATGACCTAACTACTTGGGTAATAAGTAGTTACCCCTAACAGACATTTTTGGAAATATAACAGTGGAGGCACAAATCGTACTTCATTTTATTTCATATATTTAGCCTTGTCCTATTTTTAGGACGGCGGTAACGTCTTCGATCGTTACCTTCCGCTGCGACCTTACGTAATAGTCCCTAATGAAGGGATTATTAAGTAATGATGATTGGGGGCGTTACATCTCCCAGCTATGTGACAAGGGTCAAGAGGTAAGATTCACCCAATCCAAGTGCTACATCACGGATGAGACCACCAAAGAGATAAAACTCGCGAGTAAGAGATCGGGTAATACCTACATCATCCCTCTTGCCGACCCAAGTCGAACTTATCCTGTTTAAAAGCATCTCTTCAAGATGATTCTTGGACTTGGCATCGTAGATTAGGTCATATTAGCATGCATAGTATCAAAAAGCTTGCATCTCATAGTTTGGTTAGAGGTTTACCTAATCGTGCGTTTGAGAAGGACAAAGTATGTGAAGCATGCACCGTAGGGAAACAAGTCAAATCTTCATTCAAATCTCTCGAAGACAGCTTCCACATCCAACATGCTTGAATTACTGCATATGGACCTATGTGGTGAAATTCTCGTGAAGAGTCTCGGAGGTAAATCTTACATACTTGTTATTATCGATGATTTTTCAAGATTTACCTGGGTGTGTTTTCTCAAGCATAAGAATGAAGCCTTCAAGGAGTTCAAGCAAGCTCCGTAGAAAGATTCAAGTTGAGTCTCGGACTCGGATTCAAAAGATTCGAACCGACCATGAAAGGGAGTTCGATTACTCGGAATTCTCGAGTTTTATGACAAGAATGGAATCTCTCACAACTTCTCAGCACCCGAACTCCTCAGCAGAATGGAGTAGTTGAGAGAAAGAATAGAACCCTTGAAGAGATAGCAAGGACAATGATGATTGAACACAACTTGCCTTACTATTTCTCAGGCGGAGGCAGTAAACACGACCCAACTACACTCTCAATCGATGCCTCATCGGACCTATTCTGAAGAAAACACCTTATGAGCTCTACAAAGGGAAGAAGCCAAATATTTCCTATTTCGGACCTTTCGGATGTAAGTGCTTTGTCCACAACAATGGTAAGGATCATCCGACCAAGTTTGATGCTCGGTCGACGAAGGTATTTTTCTAGATTACTCCTCTCATAGCAAAGCTTATCGTATCTTCAACAAGCGAACTAACAAAGTGGAAGAGAGTATCCACGTAGTGTTTGATGAGCTTGAACAGGAGAAACCAAGTGAGTCTTCATACTCGAACCGAAGCTCGAAAGGATGATGATGAAGATGAGCCTACTAAGACTCGGATTGAGACCACTCGAACGAGGAAGCTCGGAATGAGACAGCTCAAGAGGTCACTCGTAACGAACAAGTCAATGAAGAGGATCACTCGTAACAAGCTTCGAAGATCAAGCAATTCAGCCCACAAACCTGGTGAATCAAAGAACTGGTAAAGCATTCAAATTTACTCCTAGTCATCCCCAAGAAAACATCATTTCGATATCAACAAGTGGGGTAAGAACTCGTTCTTCTTTACACAATTTATGTGCATTCACCGCATTCATCTCATTAACTCGAACCCAAAATGCACTAGAGGCCCTTAATGAACCTGAATGGGTAGAGGCCATGCAAGAAGAACTAAATCAATTTGAAAGAAACCAAGTCTCGGACTCGACCAACCGACCTTCCGACCACCCAGCTATAGGAACCAAATGGGTTTTCAAGAACAAACTGGATGAGGGTGGAGTGGTAGTCGAAACAAGGCTAGACTTGTAGCTCAAGGTTACAATCAAGAAGAAGGAATTGATTGTGGGGAAACCTTTGCACCAAGTAGCTAGAATTGAAGCCATTAGAATACTATTGGCATTTGCATCCCGCATGCATATTAAATTATATCAAATGGATGTTAAGTGTGCCTTTCTCAATGGTTTTATTGAAGAAGAAGTTTATGTCGAGCAGACCTCCTGGTTTTGAAAGCTCGTAATTTCCAAATCATGTTTTCAAACTTCAAAAGGCTCTCTATGGTCTTAAGCAAGCCCCTCGTGCTTGGTATGAAAGACTCGAGCAGCTTCTTGGTTCAAAATGATTTCAAAAGAGGTCAGATCGACAAGACTCTATTCATAAAGACCAAAGGGAAAGATTTTCTTATTGTTCAAATATATGTTGATGATATTATTTTCGGTGCTACTAATGAATTTCGTGCCGAGAATTTTCCGAGTTGATGAGTCAAGAGTTCCAAATGAGTATGATGGGAGAACTCAATTTCTTCCTTGGGTTGCAAATCAAACAAGACAAAGATGGAATCTTTGTTCATCAATCAAAATACACCAAGGAACTGCTGAAGAAATATAAACTTCAAGATGCAAAGCACGCATCTACCCCCATGAGCAAGCGAAGATAAAGCTCGACTCAAATGAGAAAGGTAAAGCAAGTAGATCAAAAACTTTATCGAGGTATGATTGGATCACTGTTATATCTTACTTCAAGCAGGCCAGATATAGTGTTTAGTGTTTGCTTATGCGCACGATTTCAAGCTAATCCGAAAGAATCACATCTCACCGCGGTGAAGAGAATATTCGGATATCTTGCGAGCACTCGGAATCTAGGACTGTGGTATTCCGTAAACTCGAACCGACTCGACCGGGTACTCGGACGTAGACTACGCAGGATACAAAGTTGATCGAAAGAGCACATCCGGAGCTTGCCAATTTCGGGTCAATCCTTAATATCCTGGCACTCAAAGAAACAAAACTCAATAGCTCTATCAACTCGCGGAAGCCGAATACATTGCCGCTAGAGCTTGTTACGCTCAAATCCTCTCGGATAAAACAACACTTGAAGGATCTTGGACTATTTCTCAACTCGGCTCCAATCAAGTGTGACAATCAAAGCGCAATCAGTATCACTAAGAATCCCGTCCAAAGACTCAAAAACAAAGCATATTGAGGTCGGTATCACTTCTTACGCGATCACTCGTAAAAGGGTGATATTGCACTTGAGTTCATTCCTACTAATCTTCAATTAGCCGATATCTTTACTAAGCCTCTTGGTGAAGATCAATTTTGCTTTATTCGGAATGAGCTTGGTATGTTAAATGCTTAGTTCTCGTGTTACGATTATTACATATTTCGTGCTATGTGCTCTCGTTGTTAATAACCATTAGTTCAGCTTGATTCCGTGATACTCGGGCCGATAGTTATTTCGTGTTTCGAGTCACTCGGAAATCTTTCGAGTCAAACTCGCACGTAGAGAAATTTGGACATCAAATTTTCGAAACTATCTCTAGAACAGTGGAGAGTTTCGGATTATAATTTCAAAATCTTTTTCTCTCTCTTTCTCGAGCGCTGCGATCGGATCATAACCGTAGATTTCAAACCGCTTGTTTCTCAACCGTTGAAGAAGAACCGTCACACCGGTCTTTGGTGACTGATGGACAAGCCGAGTCGAACGGAGTTACTTAACGGATAGTGGACGGGCGCGGTTATTTTCTATAAATAACGTCTATCCATCTTCATCTCGGTATTCTAAAACTCCTTCCCTCTCAAACGAAAATCTTCTCGCGGAAGTTTTCTACGTGAACAAGTGACCCCGATCGTCCGCAAGCGTTGAAGAAGCTCTCTCTCTCGTAAGTCCCGATCGCTCTATTCTCTTTTCTTCTACCATTTTCGTTTTCTTCTCTCCTACACCTTCTTCTCTCTCTCACTCGAAAAGCTTCATCTTTTCTCTCCAACTCTCATAATGCCTAAACGCGGAAACCATCCCGACTTCCAGTGCTTCCCCTCTTCCAAAAAGCCCCGCACCAACAAGCCGTAAAGCTCAACCCCTTCTAAACCCGTGGTCACCCAAGCACCTTGCGCTCGGACGACAAATTCTTCCCAACAACCAAATTCTCCCGGTTGTCCAACATCCAAACTACCGGAGTCTACCCTTTCTAGTGTTTCAACGAGTTCATTTATCCCGAACTCGTTTCGAGTTTTATACTCATCTCACCCACTCGAAAATGTTCTAACTTCTCGGGTTCATAACATTACTCGTTCGTATCAACACCTCCCTCCTTCACCGACTGTTCAAAGTTTCTTCTCTTTTCTTGAACACCAACCCTATTCCTTTCACCGAAGTCGCCGATGACTTCTTTGAAAAGTACGCTAAAGAATTCCCGGGTCCGGAAAGAACTTTTCGTGACTCGCTTGAAGTCAAAGCCAGGCTTCGTGTTTTCTACCGATGAGAACCTTCTTCTCACAAGCACTCTAGCAAGGAGAACCCCAACTCCAAGCACCTCAAAGCCCTCTTCGATATCCCGGAGGGATACGAAGTCGACCTCTTCCCCTCCATCATTGAGCGGATGGCCGCCGTGCTAGTTCAACTTCAAACCAAGAAGAACACCTCCCTTCCTTTCGGTGCTCTTCTCACCCTTGTCTTCAAACAATTTCAAGTTCCTCTTCCCTCTCGACCCTAACGCGGTGTCCGAGGCGGCCATTGTGGTTGGCAAGAAGGAACTCCAGGGTACGGATACCGGAAACTAACCCCGGTGTCCGGGTTCACAACTCGTAGCCGAGGCCTCCTTCTCCACCTCGCACTCGAAATCAACCCCTCTCCCTCTTCCCTCTACACCTGGTGGTGCCTCCACCTCCGGTGCTTCCAAAACTCTCTCTCGCCCTCTTGTCCCCTGCCTTCCCGGACAAGATCGGCTCCGTGTCTTCCGAACTCGGAGACATGCTCGGGGCTTTCAAGTTCTGTCCTTCAGTGGTCCGACCATCAACCAAAAGACCGGTCGATCCCAAATCCGAGAGCAGCAGCCTCTCGTTCTTGAGATGAGAGAGCTGGTTAAGGAGCGTAAGGAGCCGGCCGAGCTCCTCGAGAGAGACGGTCCAAGGCGGCTTAGGACCGGGATGACTCGGACGCGTCTCGAGGCGTCTTCTAGCCCGAGCCCGACCTCCTCGGACAGCGAGGAAGCCGAGGAAGAAGAGGAAGAAGCCGCAGATACAGCAGAGGATGCCGAGGAACCTACGGCCGAGGCAGGCCCTTCCGGGCAAAGGGAAGAAGAGGCCGTGGCAACCGCCGAGGGTCAGCCTGCTCCCCAAGCTCAAATCGTCGTACTCGGCTCGACATGCAGTCCGAGTGGGTCGAAGACCTCGCTCCTCCAGCGAGTCGGCCAGAGCAGCCCCTCCAGCCCCCGAGGTCCTAAGGGAAGAACCCTCGATCCACTCTCTCCGGGTCGCCCACTCGTAGCCGAGCCCCCGAGAACAATTCCGGTTCTCCCTTCGCCGCGCTCAAGCACATCGTCAAGATCGTATCGGCGCCGGCGCACCTCCGCCTCCACTCGAAATCCCCTCCTCCCTAGTTGGAACCATGCACCGAGTCACAATTCCTCGGTGTCTCTAGATTTTCTTTTTTTCCAATTTTCTTTTTGTCCGGACAACTAATGTGTATTCCTTGTACTTTTCTCCCTTCTTTTTGTTACTTTGTTTTTGCTTGAAAGGTAATGGGGAGAAATGTAGTCGAAACCGGTTGTCTTGTTTAGGGGGAGTTTTTTTTTTTCTCCCTTGTAATTTCTTTTTAATGAAGTGATGCATTTCATTATTAATTTCTGAGTTCTCTATTTTTCCGAGTTAATGTTAAAGCATACTTTATTTTATTTTATTTTGCTCTAATATATTATATATTGCTCTAATTTATTCAATATGCATTACTCATGAGCAAACTACTCGGAATCGATCTTTTTCTTCTAACAAAGTTTCTGTTTGAGTATGGAATGCCTTTCATCAAAAAGGGGAGATTGAAGACTCGGACACTCGCTCAATATTCTTCCGAGTCATGCAAAAGGAATCGGGTATAACGATTCTATACATGTAGAGTTTTGATTCCAAGGCATTCTCTCGTGTCTTAGAAACTTACTTGAGTAAAATAGTATTTTCTCTAAGTGATTCGGCCCTCACTTATCTCTTTTATCGCTTTCGCTTAGCGACTCGAAAACCTGGTTCTTTATTCCGAGTCCACTCCCACTCGCACTAATCGTATTTCGAATATACCAAGTATTCCGCCGTTTCTCACTCGGAATCCGACTTATGGTTATCTATTCTATCGTTTGCATAGTCGGCATTCGTAGTTTATTTCATGCTTAGTCTATATCAAGCTTTTCCCACTCGATATTCGTTATAGAACTTGATTCCTCGCATAAGACTAAGTCATATGGAATTCCGAGTATCATGGATATTAGACTCGTAAAATTCCATTTCTTTTCCGACTCGGATAATCAATTGCGTAATTATCATAATTATTTTATTATCTCGTGTCTAACCTTGGACCAAAGTATTTTATACTTTGACAACCGAAGGTGTTTTACTTTTGTAGGTTATTCAATCGAGGATATCTTTTCAAACTACAAAAGTAGCCGAGCTCGTAACGTCAAATCACCAGCGAGATATGGCTTTTCACCTCCCCTGCTTTAGTCCCGAAGATTGTGTCGAAGCCGTCCGCTTCCATATCCGGAAAACTGAACGCTAAGCCTAACGGTGGTTTCCACCTCATTTTTCAAGACACAACCGATGGTTTTGGGACTTCCAAGAGAGTTAAACCGTTGTCCAACGTCCATATTTCAACGGATACTTTCGAGTGACTCGTAAAGCCATTATCAACGGTCACGAGAGGACTCTCGGTCAGCGAGATAAAGATAACGGCTACTCGCTTGGTTATCTATGAATAGAAGTCACTTCACAAGACTTGAAGACAGTCGAATCTATTGTTAATACACATACTTGAGAAAAGTCATTGTATTTACTTTCAATCTTCTACTTACAACTCCCATTCCGTAATTCACTACTCTCGAGTTGTAAGGTCTTGTACTTAGTTACAAACTCTTCTTACATTCTTTGTAAGGTCCCTTGACTAAGTCGTAAAGGTTAACTCAGCTTAGTTGTCCCTAGCTGTAAGGGTTATCTCGGTTAGGAAGTACTAGATCGGATAAGGTAACTTATGAGTCTAGGAAAACTTGTATAGAGTTGTCCAAGGAGCAACTCGGGTTCGATCAATTCACGGTATTTTGTGGACTCAAAATAGTGGATTTGACTTCGTGTCCGGATTGACACAGGCCGTGGTTTTCTCGCCCCAGGAGGGTTTCCACGTAAAATCTCTGTGTTCTCTTTCGAGTTCATTCTAGACTCGGACATGCCCTAACCGCTCTTGTTTCTTCCGATTCATTACTTTCGAGTCCAATCTTTTCGACCTCGTGTTTAGACTCGAAACTGTCTTTGCCTCTTTTCGTCAAAAAGAGTGTGTTTTCGCGAAGAATTTTCTATCACCCTATTCACCTCCCTCTAGGGTGACTCGGACTCTCCCCGAGCAAACCTTCATTGTCAACCACCGGATCCTGCTGAACTATGGTCCGAATTTTCCGAGTTTTTATCGGAAGATTTTGCATTTAGAGAAGGCAATAATGCGGACATAGTTCGTAGGCCAACAATTATTGCGGTTGAAAAAATTTGCGAGCAATGGGAAGATCGCTTTCAAATTTCAAACTAGAGCATCTTCTAAAACAATGTGCGGAATTGTTGGATTCTTTAAGAAATGTCAAAGACGCCTTGTTTGCTCCAATTCCTGCAGATATTTTTGAAGCACAAAAGAAGCTCAATGTTGGACAGAAAAAAAGCATATAAAGAAATTATCTCATGTGTGAAAAATGGCGGACAAGGTGCTTTTTTATTGATGGTCCAGGAGGAACTGGGAAGACATTTCTTTATTGTGCTTTCTATGCTAGAGTACGCTAATTAAATCGAATTGTTTTACCAACAGCAACATCCGGAATTGCAACTGCAAATATACCTACTAGAAGAACAAGTACATTCTAGATTTAAAATTCTTGTGGATTCCGAAAGTTCATTCACATGTGATGTTGGTACACAAAGTAGCGTAGCATTGCTTATTAAAGAAGCTGCACTTATTATTTGGGATGAGGCATCTATGAGTCCTAAACAAAATATTGAAGCACTTGATTTTCTTCTAAAAGACTTATGCAACTTTGATGATTTATTCAGTGGAAAAGTTGTCGTTTTGGAGGTGATTTTCGCCAAGTATTGCTCGTAGTTCCGAACAAAAATCAAGCTGAAGCAGATGGAAATAAGTTTGGTTAGTTCATTGAATTGGCAAAAATTGAAAGTATTGCAATGGTGAGGCTTCCTGAATAGTTACTCAAAATGTTCAAACAACTAATCGGTCTTTATCTCAGCTGATAGACAGTATGTTGCCAAAATTACATGATTCTTCCGTAGATCCTCGCATATTTGCAGGTAAAGCTATATTGACTCCGAGAAACGAAGAAGCTGATTTTGTGAACCATATTATTATATCTAAGTTTCTAGGCACACTAGTTATATACAAAAGTTTTGACAGAGTGCAAGAGGCTCGGATGCATTTCACTATCCGAGAGGAATTCTTGCACTCCTTGTGTCCTGGAGGTTTAAGTCCACATGAGCTAACTTTGAAACTTGATTTTCCAGTTATTCTTCTACGCAATCTAGACCCCTCTAGTGGACTTTGTAATGGAACACGCCTTATATGCAAACAGTTCTTTCCAAACATGATTGTATGTGAAATTGCAATTGGACTTCAAAAAGGAACGCATGTATTTTTACCGCGTATTTGCTTGAGACCAACAACATTAGCTAAATTTCCAATTCTATTTGAAAGAAGATAGTTTCCTATTAAACTTTGCTTCGCAATGACTATAAACAAATCACGAGGACGAGATACTTAGCAAAGTTGGTATTTATTTGAAGGGACCTTGTATCTCTCATGGTCAACTATATGTGGCACTCGTCTAGAGCATAGAAATCTTATCAACTCCGAATTTTTAATGATCGGGATAATAATGGGAAAGAATTGAGAAATGAAATCAACAACATTGTTGCATTTGAAGTACTTATATGTGTAAGGATTATAGCTAAATATGCATAGAAAAGAATAGTACACTTGTGCACTTTGTTTAGTATGTGTTGTATATATAGTGAGAAACGAGTTTTTAACAATTTTTTACCAGAGCATTACGTATAAATGGAGTTATATTACCTTTGATATATACCGTGGTTAAGTGTTATGTACTTATTTAGCTCACTAATCACAAGATATATGATATTAACTTTAAATATACACTTTGTCATACATTATCACTATAGTAAAGCCTTTTTTTATATAAAAAAATCTTCTTTATTAGATTCGGAATTACTTAAATGAAAGAGATTGAAAAGATCAACTGAATGGACATTAACTTATTCACTGGTAACAAGATGAACATACTTATTTCCGTGCCCCCATACCCCTCCAAAGAAAACACTGTACTACAACTACAATGTCTAAATACTTCTAATGCTCATAATAATTACACTGCTGTCTATATAAGCAAAATACTTGTTTTAAGAATGATATGAATTTAATAATTTTAAATATGAATATATTATAATAATATTTATTGCCATATTTATTGCCATTTACTGTTCATTGAAATAACAAGGCATGTTATGTTATAAGAGACATACTTCCACTTTACTCTTTGCATGCTACACAGTCATAAGGCGATTTACTTTGCTTTACTTGCTTCTATTAAGTGTTTACAACAATTTTCATCATGGATCAAGAATTCTTCAACACCAGTTCACGATTTCTAGCAATTCCTTAGGTATGACTTAAAACTTATTTTTTATACTTTTTATTTTGTTAATGAATTGTTCAACTTTTGTTGTTAATAAATCAAATATGGATCTCTTACTCTTAATATAGATTTCAAATTATAGAATTCAAAAAACAGTTAAATAATAATATTAAAACTATGCAATTGTCTTCCACTATCAAGTAAATTTGTTATTTTTGATATATGATATAATTATTTTGTTTAAAAACAGTCAAAGCAAGGTTAAATGATTGATGATATAGTTTTAGAGGTCATTGCATGTATAATTATTATAATAAAATTATGAGTTATTAAAATTATTAATAATAATCTCTACATAATCTAAGAGATCTTCATGATAGTTCTATCGTAGGTTCGGACGATTAGTAGTATAATTGTTTATGTGCTATGATATATCATTATTTTTAAAAAGATTACTAATTACGTAGAAACTTGTACTAAAAGTGTTGTATATATTTTTTAATATAATTAAAATTTGTATGTATAATTCTATACCGATTTAGCTCTAATATCAATTTTTTACATATAAAAACAGACAAGCAGTGCAGCTTATTATATGTTATAGAAGCTTATTAAGTCAAATCGATCAACAACTACAGACTTGCAACTATTGTATACTCGGAAGATCTCATTTCAAAGTATACTTATTACGTAACCTTAAAAAGTAATCATGGACCAAACGCCTTATGTTTCCAAGGATTACGGAAGGTTGAAGGTTTCAACAGAGGAAGCAACCCAAAGCAACTAAGAAAGCAATCATTTATTTGACTAAAAATATTGCATTGCTATACATGATGTAAATTGGAATAAGCTAGTGTTATATGAGAAGTGTATGCGAAGCTTACGAGAGGGAAAAGTAAATAGTTAGAGAGCCATTTAAATAAAGAGCAAACTAGTATATCTCAAGCGAATGAAGTTGATGGTGGCTATGATGCGAGTGCACTTAATGACAGTTACCATTGATTTTGTGCAATTATTAAACACAATTGGTTGCACATTAAAAATTTATATTTAGAAGTTTGATGAAATTGCACTTCAAAATGGCATGTTTTAATCAGTGTTTCAGATTCAATGTCCAATAACTATAGAAGGCATTCACTATTTTCTCGAGCAAGCAACATAGCTTAATATCGGACGTGAACCAAGAGGTTTCTAAGGAAGCAATAATCGTATTACAACGGACCTACAATTTGACGAGCTTTTGACATTAACTATGAATGCATCCTATAGAAATTATTCTTTTTAGTAACCACAGAAAATAATTATAATGTATAAGACCATTAAAATCATCTTATACTTAATTTTTGATTTCAAGAATCAATCTAACACAATGTTGTAAACTATTTCACATAAATAAACCAACGAAAATAAGTAATATCTAATTTTTAATAAACTAAATTGCGTACAACATTATTTGTTTAGCGCAGTTAAAATACAAATGCATTAAAAAAGAATAATGATGAACACAATTTACCTTGAAACTAATGAAGCTCTTTTATGCACAATACTAAACAAATTTAAAATAATGTCAAATATAAATTTCATATCACTATAACAAAATGTCCATTGATAAATATCTTTATTAACAATATAAATATATATCCAAACTAATTTAATTCGCTAAAGTGTATTTTATTATATAACATCATATTTAATTTGATATTAAAATAGTTATAGATTAATTTTTACAATGAATAGTGAGATGTGCACATCGCACGCGGTGCCCCACTAGTAAACTTATAAAAGATGTACTATAAAATAGTAATACTAGAATCTTGCAAGTTGCCTACCCAAAAAAACCATTAAAAAAATAAAAATAAATAAAAATTGGTGTATTTTCTTGGGTGTCTCTGTCGCGGCCGCGGGCAGCTGTCCTAGACCCTGACCTCTTGACTCTATTCCCTGTCGGTTAACCTGTAAAATCCCCAATTTCCCCTTTCGCTGTCTCCTCAGCCACACACCGAATCAAAACCCCTCTTTTCTCTTTCCCTGTTCTTAGATTTTTCTCTGAGAGAGAGAGAGAGAGAGAGGAGTAGATCACAGTCGCAGACCTATGATAGAGTAAGCGAGAGAGAGAGAGAGAGAGAGAGAGAGAGAGAGAGAGAGATAAGTGAGGGTGAAGCTTTGCGGAGGGGAGAGAATCGAAGCGCTTTGCCGCCGATACACGCAACCGCCGCCTGCTCATGGCGGGGAGGCGGTTTCCGTCGGATTAAGACACCGGAGAACGACGAACGGCGAGAGGGGGTTGGCGGCGGTGAGTGGTTCTTGGAGGAGGGGTTTCGAAGCCTGGAGGAAGGAGGAGAGTGGAAAAGTCTGGGGTTAGAAGTTTTTGTAAGTAGTTCTTCCCGTCTGAATCTGGAATTGGGTTTGGCTAAACATAATGATTTGGTTGTGGAATTCAGTGATCTGAGCTTAATTGAAGATATTTGCTTTGACTATCGGAATTCGGAACCCTAGTTCGGTTTGTTTGGATTTGATTGTGTTGTTTGAGTAGTTTGTGCCTTTTGTTTGTTCTGTTTTGATTTGGTGTTTTCAGTTTTGCTGACTAGGGTGCCGTGAATTGTCTGAATTATTCTATTGAATGTATTTGTTTGGAGATAAAGTTGACAATGGAATGATGTATGTACTAGACAAACTCTTTTTGCAATTTGGAATTGAGATATAAAAACCCTAAATTTGTGGTCTCAATTTTAAAGACTGCTTGAAGTTGCTGGCTACAAAACAGAATGAGTGAATACTGATTAATGCTTACCTTAATTCCCAAATTGGACCTGAGGAAAATTTAGTGAGGTCTGGTGTGCCTGCAAATTGTTTATTGTCAAAGTCAGTGAGTAAAAGAATCATCATGAGCTGTGATTGGTTTGTGATTACCTATTTAATTGGACAAATTAGTTTGTTATGATTTATGTCTTACATGATTTGTAGTCTGATAATTAGAAAATTTTCCATAGTCTGAGAATATTCTTTTGACTAATGTACAATTTAGGTGGGGGTAACTGGGGATGCTATCTAATTATATTTCTAGAAGAATGAATGCACTGACTTCTTGCCTTGGATAACCCCCAAAAATATATGTGCGTATAATTAGATTTTTCAAATCTTGAGATACTGATTTAAGGAAGCTATGAGTTTATGCCTTCTCGAGAACATTATATGGAATTGTTGACTTTTTGGTTGTGATATAAAAAATTATCTTTCAATGAGTAGAAATGCATTAACCTAGGACTTGAATTCTATGAATGCTTTAAAGCTATAGACATAGTAATGCCTTTTGTCTTGTGTTGACTTTTTGTGGGTAGAGTTGGTTTTGGCCAAGTTCCATTAGGATGTAGATTTGACCCTGTAGATTGTGAATTTTGTGGGCAGTTCATGTTCGCAAAAGCCGTGGAGTGTCACAGTTGCTAGTCAATGAGGATGGTTCCAGCCATAGTATGCTAGGATGTGATTTTGATTTTTATGTGATTAGCAACTTGTCTGCAAGTCAAAACTCTAATTTTCACGGTGACTTGACAGTTAATGATTGTATGAAAATTGTGAACGTAAGTTGATTTTATGATTCAATGAGTGCGTTGAACATTAAGTTGTAGACTTGTGGATAGAATCAGGGTATGGAAAGTGGATTGGACTTAATGGTTGAATTGGCTGAGCTGGGAAGGAAAAGTGACTGTCATTCAATCTGGAACACCCATAAACTGTGTTGGCATTTGAACTGGTCAAATAGCTGATCATTCAGAACAGTGGGTTCCAGTTGAACTGGTGATTTTGATAACTGCAATTGTTTTTTATTTTTTTAATTTATAGTATGCTGAAACGGAACTTGGCTACCAAACAAAGAACAAAATATAAGAATCAAAGCCCCCTCCCCCTCCCAAGTGTATTGCTGGTGCAGCTTCATTTTTGTTGACGTTTAAAATCTTGTAGGTCGTGAAGAATGATTTTAAAGCAATACCGCTGTATACACTCAGCAAGCTGTGCATGCACTAAAGGACATCTAAGTGAAGATGTGATATTTCTTGTTTTTCAACAAGCGAATTGGAATCCTAAGATGATTGCAGCTCTTTCTTGTGTTTGCAAGTGGTTCGATGATTTTGCAAAGAGAGTATTATGGAAGGAGTTCTGTAAGACAAGAGCACCAAAAATGATGGTTGATCTGCAATCTGGTGGAAGTCATAGTGTCGATGGAAACTGGAGGGCACTTGGCAAGTTGCTTATCTACTGCTCAGGATGTAGCAAGGGTGGCTTGTTCAATAACATACATATCCCTGGTCATTTTGTCTACAGAACTCGGTTCTCTAGAACATCAGGGAAGAGTTTTCTTTTGCCGCAGTGCCGTTCAGATGTTTTGTACGTCTCTGATCCTTGTGAACATCTTGACCAAGGGGATGATGGGGACATTGGCTTTTTCCGTGGAATTTTCAAGTCCTTTTCTATGTCAAAGGTTCGGAAAATGCTAATAAAAAGGGTGCTCAGCTTCATCCAACAGAGGTTTGTCCTTATTGTAAGGCAAAACTGTGGAGCATGCATGAAGCAAAAATGATACCGGTGAATGCCAGCTGCAGATTGGGGGCTTACGAGGATTGTATTGAGTATTATGTTTGCCTTAACGGCCATATGATTGGGATTTGCACTCTTTTACCTTTGTCTGAATCAGAAGAGGCATCTGAGTTCGAGTGATGATCAAATGAAGGTATGATCGTTAATTATATGAAACTGTTTTGGCACCCATATGTGTGTAACGCTTGTTGGACATAAGCATGTTCATTCTGAAAGTGTCAAGTACCTGATTTGGGGCAAGGTGTAAGATTTGTCCGTTTAATAATTTGGTCTCTTTAGCCTAGAGGCTGGTGTCAATGGTTCATAATAATGTTGCATTATCGTCCGCAAAGCACCCACGATGGGTTTTCAAGTGAATTAAAGAGTCTTGGTAACGTTGGTCTGTGGTAATGGTGTAGTTGATTTTGATTGCAAAGCATTTCTTATATGCTAGGGTCTTGCATGGGATAAGTAACATTCATGAACGTACTCCCCAGATATTTAGTCTAGGATCTATTGACATGATATTGGTTCCCATAGTCATCTATTTTCATTTGTTGGAACTCTAAAAATTTTTGATTCCAAGAATAAGGCCTTTCCGCATCTATAAATTAGTTTGTGATCTTTGGAAATATTGATGTCTTGATACCTAGAGAGTTGAGAGAATAGCAGTTGACCTGTCCTCTTTTGGCTCAAGAAATCTTGGCTGACGTACTTTTTGTCTTTTCTTCTTCAGGTTTTTTCAAAAATAGGAAGACCCTTGGGAGGGGGCTGGCATGACATTTTGTTGGTGTTCATCAGTAATTGATGCATATTAGACTTTACTAGGAATGATGTTGTAGGCTTTTTTTAAATAAGAAATGGTTAAATTCTCACTGAATGGGCACCCTTATGTAGGTTGTTCATATCTCAGCAAGGACCTTACATGATGTGACTGAATATGACTGAGCAACTCAGTTCAGTCAAGGGAATATGATACCTTTACATATTAAAACCCGATCCTCTACATGTTATTGGTTTTTAATGGTACAGGGCCAGATATCTTTAGTTATCAAGCTCCCGGCCTTCTCTAATGGAGAGAGTTTGAGAAGGGTGACAAATGCTTACATACTTTTCATTGGATAACTGATAAACAAGTAAAAAAGATAGATCAAGTTGTGAAGTAAGTTTTGTTCCATAAAAACTGAAAGTTGTACTTCTGGAAATTATGGAGCAATCTGAGGTGAAAAAGAAAAAAATTTGTGGGTTAACCCATGCCTCTGCAACTGAACTTATTCGTTTCTGTTAGCCTAATTGCCCGTTATCTAGAATCATCTGCCAGAATCCTATCCACAACATCCACAGTTTCATCCTCAACTTCAAATATTGTAGTGCCTAGTATTTAGTGGTTTACCTCTGTACATGTTGATATTTCATCTCATTACCCCCTGCCTAGTTATGAAAAAGAGTACAGCCTTCCATCCCATAGCTTTTGGTGTTGCAGAGTATTTGTGCGTGTGGATGGAATTCTTTAAACTGAATTATGGCCTTGAAAACTCATGCAGGGACACGGCATTGTACAAGTCCTGAATCCAATGAAGATTTGGAGTTTCTTGGTTTCTTTCTCTAGGATCCCAGAAATAATCAAGTGCAGCAATATGTTAAAAACATCAAGATTTGTACGTGTGGATGGCTTTTGGTCGTGGTGCAGATTAGAAAGGCGCGCATTCTTCTTAAAAAGGCTGACAGAAGAAAGTAGACCCTGTATGTGCCTGTGACTGTTTAACGATTGTGTATTTGTCTGTATATTGTATGTCTGATTATATTTTCTCACTGGCAGATGATACAATCTGCCATCAAGTTCTTCCTTTGGTAGTGTTCCTATAAAAACAACAGCTTGAATCTTGGTTGAAATTATTATTACTGAATTTGACTCACAACATTCCAAATGACTGGTGCTTTCAGGAACTAGTGTAATAATAAGATCCCTGTATTGAAACCAATGCCAGAAAACCTTGAATCGGAGGCAAATATGTTATATTGGTTTGATGGGTGTTGATGTAATCTCTCTCAATTAAAAAGTTTTCCTATCTTTCTTGGATTGAAAGCGGCTAGAAGAACTTTGTGTTGCCGGAAATGATATGGATGTGAAATCCTATAGGCAACATCAAAGGTAACTCAATTAGATTGTGCTGTGTTTTCACTACATTCATCATATCGGACTCTTGAATTTCTATTACATGAATTCTTGAAAGATAGCATGGTTGTAACTAATAATAAGGTATAATCCGCAATGACAATGCCATTCGTAGCTCTGATTCCCATTATGTTTATGGTTCATTTGATTGGATGCAAATGGCCGTGCATTGTGTTGTTTGATCACGATTATATTAGAAGACCCTTTTGTTTAAGATATTAATAGTTGATATAACTATCGCCATTCAAGGCTTTCAGAGCATCAAAAATCCAAGGATTATGATCCTATCCTCACAATCCCCTCAGGGCTCAGGCTTCTACAGCCTCATGAGCCCCTGCTAGAGTGAGCTGGCTCATGATCCTTCCTGGCTTATGAAATGATGCGGAATGTAAATCCATGAAGTGCGGTGCCACTTACAAGCTTTTCATGAGCCCCTACTACATCAAGCTGACTCATAATCCCTTTTTGGCTTGTGAAATGACGCGGAATGTAAGCCCCTTAGTGAGTCCATTTTTAGATTATGCATTGGGGATGCTTTAACCCCTTCGCCCAATTCAAATTAATTTATTTGCCTTTTGAGAAGGATTACCAGAAGCATACTACGGCTTCCGTAATCTATAACCTAAACCCAGAAAAGACATTTTTGTTTTAAAAATTGATGTCTTTTCCATTCGATCAACCGAAGCAAAGTACCAAAAATGTAAACCGGGTGAGTTAGAAAAAAAGTTAAAAAATGACTTCTGCAGAAGTTATAAGCACCAACCATCAGATGTTCTATGGAAATAGCGACATCAGAAAAAGAACAAGAGAAGTATAAGATGAAGGTTTTTTTTTTTTTTTTTGGGGGGGGATGATTTACAACAAATTGTACATCTCACAGCGGGTCACAGCAGATACTAGGCTGCTGCCAAATAACTGACAGGAAGAGTGGCTCATGAAAGTTGAAGGGTAGCTAGGGAGGTCAAAAGTCATCATCATCAAAAGTTATTGTGGTCTCGGTCTTTTGCCCTCCATCTCCTCCTCCTCCTCCCTCCGATTCTTCCTGGCCGGCCTCTTCTACTATTTCCTCTTCAAATTCCAAACCCGTGATTGTCATCTTTCCTATGTTAACTGAGACACAAAACACCAATCTAAGTATTAAGGATTTCAGCCTAAAACGAGCGACTGACATACATATAGCTGTTACATGCAGGGCAATGTGCGCAGAAAAAGAAATAAAAGTGCCCATGTCAAAAACTGTGGCTTTCTTTACATAAAAATGACATTGTTGAAAGGGTGATTCGGGTACGTTTCAAAATACTTTCCTGTCAGAAATGGAGCATCCACAGTGAATTGGATTGTCCTAGGCCTCAGAAAAGGTCAGCATGAATTTTACTTTACGTAAATAAAAAACTTGTTGAAGGAGGATAATCACATCCTGGGATATATTAAACCTCATAAGCAGTAAGCTATAGCACGATAGGACTAGAATCGGAGGAGTTTGCCCCTATGGCAAGTTAGAAAGATTTAGGGCATTTGTAATCAATTTCGTAATCAATCCAAGGAATTGCGCAAAGAACATGGTCTTGATCCTTTGTTTAACAAAAAACTATAAGACGGACAGATGAATTCAGCGAGTAGAGGCTTAAAATAGCAAAGTGACACAGTTATGCCTTGGGGTGGCAAATTTTCCGATCCGGTTTTTTTTTAGATCGAACAAATTGGACAAGTCTAAATTTGGGTTTGGATTTTGGACAATAAAAATAGGAAACATCTTGTATTTGGATTTAGAATTCAGACGAAAAATTCGTCAGCGTAACAAGTTTTTCAGGGTCAGAAAAATTTGAGTAATGGGGTAGTAATCGGGTTGGGAAAGAATTTTGCTAACCCTTACCTAGACCCACATGAAGTCCTGGTATGGGTACATGTCTAGGCATTAAATTTGGTTGTTTTCCAAGGGACTTTGTGGGCTTTTTAACCTTAAAATTTAAGAGTTCAAGCATCACATTTAAGTCCAAGTGTCATGTATTGTATGGATGTATGGGTACATCATAGTAAACTGAAGAGCTCGGGCAACAATGGTCATACTCAACAGCCGCATGCCGTTTCTTTTTAAATAATTCACAGTTCCAAATTGGATTGCCTAAAAGATGCGGAGACCACTTACCTACAGCATCCATGCCGGTCAATTTGGGCATGAATTTTCGGATGTGTTCTTCTGCTGCTTTGTCGGCTTTGAGTGACTCACATTCAAAGGATACTGAAATCTCGTTTTTGTGTTCTTTTGCTCGATTTCGCTGACTATATCGTTCTCCCAGCTTCCTTACAATCATATATAAGTAAGGCATATTTCTCACACAACACAATCAAATTCAACACAGAGCATAATGAATAGTACTAGGAAGAGAAAGGAAACACCATTATCCCAAGTTTTTCTGATTAAGATTTATTTCATTTTGCCCCTCTAACTATAGCATCTTCAGTCAGAGAAGCCCAATAGCAGGCAGGGCATGAAGGTTAGGAAAACTACAGATAAGCATTGCCACTGTGCCATAGTCACCATGCAAACCAACCTTCTACATCGAAACCAAACCAATACCAAGGAGTTCTGCCGAAACATTCTTTCCTCTCTCTTTCTCTCTTTTGGGGGCCGGGGGTTGTTAGGGGAAAAATGTATGTAGCCACTACCACTTATAACTGCAAAAGGTTAGTACCCTTGGACGCTAAAAGTATTGACTGCCAACTACTTTAAGTGGGCATTTTGTTTTGGTTCTTCATAATCTAAAGTTCAATACTTCATTCAGCTACCCAAGACGTTGACAAGGAGAAAATCAAGCACAGGGATGAAAAACTTGTTTGGGGAGAAAAAGGAAGGGAGGGGGAGGGGAGGGAGCAAGTCAAATATAAAATAGCATAATCAACACCATCAAGTTGACGCTGTGAGAGCACTTCCTACAAAGGGATAAATGTAGGACGCTCTAAGAGCAATTCCTACAGAAAGGGGTGACTCGCCCAGAACCAATCAACAATCAATATCAAAGAGAAACTCAAAACTCAATATCAATTCTTATTCATAGTCTGAATTCTCTAATTACGTGAAGGGGTTTATATAGTTAAGAGACTAGCTAATATTAGGAAACTAAAACATAAAAGGATATAAATATATAACCTAATATTATCCTAATGGACTAGGAAACTAAATCTTGATAAAATACTACCAATATCTTTATTTTAAGTCTTCTAAAAATAGCATATATTATCCTGTACGAAATTAACATAAAAATATCATTAAAATACACTAATTTTCCATATCCGAGATCATTCCCAAATCTTCTTATTTTAGGCTTTGTTCCTTTTATTGGTTGGAAAAAACTCGTCCTCGAGTTTTGTAATGTGATAGAAAGATGATAACCCAACAAAGAAACAACACCTTGACTCCAATGCATATATGAAAAAACTCTCATACTTTCAAATTCTCCAAGAAAAGTAGAGCAATTGTGGCAGCAGATGTAGTTTCGTGGCAACCAAAATTCTTCGGGGATGAATAAATCAATGCGCTCAAATTTTCCTATAGACACCAGCATATGTTGAAATTCTATGCATCAAAACTGACGATAACCATAGTGCTCTTCTTTATCTTGGTCGAGTATCAATAGAATTATCAACTTTAACTTCTGATTCCATGTTACCACATATATGAGAGGATAAGTATCCTTGTGGTTCATGTTGCCTATTGTTACTTTGATTCTCCTCCACTTGAGGAACCTCATTAGTCCGACTTGAAGTGCACATGCCTCCAAGACATGTTTACTAACAACTTGAACAACATGTCATATGAGATAGAATTAAAACCATAAATTCCTCTAGGAAGTCATCGGCTTCTTCAAGAAGACCATTAAAGGTAGATTTTATGTGGTAAAGTATGGATGGTGGATGACAATCTTTAATAGATGGAAGAAGATAATGAAAAATATCCAAGACATAAGCACCACATTCAAGATCTAACATCACAAGATAAGACTTAACCTTAGTCATAATCTCAAGTATATGGAGTCTTTTATTGTATGATCAGCTAGCCATGTCATCTATGTTCTGATAAGATGATATGATTAGTTTAAAAACCTTCTTCATAGACTGGTCCTCAAAAGGAGGATCAAGTGTGATTCGAATGAGCTCCGAAAGACATGAAGCAAGAGAATGTCTTAAAAGGGTTTCAAAGATTAATACTCCTTTTATTGTTACTAATACATCTTCTATGATCTTTGAGGGTGATTGTTGTACTTGAAACAAAAGGTCTCCAAATTTATCCAACAATTCAAAGAGATCACTAGAAGATGACGTAAGAGTAAGAATTGTGTGCCAACATTGAAAAGTTGACAGGAAAGTTCTTTCTTCTTCAGTAACCATGCTGATTTGAGTTTCACCATGACAACAAATTAACAAGCATGGTGGAGAACATAGAGACATATGGGAACAGTGAAAATGTCGTGAAAGAAACAGCAACTGCACTGCACCTCGTGGCAGCAACACATAAGTTAAAAGTGACAGGACACAACCTATTTTTTTCTTTTTCTTTTTTTCTTTTTGGTTTCTGGGAAAAAAGCAAAACTTTAAGATGTGTGGGCAGCGGAGTTAGAGTTGGCTTAGGAATCAAAACTTAAAATTGGGCAAATTGGACGGAATTAGGATTTATGAGCAACAGCAAAAGATATGAATATGGACTACAAATGAATATGGACTACGGTGACCGTGTGTGGGGAGATTTGGGAATGAATGAGAAGACAAAGGAAAGTGACAACGGCTTGAATCGGAAAGCTCTGATACCACTTTGATATAGGACGCTCGGAGAGCAATTCCTACAAAGGGATGAATGTAGGATGCTCTGAAAGCAATTCCTACGGAAAGGGGTAGCTCACACCAGTGAAACTCAAAACTCAATATCAATTCTTATTCATAATTAAATTCTCCAATTACATAAAGGGGTTTATATAATTAAGAGATTGGCTAAGATTAGGAAATACTAATAAGATATAGCATATAAAAGGGTATAAATATATAACCTAATATTATCCTAATGACTAGGAAACTAAATCTCGATAAATTACTACTAAATATTTTTATTTTGACCCTTCTAAAATATCATATATTATCCTATACGAAATTAACAAAAATATCATTAAAATACACTAATTTTCCATATCTAAGATTTTTCCCGAATCTCATTATTTTAAGCTTTGTTCCATATCCAAATTGGTATCAGCGCTTTCACTTTCAGATCCAAGCCGTTGTCACTTTCTTTTTTCTTTTCATTTATTCCCAAATCTCCCCACACACAAGGCCCAAGTTGCTATTGTCCATGTTGTCCATATCTTGTGCTTGGTGCTCATAAATCCTAACCCTGCCCAATTTTAAGTTTTGATTCCTAAGCCTATTCCAATTCCGCTGCCCATAGATCTTAAAGTTTTGATTTTTCTTTTCCCAAAAACCAAAAAAAAGGAAAAAAAAAAGAAGAGGTTTTGTCATGTCACTTTTGACTTCTGTGCTCCTACCACGAGGTTCATTACTGTTGCTGCTTCTTTTCATTACATGTTCACTATTCCCATATGACTCAAACCGAAGAAAGAACTTCCCTGTGAACTTTTCAAAGTTGGCACACAATTATTTACTCTCTCGTCATCTGCTAATGATCTTTTCGGATTGTTGGATAAACTTGGAGACCTTTTGTCTAAGTACAATAGTCACCCTCAAAGGCCATAGAAGATGTACTAGTAACAATAAAAGGAGTATTAATCTCTGAAACCCTCTTAAATCATACATATGTTGAGCTTATTCAAATCACGCACCTGATCCTCCTTTTGATGACTAGTCTATGAAGAAGGTTTTTAAACTAATCAGAACATAAATGGGCTAGCCGATCATATAATAAGAGACTCCATATACTTGGGATTATGGCTAAGGTTAAGTCTTATCTTGTGATGTTAGATCTTGAATGTTATGCTTGTGTCTTGGATATTTTTCATTATCTTATTGCATCCATTAATGATTGTCATCCACCATCTATACTTTTCCACATAAAATTTATCTTCGAGTGGTCTTCTTGAAGAAGTTGATGACTTCCTAGTGGAATTTATGGTTTCAATTCTATCTCGTACACCACATGGTGCTTCAGTGAACATGTTTTGGAGGCATGTGCCCCGCAAGTCGGACTACTTACTCCAACTAATGAGGTCCCTCTAGTGGAGGAGAATGACAGTAACAATAGGCAACATGACCCACACGGTTACTTATCCCCTCATATATGTGGTGACATGGAATCAATTGAAGTTGATAATTCTATTGATATTGACCAAGATAAAAGATCACCATGGTCATACTCAGTTTTGGTGCAGAGAATTGCAACATGTGTCGGTGTCTATTGGAAAATTTGAGCACGTTGATTTATTCATCCCCAAAGAATTTTTAGTTGCCACGGAACTACATCCATTGCTACAATTGCTACTTGGAGAATTTGAAAGCATCATAGTTTTTTCATATATGCATTGGAGTAAAGGTGTTGTTTCTTTGTTGGGTTATCATGTTTCTATCACATTACAAAACTCGAGGACGAGTTTTTTCCAGGGAGAATGATGGAGATGAAGATAAAAGGAACAAAACCTAAAATAATGAGATTCGAGAATAATCTTGGATATGGAAAATTAGTGTATTTTAATGATATTTTTATGTTAATCTCGTATAGGATAATATATGGTATTGTAGAAGGGTCAAAATAAATATATTTAGTAGTAACTTATGGAGATTTAGTTTCCTAGTCATTAGGATAATACTAGGTTATATATATTTATATCCTTTTATTTGCTATATCTTATTAGTAGGTTTCCTAATGTTAGCTAATCTCTTAATTATATAAACCCCTTTATATAATTGGAGAATTTAGACTATGAATAAGAATTGATATTGAGATTTGAGTTTCTCTATGTGAGATTGATTGGTTCTGTGTGAGCTACCCCTTTCCGTAGGAATTGCTCTCAGAGCGTCATACCCTCATCCCTTTGTAGGAATTGCTCTCAGAGCGTCCTACATCACAAGCTCTTCAGAGTTCAATAAAACATAACAGAAAAAAAAAGAATATCAACTATAAAACAACGGTGCTAGCACAAACCAGTTCTACTTTGGTCCTGGCTGATCACTATTTCCAGAGGGCTGATCTCATGCAGACAATGCAGTTTGGTTAGCCGCAATTTTTCATTGCCTAGTGTTCTAATTTGATAATTTCCATTGTGAACAAGCTCTATCTCAAGTAATTATGTCTAGGATGAGGAATTCCAATGAGTTCCTCTCACGCATTTTTTATATCACCAACACCCCTCCCCTCCCCGCCCAAAAGAAAAACAAAATCAAAGTTTGCTCCCAGCATGGATCAAATTGAAAAGAATGAAACAAATTGAAATGGACAAACATTAAAGTCAATTTAGGAAATGTAACCCGAGAGCAGCACCTGATGTTGGCCCTGCCTAATTAGGGTCTAAAGAAACCAGACATAGGCAACCTCAACTTAAGCAGAGAGGTTGTATTGGATTTGGATAGGCCCACAAAAATCTTGGACAAAGTTTCATTGGGTTATAACATTTTAGAATTAAACTACTAAGAGGTTAGGAAGTAGAAAGATAATGATGATAAACGAAATATACTCACTGGCAGCAATGTTACTAAACAATAAGAAAGATGAAAGTAGTGCTATAGCAATCAAATCACCTAGACCAGAGTGGTTAAATACCAACACTCGAAACCTCAAGAAAAGCAACAAGATGTACATTATTAATTAACATCATGCCAATAGCTGAAACAAGAAAAGGTAATAGGACCTCGAAAAGGAAATTAAGTTACCCATGAGCATGTTCAATATTGTGAAACCTAGCGGCATCATGTCCTTTGCATTCCACAACCACAGCTTCTTCTCTTTTTGTCTGTCAAGTGGCAGGTCATTGAGGGGATTGAGAATCAATGAATAACATAAAGGCAAGAAATTCACATGACATAATGAAAGGCCAGTGTCACAGCCATTACATTGAAATCAATAATATTGAGCTTGATCAAGCGGTAATCTTCACCTCTGCTGCATTCCCTTTCACATGCCAGCTCTTGAGCAGAATAACGCAACACCACAAAATCAGAGCAGTATTTTTGGATTCATTACTGTGGTATGAGACAAGAAAATTAAGGAAATAGAAAAAGTTACAAGAAGTTAAAGCATTTACTATTTGATTACACCTGACTAAAACACATATATGATATATATCAGTTAATCTAAACAATAATTGGCTTCTCACTTTCAAGTGCAAATGTTTGATATGGATACCTGTTCAAGTGTAGCAATTGTTTGTTTTCCAGGTGATTTTTAGTTTTTATTGTAATTTAAAGTAATCAATTGTCATACCCATGTCCAATATCTTGTGTCTGACATGGAAACCGGAGAAAACCAACTATAGCATGGGGTACAATGGAGAGTGGTCATAAGTATGCTGTCCAAACCCATTATTAAATTGGAGAAAGGCTGGTCTGTTCAGTGTTTAGCTGTACATTTGACAGATGCTGACAATTGCAGGAGCCCAATACTCCAGCACAAAAGTAGAAGTCAGATTAGTGAGACATTTTGCCCTCATCCACCATCATCTAAAGTTGAAGATTACAATAGACTTTTAAGTTGCCAGGAAAGTCCTAAATGATCAGGGTAAAATGAAGAGTTCAGGTAACAATGACAGTGGTAGTGTTGGAATATTCAGAAATATTCACAAATGAACACAATATACAGATAGCAAAAATGCTGCTCGTACTGTAGGAACCAGACATGTGAGTTAGGACATCTGTGTCAATACAAATGTATTGCTCATTCTGATCCAGGTTTGCATTTATACTTGTCTTGTCAAAAAATCATGAATATGCCAAAAGCATTGTAGAATAACACACAGTAGCGTTGTTAGCAATCAAGAACACAAAAAAGGAACACAAGCTATCAGAAAGATGCCTTATAGTGGGCGAACAGGTATTTCATAACCTCAAATTTCTTAGTATCTTCCTTAGAAACTCAAGATAAAGATTTTAAAAAGCTGATATCAACAGAAAACACATAGCAAGATCCTTTAGTTCAATTTCAGCAAATATTTCTCTTTGTGCATATCATGGATTGTTTAGCACACAAGATTGCATCTCACATATTGAAAATCAAGCCAACAAACTGAACAAGGGACATCCTTCAAGGAAATCAGGCAAGGAAACTGAAGTTTTTCAAAAGTTGAAAAAGCCAAGCGGGAAATATGCCCTCAACTAGAACAATGACCGACACGCGAATAAAAGGATCAGCCCAATGGCATGCTTTTTTTTATACCATATGCATGGGGATACCTTTTTCAAAACGAGCATTTAATATTTATGACTCTTTAATTTTTCTCTATGATGAATTCTTGATACTGATTTGATGGTCATATTTTACAAATTTCTAATACTCCTTTTTCAAAACGAAAGTCCCCTCTAGGTAATGAAAATTTATAAGGAGTTGTTCGGTTCATCCATTTTTTGATCTTGGTATGGGGATGGAATCATTGATCCCATACTTGACGTATGGTTCGTGTGTTTTTAGTGGGAATCACATTCTTGAGAATCACTCAAACCTTCAGGTATGGGACTGAGTAAACCTCTCCCTTTCCCCGGATTTATGTAAACGCATAGCCCTGGAATCAAATTTATCATTTATGGGTTGAACCAAACAAGTAATGTTATAAATCAAAAATCATTTCCATACCCCTTAAGAGGCATCATTTAATACACTATTCTATTCATTTTGTAACTTCCACAAAAGCAAAAATGGATCTTTTTGGTCAGATAGAGTATGACGCGTGTGTGTGTGTGTGTGTGTGTGTGTGTGTAGAGAGAGAGAGAGAGAGAGAGACCAGTGCCGTGAAGGCCATAGCAGGTGGAATGAGGAAGACGGATGAAGTGTCCAGAAATGGACCCGCATGGCAACAGTGCTATTGACGCCACACCCACCATCTCCTTCAAACTTCTCTGCTTCGAATCTTCTTCTACTGCTGAAAACACCAAACCCCCAAATCAAAAATCATCGACCCACAGAGAAGAAGGCCAGGAAAAGCATTTCTTCCAAATACTTCCTAGTAATCATAAAACACCAATTTCTGATTTCATTCATTTGGGTTTTGGGAAAGTGGGGTGCAAGAGCCACAGAGAAGGAATTTGTTGCTTACCCATAATCTTCTTCTCAGGTTCGCTTTTTCAAACGTAGAATTACTTTTGATGATTCATAAGTAGGCGCTATTTTCTTCTGGAAACAACTTTGCATACATCAACTGCGGAAGGGGAAACTCCCATTTTGGCAACTGAGAGAGCGGCTAATCAATTTTGTGTATTGTAATTAAAATGTCTCTCTACGAGTCAATTTTTAAAGCGGTATGCACTACACTAAATGCTAAGAACTCGTAAGAACACTGACGGCTTGTTTGATATGTTGGATGAAAATTTATAATTTTGGGAGTGAAAATTTATTTTTAAAAATAAAAATTAATTAATATATTTTCACCAACGTTGTTTGGTGTGTGAGAGTTTAAAGTGAGGATATGATCAGGATAACTTAATATTACTACTAAATAGTTATAAATGTATTCTAATTCAAAACGTCCACTTTTTCCGTAAATAGTTATAAATGTATTCTAATTCAAAACGTCCACTTTTTCCATAGGAATAACTTTTGATAATAAAGGACTTCTATTTTCGTTTCCTTTGCCTAATTTTCTATAAATTAAATATGGAAAATATATTACCTCAACTCGTATTTTCATTCTCATTCATCTATTACCACATACAAAATATGCAGTAAGGAACTTGAAAGGATGGAAAAAACGATACATAATTATAAAAAAGTTGTGTAAATTAGTAAAAGAACGGTCTGTGGTAAGAGTAACAATTAGTTTTTTTTTTTTTTGAAAAAGAGTAACAATTAGTTATAAAAAACATTAAAATGTGTATTACTAAATAATTTTTTTTTCATCTATAAGATTATGGTAGACTTGTCTCTATGATACTGCAATAAAACTATTGATACTGTAAGTTGAAAACTTAAAATATTTTGTAAGTCTCTCTAACGTAAATCTAAAACTCAATAGCACAACACAAGTGGCAATTTTATAGCAAAAATGTGTTGATGAGAATAAGAAATTATATTGAGGCATGTTTGAAGTTACATATGAAATGCTCATAAAAAAACATAAATAAAAATGAATATAACAAATACAAAAGAACATAAGTAAATAGAAACGAACATAAATAAACATAAATAAGTTGTTAAATAAGAAATGAACATAAACAAATGAACATAAAAGAACATAAATAAAAGAACATAAACGAACATAAAACATAAATATATTATGTTTTTCATGTAATTTAAGTTGTTTGTCTTAATCCAACTAATTAAAAAATGGACATAAATTAAAGAAAAATATGTTGTACCAAAATATACCTTGTTCAAGTGTCAAGTTGTTTAATAATGTACTAAAGCCTTTATGTGAGTACAGTTATAATTGCACTTTAGCAGTTAGTATACCAAAAAAATTGCTAAACTAAATTTATGTGTTCCTTTAGTTATTTTTAAAAATATTGTATTTTCTTTTATCATTAAACAACGAGATAGATTAGATCATCAAAATATATATCTCACAACTTAACTATCTACTTATAAAATTAAAAAGTATATTACTTTTTATACATTTTAGTAGTAATAGTTAAGTGAAATTAAAAAACAAACACAATTATCATATGGATGATGAAGACCAAGATGAACATGATGATGATACTTCTTGAATTTTGCTGGCAAGCATTGCAGTGCCTCATGGACAACAAACATCAAAGTTGTGGGAACAAACTTCAATTTTTGCATTGTCTTAGACTTATATAGGCTCATTTCTCTCTTTAGCACCTCCCAACGACCCCACCCCCCAAAAATCTTGTTTATCTTTGTCTCAGTACCCGCGGCTCTGTCATTTCATTTCATATCCCCCCCGGCTCTCTCCCATTCACTCTCTCTATCTCTCTCTCTTTCTCTCTCCATACAAACTTCGGCTGCCAAGTGCTTCACTGTTTCAGCCTGAAAATTATGTTCAAGTTCTGAAGGTTAGTATTACACCAGGTAATACAGCCCTTATTGTTCCTGGGTAAAGTTTAATTTTCTTCTTTTCTTGTGTAATAGCTGCCATGGCCGAGGTCTTGACGAACTCGCGCGCAAATATGGTAAACTCAAATGGGTTCTCTTGCTATCGGTACTCAAGTTATTGGAACAGTGGAATTAAACACTCCATGTGTTTGAAATTGGGTTCTCTTAAAACTAGAAAGAAAACTAAATTTTATGGAATTAATGCTGGAATTGCATACTCCGATAGTGCTTTGAGAGGTCAAAGGACAAGATTATGTCACATTAGATTGCTTAATAGGTCCCCAAAAATGTGGAAATTGGACGATTTTAGGGTCATGGTTGCTAGTATTGAACATGGGTTAGTCTGTGAACAAAGGGCGATTCCATCAATTGGGGTAGAAGAAGAAGAAGAAGATGATGATGATGATGGGGAGGAGATGGAGCAACCCTTGTGGGGAAAAGCGTCATTAGCCCGAGGCGCTGATTCTAATGTTGGAAGTTCTGCTTCTCCTTCTATGGTTTCCAAATGGGATGAGACTAGGCTATACTATCTAGAGGAAACGGATGAAGAGGCATTGTCAAAAAGGATTCTGGCCTTGAGCCGAACCAACAAACGGGCAAGTGCATTGGCATTGTTTAGGTCCATGAAATTTTCTGGATTACGGCCTAATTTACATGCTTGTAATTCTATATTGTCTTGTCTCTCGAGGAATGGTATGCTTGATGAGCTACTCAAAGTCTTTGAATTCATGAAGCACAACAACATTATTTCAGGGCATTCATGTAGTTTAGTGTTAAAAGCGTTGGCATCTTGTCGTGGTAGTGATGTGGCATTGCAAATCTTTTCAGAATGGCAAAAGGATAGTGAAATGAGGCAGGTTTTTGATGTGGTTGTGTATAATACTATGATTTCGATTAGTGGAAAGGCGAATAATTGGGTTCAGATGAGGAGTATTTGGAAATCTATGAAGGAAAGCGAGAATATTGGGACAACAGTTACTTATCGTGTACTAATTTGTACTTTTGTCCGCTGTGGGAAGTATGAGATGGCTATTGATGCCTATTGTGAGATGCTTCAGAATGGAGTAAAACCGGGCTATGATGCGATGCAGGCTGTCATTGGTGCTTACGTGAAAGAGGAGCAGTGGAATTCAGCCCTAAGTGTGTTCCACTATATGTTGAAGTGTGGTCTGAAGCCAAATATAATTGCCTGCAATTCGTTGATCAACTCACTTGGTAAAGCGAGGAAGGTAAAAGAAGCATTTAAGGTTTATAAACTTATAAGATCCTTGGGACATGAACCTGATTCATACACCTGGAATGCTTTGCTTGGTGCTTTTACAGGGCCAACCAATATGTCAGTGCTCTTCAGCTCTTTGATAGCATACAGAGGGATTTTGGTTTTGAACCAAACTTACATTTGTACAACACCGCACTAATGTGTTGCCAAAGGCTTGCATTTTGGGACAAAGCTCTCCAGTTGTTGTGGAAAATGGAAAAGTCTGGCATACCAATTTCTACTGCATCATATAATATTGTTATTAGTGCTTGTGAGGTTGCTAGAAAGCCAAAAGTTGCTTTGCAAGTTTATGAACACATGGTTTACAAAAATTGCACACCTGATACATTCACTCATTTATCACTTATAAGAAGCTGCATTTGGGGAGATTTGTGGAATGAAGTGGATGACATCCTGGATGTAAGTACCAGTTTATGTGAATAATTTTTCTCTCTATATGTTCAGCAGGCTGTATATAGTCTTTAAAACATAGTGTTCCTTCTCCTGCTCACATATCTCATCTCCAATTAATTCATCTAGTTCAATGAAGAAAATTTAATGTTTTGGAGTGTTTAGACAATGTTAGCATATTGAACCTGATATAGTATATGCCTCATTCCTTGTGCATATGGTGTACCCTATGTCTTAAGTAGGAAAACCCATGTTAAATATTCAGATCCTTTCATCTATTAAGCTCTGAAAAATTTCTACAATGCTACTTTTTCTGAAGTATTCCTCTTGTGTGTGTGAATCCTACTTTTTCTACAATGCTCTGAAAATTTTTAAATACCATTTTTGTCGGCAGGGGTCAACTCCTGATGTTTCTCTGTACAATGCTGCTATTCATGGACTCTGCCTAAAAGGAAAATATGAATCAGCCAAGAAGCTATACTTGAAAATGCGCGACATTGGCCTTGTACCAGATGGTAAGACAAGAGCATTGATGCTTCAATATATGCAAAAGAGTTCAACTTGAGGCTAGTGAGTCAAGATAGCTGCTGGTTTTCTAGTAACGTCAGAGACCAACTGAGGCATTGTAAATCAGATGTGGCCCATGCAAAAATGTTTTTGCTAATCTTTGCCTCCAGAATGTGACATGATTACATATAGAAAGCGGTTACCTGCGAGCCATGAAGATTATCCAGATCAACTAAAGGGATTGTTAGGTATGCATTCTATTCATTAAATTTTTAATCATATCATGAAGATTATAAATGCTGAACAGATATGGTCAATGGACAATGAGTTGTGCTGGTTGAGAAAATGTTTTCATTGTTAGCTTTCTTTACTCCATAATGTTCAGAATATGCTACTCCCTCCCTCCCATTAAAATTTGTCAAGCTTGGAGGACAAACCATTTTTACTGAGATGTCATTTAGTGCTCTTTTACTTTTATAAATAAGTGCATTACTTCCCTTTGTTGTTGCATTGCCCCTTTGCTAGAGCTTCGTGTGAGTTAGTCTTTAGTTGTTTAGGAGTCTCTTGGGTTATTTCAAGCTCTATTAGGAGCCATCTTGTGGCTTGGGAAGGCTACTTTGGAAGAAAAGCTAAAGAGGAGAGTCTTGCTTATCCCACATGTCATTTTTTTGGAGCATTTGGTGTGAGAGAAATAGGAGAGTCTTCAAGGGAGCGGAGACATCTCTTCATCGCTTTAAGGGTAAGATTATCAAGACTCTGTAGTTTTGGGATAGTGGCTATTTTTTCCAATCTTCTTTTGATTTTGTAGATTTTGTGGATTTTGTGGATAGTCTACATTTTGGTTGTATATAGTCCTTTTGTAGGATGCTTGCTTTGCATCCATACATTTGATTTAATATATTATTCTGTTTCCTTATCAAAAATAAAAGTAAAAAATTAATCAGCATTTCTGGGACATTGACGAAAGGAAAATTCATTGAGTTTTGCAGGAACAAACAGAATGTCTTTGTGGACTATTTATGTTATGTTTTCTGAGACTGTTTTTTATGTCTTCTGGGACTATTTTATTGATGCAATGCTGGATATCTTGGTATCTGCCTGCTTTTATTTTTAAGAATGTCCTCATTGCAGGTCAAACATTAGCTGAGAGATATACTGAATTTAAGAGACATTCCACTCAAACACAAAGATCAGCCTTGATGGATAGGTCACCAGATTAGCTGAGCGAATACGAGTTTAGGAGACTTTGTGCTTGAAACAACAATGATTGGACATGATGGGTAGGTTTGCAGAAGGTTCTACCAAGTGGCAAAATTGAGAACGACAGATTATATCTCCTGATCTTCGTCATCAGAAATATCTAGTTGCTCAGAGAAAGCAATTGCTGGCCTTAATTGTTGTTGGAAGGTGTCCATTTAAGTGTAATTGCGTAAATACTTTACTGCTCATGCTGATATTCTGTTTTTGCTTTGAGCGTTTCTGTACAAATTTTTGCCAAACGATTAGTGTGTGTAAGCATATCCCCTTCTGTGAAAAAAGTTAAATGCATACCCAATTATTGAAACCGAGTGGAGTATCAAGTCCTCAATTCTTCCTTGGATGAATAGAGAGTTGAAAGATTGCCTTAGTACACTTCAAATGTAGATTTATGGATAGCAGAAGGTAGGATGATCACTCTTAACTATTCCTGGTTAACAATGTAAATTGGTCTGACCTGTTTTGTTTGGAGTCTTAACCACTCGATGATTTTTGTGGCTTACTTAAGCATATATGGGATTTTAATCCATTTGCACCATAAGCTTCTCAAGTATATACACTCAATATTAATTAGACAACTTGCACAAAATTCATTTTCAATTTGGTCAGTGAAAAGTTCCCTTATTTAAATTAGGTAGTTAACACTAAATTATTATCATAGCAACGACTTTTGACATAAAACATTAAAACTACTACAATAATTTCTCAAATTTCTACCTCAAATTAAAAGGAGAATTCAGATTTTCTCGTGCATCCCTCCTCTGTACCTTGGATACCCTTTTTTCCCCTTTTTTGGGGGGAGGGAGGGGGTGGATTAGCCCTGGAATAATACATGATAATAGATCAACCTCCCTTAACAAAAGCACATTATGTTCTTGGCCAAAATAACCCCTGCTGCAGGAGAACGAAAATTTGCTATTGAAAAAAAAAACATAGCATAAAATGTTTAAAACCTAAACATGATTGCTATTTCTGCTCAACTTATTGACATGTTACTCTGATGCAATCTTGGCCTTTTCAATCAGCCATATACCATATACGCAAAGATCTTGATTCTGTATAAATGAACCGTATGAAGAAACTATAATTTACATAAAGAGTACAAAATTTGTAGAAATACTGAAAAAAACTATTATACCAGCAGGAACTATAAACCCAGAAAATTTAGCACAAAACTATATCACGAGCTTGTCAGTAACATGGATTCTCCTCAAATGATGTTTGTTTACACTTGAGAAACAGCTTCCTGAGACTCCGCACCTGAGGAGTCTGAACCTGGCTCGAGTTTTCTGAAAACCAACTTCTGTTGGGGAAGCTGGCCATTTGAAAATGCAGTGACCTCTGTATCAATAAGAATGGTGTCTTCTTCCTTGAATTCCCTCTCAATATACCTTTAGCAATCTCATTCTCAACGTGCTGTTGTATTACTCTCTTGACTGGCCTAGCACCATAGTTGGGATCATACCCCAGGCTCCCTAAAAGCTGAATTGCAGCATCTGTTACCTGAATCTTCATCTTCCGGTCTGCAATCCTTGATTGGACCCGCTCCAGCTGGACAACAATAACAGAAAATGAGTTTAGCATCTTTTCCCACTCTTTTTCCAATCATTTTAAGTACACTAACAAAATGGACAGCAAACGTAAACTAACATAATGTGGTGCAACTAAATGGAAAATATTACTATAAAAATAGGGGGATCTTAGTGATACAAATTAAAATGGACCAATTAAAACGATGGTGTACTTTTTGTCAGTATAAACATATCATCTCTTCTTTGGATGGGGAGTGTGTTCGGGGTTATTTTCTTTGAGAAGGGGGATTTCAGCCAACGATCTCTTGCAATAACTACATTGTGCAATCAAGTGGCTAATGACTACAGCCAACACCCTATATCCCAGAATCTTGCCATAGGCAAGTTTCCTTTTTTTTGGGGGGCTAAAAAATGTATGCACCTGTTACTTGTACACCTTTATTGTAGACAGATTGTTCCTCACTTTTCAAAAAGGTGTTTAACACCTTTTAGTACTACGCAACAAAAGAAGTGGAGCAAGAATTTACAGTTCTATTTTGAGTCCATTACATCTACATCTTAACTATAGCTCAAAGCCAGAAAAGCTGTCAAACAAACTTTTTCAGCTGTCTAAAAGCGGACGAGAACCATCATTCCTTGAATGAAATAGAATTTCAATTTAACAGACGATGACTACCTCAAAAATATTACCGAGTCTAGTTATGCAAGACATCAGATATTGATATATAACATCACAACATGACAAACATAACATCTATACATGATATATAGGCAGCTTATCAGCTCCCTAGACATTCACCATTTTGCACCGCCTCTGTTATAAGTTGCTACAGTACTAAAAACATTTCAATCTCAGCTTAAGCTCAGACCGGTTTATTGTATCATATCATCTGACTGACCAGATGCAGTATTGACATTTAACCCAAGCCAACCAACGACCTAAGCAGTTTCCCTATCACCTCAGTTCCTGTATAGTTTTCCTTCCTTTAATTTTTTTAAATAATAATAACACTCTAGTGTTCATGAAAGGTGTATTGAGATTTCCTTTTAGAGGGCTCAAAAATACCCAGGTGGGCAGGAAGTTGTTTTGTATGTGCCTGCGTTTTTTTTTTTTTTTTTTTGGGGGGTGGGTGGGGAGGTAAATTGGAAGCTGATTTTCATGGGGCCGCTTCTTCAATTCTACATTTTACTTATCTACAAGAAGGCCACTTAATGTAGATTTCTTAGCTAGGTGTCATCAGACTCTAAAGAGGTCAAGTTATACATAGACTTGCCCCAGGTAAAGTGAGGCAGATATATTGCAGAAGTTATTAAGATTACATATGCAAACAATCCTATGTGCACCTATGAGTTTATGAGACACATTGCGATGAGCCAGTTAGACACATACGTCCAAGGCCACAGTCTTAATCTGCCATGTACATGGAATAAATTTTCTAAAAGATCCAGAATAACCCTCATAAGAAAAGGTGACAATGTTAATCCAAAGCAGAAATTCATGCAACATACCACTGCAATTTGAAAATAATGTAGGAGGCACTACATTCAGCATTTTGTATATTTGAAATTTAGGAGAGTCATGTCAAGTAGCAGAACAAGCCCATAACGTTCTGGAAAAGCTTTAAGGTACCCTTCCCCCCACCACACAAAAAAAAGGCCCTTCTCTGTCCCTATGGTCATGTAAACCTAAAGCAACTAAAAATGTAAGACAACGAATCCAGACGTACCTGCAATTGGACAATGCTGCTAATCTGATCACGGTCAAGGGGCTGGAAGACTATGTATTCATCTACTCTATTCATGAACTCAGGACGGAATATCGATCTAGCTGCATCCATAACTCTTTGTTTTATAATTTCATAAGTAACCTCCTTTGATGATCCCTCATCATCAGCATTCAGGATATACTGCGAACCCACGTTTGAAGTCATGATGATTACAGTATTAGTGAAGCTCACTGTCCGCCCTTGCGAATCTGTCACCCTACCATCGTCAAGAATCTGAAGGAATACATTGAAAACATCAGCATGAGCCTTCTCTATCTCATCAAATAGGATAACTGCATATGGTCTCCTTCGAACTATCTCTGTCAGTTGGCCACCTTCCTCATAGCCCACGTAACCAGGTGGGGCACCTATGAGTCTAGATACAGCATGTTTTTCCATGTATTCACTCATATCAATTCGCACAAGGGCCTCCTCGGTGTTGAATAAATACGAGGCAAGTGCCTTGGCTAGCTCAGTCTTTCCCACACCTGTGGGACCCATGAACATGAAACTCGCAATTGGGCGGTGTGGATCTGAAAGTCCAGCTCTAGAACGCTGAATGGCCTCAGCTACAGCTTTTACAGCAGGATCTTGACCCACAACACGTTTATGTAGTTCTTCTTCTAAATGTAATAGCTTCTCTCTCTCTGATTGTTGTAGCTTAGAAACAGGAATTCCAGTCCATTTGCTGACTATTTCAGCAATATCATTCCCAGTTACTTCTTCACGCAGCATCGACTTTCCAGATTTTATATACTCATCCAACTCTTTTTCTGCACTCTCTAGTTGCCGTTGCAGAGAGTTGAGGCTGCCATATTTAAGTTCAGCAGCACGATTAAGATCATACTCTCGCTCAGCTTGCTGGATCTCAATATTTACCCTGTCAATCTGGATATCAACAAAGCAAGTGAGTCTGCATACTGGATATAGGATATCAATATTCATTATGACAATGAAAATAAAAAGGTTAGCAAAACAATTGTAAAATCACAATCATCACTCTAATTATCTACTGTCGCCAAGCACGTATATCCTACCAACACATTATCAGTAATGAAACTTTTCTCATGTACAAGATTCTTATACCTCTTCTTTAATTGACTGTATACGTGTCATCACAGTTTTCTCATGTTCCCATTGCTCAGTCAATTCAGCTTGCTTTTCTTTTAACAGAGAAAGCTCTGCATCAAGTCGATTTAACCTCTCTTTTGAGGCCTTGTCATTGTCATTCACAAGAGAGAGCCTTTCCATCTCAAGCTTCAATACAGAGCGGTTTATCTCATCAAGGGCGGTAGGTTTTGATGTGATCTCCATCTTTAGTTTTGCAGCTGCTTCATCAACTAAGTCGATAGCTGCAGCACAAACCAGCATTTCAGTAAGAACAGTCGTCACAAGTACAGAAATAGTTCACTACTTCCCAAAGCCACAGGCATACAAGTGCTTGTAATTATACTATGCTTCCAAGACCAAGTTTGAACAAAACAACACACATACCATCAGTAATTTTGTGACTGAAGTTCAAAAGCCTCATTAGTTCCTAGACCTGAATTATGCAGACACATCTTCCTATCAGTCATGCTGTTCTCATGTTGCAGTCCTAAAAACCTCCATTTACACCGTCCAAAGATTTTCACTATAATTTATCTATTGTTATGTCTTGCATCATTATGTTATTTTCCCTATGTAAAACTATGTTTTCATGCATCTAAGTTGTGTCATATTATGCTCTTCAATAGTTTGTGGCGAGTTACAAATTCTAAAAAATTTTGCAGTATCCTTAGTATCCCTCTGTTCAACCATGACAATACCTTCTAAACAGCTAACACAGGCCCCTCCCCCCAAAAAAAAATACCCCTAAAAAAACCAGCATAGTGCCGTAAAATCTCATGTATGCTCCAGGAATAAAATCCAATTTGCAAACATTGCATGTTTTACCTTTATCAGGCAGAAAACGTCCGCTAATATAGCGATCTGACAGTACTGCAGCCTCTACAAGGGCACTGTCAGAAATCCTAACTCCATGATGCAACTCATATCTCTCACGGAGCCCACGCAATATTGAGATGGTGTCTTCCACACTTGGTTGGTCAACATAAACCTGCTGAAAACGTCGTTCTAATGCCGGATCTTTCTCAATATATTTACGATATTCATCGAGTGTGGTAGCACCAATGCATCGCAACTCTCCACGACCTAGCATAGGCTTCAACAGATTGCCAGCATCCATTGCTCCATTTGTGGCACCTAAAGAGAAATAATACAATGATTCACTCACATTTCATTTGCATTTCTATATCACTCAAGTGAAAGGTTGAACAAATAATATAACAAACAACAACCAGGATATGAGAATCTTCGACAAGAATAAAAAACAAATTAGCCAATTCCACATCGGATAACTACACATATTAGTAGTATGTATGTGCATTATATAGATTAAAGGAGCACTTGGGCATGAATGCACTTAATTAGATTGCTTTGAAGAGAATGGCCATTCCAAGTACTAGGAAAGAAACAAAATACCTGCTCCTACAACAGTGTGAATCTCATCTATAAAAAGGATAGTCTGTCCCTCAGCCTCAGTCACTTCCTTTAGTACGGCCTTCAAACGATCCTCAAATTCACCCCGATATTTAGCTCCAGCGATAAGCGCTCCCATGTCAAGGGATATCAACTGGAAAACAAAAGTTAAATTTGTTGGCTAGAATGTTTCTACAGATAACAATCTAAACTGTCCCAAATCCCGATGCCTCCCCTTATGACATTCTCATTCACAAATGCAGTAAGATGAAATGGGAATGACATGCCAGGAAAGGTACAAATAAAACCAGAGGAAGGGATGTTAAATGAAGAATGTGGAGGAGAGGTGGCAAAAGGGCTACCTTACGATCCATCAAAGCTTGAGGCACATCCCCTTCAACAATCCTCTGAGCAAGCCTGGAACAAAACAACAACTGTAAGGTAAATAACACCTTAATCAGGAAAATGAACATGCCATGTGCCAAACTGAAAACTCCAAAGCTCTGGAACACGAGGTCAACTAATGCTGCCCTTTCAGAATATGTTTCTTTTTACCCCAGCGAGGCCTAGCCTCATTTAGACCTACAGAAGCATGATCAAGCAGCACACTTGCAAGAGCGGAGAGCAGGTAAGGAAGCCCTTGCCAGCGGTGGGGTTCAAACCTCTGTTTTTCCACCTGAATGGCAAGTACTCCACCACTTGCCTAAGGGCATCAACTCAAACTCTCCCGACACATAAATGAACTGAAATGAAATGAAAGAATTCCTTCAATTCCTTCTAAAAGAAGAGAAGGAAAAGGGTAGCATCACAGCATAGCACAGGCGGGCAAAACAAACTTATTACTGCCCACCACTCCCTATATTAGTGAATAACAACTGGTTGGGTCTTAAAAAAGATGTGGAAACATTATAGGTAAGTACACGGCCTAAACTGCAATGCTAGTCATGAATCCAGTATAACCTATAAACTACGAAAATGACAATCAGATAATAAGATGAATATTTAAATCAATAGAAACTTAGGCATGTTGGGACACTGCAACATAATGCCCTATTACTTGCAGACCGGTAGAGATTACTCACCCTTCAGCAATTGCCGTTTTACCCACACCAGGTTCACCAATCAAAACAGGATTGTTTTTTGTTCTTCTCGACAGAATCTGGATGCATCTCCGTATCTCATCATCTCTTCCTATCACAGGATCAAGCTTTCCTTCTCTTGCCATGGCAGTCAAATCTTTCCCATATTTCTCCAGTGCTTCATATTTCCCTTCAGGGTCTGTGACAAAAGCCAGGAAAAACAGTTCATATGCTCCTTGAAAAAGCATTATGCCAGGCAAACCACCCGTAATACCACAAATTATGTCCACTAAAATACACCCACATCAGACTCTGAACTTAACAGATAGGCGTTCAGGGGGCATGAGAGCAGATGACTGCATTCTTCTGTCTAACAATAAACAAAAAAGGGAATCCACGTATGAAGCCAATCGAAAGAGCTTTTAGAAGTTCCATACGCAAATACCCTTACTGGATAACTAGGGGCCATTTCCAAGAGACCAAATGACAATTTACATGGCAGTATTTGGATATTACCAGACACAAGTGCACCCATGCAACCAACAAAGTCTTTATAACCACCTTAGTCCAATCTCTCTTTTAAGTCTTCTTGCTCTTCACTTCAAAAGCCCTAATTAAGTAATTCATATAGTTTAGACAATCAATTTGCTAAACAGCAAGCTCTCACCTATCTCCACAACTCCTAGCAATATTTTCACTGGTGGATTATAAAACACAAGGTACACAAGACAGTCATTAAGAGTCTTTGTCATTGTGTTCAATAAACTAGAAAATTCTTTAAAATGTTAACCATATTAACCTCTAAAAAAGACAACTTTTTGAATCAGTAATAAAAATTGTATTAACAAGAAATCAACATGATGTCATCCATGTACAAAAGGGGCAACAACACATTCATCATGCCCTAAAGCTCCCATGGGTAATCTTATGCACGTTCCAAAAGAAGTCAACTCTACAATATTCTCTTGAAATCTTGATAGGACATAGCCTTGCCCTCAAAAGTGCAACACTTGCCATCCAAGTTCACAAGATACCTAATGAAATCAAGCTCCAAGAGTCCAAGTCTTCTTTAACCTCCTTCTCCAAGTCATCACACTGCTATTAGTTGATTGCACCCAACTAAACCCATCAAAAGAGAATGACAAATGCCAAAGTGAGGAACCCTCCCGACAAGGAAGGGCTTGACCAATTCTTCCTCAACGCATGTCGGACACCTACTTGCCTAAGACGATTGTGTGTTTCTCAAGGAGACAATTTTTCCCCGTATAATAGATGGCAAAGACCTAGAAAACAAATGAACTCACACTCCTAGTTCCCCAAGGCGGAGAGGAAATCGTAGATGACAGTCTTGTATAGCACTCATAGATACAAAAAAAGCCCCTATACACATAAATACAACGATTACAGACCTATTAAACAAAACATGCATCAGGGAGATGAGCGAAGGAATCTTCTGGTTCTGGAATAATAATGGAAGAGATTTTAGTCCTTGTTTCTAATTTGCATCAGTTTTATTCCCTCTTGTCAGCTAAATCGTTCTATCAGTAACTGAATACATCTCTTGACTATCTTCATATCTCAATTGATACATCCCATCATCCTCTAAATATGCATTCTGTTTTATCAATTAACCATACTTCTCATTCAATCAAAAGGCACAATGCTCACCTTGGTCGATCACTGATTGACGTCCTCTTACAGCCTGGATTGCGGATCGCAACATCTTTTCAGAAAGTCGGAAGTCACCGAACAACTGTTTTCCAAATCTCTTGTCCTGCGCAAAAGCCAGAACCAAATGCTCCACTGACACAAATGAGTCGCCATATTCTTTCTTGAAATCCCTGGCTCGCTGAATCAAGGCCTCCAGGTCTCGGCCCAACATCGAACCGGCAGATTCACCCAGAACCTGGTAGAATATGAAAGAGATGAAGACAACTATCCTAGTAAGGAAATATTCCCAAAATAAAGGAATCATAAAAGATGCCTCCAAACTGACAAGTCTGGATGCTACTCCATGGACACAAAACCCTGTTTGTTCTTGAAAATGACAAAGCATGCTATTTCTGTTGATTTACATTTTGCATATCAAATTCATCACAAATGTGAAAAATAAATGACACAGCCTAAGCTAGCTTGGATTTATTCATCAATAGCATGCAGTAGGTTGGAGAACATATCAATAAAAAGCAATGAGAATACATATGCAAAGGACTCAAACAGACCTTTGGCTGTCGCTGTATAAACTTTTCAGTTGCTTCAAGCAACCGGGTGTTGTCTACTCCAGCCTTGGAGAAAATACGGCGAGCAAGTCCATTCTTTTGCTCAAGTAAAGCCTTCATTAAATGCTCTGTTTCTACGATCTGGTGTTTATTCTCTTTTGCCACCTCTGGCGAAGAAACAATTGCTTGCCATGCCATTTCAGTGAATTCTTGCTGAGTAATCTGAAATAGCAATACCCACTCGATTATCGGATGAACTTCTCCAATCAAAAAGTATTCAACTGGAACAAGGATTAACGAAACAAATTCCACCCCCCCAAAAAAACAAAGGAGAAAATCCCTCTGTCCCATTTGTATCATAAAATTTTTGGATATATGAAAATAGGCATTAGATGTCATTGCTTCTTAGTTAGCGGCTGAAAACATCCAAACATAGAAACCGCTATCAAGTAATTGAAAATTTAACTTCATCGCTATTACAAGTACAAACAAAATGTTACTTATGACAATACATTACGGGCAAGAAGTAAGGATCACTGCTCAAACAGTTCCTGGTTTTGCGGGCTAGTCTTTTCATCTGTAGAGGACAGATCGTCTCTTACTTAACCACAATTTTTTCCCATTTTCTTTTTTTCACGTGTTCATGGGCTTGGGGGGTGTAACTTCCTTTGACATGGATCAACAGCTAAATACTGCACAGAGAACTGAAAAATACCAGTCGCAAGCTTGCAGACCAATATAATTAATGGAAGATGCCACACATTTAGAACAGATGTCATTCAATAAGAAAGCCACGTGAAGACAAGGCTGGTTGCTAAAACAATAACCCATTTCCTATATATGGCATTTCTTTGCCTCCCAAATCAACTCATATCCCTACTTAGAACAATCATTTAGAACAAACATCCATGTAAGAATTAAAAAGATAAATACTACCTCAATTGTCACTTACCATACAGAGACCAGAGTATCATTGATCATTCTCACACAGTTTCAGCTAATAAATACAGTAAGTGAATCCATTTTGTAAGAATTTAACCAAAGGAAGTCCTGGTGAAATTAATTTGTTTCTCAATGTCATTAATTCCCGTTCTTCAGGAACCCTAAGAAACACAAAAGCTATACCCATGCACAAATAAGAGGCATATGTCGAGGCTACTCATATCAAAAACCAGTTCATCAAAAGTTTTGGTAAAGAGTTATAACCTTAAGCAAATCGTATTTATCCATTAGTTGGGACATATAGATAGGGAAAAGGGATGAGTTGATGAAAAGATTGTAATATTTAGAAAAAAATATATAAGAGAAGGAGGAAGTACGAGGGTCTGAAATCCCACGTGATTTTCCTGATAAATTCTTCCACAAGAGGCAGAATAAGATACACAGGGTTATAAACCTTCCTCCTACCCTCCCTTTTTCTTATTTTATCTCTCCTAGAAGGACACATTACTGCTCTCTCCAACTATCTATGACTTCTATGCTTACCACTTAGTTCCGTCCAAAGGATAATATTAGATAGGATTCAAACATCTTGATTAGCGAATTTCAACTGGCACTGTAATATGCAAAAATGAAATTAGTTCCACCAAGGACATAGCTAAATGAAATGTTCCAATTCTTCAAGGTGAATATGAATGCTCTAAGGCCTTTCAAACAAAGGAAGAGCATAAGATAGAACCTTCTACCCTCTATTCCTCTTTTTCCAAGAACCGAGGATAGAAAGAGGATGCCGATTATTATCAGATCATTAGAAGATAGCTATTTTTATGCAATCCCAATTTACTCAACCAAACAATCTCCCACTCCGCAAGACTGAAATTTTGAATTAAACCCATTTATCAACAATCAAACACAGAGTGACCCACGACACCGGATGACTAAATAACATATTCAACATCAAATTACACTAATGTAATGCATTAAATTGTGACGATTCTGAAATGGGTATCAAATAAAATGGACGAGGAACTTACCCTTCCACCCGCCGCATCGCATCGGACCACAAACGAGCCGGACCTCGAACTCTTCTTGTGTCTTCCAAAATTCCTATTTAAAGGAACAATGCTCAAATACTTGCCCAATTTCAACGATTTTAGGGACTTGGAATTGGGTCTCGGAGACAACTCAAGAGACCGAACGCGAGGGGAGAGAAGGGTATTTCTGACGCTGGTTCTAATGGGTGGAAGCCGAATTTGGGTCACTGGAAACGACGATGTCGTCGCCATTACTGTGTGTATCAGGCAAAACTGATAAACTTAAAGCAGTGAAGTGGGTGTAGGGGTTTTCTACCTTAGCTGAGAGGAGAAAGAAAGTAGAAGAACGGATGATGCAGCTTTGCGTCCAAAGTTGCAATGGAAGGTTCGGACGTGTTAGGCTTACTATATAGATTGGGATTTGGGAAGTGCAGGAGTGTTCCAGTAAGTTCTACAGTCGAACGATGGAGAGAGGTGCCAGTGATGAAATTTTATCACGGCAATTTTTATAAGGCTCCAAATAGATGACAAACGAAGATAACCCATGTATTTAAATGTATTATTTCGGGCCCTCATAAAAGAAGTCATTGTTTCGTTTAAAAAAAGAAGTCATTGTTTTGATTTTCAGAAGGGATTTAAATTACATCAATTTTTTAAAATTTTCTTTTGATTATTTTTGGAAACTTATTCAGATAGAGTTGACTAAATTCTATCTATTTTTAATTTGTTATTTTATGAAAGTTATAACTTATAACGTGTGAGGTGTTAAGAGTATTTACATCTCCGATCTAAAATTTTGGATCACATGTGGGTGGCACATCCGATCTCATTCCACAATTCATCTTTTTGGATTGCAATCCGTCATTTTTACACCCTTAAATCAACAATTTGGATACCAATTAAAATATTCTCATATGCTCCACCAGTAAACATCTTTAGTTTTATTTTATTTTTTATTTTATAAAATATTTGTGTCAATAAATTGTATATTTAAAATCATATAATTTTTGAAAAATTGAAAAGCTAATTTTTATAATTGTAAAATTAATTAAAAAATGCAAGCATCAATTTTGTAATTTTAATTAATATTATTAGTAGATAATAGAGAGCTTAAATTGGTACAATTGCTCTAAAAGGTGCACTTTAAAAATACGAAATTGAAGTTCAACGTTTAAAAATACAATACATAAATTCAACTTTAAAAAAATTACGATACAAAAGTTTTTTTGAAAAAATACAAAAGTTTGATGATAAAAATCACTTTAGCATCACCCACGGCTTTGTCGTGTCATATTTCGCTTCTATACTTATTCAACTAAGTTTTCCTGGAGGCGCGCATGTGTTTCAAGGTTTCGAACTTTTGTTGATCTTGCTAAGCACATCACATAGCACGGGTGTTGCTCACTTCGAACATTAAGATCATGAGTACTACCCTCCATTTGCTCATATTCCAAAGAAAGGTTGTATGTATCACGCTCGTCCTCAACGATCATGTTATGTAATATTATATATATTTTCATTATATTCTACATGACTTGTTTCTTCATGTACCGAAGCAGGGCCACGTAATATGGCAAAGTGAGCTTGTAGCACACCAAAGGCTCATTCAATATCCTTCCTAGTAGCCTCTTAAAGTTGAGCGAATAATTTTGCCTTCGGACTTTGCAAAAGAGGAATAGTTTTCACGAACGTAGCCTATTTTGGGTAAATACCATCCGATAGAAAGTATCTCATTTTATACTCATGATCATTGAAGACATACTCACATTTGGAGTCCGATCTTCATACAACTCTTGGAAAACCGATGACCGTTGAGGAACGTTGATGTCATTTAGACTTCTGGCAGCCGAAGAAGGCATGCTATATCCAAAGATCATACGAAGCAACCGCTTCAAGAATGATGGTTGGAGCCCTATAAAGTCTTTTAAAAATGATGCTTTCCAAGCTGCCAAACAGCTTCTTCCATTCCCAATGCATACAATCGGTGCAGCCTAATACCAAGGAAATTAATGGCATCCGCTATTGCCAATAGACGATCAACATCGTCTTGGATTGGCTTTTCTTAAATACGCTTCCACGAGTACTATAATGAGGCCTTTAGCAAATTTTTTCAAACACTCGTAGTAATGTGATTTCACCAATCTTCAAGTATTCATTGACACAATCAGCAGAGATACCATAAGCGAGCATCCGCATGGCTGCAATGCACTTTGTTAGAGGCATCAATCCACTTCCAATGGCATCATACCTCACTTGAAAGTACTCATAATGATTTTCAAGTGCCTGCACTATGCAGATGAATAAGTGCCTCCACATTCTAAATCTTCGACGAAATTGATCTTCATTGTAAATTTGATCAACTGCGAAATAATCTTTGTATAACCCGCTCATGAGCTTCTTCTCAATTTCTTCCGATACATCTTGTTTTTCTTCGAGGTTTGGATGATGATGACACTCTCCTCCATTAAGCATCTTCCTTAACCTTTACATATAATAACATTTCTTCATCATTAAGAAGTTCTTCCAAAATGGACATATCATCATCGAATTGTTCTAATATGAAACTTAGTCCATCCGATCATGATGAGGATAAGGAGGAAGAGGATGAGGATGAAAAGGACGACGAATTTTCCATTGACAACCACCTATGTACAAATAATTATAGTTAGAAAAAGTTAGACACACTAAGCACTTGTAATTTATTTGAAAAGTTATTTACTCTAATACGAAAAGTTAAACGAATTTTCTCCGGTAACGGATAAATGTGTGAACAACCGAATATTTTATTTCATAAATTAAAATCATGAAAACATAGAAAAAAAGTAAAACAAACTAAGTACTTACAAGTTATTTGAATTTTCACTAATATACTAAACTCGTTGAATTTATCCTAACTTGGAATTATGCTAATTTTTTTAGTCTATTACCTCCCTTCATGCGTTCGAAATAAAAGGCATCTTTTTAGATACATATGGCTAAGATCCATCGCCATAATTTTGTCATCATATTGTCTCTCCTTAAATTCTTACTTCGCGCTTGTATTTCATCTTGCTCTAAAACTTGTCCTCCTTCAATTTCCTATCCTCATCTCTACGACGAATTGCTTCCTTACATATCTCTGTCTTCCTCTCTTGAACTTTTATATAATCACGGATAACTTCTAGTTTATCCACAACTGTTGTGATGAGATCAACGTTAAGGGTTTCCTTTTCCTTCCCTTTTCTCTTGGCAGCCTTTTCTCCCCATTGGGTGATTAATACCTCTCACTTCTTCAACACTTAAATTTTTGTTGATGAGGGCTAAGGTATCATGAAACCCTCTCATTTTATTTGTTTTGGATTGTTTTGATGATCCCGATGAGGGTGTAGAGGTTTATGACAAGTATAACTTGCTCAACTAATGCCTTCCATTTCAGCTTGGTCTTTTAGCATGTGATACCAGTGTTCAAATTTAAACTTCTTACCCTCTCTTTTTTAAGGAGATCATGAGCATGGACGAGATCGTTTTCCATGCCCGTCCCACTAATATTTCTTCGACGTATTTCCTCCATTATCGTAGTTTACTTGGACGTCATTGGCTGTCCTCGACCCAACGAGCGTTGCAAGTCATCCCCTGCTTCTTGGAAAACTGTTCGAAGAAATAATATACCGCAAGTGCACGGTGTAGCCGTAGTTAGGAACCGGCAAGTACGGGACGTGTCCACAAGGAACTCGTTTTCAAATAATAAATTCAGCTAAAAACTCTAATCTAGGCAAAAACTCGGTTCGACAGTAATTTGGTTTTTGGATTCAACTAAAAACAAAATAACTATGAGAGATCAAAGAAAAACAAGCCTTAGATTGGGATTAATCACACTACTATGTCTGAAATCAACATCGAATACCCGCTTGAGATTTGCCTATGCTTGCAGCTTAGAAGGTGAGACACTAAATTAAACCTATCTTCGCCTACTTTCGAAGATCAAAGACCAATCTTGCACAATTTAATCACCTATTTTCATGGGATTAACAAAGAGCAAAATCACAAAGAATGCATCTCACAACCCCGATTAAAACCTTAATTATTTTCATATTGAAGTTTTAATCGTTCACAACGTCATTCTAGGCAAGTTTTCATCTCTCGATGTTTACAATACCCTAATAAAAACATATGAGTCCTCTTTTGAGGCAATCAATGAAAAAGTGATGAGCGAAGTGAATTCTAACCTAACAAGCATAGAACAATTCAATTGGCATTCAATTCATGATTAGCAAGGCATAATAGGAATCAATCCCAACCTAAGTACGTAAATTAGCCCCTAAACATGATACTAAACAATTGACAGAATTTAGGGAACATCGCCATGGAGAAACGAAGAGAAATTGTGAAGAAAAGATAAAGAGAAGAAATTACGATTATCGAATAAAAACTTGGAGCGATTCAATCATACATAAACTTGAAGTAAGAAATTAGAATTGAGTGTTCTTGAGTCTCCTTTAGGGGCCGCCTCTCGAAACTCTAGCTAAAATTTAGAATTCCGGAAAAGATCCCTAAAAATTACAGCTTGGAAACTTAAATATCCGCGAAAACAGTGAGTCGCACGACCATGCAAGGTCGCACGGGTACTCGTGTAGGTTTCTATCGTGGTTTCGCACGGCCGTGTAGGTCTCGCACAACCGGCCGTGTGAAAACTCTGAACTCTCCGGACGATTCGCATGGCCGTGCAGCTTCGCACGAGGTACCGTACACGACTTCAACTTCTACAACTTCTCGCACGGCCGTGCGAGATGCGCACGAGGGCCCGTGCAGCCTTTCTTGACTTTGGGCCCTTCGCTCGATGATCTCGCACGATCGTGCAGCTTCGCACGTAGGCCGTGCGACTTCTCTCAATATGTTTTAGGCTTCTTTCTTGCCTCCTCTTGGGCCCGGACTCTTCTCTTCATCGCTTTTCATTAATTTTACCTTGAATCTCTCAAATTTAAGCCCAAAACCCGAAATAAAGGGATATACGAGCTTAGGTGACGATAAAGAGAAAATAAACAAAATCTAACCCAAAACCGAATAAATATCATTGAAATCATTATGGAATTGGGTTAAATAATGCCTTAAAAACCGATAAAAACGAGTTTTAACAAAAAGCTCCTCATGGGAGGTTGTTGTTGAAGTTCTTGGGCCACCTTGCTCCAAAATGATCTTATTTTTCTGGTCGGCCCCAGTAATGGGTCCGTGTCAACTTAATCCAAGAAGTAATAGCCTTTAATCCTCTTCGATTTCCACTTTCTTGCCCCACGAGGACCTCCTTCTACTTCATCCTCTCCCGACTCATTTGTATCACTACCGATTCCGAAGTGTCCTAAGTCGATAATTGAACCGATCGGGGTTGATGAGGGTGTTGAGTTGTTGGCCCCCGATAGGTGATTAGAATTAGGTGGGATTTGTAAGGATATTTTGGTGGTGCAGGATATTGGAAATAAGATGTTTCATTTTGATTTGATCCATAAATCCCACTAGACAAACTTTAGTAATAGTGAAGGTAGCGATAGCTTAGTGGTGGAGCGTACGGAGGGTAAGGGTTATTTGGCGTAACACCTTGGCTTGAACTACCAATACCACTTCCTACATTTTGTATTTCATTGCCATCAAGTAAACTTATAAACGAACGTGGTACATCAAGATCCATCAATTTCTACAAATGACACCTACATGGATGGAAACATATATGTTTTTGGTTATTACTTACATAATTTTCAAAAATTTATTCTTATTTAGTTTACTTATAAATTATCTACTTAGTATAAAATTTTAATTAATATGTCATTATAATGTTACATTATAACATATTGAAATTAGCTTATGATTTATTCATGTAACACAATAAATTCATCATTTTAACATTATCAACTTAGCATATCATTTATTCGAACTTTTTATGTTTTTGTACCCTCTGATATGAGAATTGATTTTAGGTACCCCAAGGTATAGGAATTTTTTTTTGACCCTCTAAAGTTCATGTAGGCAACCAAATTATATAAATGATATTTTTACACTTATTTTTTTATAAATAAGAAGAGAAAATAAAAAAGAAGACTTTTTTTTATAAAATTTCTTCAGATTTTTATTTGTTGTTTCCCTCTCGTCTTCTATCAATTATTTTAATAAAATAAAAAAATTAAAAAAGGATACCTTTATTTTTATTTAAAAATTTTCTCCAAATACTCTTTTTGTTATTTTTCTCTCTTTTCTTGTCAATTTTTTAATAAAATAAAATAAAATAATAAAAAATATTTTTTTATAGAATCTTTCCAAAGTTATTGTCAAGTTGCATTAACAGAGATGTAGAGATAAAATATATAATATAATTATATAAGCTTTGTCCAACAAATGATATGTATATTTTCCCATAATATACATTTTAATTTCTTCTTGATTTTGGGAATTTTCTAATGTAAGAAAATTTTATTTTGTACAGATTTGATATATTTTGGTACACTTTGTCACTTTTAAAATCTTGCTTAGGGGCATTCTTTTTTGAGTGTAGTTATTTTGAGAGTTATTTTGGGAGCATAAATGTATATTTTGGGAAAATATAACTATCATTTGTTGGACAAAGCTTATATATTATGTTATTTATTTTATCTATACATCACTATTAATGCAACTTGACTATAACTTTGGAGGAATTCTATAAAAAATCTCTTTTTTATTTTATCATTTTATTTTATTAAAAAATTGACAGGAAAATAGAGAAAAAAAGAGTATTTGGAGAAATTTTTTAAATGAAATAAAAGTATCCTTGTTTAATTACTTTTATTTTATTAAAAGAATTGATAGAAGACAGGAGGGAAGCAATAAATAAAAGTTTGAAGGAATTTTATAACACAAAATAAGTCTTCTTTTTTAATTTTCTCTTCTTATTTATAAAAAAAATTAAGAGTAAAAATATCATTGACATTATTTGGTTGCTTACATGCACTTTAGACGGTTAAAAAATAAAATTTTTAATATCTCAGGGTACCTAAAAATTAATTCATATATCGGAGGGTTAAGAAAATAAACTCACCATACCTTAGAGTACAAAAAGTAAAAAATTTTATTTAGTCACATATAAATCATATCAATGTAACATAATAAAATTATCATTTCTTTATATATTTTTAGACTAAAATTTTGATCATATATTTTCAAATTAAATGAAACTATTATGCAAGTATATCTCTAAAGATCATCTAAAAGATGTCAACTTATGATGCCAACAACGACTGCAATCTCTAAAAGCCCAATTCTTAGAATGTGAAATTGATCATAATATTAGTGGGTATTTATAGAACAAAAATAAGAAAGAAAAAATTACATTACTTATTAATAAGATATTCATAACGACTATATTTTAATTTACAAATAAAAAAATCAAAAGTGAGCCCCACACCTCAATATATTAAGCAATTCACACAAAAAAAAAGAAAATTATTCTCAATGGCTTCACGAGCTACTCAGTGTATCGGTTCCACCATGCGGGTGGAACGACAACGAGGGAAAATTTCACACGTTGCATTAACAGGATTGAACTGCGTGGAATTTTTTGGACCAAGGGGTCCCACGTTGTAATTGTTCTAAAAAGAAACAAATTCTCGAAGAAATTTTATTAGCTTCTAAAAGTCAACAACCGGATATGCTATTTCTCTTAGAAACCATGGTTTCAAAGAAGACCTCCAAGAACATACTCGCCATCCTTAGGGTTCAATTGCTATGATTTTGTCAACCCTATTAATCACTCTAATGGATTTGGATATTATGAAATAATAAGAACATTCTACCTAATGTTCTAATTAAAGAACAACACATCATATATATGCTTATTTTCGATGTTGCTTCACAAAAATTAAGCACCCTTTTAGGAGTATATGCACCTAATCAATCTTCGGAAAGGACAATATTTTGGCAATGTTTACTAGGTTTGAACTTTGTTATTGGCACTCCTTGGTGTCTTATCGGAAATTTTAGTAAAATGAAAGATATGACTAACAAAAGGGGTGGATCCTTCATCACCCAATCTCAATGTTATAGACTACCATTATTTTTATAGATAATCTCGACCTATTCTATCCCAATCCAAGGGAGTCCTTATTCGTAAAAATCTCGTATACATTGTCATCTTATTTATGAGAAAATTGATAAAGTTGTTGGAAGGAATGATTGGGTAGCTTTGTTCCCAACTCCATTGTCTCTTGTAGTCCTTTCATGTATTCCGATCATAGCTATACTTTTTTGAAAACTCATTCATTACATAACCATTTCAAAAATCTATTTTTTTTTCCAGCCAAGTTGGGTAACAACGATTCAGTTCTCACAATTGTTTAAAAATGGGATACTCGCATCATATGCTCACTTATGTACCATGTGGCCCAAAAACTAAAAATAATCAAACAAGACCCGAAAATTTGGAGTTCCACCAACTCGTGCTAATTATAGGTTGTAACTTGAGAAAAATGCTTCTAAATTACAATATGTGAAGTATCGTCTTTTGAGTGATCCTAATAATTTTCTTTTGAATAATTGATATACTCGATTGATTAAAAAATGAGAAAGTTAATTCTTTTCAATCAACATTATTAAGGTACTTTTTCTCGGAAAAAATGGTTGGTTGATGGGGATCAAAATTCTCATCAACAACAACCAAAAGTAACACTCTAATATAATTAGAATCAAAGATGATTTTGGTATTGGTTAGAAGAGCGAAAAAGGGTTGGACAAAGTTCCTTTTGGATTTTTCACGTAGACTTTCCTCGGAACACGAGTGCCTCAAATACTTTCAATCAATTTTCATCTTTATGTCGAGTTTCTCAAGTAGAAAAATTTGAATCTTATTAAACCAATTATAAAAGATGAGATCCGTACTCGCACTTTTTGAAATGAATCTATAAAATGCTCCGGGACCGAATAGTTTTGGAGCCTCTTTCTTTCAAAAGTATTGGGACATTATTAAACACTATATTTGTATTGCAATTCAGGATTTCTTCGCCTCGGTGAATTACTAAAGAAAATCAATCATTCGTCAATTCCTTTGATCCCAAAAGTGGTTAATCCGTAAACAACTAATCATTTTCGTTCAATCAGCTTGTGTAACACATTTTATAAGATCATAATATTACAAGAATGCGTCCAGTTCTAGAACACATCATTCAATTCAACCGACCCATAGTGCTTTTGTTCCTCACAAGTTTATTTATGATAATATTCTCCATTCACATTAAATAATGAATAAGTTTCGGTTCACTAATCAAGAGAGTGTTGGCCTAGTGGCAAGCACTTCACACTTTCATCCTCTCTATCCGGGTTTGAACCTTATGGAGGTATTTTCCTCACAAGTTGTGCAAAGGAGTTGGGCTGATAATTTCCTTACAAGTTGTGCAAAGGAGTTAGGTTGAGTTGTGAGTTTGGGATTTAAGCTCGGGTTTGGTATCCACTATCCCTTTGATCCTTCGAGTCTAACTAGAATTACCCCCGAGATAGGGATCCAATTGGGTAGCCCACATTTACCAATGCACAAAAAGTTTCAATTCACTAAAAGCCAAAAAGATTAGGTAGCAATTACAGTTGATATAGAAAACGCTTATGATATACTTGAATGAGATTTTTTATTTCATTGTCTACAGAGTATGGGCGTTAATATACAAGTGGATCAATTGGATTCAAGAGTATATTTCAACGGTCTTTTATTATATTCTCGATTGGGGGTGAGCGGTTCCGAGCACCATGTTCCAAAACTAGTAACTCGAACTCGACTATGTTTGACCTGTTCCTAAATTGTAGAAACGTGAACCGAAACTGTTTGACCGGTTCATAAATTTTAGGAATTTGAACCCGAACTTCAGTGTTCGCTTTTATTCCAGGATACCCTGTTTATATCATTATTTTTATGAAAAAAACTTAATTCCCCAAAATATTAAGAAAACCAAAATTACAAGTCTAAACCAAAATTGCCAGTGAAAAATTAAGAAAACCAAAAAATTAAGAAAACTAAAATTCCTCGCATATGAGTGATTCAACAGTGAAAAATTAAGAAAACCAAAAAATTAAGAAAACCAAAATTCCTCGCATATGAGTGATTCACCAGTGAAAAATTAAGAAAACCAAAAATTAAGAAAACCAAAATTCCTCGCATATTAGTGATTCACCAGTGAAAAATTAAGAAAACCAAAATTAGGAGTCTAAATCGAAATTACTTGGCAAGCATTACGAGCCTAAACTGGAATTAAGAAAACAAAAAATTAAGGAAAAAAATGAAATTAAGAATAAAACAAGCATCGCGATCTAAACCGGAAAATCGAAATCAAGAAAACAAGTAAGCATCATTACTTTGCCGAATTGATTTACCAAGTGGAAAATTATCTCGCAATGTCGGAGAGAGAGTAGCAGCGAGGAGGAGGGCGAGGGATAGACTGGCAGTAGGAGAGAGAGGAGACTCACGTAGAAGAGAGATAGACTCACCGGAGAGCTAGACCGAATAACGAAAGGCTAGGGAGGCGAGGTGGAAAGCGGAACAACAGACAAAGAAGTGAGGTTATCTACTTGCTGGGGAGGTCGAGTGGGATTAGCGATAGGAGAAGGAAGGCAACGAGAGCTGGGAGGTGAAGAGGAGAGCAAACAACAACAATTGACGTAAACGAGGGATGAGATAGAAAACACTAGGGTTTTTAATCAATTAGGCCTCTAAAAATTGAACGACTAAAATTACATGGGTCTCGTATTTACAAACTAAAAATTGAAAATGCTAGAAATATTATGAACGGTTTCGGGTACCCACGATTCCCGATTTCGAGTTCCGAGTACCCGTAACCTAAACTTGTCTAAACGGTTCCAGGATCCTGTTCTAGGGTTTGATTTTTGGAATTAGAATCGAACCTCGTTTGACATGTTCCTAAATTTTAGGAATCTTACCCGAACTCGTTTGATCGGTTCCGAGTTTGGAACTTACCCGTTTGACCTGGCTCCGGCCCGATTACAAGTTACCCATTAGCCTTGCTCACCCCTAATTCGATCAATAATAAAATCATATGGGTTCATTAAACCTACTTGAGGATTGAGATAAGGTGACCCCTGTCTCCATATTTATTTATCATTTGTAAGAATTTTTGGCCGAACAACTTTTTCAAGCATCCGTAATCTCCAAATCTAGTATTGGGATTGAAATTACTCCTCGTAGCGAGACAATCCCTTGTGTACTTTTTATTTACGATAGCCTTTTATTTTGCAAAGCAATCTCTCAAGTTGTGCTCAATCTAAAATCTATCTTAAATTCCTTTTGTCAACAATATGACCAACTAGTGAATTATTATAAATCTAATCGTTCGAAGAATATATCTAATTTAGATAAATAACGCGTTTAAGGGGTTTTTAACATTTCCTATTGTTTCTTTTAGTGTCTTATTTGGGTTGTTTAGTCTTTCATGGCCACCCGACATTTGATTTATTCCATAATTTTCTCGGAAAAACGAAGCTAAACTAACTAATTGGAAGGCTAACTCTCTCCCTAAAGCTACGTTGGTTATTCTCATTCAATCAAATCTTGAATCCTTATTGACTCATACCTAGGGATGGCAGTGGGTCCCGGACCCGACTCATTTAATTGGGTCCGGGTCCAAAAATTTGGACCCGATGGGTCCGGATCGGATCTAGGTCTAATCTGTCCCGAGTTCGGGTCTCAAAAATAAGACCCATACCCAACCCGAGACCCATTTAAGACCCGTTTATGACTCGAATACTAATTTTATTTTTTAAAAAAAATTGTAACAATGAGTATTCATGCAAATTTGGACCCGGTGCAATTTGGAAACCCTTCCCACAATTTGTTGTTAAGCTTTGATGAACTTTGAACTTTGTGGTATCAAACTTTGATGAACTTTGTGTTTAATATATTGGTGTATTTGGTTTGTATGAACTAAATATTTGGTTTGTACAATAGGTTGGTTGATAGATAGGTTAGTATAATGGTAAAGAGGTTATATGTAACAAAATTACTTGTAAATTGACAATAATATTAAAATATTGCACAAAATATTAATTTTTAAACTCATATGATAAAAATATACTAGACTCATTTAAGACCCATGGACCCGTGGACCCGCTGGGTCCGGGTCCGAGTCCAAATCTAAAAATTTTAATGGGTCCGGGTCCAGTCGGACCCGACCCATTGCCATCCCTCGCTCATACCATGTTGTGTTTTCATATCCCGAGTGTATGTATCCCAAAATTTAGATCAAATTAATCAAGAATTCTTTTGGAAAAAATTCAATATGAAAAAAGGACTTCCTTTACTAGCATAGGATAAAATTTGCCAACCAAAAAATTATGGTAGTTTGGACCTGCGAAAGCAAGTGCTGTCAATTAAGCCTTCATGGCCAAACATTCTTGGAAATATCTCACTAATCCGGATAATTTCGGGTTATACGGATGAGGGCAAAGTAATGTCCTATAAATACATTTTTTATGTATAAACAAAAATAGGGTAATTTTTCGGTATGAAAGGATATGTTACATACCCATAAATTTATTCGGCAAAAGCATGATATTGCAATTAGGTAATGGAGAAAAATAATTTTTGGACCGATGTTTGGTGTCACGAATCTAGGTTTGCTAATTTATTGCAAGTGGAACTTTCAACCTTGAATGATCCTCAAATTAAAGTTTGTGAATTTATTTCTTCTAATAGAAATTTGGGATGAAATAAAACTTTTGTAATTTTTGTCCTGAGTTGTTACTCCTTATGTTATTATTTAGTGGCGGAGCTAGCAAAATATATTTAAGGATGTCTTTGTTTTAATATTTTAACTTTTGTAAACATTATTTTTTTTATTCGTGTCTTTTTTAACAATTTTATGAATTTTTAAAAAATTTTAAATATAAATTTTAATTTTTTATTTCTATGGGTGTCCTTGGACACAAATAACTTCAACATGTCCCCACCACTATTGTTGTTTTTGTTCCCATTCCCCTGGTAGAGATGAAGGACAAGCTCTATTGGGGACTTATTAGGAATGGTGAATTTTTACTAAATCCAGTACTTGGAAAGCTCATGTTAATCAAAAACCTCACCAACCAATGTGAAAGTTTAATTGGATATGCAATTCGGATGTTATGCCTAAAATTAACATATTTTTATGATAAGTCTATCATAATTCATTATCGACTAGAGGCAGCTTATTGTATCATGGAGTACATTTGGATCCTAGTTGTCCGGTTTATCTTTCACAAATTGAAGATATGGAACACTTTTTTGCAACTTATCCTTTTGTAAGTCAAGTTTGGGATGTACTTATTCAACAAGGATGGCTTCGTCAACATCCCTTTGCTAATCCATACATTACAATTAGAGACTCCGTACATAACATGTTTGTTGATTAAGGGACCAATATATCCAAAATTGTGGAGTATTTGGAAATCTCGTAATGGCATCGTTTTCCGGAATGAGTTACCCAAACCTATGGGTGCACCCGACCCAAACGTAATTAGCTAGGCAAAGTGGAGGCAACGCACTTATTCTTCTCAACACATATCATCATCTTTACCATTTCACTCCATTCCCATCACTAAAACCACTTGTTTAGTAAGGTGAACTTCCTCCCAGGTGGTTTCATCAAAATTAATTTCGACCACACCTTTTTTTAGCGGGAGCGACACCGGGATATGTTTTAGGTGATTGGAAAAGAGGTTTCAATGAAGTAGGTGCTAGATGCATGTATAACACTCATATACTTGTGTCTCGAAGCTATGGTTATGTGCAACACTGCATCAAAGCGAGCAGTACATGCAAACTTCACACATATACAAGTGGAGAGCACAACAAATTAGTTATTCGAACAGTTCAGGGTACTATTCACACTCCGTGGAGGATTAAGTCGTTGGTTCATGACATACGTATTTTGCTTTCTTTTTTCTCATGTTATTCAATTAATCATGGTTTCAAATAGGGTAATATGACAACCGATTGTATTATCGAATTATGATGTATTACGAGGTCTAAAATTACCTTTACATCATCCCTTTCACAAGAATTTTCATGTATTCTGGTTGATGACAATGTAGGTAGAACCCTTGATAAAGAGTTACCTAATCTTCTTTGTACTTACCTTTTCAAAAAAAAAAAAAAAATCAGAACCAATTTTGTTGCAAAAAATTCGTCCAGGTGGCTACAAATTTATAGAAATTGTTTACAAGCCCCAAGTTTTTAAACATTTAGTATTAGATATTGTTTATTTTGTGCAATTAATTTAGGGAAGACAATCCGAAAGGATTTTATGAATTTTCGATAATTCAGAAGGATTTCATTATTTTCAACTTAGAATAGGTCTTTGGATTGTAGGAAATTCATAAAATCCTCCTGCATTTTCTCCCTTAAATTAATTACACAGAATGAATAATACCTAATAGTGAATTTTTAAAAACTTAAGGCCTACAAATAGTTTTCACAAAAAAAAAGCCACCTCAGGCTAATTGCTTGGGGATGGAAGTGAACTAATAACTTCTTTTAGCAAGAATATTACAACTGTTGATTATTTTAGTGTTTCACTCTTAAGAGTTCCTTTAAAATATAAAAGCTCAACTCGGCTCGACTTGTTTAGAATTCAATGCTTGATAAGCTAACGATCTAAATATTAAAATTCGAGCTCGACTCAATCTCTAAACAAACTTGGCGAGCTTCTAAACAAGCTAGCTTCGCTTACCTACACCCCTAAATTTGTTACATTAATACGTTTTAGTAACTTACTTTTCTTTTTCTTTTTTTCATGGGAGCTGCCCTAATTAACTATGCCCCTATACAAGATTGTCCAATGGACCACTAATCAAAGTCAGATGAGAATTATGACAATTTGGACCCAAGAGCTCAGTTGCTCATCAACAATGTACAAGATTGTCCAATGGACCACTAATCAGAGTCAGATGAGAATTATGACAATTTGGACCCAAGAGCTCAGTTGCTCATCAACAATATTCTCAATTAATGAGGTTTTAGCCTAGTGAATAAGACTGAGGTTTTGAACATATTAGGTCCCAAATTCGATTTTTTTTTCTATTATATTGTACTACCTTTTAAATATGGACCAAAAATAAAAACAGACAATATTCTCAAACGTACTAAATTGTTGGGACCAGAATTCATACCAAAGTCTTCCTTTCATGTGTAAGATAAGCACCATGTCATCCTGCTAACTAAGGGCAAGCTGTCCTTTTAGTAGCTTATTATTAGGGAGAAAAACTGGATGAAATTATCGTTGAGAACTTTATTTGAGACGATTTCAAACCAGGTTCTTGATATAACTCCAAAAATTTCATCATTGATTGACATTTAAAAGGATCTCGACCTAGATCCTTAATACAACTCCAAATTTCATCAATTGAGTTTAATAATATTTGAGAGCAGGGACTTCTACATCAACCGATCATATGAATGCTCAAGGCACCCACAAGATATACTCAGCTTCACCGTAATTGATGTATTGCAAGTGCTCTCAACATTTCCCCCTCCCCCTGGAGACAAAGAGATGCAATTAGAAGCCAAGCTTGAAATCTGTACATGATATTCATGGCCTCACAGCTTTCGTAGATGACAAAAGGAATAATACACCTGCTGATGAGGAAAACTAAAATTCATTTCCTTATGATAAAACTGAGAAGAAAGAATTTCTGCACATTTTAGGTATTCCTCAAGAATCGTACACAACAAAAACAATGAACCTAGGATCGAATTCCCAACTACACGGTGCCTGCCTGTAGTCGAACAATCATAACCTAATGAAAAATAAAGAATTCACATAATTGATCGAAGCAAAGGGGGTACCAAAAATGATTAAAACGAAACTGGAGGGGGAAAAAGAATTAACCGGAACCGATCTCTTCCTTTGCTCATATGAGGAAATTGACCGCGGTGCTAGTATGGTGTCTGACAGTCTCTTCTGCTTCATATACTGAGCTGGCTGCCTCTTGAAGGCCTCAGAAGGGGCACTTTTCTGTCCATTATTGTAATATATATCCAACAAGATGTGAGAACCCCATAGAATGACCCAATACCATCCTTTCTCTACCAAAAAGAATTAACAAGAGTCGGTTATTTTACAGATTTTGGAAAAAATGAATTATGTGCCATGCAAGTGTCGACTCTCGACCCTAATCCTCGAAAATGGGCAGCCATTGACAACTATGAACCTCAAGTTTCTAACCATTCAGGAAAATTCAGGATGCCCTTCCTCCCATAGGTTTTGACAAACTTCTCTAGCCATCCGTAAAGAAAACAACAAATGGGCATCATTTTTCCTTTCACGTCCCACCTTTTTCTTCTTTGAGAACTTGTGCAGCCGATCAATAGCTATGATTCCAATATATGGCAATTCCTGATGAAATCATTTGAATAATTGACGTACTTGGTCCAAAATGGTCGGAGATGACCAAAGCCAATGGGAAGCCATGGTTTTGACTGGCCGTTGTAGTGAATAACTGCCGCGTTCTTCACACTCTCAATGTTGGTCTTGTTCTGGTAACCCAGACCAAGCATGTGCCAAGATGGGTCGATTGGGTGAACATGACCCTTGAATGCTATCAAGGCAGGAGGTAAGGTACCCAGTTTCCACATAGTGAGGTTTGATTTCAAGTTCTGCATAGGAAAGGCCATTAAAGCCATTTACATCACAGTCCAAGCAATATTAAGTTCGTAACCAAGGAATATCACAATCCAGGCAACTGTAAATAGGAATCACTAGTCTAAAATTCAAGTTGGGCCAGATCAGCATTATATAATATCTAAAGCTTGTAGGTAAGAATGGGTTTCATTTCTTACAACTTTTCCAAATTTGAAAAATGTAGGGACTCTCTTTGCAAGAATCTGGGGCATCACTTCATTTTATGGTATTTCACATTACAGCACAGGAATCAATTAGAAGTCTTTACAACTCAATCAAAAAGTACGTACTCATTAAAAGTCACAGAAGAATGGAACCAAACCTAAAAGTCGACATATCACAGAGAATATGATAACAAACAATTAAACTTAAAATATAAGCACTGAACGAGGAGTTAACTCAGAACTCTGAAGGTCATGCATACATACAGACTAGAAGGCATAATTACCAACAAAGTAGGATGCTATTAAAACAAAAGGGGAGTGAGTAGAAAATTAAGGATTAGGAGTAGAAACTTAACTAAGTCATTCGACACAGTTGTATGTGCCCATCTCAAAAAAGGAAATCATTCAACACAAACTCATCCAAATGATTTTGCTTATTATGAAATTTCCAAGAAAAAAGAAAATAATTTAGTTGTTTTGTTAGAGATTTAATAAAACCATTCCAGCCATGTCACCTAGTATAAATACAACTATAATGGAACATGAAAAGAAGAAAAAGCAACTTCTGTTTCTCTCAAAAGTACACTAAATTTCAGCTGCAGGGTTAAAATGAAAGTTCCAAAAGGAAAACCTCCTTGGTTTTGAAAACGTTAGAAATTCAGAAAACCATTTTCCTCCCACCAAAAACAGCCTTGAGTTTCTAGGGAGGGCGAAAAAATTAACAGTCTGAAGCAAGACATGACTACCACCAACCTAATCAGACATTGCTAACTAGAAGTAAAGAGATGGAACATCAGAGAACCGTAAGGGGAAGAGTGCAGAAAAGATTTGAGAAAAGGTAAAACCTGACGCAATATCAAGGCTTGCTAAAACCTCAGAGACCTCTAACAGGGAATGAGGAACAATGTTGCAGAACACAAGAATACCACTCCACAGTGAGAAAAGAGGCAGAGCAAGAGGGAAGATTGGTAAATTCTGACACCACTTTTTTATAATATAAGAAGCACTTTCTTCTCAATGTAACAGACAGCACTACAAGATTATCAAATAAGACTTGATCAAGAATAAGACTATTACCTCCTTAAGCCAAGAATGGTAAGTATCCCGAATATTTGTCTTTCTCCATGCACGTAGATCAAATACATTCATCCCATAAGCCCATGCACATTCATCAGGATTCAAACTCTGCGCTACAAGTGGATGAGAGAAATTGAAGTAAGTTCTGAACCGCTTGGACATGACCCAATCATCATCACCTCTACAAGTTTCAACAGCTCCATTCACCTTCCCCTTGAGGTCAAGATCCCAAAGAGGGGATAGGTCACGCTGAATTACCACGTCATCATCTAGAAAAATCACCTTGTCGAGGTTCGGAAACAGCTGTTCAAAAGGAAGGAGAAATCAGGGACTTTATACACAATGTGACTAAACAAAGACCTCCATGTATAAAGAAAGCCAAGTCACATCTTGGTGTGCACAGAGGCAGGGATATGTGACCAAAACAAATAAGGCCTTAAATGCACAATTTTTGCTAAAGAAAACAACAAGCAACTTCAAAGAATGCAAACATGATTCCATGGAATATCAAAATAATGGCACCACCAATTTCACTTAAAGGACTCATTCGCATATCTTAGCATTTATTTGCTTAAATAAGCTTCAGCTCATAAATTTATATCTATTTATTGACTAGACAAGAACAGATGGACAAATCTTCAAGAAGTTAAATACTATCCACTCCAGCACTAAGGAATCTTTGACAATTGTGGGAGTTCAAGAACGGTACTCTTCAAAATGACTTGGAGGCCCATAGCACATAAAAATTCAAGATGGCTACACTGCATATCTATTTTCAATAGATTTTGTCAGCATAAACAAGATGCACAATAAAAATTAGCCAAAAACACGCTTTAAAGGTCAAAATATACTTAGGCAGAAGCATCAGTAAACAGGAAGGACAATCTTACACTATATTAATAAAAGTACATCACAACCCTATGCAACAATCTTTTCTGTCGCATCCTTTGTTGTTCGGCTGGCAAGTATGGAAGTCACTTATTTCACAAGTTGTAGCCTACGGTGTCCAGCGAATACCATTGTCCCCCCTCCCCAACCTCTTGATTTAACAGACTCTTTATGCCATTTTGTCTTGTCAATTAGTTACAAAAATTTTGGAAAGAAGAATCAAATGTCATCACTTGATAGCATATGGTTCAAAATGATTTTCCAAACAATTCAAATACTTATTTGCTCAAAAAACTGAATACATTGTAGATTTTGACGGGGTACAATGAAAATACATCAGAAGATATACCAGGACAGGTCCAGTGTACTAGATGGAAAGTCAAATCCTAGCTGTGACTTGGGACACCCTCTCCCCAGCCTCCCCACAAGGATGATTCTATGCATGGTGGGAACCTAAGATTGGTAACAGCAGCAACTTTAAAAAATTTTAAAAAAACAAGATTAGCAAATTGAAATTTTTAGGAAATTGCATGTAAAGACCTGGTAATTGGTTAACAAGTAAATGTATGATGTATCTTTCCGAAATGTGTCAAACAAAGGGCAATTGTTTGAATGCTTGCTTCAACTAACATGCCCTGTCTTCATTTCATCTCCAATCAAAACATCCCCTATGTAAATTCATGCTAATTACAGACCTTCGTCAACAACTTCACAGCTCAAGCAAAGCACAATGCCTATCTAAGCTCTCCGTTACTTAATTTCTACGGAGTATGAGGCAGCCTATATTTTTAATCAAGGGTCCAATAGAACCAACATCTGTAATTTACAGTGGAGGGGTCCTAGGGAGACCTCTTGGGGTAAAGTTGGAATTTGGATCTTTTATTGAAAGTTTCAGAGTTCTCCTAAAAACATGAAGAGCACTTATCAAAATTTAGGACTGTGAAGGTTTCTATCCAAATTTCCATCCCAATCAAACAAAGTGACAACCAAAATACCAGTGTTCTTAACATAAGATGCCATGTTTCGAGAAGAGCTAAGGTGAGTTCCTCTAAAAAACCAATATAAAGTATTTAACTATGTAATTACTCCCAAACAATAGGTTTGGGGGGATATTGCAGAAGATGATAATCATGCAGCTATAACATTAACATAGATATTATACAGAGGGCTGCAACAACAGAAAGGAAGAATCAGGGAGACAACAATGTACACAAGGGATAACAAAATATAAGAAGAGAAGTGATTATAAGAACAATCCACAACAAACAGATCTGGGCATCACAGGATGAAGAAACCAATAAGCAAACCAAATAGAAGAATATAGAAAGAACATAAATGAGGACTGCAATGGCATTGATAGAAAGAAAGGGTCGGAGAGGTAGTACAGAAGATATCATAGCCAAAGATGTGAGGACACAAAAGTTATTTCAAAATAGAGATGACAATTGACAGGACAAAAGAAACATCATTCACAACTGGGTATAGAAAGGCCATTTCTGAAAAAACTTATATTAAAAACCTTTTGACAAACAACTACTCCACACAATCTCCAACACAACATGAAGCAGAACTCAAGTAAAAAAGCAAGCAAATGTATCATAGATAGAATGAGGGAAGGGAAGGCAGAAAATTGACCAGTGAGGACTCAAAAAAGAGTATCTGACCCACATCCACATCCACCCCTCTCCCACCCCCCCAAAAAAAGGAAAAACAAGACCAAAAAATAGGAATAAAGAAAGCTTAGTCACTCATGTAAACAAATGTCCACAAAATACTAAGTTGAATCAAATCAGCAGGCATTTCTGTATCAACTCTTTAAAATTTTTGCAATCACTATTTTCCTTCTCTTATCCACATTTAGGTTTCACATGCTACCATGCCATGTATCAGTAAAATTTTTCAATACCAACACGCAGGAACATAAAATGTCCTAAAGTTTCAGCACACTTTGATGAGTTGGACATAGTTACCTCTGGTAGATAGATACGGATGTGGTTCAGTAATGAAATGTACTTTGGACTTCTTGCTTGTAGTTTTGAATAAAAACTTCGTGGAGTTGTCTGACTAAGATTAGCTCCAGCGATATGATTCCCATGATAGTAACTCCGGATTCCATTATGGCTTTCAATAGCTTCCAGTACTGGAACATTCTCTCTTGTCAGCCAGTCAAACTGGTGAATTCCTTTCACCTCAACTATAGCAGGTGAAACAGGGTTTAGTGCAAACCATGAATGCATGCCAGCATAAGTTTTCTTGTCAGTGATGACATGGAAGACTATCTTCTCAGGTTTCAGCGACGATTGCACAGCGGAAGTAACAACAACAGCAGCAGCAAGAATATTATCCGTTGACAGGACAAAATGATGATAAGAGTTGTCAGACAACAATGGGAGCAATTCTGGCGGAGGCAGCTGTTTGCGTGCAAGAGCATTGGAAGAGTACTCATCTGTTAAACGCAGAGCTAGACAATGGATGCCCTTAGGAATCGAACTTGCAGCAAAGTGTTTGTTCATCAGCTCTGCAAACTTTGCTTCCCTGATCTCCCTTTCAAGTTTCTCCATCTTCAAAGTAACAGATTTCTCAGTTATTTATAAGTATTAAGAATCCAAAAGAAGAAAAGTTTGAATTTGTAATGCACAAGACACAGAAGCACCTTTGCCAGATATAAACCAATAATATGAGGAAATCTAATGAAAAGTGCAATCATCAACACAGTACACAATAAAAAAATCCAGAACAAGAGAAAAAGGCAGTACGGGTTCCATTTGGCTAGGAATAGAGAGATTCATAAGTAAAATTTGATGGCCAACACATTTTCAACTTTAATGGCATTACAAAACATGTCATGCAAATTCTGTACTTGTATGAAACTCGTGTCTTCTTTAGGAGAATTATGTAGAGCAAAAAATTGCTTTACTAACTCACAACTTCACCAAAGGATAATTGATAAATTTCTTTTCCCTTTCCAGACAATTCATGGAAGGAGAGTAAAGTGACAACAAGAACATTTTAATAATTCACGGGAAGTCTCAAAAACAGTAGAGGAAATGCAAGGACGAACACTATTGTTCTGAAAGTAAAAAATAATCCAGTGATTTTAAATACACGCACACACACATTGTCGGTACTTGAAAAATAAGACAACGAAAGACATGAAAAAAGCCATTTCATGAATAACTAAGAAACTTATGTTAAAACAAGACATGATAAGCCCAAAGGATGTCTAAGCTCCAATAAACCATTCTGAAGCTCAATCCTTAATGTATTAAGGAGCTTAAGGTCTTTGATGACGTTTTTTGTTTTTGGATAAGAAATAAAAAAATTGTACTAAAAAGACACCAAAGGGATGGCACCCAAGTACAAAAGAGACATTCACAAAATATCGTGAAGCCCTCAAGCTCTCTACAACAATCATACAAAAAAATCGAAAAAGTCAACTTTGTGCCATGATAGAGAATTTGACTCCAACTATACAAAGTAGTCAAAAGTGTTTGATAATATTTTGTTCAATACCCAATCCACTGTTGTCAACCAAAACTGACAACCAAATGCAATTAGCATCAAATGAGCAGCTAATAAATGTGGCGGCAATCTTGCCTTTATAGCTATCAATTGCGATGAACTACACATGTATTTTCAATTTCTTCCTACAGCGACCCGTCGATCCCAGATTATGCACCTTTTAATTTACCCAAATGCAAAGGCGGCCCTAAAATCTCTATCCATTTTCTTTAGATAAATGAAGCAATTCTTCCTAAATATCACATGGACTCAAAGTGAGACCATTTTGTGACAAAACAGCCGAATTGGAAAGGTTATGAAGGCAGAGCAAACTGCGTATTGCCACATTTAGTTGTTAGTCATGGTCCACCTTGTGCCTTATCTATAGAAGCAGTCAACTGAGTAAAGACTGTGACAACCAGAGAGCGGCTGCAATATCAGCTATGACCCCCATTCTCCAATGGTTCTGAAACAGAGCACGATATCTTTATCTTCAATTTATTAATGTTTTAGCAACTTTTGTTATATAATTTATTATTCACAAATATTTGCTGCATACCTTGTTATATTACACTAATGAAAGATTATGGGCCTGTTCTTTTTTGTTATAAGCAACAACTTTAAGCACCTTTAAGCTATAAGAAGCTATAAGGTAGTTACAAAGTTAATTGTAAAAAGTTGTAAGCTATAAGCTTAAAGCAAAAAGAAAAAGGCCTATGGAGTCAATCTTTTCAAGTACCAGTACTGAACATTTTTTGGAATCTTTTGAAAAATTCACAATATGACAACCTTGATCTTGCAGCAGTAGCTCACTCTTGTGGTACCATCGCAATCACAACGAAAACACATTTTTAGATCTTTGATTAGCTTTCAAAATCAAGTTCTTGACTCTTTTGTCTTTGAATCAGCTATGCTGGTCAAGTCCACATCCTTCGCATTTGCTTTGTTCTAAAGTTGCATTTCTCTCTTCCACAATTAAAACCCACAAAATCCAGAATACTCAGCCTCTACTATGAGCCTTAGATTCTGCCCCAAAAATGAAAATCACTCATCTAAATAAAGCTCACACCATACAGTCCTTAAACCCCCCCAAGGGGGATCCATCATATACATCAATAATTACGTATAGCATAGTAATAAAGAAGCTTTTTATATGTCACTCTTAATTGCTTCAGCAACTCAACTGGATAAGAATAAAAGATAAACCTTACTAAGACAATCAATATTCAGTATCCTTTTGTTAATATTCGTACTTAGAGAAGCCTAAAAAACAAAAATGATAAAAGTCCAAACACTCTTGTTATATCATTCCCCCACACAATCCTCCACCAACAGAGAACCACAAAAAGAAAAGATTAGATGTGTTTGACAGAGTAATACATACTGTTCCTTTCAAAACCAAAGCAAAGGTTTTCGTATCATATTGGTTGTTCTTCATGTTGGAAACAAGTTCACTGTATGATTCAGGAAGTTTAAGGTGTGACGGTAAATCTTCAGTGTTGATCTGTTTGAGAATTTTGTAGAAATCTCTAACCAGCCTCTGTGTATCATCAGAACAAAAAGCAAGGTGGAATTTAGTCATTTATAAATGTAAAGCTGCTTGACTGCAAAAAAAATCAACATGAACGAAGGACTTACCCCAGAATCATCTCTACCGAGAAGCCTTGGTCCAAATCGCCTACCTAAGCAATCTGTGATTTAAAAGGAAAGAAACAGCCGATTATAGTTCCCATAAACAGTTTGATGTCATTTAATAGGATCCAGTAAACAGGATTTGATTATTAAATACTCAAAGCACGCTTAAAAAGAGAAAGGAGTAAAATAGTTTCGAGAAAATCAAGCATAATTTTCCCTCAAAAAGAATGGAGCAGAAAGTTAGTCAACTGTTATGGATTCAAATAACCATTGCCTACACATTCAAAAAAATTCAAGAAAAAGCAAACACAAGATCCATTGACCAAGAGATCCAGGACTTCATGACAAAGTAATAGTAATGAAGGCAACTTTAGTCCTTCTGAAGGTCTAAAAGATTATACTGCGACTGTCCAGTTTTTATGTCGCATACATGGGACATCTTTCCAGAACCAAATGCACTGAAAAAGCCTCGAAATAAAACCCTTCTTCCTACCCTCTTTTTTTTCTAAATAATTAGTTTCTCTATTACACTCCTGTGGGGGCTGTCATAGCTCATACAAGATGAAGCAGCATTACAAAGAATTATAAAGAGCTCAACCTTTTCGAGATTTCTAGTCTGTAGTGACAACCATTTTTACAACTAGGTAACTTGCCTATACAATGAGAGACTCACTAACTACTTGACACCTAGACAATCGCAAGGATATGCTTAAAATAACTATGTTCAACCCAAACCAAACAAAAAACACCAAAATTCATGAACAAATGTCAATATACGAACATTTATTAATTGCTTCAAAAGAAAAATTCAGCCACATCATCCAACACGATAACCATTATTAATCATGTAAAGGTTAAAAACTTAAACAAGCAAGGCTAGCATGTCAGGACAAAGGGATAAACTGAGCCCGTTCTAATGACCTATGTTACTTGAACTTGACCTTACACATGTTAAAGCGTCAAGCATCTACCAAGGATGTCGTGCTGGACTCAGCCATTTCCAGAAAAGAAAAATTGTACATTTTTGGTTTAAAATGAAGGGCTGAACGTCCATACCCATGTATGCGAGTCAAGTATGCATGGGTACTTGAGGCAGAATGAAGAGTTGAAGTAACAAAGCTAATAACACAAATGCCACCCAATTCTACCCTGAAAACATCATATATCTTTGCCTCCGATGCCCATATATACTGAAAAGATTTTTTCCAATTTTGAAAGAACCAGGTATCGAACCAGGAATTCATCTGAATTTTTGAATTCTGACTTCTGACACAAGATTATTCCTACTTCCAATGTCCGAATCCCATTCTTACTCAAACTAGCCTTGCCCCATTTTCCCATTCTGAAGTAATCAAGGTAATCACAAATTAAAAAATTTTCTGACTCAACATATCTATATTAAAAACCAAAACCGAGCTTTCCCCACTTCTATCAACAGAATAGCCTGTTGGGGTTGGGACACCCGAAATCTCATGAAGAGAAGAACACCACAAAATTAACAGACAACATTATAGATCCAAGAACCCCTAACGTCCTATCGGTTCCAGCTTCAAACCAGCACAAGCCCTCGAAGCAATGCAAATCTAATGTAGCGACCAACTCTAACTAATGAACATAAATTATTAAAGATCCAGAAACCTATTAATGTATTAATCAAACCAATAAATAAGATGGCTGCGCACCATTGGAAGATGGAGAAAAATGAATATATACATTTCATATAAAGAAAAAAGAAACCATCAAACAAACCAAATGAAACGATGAATACAAGATCCAAGTAATAGAAAAGGATTGGGAAAAAAACAACGAAAAGGAGGGGTACCAAGTGAGGAGCACTTGTTGACACCTTCAAGGGTGACGACCGCAGTGAGGATGAAGACGAAGGGCAACAAGAAAGCGAGGATGAGGATGGTATGAAAGAGAGTGCGATAAGAGATATGGCGAGCTGCGACTTTGATCTTCATCAAGTCAACGAAGCCATTAGTGCTCGATATGGTTATGCTTCTCATGCTCGGCGAAAAGTGCAGCTGCATCCTCGTCCTCCTGAAGAAGAAGAAGAGAGAGAAAGACGACCCAGAGAGAGAAACAGCAATACGCTAACGCTAACACCGCCACCCAAGGAACTGCAACAAATTTGATACCTCGCGCTCTCTCTCTCCTCCCCTCTTCCTCGATTCTCGACCAATCGCCATTCCTCCACCATCAATGGCGATGATCTGATTCCAACCCCAACAATGGCGCCAATTTCTAGCTAATTCTTCCGAGATTCACCCCCTTTTCCAACAATTTCACCGCTATGGAAATTCTGGGGTTTCTTGAATCGATTCTTCAATCAGATTTCGGCCGTCCTCGAATCAAATCGCCGGCATTGGATTACAGAGGAGAGAGAAAATCTTGGCCTGCCCAAATTCGAAATCTCATTCGCGGTGCTCCTCTTTGGATCAATCCAGCCCCAGAGAGATGAGAGAGAGGAGAGAGAAAATATGAATATGATTATGAATATGAATATAGAAAAAAATTGTGGTTTTGCTCCCTTTTTCTTCTTTTCCTTTTTTTTTTTTTTTGAATTTTCAAGGGGTTTTTTTGAATTTTGAGAATTAATAGTATTTTGATTTTTGTGGGGTAATTAAATTTTGGGAGCTCAGAAAGTCAAAAGATTCAACGCCGTGTTTGGGAAGAGGAGTCGGCGGGAGGGGGAGAGAGAGAGAGAGAGAGAGAAATGAGGGAGTGAGTTTGACCTCGAGATTGAGGCAGTGCTAATTTTAGGTACTTTTTCCCCATTTTAAAAGCAATAAAATTCGGTAAAATAGAAGGTAGATCCCATATTTCACCTCTAATTGAGAGATTTAGGATTAATACAGTAATAGTGTAAAAAATTTTGAGGTCAAAAAACAAAATATTGCTGGATTAATTCAAGGTCAATTGTTAAATATTTTTCCAAAAAGAACAACTGGTGGTTGTTGCTGGATTTTATTTTGTTATAATTTTTTTTATTAAGTTTGATATAGGTGAAAGAATATTCTGCTATTCCTTTCACGATTAAGCTAGTGCTAAAATGTGGCAAGGAGAGTTGTAAATATCGTATAGACTATTGCATTATTTTATTATACAAAATACATATACCGAATGGTATATGGTTGCATCGAGTTTATATACTTTTAAATTAAATTAAATAAATTGATGTCATACGAGTATCTACCCGAAACAAGCAGTATGGTACGGTTTTTTATAAACCATGCAAGAAACGATTTAATTTAAGGATTAGGAGTTATGTACATGAGCGATAAGAGTTAATTGAAGTGATAAGGATTGATGAGTAATATGCTAATAGTTTTAAATGTTGAAACGAATTAACCCTAATAAAATGTAGATTTGGAACACTTAAGTTTTTTTCCTCATATGATTCATGAAGTGTCCATGAGTAATCAATTGAGATAGTCATCGGTTTTTTATCCTTTAAGTGGTTATGATTCATAGGGACGTAAATTCTTAAGTGCATATGAGAGAATAAGCTTCCATATGACACATTATTGCCACATTTGCTTTATATGTCATGTGAATATTCGAAAAAATAAATAAATTTTCAATAAATCTCTTAAGTCTATAGAAATTTATGCCAGTTCATGATTCTCGCACAAAATCTCCGACAGTTATCATTTTTTATTTTCAATAATTTCTTTTATCCTATCACAAAGTTTAGTTTATATTTTTTTAAAAATATTCTCACACATCTAATTGTTAATTTAATTCGTAAATGTTTGATGGTAATTGTTAATTTAATTCAAAGTATCTTTTTCGATATCATCTAATTGTTAATTTTTTTCGATGCTTTTTGTTCATTAATTCATATAAAATTGTTCATTAATCCATACTAAATTGTTCACTATTTATGTTATTTTCGACGTTGTTAATTTTTGGATATTGTTAATTCTTTTCAAATGCTTTTTGTTCATCATTTCATATGAGATTATCATTAATTCATACTAAATTATTTACGGGTTATGTTGTTTTCAATATTATTAACTTTTCTGAAATTTTTTGTTCATTAGTACATATGAGATTGTTCATTAAACCATACTAAACTGTTCACTAATTATGTCGTTTTAGATATTGTTAATTTTTTCGATATTGTTAATTTTTTACGATACTTTGTTCATTACTCCATACGAGATTGTTTATTAATCTATACTAAATCTTCACTAGTTATATCGTTTCGAGCTTTCTCTTGCTTGGATTTTTCATTTGATGTTTCTTGATTGGCGAGTTTAATTTCATATGCCTCACAATTTGTGGTTGAGGTTTTTGTATGTTATAATTGAACAATTAGATATTATTGTGATGAACAAATAACTCTTGTATTGATGAACAATATATAATTTATGATAATGAATAAACAACTATTATATTAATGAACAATGTAATTGAGGACAATGAACAAACAATTATTATGTGGACGAATAATATAACTAAGAAAAATGACACAAACAACTATTATATTGTTAAATAATATAACTTAGGACGACCATTATATTGTTGAACAATATAATTTTGGACAACAAACAAACAACCATTCACCTAGAAATTATTCATTGTATGAAGACTCAAATACTTGCTCAATATCTTTCCGAGTCATGCAAAAGGAATCGGGTATAACGATGTTATTCATATAGAGTTTTGATTCCAAGGCATTCTCTGCGTCCTAGAAACTTACTTGAGTAAAATAATATTTTCTCTAAGTATTTCGGCCCTCAATTATCTCTTTTATCACTTTTCGGTTAGCGACTCGAAAAGCTGGTTCTTTATTCCGAGTCCACTCTCACTCGGACTAATCGCTTTTGAATATACCGAGTATTCCGCCGGTTCTCACTCGGAATCGACTTATGGTTATCTATTCTATTGTTTGCATAGTCGGCATTCGTAGTTCTTCTCATGCTTAGTCTATATCAAGTTTTTCCCACTCGATATTCGTTATAGAACTTGATTATTTGCTTAAGACTAAGTCATATGGAATTTGAGTATCATGGATATTAGACTCGGAAAATTCCATTTCTTCTCCGACTCGGATAATCAATTGCGTAATTATCATAATTATTTTATACTGTGTCTAACCTTGGACCAAAGTATTTTTATACTTTGAGAACCAGAAGGTGTTTTATTTTTGTAGGTTATTCAATCGAGGATAACTTTTCTAACTACAAAAGTAGCCGAAGCCGAACGTCAAATCACCAGCGAGATATGGCTTTTCACCTTCTCTGCTTTAGTCCCGGAAGATTGTGTCGGAAGCTGTCTACTTCCATATCCGAAAAGCTGGAACGCTAAGCCTAACGGTGGTTTCCACCTTATTTTTCAAGACACAACCGATGGTTTTGGGACTTCCAAGAGAGTTAAGCCGATTGTCCAACGTCCATATTTCAACGGATACTTTACGAGTGACTCGGAAAGCCATTATCAACGGTCACGAGAGGACTCTCGGTCGCGAGAAAGAGATAACGGCTAGTCTGCTTGGTTATTTATAAATAGAAGCCACTTCACAAGACTTGAAGATTGCCGATTCTATTGTTAATACACATACTTGAGAAAAGTCATTGTATTTACTTCCAATCTTCTACTTACAACTCCCATTCCGTAATTCTGTACTCTCCGAGTTGTAAGGTCTTGTACTAAGTTACAAACTCTTCTTACATTCTTTGTAAGGTCCCTTGACTAAGTCTGTAAAGGTTAACTCGGCTTAGTTGTCCCTAAGCTGTAAGGGTTATCTCGGCTAGGAAGTACTAGATCGAGATAAGGTAACTTCGAGTCTAGGAAAACTTGTATAGAGTTGTCCAAGGGAGCAACTCGGGTTCGATCGATTCACGGTATTTTGTGGAGTCAAAATAGTGGATTTGACTTCGTGTCCGGATTGACACGGGCCGTGGTTTTACGCCCGGGAGGGTTTCCACGTAAAATCTCTGTGTTCTCTTTACGAGTTCATTCTAGACTCGGACTGACCTTACTTATGCTTGTTTATTCCGATTCATTGCTTTACGAGCCCAATCTTTTTGACCTCGTGTTTAGACTCGAAAGCTGTCTTTGCCTCTTTTCTATCAAAAAGAGTGTGTTTTCGCAAAGAATTTTCTATCACCCTATTCACCCCCTCTAGGGTGACTCGGACTCTCCCGAGCAAACCTTCAATTGGTATCGAGCCTAGCCTTTCGGAAAGGATCTAACAATCCAAAGGTTTAAAGATCGGATGGCTCGAGAACACCGGAGAGTTCGACGAAGGAAGATCTTCCAACGAGGCCACCAAAATTCAAAGGTTCAAACTTTGGTCACTTGGAAGAAGCTTATGGAATGTTTCCTCATGGATCATGATGAAGAAGTATGGGAAATCATAAAACAAGGAAACTACATTCCAACGAAGACGAGATGAATTTAGAATCCTTCCCAAGACAAAGGCTGAGTTCACACCGACGAAGCGAGAAGTTCGAAAGAACTTCAAAGCCATGAACATCCTCATGTGCGCCATAAGCTCGGAAGAATATAATCGAGTCTCTGCTCGTGACTCTGCTAAAGAGGTGTGGGATACTCCGGTCAACACCTACGAAGGTACAAGTCGGGTGAGACATGCGAAGATCGGTCGAGTATCTTCACAAATATGAGCTTTTCAAAATGGAACCGAGAAGAGAACATTACTCGGATGTTCATACGCTTCACTGAGATCACCAACAATCTCAAATCTCCGGGAAAGAAAATCTCCCATGAAGAAATGTGCCTGGAAAATTCTCGAAGCCTACCCAAGAGACGATGGGGTCCTAAGGTGACTTGCCATAGAAGAGGCTCGGAACCTCTCACTCTTGAAGCCGGACGAACTCATCGGAAAGCTTCGACTCATGAGATACATCCGGAAGAAGAAGATGCTTGAGGGTACTACCAAAAGGAACATTGCACTTAAAGCCTCGGAATCCAAAGAAGCAAGTCCGAGCTCTTCGACTCGAGAAGATGATCCCATGGCACTCATTGCACGAGGCTTCAAGAGAATGATGAAGCACAAAAGATGGGACAAAAGACCAAAAGAAGAATTCTACAAAAAGGACAAGAGAGACGAGAAAAGGTAAGTTTTCTTCACCCTCAAAGCTATCTTTGTCTAAGAATTCGGATGCTTTGAATGTGGCGGCAAAGACCACATAGTCAAGGACTGTCCAAAACGAAGAAGGGACAAGAAGAAGAAAAAGGCCATGATAGCAACATGGAGTGATGAGGATTCATCCGAAGACGACGAGGACTCGAGATGACTCGAAGTGTCGATGGCAATTTCGACTCGAAGCGAAAGAGAGTCGGACTCGGACTCGGACAACGAGGAAGCCGATCCTCAAGAGGTAATAAACTACTTCCTCAAATTCTCCAAAGTTGATTTAGCTAAATACATCTTCACTTTGGAAGAAAAGTCCAATTCGATTCTTCTCATTTCAAGGAACAACTTGAGTCAATCACTTCGAGAGCACTTCTTTAAAAAACGAATTAGAAAAGCTGAGACTCACACTCGAGAGAACTCAAGACAAGTGCTCAAACTAATGAGGCTGAGTCCGAGTTACTCGAGAAAGAAAATGAGCAAGCTGAAATAGAAGCTTACTGAGTCTCAAGATCTGGTTTTAAAGTTTACTCAAGGTCGGAAGAACCTTGACATGCTCTTAGGATCACAATGTGTCTCGTTTCGAAAAGAGGGTCTTGGTTTCAACAAAGAGGAAGAATCCAATTCTTACTCGGAATTGTTCAAAAAGGATTCTAGAACGGTTAAGTTCAAAAAGGTCGAGCATGGTCCCATTCACAGAAATGAAAGGAGGACTAAACCCGGACCTATTTACAAAAAGAAACCATTTTCTCCTGTTTCAAAAGGAAAGGTTTTTAAAAGAGAAGAGACACGGACTCGGTTCTGCGAGAGGAAGACTCGAGAATCGAGACAAAACCCAAAGTCATTCAAATCCGGGTTCCGAAGCACCTTCTTCCTCGAAAAGGACCACGGTAAGGAATGTTCTTGGGTTCGTTAGAGGAAGTGAGAAGGGTTAGATTCTCTCTGTTTTGCGGAGTCACTCGAAAAAGATCAAAGGACACTGGTACTGGACAGCGGATGCTCTCGACACATGTCGGGTGACCAAGGACTCTTTTACGAGCTGGAGTCATATAAAGGAGGAAAGGTAACTTTTGGTGATGACAGCAAAGGTAAAATAGTGGGCATTGGAAAGATTGGAAAAGGAAGCAATCTGGTGAGCCCGGTCTACCTTGTCAAAGGGCTAAAGTACAATCTACTTAGCATATCCCGGCTATGTGACAAAGGTCAAGAGGTAAGATTCACTCAATCCAAGTGCTACATCACGAGATGAGACCACCAAAGAGGTAAAGCTCTCGGGTAAGAGATCGGGTAATACCTACATCATCCCTCTCTCGACCCAAGTCGGAACTTATCTGTTTAAAAGCATCTCTTCAAGATGATTCTTGGACTTGGCATCGTAGATTAGGTCATATTAGCTTACATACTATCAAAAAGCTTGCATCTCATAGTCCGGTTAGAGGATTACCTAAGCGTGCGTTTGAGAAGGACAAAGTATATGAAGCATGCACCGAGAGGAAACAAGTCGAGATCTTCATTCAAATCTCTGAAGACAGTTTCCACATCCAACGTGCTTGAATTATCGCATATGGACTTATGTGGTGAAATCCCAGTGAAGAGTCTCGGAGGTAAATCTTACATACTTGTTATTATTGATGATTTTTCAAGATTTACTTGGGTGTGTTTTCTTAAGCATAAAAATGAAGCCTTCAAGGAGTTCAGCAAGCTCGTAGAAAGATTCAAGTTGAGTCTCGGACTCATATTCAAAAGATTCGAGCCGACCATGGAAGGGAGTTCGATTACTCGGAATTCTCGAGTTTTGTGACAAGAATGATATCTCTCACAACTTCTCGGCACCCGAACTCCTCAACGGAATGGAGTAGTGGAGAGAAAGAACATAACCCTTGAAGAAATAGCAAGGACAATGATGATTGAACACAACTTGCCTTACTATTTACAGGCGAGAGCGATAAACACGACAAACTACATTCTCAATCGATGCCTCATCGGACCCATTACGAAGAAAACACTTTATGAGCTCTACAAAGGGAAGAAGCCAAATATTTCCTATTTCGGACCTTTCGGATGTAAGTGCTTTGTCCACAACAATGGTAAGGATCATCCGACTAAGTTTGATGCTCGGTCGGACGAAGGTATTTTTCTAGGTTACTCCTCTCACAGACAAAGCTTATCGTATCTTCAACAAGCGAACTAACAAAGTGGAAGAAAGTATCCACGTAGTGTTTGATGAGCTTGAACAGGAGAAACCAAGTGAGTCTTCATACTCGGAACCGAAGATCGAAAGGATGATGACGAAGATGAGCCTACTAAGACTCGGATTGAGACCACTCGGAACGAGGAAGCTCATCATGAGACAGCTCAAGATGTCGCTCGGAACGAACAAGTCAATGAAGAGGATCACTCGGAACAAGCTTCGAAGATCAAGAAATTCAGCTCACAAACCTGGTGAATCAAAGAATTGGTAAAGCATTCAAATTTACTCCCAGTCATCCTCAAGAAAACATCATTTCGATATCAATAGTGGGGTAAGAACTCGTTCTTCTTTACACAATTTATGTGCATTCACTGCATTCATTTCATTCACTGAACCCAAAAATGCACTAGAGGCCCTTAATGAACCTGAATGGGTAGAGGCCATGCAAGAAGAACTAAATCAATTTGAAAGAAACCAAGTCCGGACTCGACCAACCGACCTTCGACCACCCAGTTATAGGAACCAAATGGGTTTTCAAGAACAAACTGGATGAGGGTGGAATGGTAGTCAGAAACAAGGCTAGACTTGTAGCTCAAGGTTACAATCAAGAAGAAGGAATTGATTGTGGGGAAACCTTTGCACCGAGTAGCTAGAATTGAAGCCATTAGAATACTGTTGGCATTTGCATCCTACACGCATATTAAATTATATCAAATGGATGTTAAGTGTGCCTTTCTCAATGGTTTCATTGAAGAAGAAGTTTATGTCGAGCGAGCCTCCTGGTTTTGAAAACTCGGAATTTCCAAATCACGTTTTCAAACTTCAAAAGGCTCTCTATGGTCTTAAGCAAGCCCCTCGAGCTTGGTATGAAAGACTGAGCAGACTTCTTGGTTCAAAATGATTTCAAAAGAGGTCAGATTGACAAGACTCTATTCGTAAGGACCAAAGGGAAAGATTTTCTTATTGTTCAAATATATGTTGATGATATTATTTTTGGTGCTACTAATGAATTTACGTGCTGAGAATTTTACGAGTTGATGAGTCAAGAGTTCCAAATGAGTATGATGGGAGAACTCAATTTCTTCCTTGGGTTGCAAATCAAACAAGACAAAGATGGAATCTTTGTTCACCAATCAAAATACACCAAGGAATTGCTGAAGAAATATAAGCTTCAAGATGCAAAGCACGCATCTACCCCCATGAGCAGACGACATAAAGCTTGACTCGGATGAGAAAGGTAAAGCGATTGATCGGAAAATCTATCGAGGTATGATTGGATCATCTGTTATATCTTACTTCAAGCAGGCCGGATATAATGTTTAGTGTTTGCTTATGCGCACGATTTCAAGCTAATCCAAAAGAATCACATCTCATCTGCGATGAAGAGAATATTCGAGATATCTTGCGGGCACTCGGAATCTAGGACTTGTGGTATTCCGAAACTCGAAGCCGACTCGACTTGGATACTCGAGACGCGAGACTATGCAGGATACAAGGTTGATCGAAAGAGCACATCCGGAGCTTGCCAATTTACGGGTCAATCCTTAATATCCTAGCACTCGAAGAAACAAAACTCGGTAGCTCTATCAACTGCGGAAGCTGAATACATTGCCGCTTGGAGCTTGTTGCGCTCAGATTCTCTGGATAAAACAACACTTGAAGGATCTTGGACTATTTCTCAACTCGGTTCCAATCAAGTGTGACAATCAAAGCGCAATCAATATCACTAAGAATCCTGTCTAGCACTCAAAAACAAAGCATATTGAGGTCGGTATCACTTCTTACGCGATCACTCGGAAAAGGGTAATATTGCACTTGAGTTCATTCCTACTAATCTTCAATTAGTTGATATCTTTACTAAGCCTCTTGGTAAAGATCAATTTTTCTTTATTCGGAATGAGCTTGGTATGTTAAATGCTTAGTTACGTGTTACGTTTATTGCATATTTATGTGCTATGTGTTTTCTATGTTAATAATCATTAGTTCGGTTGATTCCGTGATACTTGGGCTGATAGTTATTTCGTGTTTCGAGTCACTCGAAACTTTTACGAGTCAAACTCGAAGTAGAGAAATTTGGACATCAAATTTTCTGAAGCTATCTCTAGAACAGTGGAGAGTTTCGAATTATTTTTCAAAATCTTTTTCTCTCTCTTTCTCGAGCGCTGCGATCGGATCATAACCGTAGATTTCAAACCGCGATATCTCAACCGTTGAAGAAGAACCGTCACACCGGGCATTTATGACCGATGGACGAGCTGAGTCGAGAATGGAGTTACTTAACGGATAGTGAACGGGCGCGCTTATTCTCTATAAATAACGACTATCCATCTTCATCTCGATATTCTAAAACTCCTTCCCTCTCAAACGAAAATCTTCTCGCGGAAGTTATCTACTTGAACAGTGTTCCCCGATCGTCCGCAAGCGTTGAAGAAGCTCTCTCTCTCTCGTAAGTCTCGACTGCTCTATTCTCTTTTCTTCTACCATTTTTCGTTTTCTTCTCTCTTACACCCTCTTCTCTTTCTCACTCGAAAAGCTTCATCTTTTCTCTCCAATTCTCACAATGCCTAAAAGAGGAAACCATCCCGACTTTCGGGTTTCTTCATCTTCCAAAAAGCCCCGCACCAACAAGCCGAAAGCTCAACCCCTTCTAAACCCGTTGTCACCCGAGCACCTTGCGTCTGGACGACAAATTCTTCCCAACAACCAAATTCTCCTGGTTGTCCAACATCCAAACCACCGGAGTCTACCCTTTCTTGTGTTTCAGCGAGTTCATCTATCCCGAACTCATCTCCGAGTTTTATACTCATCTCTCCCACTCTGAAAATGTTCTAACCTCTCGGGTTCGGAACATTACTCGTTCAGTATCAACACCTCCCTCCTTCACCGTCTGTTCAAAGTTTCTTCTCTCTTCTTGAACAGCAACCCTATTCCCTTCACTCGAAGTCGCCGACGACTTCTTTGAAAAGTACGCTAAAGAATTCCACAGGTCCGAAAGAACTTTTACGTGACTCGGTTGAAGTCGAAGCCGGGCTTCGTGTTTTCTGCCGATGAGAACCTTCTTCTCACAGCATTCCAGCAAGGAGAACCCCAACTCCAAGCATCTCAAAGCCCTCTTCGATATCACTGGAGGGATACGAAGTCGACCTCTTCCCCTCCATCATTGAAGCGGATGGCCGCTGTGCCGGCTCAACTCCAAACCAAGAAGAACACCTCCCTTCCTTTCGGGCTCTTCGACCCTTGTCTTCAAACAATTTCAAGTTCCTCTTCCCTCGACCCTAACGCGGTATCCGAGGCGGCCATTGTGGTCGGCAGAAGGAACTCCAGGGGTACGGATACCGGAAACTAACCACGGTGTGCGGGTTCACAACTTCGGAGCCGAGGCCTCCTTCTCCACCTCGGACTCGGAAATCAACCCCTCTCCCTCTTCCCTCTTCACCTGGTGGTGCCTCCACCTCAGGTGCTTCCAAAACTCTCTCTGCCCTCTTGTCCCCTGTTTTCATGGACAAGATCGGCTCTGTGTCTTCGAACTCGGAGACATGCTCGGGGCTTTCAAGTCCGTTCTTCGAGTCCGACCATCAACCGAAGACCGGTCGAGTCCCAAATCCGAGAAGCGACGGTCTCTCGTTCTTGAGATGAGAGAGCTGGTTAAGGAGTAGAAGGAGCTGGCTGAGCTCCTCGGAGAGAGACGGTCCAAGGCGGCTCGGGACCGGGATGACTCGGACACGTCCGAGGTGTCTTCGAGCCCGGCCGACCTCCTCGGACAGCGAGGAAGCCGAGGAAGAAGAGGAAGAAGGCTGCGGATGCGGCGGAGGATCTTGAGGAACTCGCGGCTGAGGCGAGGCCCTTCCGGGCAAAGGGAAGAAGAGGTCGTGGCAATTGCTGAGGGTCGATCTGCTCCCCAAGTTCAAATTGCTGTACTCGGCTCGGAGCAGCGATCCGAGTGGGTCGAAGATCTCGCTCCTCCGGCGAGTCGGCCGGAGCAGCCCCTCCGGCCCCGAGGTCCCAAGGGAAGAACCCCTCGATCCACTCTCTCCGGGTCGACCACTCGGAGCCGAGCCCCTGCGAGCAATTCCGGTTCTCCCTTCGCCACGCTCAAGCACATCGTCGAGATCGTATCGGCGCCGGCGCACCTCCGCCTCCACTCGAAATCCCCTCCTCCCTAGTTGGAGCCATGCACTGAGTCACAATTCCTCGGTGTCTCCAGAATTTCTTCGTTCATATTTTCTTTTTGTCCGGACAACTAATGTGTATACCTTGTACTTTTCTCCCTTCTTTTTGTTTCTTTGTTTTTGCTTGAAAGGCAAGGGGAGAAATGTAGTCGAAGCTGGTTGTCTTGTTTAGGGGAGTTTATTCCCTTGTAAGCGCTTTTTAATGAAGTGATGCATTTCATTATTAATTTCGAGTTCTCTATTTTTTACGAGTTAATGTGAAAAGCATACTTTATTTTATTTTGCTTTGATATATTATATATTGCTCTAACTTATTCAATATGCATTATTCATGAGCGAACTACTCGGAATCAATCTATTTTCCTCTAACAAAGTTTCTATTTAAGTATGGAATGCCTTTCATCAAAAAGGGGAGATTGAAGACTCGAGACATCTGCTCAATATCTTTCCGAGTCATACAAAAGGAATCGGGTATAACGATGTTATTCATATAGAGTTTTGATTCCAAGGCATTCTCTGCGTCCTAGAAACTTACTTGAGTAAAATAATATTTTCTCTAAGTATTTCGACCCTCAATTATCTCTTTTATCGCTTTTCGATTATGAAGGTTTGCTCGGGGAGAGTCCGAGTCACCCTAGAGGGGGTGAATAGGGTGATAAAAAATCTTTCATAAGGAACCGCACTTTTGTGCAAAAAGGGGCCAAAGACGATTCCGAGTCAAATATCGAGTCGAAAAGATAGGACTCGAAATCAATGAATCGAAGAGATTGGTGCAAAAGACGCATGCGAGTCTAGAATGAACTCGGAAAGAGGACACGAGAGATTTTACGTGGAAACCCTCCCGGGGCGAGAAAACCACGGCCCGTGTCAATCCGGACACGAAGTCAAATCCACTATTTTGAGTCCACAAAATACCATGAACTTGATCGAACCCGAGTTGCTCCCTTAGACAACTCTGTACAAGTTTTCCTAGACTCGAAGTTCCCTTATCCGATCTAGTACTTCCTAGCTGAGATAACCCTTACAGCTAGGGACAACTAAGCTGAGTTAACCCTTACTGCTTAGTCAAGGGACCTTACAAAGAATGTAAGAAGTGTTTGTAGCGAGTACAAGACCTTACAACTCGAAAGTAATGAATTACGAGTGGGAGTTGTAAGTTGAAGATTGAGAGTAAATACAATAACTTTGATCAAGTAAGTGTATAGACAATATGTTCCGCTGTCTTCAAGTCTTGTGAGGTGGCTTCTATTTATAGATAACCCGAGCGAGTAGGCGTTATCTTCATCTGCTGACCGAGAGTCCTCTGTGACCGTTGATAAGGGCTTTCGAGTCACTCGAAAGTGTCCGTTGAAATATGGACGTTGGACAACGGTTCAACTCTCTTGGGAGTCCCAAAACCATCGGTTGTGTCTTGAAAAGTGTGGTGAAGACCATCGTTAAGCTTGACCTTCCGAGTTTTCCGGATATGGAAGCGGACGGCTTCGACACAATCTTACGGGACAAACGCAGGGATGGTGAAAAGCTATATCTGCCGGTGATTTGACGTTACGAAGCCGGCTACTTTTGTAGTTTGAAAAGATATCCTCGATTGAATAACCTACAAAAGTAAATCAACTTTGGTTCTCAAAGTATAAAATACTTTGGTCCAAGGTTAGACGCGAGATAATAATTATGACAATTAACCAACAGATTATCCGAGTCGGAAAAGAAATGGAATTTTACGAGTCTAAAATCCATGATACTCGGAATTCCATAAAACTTAGTCTTAAGCACGGAAACAAGTTCTATTAACAAATATCGAGTGGGAAATACTTGATGTAGACTAAGTACGAAAAGAGCTCCGAATGCTGACTTTGCAATCAATAGAGTAGATAATCATAAGTCGGACTACGAGTGAGAGTGGACTCGGAATAAAGAACAGACTTTTACGAGTCGCTAACTGAAAGCGATTAAAGAGATAAGTGAAGGCCAATTCGCATAGAAAAGATACTATTTCACTCAAGTAAGTTTCTAAGACACGAGAGAATGCCTTGGAATCAAAACACTATATGAATGTCATCGATATACACGATTCCTTTTGCATGACTCGGAAAGAAATAGAACAATGTCCGAGTCTTCAATCTCCCCTTTTTGATGAAAGGCATTCCATACTTAAACGAAACTTTGTTAGAGAGGAATAGGTTAATGATAGGAAGTAAGGCATATTGAATAGAGCAATATACAATATATCGAGCAAAATAAAGTAAACTTGAACTCATTTACTCGAAAAGAAAGAACTCGAAATAATGAAATGCATTAATCCATTAAAGATTTACAAGGTCGGTAAAAACTCCCCTAAACAAGACAACCGGTTTCGACTACATTTTCTCCCCCTTGCCTTTCAGCAAAAACAAGAAATAAAAAGAAGGGAGAAAAGTACAAGCAATACACATAAGTTGTCCGGACAAAAGAAAAATTTTGAAACAGAAGTGCGAGAGACCGAGGAATTGTGACTCGGTGCATGGCTCCAACTAGGAAGGAGGGATTTGTGAGTGGAGGCGGAGGTGCGCCGGCGCCGATAAGATCTTGACGATGTGCTTGAGCGCGGCGAAGGGAGAACCGGAACAATTCGCAGGGGCTCGGCTCCGAGTGGGCGACCCGGAGAAAGTGGATCTAGAGGTTCTTCCCTTGGGACCTCGGGGCTGGAGGGGCTGCTCGGGCGACTCGCTGGAGGAGCGAGATCTTCGACCCACTCGAGGCTGCCATGCGAGCTGAGTACTGACAACTTGAGCTTGGGAGCAGGCTGTCCCTCGGCGGTTGCCACGGCCTCTTCTTCCCTTGGCCGGAAGGAGCTGCCTCAGCTGCGGGTTCCTCGGCGTCCTCCGCTGCATCTTCGCTTCTTCCGCTTCTTCCTCGGCTTCCTCGCTCTCCGAGGAGGTCGGGCCTGGGCTCGAAGATGTCTCGAGATGGGTCCGAGTCTTCGGGTCTGAGCCGCCTTGGACCGTCTCTCTCGAGGAGCTCGGCCAGCTCCTTACGCTCCTTAACCAGTTCTCTCATCTCAAGAACGAGGACTGCTGCTCTCGGATTTGGGGCTGACCGGTCTTTTGGTTGATGGTCGGACCACGAAAACAGAACTTGAAACCCCGAGCATGTCTCCGAATCGATAGACACAGAGGTGATCTTGTCCATGAAAACGAGGAGACAAGAGAGCGAGAGAGAGTTTTGGAAGCACTTGGAGGTGGAGGCACCACCAGGTGAAGAGGGAAGAGGGAGAGGGGTTGATTTACGAGTCCGAGGTGGAGAAGGGGGCCTCGGCTACGAGTTGTGAACCCGGACACCGGGGTTGGTTTCTGGTATCCGTACCCTCGGAGTTCCTTCTTGCCGACCACAATGGCCGCCTCGGACACCGCGTTAGGGTCGAGAGGAAGAGGAACTTGGAATTGTTTGAAGACAAGGGTGAGAAGAGCACCGAAAGGAAGGGAGGTGTTCTTCTTTGTTTGGAGTTGAGCTGGCACAGCGGCCATCCGCTCAATGATGGAGGGGAAGAGGTCGACTTCGTATCCCTCCGGGATATCGAAGAGGGCTTTGAGGTGCTTGGAGTTGGGGTTCTCCTTGCTAGAGTGCTTTGTGAGAAGAAGGTTCTCATCGGCGGGAAACACGAAGCCTGGCTTCGACTTCAACCGAGTCACGAAAAGTTCTTTCCGGACCCGGGGAATTCTTTAGCATACTTTTCAAAGAAGTCGTCGGCGACTTCGAGTGAAGGGATAGGGTTGCTTGTTCAGGAAGAGAGAAGAAACCTTGAACAGGACGGTGAAGGAGAGAAGTGTTGATACTGAACAGTAATGTTCCGAACCCTAGAGGTTAGAACATTTTCGAGTGAGAGAGGTGAGTATAGAACTCGAAACGAGTTCGGGATAGATGAACTCATCTGAAACACAAGAAGGGGTAAACTCCTGTGGTTTGAATGTTGGACAACCAGGAGAATTTGGTTGTTGGGAAGAACTTGTCGTCCAGCGCAAGGTGCTTCGGGTGACAATGGGTTTTGAGGGGTAGAGCTTTCGGCTTATTGGTGCGGGGCTTTTTGGAGGATGAAGAAACCCGAAAGTCGGGGTGGTTTCCTCTTTTAGGCATTGTGAAAGATGAAACTTTACGAAAGAGAAAGAGAAAGAGATAGAGATGGAGGTGTAGAAGAGAAGAGAAAAGAAAAAGAGAAGAGAGCGATCGAAAACTTACGAGAGAGAGAGAGAGCTTCTTCACGTAGGAATGGTACACTTGCGGACGATCAAGAGTCACTTGTTCACGTAGAAAACTTCCGCGAGAGGGTTTGCGTTTTGAGAGGGAAGGAGTTTGAGAATACCGAGAGAAAGATGAAGAGACGTTATTTATAAAGAATACGCGCGCCCGTTCACTATCCGTTAAGTAACTCCATTCCGTCTTACCCGTCATTCGCTCATTAATGCCCGGTGTGACAGTTCTCCTTCAACGGTTGAGATAACAATGGTTTGAAATCTGCGGCTAAGATCCGATCGCGGCGCTCGAGAAAGAAAGAGAAAAAGAGTTTGAAAATATAATCCGAAACTCTCCACTGTTCTAGAGATAGCTTCGAGAAAATTTGAAGTCCAAAATTTCTCTACGTCCGAGTTTGACTCGGAAAAGTTTCGAGTGACTCGAAACACGAAATAACTATCGGCCCGAGTATCACATGATCAATCGAACTAATGGTTATTGACAACTAAAGCACATAGCACAGAGAATAATAAATAGATTCAAGAATCATAACGTGAAACTAAGCATTTAACATACCAAGTTCATTCCGAATAAAATGCAATTGATCTTCACCAAGTGGCTTAGTAAAGATATCGGCTAGTTGAAGATTAGTCGGAATGAATTCAAGTGTAATGTCACCCTTTTACGAGTGATCGCGTAAGAAGTGATACCGACTTCAATATGCTTTGTTTTTGAGTGCTTGGACGGGATTCTTAGTGATGCTGATTGCGCTTTGATTGTCACACTTGATTGGAATTGAGTTGAGATATAGTCCGAGATCCTTCAAGTGTTGTTTTATCCGAGAGAATCGAGCGCAACAAGCTCCAGCGGCAATATATTCAGCTTACTGCAGTTGATAGAGCTACTGAGTTTTGCTTCTTTGAGTGCCGGGATATTAAGGATTGACCCGAAGCGGCAAGCTCCGGATGTGCTCTTTCGATCGACTTTGTATCTGCGTGAGTACTGCGTCGAGTACCCGGTCGGACTCGGTTACGAGTTTACGGAGTACCACGGACCTAGATTACGAGTGCTGCAAGATATCCGAATATTCTCTTCACTGCAGTGAGATGTGATTCTTTTGGATTAGCTTGAAATCGTGCGCATAAGCAAACACTGAACATTATATGCAGTGCTGCTTGAAGTAAGATATAGCGGTGATCCAATCATACCTCGATAGAGTTTCGATCTCTTGCTTTACTGTCTCATCCGAGTCGAGCTTTATCTTGCTTGCTCATAGGAGTAGATGCATGCTTTGCATCTTGAAGCTTGTATTTCTTCGGCGGTTCCTTGGTGTACTTTGATTGATGGACAAAGACTCCATCTTTGTCTTGTTTGATTTGCAGCCCAAGGAAGAAATTGAGTTCTCCCATCATGCTCATTTGGAACTCTTGACTCATCAACTCGAGAAAATTCTCGGCACGAGAAATTCATTAGTAGCACCGAATATAATATCATCAACATATATTTGAACAATGAGAAAATCTTTCCCTTTGGTCTTTATGAATAGGGTCTTGTCGATCTGACCTCTTTTAAAATCATTTTGAACCAGGAAAGCTGCTCGAGTCTTTCATACCAAGCTCTAGGGGCTTGCTTAAGACCATAGAGAGCCTTTTGAAGTTTGAAAACATGATTTGGAAATTACGAGTTTTCAAAACCGGGAGGTCTGCTCGACATAGACCTCTTCTTCAATAAAACCATTGAGAAAGGCACACTTAACATCCATTTGATAAAGCTTAATATGCATGCGGGATGCGAATGCCAACGAGTATTCTAATTGCTTCAATTCTAGCTACTTGGTGCAAAGGTTTCCCCACAATCAATTCCTTCTTCTTGATTGTAACCCTGAGCTACAAGTCTAGCCTTATTTCGACTACTACTCCATCCTCATCCAGTTTGTTTTTGAAAACCCATTTGGTTCCTATAGCTGGGTGGTCGGAAGGTCGGTTGGTCGAGTCCGGACTTGGTTTCTCTCGAATTGATTCAGCTCTTCTTGCATGGCCTCTACCCATTCGGGTTCATTAAGGGCTTCTAGTGCATTTTTGGGTTCGATTAGTGAAATGAATGCGGTGAATGCACATAGATTATGAAGAGAAGAACGTGTTCTTACCCCACTTGTTGATATTAGAAATAATGTTTTCTTAGGGATGACTGGAAGTAAATTTGAATGCTTTACCAGTTCTTTGATTCACCGGGTTTGATGGTTGAATTGCTCGATCTTGAAGGCTTGCTCTTCTTCATTGACTTGCTCGTTACGAGCGACCTCTAGAGTCGTCTCATTACGAGCTTCCTCGTTACGAGTGGTCTCCTTACGAGTCTTTATAAACTCATCTTCGTCATCATCCTTTCGAGCTTCGGTTCGAGTATGAAGATTCACTTGGTTTTCCCTGTTCAATCTCATCAAACACTACGTGGATACTTTCTTCCACTTTGTTAGTTCTCTTGTTGAATATACGATAAGCTTTGCTATGAGAAGAATAACCTAGAAAGATTCCTTCGTCGACCGAGCATCAAACTTGGTCGGATGATCCTTACCGTTGTTGTGGACAAAGCACTTACATCCGAAAGATGCGAAATAGGAAATATTTGGCTTTCTTCCTTTGTAGAGCTCATAAGGTGTTTTCTTGAGAATCGGTCCGATGAGGCATCGATTGAGAGTGTAGTTGGCTGTGTTTCTTGCCTCTGCCCGAGAAATAGTAAGGCAAGTTGTGTTCAATCATCATCGTTCTTGCTATTTCTTCAAGGGTTCGGTTCTTTCTCTCAACTACTCCATTCTGCTGAGGAGTTACAGGTCTTGAGAAGTTGTGAGAAATTCCATTCTTGTCACAAAACTACGAGAATTGCGAGTAATCGAACTCCCTTCCATGGTCGGTTCGAATCTTTTGAATCCGAGTCCGAGACTCAACTTGAATCTTTCTACGAGCTTGCTGAATTCCTTGAAGGCCTCATTCTTATGCTTCGAGAAAACATACCCGGGTAAATCTTGAAAAATCATCAATAATAACAAGTATGTAAGATTTACCTCCGAGACTCTTTACGGGGATTTCACCACATAAGTCCATGTGTAGTAATTCAAGCACGTTGGATGTGGAAGCTGTCTTGAGAGATTTGAATGAAGATCGACTTGTTTCCCTTTGGTGCATGCTCCACATACTTTATCCTTCTCAAATGCACGGTTAGGTAATCCTCTAACCGAGATGAAGAGATGCGAAGCTTTTGAGAGTATGCATGCTAATATGACCTAATCTACGATGCCAAATCCAAGAATCATCTTGAAGAAATGCTTTTAAACAAGATAAGTTGTGGTTTGGGTCAGAGAGAGGGATGATGTAGGTATTACCCGATCTCTTACCCGAGAGCTTTACCTCTTTGGTGGTCTCATCCGTGATGTAGCACTTGGATTGAGTGAATTTTACCTCTTGACCTTTGTCACAAAGCTGGGAGATGCTAAGTAAGTTGTACTTGAGTCCTTTGACAAGGTAGACTGGGCTCACCAGATTGTTTCCATTACCAATCTTCCCAATGCCCACTATCTTGCCCTTCTTTGTCATCACCAAAGGTCACTTTTCCTCCTTTATATGACTCCAGCTCGGAAAAGAGTCCTTGGTCACCGACATGTGTCGAGAACATCCGTTGTCCAGGTACCGGTGTCCTTTGATCTTTTACGAGTGACCTGCAAAACAGAGAGAATCTAACCCTTCTCACTTCCTCTAACGAACCCAGTAACATTCCTTCTTGTGGTCCTTTTACGAGGAAGAAGGTGCTTCGGAACCCAGATTTGAACAACTTTGGGTTTAGTCCGATTCCGAGTCTTCTGTCTCGTGAGCCGAGTACTGTGTCTCTTTCTTTCTAAAAACCTTTCCTTTTGAAACGAGAGGAAAATGGTTTCTTTTTGTACATAGGTGCAGGTTTGGTCCTCCTTTCATTTTTATGAATGGGACCATGCTCGGCCTTTTGAACTTTACGGTTTTGAAATCCTTTTTGAACAAATGCGAGTAAGAATTAGATTCTTCCTCTTTGTTGAAACCAAGACCTTCTTTTCGAAATGAGACACATTGTGATCCTAAGAGCATATCAAGGTTCTTCGTCCTTGAGAAAACTTTAAAACCGAGATCTTGAGACTCAATGAGCTTACGTTTCGATTGCTCATTTTCTTTTACGAGTAACTCGGACTCGGTCTCATTAGTTTGAGCACTTGCCTTGAGTTCTCCGAGTGTGAGTCTCGGTTTTCCAATTCATTTTTTAAAAAGGTGCTCTCGGTAGTTATTGACTCAAGTTGTTCCTTGAAATGAGAAGAATCGAATTGGACTTTTCTTCCAAAGTAAAGATGTATTTAGCTAGATCAACTTTGGAAAATTTGAGGAAGTAGTTTATTACCTCTTGAGGATCCGTTTCCTCATTATGCGAGTACGTAGTCCGAGTCGACTCTTTTTCGGCTTCCGAGTCGGTGATTGCCATTAGACACTTTGAGTCATCCGAATCCTCGTCGTCTTCGAGATGATTCCTCATCGCTCCAAGTTGCCATCATGGCCCTTTTCTTCTTCTGTCCTGTCTTCGTTTTGGACGAGTCCTTGACTATGTGGTCTTTGCTTGCCACATTCAAAACACCAGAATTCTTAGACAAAGATAACTTTGAAGGTGAAGAAAACTTACCTTTTACGTCTCTCTTGTCCTTTTTGTAGAATTCTTATTTTGGTCTTTTGTCCCATCTTTTGTGCTTCATCATTCTCTTGAAGCCTCTTGCAATGAGTGCCATGGGATCATCTTACGAGTCGGAAGAGCTTGGACTTGCTTCTTTGGATTACGAGGCTTTAAGCGCGATGTTCCTTTTGGAAGTACCCTCGGCATCTTCTTCTTCCGAGATGTATCTCATGAGTCGAAGCTTTCCAATGAGCTCGTCGGCTTCAAGATTGAGAGGTTACGAGCCTCTTCTATGGCGGTTACCTTAGGACCCCATCGTTTCTTGGGTAGGCTTACGAGAATTTTCCAGCACATTTCTTCATGGGAGATTTTCTTTCCCAAAGATTTGAGATTGTTGGTGATCTCGGTGAAGCGTATGAACATCCGAGTAATGTTCTCTTCGGCTCCATTTTGAAAAGCTCATATTTGTGAAGATACTTGGCTGATCTTCGCTTGTCTCACTCGACTTGTACCTTCGTAGGTGTTGACCGAGTGTCCCACACCTCTTTAGCAGAGTCACGAGGCAGAGACTCGATTATATTCTTCCGAGCTTATGGCGCACATGAGGATGTTCATGGCTTTGAAGTTCTTCCTGAACTTTTACGCTTCTGCAGGTGTGAACTCGGCCTTTGTCTTTGGAAGGATTACGAATTCATCTGTCTTCGTTGGGATGTAGTTTCCTTGTTGTATGATTTCCCATACTTCTTCGTCGTGATCCATAAGGAAACATTCCATCGGCTTCTTCCGAGTGACCGAAATTTGAACCTTTGAATTTTGGTGGTCCGTTGGAAGATCTACCTTCGTCGAACTCTCCGGTGTTATGAGCCATCGATCTTTAAACCTTTGGACTGTTAGATCCTTTACGAAAGGTTAGGCTACGATACCAATTGAAGGTTTGCTCGGGGAGAGTCCGAGTCACCCTAGAGGGGGTGAATAGGGTGATAAAAAATCTTTCGTAAGGAACCGCACTTTTGTGCGAAAAGGGGCCAAAGACAGATTACGAGTCAAATATCGAGTCGAAAAGATAGGACTCGAAATCAATGAATCGGAAGAGATTGGTGCAAAAGAGCATGTCGAGTCTAGAATGAACTCGAAAGAGGACACGAGAGATTTTACGTGGAAACCCTCCTGGGCGAGAAAACCACGGCCGTGTCAATCCAGGACACGAAGTCAAATCCACTATTTTGAGTCCACAAAATACCGTGAACTTGACTCGAACCCGAGTTGCTCCCTTAGACAACTCCGTACAAGTTTTCCTAGACTCGAAGTTCCCTTATCGATCTAGTACTTCCTAGCTGAGATAACCCTTACGGCTAGGGACAACTAAGTCGAGTTAACCCTTACTGCTTAGTCAAGGGACCTTACAAAGAATGTAAGAAGTGTTTGTAGCGAGTACAAGACCTTACAACTCGAAAGTAATGAATTACGAGTGGGAGTTGTAAGTTGAAGATTGAGAGTAAATACAATAACTTTGATCAAGTAAGTGTATAGACAATATGTTCCGCTGTCTTCAAGTCTTGTGAGGTGGCTTCTATTTATAGATAACCCGGGCGAGTAGGCGTTATCTTCATCTGCTGACCGAGAGTCCTCTGTGACCGTTGATAAGGGCTTTCGAGTCACTCGGAAAGTGTCCGTTGAAATATGGACGTTGGACAACGGTTCAACTCTCTTGGGAGTCCCAAAACCATCGGTTGTGTCTTGAAAAGTGTGGTGAAGACCATCGTTAAGCTTGACCTTCCGAGTTTCCGGATATGGAAGCGGACGGCTTCGACACAATCTTACAGGACAAACGCAGGGATGGTGAAAAGCTATATCTGCCGGTGATTTGACGTTACGAAGTCGGCTACTTTTGTAGTTTGAAAAGATATCCTCGATTGAATAACCTACAAAAGTAAATCAACTTTGGTTCTCAAAGTATAAAATACTTTGGTCCAAGGTTAGACGCGAGATAATAATTATGACAATTAACCAACAGATTATCCGAGTCGGAAAAGAAATGGAATTTTACGAGTCTAAAATCCATGATACTCGGAATTCCATAAAACTTAGTCTTAAGCACGGAAACAAGTTCTATTAACAAATATCGGAGTGGGAAATACTTGATGTAGACTAAGTACGAAAAGAGCTACGAATGCCGACTTTGCAGATCAATAGAGTAGATAATCATAAGTCGGACTACGAGTGAGAGTGGACTCGGAATAAAGAACAGCTTTTACGAGTCGCTAACCGAAAGCGATTAAAGAGATAAGTGAAGGCCAATTCGCATAGAAAAGATACTATTTCACTCAAGTAAGTTTCTAAGACACGAGAGAATGCCTTGGAATCAAAACACTATATGAATGTCATTGATATACCCGATTCCTTTTGCATGACTCGAAAGAAATAGAACAATGTCCGAGTCTTCAAGTTAGCGACTCGAAAACCGGTTCTTTATTCCGAGTCCATTCTCACTCGGACTAATCGCTTTTGAATATACCAATATTCCGCCGGTTCTCACTCGGAATCGACTTATGGTTATCTATTCTATTGTTTGCATAGTCGACATTCGTAGTTCTTCTCATGCTTAGTCTATATCAAGTTTTTCCCATTCCGATATTCGTTATAGAACTTGATTCTTTGCTTAAGACTAAGTCATATGGAATTCCGAGTATCATGGATATTAGACTCGAAAATTCCATTTCTTCTCCGACTCGGATAATTAATTGCGTAATTATCATAATTATTTTATCCGTGTCTAACCTTGGACCAAAGTATTTTTATACTTTGAGAACCGAAGGTGTTTTACTTTTGTAGGTTATTCAATCGAGGATATCTTTTCTAACTACAAAAGTAGCCGGCTCGTAACGTCAAATCACCAGCAGATATGGCTTTTCACCTTCTCTCGCTTTAGTCCCGTAAGATTGTGTCGAAGCCGTCCGCTTCCATATCCGGAAAACTAGAACGCTAAGCCTAACGGTGGTTTCCACCTTATTTTTCAAGACACAACCGATGGTTTTAGGACTTCCAAGAGAGTTAAACCGTTGTCCAACGTCCATATTTCAACGGATACTTTCGAGTGACTCGGAAAGCCATTATCAACGGTCACAGAGGACTCTCGGTCGCGAGAAAGAGATAACGGCTAGTCCGGTTGGTTATCTATAAATAGAAGTCACTTCACAAGACTTGAAGATTGCCGATTCTATTGTTAATACACATACTTGAGAAAAGTCATTGTATTTACTTCCAATCTTCTACTTACAACTCCCATTCCGTAATTCCGTACTCTCGAGTTGTAAGGTCTTGTACTAAGTTACAAACTCTTCTTACATTCTTTGTAAGGTCCCTTGACTAAGCCGTAAGGTTAACTCAGCTTAGTTGTCCCTAGCTGTAAGGGTTATCTCAGCTAGGAAGTACTAGATCGATAAGGTAACTTCGAGTCTAGGAAAACTTGTATAGAGTTGTCCAAGGGAGCAACTCGGGTTTAGTCGGTTCACGGTATTTTGTGGAGTCAAAATAGTGGATTTGACTTCGTGTCTGGATTGACACGGCCGTGGTTTTCCGCCCGGAGGGTTTCCACGTAAAATCTCTGTGTTCTCTTTCGAGTTCATTTTAGACTCAGCATGACCTTACTTGTGCTTGTTTATTCCGATTTATGGCTTTTCGAGTCCAATCTTTTCGACCCCGTGTTTAGACTCGTAAACTGTTTTTGCCTCTTTTCTGTCAAAAAGAGTGTGTTTTCGCAAAGAATTTTCTATCACCCTATTCACCCCCTCTAGGGTGACTCGGACTCTCCCCGAGCAAACCTTCATTGTAAAATTCCAAAAATTAGAGAAGAGAAAAATAAAAGCAAATAGAGAAATTAATTATTCCAATTAATCAAATTGATGAATTAAAACTTCATGGAGTTACTCAACACACTAGCTTTGACTTCAATTGAACAATTAAGTCAAATACCATTCAATGAACAAATCCGACAATGGCTTGACCAGTGGTGTGAGAGTTCGGTGGAAGCGATTGCCCAGAGGCAGCCGAAATTTGGTAAGATTTCGACGAAACGAGAGAATAAGAGAGTAAGAAGGAAGTAAAGAGCAATGGTCGAAATCCGATGGTGATCTTCCCCGAAAACAACTAGAATTCGCATATATATATATATATATATATATATATATATATATATATATATATATATATATATATAAAACAGATGATTGTATTTTCAAATTAGGATGTGTTATGAGGTGTACAGTTACCTTTACATTCTCTAATTTGTAGGAATTTTCATGTATTCTAATTGATCATAACATAGGTAGAACCCTTGAGAGAAGGGTTATCTAATGTTCTTTGTACTTTTTTTTTTGAAAGAATAAGTACAACAAATAGCAGGCAGCCATTCTCACGAAGGTTCTACCTAAGTTGTCCTCCATAAGAATGGAGAGAAAAGAAGAAGAGAGGATAGAAGACCAAACTACGGAAGAACAAATACGAAGACCAATTTTGGTCATCCAAGTCATCAGCCATGTTCCCTTTTCCAAATGTATGGTAAATAAAAACTTTGATTACAATTCCTAACAAAGTAACGAGTGTCTTGAATAATCATCTGGATTTTCCAAGGAACTTAAATTTCTCCTTTGATTGCTTTGATAACTAGTTGGTTGTCTCCTTCAAGAATGCTAGATCAAAAACCCGCTTAGACTCGTTGCCCCGACTCCATTTCTCATAGCAAGTAACCTCGCTAAAAGGATTAAATTTGTTACCGATTCATTGACCAACTTGAAAAAACATGCCGTACTAGCCTCCGATAATAAAACCGCATGCCGCCGATGAAGATGATCTTGAACCATCAAAGTTGATTTTGATAAATCCTCTAGGGTGTTTATGCCAACAAACTAGTTGATCGAAGTTTTGGCGTGTGAAAAGGTGGTAGCCGAAGAAGGGTTGAAATGTTGATCCAAACTACACCTAGATCGCCACTCGCCCAAGAAGCTTTTGCTTGAAGTAGTGTGGCAATGGGGTTGAAAGTTTCATTATTTAAGACTTTGTCGTTCCTACTTTTCCAAATACTTCAAAGCAAATGAACCAATCGAATCATCCGAGTTAGTTTTTTCAACTTCCCGAATGAATAAATAATATTATTAAGAGAGGGATTCCGCAATTGGCTTAAATTCACTTCCAGCCATTTGTGTCTAAATGTTGTATCCCGGATCTCCATAACACAATTACATCTCGAGAAAAGATGATCAATAGATTCACTATGAATCCGACATAGTGGACAATTAAAATCAATATTCATTCTTTTTTGACCAGATTATCCCATGTAGATAAAGAATTGTGACCAATTTGCCACATAAACATTTTCGGCTTAGGCAGCAAGTCTAGATTCCAAATCCACGCAAAATCCCACGAATTAGTACTAGTGAAAATATTATGTGCATGCCAAGTAGCAGACTTAGTTGTGAATCTTTCACTACTTGACAATCCCCAACAAATAGAATCCTCAATATTATGAGACAGAAGAAGGATAACTTTAATAACTTGACAAACTTCACAAGGAAGAAAAGTATTAAGATAAGCTAGATCCCATTCTTTATCCAGGGTCATGTAGTCACTTACTTGGAGCATCTCGGGAAGGAAGATTCGGAAGATCATTGTCATGAAAATTCAATAAATTGAAATTACCACACCAATTATCTAGCTAGAACTTTGCCTTTTTACTATTACCTATTTCCCAACGTAAACTCTTTTTAAAAAGTTCCCTTTCTCTCAACAGAACATTCCCGAGCCCAAGAATTTGTCAACTTGACTTTCCTTATAAAGAAATCCTCAGTTAACATATACTTGGTCAGTAACGACCCCTCCCTAAGAAAATAATTAACTTTAAGTATATTAAAGATTAGCCTCGAACGCATGCATTTCAAAGTTTCAAATATTTTCATACTACTCATGTGTATATACGTATGTGTATATATGTATATATATATATATCTCGTCAATGTTGTTTAAAATGCAGGAACCGGATGATGACAACGACGACGCACGAGTATACTCTATAAATTTCAATGACTCAAAAGATAATTAATATTATTATATTGCTAATTTATTTTGAGTTTTAAAAATCCGTAAACGAATGAACTTAATAAAATTTTTATAAACTTAATAGTACTAAAAATAAAATTCTTAGATTAAGATAAGTTTAATGAGAAAGATAATAATAAGTTTAGGAGATTAAGAAAATAATGAGAATGAGTAAAGTGGATTAAGATAGCTTGTTAAGGTATTGGGCCGGAAAATAGCCGGTCGACCCAGTGAGAGAGGAAGCCAGAGGTAGTATAAAAGCCTAAGTGACCTAAAAGCTTCATTTCTAAACCTAAATACTGCTAAATTACCAAACCTCTCTCTCTCTCACCACCGAACCCTCCTCCCTCTCTGTGCCCCTCCCGTTTTCACCACCAACCGACAAGCATCGGCGGCCCTCCGGCCACACCGACGGTCGCCGCCAACTAGCCACCAACGCCACCACCATCATCTTCACCGATCTCCTCATCAAACACCAAAAACCCATCCTTTCCTTCATTTACTCTTTTCACCTCCCCCATTATCTTTTGTCTCAGCCACCGGAAACGCCACCCCGACACCACCGACAACCACCACCACCTTCTACCGCCCTACCATCACCGCCCAGCTGCCGAAAGCCAGCACACCGCCGGTTGTGCTCCTGTTCCGTGCCTGTTCCTGCCTCGGTTTTGCCCCGTTGGTCGCGGTTTCTTTGGTCTTCAAGCCCTGTCCGGCCTCGGCCGTCTTCTGCCGGTCACCGGCGCCGTTCGTCACTCCCGGTGACCGCTTCGACCGCGGCCGTCTGCTCCATTTTGTTAACCCCGGGTCTTCAACCCTTCAACCTTCAACCACGTCAAAACCCCTCAAAAATTAATCCCCGTTCACCTTGGTTTTAGGGTAATTTTTCAGCTTTTAATTTAATTTCTTAGAGTAAATTTCAGTTTCAGTTCGTTTAATTAAATTCTTAAGTTAATTTTTCATATTCAGTTCTTCATTTCTTTTAATTTAAGTATTTAAGTTGTAATTAGTTATTCTTTCCTGCTTGGAGTTTAAAAGTTTGGTTATGATATGTATGTAAATGATGCATGGAGACTAGGAGAAATTTGGTGAGATCCGAATATACTCGAACTTGAAGAAAGATTGTGGAAATCCCTGTATGAAGGACATTTATGGACAAATCCCTGTATGAAGGATATTTATGGACAAATCCCTGTGTAAAGGACATTCATAAGTAATCCTGAGTCAAAATATTTTTGGTTAGTTTAAATAATTATTTACCCTAATGAAGAGATTAAGGGACAGATTGAGGATGATAACTAATTATGGGCAGTGTGTGAAGCTGAAGAGTGAGAATTGACCTCTTTGGGGAAATAATTATGCCCTTACAAACTAAAATAAGGCTAGAAAATTTGAAGGCAAGTATATAAAAGAATGAAAGTATTTAGGTAATAAAATGACTAATAGCAAGTGATTAAAAGTATAACCTTTCTTTGATTTTAAAGTAAGTATTTGGTGTAATGCTTATACATATATTTATATACACGTTTAGAAGAAACTGCACATATATTTAAAGTTGCTATATATATATATATATATAAGTTATGCTTGCATTGTATAAAATAATCGAGTCATATGAATTAAAGATAACATTAATATCCTTTAGTAGAAGTTAACTTTATTAGTTTTCATTTCAAGTAATTTTGAAATGATTTAATAAATAAATAAGCCATAAAAATTCAGTTTATTAATAAAACTCTTATATCCTTAATTAAGGTCATCAAGCGCCAGCGTCGTGCGTTCATCCGGATTCCGCCCGAAAGAAAAAGAAGGAGGGTTATCAACTCAAGGTACGTCCATTGATCGTGCCCTTCGGTGTTTTATTTACAAATCAAGGTCGGATATGGCCGTCATTAACAACAATGAAGAATTGTTTGCAAATGATATTTGCCATCATTAATATGGACCCGCCCATCAAGTGCCATTATTTGGTACGCCCGATATTCAGGTTGGTAACACCGTAATCGTTAACCGCCTTCAACCGGACTATCCGATCGGTGCAGGTGTGTGCACATGCGTTTAGGGAAACCCGATGATAGTAAAGGGATCCATTCAGATAATTAATCGGCAACAGCTTTACATTGTTCACTCTCCCTCATTTACAAATGAATTGAAGTGCATGCGCTCAACTCAATTATTTCATAACTTTTATTTTACTACATGATAGTGAACGTATTGAGTTTCGACTCACATTGCGAAAATATTTTTCTTGTTTTGTTTTAGGTAAGAATAGTGAAGACGGCAGGTCATAGAAGAATCGTGCTCGAGGCTTAGGGACTACGGCTCGCCATGATAGCCTTTTGGAGACTAGTACATAGTGTCGTGGGTTAGAGCTAGTGAATGTTGGATTATCCTGTACTTTTGTTCGACTTTGTACATATTATAATTTCCTTTTGTTGTTGACTGTTAAATAGAGTAATATAAGTCGAATAGTTAGTATTCGACTCTCGTTAGCCTTGCCCGTTCCGTTGGTAAGGGCGGCGGTAACGCTCCTAACCCTTTTTTTCGCTGCGCTAATCACTAGTTAGTGGATTGCTTAGCCTAAACTAGTGATTATGGGCTGAGGGCGCTACATTGGCTCTCATTATTTTTCCCAGAAATTATCCTCCTTAAATAAATATTTTCAAATAAGTTTACACAGAAAGGCTTGATTAACTTTCGGCTTTTCTAAGGCCTAATCCTCCTAACTTTTTAGGAGTACGGACCTTTTCCCACGCCACCATTGGTAACCCTTTGACCTCTTTAGATTTTTTCCAAAAAAAGTCTCGATTAAATTTGTCAAGAGAGTTTGTTATACTCCTCGGTAACTTGAAACTTTGTATAATATGTGCAGGAAGAGACTAAATATTAGACTCGGATTAGCACAACTCTACCTGCCTTAGAAAGCGAGTTAACTTTTCAATTCTATAGCTTAGCATCTGCTTTCTTTAAAATGCCATTAAATAAGGAGCTCTAGGCCTCCCTTTAAAAACAGGGCATCCTAGATACTTACCAAGAGAGTCGAGTATGTGGGATATTAAAAATCGAAGAAACGACATTCTTAGTGGTAGTCATACCATTTCTAGAGAAAACCAAAGCCAACTTGTGAAAATTAATAAGGTGTCCTGACTGATTGTAAAAATTATTCATAATGCTATGTAGCTTTAAACATGTTTTATAGTTTCCTTTACAAAAGAGAAGGCTATCATCGGAAAAAGTAGACAGAGAACTTTCTGTGCTTGTGGGCAAATGTTAATACCAATTCCTAATTTAGGTTGTGTAGCAAGCAATATGTAATCTATAAGCCAAAACATCCTTGCATAAAATAAATAAATAAGGAGATAACGGATCTCTTTGTCTAAGTCCTCGCGAAGGGAGAAAGAACCCACAAGATTCGTCATTAATGACAATTGAATATGTAACCGTAATTATACATTCACATATCCAATTAATCCAAACCCGATGGAAACTTAATTCCTTCGAGACAAATAAAAACAAAGTCTCATTCAATTCTATCATAAGCCTTTTCCATATCCAACTTGAGTCCTATATAAGACTCGTTTTCCTTTAACGTTACTAAATTTGTTAATAATTTCATGTGCTAATAGGATATTATCATGAATATCACTACCGGGCAAAAAGCACTCGAAAAGGACTAACAATTTTTTGCAATACCGGTCTCAATCTATTAATCAAGACCTTCGATATAATCTTGTAAATACTGTTACATAAACTAATTGGTCCGAACCGAGAGGTAAATGAAGGACTTGAAACTTTCAAAATTAGAGCAATAAAGATATGGTTAACCTCTTTCAACAATTTCCCATGATGAAAAAATCCATTACACAAGAAGTAATGTCACTACCAATGATGTCCCAATGTTGTTTAAAGAAACCGGCCCCAAAACCATCCGGTCCGAGAGTTTTGGCGGGATTCATTTGAAAAACCGCAGTCTTAATTTCAGACGAAGTAATCGGGAGGATAAGTTGATTATTATCCTCATTAGAAAGGATGACTCGGCAAGTCAATAGTTAGTGATGACCTATTTCCTCTCTCGCTAGGATTTAAACCTTTGTGAAAAATCTTCCACAAATTTTTGTTGGATATCTTTCTTATCATTAATCCACACTCTTGTCTCATCTTTAATTCTAAGAATATTCGTTTTTGTTTCTTGACAAGCACAACACAGTGAAAAAATTTGAAATTTTTATCACCTCTAGTCAACCATTCTTTTCTATAAAACTTTCCTTAATATTTCTTATTAAACAAAAGTAACATTTCTCTTTGTTTAATTAACCGATTATGCCAATGCATCAGTCTCATATTACAAGGATCATCTAACAATTTTTCTTCCACTTTTTGCATAATTGACGAATTCTTTACAACTTTTTGCAAGTAATTACGGAGATATTGATGGCCCATAGCTTTAGCTTAGCTTTAACTCTTTTGAGTTTACGGACCATTCTAAACATAAGTGTACCACGAGAATTTTCCTTCCATTGTTCCTGAATAATCTTTTTGACCTCATTATAGGTAGACCAATGGTTTTAAAACCTAAAATTTTGCTGATTATGCTTGGCGAATTTCGGGTTAGTGTTCAACGGAATATAATTATGATCCGAACATGAGAAAGGTCCATGTGACACGATCATTGTTTAGATATAAATTTTTCCAATCTGATTGAGCTATAGCTCTATCTAATTTTTCAGTAAATAAGATGACCTTTAAGAAATTTTTCCATGTGAAAATTCTACCAATAGGAGGAATACTCTCCCCACGAATTTCGGACAAAAAACCCCTCAAACGATGTACATTACACGGTGATAAGTTATTGCCACTGTCTTTTCATTTAAACATTCCATCTCGTTAAAATCACCAATAATACACCAAGGAAGATTAATCAAAACATTAAGTTCTTTAAAGTGATTCCAAAAATTGGGCTTATCAATAGATTTAGGTAGACCGTAAACACCGAGTAACAATACATTATTTCGTATAACCTCATCGAAAATATGCAAATGAATCGTTTGTTGATCTTTGAGAATCACATTGGCAAGTGATATTGGAGATATTCCATAAGACCCATATTCCCGCACTATGATTAAGTGGAAGAACATAATCAAAATGTTCAAATCCCAACAAGGGTAAAATTTTAGATGTATTTTCCGTATTGGTCATTGTTTCTATGACAAACAAAACATCCGATCGTAAAGTTTGATTCAATATCAAAATTTCTTATTCGACTTGATGCTTTTTTGCACATTTTACATTCCAAGCAACAATTTTCATAGATAATCATAATCAATCCCCCAATAGTTTCCACTATTGAGGTGAAAAAGACAATCATAACATACACAATACTTGAACGAGAAAATATTCAGCTTGCACAGTAAGGATCGGTTCCTTGACAGGTTGGTCGAATAAAAAGCCTTGGAAAAGAATTGAGATTCCTCTCACCCAAATAGAACAAACATTAAAGTTTTGAAAGAATTTAGATCTTAAAATTTTAACTGTACGGTTTTGATTCATGCAAAGGAATAGATAAATACACACGCTTTTCCAAATGATTATCCAAACTGCTCCTTCTTATACGTTGTACTCTTCCATCAAATAACTCCAGATGCTGCTTTCAGTTATTGTCCAAAGAAAACCATAAAATTGAATTAAACCAACATAATAATCAAATCCATAGAATCCATAATAAAAACCCAAAGCAAAAGAAATAAAGCCGAGAACTTTAAATATACCCATATTTTTCACAATAGAGTAAATTAAAAGAGAACTCTCAGATATTCGAAATATCTCATCATCGACTATGGGATTACTAAGCGACACGGTTATTGCTAGCTACCATCCCATAAAGGGGGCAACACAGCAACACTATAGCACCACCATAGTAATCCAAGAATAAACAGGAACTCACCTTAATCTAAGGTAATGACTAGTGTTGCATCCCGGCAACACGGCAACACTGTAGCAACACTGTAGTACCACCATAGTAAACACCATAATAATGTTATTTATACTTACTTTTTCAATATATATAGTAAGTAGACCTTCACATATTAAGGGGAGGGATATTAAAGTTAGACATAACCCCAAGAACCAAACCCACCATCAACAATTTTTTACCAGTACAAAGCTAGATTAATTTACCCCTTCTCAGGCTGTAACTCGAGAGGACAGTGTGAAAAGATAAAGGTTGGCCAACTCAACTAACTTCTCTTCGATTTAGATATTATTATGGATAGAATGAACTTCCGCTAGCATTATAGTAAAATACCTTGAAATAGAGACGTTTTATATTGCTGAGATATGAGAGTTAAGCATTAAGGGGAATGCGATAGCCCGCCATCAATCTCTCACTTATATTTACCTGTTTTTTGTGTGTATTTTAAGCGTTAATAAAGTTCTTCGTATTTCTCATACTAAAATTTTTAAAAAAAACAAGAACAACAATAGCTCATAATGTAAATCCTCACTTTTTTGAGGGCTAGATAATAAAAGAGAATGACATCCTCAGTCCTCGGCATTCAAGCGTGGCACCCAAGGGTCATCATGCAGGTTGGACGCAAATTAGTTGATTGAATGCCAAATAATAGATAATCAATCGTACATTCATACTCGCGGCTTATTAGATAAAGTAATTTTCTATCTTACCCTTACCATCAATATAATATTTTTTACTTAATAATATTTTATTTTATGCAAATAATATAATTTCTTAAATATTGAAATTCACCTTATGACCGCTTTAATTACACAATAATTATAATTAGCTCGTAAAAAGCTATAAATCCCAACTTATGATCTTGGGTTTACCCCACCCCAAGTCTCTTTCCTCCTTAATATGATGAACTTTTACCTTAATATAAGACACAATAAAAAGAATTGAAAACATCAAACTGAGGAAGAAAACCGTTTTGATATCATACATAAACTGCAAAAGATGGAATTACTTTCAGTAGAGGTAAAATGACTTATTTGAAAAACTGTTATTACATTCATAAGGACACCTTAGTGTTGGCCAAAGAAAAGAGGGGGGTGGAGGATAGAAAGGAGAGACTCCATTTTCACATTCCCCTTCAAGAAATCTCACTGTACAAATCAAAAAAGGAAAATAACCAAATTGCATTAGATAAACATAGAAAACCATATACAATTTAATCACAAACCAATTGAAGTATATTTTTGTGTCCCACACTCAATATACCTGGGTTGGATCACTAGACCCTACCCTATGAAACATGTAATGTTTTGGGTACTTCCCACAACTACTCTATTTTGTTGGCTTTCAAAAATTATTTCTTTATCTATCCATGGCCTTCAATAAATTATCAAGATGACCCAAAATAGCAGCTTCAACCACATGGTAAGCCATAGAAGCCGTTGACAACTGACACAAACCTGTACTTGGAGGTGCTTAATGAACTCTATGTTGCGCCAATTCCACCACCAAACACATGCATTTGTAAATGAAAGCTTCATTTCAGGAGTTTCTCCAAGAAGTTCTAGTCATATCATTGTCAATGTGAAGGCAAGTTGGGTAGTATCATAACCCCACCAGAAATAACACACGTTGTTTCTTGCTGTGGCTCTGAAAGAGACTACAAAGAATTTATCAAAGTCACTAGAGAAAATTAGAGGAGCCCACACACAAAGCAACTGAGAAATGAAGTGGGAAAGTTATTAAAAGAGCACAGTTGGAATTGGTTATGACTTGTGAGTTAGCATTATGAAGTATTTGCAAAACAGTAAAAATAAATATAATGATTTGTTGGTTTGTTTTTCACTAAGACAAGATGCAAAAATTTAGGCAAGCTATTTTGCAAGGGTTTTATCTGAATTGTCATCCTCAAATATAAAAAGAACTCAGTTTGTGAATTTTCAGAAGTAACTTTTGCTATTAGCGTACTGACATTTTATCCTTGTCAAATTAAATGTTTTAATTTACCTAATCCCCAAAGCATTCCATTATTAAGAAAATTTTGAGGAGGGGAGGGGGCTTAACTCATATTGAAAATCTAACAGGTAAAAATTAATGAACCTCGAACATTTGCCAAGCTCACCTCAACAACCCCAACTCCCGGAGCCACTGCCGCCTAATCTTAGGTCACTGACTACTAGCAAATTTTCCATTGTTCATGATGGCCCTCCCCTGTTCCCCAAAACCTGCCTTGTCTCCCCTTTCTCTTCCCCCCTCTCCACCCTTAAATTCAATGACCTTGAAAACAAAGGTTTTATAATGCAATTTCGAGTAGTTTGTTAACAAAATACGAGGTTGGTCGATGTTATATTCACCTCACCTTTTTACTTATAGATCTGTATCATAGGGCATTTTGGAGGGAAAGGGGTGGCCTCTTCCCGCAAAGATGTCCTCCCTATGAGCAACGAGACACTTTAATAGGATATTTTTACCCTACCCCCTCTTTCTACTAGGATGTGCCAATGAGTGATGCCTGACGAAACACTTAAACATATCATTTTGCTCATCAACAACAAAAAATAAGGAAAACAAAAAGATTTTCCATTCTTTTCGTCCACTTCAATGTACAGACAAGAACCTTAGCAAGAAATAATGACTGGCAAAGTCAGAGCTCAGATAGAAAGTGAACTGATTACCGTAACTCAATGGGAATAAACAGGAAATGGGGGATGCAGAAGCTCACAGAATATACATGAAGCCCCTGTTGTTAGATGCATCAATAAGATGTTTACCTGTGGGCAGTCCAGACAAAAAAGGCTTGAATATCGCTTTCTTTTCGATATGATATGCTAATGACATATGTGAGTGAAACAAATCTTGATGATCCTCTTGTTAAGATGGTGTCCATCACAAATACAGTGAAGTGTACAGTACGTGTTAACATTTTGTCCTCCATTAATCAACTCTCTTAATCTACTCAGGAGGGAAAACATTTACTCTCATGTTAAAAATCTAATTCCAAAGATTAATCAAGTTACACCCCTTTAACCCCGTTCCTAGTTGCTTTCCCCATGCAACTAGCCACCGACGAACTTTGTTGACTGGATTACTGGTAACCAGCAAACCCTGATCATTCTTGATTGCACACCCCTCTCTTCCCTCCCCATAATCAAAAGGCAAATTGGCCCCTACTTTGATTTTTTTTTTTTTAGTACATGGTCATTGGCAAGTCTGTCACACTGTGTGCCCAAACCCAAAATATCTCGACATCTAACAACAACAATACCCCAGTGTGGGTCCCACTTCAACACAGCATCAAAAATTCAAATATAGCCATCCTTACCTATGCAAGTAGAGAGATCTCTTCTAAGAAACCAGCCAAAAAATGCAGTTTTTTAAAAAACCTAGCTAACCCTCTTGCAAGAACACTGCTATCTTAAGTTTATAAAATCTCAGGGCCATAATTTATTATTTTCAAAAACTAGAGAAATTTATTAATTTAGCAGCATCTGAAGGTACTAAATGCAATTATAAGAAGCTTGTTAACTGAACTGCTAAAATGAAGGTCCAGTATTCAACTCATCTTTTCTAGTAAGGCCAAGTTTGAATTTCAATACAGGGATTTGGTACATGAAAGGAAAACTGAACTTCCCGATGTCTCCTTCCTCTTGTTCCCTTGAGTAAAGTGATGAGATGCAGGGTGCCTATGCCATTTTATGTAGCCCCTCACCCCCCCAAAAAAAAAAAAAAAAGAGGAAAAGAAAAAAAAATAAAGTCATTCCCATAATGCAGTTCGGTGTATAAAAAAAGAAAAAAGGCAACATAAGGAACGAAATGATCTTTTATATAATCAGAGCTCAGATGAATAGTCAGCATAAATTACAATGAACTAATGCAAATAACAGGAAACGGATGCAGATGCTCATAATTTTTTTTTCTTTTTCTTTTCTAGTTTCGGTAGATGCTTACAGAATTCATTAAGATATTCACTAGTGGAAGATCGAGAAAGCCTCTATATATCATTTTCTTTATACATGATATGCTTATGACATAAGAGAGTGAAGCAGTGAGAAACCTTAATTATCCTTATGGCAGAGGGTGTCTGTCAAATACAGTGAGCAGAGCCTCATTAATATGGGACATAGAAATCAGCTTATCTCCATGTACTAAAGACAAGAACCTGTAGACCAATGTCATGATAGTCTCCTAGACCCACTACCGCCTGGATCAATTTTCAGCTAAAAAGTCAGTATTATTTTTCAGCAAAACAGGATTTTTGAAAAAAATGGCATAATAATAAACTATTCTGTGTTTATCGTAGCAAACAATTCCATCAATACATTACTGTTGATCTAAAAGAAAACTACCCATCGTGAGGAACAGCGGCCAGGACATGTATGGATTTAATAAAATGGTTGGGTATAAGGATGAAGCCAGAACCTTTGTTCAACAGGAGCATCTAAATTCATCCAGGGAGCCATAAGGCCAAAAGGCAACTAACATTCAGGCATCTATCTACCTTGTATACACCCCATCCCCCCCAAAAAAAAGACCCTGTATGTGCACTCGCACTCACCATTTCTAATGGCAAAAGATTACAGACAATAAAACAATTGAAAAACCTGCAGTGAACTTTCTATAAGGATAATATCGAAACGCCCAAACGAAATGAAGACAAATTCTGAATGGAAGTTTGTGGTTGGAGTCCTAGGCTTGACTCCCCTGACTTGTTCTTCTATTGGCAACAATTACTGACACTGAAACCAAAAATGTCTTCTTCTTCTTGGATGCAAGGGCTGGATGGCATTGATGCCTTGTTCTTCAGTAATGTTGGAATATACTGTGCACAGGTAACCTTTTCAGTTCGGTAAACTCTTGGGCTAGATAAATGCTAAGACAGTCTGTTTACTTCCTACAGCGAAACATCCTAATTAATGAAGGGATCACCGAAATTCTGACTGAAACTTCAAGAGGTTTTTCAGAAATTAATCAGAACAAAAAGGGAGAAGTTTATAAGGGGATGGTCCATTCAACAAATGTTTTAGTAACCAAGGATAGTAGTGTGCCTAGTTTGTGCAATACTTCCACAAGATCTGCTTCTAAAATGACATCTATAAGACTTCAGACTCCCTTAGCTACAATTTCATCAGTTTGTGGCTCTGTTCAATACTTTGGGTTGATAAGGTTTGATAGGAGGGCATCCATTGTCTTCTTATCTCTTCCTAGTAGCTATGGAGCACTAATATAGGAAATGTACCGTTCAGATCTTGTCCTAGATGTAAAAATTGAATATCAGCCACATTAACTTTGCAAATGATCCTTTTTGTATTTCGAAAAGGAGATTTGCACTCTGCATCAGTTCTTGCAAACCATGCTTGATGGTCCCCTACTCAATCTAGCCCGTTCCCTGCCCTAGCAAAAAGAAAGATATTCTCTAAGGGAGTAACTGATGCAGTGAACATCTAGATCTTTCAGATAGTGTATTTTACGGAAGAAAAAGTACCTATTGAACATCTGGAAGTTTCACTGGTTTCTAGCAGATCAAAGGCTTCAGAGAAGACTGTTTTGAATTAATTGAGAAAAAGGCAGAATCAAGTAATAGGCTGCAAGAAATCTCTCATATCCTGGAAAAATGGAGTAGGCACATCTCTTACTGTTGCTTGAACTTCAGATGCATTATTAGTATGCAATTTTTCAAAACGTATAGTTTGCTGGTTTTGAACTTCTTGTATTAGGTCAACCACAATCCCACAAACTGGCAAGTAGAGGTGGTGATTGGGCAAGTTCGTGGCAGATTTAGTCATACCCTCACCCATACCCCCTGTTGGGTTTTGAAATATAGTGGTATTAGGTTTTACGAATTTTCGGGTTTATTTGGTTACATACAGAGAGTTAAAATAAGTACCTATCTTTGGGTAAGGTGATGATAGTTTTAACCTTAAAAGTTTTGAATATTTTAAAAAATAAATATTAATCAATGATAGATTTGTCAACTTTATTATAAAATTAGAGTGCAAGTAATAATCTTGCAACTTATGCTAGAATTCTCATAGCAAAATTATCCCAAACTCAAAGAGTAAATAATACTGAAAATTTGCTATAATAAGACGGGTTTTAAATGGCCAATAATTGCATGATAAAATCTTCCCCCTGTGTGCAAGCGTGTGCACTTTATAATATAATAGCAAGAACTTAGAAATGGCTTGATGGCATCATATATAGATTACATTGGAGGTTAAAAAGTTAAATAAGAACACAAAAATTCTTCAAGTGGCTTATTCTATGTTGGTAAATCCCTTCTTACCTTGAATAGAAATAAATACTAGTGCCAGATCTAATTTCCTAAGGATAGGAAAATGAAGGTGAAAATGTGACTTTGACTAGCTCATTTTTTTGGGGGGGTGGAACAACAAATTTATAATAGACAAGCAAATTGGTAGAGGGGAGAGGGGTTTGACAATACCAGAATCTTTTGCAATTTGAAGACATGCCAGTTGCTTCACTCAACAGACATAGTAAATGACCTCTCATGCATGCAACAACGATGTGGAACTAAGAAGCTGTGCCGAACAGCCTGGGCAGCTGGTCGAAGAGCAGAACCATGGATGGAATAAAATAAAAGCAGAGTGGAGAAATTGAATCTTCCGGTTAAGACTAATTGGAGTTGGGACTTGAATGGCTGAGCAGAATTCCCTTGGTAGACATCAGGGTGTTTGGATTCATTTAATCCAAACAAACAAAAAGCTGCAGGACAATATTTCCATCTGAAATTGGGAGCCCCAAATGAAAATTCAAGGCTCCAACCCATGGTGCACGAAAAGAAGATTAAATAAAAAGGCACCAAACTCATGCTCGTACGCAGAAGAACATTTCATCATACTTTCACCAAATGAGACGTGATTTCCGTGAAGCATTCTGCAGAAATAGGAACATAGTCTTGTGACCATCCTCAACTGCTCTTATAAAAACAAGTTTACTCAAGAGATGCCAACAATTAGTACCTGCAAAGTTTCAAAAATTTCAGCAGCTTCATAATCTGATCCATGAGCATCTATGAAATTCACCAGTTTGAATAAATAGTACCTTGTTCTAAGTTGAAAAGGATGTGAACAGGAGGATTGTGATCGCTCTGTCACCAAATCCCCTTTTTATAGGAATGGTAACTAGTACCATCTGCAGGCTCACAGTTTTGGACAAGGACTGGCTCGTAGTTGGCATATATAACCAGACATGCCAATTACAACATTCAAACCTCAACTGAACTTAGACCTGGTGTCTTTGCCGATCTGATATTACTTATAATTGCACGTGTATTCCCTGCATCTTCCCACCTCCCTGCAGCAGCATAAATATTGGCCAGCAAGACATAATTTCCGGCATTGTCTGGCTCTAAATCAATAAGTGATTTCGCAGCAATTTCTCCAAGTTCAACATTCCCATCTACTACACAGGCACCTAGCAAGGCACCCCAAACAGCATGATTGGGCTGAAAGGGCATTGTTATAATCAATCCATAAGCTTCTTGCAACCGCCCAGCCCTACAAAGGAGATCAACCATGCATGCATAGTGGTGCATAAATGAAATGTTTCGCCATTCTTTAAGCATTCTTTTGAACAGGTTAAAGCCCTCATCCACTAAACCAGCACGGCTACAGGCATTCAGAACAGAAGTGAATGTAACTTCATTTGGTTTAACTCCAGACAGAACCATATCTTTAAAAAGTAAAACAGCAGCCTGACCACGTCCATGGGTTGCGCAACCAGCTATTAAAGCACTCCACACAGTAATATCTCTGCAATTTCGAGAAACCTCTCTAAAGACCTTATTAGAAGATTCCAAGCTTCCACATCTTGAATAGGCATCAATTAAACCCGTGATAACCTCTTTTTCGAAAGAAATCCTGATTTTATCAGGTAAGCGTGAATGTTATATGTTTGATCTAGATCAGCTAGATTACCATAAGCAGGAAGGATGCTATTAAAAGTAACAATATCAGGAACCAATCCTTCATATAACATTTGTTTAAAACAGTCCAGTGCTTCACTCTGTAACTGATTGTGTAGGTACCCAGAAATTATTGCATTCCATGGCGCTAATCTCTGTTGTGAACTTTGGACGAAAACTTGGATGCCAAGACCAACATGATTGCACTTTGAGTACATATCAATCAAAGCAGTTTCAACAATTACATCACGGAAAAGGTTATGCCTAATCACCCATGCATGCAAGAACCTACCTTGCTTCAATGCAGACAAAATTGCACAAGCTTGAAGTAACAAGGCAATGGTTACTGAATTGGGCATTACTCCTTCCAGTTGCATCAGACAACAAAGTCCAAGTGCTTTTCTAGGGTCACCATTTAATGTGTAACCGTTAATCATAGAGGTCCATGTTACCACATCTTTATCCTCCATCTTGTCAAAAACTCGTTTTGCTACATCCATGTTACCACTCTTAGCATACATATCAATCAAAGCATTCAAAATGAACACATCGTTCTGCAGGCCCTTTTCTTCGACAATGGCATGAACCCTTCTTCCAAAAGCCAAGTTTTCCAGCTCCCCGCAAGCAGACAATACAGACACAACGGCAGCCCGGCTAAGCCCTGCACCAACATTCAACATTTCATCAAAGATCACCAATGCATCATAAGCGCGCCCTCTTTTGAGATACCCACTAATCATAGTGGCCCAAGACACCATATCTTTCTCACCCATAGCCCCAAAAACACGTCTCGCCATCTCCATTTCCCCACAACTCATGTACATAGCCAGCAAACAATTCAGCAGATGTATGTTAAACCCAACCCCACCTGTTACCGCCTTTCCATGAACCAGAACACCAAGCTCAAGCAATGACATGTCACCACAAGCCTTGATAACAAATGGATACGTGAAATTATCAGGGCAAAGCCGTCCCGGATACAGCATATCACCAAAAAGCCTAAGAACTTCACGTGGAGAACCTTTCTGCGAGTACATTCTTATAATGGCATTGTACAAGAATAGATTTCGTTGGGGCAATTCGTCGAACAGCTTACGTGCATAAGAGATGCAACCGCAAAGAGCATAACTTGAGGCGATATTTGCGCGGACACGAGAAGAGAGAGAGAGGAAACCAGAGGTGACGACATGGGCATGCAGTTGTTCAATCTTTGCAAGAGAACGAGCTTTGGTATAGCCTTCCAATAGTGATATATACCGGCTTGTGGAGGCCATTCATGAATCACAGTTGTAAGTAAAAGTCGCGAGAATACCGACTTGTATTTGCACGTGTGACCAGACAGTTGGACGAATGGCGAAATAATGGATTTTTGTGGGGGCCAATATTTCTTTCTCTCCCTTAAAATATATGATTTTTAGTGAAAATTCTACCATAATTGAAAAAAATTTCAACTATCATAATTAATAAATCTCAATCGTTGATTAAACATAATAGATCTGAACCGTTAATTTTTTTAACCATAGTTAATTTTATTAATTTTCTCTCTCCTGTTTAACTGTTTGTCCTGCTCTCTCTCTCTGTCTCTATCATTCCTCCTTAACTTCCGACCTCCCATGGTTAGCTTCATTGTTCCTGTCACCACCATCTCCTATGGCCGCCACTGCAACTCCCGACCTCCCATGGTTGCCGACCGTCTGCCTACCAAGAAAGGGAGAAACAAAAAAGCCAAAATCAAAAGTCCAGGTCGGAGAAGAAGAAATCCAAGGCAAAATCTAAGGGAAAGCAAATTGATACATCAATTAATTTTGAAAATTAAATGCAAGAAACACTAGAGAAACTAAAGATTGAGAAGGAGACAATGGCGATTTTGTCAGTTTACAAAGTAGAAGAAGAACAACAACAGCACTAGCCACAATAAACACAACCGAGAGCTCCAAATCGTTTAATTTCACTCTCGGCCCCCTTTTCAGTCTTCTCCACCTCCAGCACTTCAGACCATCGCTGCTCCAAAGGGGAAAAGGCATCGCCTGTATCTGGATGAAAATCCGGCAACGTTTGGTGTTCGAAGTAGACCCATGTCGCCGGGTTCCGAAAACGAGAGCAAGGTGAAACACCTGGTTCAGCGCTTGCCGGAGAAAAGAGAGAAGACGGACAGAGAAGTTGGGTCAAAAGAGTGTGAGGAGAGAGAGAGACGACGACGCGATTAATGGCCGAGAAGCTCGGAGAGCGGCTTCCCGGAAGGAAATCTTCCCACCACGAAGAAATGCCGGCTCTGGGATCGGAAGAACCAGGCGGCGGTAGAGGAGGAGAGAATTGATAGCGAACGTGGGAGAGGGGAGAGTGAAAGAGTGTGAGGAGAGAGAGAGCGAATTTCAACAAAATAAAAAAAAAATAACTATAGTAACAACGGTAAGATTCAATTTGACTATGATAGTTTCAACTATGGTAGAATTACCCCTTTTTTAGAGTATTTTAAAATTTGTATAAAAGTCGTGTGTATATTCAAAATATTTCGATAACTTACTAAAAATTTAACTAAAATAAAATGATATGTAGATACAATACACTTTCTAAAAGGTTATTGGTCGCAAATTCCGATATGCTCCCAGTGAGTATACGCTCTAGATGTCACATCATTAAATAATTTTCTTTTAATTTCTATCATATTATTTATTAAGATAAAAAAATTAAGTTATACTTTTGTAACCAACTCTATCCTATTATAACTAATTGGATAAAAAAATTAATTTGCAGTCAATTTCATCCCACGTTCAATGCTTAAAACAATTATCAATTTCTTTATTAAATTAATTGGTTAATAATCGTATGTAGCGATGGTATTTTTCTTGCCATTGTGTGTCATAGTGTTTATCTATTATGAGAACGTTTCTTCTTTAATTGTTCATATGACAATGTTAAATTGTTCACAAATTTTTATGTATTTGTTCACACAATATGTTCAAATTATTTATTGGTAATTGCTATTTAGTCAATATGATTTTTTTTATTTCTTGCCATTGTTCGTCCGAGGGTTTATCTATCACGTGAATATTTCTTCTTTAATTGTTCATATGACGAGTGTTAAATTGTTCATAAATTTTTATTTATTTGTTCACACAGTATGTTCAAATTGTTCATTGGTAATTGCTATTCGGTCAATGTGATTTTTTTATAATGATCAATGTAATTTTAATCAAATATATTGTGGGCATACAATGCATATACTCTAAATGAACAAATATATTATTTCGATGAACAACCAAACATAATACCATGAACAATTATATTGTGTCGGTGAACAAATAGAACCATACAATGAACAAAATGTATCACTTATGATGAACAAACAAGTAGAATAGTATGAACAAATTGTGGTATACAAATAAACAAATTGTCGGTTTCCTTGGCTCGTCGTCCTCATGAAGTTTCTTTATTTTTTAAAGGATTGAGAGTTTTCATGAAGACAATGGTTGTTCCTCATCTCAATCTTCTTTAATTGTGCACGAGTTCCTACCGACGATTTCAATTTCGGTAGGCTCGCGTTCTATTTATAAAGTTCCTTTTCTAATGTAAATAAAAATTTAGAAATTAGTGTCATGAACAATTAAAGAACTATATTCGTGAACAAAACAGATCCAAATAATGAACAAACTATTTCATTACAGGTGAATAAATAAACACAATGGCTAACCACATCGAAATATTCAAATACGTAATGCATGAATATACAACAAGCCAAATAAGTAAATGAATATTTAGGAATGAACAAATAAGCAATACAATGAAAAAAATTATCCATTGATGACGAACAACTACGAGTTTATGTAATAAACAAATAGTTTGACATCATTGAACAAATAGTTTAATATCCTTAAACAATGATGACATGCATATTAATAAATGGGTACAATAACTATAAATAAATCATTCGAGTTCGAGTGAACAAATAAATATTATAGCCAGTCACATCGTATATTCATATTCCTAATGGACCAATCTACAATATTCTAAAGCAATATGATGATCACCATGAACTAATTTTCTCATTTACGAGAACAAATAAACATTACCCATGGATAAATATATATTCATATGAACGAATGCGAAATACTACTAAATCAACCGAGTAATGAAGAAAGACACCTTACAATGTAAATGTAATCGAAATTATCCCATTTTATAGGTATAACTTCACTAAAGTTGTAATATAATTCACCATACAATAGAAGATATATTTTCTTCCTCATGTAACATATTGTTTTCATGTTGCTTGCTGCCTCCATAACTAATTATCACAAGATGAACGAAATGGACAATGTTATTTGCGTGATTTATTGATGACCGCGCTCGATCTGGAGACAATTAAAGCCCTCTTCGTCTTCGTCTTCTTCTTATGTTCTTCTTCTTTAATGGGTTCGTCTTCTTCTTGTTCTATTTTTCTTCTTCTGTTTTTCTTCTTCAATGAGTACGAGAGATATGAGTGGCTGTGAGGATGATCGACGATAAGGATAACTGGAAGTCGAGAGAAAATGACAAAAGAGAAACCAATGAGAGAGAAATCGACGAGAGAGAAATCGACGAGGGAAGTTTAAGAGTTTGAAATGAGAGAGAGTACTGGGAAAGCAGAAAATGATTTTGGAAAGAACGTAGAAAGAATTCTAACGGTACCCAAATTAAAGTAGTTAATATCTAAAATAACTCTATTAATAAAAAAATTACACATATTAAAATTTTTGTCCATGTCGGCGATGGGAGTATGTGCTCCTAACTCCAACATTGTCATATTGATTATTGGTAATAGTAGCTAGAGTTGCTCTTGGTAGACGAGAGGGAAACATTAAAAACATGAGGAAAGAGGACGAGTTGTGGAATTGAATTGTTTCATTGTGTTTGAAATTTTGATCAAAAATTAAAAATGTTTTTATATATTATCTTAATTATTTTTTTAAAACTTTCTTAAACTAATTCTATTAATTTTGATTTTTAGTTTCTGATTTTGTGGAGCATATTCTAGAGTTGCGAGCTTCCGGAAGTAAATGGATTGATTGCTCATCCTAATTTCCAGCTTTGAGGCAACACTTAGTTGATTATTTTGCATATAAATAGCTTGAGTACTCACTAGTTATCAACAAATAGAAACACAACAACATAGCTACTTCCTCTTCTTCCATATATTTCCATTAGCCATTAAAATTCTTTGTTTCTGTTTCCTCTTCTTAAACTAGCACAAAGTCAATAGCTAGTTTTGCTATTTTTATTGAGGAAAATTTTTGTTTGATCTCTAGTTATTTTAACTCAAAAAATTTTATTTTATTGAGCGATGAGTTGTCACTTGGTTCGGGGTTCCGATCACTACATTCGTGAAAGATCAACGGGTTGTCAAATTTTGGGAGAAGCTACATCATCAACAATTAACTAGTGCAGTGGGGGTATTCCTTCTCTAAAGAGAGCACTACGAGCGTGCTTCGACCCATAGGCCTTTCTAACCTTATCTATTATTATTTTTGTTGAGTTATCATTCATGTTTGTTGTTTCCTTCCTGAATTAATAGATTTCTCCATTGAAATTCTTTACAGTTTTTTCATTTATTTTCCAACAAGTTTAGAGAAGGAATTTGTTGTCTATTAATTTAGAAAAAGGATGAATTAAAGGCTTTAACTAGTAAGCCTGAAAAATTTAATGGAAAAAATTTCTTATGTTGGTAACAATAGATGAAGTTTTGGTTAACTGAACTAGGTCTTTTTCCTATAATTGAAGATGGTCTTAAAAAGGTTGATAAATCTAGAAAAACTCCTTCTAATGGAGGTGTCTCTAAAAAAGTGAAACTCCTAAAAAGATGATACAACTAACAAAGACATACTTTGCTATGGTCGTATTTTAACCGCTTTGTTTGATAATGTTTATCGCATTTTTGCCATACCAAAATTGCTAATGAAATATGGACTAGTTTGGATAAACGATATGGAACTGCTGAAAAAGGTCTTGTTAGTAGGGCTGACAATGGGGCGGATACGGGCAGGTATTCCTATACCCACATCCATACCCATTTTTAAAATGCTTACCTATACCCATACCCATACCCACCGGGTGTTAAAAATCCATACCCATACCCATACCTATATCCATATCCACCGGATTTTACGGGTATGCAGGTTTTATTTGAGTACAAATAGACTAAAAATAATGATATTCATATTAAACCCATATTTAACATTTCTCACCGTTCAACTGAAAAAATAGATAATAAGACACCGAGGAGGAGACGAGAAGATAGAGGTAGGCGAAAGACAATCATAAACTAAGGCTTTTTCTCTTGAAATGAATTTAGGCTTGAACATTGGGCCTAAAATTCAACATTCAATTTCTTTTTTTGTTTAAACATTTAGCAAAGCGGGTTGTAGGTGTTAAGTGGAGCGGTATGGGGCGGGTGTTGCGGAGTACGGGCTATGGGTGTTATGTGGGGCGGGTGAAGCTTAAACCCATGCCCATACCTGCTCCATACCCATTTTAATCATACCCGCCTCATACCCATTTTTTTCAAAATTTTAGCACTTATTCGGGTTTTAAATGGAGGCGGGTTTTGTGGGTTTTAAATGGGTATGAGGTTTTTGTCGGCGCTACTTGTTAGAGTTAGTATTAATGATTGGGTTGATTTCTAGTTTGTTCAAAATAAAAACATGTCGGATCAACTCCATGAATTTGAAAATCTTATTTATGAACTCAAAATGAAAGGGGTTGAACAAAGTGAGTCCGTTTATGTTGCTTTTGCTATCGAAAAATTGCCACCCTCTTGGTCTAAGTTTGCTTGAAGGTCTCGGACATAAGTCCGATCGGTTGACACTTGATGAACTGTTTACCTCTCTGAAAATTGAAGATAAGCATCGTTCTTCTAATAAAATTATAATTCTGATTTCTAATCTAAGCATGTCAATTATGTAGGCTCTCATAAACCTAATTTTAAGAAAAATGGTACTATAAGCTTTTTTGGTTAGAATGGGAATGACAAACATAATGATAATAAAAATAAAGGTAACAATAATCAAGGTAGAAGGCAATGTTGGGTATGTGGAGGCACGAACCATATTGCTAAGGATTGATATTTTCGCCATGGTCATAATAAGAAACAATCTAAAGGGTCTTTGCCCTCTAAACCACAAGTCAATGTATTGATCGTAGAGGTCACCTCCGATTCCCCAACCGACAAGTATTTTGCTCCTAGACCAGAGATAAATACAATTTTTAATTCACATGATTAGTGGGTAGACTCTAGGGCTAGTGTTCACTCGTGCACCGATAAAAAAATTCTTTTCATCCTGTCAAGTATCGGGCACAAGAACCGTGAGCATAGGGAATAACGAGTGTAGATCATGTCTTAGGAGAAGGCCAAATCAAATTAGAGTTGTCATCTAGAAAATTTCTTATTTTAGATGGTGTTTTTTCACGTTCCCAATATTAAGAAAAATTTGATTAGTGTTGCTTTGCTAGTTCAGCGTGGTTATAATATTAATTTTGGTTCTAATAAAGTTGTAATCAATAGACATGATGTATTCATTGGAATCAATTTTGGTTCTAATAAAGTTATAATATTTTAAATGGTGTTGTTAGGTGATTTGTTTAGATTGAATGTTGAATGTTGTGATACTTGGCATGGTAGACTTGGTCACGTAAATAAAAACACTATTAAAAAGATGATGAATCTTAATTTAGTTCCTAAATCTCTTGTCAATTTAAATGATAGATGTCAAGTTTGTGTGGAGGCTAAACAACCAAGAGAACCTTTTAAATATGTGGAGAAAAATACTATTTTGTTAGAATTAATTCATAGTGATGTTTGTGATAGTGAACATTTTTTAAATCGTGGTGGTAATCAATACTTTATTACATTTATTGATGATTTCTCCAAATATTGATGTGTATTTGACTAAATCTAAGAGTGATTTATTTGATAAGTTTAAGATTTATAAAGCTAAGGTTGAAAATTAGCTAGAAAAGAAAAACAAAATTTTAATGTTTGATAGAGATGGTGTTAAACCTCGTTTTTATCGGTTTTTAAGGCATTATTTAACCCAATTCAGTGATGATTTCAATGATATCTATTTAGTTTTGGGTTAGATTTTGCTCATTTTCTCTTTATCGTCACCTAATCGCGTAAATCTTTTCGTTACGAGGTTTTGGGCTTAAATTTGAAGAGATTCGAGGTAAATTTGATGAAAAGCGATGAAGAGAAGAGTTTGAGCCCAAGAGGAGGCAAGGAAGAAGCCTAAAGCACATTAAGAGACCTTGTATGACCCCCGTGCGCAAACCGCACGGCCGTGCGAGAAGTTACAGAAGTTGAAGTCGTGCACGGTACCCCGTGCATAGTCCGCACGGCCGTGCGAATCGTCCGGAGAGTTTAGAGTTTTCGCACAACCCCCATGCGATACATGCACGGCCGTGCGTATCCGCCGCAGAAACCTGCACGGTACCCGTGCGACTTTCGTACGGCCATGCAACTATTGTTTCGGCGATTATTTAAGTTTCCTAATTGTAATTGTTGAGGGATTCTATTCTATAATTTTGAGATTTAGCTAGGGTTTTCAAGAGGAGCTCTGAGAGGAGACTCAAGAACGCTAATTATTGTTCATCTACTTCAAGTTTTTATGATTGAATCGCATCAAGTTTTTCATTCGGTAATCATAATTTCTTCTCTTTATCTTTCCTTCACAATTTGTCTTCGTTTCTCTATGGCTATTTTCCCTAATCTTTGTCAATTGTTTAGTATCATATTTAGGGGCTAATTTCTTCACTTAGGTTGGGATTGATCCCTAGTGTGCCTTGATAATCATGAATTGAGTACCAATTGGATTGTTCTATGCTTGTTAGGTTAGAATTCACTTCATTTATCACTTTCCATTGATTGCCTCGAGAGAGGACTCTTTTGCTTTTATTAGGGTTTTGTGAAGATCGAAAGATGAAAACTTACCTAGAATGACGTTGTGAACGATTAGAACTTCAATATGAAAATAATTAAGGTTTTAATCAGGGGTTGTGAGATGCATTCATTGTAATTTTGCCCTTTATTAATCTCATGAAAATAGGTGATTGGATTGTGCAAGATTAGTCTTTGACCTTCGAAAGCAGGCGAAGATAGGCTTAATTGGTGTCTCCCTTTTCTAAACTACTAGCATAGGCAAATCTCAATTGGTATTCAATTCTGGTTTCAGGCTTATTAGTGTGATTAATCCCAATCTAAGGCTTTTTATTTATCGATTTCTCTTAGTTATTTTGTTATTAGTTGATCCAAAAACCAAATCACTCTGTCGAACCGAGTTTTTACCTAGATTAGAGTTTTTAGGTGGATTTAGTATTTGAAAACGAGTTCCTTGTGGACACGACCTGTACTTGCCGGTTCCTAGCTACAGCTACGTCGTGCTCTTACGGTATAAATATTTCTCTTAATAGATGGAGAGTATTCTCCTACTGAGATAGTGAATTTTTGTAAAGAACATGGAATTATACATGAAAAAACTCCCGCTTATGCACCTCCGCCTAATGGAGTAACTGAAAGAAAAATAGAACTTTGCTTGATATGGTAAATGCTATGCTTCTTAGTTCAGGTTTGCCTAATAATTGTTGGGATGAAGCTTTGTATTCTTCTTGTTTAATTCTTAACAGAGTGCCTTATAAAAATTCTGATAAAAACCCTTATGAATTATGGAAGAATAAAAAAAAATCTTCTATTAAATATTTGAAAGTGTGGGGGTGTTTAGTGAAAGTGAACATTCCTATTGTGAAGAAAAGGAAAATTGGCCCTAAAATAGCTGATTGTGTGTTTGTTGGTTATTCTTTAAATATTACTACATAGATATTCCTAGTTTTTAACTCTAAAGTACCTGAGACTTCTAATAACATTGTTATTGAATCTAGAGATGTAGTTTTCTTTGAGAATATTTTTCATATGAAAGATAAATTGCCTAGACATGTTAGTACATAGTACTCATTTGGTTGTGTTTTAAATACACATTCTAGTACTAATAATAATGGATTGTGTGATGAACCTAGAAGAAGTAAAAAGAGAAGAAAGAATAAAAATTTTGATAATGACTTTGTTACTTTTTTGCTTGAAGCTGACGACCATAAAATATATGAAGAAGCTATGATGTCTATTGATGCTCTTTTCCGGAAACGAGGTTGTAATTGATGAAATGGATTCTATTATGATTAATAAAACATGGATTCTAATTGATCTTCCTCATGAGTGCAAAAACTTGGGTGTAAATGCATTTTTAGAAAGAAACTAAGAACGGATGGGTCAAGCGAAAAATTCAAGGCAAGATTAGTAGCTCAAGGCTATAATCAAGAAAAAGGAGTTGACTTTTTTTGATACATATTCACCTGTTTCTAAAATTCCTACCATTAAAGTTTTGATTGCTATTGCTTCTATGTATAAATTATAAATCCACCAAATGGATGTAAAAACCGCATTTTTAAATGGGGAATTAGAGGAAGAAATTTATATGAAACAACCTGAATGTTTTATTATGCTCGGACAAGAAAATAAACTATGTAAACTTGTCAAATCTCTTTATGGTCTAAAACAAACTCTGATGCAATGACATGAAAAATTTGATAAAGTTATGTTATCTAATGACTTCTATATTAATAAAGATGATAAATGTGTTTATATGAAAGTCTGTGGAGAATTCTTGTGTTATACTTTGTCTATACATTAATGATATTTTGATACTTGGTCGTGATATGCATGTGATAGATGACACAAAGAAATTCTTGATGAGTAATTTTGATATGAAAGATATTGTTCCAGTCGTGTTATTTGGGGAATTGAAATTTGAAAACTCAGGTATAACTCTCTATCACTCTATGATTTTGATTTCATGTCATTCTCAATAGTTTAGAAGCTTAACTTTAAGTTTTCAATATTATCCGACCCATTCAAAAACCATATCTTAAGTACAACACACTTAACTAGGTTGATGCCCCACTCGGACATAACTCGGAAAGATGATATGAGTAAATAATTTCACCAACACTTTGTATTCCGAGCACCGACTTATTGTTCTAACCGAAAATGAACTATTGCGTTAATTCTCTTTTCTAAGTCACTTTATTGTATGAAATTATTTACCCGATCAAGTCTTTGCATTTTACTTATTCAATCTTAATAACTTTATCATTTAAAGGATTAACTCAAGATGGATTTGATCACATTGAATATTAGACTAAGAAAATTTCATTCTTTCGAGTTGAAGATAATTAAATATTTAATTATTATGAATAAATTATTACTTTGCCTAATCTTGGACCAAAGTATTTTTATACTTTGAGTACCACTTTGATTTGCTTTTACAAGTTGATTAAAGTATTTTAATCTTATTTTGAAAAACAAAAAGTAATCGACTTCCTACTTGTTAAACACCAGTAGACGTGAAAAACACCTTTTATGGACAAGGCTCGGACACCGTGTTAGGATTGTTTGTTACCAAATCTAGTATACTTCAACTTTGAGTCTAACGGTTGTTTCCACCCCATATTTTAGTCACCACTAGTGGGATGGACTACTTTCGAGTTAAGGACCAAAGCACAACGTTCATTTTTGCAACGACTCCTTTTCTAAGTAACTTAGACTAGCCGTTACAATGGCTAATAAAGCTCACAAGTCCAGAACCGGTCTCAGCGGTTACTTTGCCCTGTTGAGTATAAATAGAAGCCTTTCTACAAGACTTGAAGCTTGCTAGAACTAAGCATATTCTACTCTCACTCAATCTTCTAGCTTTTACAAATCTACTTCTTAAGTTCTTACTTTCCGAGTTGTAAAGAGGAAGTCTTGTAATCACTCTTACATTTTCAATTCTCTGTTAAGTCCCTTAACCGAGATGTAAGGGTTAACTCGGTTCAGTTATTCCCTAACTATAAAGGTTATCTCATTTAGGCGATACTAGATCGGATAAGAAAATTTCGAGTATGAGAAAATCTTGTAATTGAATTGCATAAGCGAGCAATTCTATAAGGGGTCGATCCTTGTATTTAGTGAATTCAAAATAGTGGATTTGACTTAGTGCTTGGATTAGCACTGTCCGTGATTTTATGCCCCGGGAGGGTTTTCACGTAATTTATGTGTATTGTATGTTTCGAGTCCAATCTAGACTCGGAATTATTTTCTAAGTCTTTGCTAAGCAAAATACTTTGATAATCGGATAAAATCTTCTATCACCCTATTCACCCCCTTTAGGGCGACTTAACCTCTCAAAGAACAAAACTTCAATTAGTATCGAGCCTAGCCTTCTCAAAGGATATAACAAATCTAAGGTCTAAAGATCGGATGACTCGGGACAATGGAGAGTTCGATTAAGGAAGATCTTTCACCGGACCGCCCAAATTCAAGGGTTCAAACTTTGCCCACTAGAAGAAGATGATGGAGTGCTTCATCTAGGACTCGTGATGAGGAGGTCCGGAACATCATCCAAAATGGCAACTACATTCCCACGAAGATGAAGAAACAACACCTGTACCCACGGTGAAGTTTGAGTTCACAATCGAAGAGAATGAGAAGTACAGGAAGAACTTCAAGGGCATGAAACCCTAGAATTAAAAAAAGGGCAATCTCGAGCCAACTCCTTTTTTTTTCAAAAAAAAGCAAAAATAAGGGTTCGAAAGCAAGAATAAAAAAAAAGGAAAGGTGCGAGAGACTCAAAGGAAGTTGTTCTAATAAATGGGGTTGACTGTGTCTGTGTTAAACACCTGATGTACACAATTAATTCAGAAGAATACAATAGAGTGTTTGCCTATGACACAGCCAAGGAAGTATGGGACAAACTAGTTAACAATTCCGAAGGAACCAATCAACTAAAACAAACAAAGATAAGTCGGTTCCTCTACAAGTATAAAATGTTCAAAATGGAGCTCGATGAGAACATCAATCAGATGTACATTCGCTTCAATGAGATTATCAACAATCTCAAGTCCCTTGGAAGGAAGATTTCTCATGAATAAGTTGTCGAAAAGATTATGAGAAGTTTACCAAATAGAAAATGGGGTGCTAGGGAGACAATAATCAACGAAGCTTAAGATCTATCTAAGTTAAAGCCATATGAGCTCATTGGAAAGCTACTTACTCATGAGTTGCACCTAGAAGAAGAGAAAGCCGAGGCCATCACCGAAAGAAATATTGCACTCAAGGCCTCATAAGAAAGACGATAAAGTCCGAGCTCCTCGGATTCCGAATAAGATTCCATGGTACTCATAGCCCGAGGTTTTAAGAAGATGATGAAATACAAAAAGTGGCAAAAGAGACCAAAGCAGGAGTTCTACAAGAAAGACAAGAAAGGTAAATACTTATCCTCTTCCAATTTGTCTTTAACTAAGAACTTTGGCTATTTTGAGTGTGGCAGCAAGGAGTATATAATTAAGGACTGTCAAAAAAGAAAAAGGATAGCAAGAAGAAAAAGCCTATGGTGGCTACCTGGAGTAATGATGGTTCGGAAGAAGATGATGATTCGATGAGTCAAAGTGTCTAATGGCACTAACGGACTCGAAGTTGGATCCGAGTTAGAAAGCGATGCCTCGGATGTTGAGGAAACAGATCCTCAAGAGGTAATCAACTACTTCCTAAAGTTCTTTAAGGTTGATCTTGCTATATACATTTTTACTTTGAAAGAAAAGTCCAATTTTAAATCTTTTGAATTCAAAAGAGAAACTGGAGTCTCTTAATGTTGATAGCATCACTTTGAAAAAGGAATTAGAAAACTTGAGACAAAATCTAAAAGTGCTTCAGACCACTCGCTTAAGATAATGAGACTTAGTATGAGTGCCTTAGAACAAAGAATGAGCAACTAAAGCAAAAGCTCAATGAGCCTCAAGAGTTGGTTTTAAAACTCACTCAAGGTCAGAAAACTTTGAGTTATTACTTGGCTCTTAGTGTGTATCATTTAGAAAAGAAGGTCCGGGATACAATGTTGAAGAGAAAGATAATTCTTATAACAATCTTTTCAAAACCGATTCCAAAACTATCAAATTCGGGAAGGCTGAGCATGGTCCCATCCATTCACAAAGAAAAGGGACTGAGCCTGGACCGGTTTTCATGAAAAACCTTCTCAACCTATTTACAAAAGGAAAGGTTTTCAAAGACAAGAGACGCAGAGTCGGTTCTCTAGAAAGAAGACTCAGAATCATATCAACCCCAAAATTATTCAAATTTGGGTTCCTAAAAGTGTTCTTCCTCAAAAAAGACCATCGTAAAAACAATTACTTGGGTTTGTGAGAGGAAGTGAGAAGTGTTAGTTTGTTTCTATTTTGCGGGTCATTCGAAATAAAAGGGTCACTCGGTAGTTAGACAGTGGATGCTCACGTCATATGTCTAGGGACTCAATACTCTTCTCGGAATTAGAAGAAATGAAAGGAGGAAAGGTCACATTTGGAGACAATAGCAAAGGCAAGATAGTTGGAATTGGAAGAATTGGTTAAGGAGACAATTCGGTTAGTCCAGTTTACTTTGTCAAAGGGCTCAAGTACTACCTTTTGAGTATATCTCGGTTATGTAACAAAGGTCAAGAGGTAAGATTCACTCATACCAAATGCTTTATTTCCGATGTAATCACCAAAGAGATAAAGCTCTCAGGTGTGAGGTCGGGTAACACCTATACCATTCCACTTTCGATTCTAGTCAAGATTTATCATGCTTAAAAGCTTCTTTGAATGACGAGTCATGGACATGACATCATAGACTAGGTCATATCAGTATGCATACCATTAAAAAGCTTGCATCTCATGTATTAGTTAGAGGTTTACCTAACTATGCATTTAAGAAAGATAAAATCTGTTAGGCACGCACAAAAGGAAAGCAAGTCGGATCATCCTTTAAGCCACTCAAGACAATATCCATATCCAAAGTGCTTGAATTGATTCATATGGATTTGCATGGTGAAATTTTTGTCAAAAGCTTAGGAGGTAAATCGAAGGTAATTTTTCTGGGAAATATTTTCATTTTGTATATATTTTTCTTCTCAATTTTGTGGTGATTTTGTTTCATAAATTTCCTCTTTTTTAGGGTTTTGATTCTGTCTTTTGTTGACGGTATTCAAGCTTCTATTTTTCGTTTTATAAAATTCAGCCACTTGTTTTAGATCCGGCTTGTTGTTGGCATCGACATCGTCACGAGTTTGTGGTTGAAAAGGGAACGAGGATAAAGGGCTTGAGTTGATTGCAATCCCATTGAGTTCTAGCTAAAAACGGAATAAGGCACAAATCATTTTGGCAGCTCGGTTAGGGCATTCAATATCTTGGTATCATTGACTAACCCTCGCCCAAAATTCCGCATCCAACTCAAAGCGGAATAAATTAAACTTTTGATCAAGTGTAGTAATACCTTGGTGGTCAAGTTCGAGTGGCGATAAAGATAATGAAATCAAATTATTTTATGCTTTGCATGCTTTTTATTCTTATGTCTTTCTTGTCTCCGTCCCTGGCTTGGGTAAGTCTTTCCACTTTGTGTTTAATTCAAACTAGTATGTAGCCAGTAGCGGAATTTGAAGTGTTTAATTTCATATTTGATAATGAATACCCCATTGCACGTCCTATTTCTTCTATTTTTGAGTTTGTGAATTTTTTGTTGCTTTTCTTATTGTCTCTAATGAGATTGCAAGGTGGTCGAGTCTAGTTGAGTACCCTATGTAGCATTTTTAGTTTAATTTTCCTAGATCTTGAGCTGCATGTTTTGGGGTTGTGGTGAATTTATCTTAAGTTGAGTTAGAAGGAAAATATTCAGAGCATTAGAATATGATTATGTGTAGATTTTTCGTATTTTTGCTCACTTGTTTGAAGTTTTATGATTACATAGATGGGCCAAAATTCTTGAAATTTTTACTTCGATTCATGTCAATTTATATTAGTTTTTTCTATTTTTTGTTAATTTTGAATGAGTAGATTCTCTATTATGAATTTTTGAAGAAAATTATTCTATTTTGAAAATTTGGGCAGAAATTAACTAAAAAGGGGAACATTATTACGACTTACAATTGTATTAAAAGATACTTACATACTACTATACTCACATAGCTACTCCTTCCAATCATATTAAAAGGTCATTTTGAACCGTAATAAAAGATGGTTCTTGTAGTAATACGTCCTTACTAGAGATGTTCACGGTTCGGTTCGATTCGGATATGTTTTTTGAATCGGTTAACTAGATTAAACTGTTTGAAAAGCTGTAAATTGAAACTGAAACCTGGATAATCGGTTAATTGGATGTCGGTTAACCAGATTATTCGGTTCGATTGACCGGTTAACCGGAACCGAAATGAATTGGGCAAAAATATTGGGTCGGCAGCAATTGTCAATCGGGCCAGCCAACGAGCAGTGGGCTAGTTCAACTTTCTTTGCTTAAGATTTATAATTTACAAATTCACATACTTGGCAATGGTCCTAACTAGTTAGGGTTTGACAAAGGCGGAAGACAGTCTCTCATTTCAAAATAGCTTGGGCTTCATTTTTTACTATTATTGGGCCATCTGGACGAGCGACCCAAAAAGAAAAAAAAGGGCGAAGACAGATCAACTTAGGATTGAATTTTTTATAATTATTTTAAAGTTTTTAAAAAAATTTATTATAGGTTTGGTTCCGGTTAACCGTTGGTTTCAAAATTCCAAACCGGAACCGAATCGGATAAGCTATTGGTTCGCCGGTTCGGTTAACTAGAAAATTTAACAAATTTGATTAACCGGATAAACAATTCGATTCGACCGGTTCACTCGTTCTGGTTTTTTGCACAACTCGTAGTCCTCACATCCCCATTCTCATTGTCATGTGATTGGGATTATAGTCCCGTATGTCTTCCGGTCTTCATGGAAACTTTTCCAACAACTTTTTGGGGCTACTCGATAAAGTTAGGGGTGGTAAAGTGCTCACATTGAGCGGCTGGTGCATTCAGGTACATATTTCCTTACCCATTCCTTTCATTTTATTTTCGGATGATTTTAAATTCGCTTATGTAACTCAAGTCTCGCTTGAACTTTCAGGAATCTACCTGAAAAACTTCATGAAACCAATTCAAATTCCAAACCTTGTAATTTCAAGTCTTATGAGAACAAATAAATTGAATAGAGCCAATTTGAACAAGTATATCATGATTTAGAGTTTGTTAGTAATCCAACCGGACAAATTAACTCAATTCTATGGCAATAAATCTTCTGGAAGGTGAAATTGAAAAAATTTCTTATATGCACAATTCTCTGAATGCGGGTTTTATCCATAGAGGTTGTCAAGTTCAAGGCACCTCAATTTTTGAGGCGACACACCTTACGCTTGAGACAGGGGTGAAAAGATGGGAGTTCCTGGGATAGGCTACATGCTTTTAGCTTGTTACAAACTCGAGGATTTGGTGATAGTATTGGATGATCATGCCAAACTAAATGTAAGCTTGATTCGAATACTTGTACTTCATCTTTATGAAGTCGCATATACACTATATATTACTCGGACTCAGCTACAAGTGTCTCCCACCCATCCAGATGTTTGAATCACCCATTTGTGAAAACTTTTCCCGCTTCTAAGCTAAAATAAACAATTGGCCAAACGACAGCATCTTGTTGTCTAACTGTTCAATATCCAAGTTGGGTAGTATTGGAGACTAAAGGCTCTGAATAACATAGTATAAACTATCATTGTTCAAGTCATGCTTTAGATTCAATACTTGGAAGAAAATTTCTTTTATCATGTATCGTTGCCTCACCTTTGCTTTCTTTTTTTTATTTTTATTTTAAATTTTTAGTTTGAGTACATGGAAGGATACAGGTATCTTGGAGCGGCGAGATGTCAATTATCCCAGAGCTTTGCAAGCCCTCACGGTGGTGGAATTCAGGAACTTTTATGGTGATTACCAAACCTGGGAAGATGACAGTTTCGATGTGGATCGGTTTTTCGTTGGGTTCAAATATGGAGGTCTCCTCCTGTGGAATTTGATGACTTATGCTAAAAATCTACGTGAAAATAGTGTTCATTACCCGAGAAAGCGGTATGAAAGTGACCAATTCCCGACTTCACAAAGTCTGTCCTTTTATAGAAGGCTCTACCCCCAGTTCTATCGGGTGCCTAATCTTTTTATCAATAAATTTGATCGGGACCCGGCCTTGGCCCCGTGATTTTGCTCCTCGGTCTCGTATTGTACTTGTTCTAAATGTTTATGAAGCGCATGTAATTGATTTTATGAGCTTCCTTTTGTACAAACAGTTTTCTTGAAAATTGTAGTTTCGGTTTGCCGGGAGGGACGTGAATCCTCATAAAGTATATGCATTGTTCCATGTTTTGTCGCCTATTTAGATATTTGCTTGTTGTTCCATGTTTTGTCGCCTATTTGGAAGATTTCTTATGGGAATTAGAGATAGTATTAAGGATATCAGTTGACATCCGAGAGGACTGGCAACATCCAAGTATGGTCCAATTTTATTTAGAAAAGTTGGCCAATATGAAGATTGAGACAAACTTTCTTTTTCTACCCAATCTATATTGTGTTAAATCCGTTGCACAAATTTAACTTTAGTTGAAATTTTGGACAATTGAAATAGAAAATTCTGTGTCCGAATTTGAAATTTAGACAGACACACTAGAATTCTAGTTTGTTCTCCGGAAAATGATACGACCATAATAAAGATTCCATATTGTGAGGTACAAGTTTTAGTGAAACCCCTAACTTGGGCCATGCTATACTTTTCACATACTCGTATATAGAGGGATGCTAACTGTACAAGACATCTATATCTATATATAAATAGCATTATGCCTAAATTATACATGAGCGTTTTCGAACATTTACTCTCGAACTTCTTTCCCATGCTGGTGTCCTCGATTGCTCGGACCAACCATGATTTGTACGATGTGAAATCCACTGGGTGGCGACAAAGAGCAAACACGCATGCATACTAAGCACTTGGATTTTGAAGTACATACATATTGGCCGGATATCCGTGGTTCTCCTAGTTATCATGAGTTGTTTTAGCGAAGCAATGCATCTCACTGAGGCTTTAAGAATGGGTTTTACCAGCTCCGAGTTAAGGATATCGGACTTTGTTACATCAGCAATGGTCTCTTGATCCGGGAGAGCCTTGTCTCACAAATCTTGCAGTTAGCATATGACACATTCCAGGAGACAAACTATCCGAACCTTAAGCTCTCATGCAAGTTTAAGTCCTCTTAATAAATACAGCTTCGATTTACGCCTTTAGCGGAGTACGGATCCCCATTTGCTTGGGAGAAATCAATATTCTATTGGCCGTGGCTGCCCAAATAACAACTCCACCTGAACGTCCAGGGTTACCCTTAGATGCACCGTCCTTGCTGAGTAAACATGGCACAAAAGCATCCACATTGTCTATAAAAACTTAACTGCTTCCATTTCTCTTCCATAGGGCACGCAAAATTTCTTGAAATTTACTCGCCAAGTAGCCAGGTAGTCATGTGGAATTTTCTCCGGTTTATAAAGCAAATTGCATATCTCCATTTCCAAATAAACAATATAGTGATCACAAACTTGGTGTACCAATTTACATCAACACCATTATCTCTTATACTAATAGCACTCCATTCTTTATAACCCAAATTCATACCTTTTGCCAAAACTTCTCATTATGAGTTCGTCTGCTATAATGTTCCTGTTTCTAAACAATCAAGAAGTAGATCCGCAATGTACTCATGGGCATTCTCACATAAGGCACGAGTATGAGCTGGTAGAAAATTCTTCGACAACCCTATTGATGACACAATTCCTCGGTCATGTAGATCCAACCAAGAGAAAACTTTGAGAGGCTGCAGTACACGCACATTCCGTACCCGGATCTAAATATTCCGCCCGATAGTCTACCTCTTTATGAATTATCATGAGTGAAGATTTGATTGTAAATCCCCCGAAGTGGATCTCCTCCAATAAAGCCGGTCCCGCATACTTCGGTCATGGTCGGTTGAAATAATAGTATCGGTTTTAAATATCATCGGGGAGGTAGTCCGCAAAATGTTCCCCATCACCATCCAATCTTACGCCCGAGTAATCTAACAGTAAGAGACTGGTTTTGTACAGGGACAGAGCTAGATACTAGCTCAATAAGAAGCTTCGAGGTTGGCACACAAAGTAATCACCATGAGAATGGGGTCCCGGATGGGTGATCTTACCTACAAAGCGAAAAGAAATGATGTCGATAATGTCATGGGATGATGGTAGTACAAAACATCATTCATTGCAAGTATGGAATATAAGGATCAAACCACAACCAGGAGAAGACCCGGGGTGGGGGTGGAGAATTGCAAGGAACCCGGTGTGCAATATATTGCTTGGAGCTGTCCAAATATCGATCTATCTAGGTTCTTCTAATCAATAGTATATAATAGTCATTACTATATCTTACAAGGTTTCTAAATTTTCCAAGTATATAAAGAGAAATGACGAGTAAAACCGAGGGATCAAGAGTTGATTGTTATAGTAATTGTCACTATTATACCTTGACGACCACATCTAAGTAAGTTTCACCTTCTAACCCCAAGTTTAGAAGCAGCAACTCTTTGTATATTTGTAAACTTGTCGGACTCCTTTATCTATTAAATGTTACAAAGCCCCGATTTAGTCTCCATTGTCACAAGCTTTCCTCGTTAAGACCTCGGTACAACATTCGATGACCTCTACAATCATGAAACAGATCCATCGGATACACCACTTATCATTATTTTTGCCAACCAGGTGCGAGGTCGAGCAAAACCCTACCCATCTTGTACTTGTATCAATGTACAATGCCAATGTGTAATACGAAGTCATAGTGTAGAAAAGAAATCCATTTCATAAGGTATTTACTCGCCAAATACCAAAATCTTATGTTAATGATGCGCACTTGCCAAAAACCAGTGGACATTCATGTTTTGTAGTCCGTCACATAATCCACATCAATTTGCATCATTCATTCTACATCCAGCAGATTCAAAAGAAAACATGTAAAACCGAGGTTCCGTTCGATTTGGATGTAGTCCTCCACCTCATTTATATATATTTTTTTAATGTATGAGTAGGAAACTAGGTAAATATGTATTCCAATGAGGAGAACACGACTTACATCCAAAGTAGACCAGGCTGTGAACGTCTATGGGAAACAAAAGATGTTCTATTGAGATCTGGCATCTTTCTTCCAATATCACCTCAAATGGATAAAACCCAACTTTACAAAATCATAGAATAAAGTTCTCAAACCAAATAAAATTTTGAAAAAGGGAATTTATATTTGAAATATTTAAAACCAGACCAAACTATTATTTCATAGCCCCAGGTCCACTCACGTGACATTTTCGAAGAGGGGAGGGTTGATGTATGTAACCTTATCCCTAAAATCTTGAAGTCTTCCTTTTTCCCCCTATTTAACAAAAAATTTACTGCCTACTTTTACATATCAATTGAAGGAAAGGACCTATACAGTGAAAGAATTCTAGAAGGTAGATATCTCCCTTCCAGACAAATAGAGAAAAATACAAATATTAGTGCGAAGGAAAACAACATCCATGTCTATTGCCTCATATGTGATCCACATCAAGTTGCATTATTCAGTTCTGTGTACAACAGATTCACAAGAGGAGTTCATGGATTCCACTTTATTTGTATATGCACAGAATGTTGATACTATGGCCACTGTTTGATTTAGAGGAAGTCCCCTTCCAGCCCACTTATATCCTTCCTTTAAAAGAATTACTAGAAAACTGAGCAAACAAATATTTACTCCAATCGTAACAACATGATTTCATCCCAAAACTAGCACAAAATCATATAATACCCAATTCCGTGAAGAGGGTAATTTGCAGGTTTTTTTTTTTTTTTTGTTTGGGTGAGGGAGGGGGTCTTGGAGTATGTAACTTTACCCCTAAAATGCAAGGAGACTATTTTCATTCATCTTTTTTCTTTCAATTGGAAAAACGCACCTACAGCCTATATTCCTCAGCAATAGAAGTGGACTGTTTACTGAATGCATTTAGAATGAAGTAATCTTCTTTTCAATCAAACAGAGAAAAATACTGGGAAGAAAAGAGCGTCCAGCTCTTGAAAAAGAAAAGTGGTAGTATATTAGTTGGCAAGAAATAACTCTACGACCAGATGGAGGCAAAGCATTGTTGACGAAACTAGGTTAGAAGCTCATCTTCTGCCAGACATAAGAGTCTGAGGACACATCTTATCTCACTTATGTTGCAATGAGAACAGTCCCCCATCATGAACTTCTCCACCTTGCCATGCACTTCAATCATGCTATTACCAGGCTCCTTTCTCAAGCCACTACTCTTTAGCATCTTCCTGACTTCTGCAACATCAGACCACATACTATCTGAAGCATACAAGTTTGAGAGCAACACAAAAGGGGAGGTACTAATAGGCTGAAGTTTTAGAAGCTGTTCTCCCAGACGTTTTCCAATGCCAACATCACCATGTAGCCGGCAAGCTGATAGAAGACTTCCCAAAACCACATTATCATTCTCAAAATGGAACTTTCTCACATATTTTTCAGCCTCATCTAACCTTCCAGCTCGTCCAAGAATATCGATAAGGCAAGAAAAATGCTCAATGCTAGGGTTGACTCCATAAACTACTTCCATACAATTGAATAAAGAATCACCCTCATCTACAAGCCCAGCATGATTGCAGGCAATTAGAAGCGCCATAAATGTGAGAGAATCTGGTTTCAGACCACTTTCTTTCATCTTTCCAAAAAGATGCAAGGCTTTCTCCCCAAGACCATGATTCCCAAAACCAGCCATGATGCTATTCCATGAGACAATATTGGGATTGCCCATTTGGTTAAATATGCTATATGCATGTACAATGCACCCACATTTGGCATACATGTTCAGTAGTGCATTCTCAACAGCTACATCCCAATTTAGCTTTGTCCTGACAAGATGAGCATGAATTTGTTTCCCATGGTGTATGTAAGCAATCCCTGCACATGCAGCAAGAACACTCGCAAAAGTGAAACCATCAGGCCAGAGAAAATTCTTGTCTATAAGCTCTCTAAATAGATTTAAACCCTTAACGTGATCAGCATGCTTAGTACAAGCAGCAATTATGGTGTTCCATGAAATGATATCTTTGCCTTTGATCAGCCTAAACACCTTATCTGCTTCCTCCATCAAGTTAAACTTCGAGTACATCGCAATAATCACATTTCCAATGAAAGGGGTAGAATCAAAACTAAACTTAACAGTCTGGCAATGCAATTGTACACCCTTTTGAATATCCATGATACTGGTACAAGCCTGTAGTACTCCAGCATAACTAAAATGGTCAGGAATGAGCCCTCTTTTATGCATCAATTGGAAAATCTGAAGCCCCCTGTCTGGTTGTTGGTTATCTACAAAACCAGCAATCAATGCATTGTATGAAACGGAATTTGGCTTAACCAACGCACTAAAAATCACCAAAGCATCATCAGACAAACCACATCTCATGTAAAACGAGATTAGAGCATTGGAAACAAATGAGATAGAAGCGCAGCCCAACTTGAAAGACTGAGCATGAACTTGTTGACCAAGAGGCAAACATGAGAGGCTAGCACAAGCACTAATAACACTACCAAAAACAAATTCGTTGGGCAGTAATAATGCCAACCCCAATCGAGAATAAAGGTCAATTGCGATGAGCGGCTTGCCAACTTGATCATAGCCAGAGATGAGAGCTGCCCATGAAACAAGGTTTCTTTCAGGCATTTCATCGAACAGCTGGTGGGCAAGAGCAATCCCACCGCATTTGGCATACATATTGAGTACATGGTTATAGAGGACAATGTTGGACAGCCGTCCGGCCTTGAGAGCAGCAGCGTGGAGGGCAAGCCCATGTCGTAGTGCCTTGGTCTTGGAACAAAGGTGAAGCAAACCACTGAGATATTCGATCATGCAAACATGTACTAGCTTAGAAGACTTGTTTCACTTTCACAGAACGCATATTGTTACCCTACTACTGACTCGGAATAAAGGCCCGATGCCTAGTGAGTGATAGAGATGGGAGAAGCTGGGAGTACGAGACATTGAGGATTCATGTTAGTTTAGATACTGGGGCGGCAAATTATACTTGATCTCGAGTAGGAAGTTTCCTACTCCACCTTAACATTCGGCGCATACATCGAAAATTTTAATATACTCTTGGCAAGACAGATTGTCATGTACTTTTGAAGATAATTTTGTAATTTTGCTAGCTCTTTTTCACGTGATATACATATGCCTTCGCTCATACTCTTTTTCCCTCGTCGTACTAAGCTCTTGCTCTCGCCCTTTGCTCTTTTTCCCACGATCATTCTCTTGATCGGCATTCCGTTTGATCAACCTTCTCTTTGATCATTCTCTTCGCCGATCATTCTTTGTTTCATTCTCTGCCGATCAATCACCGCCTGTCGATCAGTCTCTCTTGAATTTAGGGATATTAGATTTAAAATAGTGGAACAAATCACGATATCATGCTAGATATTAATGCGGTTTTGGATTCGGAAAACATATGCTATGATTAGGATCTCATGCTATAATCAAGATCTCATATTAGTTGAATCGGAATTGAAGACTCGGACACTTCTCAACGCATTTACGAGTTGCATTAAATGAATCGGGTATAACCATCTCATACTTATAGAGTTTTGATTCCAAGGCATTCTCTCGTATCTCGAAACTTCTTTGAGTAAAATGGTATCTTATCTAAGTGATACAGACTTTTACTTCTTATATTTCTTGCTTATCCGTAAGTGACTCGAAAAGCTGGTTCTCCGTTACGAGTCCAAGCATCACTCGCATTTATCGCAGATTGAATAGACTAGTATTTCGTCTTTTCTCACTCAAAATATGACTTCGGTTATAAGCTCTATTATGTTATAGTCGAGTACTTTTAGTATGATTATTACTTAGTCTATATCAAGTTATCTCACTATGATATTCTTTACTTATCTTGATCTATCGCTTAGACTAAGTCGGATGGAATTTTGAGTTACATAGTTATTAGACTCAGAAAATTCCACTTCTCTTCGACTCGGATAATTAATTGCTTAATCATCGTAATTATTTTATTATCTCGTGTTTAATCTTGGACCAAAGTATTTTATACTTTGAGAACCAAAATTGATTTACTTTTGTAGGTTATTCAATTGAGGATACACTTTTCAAATTACAAAAGTAATCGGCTTCGAACGTCAAATCACCAGCAGACATGGCTTTTCACCTTCTCTCGCTCCAATCCCGGAAGATTGTGTCGAGGTCATGCGTTTCCAAATCTGAAAAGCTGGAACGCTAAGCTTAACGGTGGTTTCCACCTTATCTTTCAAGACACCGCCAATGGTTTTAGGACTTCCAAGAGAGTTTAAACCATTGTCCAACATTCACATTACAACGGATACTTTCCGAGTGACTCGAAAGCTTCTATCAATGGTCACAGAGGACTCTTAGTCGGTAGATGAAGATAACGGCTACTCTGCTCGGTCATCTATAAATAGAAGCCACTTCACAAGACTTGAAGATTGCCGAACCTATTGTTAATATACGTACTTATGCAAAGTCTTTGTATTCATTCTCAATCTTCTACTTACAACTCATATTCTGTAATTCATTACCTTCGAGTTGTAAGGTCTTGTACTCGATTACAAACTCTTTCTTACTTTCTTTATAAGGTCCCTTGACTAAGCTGTAAGGGTGAACTCAGCTTAGTTGTCCCTAGCTGTAAGGGTTATCTCAGCTAGGAAGTACTAGATCGAGATAAGGGAATTTCGAGTCTAGGAAAACTTGTAAAGAGTTGTCTAAGGGAGCAACTCGAGGTTCGATCGGTTCACGGTATTTTGTGGACTCAAAATAGTGGATTTGACTTCGTGTCCGGATTGACACGGTCCGTGGTTTCTCGCCCCGGGAGGGTTTCCACGTAATCTCTAAGTGTTTACTTTTTGAGTTCATTATAGACTCGGATCTGTCTTAAAGCATTTGCTTTTCTTGCCATTTCTATCTATTCGGTCTTTACGAGTCTCTACCTTTCGACTCTGTTTTGACTCGGAACCGCATTCCGTATTTTACTTGGCAAAAGAGTTTGAATTTCCACAAGATTACTTCCTCACCCTATTCACCCCCTCTAGGGTGACTCGGACTCTCCCGAGCAAACCTTCAAGAATCGTATATTGATTAGTGTACAATTGTACATTGATTAGTGTATTGTATACCGATTGTATATAATTTTAATTGTACATTAAATATTACACTATTGTACATTAAACAATATCTTAATACATAATTTTACAGAACCGATTCATCGAAGGTGATCAAAAGCAAAGTCGTGTAATTAATTGCATGGAGCAACCTACAGTAGGTGAGTAATAATCAAAGTGACTTATACAATTGGATTATGAATTTTTAATTTATGTTGTACACTAAATATTACAACATTGTACACTAAATAGTATTTTAATATACACTAATACATAATTTTACAGAACCGGTTAGTGAAGATGATCAAGAGTAAAGTTGTGCAATTATGAGCATGAAGCAATCTACAGTGAGGTGATGAGATAATGGTGAAAGAGGATGAAGAATCATAATTGTGGGTAGGAAGGTTTAAAAGTGAAAGTGAAACGTTTGTCTAAAATGATTATGCTTATAGGATAGGTTTTGGTGTAAAATATAGGAAGTCGAGGTGGAGAGCGACTAGTGATGAGTTAATGGGGAGAGAGTTTAATAGCACGAAAGGAGTATAGAGACTTACTGCAAAGCAATCTAGACAATTTACAAAAATAAATAAAAGATGCAATTGCAAAGCAAGGATGATCATAAAGTGTGACAATAGTGGAGATTGGGTTGTGACAACCTATGATATGGAGCACAATTATAAATTTCTCTCAGAAGATGAAGTGAACTTGGAGAAATCGTATCGTATAGTTGAGAAAGAGAATCTTACGCATGTGCGAAAAATGAGGAAAAGTGGGGTGAAATTGTCCCATGCATATAAATTGATGAGAAATGAGGTAGGTAGGTCTCCAGTTCTAGGATTCATAATAAAGGATTTATATAATGCATTGGCAAAAGAAGTCAAAAGGAATATGGAAGGCGGTGGTACAAATTCTTTAGTTGAGATTTTTAGTAAAAGAAAACTTGTTCAAGAAAACTTCTTTCATGCTTGAAGAATTTGATTGTAATGGTTGTTAAATCAGTTTTTTTTTTTTGAGAGATGGCCATATGAGAGAAGATTATTTTCTATTTGAAGATTTATTGGTGTTTGACACAACACATAGGACAAATCGATACAAAATGATTTGCGCACCGTTTGTGTGTATGAATCATCACGGGAGGAATATTTTGGTTGGTATTGGGTTTCTTCTCAATGAGAAAATTGCAAGTTTTTTTGGTTGTTTAAAACTTTCCTTCGATCTATAAATGATCGTACACTAATTACAATTATGACGGATCAAGATTCTGCAATTGCTAATGCAATTAGTCAATTATTTCCTACATCAAGACATAGGCTATGTACTTGGCATCTTGAAAAAAACTCAGAAAATAAATTATTTAAGGAAGAAGCAAGGTTTTGCATACAAGTTTGATTTTTTCTTAGAAGGTGTAGCACAATCCCGAGTTTAATAGTGTATGAAAAAGGTAAGTATTTTGTTATTGTATATTGATAGCTTTTTTATTAATGTCATTTTTTGGTATACAATTGTATACTGATTAGTGTACAATGGTATACTTCTTAGTGTACAATTATATATTGGTAGTATTACAAGGTTTGTTATAATAACCATAATTTTAATTAAGGTGATTATATGAGTTAAATTAATTAACTAATGTTAATTAAATAAATTAGGTCAGATTAACTAAAATATATATGAGTGTACATTTGTAAGTTTATTTTGGGCAAATTATCATGTGTTTATATAACTTTAAGTAAAGAAATATATTAATATCTATCTCTTGATTTTTCAACCCGGCCCAAATAGGTCAAAGAACCGGGTTAAATTATATTACCTATTCTAATTTAACAAAAAAATAATAATAAAATGAAGAAAAAGAGAAAAAAAGGGGGAAGGGCCTAAGTGTGGAAGATTAGGCAACTTAAGTAATAGATAGCAAAGCAAAGAAAGTGATTAGTAGACAAGGGATTTGGTGGCCTTTCCAGAAAAAGACATGAAAGAGAGAGAAAGCTTGAAATTGAAAATGAGAACCGAGAGAGAGAGGAGGCTTGGGGAACCCGAGTAGAAAGGAAGAAGAAGAACAGAGAGGAAGGCCAAGAAGAAAAGCGAGAGCAAAGACGAAAGAAGAGGAAGCGAGAGCGAGAGGGAAAAGAAGAAGAGGACAGAGGGCAAGAGAGAGCCGAGAGACCGAGAGCCTGAGTGAGAGGAAGAACGGGCGAAGAGGAAGCACGCCCGATGGCGAGAACGGAAGCCGGCGAGCAAGCAAGCGGCGGTCGCTGAGCGAGAGAATGGTGGTCGGCGAGCAAGGAGGAAGGGGTCGGCGAACGAGCGAGGTTGAGATCGAGAGAGCTGAACGAGAAACAGAACAAAGAAAGCGAGAGGAAGCGAGAACCGGGCCGAGAGAGAGACAGAGATCGAGAAGAGGAAGGAAAAGAAGCCCAAATTGATTACAAACCCTAGAATTCAAGGTGGGTAATTTGTTGAATTAAAGGAAATTAAAGCCTGAATGAATTTGTTGTTAATTATCTAATTTGGTTAATTTGGTTTAATTTGTGAAATTGGATTGAGTTATATACCATGTGAAGAATCGGAAAGAATAAGCTAGATTAAGGATTTATGGGTTTGAGGGTTTAATGTTGAATTATTACTTGGCTTATGAATTCGTAGGTTTTAGTTAGTGGAATTAGAATGCTAAACTAGGATATAGTGATCGACTTTGAAGGTTTGCTTGTGGAGAAACCGAGTCACCCTAGAGGGGGTGAATAGTGTGATGAAGGATTTCTTACAAAATAAAATTCTTTCACTCGGAATAGTAGTAGCAACAGATTCCGGGTCCACACGAGAGTCGAATTGTAAGAACTCGTAATACGGATTCGGATAAAGTCCGAGAGAGAAAGGCGAGTCTAAGTCTAGAATGAACTCGGAAAGTGAGCACACCAAGATTATGTGGAAACCTTTCGGGGCGGAAAACCACGGACCATGCTAATCCAAGCACGAAGTCAAATCCACTATTTTGAGTCAACAAAATACCGCGAACTTGATGTAACTCGAGTTGCTCCCTTAGACAACTCTTACAAGATTTTCCTAGACTCGAAGTTCCCTTATCCGATCTAGTACTTCCTAGCCGAGGTAACCCTTACAGACTAGGGACAACTAAGTCGAGTTAACCCTTACAACTTAGTCAAGGGATCCATGCTTGAAAAGTAAGATGAAAGTGTTTGTAACTAAGTATAAGTACTTACAACTCAAAATAATTCGAATTACAGAGTGAGAGTTGTAAGTTTGAAGACCGAGAATGAAATAACTTTTTACAAAGTATAAGGTCAGTTTCTTGTTGTTGGTTCTCTCGTCTCCAAGTCTTGTACTCGGCTTCCTTATATATATTCCTAGGCAAGTGTAGCCGTTACGTCCATCTTCTAGTTGGAAGACCTTTGTGACCGTTCTTGAGAGATTTTCCGAGTCACTCGGAAAATGTCCGTTGAAATATGATCGTTGAAGCAACGGTCCTTGGCTTCTTTGGAAGTCCCAAAACCACCGGCGCAATCTGAAAAGTAAGGTGGAAACCACGATTGAGTATGGCATTTCAGTTTTCCAGATTTGGAAGCGGACGACCTCCGACGCGAGTGTATGGGGCTTTGACTAGAAGCGGAAAAAGGCTCCTTTGGTCGGTGATTTTGACGTCCGAAGCCGGTTGCTTTTGCAGCTTAAAAGGTCATGATTGCCTCAAGCAAATAATCTAGAAAAGCAAATCATTTTTGGTTCTCAAAGTATAAAATACTTTGGTCCAAGGTTACATGCGAGATAATATGATAAATAAAATAATCAAGGCGTAATTATCCGGGTCGAAAGCTGGAAGGAATTTTCCGAGTCTAACAACTCAAATTCCATCTCGGAAAGTGTACGACAATATCAAGTCAAATAAGGATAATAAGAGTGAATGGGCTTGATACATGCAGTATGTCCGAGTGATATATGTAACTCGAAGAAAATATGCAAACCGAGTCGAACAAGAATATGCCAGAATAATATGATAACACTCGGAGTAAGTAAATTTATCACTTAAAAAATATTCTAAGATGCAAGGAATGTCTTGAAATCAAAACCATAACGAGTGATAGACTATGTATAAATCTGATTAGAAAGAACTCGAAATGACTACGAGAGTCCGAGTCTACGATCGACTCAAAAAAGACTATGCGGATAGTTTGAGTCTTCAATCTCCCCTTTTTGATGAAAGACATTCCATACTTAGATGTAAGCCATTCCATACTTAGACAAATTTGGCGGAGATTTTTGTAAGTGATTGCATATAAACATGTAATGCTCGGCTCGGAAAATAATCATATAATGTAATAGTTCGGAGAGCAATAAAAATATGTAAGCATGGAAATACATAAAGATAATGCACACAGAAATACGAAAGACAGAATTTGCATTAATTCTCATAACAATTACAAGGAATTTAGAGTAAAGCTCCCCTAAACAAAACATCTAATTCTTTCTCCCCCTTGCCTTTCAGCAAAAAAAAAAATTAAGTAAGAGTACGAAGTACACATTTGATGTCAAGACAAACAAGGGAAGTTAAAGAAAAAAAAATTAATGCCCGGGAAGAAGAAGAATATGGCGAGACTTTGGAATAGTGACACGGTGCATGGTGTTGTCACACGAGTGCAATGTTGCTATCTAGGACGGGGAAGGGGTTGATTGAGAGGAAGGGCGAGAGTTTCGCCAGTGCCGATAAGATCTTGACCATGTGCTTGAGCGCGGCGCGAGGAGAACGGGGACCGTCGTCGGTGGCTCGGCTACGAGTGGCTGACCCGAACGAGTGGATTGAGGGTTCCTCCTCGGTGACCTTTGGGGCTGGAGGGTTCTACTCGGTCCGACCCGCTGCAGATTGTTCCGGAGCGGCCAGTGTCTTCGACCCACTCAGGCTCGCTGTCCGAGCTGAGTACTGGCGGCCGGAACAGATGGAGCAGATTGGCCCTCGGCTTGCCGTCCTACTTTTTCAATGTAGGCATCCCCTGCCCAAAAGGAGCTGCCTCGGTCGCGAGCTCCTCCGCTTTTGCTTCTTCCTGTTGCTCATCTCCGTCCTCCTCGCTTTCGAGGAGGTCTTGGCCGAGCTCGAGGACTCCTCGATTCGTCCGAGTCATCATGGTCCTGAGCGGCTTTGGACCTTCTCTCCTTGAGGAGCTCGAGCAGCTCCTTGTGCTCCTTCACCGGACCCTTCATCTCAAGAACCGAGATCTTGCTGCTCTCGGATTTGGGATTGGACGATTTTTGGCTAAGGGTCATGGATCGATAGACGATCTTGAATGACCGGAGCATGTCCTTGAAATCGGAGGACACGGAGTTGATCTTGTCTATGAAAGCGGAGGACAAGATAGCGGAGAGAGACTTGGAGGCACCTGAGGTGGAGGCACCACCAGGTGGGGCTGGGAGAGAGAGAGGGTTTCTTTACGAGTCCGAGGGGAAAGAGGCCTCGGTTCCGAGTTGTGAACCCGGACACCGGGGTTAGTTTCTCGGTACCTGGACCCTCGGAGTTCCTTCTTGCCGACCACAATTGCAGCTTCCGAGACTGCATTCGGGGTCCGAAGGAAGGGGAACTTTGAATTGTTTGAAAACAAGGGTGAGAAGAGCACCGAAAGGAAGAGGGTGTTCTTCTTATTTTGGAGTTGAGCTAGCACAGCGGCCATCTGCTCAATTATTGAAGGAAAGAGGTTTACTTCGTAGCCCTCAAGAATGTCAAAAAGAGCTTTGAGGTACTTGGAGTTGGGGTTCTCCTTGCTAGAATGTTGAGAGAAGAAAGTTCTCATCGGCAGAAAGCACGTAAGCACTGGCTTCGACTTCAACCGAGTCACGAAAAATTCTTTCCGGACCCAGGGAACTCCTTGGCATACTTTTCAAAGAAGTCGTCGGCGACTTCGAGTGAAAGGAATGGGATTGCTGTTCAAGAAAAGAGAGGAAAGTTTGAACAGACGATGAAGCGGGGAGATGTTAATGTGAATTGTGGTGTTCGTAACTCTAGAGGTTAGGACACCTTCGAGTAGGAGAGATTGGTGTAAAACTTAGAAACGAGTTCGGGGAAGATGAACTCGCTGAAGCAAAGAAAGTAATACACCCCGGTTGTTTGGATGTGAGCCAACCAAGAAAATTTTGTGGTTGGAAAGAATTTGTCATCCAAGCACATAATGCTTGTGTGACAACCGGCTTGAAGAAGAAGACCCTTCCCGATTTTTGGTTTTGGGCTTCTTGGAAGAAGAAGACCCAAGAAAGTCGGGGTGGGAGGCACGTTTAGTCATTTTTGGAAAAGAGAAAGAGAGAGTAGAAACCGAGAAGAAGAATAGAATAAGAATGGCGATAAAAAAGAAAAGAGTAGAGGAAAGATGATGAGAGCGAGACAAACTTACTTGAGATGGACCTTGCAACACCGATGAAACCCCGAGAGCACTCGTAGACGAAGAAGGCTTGCGCGAGAAGTTTTTGAAATCGAAAGAGGGATTAAAAATTTGCGAAGTACCGAGAAGAAGAAAAATAGGCGCTAAATATATATAGAGAGAGAAAACGTCCTTCACCATAACGCCGTTTGTACTTCCGTTCGACTTGACGCTCTCAATAGTCACTTGAATTTTTCTGCAGAGCTTGCTGAACTCCTTGAATGCTTCATTCTTGTGCTTGAGAAAACACACCCAGGTAAATCGTGAAAAATCATCAATAATGACGAGTATGTAAGATTTACCTCCAACGCTCTTTACTGGGATTGCACCACACAAATCCATATGCGGCAGTTCAAGCACTTTGGATGTGGAAACAGTCTTGAGAGATTTGAATGTGGATCCGACTGTTTCCCTCTTGTGCATGATTCACACACCTTATCTTTGGTGAAAGCGCAATTTGGCAAACCTCGACTAGACCATGAGCTGATAATTTCTTAATTGTATGCATGCTAACATGGCCTAATCTACAATGCCATTGCCAAGAATCATCATTAAAAGATGCTTTCAAACACGATAAGTTTTGACTTGGGTCGATAAGAGGAATGATATAAGTGTTACCCGAGCTCTTACCCGAGAGCTTGATTTCTTTGGTGGTTTCGTCGAAATGTAACATCTAGATTGAGTAAATCTTACCTCTTGACCTTTATCACATAATTGAGAGATGCTAAGCGGATTGTACTTTAGCCCTTTGACAAGGTAGACTGGGTGACGCAGTTGCTTCCTTTCCCAATTTTGCCAATCCCAACTATCTTGCCTTCGCTATCATCTCCAAAAGTCACTTTTCCTCCTTTGTATGCTTTTAACTTAGAAAAGAGTCCTTGGTCACCTGACATGTGTCGTGAACATCTCGCTGTCCAGTACCAATGTCCACTTGACCTCTTCGAGCGACACTGCAAAGCAGAGAAAAACTAACCTTTCTCACTTCCTCTAACGAACCTAGTAACATTTCTTACTTGTGGTCCCTTTACGAGGAAGAAGGCTTTTGGAACCCAGATTTGGATAATTTTGGGTCTAGTCCGATTCCGAGGCTTTAGCTTCAAAGGCTGAGTCTGTGTCTCTTTCTTTTGAAATACTTTTCTCTTTGAGGGAGAAGGAGATGGTTTTCTTCGAAGGTTTGTCTTGGCTCGAGTCCATAATTTATTCGTATGAATGGGATTGTGCTTAGCCTTTTGAACTTTACAATTCTTGTATCCTTCTTGAAGAGATCCGTGTAGGAATTTGATTCCTCCACCTCATTAAAACCAAGTCCTTCTTTTACGAAGGAGACACATTGAGCCCCTAAAAGCATGTCAAGGTTTTTCGACCTTGAGTGAATTTTAAAATAAGAGCTTGAGACTCATTGAGCTTTTGCTTAAGCTGCTCATTCTCTTTTACGAGTAACTCGGACTCGGCTTCATTAGGTTGAGTGCTTGTCTCGAGTTCTCTCGAGAGTAAGTCTCGGTTTTTCTAATTCATTTTTCAATGACATACTCTCGGAAGATACGGACTCAAGTTGTTCTTTGAATCGAGAAGAATCGGAATTAGACTTTTTTTCCAAAGTAAAAATATATTTAGCTAAATCAACTTTGGAGAATTTAAGAAAGTATTCAATTACCTCCCGAGGATTTGTTTCCTCGTTGTCCGAGTCCGAGTCGACTCTTTTCGGCTTCCGAGTCAAAGATTGCCATCGGACATTTTGAATCATTTGAGTCCTCGTCGTCTTCGATGAGTCCTCATCACTCCATGTGGCCATCATGGCCCTTTTCTTCTTCTGTCTCTTTTTCTATTTGGGCAGTCTTTGACTATATGGTCTTTGCTGCCACATTCAAAGCAACCAGAATTTTTAGTCAAAGATAATTTAGAAGGGAAGAATACTTACCTTTTCGGTCTTTCTTGTCCCTTTTGTAGTAATCTTCCTTTGGCCTCTTGTTCCATCTTTTGTGCTTCATCATTCTTTTGAAGCCTCTTGCAATAAGCGCCACGGGATCCTCTTCGAGTTAGAGGAACTCAGATTTGCTTCTCTAGTTTCCGAGGCTTTTAGAGCTATGTTCTTTTTAGTGCTAACCTCGGTATCCTCCTTTTCCGGTGGATTTCGTGAGTAAGAAGCTTCCCGATTAGTTCATCCGGCTTTAATCGAGCTAGATCCCGAGCCTCCTCTATAGGAGTCACCTTGGGACCCCATCTTTTCTGTGGTAGGCTTCGAGAATTTTTCCGCACATTTCTTCGTGGGAAATCTTCTTTCCTAGAGATTTGAGATTGTTAGTGATCTCGGTGAAGCGAATGAACATCCGAGTTATGTTCTCCTCTGGCTCCATCTTGAATAGTTTATATTTGTGAAGATACTCGGCTGATCTTCGCTTGTCTAACCCGGCTTATGCCTTCATAAGTGTTGACTAGTGTGTCCCACACTTCTTTGGCGTAATCACAGGCGGAAACTCGTTGTATTCTTCCGAGCTTATGGCACACATGAGAATGTTCATTGCTTTAAAGTTCTTCCTGAACATCTCAACTTCTCCTGGTGTGAACTCGACCTTTGTCTTAGGAACGAGTCCGAAGTCTTCCGATTTCATGGGAATATATTTTCCATTTTGTATGATGTCCCGGACATCTTCATCATGATCTAGTAGGAAACATTCCATGAGTTTCTTCTAGTGCACGAAATTCAACCCTTTGAATTTAGGTGGCCTCCTGGATGATCTACCTTCATCAAATTCTCCATTGTGTTGAGCCATAAGATCTTTAGACCTTTGGACTGTTAAATCCTTCTCGAAAGGCTAGGCTCGATACCAATTGAAGGTTTGCTCGTGGAGAAACCGAGTCACCCTAGAGGGGGTGAATAGTGTGATGAAGGATTTCTTACAAAATAAAATTCTTTCACTCGGAATGGTAGTAGAAACAGATTCTAGGTCCACACGGAGAGTCGAATTGTAAGAACTCGAGATACTGATTCGGACAAAGTCCGAGAGAGAAAGGCGATCTGAGTCTAGAATGAACTTAGAAAGTGAGCACACCAAGATTACGTGGAAACCCTCCCGGGGCGAGAAAACCACGGACCGTGCTAATCCAAGCACGAAGTCAAATCCACTATTTTGAGTCCACAAAATACCATGAACTTGACAGAACCCGAGTTGCTCCCTTAGACAACTCTTACAAGATTTTCCTAGACTCGAAGTTCCCTTATCCGATCTAGTACTTCCTAGCTGAGATAACCCTTACAGCTAGGGACAACTAAGCTGAGTTAACCCTTACAGCTTAGTCAAGGGATCCTTACTCGGAAAGTAAGATGAAATTGTTTGTAACTAAGTACAAGTACTTACAACTCGGAATAATTCGAATTACAGAGTGAGAGTTGTAAGTTTGAAGACTGAGAATGAAATAACTTTTTACAAAGTATAAGGTCTGTTTCTTGTTGTTGGTTCTCTCATCTCCAAGTCTTGTACTCGGCTTCCTTATATATATTCCCAGGTAGTGTAGCCGTTACGTCCATCTTCTAGTTGGAAGACCTTTGTGACCGTTCTTGAGAGATTTTCCGAGTCACTCGGAAAATGTCCTTTGAAATATGATCGTTGAAGCAACGGTCCTTGGCTTCTTGGGAAGTCCCAAAACCACTGGTGCAATCCGAAAAGTAGTGGAAACCACCGTTGAGTATGGCATTTCGGTTTTCTAGATTTGGAAGCGAGACGCACTGTGACGCAAGTATATGGGGCTTTGACTAGAAGCGAAAAAGGCTCCTTTTGGTCGGTGATTTTGACGTCCGAAGCCGATTGCTTTTGCAGCTTAAAAGGTCATGATTGCCTCGAGCAAATAATCTACAAAAGCAAATAATTTTTGGTTCTCAAAGTATAAAATACTTTGGTCCAAGGTTAGACGCGAGATAATATTATAAATAAAATAATCAAGGTGTAATTATCGGGTCGAAACCGGAAGGAATTTTCTAAGTCTAACAACTCAAATTCCATCTCGGAAAGTGTACGACAATATCAAGTCAAATAAGGATAATCGAGTGAATGGGCTTGATACATGCAGTATGTCCGAGTGATATATGTAACTCGAAGAAAATATACAAACCGAGTCGAACAAGAATATGCAAGAATAATATGATAACACTCGGAGTAAGTAAATCTATCCCTTAAAAAATATTCTAAGATGCAAGGAATGTCTTGAAATCAAAACCATAACGAGTGATAGACTATGTATAAATCGATTCTTAGAAAGAACTCGAAATGACTACGAGAGTCCGAGTCTACGATCCGACTCGAAAAGACTATGCGGACGATCCGAGTCTTCGGACTTTAGTGTTGTGGTGGGTGAATTGGGATATAAAGAGATGTTGTATATTCCTATTTCACTATGTTCCAAGAAGTGAAATTACTAATTGAGTATATGTAATTGGAAATGAGAATGAGTATGATTCCTGAAACTAATTGAATTTGAGGATTACCTTAATTGTAGAAGAGTGAGTCATGAAATGGAAATGAGAATTATATGGTTGAATAAGTTCACGAAATCCAATAGTGAATTGGTTGTTAATATATATTTGGGGATTGGAGTTGTGAAATAAAATTAGGAATAAACAACATTCAATTGAGTTGGAGAGAATACTCGGGTTATGGATTGCAAGTTGTTATTCTGTTGTGGTTAAACTCTATGTGTTTGAAGCTTGCATGTATGGATATGATGGCTTAAAGTATGGAAAGAGATGATAATTTATACCTGAAATGTCCAATCGAGGTCTGAAAGTGATACATCACCATTAAAATGCTTGGTGTGTAGTTACTTCTTAATTGGTGAATACTATGAATCAAATATGGATTTGATAAAGGAAGTCACCCTATAATTGATAACGGAAATATGAGCACTGGTAAACAGAATAGGTTGAATTGAACCAAAACCCGAAAGTTGTACTTGAATTGAATATACATGCTTTTAACTTGAATTTGTGAGTTTTGTGGATTTGATAAGTGTATGTTGATTTGCATACGATTTACATACGTTCTATTTACCCTGTTTGCGCATATTCGTTTTACGCTCGTATAGGCAAGTTCCGATTATACAAAATCTATTTTGAATGCTTTTAAATAATTTTAGAAAATGATTGAGAAATTGAATTCAAGTTGTGGGTTTTAGAAAATAAACGGGGTTTGATATACAACAGTATGATTCCATGGTTTATGTGGCTTAGTTGTGATTTGAATGCCTCCGAAATGCGAGTTTTTGACGGTTTTGAATTTCTAAAATGTTGTGGCTTGAAAGAGATTGAATTGAGCTGATTCTTGAGAAATGTGACTTTAAAAGGGAATTTGGAAATGCAGTCTTTTTGGATGTCCTCTTTAAAATAAGTGTATTAATGTTGAGTGGCTTTGAGAGCCAAGGAGTCTAACACCACAAGATACCGTGCGGTCCTGTACTCCTGATTAACATGTGCGGTCCGGGTTAATGGTGCAGGTACTAACGGGGTACCTGGTCGTGTCGTCCGACCTAAGGATATCATGTGGTCTCGATATTCCTTAAAAAGAGTTCCTCGTTAACTTTAATAGTTCCCAAGATTCGAAAAGGTCAAATTTGGATTGCGGTCACCCAAATGAAAAGGATACTAGTGTCTAGATAGTAATAGGATGCTCTAAGTATAACCTTTTATTCAATTAGGAAATTGACTAATGGTTTACTATTTGAAAACGCCTTTATTCGGTTAGAGAATTAAATAACTATTTGGTGTTTGAAAATACCTTTATTCAACTAGAGAATTGAATAACGGTTTGCTAAATGAGTTGATTGAATTGCACTTATGACAATGGGACTTTAAAAATCCAAAAGTTGAAAGATGTCTAAAATTGTGTTTTGGTGTGGTTCGATTCATTTAGTAAGTCTGTTTAGAATTATGAGAATAAGTTACTTGAGTAACATGTGGAGCATATGGGGTGTTTAAAGTGGAGTTGGAAGCAAGAATGGAAGTTATAATATTATTGATGGATTGCATTATTAAACTGCTAATACTCTATGGTCGGTATATATATGTATAATGTATGATGATTTTTCTCTTCCCTCCCCGAGTTGTACGTACTCTTTAAGGTGGTGAGTCCCGTACTTTAGCATATCCTGGACGCTTGTGTACTGTGTACATGTTGATGCCAGTTCTAAGTGACCCAAGCTTGCTGAACATACATTTTGTGTATTGTAATTATTGTAACCTGTAAATTAATTCATATAATTGTGTAAGTCGTCCCATAGGTCATCTAGTTAGTTTTTAAGTTTAATGCATATTGGTTAGACTCTCGGGCTTGTGGTCGTTGAGTTGTGCCCTCCGACCGTATGGCTTGTTGAGTTATATTGTGGCTTTTATGTAGGGTTTTAAGGCTTTAAGCGTAGGAAATAGGGTATATTACAAATGGAGCTCTATCGAAATTTTTAGAAAATTTTAAACTAAAATGAAAAATTTCCTCTATTACCTTGAAGTTTGAATTAGAAAACCAATCCGACACCTTAAATAGCCCTAAGGGTTCCTTTCAGGGAATCCTGGCGATGTAATACTCCTAAAGTGAGATTCGGAGTGTTAATTTTATGGTATTAGAGTATAGATTTTGGTGACCTTGAGTTTGCATTGCATGTAGCTGTCTTGGATCTCTCATTGTGTGATAATGTGCTTTATGTGATAAATATATATGTAGCATCAAGTGTAACATTTGGCTCATAGGTGATTACCTAGTCAACTTAATTAAAGTAGTTGATTTCACATTGCTCATTAAGGTGATATGTGAATGACTTACGTGTGCTAAGTGTATGACCGAGTATGGCTGAATTTTATTTCCATTCCATTACTTGGTTGGTTTCATGATAGGGCTTGTTGAGTCATGAACTAGAGACTTCTACCTCTAGGGCTTAGACAAGTATTCACTTATATATTGGTTATACATATATTTATTTCTAGTGAGCTTATGGAACGCGTAATTGATCTTAGGTGAGAAAAGAAAAGACACATGACACACTAGCATAATCAAAGTGTTTGTTAGGTACTTGTGGTCCTGTTTGTTGATTCAGGTATGGAAGTTGTCTTTGGGAGTTGTCACTAAGGAATGAATAAAAATGTCACATTATTGAATAGGATAGTGGAGCAAACCGAGTATTGTGGGGTAGTTGTAAATATGTATGGAAATACTCATAGATGAGTACTTATGAAAGTTAAAAATGAGAACTGGAGGCTATGGAGAAGAAATCAATGGGAAATACAACGTGAAAAGTTCGTTGTATCATTGGTGGATTTGGCTACTCAAAACGGTTGGAATCTTTCCATGCTCGAGGTCGAATATAGTTTTATATTGAATTCTAGCAGTAATAGATGAGATAGTGGTGTATCCAAAAACTTTTCCTTCTCTTGACTTGTGGATCTTATGGTGGACAACGATAAATCGAATTCTCATTATTTGGAGTTCCATTTTAGTGATGTAAACTATAATGGCCTTATTAGTTTTGTTTGAGAGTTCAATGTGTTATTTAAAAGGACTCTTATCATGATTCAATTTAGTTGGAAATCTTATTTGTTTGGGGAAATTTCCGTTTTTAAGAGGATTATCTTTGGAGATTACATTCGAGTTTTCTGTGAGTTTGAGGTATGCTAAGCCTAGGAAGCGTTAGGGTGATAAGTCATGACATATGATAGTGGTTGTTTTATGATATGAATGCTTGTAAAGCGTAATATCGATCAATTGATCAATCTTTAAAGTTGTGAAGGATGACCCTGAAGTGTCACAAGTATAGGGAAACAAGATTTTTAAATTATCCCATTATTTTGGACAACAAAAACATTTCTTAAACATTTTTAAAATTTCCAAGTTAACTGACTAAAAGACTTTCTATAGGAGTTGGTGTCTCGCTTTAAATAGAAAATGAGATTATGCTAGCATGCATAAAACACACTAGGATTGCCTTGTAGGTATCTAACCTTTGGGTTTTTTATTAGGTAACCGTACATGGCTTTTTTTGGTAATAATATTTTGATCTATAATTAAAGATTTCAAACTTGGCGTTTTGCTTATAGTTCCATGTTTGTTCGGTCGGTTGTGCTTTAGGATCTTCCCCACTTTTTACCAGAATTTTCAATGAATGCTGAACTAATTAAGACATCAATGGAGTCTATTCATAGAATAGGGAGAAAATATCCGTTTTGAGCTAAGATACCTGTTTGTTATATATGGTTGTGTGCATGTTTGTCCGGTCGGTTGTGCTATAGGATCTTCCCTACTTTTTACCAGAATTTTCAAGGAATGTTGAACTAGTTAAGACGTCAATGGAGTCTGTTCATTGTATAGAGAGAAAATATCCGCTTTGAGCTAAGATGCGTGTTTGTTATATATGGTTGTGTTGTAGGATATCTTTTTATTACATTAGAAGCCATTTTGAAGGAACCGTTGATTTAGTTGTTTCTCTATTTCCACCTAAGCTTACGGGTCGATCAAATATAGGATACATTAGTTGTAGAAATCCACATATGAGTTCCAATTTTAAGAAACTTGTGAAGAAGGTTGAAAATAAGCCGAGTATGAGACTAGAAGAAACTAATTGATTCATATTGAAAGTTGTGCTTTCCACCATCTTAAGTTCCTTTGACTTAACTTTCTCACCAAGAGGAGCTGATGGATGGATGTTGAAATCATGCTCTCCACCATTTTAAGTTTATAGGTGGCGATTCTTTGTCGGGGATTTAAATATCGAAATCTTTTAGAGGTAGTTTCTTTTGGTTCTTTATGGACCTTGGGTGTTAATAGAAAAATCTGGTATGTTGAGTGCTTGTTTATCAATGGAATCTGGAAGGTATTATATCACCTGCGTACTTCATTTGGAGTTCATTTGTGTTTCTTGGTGCTCATTGGAGTTAGTTATAAGATACTTGGGAGTTAGGTATGCTTAAATTTTATATAAAATCCTAGGTTGTAACTTAACTTCCATAAGGAAGAGGGAAACAATATAAGGACCTCATGTTATCTATTATAGCTACTATAAGTTGCTAAACATTCTCATTGGTTATCCACACGTATTGAGTTGCCTCTCCTAGATTGCTATCTTACTTGAGTGTGATTTCGGTTTTAGCTCCTCCAACTTGATTCTTTTCAGTTTCCATTTATTGTCGTCTCTAACGTTGTCTGTCTAGTATATATGTTGACATTACAATGTTGGTTATCTCTCTCTACTTTACGTACCTTGTGTTTGTTGTTGATACAACTATGGACAATTGGTTGAACTAGATTGACGACAAACCATGTCTATTTTTAGAATATAAAAAGCAAGAATGTGATGTCAATGTGCATAATTGGAATATATTTGGACTTAGTAATCTTATGTTTCCGAGTTAGTAAGTAAATGAGGGAATAGCCGGTTCCGTATCGTTTGTCGTGACTATATTGACATGAATAGGTTCGTGTTACTAATTTATTATCAAGTAAATATCTATGCATCACTAGAAAGTAATGTGTTGGTTGCTTAGGTATTTGGTTGAGATATTAGTATTCAATTTAAAGCGAGTGGTGAAATCATAACTTCCAAGCCAACTTTTTGCACTTTTCTGGTGCGATTTGCTCCTCGGGCCCCATAATTAAGCAAGCGGACGTGCGGAAATGATGGTAAAGAGGAGGCTAGAACCCATTAAGTTCTTCGAAGTTGCTTCGTTGACTTTGAAATGATTATAATTCATATTCCATTAGATTGGATTTGTGATTTATCTCTAAAGAAACCTGAAAGCTACATGAATAATATTTTGAATATTAGATTTGGAAAATAAAGTTATACTGATACATAGAGAACTTTTGTAGAAATTCTAATAACCATGATTGAAAATAGTTGTCTAATTAATTTTTATTTTAGGTTAAGTAATAGTAGTGTTCTTCATGTATATATGCTTATACCTTGTTTTAGATACTACTTGTTGTAAATTTCAAGGATGAAATTCTTTTAAGAGGGGAAGAAATGTAATTACCGTAATTTTAATTAAAGTGATTATATGAGTTAAATTAATTAAGTAATGTTAATTAAATAAATTAGGTAAGATTAACTACAACATATCCGAGCGTACATTTTAACTTTAATTAGAGAAATATGTTAATCTCTTTTTCTCAAACTAGGTAAAAGAACTAGGATAAATTATATTACTTATTCTAATTTAATAAAAAAATAATAAAATGAAGAAAAAGAGAAAAAAAAGCGAGAAAGGGCTAGGTATGGAAGATTAGGCAAGTTAAGTAATACATGGCAAGGCAACGCAAGTGATTAGTGGACAAGGGAGTTGGTGGCCTTTCCTGAGAAAGACACGAAGAGAGAGAAAGCTTGAGATTGCAAGTGAGAACCAGAGAGAGAGAGGAGGCTCGGGAGCCCAAGCAGAAAAGAAGAAGAAAAATAGAGAGGGAGGCCAAAAAGAAAAGTGAGAGCAAAGAGGAAAGAAGAGGAAGCGAGAGGAGAGGGAAAAGAAGAAAAGGATCGAGAGGGCAAGAGAGAGCTGAGAGATTGAGAGACCGAGAGCACGAGTAAGAGGAAGAACGGAGGAAAAGGAGGCATGCTTGACGGCGAGAAGGGAAGTCGGTGAGCAAGCAAGCAGCGGCCGATGAGCGAGAGAATGGTGGCCGGCGAGCAACGAGGCAGGGGTTAGCGAACGAGCGCGGTTGAAACCGAGAGGTTGAGACCGAGAGAGCTAAGAACGAGAAACGAACGGAGAATGCGAGAGGAACCAAAAACTAGGCCGGAGAGAGACGGAGACCGAGAGGAGGAAAGTAAGGAAGCCTAACACGATTACAAACCCTAGAATTCAAGGTGGGTAATTTGTTGAATTAATAGAAATTAAGGCCTGAATGAATTTGTTGTTAAATTATCCGATTTGGTTGATTTGGTTTAATTTATGAAATTGGATTGAGTTATAAACCATGTGAATGAATCGGGAAGAATAAGCTAGATTGAGGATTTGTGGCTTTAAGCGTTTGATGTTAAATTATTACTTGGCTTATGAATTCACGGGTTTGAGTTAGTGGAATTGGAATGCTAAACTTGGATCCGGAGATCGAATTTAGTACTTGTGGTGGGTGAAGTGGGATATGAAGAGATGTTGCATATTCCTATTTCACTAAGTTACAAGAAGTGAAATTACTAATTGAGTATAGGTTACTTGGAAATGATAACGAGTATGATTCCTGAAACTAAATTAAATTTGAGGATTACCTTAATTGCGAGAAAAATGAGTTATGAAGTGGAAATGAGAATTATATGGCTGAACGAGTTCATGAAATCCAATAGTGAATTGGTTATTAATATATATTTAGGGATTGGAGTTGTGAAATAAAATTATGAATAAACGAGTGTTGAATTGAGTTGGAGAGAATACTCAGATTATGGATTGCAAATTGTTATTCCATTGTGGTTAAACTCTACATGTTTCGGAAGCTTACTTGTGTGGATATGATGACTTGAATTATGGAATGGGATGAGAATTTATACTGAAAATTAATGTCCAATTGAGATCTGAAAGTGATACATCACCATTGAAATGCTTGGTGTATAGTTACTTCTTAATTGGTGAATACTATGACTTGAATGTGGATTAGATGAAGGAGAGTCACCCCATAACTGATAACGGAAACATGAGCCCGAAATAAACGGAATAGGTTGAATTGAACCAAAACCCGAAAAGTTGTGCTTGAATTGAATATACATGCTATTAACTAGTGAAGGTTTGCTCTAGGAGAGTCTAAGTCACCCTAAAGGAGAGGGAGGGGGTGAATAGGGTGATGAAGAAGTTTAAATAAACTTGAACACTTTTTGTACGGAACTTAGCTAAAGCGGATTCCGAGTCTACATTGGACTTAGAAAGATAAACACACGAAGTACATGGAAACCTTCTGAGGCGAGAAAACCATGGACAGTGCTAATCCAAGCACCAAGTCAAATCCACTAATTGAATCCTTAATTATAAAGGACTGACTCTAACATAATTGATCCTTTAAACAATTCCTTACAAGTTTTTCCTAGACTCGAAGTTCCGTTATCCGATCTAGTACTTCTTGACCGAGTTAACCTTTACATTCGGGGACAATTGAGTTGGGTTAACCCTTACAGCTTAGTCAAGGGACTTACAAAGAAAGTAAGAAAAGAATGTAACTGATTACAAGACTTTCTTTACAACTCGGAAAATATGAAATACAGATTGGGTGTTACGTAAGTAGAAGATTGAGTGAGAATGCACTAAGCAAGTGTTAGGCAATATGTTCAACAATAATTCCAACAATCTTCTAGTCTTGTGGAGTGACTTCTATTTGTAAGCATCCAAGCATAATGACCGTTGAGTCTTGTTTACGGACTGAAATTTCACTAGCCATGTAACGGCTATTCCGAGTCACTCGAAAAGATCCGTTGGGATGTGAGCGTTACGTAATGGCTCTTGGCTCCAAAAGATGGTCCAATCAACTGGTGGTGACTGAAAACTAAGGTGGAAACAACCGTTAGACCAAGAGTTGGAGTTTTCCAGCTTTGGAAACAAACAACCCTAACACAGTTGTCCGAGCCTTGTCCGAAGTAGTTAATTCTTGTCTGCTTGGTGTTTAAAGGCTAGAAGCCGGTTGCTTTTGTAATTCAAAAATAGATTAGGCTTGTTTAAATATCCTACAAAATAAAACCATATTGGTTCTCAAAGTATAAAATAGTTTGGTGTAAGATTAGGCACAGGTAATAATTAAATCGAAGTAATTAAGTGCTTAATTATCTTTGGCCTAAAAAGATGGAATTTTACGAGTCTAATATCCATTAGGTTCATATTCCATCTTGAGTCAATCCTCAAATGATCAAGTTAGAGAGAAAATATATCAGGATACATGAGCTTGATCCACTCAAATAATTCTCCATAAATAAACTGACTTAGAATAAAGAATTAACGTTATAAGTCATTTTAACTTGAATTACAAAGTCGGTGCTCGGAATAAATGTGCTAGAGAAATTATTTGAATATGCGATGGTTCCGAGTGATGTCCGAGTGAGTCGAAATGCAAGTAAGAGATATGCGATAAAGCACTTTCCGAGTCGAGTCGGAATAGAATGAAAACTTAGATATTAGTTTCTATAAAGCTCGGAATGACTTGGAATCAAAACCTAAGAAAGATAGAGAGTTATACCTGAGTCTTCAATCTCCCCTTTTTGATGAAAGGCATTCCATATTTAAGATAGAAACTTGTTAGTTTAAAGAATGAGTTTTCATAACGAATTGATAAAAGCAAGAAACAATATTCTCTTAAGTGAGACTTAAGATACTTTAAAGGAGCAGCTCGGATCATGATATAACTCAAAATAGGTTTGCGAGATAAAGAATTAGAGCAAAGAAAAATTATAACCAGAGCGAGATATGTTAAAGAGTTAAGTATTAGAACAAAAATATGTAACTCGAAATGAATATGCTTAGAGAAAGAAAATTTATTCATTACTTAGAATATGTACAAAGAAAAAAAAATAGATAAACTCGAGACAAAAGGGTTAAAAAAAAACTCCCTCTAAACCAAACATCCAAGTTTCTAATTTTCTCCCCTATGCATTTCATCAAAAGGAGGGAAAAAATAGTAGTAAAGTACATCGAGATGTTGGACAAAACAAAATAAAATCTGAGTTTTTAAAAAATCAAAGAGAATTGAGAAGGAGGAGCAACTTGTCCGGAGGAGAAGGGACGTGCAGTGCGCCTTTACTCGTATGCTTGTGTTGGCCGAGATGAGCGAGGGGCTGTAGAACTGGAATGTCGGGATCTGCTCGGTCCTGGTTCTACGAACCAGGCAATATCATCCTCAACCTCTTCTTCTTCCTCGAAGACAACTCGCTGTCTGTGCTTCCAAGGCAGGGGCTTTTGATCGACCTACATCGCTAGCCTCTTACGTGTCGCTCAAAACATGATATGAGGAGATTAGTTCCGGTGCTTTGTTACCCTGGCCCTCGGGTTGAGCAGTCGCTTCTCTTTGTTTTTCTTCTTCCTTCTTCTCAACTTCTCCTTTGTCGGCCTTGGCTTCATCCTCGGCTACTTCTTTAGCTTTTTCTTGACTTCCTCGACTTAGCCGAGCTGGAGGACTCCTTAGAAGTATCGGACATTTTTAAGTCCTCAATAGCTTTTGATCTGCGCTCTTGAAGTAGGCAAAGCTGATCACACTATTCTTGGATGATGCCCTTTAGCTTAGACATCGGCTTTTGGTTCTCCCGAATCCGAGATTGTGTAGTGTTCGGAGTAGAACCAAGTTGGGAATAAAAGACTTGAAGGTTTTCATAGTGGTTGAAAATCCTCGATCAAAAAAGCAAATTTTTTACCATTTCGGCAAACACCTGCAGCAGAAGGAGGAGGTTGAGAAGTTAAAGGATCAGCAGTTGAAGGATCAGCTGCTAGCGGAGTCCGAGTCCGAGGAAGAGGAGATAACTCGGACACGTGAACCGGACACAAGGTTGTACCTCCTAGTCTCCCAAACTCAATAGCTTTTTCTCGCCAAACAAACGGTAGCTTCTTACCAAGCATTAGGTTCGATAGCAATAAGGACCTTGAATTGCTTGAAGACAGCGAGTCAAAAGGGCTCCAAAAGGAAAATGAGTGGATTTCTTAGAGTGAGCTGGCTAGAAACCAAAACATGCCGAAAAGCAATAAAAGTAGATATAAAAAGCGATAAAAGATTACAAGGGGTAGGGAGGAATTTAATGCAATACAATTCTTTCTCCACAATACGGAAAGTAGTAAAAACATGAAATAAAATAAATAACCATTGTGAAGGCTGAATTGGTGCCCTCGGGTTGTGCCACCTGCTAATCTGGTTCTCGAATCTAGATTTATTGATGCGATGGTGGTTAGTAGGGAAGGCTTTTGTGAGTTTTGGTGGCGATAAGTACATCAAAAGATAAGTGATGGAGTTTTTGGGTTCAAACATAGTTAGAATGGAGAGTAGATTAGGAATAGGCTGAAAAGAAACCAAGAGATTAGAATACAAAAGAGGAGTATTCGATCGTTATTAGTTAGATTTCAGCGAGCATAACATTAAGGAATAAGCCGTTGTGAAAATAAGAGCCTAAGCTCTTTATTTATAGGGGAGGCTAGGTCACAAAATGCTCTAGGGTTTGCGTTCAATAAGCCATCCAAACCGAACTAGAATCACCTAAAAAATCGGTCCGGAAAAGGAAGGGATAAAATCGGATAGAACCGGATCCCGGGGTTGGGGGATGCTGGCCATACAACATCGTTATGAGGTCCTGTGCTATTTCCGTGCTACAACGGGATTCTTCGAGGCAAAACACGTTGTTTCAAGGCGAAACAAACCAGGTTGGGGGCACCGGCCACAACATCGTTCTAAGGTAAAAAGCTCCGTGTCTCGGGCAAATTGTCTTGGAGATAAACACGACATTTTGATGCTTGTGATCATGAAACGAGGTGCCTAACATTGTCTTGATGTCTTCAGGTCGATTGTCTAGTTTGTACAAAAATGAAATGCGATATTTTGAGCCTAGAATCTCCGTGCACGCAGCATTAGAATTCTGTTGACTCTTGACGTTTGACCTAGGCTTGGACCATCCGAAAGAAAAGGAATTTTTAGACCGACCCAAGGAAAAAGGCTATTCATTTGGTGCTAAGGGTTCTTTGTGGCTTATTGGCTTCGTCACACCAATCAAATACCGTCCGTGATTCAAATCCTCAAATAGGACTCGAGGATCTTATCATCGGGCCAACAATATACAATATAGAAATAAAAGAGATAAGGGACGATGGGTTTTAGGTGTCTACGATTAGCCCCCACTTTGACTAAGTTTGAAAGATGAAGGGTAAAAGTAGACACTAAAGGATACTTATCTCGATTTTGTGCATTGCTTCGAGCATTGATAGTTGTGTAGTGTCTAGAATTGGTTGTTGTCAAACCCGAACTCCGAGATGGGGCCAAGACTTGATCGCGATGCATGCGTTCTGAAATCCGGTAATAGAATCCTAAACTTGACTTGATCGAGCCTAACTATTGGTGAATTTCGATGCTAAAACGTTGATCTTCTTTTGATCTAAAGCTTGGCCTTGAAGACTCGGACTCGAATTTATATCATTCAGAGTACTATCAAGGACTCAGTACAAACCTCATCTTTCCTAAGTTTTGATTACAAGTCATTTTGAGTAATATAGAAACTATTGCATATGTTCTCATTCCATTTTGACTGACTCGGAAAACACATTCTTATTCATCAACTCACACCGATGTTTCGAGTCACTCAAACACTACTTAGATTTATCGTATGTTCAAACAATCTCTCTAACACTTTTAATCTAAGTTCGACTTCATATTTTGAGATAAAGTGAATTACAACGTTAATTCATCTTTCTAAGTCAACATGTTTGTTCGAGAATTATTTGTCTAGATCAAGTACTTATACTCGATATTTTCTTTATAACTTGATCTTTCCTAAGACTCGACTACGATGGATTATGAGTATAATGAATATTAGACTCGGAAAATTCCACTCCTCTAGGCCTAAGATAATCATGCTCTTAATTATATTAATTAAACTATTATCTATGCCTAATCTTGGACCAAAGTATTTTATAATTTGAGAACCAAAATTGTTGACTTGTGTAGGTTATCTAAACGAGGTTATCCTATTTTTGAATTACAAAAGTAACCGGCTTCAAGTCATCAATCACCAGCGAGACAAGGCTTTTCTACTTCTAAACAAGGCTCGGATGCTCTGTCGGGGTTGTCTAATTCTAAAATTGGAAATATTCAACGATAAGCTCAACGGTGGTTTCCACCTTACTTTTAGACACCACCAGCTGATTGGAGCACCTTTAGGAGTCAAGAGCCGTTGCACAACGTTCACATCTCAATGGATCTTTTCGAGCGACTCGGAAGAACCGATTACAACGGTCACAAAGGACTTCTATTCGAAGATAGTCACAACGATTAATCTGCTTGGTTGTCTATAAATAGAAGCGAACTCTCAAGAATTGAAGATTGTTGAGACTTGCTACAATTATTGTCAATACATATCATTGAAGCCAAAGTCTTTCTACTCATACTCAATCTTCTATTTACAACTCCCAACTTGTAATTCTTACTTTCCGAGTTGTAAAGTCTTGTAATCAGTCACATACTCTTTCTTACTTTCGAGTAAGGTCCCTTGACTAAGCTGTAAGGGTTAACTTAGCTCGGTTGTCCTTAACTGTAAAGGTTACATCGGTTAGGAAGTACTAGATTAGGTAAGGGAATTTACGAGTCTAGGAAAACACTCGTAAGGAATTGTTTAAGGGAGTAATTTTGGTTGAGTCGGTCTACTGTATTTTGTGGATTCAAAATAGTGGATTTGACTTGGTGCTTGGATTAGCACTGGCCGTGGTTTTTGCCCCAAGAGGGTTTCCACGTATACCCGAGTTCACACTTTTTGAGTCCAATCTAGACTCGGAGTCTCTTGATTATTCTTTTCAAGCTTTAATCTTCCAAGTTTGTTAAAATCTCCTCATCACCCTAATCACCCCCTTTAGGGTGACTAAGACTCTCCAAGAGCAAACCTTTCAATTGGTATTAGAGCCTAGCCTTTCAGAAAGGATCTAACAATCCAAAGGTCTAAAGATCAAATGGCTCGAAACAACGGAGAGTTCGATGAAGGAAGATCTTCCAGCAGACCACCTAAGTTCAAATGATCAAATTTCGTGCACCTGGAAGAAGCTAAGGGAATGCTTTCTGCTAGACAACGATGAAGATGTCCGGAACATCATACAAGAAGGCAACTACTTTCCAATGAAGATGGAAGATACAAGACCTGTGCCTCAAGCAAAGTTCGAGTACACCACTAACGAGGCGAAAAGTTCGAAAGAACTTTAAAGCAATGAACATTCTAATGTGCGCCATCGACTTAGAAGAATACAATAGAATATCAGCTCGCGACATAGCAAAAGATGTGTGGGACACTCTTGTCAACACATATGAAGGAACAAGCCAAGTAAGACAAGTGAAGATAAGTCAATATCTTCACAAATATGAGCTGTTCAAGATGGAGCCGAAGAAAACATCACTCGGATGTTTATACGCTTCATTGAGATTACATATAATCTCAAATCTCTAGGTAGAAAGATTTCCCATGAAGAAATCTGCAGAAAAATTCTAAGAAGCCTACCCAAGAAGATGGGGTCCCAAGGTGACAGACATCGAGGAAGCTCGGAACCTCTCTTAACTAAAGCGAGACGAAGCGATTGGGAAGCTACTTACCTATGAAATCCATCTCGGAAGAAGAGGATGTTGAGGTCATCACTAAAAAGAATATTGTGTTGAAGGCCCCGGAAAGCGAGAGGAGAAAATCCGAGTTCCTTAAATTTAAAAGAAGATCCCATGGCACTCATTGCCCGAGGCTTCAAAAGAATGATGAAGCATAAGAAATGGGAGAAAAGGCCAAGAGAAGAGTTCTACAAGAAAGATAAGAAGGATAGAAAAGGTAAACACTCATCTCCTTCAAAGTTATCTTTAACTAAGACCTCCGGCTATTTTGACTATGGCAACGAAAGATCACATAGTCAAAGACTGTCCAAGGAGAAAGAGGGATAGAAAGAAGAAGAAGGCTATGATGGCCACATGGAGTGATGAAGATTCATCTGAAGATGATGAAGATTCATCTGAAGAAGATGAAGACTCGGATGACTCAAAGTATCCGATGAGACTATTAGACTCGGAAGTCGAATCCGAGTCGGACTCGACAACTCGAACAATGAGGAGACAAATCCTCGGGAGGTAATTGAATATTTCCTCAAGTTTTCCAAAGTTGATTTAGCCAAATATATTTATACTTTGGAAGAAAAGTCAAATTCGATTCTTCTTAATTCAAAGAACAACTTGAATCTCTCACTTGTGAGAGCACTCGGTTTAAAAAATGAATTGAAAAAACTAAGACTTACTCTAAGAGAACTTAAGACCGAGTACTCAAGCTAATGAGACTAAGTCCGAGACCCTTAGAAGAGAAAATGAGGAGTTGAAACAAAAGTTCAATGAGTCTCAAGAGCTTGTTTTAAAATCTACTCAAAGTCAGAAAAACCATGACATGCTTTTAGGCTCTCAATGTGTCTCCTTCAGAAAAGAAGGACTTTGTTTTAACAAAGAGGAGGAATCTAATTCCTACTCGGATATTTTTAGAAAGGATTCCGAAGTGTGATATTCAGGAAGGCTGAGCATGGTCCTATTCATAAGAATAAAAGGAGGACTGAGCCTATACTAGTTTACAGGAGAAAGCAATCTCCACCTTTTTATAAAAGGAAAGATTTTCAAAAGAAAGAGACAAAGACTTAGTTTTCTAAAAGGAAGACTCACAATTAAACCAAACCCAAAGTAATTTAAATATGGGTTCCCAAGAGTCTTCTTCCTCGAAAAGGACCACGGTAAAGGGAGTCACTGGGTTCGTTAGAGGAAATGAGAAGGGCTAGTGCATTTCGACTTGCGGGTAACTTAAAAAAGACAAAAGGTCACTGGTACCTAGACAGTGGATGCTCACGCCACATGTTAGGAGATTTAAGACTCTTTTCGAGTTGGAAGATTACAAAGGAGGCAAAGTCACTTTTGGAGATGACGAGTAAGGGCAAGATAGTTGGAATAGGCAAGATTGGAAAAGGAGACAACCTGATCGGCCTAGTCTATCTTGTCAAGGGATTAAAGTACAATCTACTCAACACCTCTCAACTGTGTGACAAAGGTCAAGAGGTAAGGTTCACTCGGACCAATTGCTATATTTCGATGCAACTACCAAGGAGACTTAGCTCTCACGTAAAAGATCGAGTAATACCTACACTATTCCTCTTTCGATCCAAGTCGGAATTTATCTTACTTAAAAGCATCTTTGCATGATGATTCTTGGACATGGCATCATAGATTAGGTCATGTTAGCATGCACACTATCAAAAAGCTTGCATCTCATGGTTTAATCGGAGGCTTACCTAACTATGCATTTAAGAAAGATAAAATTTGTGAAGCATGCACAAAAGGGAAACGAGTCAGATTATCTTTCAAATTTCTCAAAGCTGTTTCCATATCCAAAGTGCTTGAAATGTTGCATATGGATTTATGTGGTGAAATCCCTATAAAGAGTCTCGGAGGAAAATCATATGTACTTATAATTGTTGATGACTACTCACGATTGACATGGGTGTGTTTTCTTAAGAACAAAAATGAAGCTTTCAAAGAGTTCAGCAAGTCGTGCTCGGAAAATTCAAGTTGAGTCTCGGACTTAGATCGGAAGAATTCGAACCGACCATGGAAGGGAGTTCGATTACTCATAATTTGCGGAGTTCTGCGATAAGAATGGTATCTCCCACAACTTCTCAACACCCGAACTCCTCAACATAATGGAGTAGTAGAGAGAAAGAATAGAACTCTTGAAGAAATAGGAAGGACAATGATGATTGAACATGATCCGCCTTACTATTTCTTGGCTAAGGCAGTCAACACAGACAAACTACACACTGAACGGATGCCTCATCGGACCCATCTTAAAGAAAACGCCATACGAGCTCTACAAGAGAAAGAAACCCAACATCTTATACTTCAAACCCTTCGGATGCAAGTGCTATGCTCACAATAATGGTAAGGATCACCCGATCAAGTTTGATGCTTGGGCCGGATGAAGGTATTTTTCTTAGTTATTCATATCATAGTAAAGCATATCGCATTTTCAATAAAAGAACTAACAAAGTGGAAGAAAGCATCCACGTTATTTTTGATGAGATTAACCAGGGAAAACCAAGTGAGTCAACATTCTCGAACTAAAACTCAGTTAAGATAAAGATGATCTTATCGAAGCTGAGCTCAAATAGAGTCAAGGAAAAGCAACTCATAATGAGATAGTTCAAAATACCATGACTCGGATTGAACTAGTTTAGGAGCCAGCTCGGAATGCTAAAAGTCAATCGGATGAGCAAGCTCAATTAGATCGGATCACTGAAGATGAACCAATTCAACCTACAAATCTAGTGAACCGAGAGAACAGATAGAGCATTCAAATATGCTTTGAGTCACCCACTCGAAAACATCTTGCCGAGAAATCAACAGTGGGGTAAGAACTCGTTCTTCTTTGCAAAATCTAGGTTCATTCACTGCATTCATATCATTAACTCGAACCTAGAAATACACTAGAAGCCCTAAATGAACCTGAATGAGTAGAGGCCATGTAAGAGGAACTTAATTAATTTGAAAGAAACCAAGTCCGGACTCCGATCAAACGACCTTCGACCACCCAGTCATAGGAACCAAATGGGTTTTCAAAAACAAACTAGACGAGAATGGGCTGGTAGTAAAAAATAAGGTCAAACTTGCGGCTCAAGGTTACAATCAAGAGGAAGGAATTTATTGGGGAAAACCTTTGCACCAGTTACTAGGATTGAAGCAATTATAATCCTATTGGCATTTGTAGGGTGAGCACGACTAACGGGTACCTCGAAATGGGACCGGAACCGGTCAAACGGGTAAGGGTAAGGTTCCTAAAATTTAGGAACCTGTCAAACGGGTAAGGGTAAGGTTCCTAAAATCAAACCTTGGAATCGGAACTCGGAACCTGTCTCGGAACCCGGAACTGTTTAGACAGGTTCGGGTTCCGAGTATCCGAAACTCGGAACCTAGAACCGTGGGTACCCGAACCCGTTACTAAAATTTTCGAAATTTTCGGTTTTGAGGCCTATGAAATTTTTAATTTTGAATTTTTAATGTGTGGCCCAACTTATTAGAAACCCTAATCTCCTTCCTCCTCGTCATTTCGTGCTCCATTTTGCGTTCCTTCATTTTGCCTCTCTCGCATTGCTCTGCTCTCTCTCTCTGCTGCTGCTCGTTGACTCGCATTGCTCTGCTCTCTCTCTCTGCTGCTGCTCGTTGACTCGCATTGTCCGCTCTCTCGACGAATCGAACTTCATTTCGCGTTGCTCTGCTCTGCTCCTTCATTTCACGTTGCTCTGCTCTCTCCTCTCTCTCTGCTGCTGCTCGTTAACCTCCTCCGGTCCTCGTCGGCGTTGGCGTCGCCTTCTTCCTTCCTCCCACTCCCATTCCCAACAACTCTTCCTTGCGGCTTCGTCCTCATCGATGCTCTCATTACGAAATAGGTAATTTCTTAATATCTTGTTGTAAACAGGGTACCACAGAGCCGGAACCGGAACCCGAGGGTAAGGGTAAGGTTCCTAAAATTCAAGAACCAGTCAAATAGGGTAAGGGTAAGGTTTCCTAGTTTTGGTATAGGGTACCGGAACCGCTCACCCCTAGGAATTTGCATCAAGCATGAATATTAAATTATATCAAATGGAAATCAAATGTGCTTTTCTGAATTCTTTCATTCAAGAGGAAGTCTATGTTGAGCAACCCCTGGATTTGAAAACTCCGAATTTCCAAGTCAAGTTTTCAAATTGTAAAAAGCTCTTTATGGTCTTAAACAAGCTCCCGGAGCTTGGTATGAAAAGATTAAGCGGTTTCTTGGTTGAAAATGATTTCAAAAGAGGTCAGATTGACAAAAATCTTTTCATAAAAATCAAGGGGAAAGACTTTCTTATTGTTCATATTTATGTTGATGATATAACTTTTGGAGTTACTAATGAAAATCTCTGTCGAGATTTTTTGAGTTAATGAGACAAGAATTCCAAATGAGCATGATGGGAGAGCTCAATTTCTTCCTTGGTCTACAAATCAAACAAGATAAAGATGGCATCTATGTCCATCAATGTAAATATACTAAGAAGTTCTTGAAGAAGTACGAGGCTTCAAGATGCAAAACATGCAGCGAACACCAATGAGTAGCGAGCATAAAACTAGACTTAGACGAAAAAGGTAAAGCAGTAGATCGAAACTCTATCGAGGTATGATTGGAACTTTGCTATATCTCACATCCAGTCGGCCATACATAATGTTTAGTGTATGTCCGTGTGCAAGATTCCAAGCTAATCCAAACGAATCATATCTCACTGCGGTGAAGAGAATTTTTAGATATCTTATAGGGACTCGGAATCTAGGTCTATGGTTTTTCAAGAGACTCGGAACCGACACTCACTTGGATACTCGGACACCGACTATGCTGGATACAAGGTTGATAGAAAGAGCACCTCAAGAGCATGCCGGTTTCAGGTCAATCCCTTATATCTTGGCACTCGAAGAAGCGGAACTCGGTTGCTCTATCAACTGCTGAAGCTAAGTACATTGTAGCTGGAGCATGTTGTGCTCAGATTCTATGGATCAAGCAACACTTAAAGACCTTGGACTTTCATTCAAATCAATTCCAATCAAGTGTGACAATCGAGTGCAATCAGCATCACTAAGAGTCCAGTTCGAGCACTCAAAGACAAAGCATATTGAGGTTAGGTATCAATTTCGAGAGACCATTTTAAGAAAAGGTGATATTGAACTTGAATTCATTCCTACAAAACTTCAACTAGCTGATATCTTTACTAAGCCACTTAGTGAGGATCAGTTTTTCTTTATTAGGAAGGAACTTGGCATGATAAATGCATGATTATGTTTTTTAGGTGAAATTATCTTGCATGATTATGTGTTATATGTTTCTTCTCTATGTCTTAATAACAATTAGTTTAGTTGACCTAGTGATACTAAGCTAGGAGTTATTATCTGTTTGCACTCTCTCGAATCACTCGGAAACTTTACTAAGTCGGACTCAATTTTTGAGAAAATTAGACTTTAAACTTCGAAATCATCTCTAGATTAGTGGAGAATTTCAAAAATTTCTTTTAAAATCTCTCTCTTTCTCTCTCTCTCTCGCGTATCGATAAGTGAACTAGCTGGTCCGAGGCGCCCATTAGAGAGTTGGGTCGAACGGATATCGAACGACATTCCTTTCGCTATAAATAGCACTTATTTTCCTTCATTTAGCTACTTTACTCTCTCATGACCTACAATCTCGCATTCTCACTCTCGCATTCTCGGCTCTTAAGCAATCTTAGTTCTCTCAAGCACTCTTAGTACTTTCTCTCTCTCTCTTCTCTTCGAAGCTAACTCACCTTCTTCTCAAAGCTTCTCAAACATCCCTAAACGAGGATCCACTTCGGACTTTCTAGGTTCCGCCACCAAGAAACCTAGAACTAAAAGGCACGAGGGTCCATCTAACCCCTCGAAAATCCTTGTCACCCAAATCTTATGTTGGATGAAAAATTCTTCCCAACCATAACTTTCTCGTGGTTGAAACACATTAAGACCACTAGGGTGTACAACTTCCTTTGTTTCAGCGAATTCATATACCCGGAACTCATTGGTGAGTTCTACTCAAACCTTTCCGGCTCCGAGGGATCATCACCTCCGGAGTTTGCGATACTGGTAGTTCGTATTGACCTCTCTCTCCTCCATCATCTATTCAAAGTTTCATCTCTTTTCCTCAACAGCAACCCCATCCCCTTCAATGAAGTTGCTGATGAGTTCTTTGAAAAGTATGCCAAAGAAGTAATCGAGTCACGCAAAAACTTTTTGTGACTCAAATGAAGACTCGAGGCTCGTCTTCTCTATTTCTTGATAATGAGAACCTTCTTTTCTCATCACACAATCAAAGAGAATCCTAATTCAAAGATTCTCAAGGTTTTCTTTGACATTCTCGAAGGCTATGGCGTAGACCTCTTCCCGACCATCATCGAGCGGATGGCTTCTATGCCAGCTCGGACCAAGAAATCCACTCCTCTCCTTTTCGGAGCTCTTCTCACCCTTATCTTTAAACAATTTAAGGTTTCGCTCTCCTCGGACCCTAACGAAGTGTCCGAGGTCTGCTATAGTAGTTGGCGAGAAAGAGCTTATTGGCTATGGATACCAAGAAACCCAACTGGGTGTCCGGGTCCACAGCTCGAACCGAGGCAACCCTCTCCTCCGCCTCGGATTTAGACTCCTCTTTTACTCCCTCCTCCACCTGGTAGTGCCTCCACCTCAGGTCCCCCTCTTCAAGCCAATATCGCCTTGTCTATATCCCACGATAAACAAGCTCTCGTCCGCTAATCTCCGGGACACTCTCCGCTCCTTTAAACTTGTTCTTCGAACATGTCCATCAACTAAAAATGGCCTAATCTCAAATTCGAGAGCAACAAGATGTGCTTCTCGAAATGAAAAATTTGGTTAAGGAGCAACAAGAGATGATCGAGCTCCTCCGAGAGAGTTGATCCAAAGTTGCTTAGGACCCGGACGGCTCGGACACGTTTGAGGAATCCTCGAGCCCTGCCAAGTCTCCATTTGGAGAGGCAATCGAAGAAGAAAAGGAGGCTGCAGGTGAAGCGGCTCCTTCGAGGAGAAGGAGAAAGAAGAGAAGGAAGAAGAGAAAGAGGAAGAAGGAGAGAAGCGGGACGAAGGCGAGGGATAAGGTGCTCCCGCTCCTCAACTAGAATCGATCAGCTCGGCATGGCAGCCTAAGTGAGTCGAAGACCCTGCCGATGATGGACAATCGGCAGCCGTCAAGCCGGAGGAAGAACCTCTTTCTACAATGTTCCAAGAGGATGAGACTTTAGATGACCTTGTTCCGGGTTAGCCACACGGAGCTGAGCCCATTCTAGAGATCCTAGTGCTATCACCGCCAAGATCTTCAACGTCTTCATAAGCATATCGGTGCAGGCACGCAGGTGCACGGCACGCTCATCCGCCTCAACTCAGACCGCTCCCACTCCACCATCTTGATTTCTTTTTTCTTGTTTTTGTTTTCGTTATTCTTATTTTTTATTGTCCGGACAAACAAATTGTATTGACTTGATACATTCTTCCCCATTTTGATTTTTTTTTTTTCTGAAAGGCAAGGGGAGAATACTTAGAAAATTTGTTGTCTTGTTTAGGGGAGTTTTTCTCACCCTCTCTTTTGTATGTATTTTTGTATTTATGTATTTATATGAATGAAGTTTGGGATTTTGAGCATGTTGATTTCGAGTAGAACTTCTTTACGAGTTTAAATGTCTTATTTTGTTTTGCTATGATATATCAACTCATTTCTCTATTTTGCTCGATATAATTATTCACAATTTTTCATCAAATGAGCTATCAGCAGCAATATTCCAAGTCCGAATCACGTCATTTATTATTCTATTTTTCCGTAATATTTTATTCTAAGCTCGATATATTCTTTTCTAAATGAGTAAGAATGAAAACTCTTGATTATTTCACTAACAAAGTTTCTATCTAAGTATGGAATGCCTTTCATCAAAAAAGAGGAGATTGAAGACTTAGACTCCAAATTTATATCATTCTGAGTACTATCAAGGAATCAGGTACAAACCTCATCCTTCCTAAGTTTTGATTACAAGTCATTCTAAGTAATATAGAAACTATTGCATATGTTTTCATTCACTTTTGACTGACTCGAAAACACATTCTTGTTCATCAACTCACACTGATATTTCGAGTCACTCGGACATTACTTAGATTTATTGCATGTTCAAACAATCTCTCTAACACTTGTAATCTAAGTTCGACTTCATATTACGAGATAAAGTGAATTACAACGTTAATTCATCTTTCTAAGTCAGCATGTTTGTTCGAGAATTGTGGTTTCCACCTTACTTTTTAGACACCGCCAGCTGATTGGAGCACCTTTAGGAGTCAAGAGCCGTTGCACAACGTTCACATCTCAATGGATCTTTTCGAGCGACTCGGAAGAACCGTTACAACGGTCTCAAAGGACTTCTATTCGGAAGATAGTCACAACGGCTAATCTGCTTGGTTATCTATAAATAGAATCAAACTCTCAAGACTTAAAGATCGCTGAGACTTGCTACAATTATTGTCCGAAGGTTTGCTCGGGGAGAGTCTGAGTCACCCTAGAGGGGGTGAATAGGGTGATAGAAAATTCTTTTAGAAAATTCGCACTTTTATGCAGAAATGTTGCAAAGACAGATTCCGAGTCTAAAGACGAGTCGAAAAGATTGGACTCGAAGTCGGTGAATCGGAAAAGCAAGAGCACTAAGGTCATGCTGAGCCTAGAATGAACTCAAAAAGTGAACACGAGAGATTTTACGTGGAAACCCTCTCGGGGCAGAAAACCACGGCCCGCGTCAATCCGGACACGAAGTCAAATCCACTATTTTGAGTCCACAAAATACCGTGAACTTGATCGAACCCGAGTTGCTCCCTTAGACAACTCTATACAAGTTTTCCTAGACTCAGAAGTTTCCTTATCCGATCTAGTACTTCCTAGCTGAGATAACCCTTACAGCTAGGGACAACTAAGCTGAGGTAACCTTTACAACTTAGTCGAGGACCTTACAAAGAATGTAAGAAGAGTTTGTAACGAAGTACAAGACCTTACAACTCGGAAAGTAATGAATTATAGAGTGGGAGTTGTAAGTTGAAGATTGAAAGTAAATACAATAACTTTGTTCAAGTTGGAGTATTGACAATATGTTCGGCAACCTTCAAGTCTTGTGAAGTGGCTTCTATTTATAGATAACCCAACGAGTAGCCGTTATCCTCATCTCGCTGACCAAGAGTCCTCTGTGACCGTTGATAAGGACTTTACGAGTCACTCGAGAAAGTATCCGTTGAAATATAGACGTTGGACAACGGTTTAACTCTCTTGGAAGTCCCAAAACCATCGGTTGTGTCTTGAAAAATGAGGTGGAAACCACCGTTAGGCTTAGCGTTCGAGTTTCCGGATATGGAAGCAGACGACTTCGACACAATCTTCCGGGACTAGAGCGAGGGAAGGTGAAAAAGCCATATCTGCTAGTGATTTGACGTTACGAAGCCAGCTACTTTTGTAGTTTGAAAAGATATCCTCGATTGAATAACCTACAAAAGTAAAACACCTTTGGTTCTCAAAGTACAAAATACTTTGGTCCAAGGTTAGACACGAGATAATAAAGTAAATTATGAAAATTACGTAATTGATTATCACGAGTCGGAAGAGAAATGGAATTTTCGAGTCTAATATCCATGATACTCGGAATTCCATAAGACTTAGTCTTAGGTAAAGAATCAAGTTCCATAACGAATATCGAGTGGGAAATACTTGATGTAGACTAAGCACGAAAAGAACTACGAATGCTGACTTTGCAGACAATAGAGTAGATAAACACAAGTCGGATTCTGAGTGAGAGTGGACTCGGAATAAAGAACAAGTTTTACGAGTCGCTAGCTGAAAGCGATTAAAGAGATAAGTGAAGGCCAAATCGCATAGAAAAGATACTATTTCACTCAAGTAAGTTTCTAAAACACGAGAGAATGCCTTGGAATCAAAACACTATATGAATGACATCGTTATACCGATTCCTGTTGCATGACTCGGAAAGATATAGAGCGATGTTTGAGTCTTCAATCTCCCCTTTTTGATGAAAGGCATTCCATACTTACACGAAACTTTGTTAGAGGGAAATAGGTTGATTCCGAGTAGTTTGATAAAAGTAAGACATATTGAACAGAGCAATATACAGTATATCGGAGCAAAATAAGGTATGCTTGAACTCATAAATTAATAAAGAAATGCTTTAATTCATTAAAAGAAATTACAAGGGCGGAAAGAACTCCCCTAGACAAGACAACCGAGTTTCGACTACATTTCTCCCCCTTGCCTTTCAGCAAAAACAAGTAATAAAAAGAAGGGAGAAAAGTACAAATAATACACATAAGTTGTCCGGACAAAAAGAAAATTTTGAAACAGAAATGCAGAGACACCGAGGAATTGTGACTCGGTGCATGGCTCCAACTAGGAAGGAGGGATTTCGAGTGGAGGCGGAGGTGCGCCGGCGCTGATAAGATCTTGACGATGTGCTTGAGCGCGGCGAAGGGAGAACCGGGACAATTCGCAGGGGCTCGGCTCGAGTGGCCGACCGGAGAAAGTGGATCGAGGGTTCTTCCCTTGGGACCTCGAGGGCTGGAGGGGCTGCTCCGGGCGACTCGCGGGAGGAGCGAGATCTTCGACCCACTCGGACTGCTGTCCGAGCTGAGTACAGCAATTTGAGCTTGGGGAGCGAGCTGTCCCTCGGCGGTTGCCACGGCCTCTTCTTCCCTTGGCCTGGAGGGGCTGCCTCGGCCGCGAGTTCCTCGGCGTCCTCCACTCGTAGCTTCTTCCTCTGCTTCCTCGGCTTCCTCGCTCTCCGAGGAGGTTAGGCTCAGGCTCGAAGATGTCTCGAGATGGGTCCGAGTCATCCGGGTCCTGAGCCGCCTTGGACCGTCTCTCTCGAGGAGCTCAGCCAGCTCCTTCGCTCCTTAACCAGCTCTCTCATCTCAAGAACGAGAGACTGCTGCTCTGAGTTTGGGATCGACCAGGTCTTTTGGTTGATGGTCGGACCACGAAGCACGAACTTGAAACCCCGAGCATGTCTACGAAATCGGAGGACACAGAGGTGATCTTGTCCATGAAGATAGGAGACAAGAGGGCGGAGAGAGTTTTGGAAGCACTTGGAGGTGGAGGCACCACCAGGTGAAGAGGGAAGAGGGAGAGGGGTTGATTTACGAGTCCGAGGTGGAGAAGGAGGCCTCGGCTACGAGTTGTGAACCCGGACACCAGGATTAGTTTCCGGTATCCGTACCCTCGGAGTTCCTTCTTGCCGACCACAAGGGCCGCCTCGGACACCGCGTTAGGGTCGAGAGGAAGAGGAACTTGGAATTGTTTGAAGACAAGGGTGAGAAGAGCACCGAAAGGAAGGGAGGTGTTCTTCTTGGTTTGGAGTTGAGCCGGCACAGCTGCCATCCGCTCAATGATGGAAGGGAAGAGGTCGACTTCGTATCCCTCCGGGATATCGAAGAGAGCTTTGAGGTGCTTGGAGTTGGGGTTCTCCTTGCTAGAATGCTTGAGAGAAGAAGGTTCTCATCAGCGAGGAAACACGAAGCCTGGCTTCGACTTCAACTGAGTCACGAAAAGTTCTTTACGGACCCGGGGAATTCTTTGGCATACTTTTCAAAGAAGTCGTCGGCGACTTCGATGAAGGGGATAGGGTTGCTGTTCAAGAGAGAGAAGATACTTTGAACAGGACGGTAAAGGAGAGAGATGTTGATACTGAACAGTAATGTTACGAACCCGAGAGGTTAGAACATTTTCGGAGTGAGAGAGGTGAGTATAGAACTCGAAACGAGTTCGGGATAGATGAACTCGCTGAAACACAAGAAATGATAAACTCCGAGTGGTTTGGATGTTGGACAACCAGGAGAATTTGGTTGTTGGGAAGAACTTGTCGTCCAGCGCAAGATGCTTTGGGTGACAATGGGTTTTGAAGGGGTTGAGCTTTACGGCTTGTTGGTGCGAGGTTTTTAGAGGAGGAGGAAACACGGAAATCGGGATGGTGTCCGCGTTTAGGCATTGTGAGAGATGAAAAGATGAAACTTTTTGAAAGAGAAAGAGAAAGAGATGGAGGTGTAGAAGAGAAGAAAATGGAAATGGTAGAAGAAAATGAGAAGAGAAGCGATCGAAAACTTACGAGAGAGAGAGCTTCTTCGACGTCTGCAGATGATCGAGGCACACTTGTTCACGTAGAAAACTTCCGCGAGAGGGTTTTCGTTTGAGAGGGAAGGAGTTTTAGAATACCAAGAGGGAGATAGATAGACGTTATATATAATGAGTACGCGCGCCCGTTCACTATCCGTTAAGTAACTCCGTTCCGTCTTACCCGTCCATCGATCATTAATGCCGGTGTGACAGTTCTTCTTCAACGGTTGAGATATCGGTGGTTTGAAATCGTGGTTAAGATCTGATCGCGGCGCTCGAGAAGAGAGAGAGAAAGAGACTTTGAAATTATAATCAGAAACTCTCCACTGTTCTAGAGATAGCTTCAGGAAATTTGATGTCCAATTTTCTCTACATCCGAGTTTGACTCGGAAAAGTTTCGAGTGACTCGAAACACAGAAATAACTATCAGCCCGAGTATCACATGATCAAGCTGAACCAATGGTTATTGACAACAAAAGCACATAGCACAAAAAAATTCAAGAATCGTAACGCGAAACTAAGCATTTAACATACCAAGCTCATTCAGAATAAAACAGAATTGATCTTCACCAAGTGGCTTAGTAAAGATATCAGCTAATTGAAGATTAGTCGGAATAAATTCAAGTGTAATGTCACCCTTTTACGAGTGATCGCGTAAGAAATGATACCGACCTCAATATGCTTCGTTTTTGAGTGTTGGACAGGATTCTTAGTGATACTGGATTGCGCTTTGATTGTCACACTTGATTGGAACCGAGTTGAGAGATAGTCCAAGATCCTTCAAGTGTTGTTTTATCCGAGAGAATCTGAGCGCAACAAGCTCCAGCGGCAATATATTCAGCTTCTGCAGTTGATAGAGCTACTGAGTTTTGCTTCTTTGAGTGCCAGGATATTAGGGATTGACCCGAAATTGGCAAGCTCCGGATGTGCTCTTTCGATCAACTTTGTATCCTGCGTAGTACTGCGTCCGAGTACCCAGTCGGACTCGGTTCGAGTCTCCGGAGTACCACAGTCCTAGATTCCGAGTGCTGCGAGATATCTGAATATTCTCTTCACCGCGAGTGAGATGTGATTCTTTTGGATTAGCTTGAAATCGTGCACATAAGCAAACACTGAACATTATATCTAGTGCTGCTTGAAGTAAGATATAGCGGTGATCCAATCATACCTCGATAGAGTTTCGATCTCTTGCTTTACTGTCTCATCCGAGTCGAGCTTTATCTCTGCTGCTCATAGGAGTAGATGCGTGCTTTGCATCTTGAAGCTTATATTTCTTCGGCGAGTTCCTTGGTGTACTTTGATTGATGAACAAAGATTCCATCTTTGTCTTGTTTGATTTGCAGCCCAAGGAAGAAATTGAGTTCTCCCATCATACTCATTTGGAACTCTTGACTCATTAACTCGAGAAAATTCTCGACACAGAAATTCATTAGTAGCACCGAAAATAATATCATCAACATATATTTGAACAATGAGAAAATCTTTCCCTTTGGTCTTTATGAATAGAGTCTTGTCGATCTGACCTCTTTTGAAATCATTTTGAACCAGGAAGCTGCTCGAGTCTTTCATACCAAGCTCTAAGGGCTTGCTTAAGACCATAGAGAGCCTTTTGAAGTTTGAAAACATGATTTGGAAATTCGAGTTTTCAAAACCAGGAGGTCTGCTCGACATAGACTTCTTCTTCAATAAAACCATTGAGAAAGGCACACTTAACATCCATTTGATATAATTTAATATGCATGCAGGATGCAAATGCCAGCGATATTCTAATGGCTTCAATTCTAGCTCTCTGGTGCAAAGGTTTCCCCACAATCAATTCCTTCTTCTTGATTGTAACCTTGAGCTACAAGTCTAGCCTTGTTTCGACTACTATTCCACCCTCATCCAGTTTGTTTTTGAAAACCCATTTGGTTCCTATAAGCTGGGTGGTCGGAAGGTCGGTTGGTCGAGTCCGGACTTGGTTTCTCTCGAATTGATTCAGCTCTTCTTGCATGGCCTCTACCCATTCGGGTTCATTAAGGGCTTCTAGTGCATTTTTGGGTTCGGTTAGTGAAATGAATGCGGTGAATGCACATAGATTATGAAGAGAAGAACGAGTTCTTACCCCACTTGTTGATATCGAAATAATGTTTTCTTGGGGATGACTGGAAGTAAATTTGAATGCTTTACCAGTTCTTTGATTCACCAGGTTTGTTGGTTGAACTGCTTGATCTTCGAAGCTTGCTCTAAGTGATCTTCTTCATTGACTTGCTCGTTACGAGCGACCTCTAGAGTTGTCTCATTACGAGTTTCCTCGTTCGAGTGGTCTCCTTACGAGTCTTTATAGACTCATCTTCGTCATCATCTTTTCGAGCTTCGATTACGAGTATGAAGATTCACTTGGTTTTCCCTGTTCAAGCTCATCAAACACTACGTGGATACTTTCTTCCACTTTGTTAGTTCTCTTGTTGAATATACGGTAGGCTTTGCTATGAGAAGAGTAACCTAGAAAGATTCCTTCGTCGACCGAGCATCAAACTTGGTCGAGATGATCCTTACCGTTGTTGTGGACAAAGCACTTACACCGAAAGATCTAAAATAGGAAATATTTGGCTTCCTTCCTTTGTAGAGCTCATAAGGTGTTTTCTTGAGAATGGGTCCGATGAGGCATCGATTGAGAGTGTAGTTGGCTGTGTTTCTTGCCTGCGCCTGAGAAATAGTAAGGCGAGGTTGTGTTCGATCATCATCGTCCTTGCTATTTCTTCAAGGGTTCTGTTCTTTCTCTCAACTACCCCATTCTGTTGAGGAGTTACGGGTCTTGAGAAGTTGTGAGAAATTCCATTCTTGTCACAAAACTCGAGAATTCCGAGTAATCGAACTCCCTTCCATGGTCGGTTCGAATCTTTTGAATCCGAGTCCGAGACTCAACTTGAATCTTTCTACAGAGCTTGCTGAATTCCTTGAAGGCTTCATTCTTATGTTTGAGAAAACACACCCAGGTAAATCTTGAAAAATCATCAATAATAACAAGTATGTAAGATTTACCTCAGAGACTCTTTACGAGGATTTCACCACATAAGTCCATGTGTAGTAATTCAAGCACGTTGGATGTGGAAGCTGTCTTGAGAGATTTGAATGAAGATCTGACTTGTTTCCCTCCGGTGCATGCTCCACATACTTTATCCTTCTCAAAAGCACGGTTAGGTAATCCTCTAACCGGACCAAGAGATACAAGCTTTTTGATAGTATGCATGCTAATATGACCTAATCTACGATGCCAAATCCAAGAATCATCTTGAAGATATGCTTTTAAACAGGATAAGTTCGACTTGGGTCGAGAAGAGGGATGATGTAGGTATTACCTGATCTCTTACCGAGAGCTTTACCTCTTTGGTGGTCTCATCCGTGATGTAGCACTTGGATTGAGTGAATTTTACCTCTTGACCTTTGTCACAAAGTCGGGAGATGCTAAGTAAGTTGTACTTTAGTCCTTTGACAAGGTAGGCTGGGCTTACCAGATTGTTTTCATTACCAATCTTCCCAATGCCCACTATCTTGCCTTTGCTTGTCATCACCAAAGGTCACCTTTCATCCCTTATATGACTTCGGCTCGGAAAAGAGTCCTTGGTCACCTGACATGTGTCGAGAACATCCATTGTCCAGGTACCGGTGTCCTTTGATCTTCTACGAGTGACCTGCAAAGCGAGAGAGAATCTAACCCTTCTCACTTCCTCTAACGAACCCAGTAACATTCCTTCTTGTGGTCCTTTTACGAGGAAGAAGGTGCTTGGAACCCGATTTGAACAACTTTGGGTTTAGTCGATTCCGAGTCTTCTTCTCTTGAGAAGCTGAGTGCGTGTCTCTTTCCTTTTAAAAACCTTTCCTTTTGAAACAGGAGAAAAGGGTTTCCTTTTGTAAATAGGTGCAGGTTTAGTCCTCCTTTCATTTTTATGAATGGGACCATGCTCGGCCTTTTTGAACTTAACGATTACGGAATCCTTTTGAACAAATCCGAGTAAGAATTAGATTCTTCCTCCTTGTTGAAACCAAGACCTTCTTTTCTAAAAGAGACACATTGTGATCCTAAGAGCATATCAAGGTTCTTCGTCCTTGAGAAAACTTTAAAACCAGATCTTGAGACTCAATGAGCTTTTGTTTCGATTGCTCATTTTCTTTCTGAGTAACTCGGACTCAGTCTCATTAGCTTGAGCACTTGTCTTGAGTTCTCCGAGTGTCGAGTCTCGGTTTTCTAATTCATTTTTAAAGAAGTGCTCTCGGAGTTGATTGACTCAAGTTGTTCCTTGAAATGAGAAGAATCGGAATTGGACTTTTCTTCCAAAGTAAAGATGTACTTAGCTAAATCAACTTTGGAAAATTTGAGGAAGTAATTTATTACCTCTTGAGGATCGGTTTCCTCATTATCCGAGTACGTATGCGAGTCGACTCTTTTTCAGCTTACGAGTCGGTGATTGCCATTAGACACTTTGAGTCATCCGAATCCTCGTCGTCTTCGAGATGAATCCTCGTCACTCCATGTTGCCATCATGGCCTTTTTCTTCTTCTGTCCCTTCTTCGTTTTGGACGAGTCCTTGACTATGTGGTCTTTCTTTGCCACATTCAAAACATCCAGAATTCTTAGACAAAGATAATTTTGAAGGTGAAGAAAACTTGCCTTTTCTGTCTCTCTTGTCCTTTTTGTAGAATTCTTCTTTTGGTCTTTTGTCCCATCTTTTGTGCTTCATCATTCTCTTGAAGCCTCTTGCAATGAGTGCCATGGGATCATCTTCGAGTCGGAGGAGCTTGGACTTGCTTCTTTGGATTACGAGGCTTTAAGCGCGATGTTCCTTTTGGAAGTACCCTCGGCATCTTCTTCTTCCGAGATGTATCTCATGAGTCGAAGCTTTCCAATGAGCTCGTCGGCTTCGAGATTGAGAGGTTACGAGCCTCTTCTATGGCGATTACCTTCGGACCCCATCGTTTCTTGGGTAGGCTTCGAGAATTTTCTGGCACATTTCTTCATGGGAGATTTTCTTTCCCAAAGATTTGAGATTGTTGGTGATCTCGGTGAAGCGTATGAACATCCGAGTAATGTTCTCTTCGGCTCCATTTTGAAAAGCTCATATTTGTGAAGATCTTGGCTGATCTTCGCTTGTCTCACCTGACTTGTACCTTCGTAGGTGTTGACCGAGTGTCCCACACCTCTTTAGCGAGTCACGAGCGGAGACTCGATTATATTCTTACGAGCTTATGGCGCACATGAGGATGTTCATGGCTTTGAAGTTCTTTACGAACTTCTCGCCTCGCTGGCGTGAACTCGGCCTTTGTTTTTGGAAGGATTACGAATTCATCTGTCTTCGTTGGAATGTAGTTTCCTTGTTGTATGATTTCCCACACTTCTTCATCGTGATCCATGAGGAAACATTCCATAAGCTTCTTCCAGTGACCAAAATTTGAACCTTTGAATTTTGGTGGCACTGTTGGAAGATCTACCTTCGTCGAACTCTCCGGTGTTACGAGCCATCGATCTTTAAACCTTTGGACTGTTAGATCCTTTACGAAAGGCTAAGCTCGATACCAATTGAAGGTTTGCTCGGGGAGAGTCCGAGTCACCCTAGAGGGGGTGAATAGGGTGATAGAAAATTCTTTTAGAAAATTCGCACTTTTGTGCAGAAATGTTGCAAAGACAGATTACGAGTCTAAAGACGAGTCGGAAAAGATTGGACTCGGAAGTCGGTGAATCGGAAAAGCAAGAGCACTAAGGCATGTCTGAGCCTAGAATGAACTCAGAAAGTGAACACGAGAGATTTTACGTGGAAACCCTCCTGGGGCGGAAAACCACGGCCGCGTCAATCCAGGACACGAAGTCAAATCCACTATTTTGAGTCCACAAAATACCGTGAACTTGGTCGAACCCGAGTTGCTCCCTTAGACAACTCTATACAAGTTTTCCTAGACTCGAAGTTCCCTTATCCGATCTAGTACTTCCTAGCTGAGATAACCCTTACGACTAGGGACAACTAAGCTGAGGTAACCTTTACGACTTAGTCAAGGGACCTTACAAAGAATGTAAGAAGAGTTTGTAACGAAGTACAAGACCTTACAACTCAGAAAGTAATGAATTACGAGTGGGAGTTGTAAGTTGAAGATTGAAAGTAAATACAATAACTTTGTTCAAGTTGGAGTATTGACAATATGTTCGGCAACCTTCAAGTCTTGTGAAGTGGCTTCTATTTATAGATAACCCAGCGAGTAGCCGTTATCCTCATCTGCTGACCAAGAGTCCTCTGTGACCGTTGATAAGGACTTTCGAGTCACTCGGAAAGTATCCGTTGAAATATAGACGTTGGACAACGGTTTAACTCTCTTGGAAGTCCCAAAACCATCGGTTGTGTCTTGAAAAATGAGGTGGAAACCACCGTTAGGCTTAGCGTTCCGAGTTTCCGGATATGGAAGCGAGCGGCTTCGACACAATCTTACGGGACTAGAGCGGGGAAGGTGAAAAAGCCATATCTGCTAGTGATTTGACGTTACGAAGCCGGCTACTTTTGTAGTTTGAAAAGATATCCTCGATTGAATAACCTACAAAAGTAAAACACCTTTGGTTCTCAAAGTATAAAATACTTTGGTCCAAGGTTAGACACGAGATAATAAAGTAAATTATGAAAATTACGTAATTGATTATACGAGTCGGAAGAGAAATGGAATTTTACGAGTCTAATATCCATGATACTCGGAATTCCATAAGACTTAGTCTTAGGTAAAGAATCAAGTTCCATAACGAATATCGAGTGGGAAATACTTGATGTAGACTAAGCACGAAAAGAACTACGAATGCTGACTTTGCGAGACAATAGAGTAGATAAACACAAGTCGGATTACGAGTGAGAGTGGACTCGGAATAAAGAACAAGTTTTACGAGTCGCTAGCTGAAAGCGATTAAAGAGATAAGTGAAGGCCAAATCGCATAGAAAGATACTATTTCACTCAAGTAAGTTTCTAAAACACGAGAGAATGCCTTGGAATCAAAACACTATATGAATGACATCGTTATACCCGATTCTGTTGCATGACTCGAGAAAGATATAAAGCGAGTGTCCGAGTCTTCATTGTCAATACATATAATTTAAGCCAAAGTCTTTGTATTCATACTCAATCTTCTATTTACAACTCACGACTTGTAATTCTTACTTTTGAGTTGTAAAGTCTTGTAATCAGTCACTTAAGCCAAATGACTAATGTACTATAAACATCCTAGGAATCCCGTATCTCCTTTTCTATTTTTGGCAGTGGAATTTCCTGAATACTTTTGATCTTGGATGGATCAACTTCGATTCCTCTAAGATCGACAACATAGCCTAACGACTTTCTTGAGGTTACCCCGAAGGCACACTTTTGAGGATTAAGCACATGTTGTACTTTCTAAGTCTTTCAAAGAACTTTCTAAGGCTGGGTAGGTGCCCTGCCCTATCTTTGGACTTAATGATCATGTCATCCACGTAGACCTCGGCCTCTTTGTGGATCATGTTGTGCAATAGTGTTGTAATTGTCCTTTGATATGTTGTGCCGGCGTTCTTGAGCCCAAATGGCATTACCACATAATAGTATGTCCCCATTGAGTGATGAAGGTCGTCTTTTCCAAGTCCTCTTCGGCCATCTTCACCTAATTGTAGCCAGCATAGCCGTCCATAAATCGAGTAGAGCATGTCCCGTTGTGTTATCTACAAGGATGTTGATATGGGGCATCGGAAATCATCTTTCGGACTTGCTTTATTCAAGTCTTTAAAGTCGAGGCATATCCTAACCCCGCCGTCCTTCTTTGGAACCTGGATTATGTTTGCTACCCACTAAGGATAGTGGACTACTTTGATAAACCCGACCTCTAACTATTTCGGACTTATTCCTTAATCTTTAGTGCCCATTAAGGTTTCATCCTACTGAGCTTACGCTTAGCGGCTTAGCGTCATTGTAAAGTGGGATTTTATGTTCCGCTATACTTGGATTTATCCTTGGCATGTCTTTGTAGGACCATGCAAAAACATCTATGAATTCTGTAAGGAGCAAAGTAAATTGCTTCGCTCTTCTATGTCTAGTGTTTTCCCCATTTTAAACTCTTGGGGTTGATCAACTAATATTGGATTAATTGTTATTGTTTCTTCTATTATTGGTGAGCAATTTTTATAATCTTCCATAACTTTTATAAATTATTTAGGGAAGTCTTATTCATCATTAGAGGCAAAATAATTAAAAATAGGAAGAGGCAAGGAGTAAACAGAAATGTTCATCTTATTAAATGAAGAAATGAGTACATCGGCCTCGGAATTAGAGGATGCAAAATTAAAAACAATAGAATCGGAAGATGAACCAAAAGCAAAAGGAATAGAAACAAAAGCCCTAGTACTAGACTTAGGAAGGGGATGCTCTCCTAAGCTAACAGCAAACTCTTGGCCCTCCTCGGCATTGATCCAAGTAATATACTTGGACCCTTCAATGTCGATATCGGTGATGAATCTAGATGGATCGAATTATGGGTGTGACATAGCTTGAGACAGATCTGAGATTGAATTCCCATTTATGCTCTTCTCATGTCCGAATAGTAGGCCAAAGTTATTATTCCAAGCCAAGTTGGTCTAGTCCGGTGTGGACTGTCCCTCTTCAAGAAGGTAGGGTGCCTCATTTTATAGTATACAACTATCATTGAAAATCTCCAAGCTAGGTACCAGAATACCCTTTATCTTTGAGGTAATACGGCTTAGGAAAACCATAGTAGAGGAAGTCATCTCTTTCTTTCGAAATTGCCCATTTAGAGTATGAGGAAAAGGCTTTGAAGACTCGGGTATAACTCTTTATCTCTCTTAGGTTTTGATTTTAAGTCATTCTTTATCTTTAAATGATGATTCATGGACATGGCATCGTAGACTAGGTCAAATTAGCATGCATACTATCAAGAAACTTACATCTCATGGATTAGTTAGGGGTTTACCTAACTGTGCATTTAAGAAAGATAAAATCGTGAAGCATACACAACAGGAAAGCAAGTAAGTTCATCTTTCAAACCACTCAAAACTTTGTCTACATCCAAAGTACTTGAATTGGTTCATATGGATTTGTGTGGTGAAATTCCTGTGAAAAACTTAGGAAGTAAATCATATGTGCTTGGTTATTGTTGATGATTATTCACGATTTACCGGGTGCGTTTTCTAAGGAACAAGAATGAAGTCTTTAAAGGGTTCACTAAGATCTGTAGGAAAATTCAAGTGGAGTATGAGATTCAAATCGGAAGAATTCGAACCGACCATGAAAGGGAGTTTGATTACTCGGAATTTGCTTATTTTTATGATAAGAATGGCATCTCCCGCAATTTCTCTACACTAAGAACTCCTCAACAGAATGGAGTAGTGGAGAAAAAGAATACAACTCTTGAAGAAATAGGAAGGACCATGATGATTGAATATTATCTACTTACTATTTCCGGGTTGAGGCAGTCAACACAGACAAATTATACACTCAATAGATGCCTCATTAGACCCATCTTGAAGAAGACACCATATGAGTTGTACAAGGGAAAGAAACCCAACATTTCCTACTTGAGACCATTCAGATGTAAATGCTATGTGCATAGCAATGGTAAGGAACATCTGACTAAGTTTGATGCTAGATTAGATGAATGTATATTTGTGGGTTACTCATCCGATAGTAAAGCTTATAGAGTTTTTAACAAAAAGACTAACAAAGTGGAACAAACCATCCACGTTGTCTTTGATGAGATTGTTCTTAGTAAGATAAGTGAATCCACCTTCTCGGATCTCAAGCTTAGCAAAGATGCGGATGATATTGCTAAAGCTGAACTCGGAAAGAGTCAAAATAAAAGAACCGAGGCAACTTAGAATGCTATGACTCATAATGAACAAGTTCAAGAACCAGGTCGGAATGTTGAAGAACAAGCCAATGTAGAAGCACAGTAAGAGAAACCAACCGAAGATCAACTTGTTCAACCAATAAACTCAGTAAACCGGAGGACCGTAGAGCTTTTAAATATGCATCCGAGTCACCCACTCGAGAACATACTTTACGATATCAACAATGCGGTAAGAACTCGCTCTTCTTTGTAAAATCTATGTGCGTTTTCAATATTCATATCATTAACTGAACCTAAAAATGCACTAGAAGCCTTACTTAAACCTAAATAGGTAGAGGCCATGCAAGAGGAATTGAATCAATTTGAAACAAACCAAGTTTGAACTCCGGCCAAACGATCTTCGAGATAACCCGGACCCAAATGGGTTTTCAAGAACAAACTGGATGAGGAAGGGTTGCTAGTCGAAACAAGCCCGGATTAGTTGCTCAAGAGTATAACCAAGAAGAGGGAATTGATTGTGGGGAAACCTTTGCACTTGTTGCAAGGATTGAGGCAATCATAATTCTCTTAGCATTTGCATCTAGCATGAACATTAAACTTTATCAAATGGATGTCGAATGTGCATTTGTCAATGGTTATATCCAAGAAGAAGTTTAACCCCTAGGATTTTAAAACTCATAATTTCCAAATCATGTTTTCTAATTACAAGGCTTTATATGGTCTTAAACAAACTCCCGGAGTTTGGTATGAAAGACTAAGCGGTTTCTTGGTTGAATTGAAAATGATTTCAAAAGAGGTCGATTGAAAAAACTCTTTTCACAAAAACCATGGGGAATGATTTTCTTATCATTCAGATCTATGTTGATGATATTATTTTTGGAGCTACTAATAAAACTCTATGCCAAGGGTTTTACGAGTTAATGAGAGAGGAGTTCCAAATGAGCATGATGGGAGAACTCAATTTCTTCCTTGGTCTACAAATCAAGCAAGAAAAGGATGGAATATATGTTCATCAATTTAAGTACACCAAAGAGCTATTGAAGAAATACAAGCTACAAGATGTGAAGCATGTAGCAACACCTATAAGTAGTAGTTTAAAAGCTGGAATCATACGAGAAAGGTAAAGCTATAGATCAAAAACTTTATAGAGGTATGATTGGATCTCTACTTTATCTCATATCTAGTAGGCCGGATATCATGTTTAGTGTTTGCCTTTGTGTAAGATTTCAAGCTAATCCTAAGGAATCATATCTCACTACGGTGAAGAGACTCTTTAGATATCTTGTAAGGACTCGGAATCTTAGTTTATGGTTTTCAAAGGACTCGGAGCCGAATCTCACTTGGATACTCAAACACCGACTATGCTTGGATACGAGGTTGATAGAAAGAGCACATAAGGAGCATGCTAATTTACGGGTTAATCAACTCATCTCCTAGCACTTAAAGAAGCAAAACTAAGTTGCTCTATAAACAGACTAAGGCTGAGTACATTGTAAGCTGGAACTTCGTTGTGCTCAGATTCTCTAGATCAAGCAACACTTAAAGGATTTTGGATTATCATTCATATCTATCCCAATCAATTGTGACAACCAAAGTGCAATCAGCATTACTAAGAATCTAGTTCGACACTCAAAGACAAAGCATATTGAGGTCGGGTATCATTTTCGAGAGACCATTACGAGAAAGGCAATATTGAACTTGGGTTTATTCCTACAAAATTTCAACTAGCTAATATTTTCACTAAGCCTCTGGGTGAAGATCGGTTTTGCTTTATTAGGAATGAGCTTGGCAATTCTAGTTAGAGTCAATCCTTTGTAATTGAGGATTCAATTAGTGGATTTAACTTGGTGCTTAGATTAGCACTGTCCAGTGGTTTTCGGCTCCATGAGGGTGTTCATGTACTTTCTTGTTTATTTCACTTTTTAAGTCCAATCTAGACTCGAGAATCTGTTTCATAGTACTGTTCTATGCAAAGCGGTTTGATTTTTCTCAAAAATCTTCCATCACCCAATTCACCTCTCCTCTAGGGTGACTTAACCTATCCAAGAGCAAACCTTCGAGGCTTGATGGAACGGATTGTGTGAGGTGCGATCCTCCTAGTCCGAACTTCCCACTTGGCTTAGGCTACCTCCTTAGCAGTAGGTTGATAGCCTAGCCTAAATTTATAGTTATTAGTGGGTTCAAAGGGTGGAAAGGTAGGGTGGTATGCCCTTACGCCTACATCTAAGCTCGGAAAATACCCCTTCTTCCTAAGCATCGAGTGGACGCTAGGGTTTCCATAAGGATTGAAGTTAAGAGGTGCTTCATCCGTATCTAAGGCGATGATAGTCTCAAATTCGTAAAGCTCTTCGTCGTTAGCTTGGTGCTCAATCTTGACCACAAATTCCTTAGATGTGATAGTAGCATAGAGATTGTTCCTGTTGATAGTTTTGACCTGACCTTTGATGATCATCTTAACTTTTTGGTGCAGTGAAGAGGGCACAACTTAATGGTCATGCAACTAAGGGCGTCCTAGAAGTAGATTGAATGTAGTTAGGATGACTAGGACTTGGAAGTCAATGTTCTTTACCACAGGCCCTAAGTTGATTGGTAAGGTCAATGTTCCTAAGACGGTTCTCTTAGAATTATCATAGGCTCGAAGATGAATAGTCTGTTCATAGAGTTGTTTCTTCGTTATTCCTAGCCTTTTAGCGGTCATCTAAGGACAAACGTTCACAACCGATCCGTTGTCTACCAAGGTTAAGGGGATCAACTTGTTGATGTAATTTACTGATTAAATAAAAGGCATTGTTGTGTTCAACGCCTTCTTAAGGAAATCCTTCTTATCGAAAGTAATGGTTCCATGCCCACTTGTTGATTAATCCTACTACTTCTTCTAGCGTGGTTTCGGGAGAGACTAAGATCTTGCTAAGAGCGTCAATTAAAGCACTGCCTGTGATTTTGGGAAGCATATATGAGTTGCCAAATTAAAATGTTTACTTTTAACTTTTGAAGTTGTTTCAGGATTTGGTCTTCTTCTTTAGTAGCTTAAGGTTTTTAGGCTTCATGAGTTGTTGTGGACCCACGAGATGCATTATGTTATCCGGATCTAGTAGGGAATTGGATTTACGGACCTTTAGGTTCTCCCCAAAAGCCTTCCTCTTCTAAGGGTGGTGTGCCTCGAAGTCATCGTCATCGTCACTATTATCTTTCATTTCATAAATGTCTTCCTCATCACTTACCCATAGCCCATGGACTTCTAGATCTAAAGGAGGCAAGCTAAGAAGTGGTTTGGACTCATCAATGTTTTGAATGAAGACAGATGGGTCCCATTAACCTGGAATGGGTTCAGAGAAAACAGACTAAGGTACCGTTGAAAGGATTCTTAATGTTACTTGATTTCTAGGCGGCCTTAGGAAGAGGGAGTTGACCATTGCGGAACATAATTTCAAATTTGTTCTTGAACGCCCAGACATTGCTCGATATCGTGTCCTCGTAAATGATGGTATTTGTAGAATTTTCCCGCGTCCCGAGTTTTTAGACTATTTCGCAGTTTTGATTACGCTCTAATGGGTGAAAATTCTATTTTCCCTTTAGGCAGCAAGTAAGCGTATGTATTGTCAAGGGGAGTATAGTCGTTACACCTGTTAAGGGCATTGACATCTACACCCCTGCTACTATTGCCTTGATTAGAGGTTTTCTTATCTTTAGACTGATAATTACCTCTATAGCTGGTCATGACTTTTGCGGTCGTGGTAGAAAGCTCTTCTTCTATCAGCATGTTGGCATCTCTAAGGGTTCGAAGCTCATCATTGGTACGAATTGGAGATGTTGATTTTAGGCGAGGCTAAAGGTTCTTTACGATAATCCGCACTTGGTCCTTCTCGGAAGGTCGGTCTACCATGTGGGCAGCCTTTGCCCTCCATCCGCGAGAAAGTTTGTAAAGCTTTCTTTCTCACCTTGCTTGATCAACTCCAAGTCTCTAAGTATGACGGGTAGATCGAGTATTATAGCGGTATTGGTGTAAGAACTCTTTACACAGCTCGGTCCGATTAGTGACCTTGTGTGGGTCAATCGCGTTATACCACTTCATTAAATCGGTATCGAAAGTCCACGAGAAGATGATGTGGTAAGTGCCTTCCTATATCTTCTTAAGATTCATTGTTCCTAAGAAGTTGCGAATATGATGATGGGGATTCTTAGAACCTCAAAATTTAATATCGGGCATGGTGAACTTAGGGGTAGTTTCCCTTTAGAGATTGAAGTGAATCCCTTATGATCAAAGTAATGGTTACTTAACATGGATGACTCCCTAAACATTTCTCTATCTGATCTATATGTTTATCGAGCTGAGGCTTGGATTCATGCTTGGGACTGCATGGAGGAGATGGACTAGGTAGAGGTGGAGGAACTCCTCCTCTTGATCATTCTTCCTCCTCGACTCTCTTACTATCCTCAATAGTTATAGACTCTGTTTTCTTATCCCGACCCTTAATCTTGGCTTCCATTTGGCTCAATTTTCATTGGGCATGGCAAGAATAGGAGATTGTTATGGTGTTCAGTCAATTGGAGGGAATTCTTTCTAGGTATTATCCTACGACGAAAAATAGACTGAACCGGTGTGATATGCATCGGAGTATGCACTTGGTGTAGATCGTGGGGCGGAACGAGGTGTAGAGCGGGGAAAAGATGTGTCGAACTCCTTGTTATGGCGTTCTAACCTTTTAAAGCTTGGATTTCGACGATACTCAATTGTAGTAGACTTCCCTATTCTGCAGCGCAAAGGATGATACTTAGGACCACGTAAAAGAATACCGCTTTTGGGAGGAAGTGCTTAAGCGCGAGACCAGAAGAGATTAGGAATGCTCTTTATTTGGATGCACATAAAGAATGCACAACAAATGAAGTGTATGCAATGATGTTATGACTTAAGTTGAGATGATTTTATGATTTGGCTAATGCCTAATTGGAATGCATAAATGATTGATCCTATTTGACAATGGATTTGTTTTGGCTAATGTGCAAGAATTCATCTATTTTGAGATAAATTTTATTTTTAGTCATAACTGACCCGACCCTAAATCACATCATTTATTTTAAATCATATTATTTATTTTATTAATTACAAGATTTATATGATCGAGCGCGTGCACTTCAATTCGATATTTTATATTTAAACTATTTCTATCTCGTATGTTATGCGGTTAAGGCGACGAAGTGGCCCTAATAAAAATTTCATAATAAGATTTTAATTTGTGAACATCGGTATTAAAATAAAATTAAAAGTAATAATAAAGGAAAACAAAATGAATAAAATAAATAAATAAAAATAAAAATTTTCAGATTTTTTGAAAGAAAAATCCAGAATGGATTTTTACGGAATTTTACACAAAAAAAAAAAGAAAAGGTTAAGACCAAAATATATCGGGACTTCGGTTTGCTTCCCCTGCTCCCCTGCTTCCTCCCCTTCATCCTCCCCTGCCTCACCATCTCTCTGCTGCTGCTGCCTTTCCCTCCGGCCACCGGACGCCACAAATGCCGGCCGAAGCCGGCGCTAGCGTCGCCGGCGGCGCCCTTCTCACACCCCTTCGTGTTCTCTCTCTCGCCCTCGCGTGCTCTGCTTCTCATCCTCTGCTTTTCCTCTCTCGCTGGCGTCGCCCCTTCGGCCACCAGCACGACCGACGCCGGCTAGAAGACCGGCGCCGACCACCCTTTCCCTTTCACTCTCTCTCTCGCGCCCTCGCTTTCTCTCTCTCTTCCGCGCGGCCCTATTTCCCTGCTCTCCAGCCGCGGCACTTAACGATTAGCCACCAGCCACGGCGGCCGCCGGAGCCGGTCGCCGTCCCCTCGCTCAATGGTCGCCGGCGCGGTTGCCACGCCCCACCACCGCCCCTGCTCTTGTTCTTGGCTTCCATCTCTGCGAATTCGAAGGTAAACTACCAAATCCTGAATTATCAAGTTCCTTATTTATTTAAGAAATTGTAGCTGTAAATTGAAGTATGATTAGAAATATATTTGTGGAGTGAATTCAAAGGATTAAATTGGGAAAAATTCGAATTGGTGTGAATAAGCGAGTTGTGGCGGTTTGATGGTCCGATTGTGTATGAATGTAAACGAACGTGATTTTCTTGGGGAGACTGTGAATCGGTGAATGAGTTTAGGGAGGTTCTATTGTAGAATTTAGCAAGTGGATGGAATGATTACATTTTGGTTATATTGAGCAAATGAAGAGGAATGCATGCATAAAACCCGAAATTCGGTAATGTGCGGGTGTGGAAAATAACTAAGTATTAAGCGTGCCCGAGTTGTAGTTGTGAATATGAAGTGGTCGGGAAAACAATGCTTATGACCTTAAGATGATGCATGCATGAGTTTGAGCAAATTAGTAGATTATGGAACCTTCCTACAGAGAGGCATTTGACGGATTAATTAATTCCTTAATCGGGGTTGAATGCAATGCGAGGAGAGAGAATAAACTAGGAATAAGTGTTTGATAGGTATACCCATATATATAGACACCATTGTCAATCCAAGTCAGCTAACAGATTGAATTACACCGGAATCATCGAGTATCTAATTAGCCTAATCAACTTCGTTAATTAATATAAATTGTATTCAACAAATGCGAGTAAAGCTAAGTAATACAAACATTAGTTTAATCGATTTTCATATGAATATAAGAAATGAAATACATTGTTAAAGCTTATACAATTTCAAGTATTAAAACTCAAGAAATGCGTTATTAACAACATAAACTCATTTTAAACGAAATAAGGCCACTTACATTGCCGAGCGGCTGCTAACTCAAATTTATGCAAAAGGGGAGAAACGAATATTCTCAATTCGAGTACGTTCATTGCTCGTACCTTTCGAAAACTCACATGTTTCATCAAATCTCAACATTTCTCATATATATATAATTAATAATGAATCATTTGCAAATCAAGTTTTGCCACCTAATCAAGTGGTCCCCGCTCAATCATCAATTATCGGGGCTTATGCCCATCAATTATCAATCATCGGGCGTATGCCCAACCGCGCGGCTTCAACTCGGGTTCTCGGTCGGCCCGGGAGGTGTGCACCTTACTAAGATCGTACCAATTATCAAGGGGTTCCACTTTCGAGATAATAACCTAGGCAAGCAAGTTTTACTTATATTCTCTCCCACGATTTCAAACTAAAATGAATTGAAATGCGCGCGCTCAATCAATATATTCTTCAAAGTTATTTTACGATACAGGGAATGCTCGTGCTGAGTTTCGATTCACTCTTTCAAATATTTTATTGTTTTTGGTTTTAGGAAGAAGCACTGGCGAACAATCAACCATTTATTAAGTCGACGCGAGGCAAACCCTAGCCAGACCTCGTGGCATTCGCAAACTCGAAGGTACATAGACGCTCACGGTGATTTTACCTTCAACCGGGGTTAGGTATGGCCTTGGGAATCGTTGTACATTATTTTGTGGATTAGACAAAAGTCTAGGTTGTATAAATATTATGTTGTTAAACCAGTAAAGCTGTATTTTGGGATGACATAGCTACTTGGGTATTAGGTAGTTACTCCTAACGAGCATTTTTGAAAAAGAACCGTGGATGCCCAAACCGTATCTCATTTTATTTCAATTATTTAGCCTTGTCCTTTTTTAGGACGGCGGTAACGCCTTCGATTATTACCTTCAGCTGCGACATTACGTATTAGTCCCTAATGAAGGGATTATTAAGTAATGGTGATTGGAGGCGTTACATTAGCTAAATGAGAATGCAAAATGGAGTCACCTTAATTGAGATGAATTTTATTTTGGCTAAATGAGAGATGAAATTCAAAATGGACTCACATTAATCTGAGATGAGTTTTATTTTGGCTAAATGAAAAATGGACACACCTTAATTTGAGATGAGTTTTATTTATGGCTAAATAAGAATGCAAAATGGGTTCACCTTAATTCAGATTAATTTTATTTTGCTAATGCGAGAATGGAAAATGCAAAATGGACTCACCTTAATTTAAGATGAGTTTTATTTTTGGCTAAATGAGAATGGAAAATGCAAAATAGAAAATGCAATTAATGGACCAACCTTCTAGACTAGCTGGCAATAACTACCTAGACTGCAAAGGATAGGATTTTAGAAGTAACTTAGAAATGCAATTAATGGACCAACCTAAAATGGAAAGGTAATTTTGACTTTGGCTATAAATGCACATAATGGACCGACTTTAGGACATTTTTATAGTATTTTATTGGCACCCATGCAAGGGCTAATTAGCACTCCTCACCTATCCCTAAAGGCTCACAAGTAGAAGATTTAATCTAAAAGCAACCGCACTCATCCAAGCATGAAAATGAAGAAGCAAGCTACCACCTAAAGACTAAGGATCTATTGTCAAAAGAGGGTTAAAACTAGGTAGGATACATGTTGTCTTATACTCCGAGGATTTAGTCCTCTGTGGGTGCACGACAGGAAAAAAATGCATTGAATCCTCGGTGCCTCTCGGTAAGTCAAGAATGCATGCTATGAGGGAAGAGGTACCGCCTCCATTGGCAATCAAGCCTAATTAGGCCTGCACGGGAAGTAGTAGGGGCCTCTTTTCAAAAATGTTTTTCGAGGGGAAAGCCTAATGGTCCACCAACAAAAATAAACTATGGTCAAGGTTGCCTAAATGCGGGATGCATAATGCAAATACATTATTAAAACTCATTACTCAAATTTTCATGTTTCGCCCTCTTAATAAGTGATTTATCCCCAATGGAGTCACCACTATAAGAACCACGGTCCTCCCGCCCCCACGGGAGGCGCCCGAGCTTCCCCACGAATTGGCGGGTTTTAAATTGGTTTTTTTTTTTTGAAGATGAAAATAATTGTAGGGTTTCAAAGATGAAATTTAGAAAGTGGGGATGAACCTCTTATTTAGATTTTCGAATTTTATTAAATTAAGTTGAAATAAATTAAATCGGATTGAGCGGCGGTTTTATTAATTATTTTATTTTTGAAATTATTTTCAGAAATCTTGGGATATTATTTTCTAACCGAAAAATAAAGAAAATTAGGGTTTCCATTTCTATCGTGAGGCTTTAGGGCCAAGCTGGTGTGAAAACACCGGCTAGGACCTGAGCCTCACTGTTGACCACTCGATGCTTGCTTCTGCCAGCACTTGGTGGTCGGCGGCGCCACTAGGGGCCACGGTTGAGGTAATCAAACTCGACTCGTGGCCTTTTGGCGAATCCAGAATCCTTTTTTTTTTTTTTACCTTGATCATAAATTTGCCAAGAGGTAGAATAAGAGAATTGAATCGAGAAAAAAGGAGTCGCCACTTAGTTTTTAGGAAAGAAAAAAACTAACAAAACAAAACAAATAAATTCTCTTCCAATCATAGTATGGGAAAATTAAGTTAAAAGAGGCTAAAAAGTGACTAGATCGGTCTAGAACCGAGAATCGGATTCAAGGCCGAGGGTACGAAACATATAGACAAGCCCTTCCGTTCCACCCGTCAAACGATGACCATTACTAGTTTGAGTAGTGAATCTAAATAACATATTAAACACAAGCAAACAACATGTGATACAAAATTGAAAGCAACCAAAATATGCCGAGAAGCAATAAAAGCAAATATAAAAAGCAATAAAAGAAAGCAATAATGAAAAGAAAAGAAAAGTAGAAAGAAAAGAAAGCGAGAAATTAAAAGATTACATCGGGTGGAGATGAATTTAATGCGATACAATTCTTTCTCCACAATACTGAAAGCAGTAAAAACATGAAATAAATAAATAACCGTTGTGAAGGCTGAATTGGTGCCCTCGGGTTGTCCCACATGCTAATCTGGATCTCAAATCTGAATTTGTTGATGCAATGGTGGTGAATCGGGAAGGATTTTGTGATTTTTTTGATGGAGATGAGTAGATAAAAAGATGAGTGATGGAGTTTTCAGGTTGAAATATAGTTGGAGAATAGATTAGGAATAGGCTGAAAAGAAACCAAGAGATCATAATATAAAAGAGGAGTATTCGAGTTGCTCTTAGTCATGTTTCAGCGACATAACATTAAGGTATAAGCCATTGTGAAAATGAGAGCCTAAGCTCTCTATCTATAAGGAGAGGCTAGGTCACAAAATGACCTAGGGTTTGCATGCAATCAGCCGTCCAAACTTAACCAGAATCGGCTAAAAACCAGTCCAAAAAGGAAGGGATAAAATCAAATAGAACCGAGATCCTGGGAGTTGGGGGTGCCAGCTATACAACATCGTTACGGGGTCTTGCGCCTTTTACGTGCTGCAACAGGATTCTTCGGGCAAAATGAGGCGTTTCAAGGTGAAATAAACCAAGTTGGGGGTACCGGCCACGAGATCGTTACGAGGGAAAAAGGTCCGTGTCTCCGGCGGATCTGTCTTAGAGCTAAATGAGGTGTTTTGACGCTTGTGATCATGAAATGCGGCGCCTAATGTCTTCTTGATGTCTTCGACTTTATGTCCGGGTTGGACAAAAGTGAAACGCGGTGTTTTGAGCACTGGAATCTCCTGGCACGTGGCATTGGACTTCCATTGACTCCGGAGGTTTGACCACTGTCTTGGACCATCCGAAAGAAAAGGGATTTTGGAGCGACCCTGGGGAAAAGGCTTTTTATTTGGTGCTAAGGGTTTTTGTGTTTCATCGACTTCCATCGCACCAATAAAATACCGTTCATGATCCAAATCCTCAAATAGGACTCGGGATCTCATCATCGGGCCAACAATATAAAATACGAAATAAAAGAGATAAGGGACAACACACTTTACGTGTCTACAATAGGTAAGTTCTGATTATATAAAATCTATTCTGAATGCTTTTAAATAATTTTAGAAAATGATTGAGAAATTGAATTCAAGTTGCGGGTTTTAGAAAATAAATGGGTTTGACCTACTATAGTATGATTTCATGATTTATGTGGCTTAGTTGTGATTTGAATGCCTTCGAAATGTGAGTTTTTGATGGTTTTGAATTTCTAAAATGTTATGGCATGAAACGAGATTGAATTAAGCTCATTCTTGAGAAATGTGACTTTGAATGGGAATTTGGAAATGTGGTTTTCCGAATGTCCTCTTTAAAGTAAGAGTTTTGATGTTGAGTGGCTTTGAGAGCCAAGGAGTCTATCACCATAGGATACCGTGTGGTCCAATACTCCTGATTAACTAGTGCAGTCCGGGTTAATGATCGCGGTACTAACGGGGGACTTAGTCGTGCGGTTCGACTCGAGAATATCGTGCGGTCCGGTACCCCTTGACAAGAGTTCCTCCTTGACTTTAATAGTTCCTGGGATTTGGAAAGGTCAAATTTGGGTTTGGTCACCCAAATAAAAAGGGTACTAGTGTCTAGAGAGTGATCCGATGCTTCGAGTATAACCTTTATTCAATTAGGGAATTAAATAATGGTTTCTTGTTTGAAAACACTTTTATTCAGTTTAGGAATTGAATAAGCTGTTTGATGTTTGAAAATACCTTTATTCAATTAGAGAATTGAATAATGGTTTGCTAAATGAGTTGATTGAATTGCATTGGTGACAATGCAACTTTGAAATTCCAAAAATTGAAAGATGACTGAAATTGTGTTTTGGTGTGGTTCGATCCATTTAGTAAGTTGTTTAGAATTATGAAAAATAGTTATTTGAGAAACATGTGGAGCATATGGGCTGTTTAAATTGGAGTTGGAAATAAGAATGGAATTTACAATATGATTGATGGATTACGCTATTAAACTGCTAATACTCTATGGTACTGTATATATGTGTATAATGTATAGTGATTTTCACTGAGCTTGTGGTTTGCTCACACCATTTCTCTTCCCTCCCAGTTGCAAGTACTCTTTAAGGTGGTGAGTCCCGTACTTTAGCATATCCTAGACCCTTGTGTGCTGTGTGTGTGTCTGATGCTAGTTCTAAGTGACCCAAGCTTGTTGAACGTGCATTTTATGTATTGTAATTATTGTAACCTGTAAATTAATTCATATAATTATGTAAGTCATGTCATAGGTCTTCTAGTTAGTTTTTAAGTTTAATGCATATTAGTTGGACTCCATCGTGTGGTTCTTGAGTTGTGTACTCCAAGCGTGTGACTCTTTAAGTTATATTATGGCTTTTATGTAGGGTTTTAAGGCTTTAAGCCTAGGAGATAGGCCATATTACAAATGGATTTCTGCCGAAATGTTTAGAAAATTTTAAACTAAAATGGAAAATTTCCTCTATTACCATGAAGTTGGAGTTAGAAAATCAAATTTACACCTAAAATAGCCTTAAGGATTCCTTTCAGAAAATTCCGGTGATGTAATACTCCTACGGTGGGATTTAGGGTGTTACATTTGCATACAAGTATTATCATTAGTGCATAAGTATTTTGTTATTTATACATTGATAGCTTGTTTATTAATGTCATTTTTGGTATACAATTGTATACTAACGAGTGTATAATTGTATACTAGTATTATAAGTACTATACTATGATATTATCATTAATGCATAAGTATTGTGTTATTGTACATTGATAGCTTGTTTATTAATGTCATGTTTTGGTATACAATTGTATATTAATTAGTGCACAATCATATACTGATTAGTATACAATTTTATATTGATTAGTGTACAATCGTATATCGGTAGTATGACAAATACTCGTACTCTAGTATTATCATTAGTGCATAAGTATTTTGTTATTGTACATTGATAGCTTGTTTATTATAATGTCATGTTTTGGTATTCAATTGTATATTGATTAGTGTATGATTGTGTAATGCTAGTATAACAAGTACTATACTATGGTATTATTGTACATTGATAGCTTGTTATTGTAGACCATTTTCTATGTTATTTGTAACAACCCTACCCTAATTAATATTATAAAATAATAATTAAGCTAACTTAATCAAGCGCGGGCACTTCAATTCGAAATTTATAAGTGTTTGTTTTTGCAGGGCTCGAACTACCATGGAGGTCTTTGATCAAACATACAATTTATATGTTGGATAAATAAGGTTACTAATGAAATGATCGAGCTAAATATTAAATGTCAAATACTAAATAATAAAAATAAAATTACATCTTTATAACTTTACAAAAAAAAAATGTAATAACACACTTAAACATATGCATATGCTCTATATAAATAGGGTAAAAATAAATTTAATAAATAAGATCAACTATGAACACTTGATTGAATATGTCATTTAATTGGTCGTATAATATTTTTCTTGGCCTTAATATTTATAAAAATAATTAGAATTATTTGTTCATCAAATTAATTCACAAATATCAAAACTAATGACATCATATATATAATATTAAAAGTTGGGTCCGAGCGATGTAGGAGCGACACGTAGGATGCTTGCTTTTTCGATAATATCAATTGTAAAATTAAATTATTTTTAAACAAAATTAAATTATTAATCCAAACATAATCAAAGTTTTTTTTTAAGTTATGTTTATGAAAATTAATTGCGATAATTCTATAAATAATAATTTTTAAGAATAAATAATTTAAATATTTAATTAAAATCATAACTATCATAGTGTCTCTTGATATGGCAAGTGGTGCAAGTTACTACTAAAATAAGGACCATTAATTTTTAACAATAAATAATTTAATTTGTAATATAACTTATTATTATTAGTTTTCAGTTTTAAAAAATAAATATCTAATTTACAATAAATGGAGTTTTGTTAATTATCATTAATTGATAATCATCAATAGTGAGAATAACTTACCAATTAATTGATTTAATTAATAAGAAACAGTTTTTCAAATTGAAGTATAATATTAAAGTTACGGGTACAAAAATTTTAAAAGTTGGGTTTGAGCGATATAGGAGTGACACGTAGGATGCTTACTTGGCGATATCATTAACTCGTAATTTTTTTCTAATAATATTAATTGTAAAATTAAATTATTTTTAAACAAAATAATCCAAAAATATTAAAAATATTTTTGAAGTTACGTTTATGAAAACTAATTGCCATAATTCTATAAATAATAATTTTTAAGAATAAATAATTTAAACATTTAATTAAAATCATAAGTATCATAGTATCTCTTGATATGCCAATAGTGCAAGTTACTACTAAAATAAGGACCATTGATTTTTAACAATAAAATAATTTAATTTTTAATGTAACTTATTATTATTAGTTTTCAATTTTAAAAAATAAATATTTAATTTGCAATAAAAGGAGTTTTGTTATTATCATTAATTGATAATCATCAATAGTGAGAATAACTTACCAATTAATTGATTTAACACATTAACATTACATATTTATTGTATTCAATTATTCGTTCAAGTCTCTACTTTAATTCATCACTTTAACGATAATAATATTTAATTATTTAAAAAAATTTAAATTTTAGTAAATATTAAGTAGTAATATATGCTCATTATACTTAAAAACACATTATACTTATATGATCCAATTTATTGAAAATATTTAGTAACAAAAACGACAACAAAATTTAAAATTAAACAATTAAAACTTAATAAGCTGTCATGCAACGCACGAGCGAGAAAACTAGTTATATTTAATAAGTTACCTAATCATATAAAATTAGTCAGGCCAAAGTCAAAATCAAGTCTAGTCAAGTTAAGTCAAATACATACTTAACAATAAAGCAAATAAATAATATATATATATATATATATATATATATATATATATATATATATATATATATATATATATATACAAGCCAATTGTTTTAGCTTGCACTTGGACTTGCCAAAGCATGGTTTTGTTTAGCCATAGTTTTTAAAAATTCACATGGTTTTAGCATATGGTTTTCTAAAAACAACTTGACAAGTTTCATGCATGCATTGGTTTGATTTGAAGTTCCTATAAATAGGAGTTGATTTTTCTCTCATAAAATAGTAAGAAGAAATACGCCAAAAATAATGATAAGGAAAGGAAGGAGTATGGAGAACATGAAAAGTTTGGAGGTTTTTTGTTTGATAAATAAAGAATCACAAAAAGAAGTAGAGAAAAGGAAAAGATGATCTTGAAATTATGTTACATGTGTTATTTGGAAAAAAAAGTATAGATTAAAAATATAAATGAAGATATGTTGAAGGGTTAGAGTAAAGAAGTTACCCTTAGGGAGTATTAATGTAGGAGAAGGGAAAAGTTAAAATAAAGTGTAAAATAAGGGGTATATAAAGGAAGAATATGAAGTAATTTGGGATGTATTAAAGTTTATAAATATGTAACAACATAGAAAAAGAAGTTATCTTTCAAAAAAATCAAATTTTGTTGGATTTCGAGGTGTACAATCCGAGTTATGATCGTTTTATCGAAACGGTGCAATTTTTGCTTAAATTGGGAGCACTTCGATTGAAGTAAGTTTTTGAGGTTGTTATTGTTCTTTTTGGACTTTATGATTTGAATGAAAGTTTTAGAGCACTTTTCAAGCTTTCTAAATTGGGGTTTTATGCCTTGATTTGACATTGGATGAGCAAGATATGAATTTTCTAAATTAGCTTTAAAATCGGACCAAAATGCTCAAGGTTTTGTGATAGGAATTTGTGACAATTTCGCATAAATTTTTGAATTAGTTTGTAATTAATAATAAGGGACCATATTAAATAACTACCTTGAATGTTAAGAGTTCACTTCTCTTTTATTGTTTCGTTTTTTAAATTAGTATAAGCCGAGATAAAATTGATTATATACGAATAACTTTTTAATTGACATGAGAAGTATACAAGTATAACATATATATGAAAAAGGTTGGAAATAGAAGTATGTGAAAAATAATGATGAGCAAAATTAATATAAGAATATTATTGAAAGAAAAGAATATATATATACGTATACACATAAATACCGATATGAATTATTAAGGAGTCTCGGAGCACATAAACTACGAATTTATAACCTAGTAGTACTTAAGTGTACTTGGGGGCTAATATGATGATCAATCGGAATGGTCTAAATAAAAAGCAAAATATTTCCTAAGAAAATCATATTATAACAATTAATTTAAGAATGAAATATTGAGCTTTGCATAAAAAGATTTAAAACCCGCAAGAAATAACTAATCAAATTATTGACTATATAACTATTTACTTAAGCAGCAGAAGATGATCCTCCAACGGTTGTCGAGCCAATGCATATCATTATGTATCATTAAAGGATATCAAGACTAAGGTACATTTATTGCTTATACCTTACGAAAACCCATATGTTTATACATAGCAATATCAAATGGTTTGCTTAATGAAATGAACCATTTCAAATATTATTTGTCACCTATTATGTGGCCCGCCCATGTCAATCATACCAACGTGATCAAACTTGTGATCACACCCATATATATTTGGCATTATTAACTAGACTTTGCTGATCGGTGTGGGTATGCGTATATTTAGGGAAACCGATGATCGTAAGGAACCATTCGGATAATAAATTAATAATTGTTTTACTACATTCTTCCTATCTGATTTATAAATTAATTGAAATGCACGTGCTCACAAATAACTTTATATAATATTCATTTACGAGTGCAAGGATAAATGTATTGAGCTTCGGCTCACTATTTCAAAAATGTTTTTGTATGTTTTATTTTAGGTAATGCTAGTGTTGATGGAAGTAAGGAGTAGGGACTTAGAAACTCACGAGTGATAGTGAGGGATGTGATGTTTGGAAGTCATATATTTTCTTATTAAACCAATTGTAATTATGATGCTACCGTCAACTTGATTTGAGGTTGTACAAGTTTGGTGTCCGAGATGTTTTGAACTTTATTTTCACAAGTGACGTAGTGAAGTCCTGCTCATATTTTATTTTCAACGGAGTTGCCTCTCTCTTAGTATAGAGCGGCGGTAACGCTTCTAATATTCTTTTCCGCTGCACTAATTACTAGTTAATTAGTCATTAAAACCAAAGTGGTGATTATGGGATTTGGGGGCGTTACACTATTGTACTTGTTATTTTTCTTATATGAGTTTTGTAAAAGAATATGGGTGGGATGATAATCCTTGGATGCAAAGGCTATATGGTATTAAAAAAAGTGGTGTCCACCATATTGAAAAGATTATTTCTCTAGAGGAAGGAAAAGGAATGGTTGTTTATCTTTGAATGGAGTGAATCTTTGAATGGTTGTTTATCTAGACATGGCCACGCTAATGCAAGTTTGTGCGATATGTCCGATGTATTTTAAGAAGTAATGACATAATGGAGAAGGAATGAAAGATATGATAATGTAGTAGATAAACAAAGGTTTCAGAAGTTATTTAATTATTATGTAAGTATGTTATAGCAAGTTGTCAAGGTTTATGCTATCAACTTTTATCAAGTCTTTGAAGAAGAGTATATAAATGGAGAAGGATGTCGACAACAGTTAGTCAACTCTATTGAGACACCATATGGTAAGGGGGATTGTTGCTTTGTATATGAGAAGTGTTATGGGGGAGAATGGGCTTTTTGTGTGAAGATTAACCCTATGGATAAGATCATAACTTGTGATTGCAAAAAAATTTTGAGGTAAGGATCTTATGTTGTCATTGTTTAAAAGTATACAATGTGAATTGTGTACAAAGCATTCCTACACAGTATGTTATCAAGAGGTAAACGAGGAATGTTAAACCTCAAAGAGAAGGAAAAGATTGTTCTAAAAGTACAAGTCGACTATCCGAGGTAACACCATATGTTTGGAGAGCACAAATTTTTCGTTTTAGTAAGCCAAATGAATTCAAAAGTAAAAGGCATTTGTGAACAAGTTTGTCACGAGATCTAAAAAAGTTACTGAAGTAGAAGTTAAGTTGGATCCTTATATTTGTCCGAAGATGAGGAACATGGTGAGAGTTTTCAAAGAACTATTAAGAATCCGCCTACAAGAAGGAATAAAGGACGAAAAAAATTTGAGAAAGAAGAGCATAGTGGAGAAGAAAGTAAATCAAGAAATAGGCATATATTCAAAGATATAAAAATCTAAAAATTTATCCGTATCACGACCTTAGGTAAAGTATTGTCATGACTAACCATTATATATCAACATGTTCTTCCTTTCTTCTTCTATTAATACTTAATGTTGAATGACTCTGCAGCCTACATTAACAACATTCAATAATCTATCCTTAGAGAATTTTAGCAAAATTTGAATCTTTAGCATGTTATTAAGTATTTAAGGAAGAAGCAATCGTATCTATAAAAATAGCGGTAGATAATATGCATCGATATGTTTTAATTATACTCTAATACTTTAGCAATTGTTCGATATTTCTTTTATTTATTTTTTAGAGTGATTGAGCATTGCAAAATGGAAGCGAGATGAAGGAAAAAGTAATGAGATGTAGAGATTTTTCAAAACTAATATTGTTATTTTCAAATATTGTTAATGTATAGTAATATACTGATTAGTGCATAATAAGTAGAAAATATTGTACTTTTAAATGTCTATATTGACATTGTTATTTACAATTGAAAAATTACAAGATTTATTTTTTTAATTGATTTTAATTAGTGTACAAAGGTTATGAATTGGTGTACAACTAATAAGAATTTGGTGTACATAAGGTTAAGAAATGATTTACAAATGCTAATGGATTGGTGTACAAATGATTATGAATTGGTGTATAATATTCATTTTGTTAATTGATTTTAGTTGGTGTACAAAGGTAAAGAACTTGTGTACAAACAGATATTAATTAGTGTACAAATGGTTATGAATTGATGTACATATGATTATGAATTGGTGTACAACGTGTAAAAATTGGTGTACAACTATTAAGAATTTGGTGTACAAAAGGTTTGAGAATTGGTGTACAAATGTTCATAAATTGGTGTACAAATGATTATGATTTGGTGTACAACATTCATTTTCTTAATTGATTTTAATTGGTGTACAAAGGATAAGAACTGGTGTACAAACAGATATTAATTAGTATACAAATAGTTATGAGTTAGTGTAACATTATATATTGGTTAGTGTACAATTGTATTACAAGGTTTTTGGACAAATGTATGCTAATTATTGTACGATTAGTACACTCGATTAGTGCACAATTTGTATAGATAAAATTTGATAATTACTTAAAGTAAAAAATACCAAGTCAATGTTTTTGGGCAAATGGTGATTTCTCATTAACAGCAGACTATAAATAATTTCCAAAATATTACAAATAATGATAATCATTTTGAAAAATTACAAACATGGTAATATTGACAATTCTGTTCCAAACAGGTTCTAAAATGACAGAATCCTCTATCGAAAAAGTTCTAAAATGACATTTTTTTCTTCTAATTTTATGATTCTTCCTTGTGGTAATTGTAAGCACCTTTCTTCAACGTATGCCTAGCTATATTATCCTTAAAATTTATTATATTATAGCAATAGCACCTACGCAAAAGTAGCAAGTTTGCATCCTAAAGTTGGAAAAAAATATATGTGAGATTTTAAAAAATGATTCTTTTCAATAAAAGAGATCAAATATAAATCAAAACATACATCATCGGCATCACACCCAGGGTCACATTTTTGAAAATCTCCAAAATATGTCTCCATATGCCTCATGCTCGTAAATCCCACAATAAACCATATTGGTCTTAATCCTCCACTTCATCTCTAAGCACGTAGGAATTCCTTGTTTGACATATTTATACTTTAGATGCTTAATGGACTCTCAAGTATTTTGTAAAGATATTTCTCTTAATAGGAAAAACATACACATTAGTAAGCGATAGAAGTTACAATATGGGCTATATTGTAAGTTAAAAGGCATATCATATAAAGGAAATAGAAGTTACATACCATCATTGTATAAGTTTTGCCATAACTCTTAGGTAACATTAACTTTGTGTAGATGTTATCAATAATATCAAATTTTCCTTCCTTTAAATTGAAACAAAACATGAAGAAATGTTTTTCATACAATATGGGAAAGAAAGTCTGTTAAAATGCCAAAAAAATAAAGTAAGAAAATTTGTTGCAATTGTAAAAGAGAATATAATATACTAAATGTTAGTGTACAATTATATAATGATTAGTGTACAATTGTACACTGATGTGATTAGTGTACAATTTGTATAGATAAAATTTGATAATTACTAGAAACCAAAATTACCAAGTCAATGTTTTTGATGTTTATTCAATTGAATCGAGCCAATCGTTGAGAAATGCATATCCTTATATCTCTGTGCATATGTTCTCTTTTCATAGACCGTCTCATAAAAAAATCTATAAAAGAGAGCAAATGGGTATTTGAAAAGATATTTAACATAAAAATAATTAACAAAGATGATATTTTGATACTTACACAAGCATCACATAGGAAAACAATTCAACTTGGAGTATTGTGATCCCTTCTTCTCTCTGTGTCATTCAATATCATGCTCGAGATATTGATAACATTAATGTCTACAAAAACTCCATGACAGAGTGATCTTAGGATATCTTTATTATACTAAAATCCGAAAGCAACAAACATTGACTCACTATCATCAAAAAGTCGAGTATACTCAAATTAGTATACAATTAGCCACACATAATGTTTTAAAATCAAATATTAGAGAATAAAAATATTTTTTTACCTCTCATTCAATATTGCTGAAGAATTCAGAACATAATCTACAAATTGTTTCATCCTTTGTTAAATCTAATGATATTTTAGTAACCCTATCGTAACAAGGAGAACAAAGCAGTGTTGTCATTTGTCCAGCTTGTCTTGGAGGATTATTTCTGATTTTGATTTTCACTTGTTTGCCTTTTCTTAGACTATAACTTTGGATAGTGCTATATATCCCCTCTTGAGCAGATTGTTATATGAGATGTTCTTTAGAGAGAGTACCTTATTCTACATTGTGCTCTGGAGCAACTTGTTGTACATTATTCTCGGGAGCGGCTTGGTGTACATTGTGCTCGGGAGCATATTGACCTTGTACAACCTCCATTCTAGTCATGCTTGTTACTTGACCACCTTGTACGATAGGCTCGGGAGTAGGTGAAGCAATGCCACCATTATTTGCAATAGGCTTTTAGTATTAGGAAATAATGAAAAACTGGGCATATCACTCTTTTCTTTTCTTCTTTTCCTTATGCATGCCCTTACCAAAACATCGACAGACTTAGAAGACAAGAGAATTCGTGTAAAAATCATCACCTTGACTAAATGATGGGATCTGCGCTTCAGCTACATCATTGTCATCCTCAACCTCTTCTTTGACATTCTCGGAATATGCGGCAAATATGTATCTCACAATCTAAGCATGAAAATCAAATCATACTTTTTGCTATTATACACCAAAATATATGCTACTTTCCGCTAAAATTTCACAATCTGAGCATTTTTACGGTTTTAGCAGAAAAACCTATGTTATTTACGCTAAAATGTTATTGTACACCAAATCCTATACTATTGTACACCAAAACATATGCTATTGTACACTAAAATTTCATAGTCTTAAGTATTTTTCACAGCCTAAGCATAAAAATCAAATGATACTTGTTGCATACCAAAACCTATGCTATTTACGCTAAAATGTTACTATACACCAAACCTATACTATTATATACCAAAATCTATGCTATTGTACACTAAAATTTCACAATCTAAATATTTTTCACAACCTAAGGATGAAAACCTATGCTCGTTGTAGCAAATGCTCAAAATCAAAATATTCGAAAAGTTTTAAAGAGAGTTTTAGGATTACCTTTTTGAAAATATAGTTTTGTGTCTCACGTCATTCTTCATTGTGAGAAGAATCCATTTCCAATACAGAAAATCTAATAAGGTAAAACGAACCAAAATCGTCAAAAATATGCAAAAACGAACGATCAAGTGTATATCCGTAACACCCCAAAACACCCCCGGGAGTATTACATTGTCGAGTTCCTTAAAGGAACTCCCAAGGCTCTTTCCGGTGTTGGTTTGGCTGTCTAAACTCAACTTGAAGATAATCGGGGTGGTTTTCCAAAAGAATTTGAGATTCTCCGAAAATTTCAGCAAAGCTCTGTTTGTAACATGGACTAACCCATAGGCTCAAAGCCTTAAAATCCTGCATAAAAAGCATAGTAAAACTCGACGAGCCACACGCTCGGAGTATACAACTCAACGGCCACACGTCGGAGTTCAACCAATCATGCGATGACTAAAAACAATCTAAAAGGGTTTACTACACTTATGGTACAAACTACATGAACTAAATTACAAGTACAATACTTAGAAACATAAGGAATGCACATCCGCGATTCAAATCGCGCAGCAACCAGACAAACGGCAATCAACGGGGTCCAGAATAAGCTAAGCAGCACACACACTGAGAATGCACCTGCAACACTGGGAGGGGGAATTTGTGGGGGTGAGCAATAATCAACGGGCTCACCGGAGTCTTATACCCTTAAAATGGAAATTCTTTATACATAATACTCATAATAATGGAATCTGCGAAAGCATAATAATGTAATACAAATCTATATACTTTTAATAAAATCACTTGCAGTGGAAAGATCAGAACTCTTTTAATCATTCAAAAGCACGAGTTTCACATTCATAAACAATTCTTTTCGGGTTGAATCAACTTTTCGGGCCTTCGAGGATTCGAACTAGCACTTCTTTCATCTCGGGCGCGACCCCGACAAAAAGACTCCGGGACCTATCTTCGGGAAGTCTCGGGCGGGCATCCTGCCTCTGCAGGACCCCTATTAGAAGCCTTCCCTCAAAGTTTCTAGCTGGGCATCCCCAGTTTGAACACTTCGGTATGCTAAACGATCCGTAGCTCTGTCGATTCAAAACTCTTTGCACATTCTCATTCATCACATTCACTTCACAACTTTCTCAATCGATTTGGTATTAAGGAAGGCATGACACCACGTGTCACCCTTATAAATTCACTTTCTCAAATCATCTTTGCTTCTTTAAAACATAATCACGTTCGAAAGGCAGTTCTCAAGAAGTTGCATTCAAGAATCATTCACGTAAAATACAAAACTCCTTACGAAACTATTTTTGAGCATCACGTAAAGCAATCACATAGCACGAATAATCTCCATTCAATGCAAGCATTCATTCTCAACTCTTTTCCAACTATGCCTTTCTCAATTCATCGGTTTAATACAATTGATTCCAATTTACGAGTCACAATAACCACAAGTAGATATTACTTAATTCAACGTTCTCACTTTCTCACCATTCTCTATTTTTGCTTCAACCCTTCATTCTACATCTCTACTTTATAAGTCAACTTCCTTTGCTCATATTCAGCCATATAACTCCTAATCTCACTTTATCACTTAAATTCCTTGATGCTAAGCTCGTCTTCCAACTTAATTTCAGCTCAAGGTTTACATAGATTTCAACTCAACTTAACCATAACATTCCCGGTTCGCCTCAAATTCCCAAATTCCCATTTTATGTCTCTATCTTATTACTCGACTCTTGTTCGTCCATCCTTAGATATAAAACTCTTAATCACTTTTCATTATTCAATTTTCGTTAGCTTTGCTTATTTTCACGCTCGGTTCAACCTCGAGGATTTAATTACTTTTCGAACTCAATTAATATCACAATCACCCATTTCTCACTTACTCGTACCAATTGCGCATCACTCAATACGAACTCATACTCCTCTTTATACTTCGACCTACCATTCCCCAATGTTCGTAGTTAGCTCTTAATACCACAGGTTCAAGAATCTCTATGACTTAATTAGCTCATAATTCGTGTCCATGTCCCAACTCTTCATCCTTAATAGTTAATCGAAACTTCAATGCTACTCAATTGACCTATGCAATCTAACCTCTTCAGAATCAGCATGCTCCAATTCAACCTTAACTATTAAATCTCTTTGAAGTTCCCAACTTAATTCTGCTATTTAACCCAAGTAACCCCTTTCATTTCACGATTCAGCCCTCTCAATTCCTCAAATACATTCTAAGCTCTTATTCAATCTTACGACGATTAGGTCCGTTCCGCAATATAGATACTTAATACGGATACTCAACGCTCAGCACAAATTCAATAATCACATAACACATTCAACATTCACAACAAATCCATTTGGGTTTCGAAATTATTAATAGTTTAGAGTATAAGACTACCTACCTCGATTTAGGGATTGGAGGTTTGTAGTTTGCTCGAGGTTCGAGCTCCCCGGTTCGGTTCCTTCTTTCGCTCCTTTTCCCCTGCTGCTAGCCTCGGTTTCTGCCGCCCTCCTCTGCCCTCGACACCGTCGCCGGTCGCGGTCCCGCGCTCACCGGCTGCCTCCCTCGACCCTCGCGTTCGCTTCCTTTATCTTGGCCTTGGTTTCGCCTTCCTCGGGGCCTGGCCGTTCTCCCACGCTCGCCGGCCGCTTCACCCCGTTCGTCGTGGAGCTCTCCGGCCTCTATTCCTCGTCTTCGCTCTCGCTCGCCCTCTCGGTCTCTCGCTCCGATTCCCTCGCTCGACCTCAATCCTTCGCTCTCTTCCTTTTGCTCGCGCCCACTCGCGTTGCCGGCCGCCGCCTTCGGTCCTGCGGTGGTCGCCGGTCCTCCCCTTTGGTCTCCTTCACCGCGCGCTCGCACCTTCTCTCTCTCTCTCTCTCTCTCTTCGTTCGGTGGTCCTCTCCCCCTCCCTGTTCCGCTCGCTCCGCTCGCTACTCGGGCTCCACCGAGCCTTCTTTGCTTCCCTCTCTTCCACCGCCTAATTTGGTTGGTTAATGATCCTTATTGGACCCCTAATTAGTTTCTATCCCATCTCTTCATAATTCAACTAAGTAATCTCCAGCCTACGTACGACAAGTCCATATTTCCTCCCTTCCGTCCTCTTACGCTGCTGCATCCTAACTTCTTTTAATACGCGGCCCGAAAATTTCTAATCACCCAACAGTTTAGCTCAGCTGGAAAAAGGGAGGCGATTTCCTTGATTTAGTTTATTCAACAGTAGCTTCCGAAGGAGACTTTAGAGTAATAAGTCCGGCTGTAAATTAAATCGATCACTCAAACCCCCAGCTACGGGGAGTAATACTCAATAATTCTATGCTTTCCAGCTACTTTTCTTTAAATTTCCGGGTATTACAATATCAAAAATCACAAAGTAAACCAAACCAAAAATCATCAAAAATATTCAGAAAAAAATCAAGTGTATACCTTGAAATTGATTCAAAATCGAAAAGTCGAGAGAAAACAAGAGTGATCTTCTGATTGTAGTCGAAAAACGATTGTAAGTTTGTGATTTCTAGTCAAGAAATCATTGAAATCGCATCCAAATACCTTGAAATTAATGAGAGAGGTGGCGTGAAGAAGAGATAGAGAGAGAAAACGAGCAAACGCGAGAAATTAAGAACAAAAGAGCGCGATAGAAACAAATCTTTATTTTTTTTTAAAAAATTTAAATTATTATTAGGTCTGGTCAAAAATTCGACCGTATTTTTAATACTAAAATGGGACCTCTATAGTACCATATCTAAATTGTGGGTACATTTGCAGTATGTTTCATCAATTAATGATTTATTTTTACAAGTCAGCCAAATTTTCTAAAATTAATGAAGTTTTACAGCAAATTGTTTAATTTTTTACTCTAATTAAATTTTTGTGTTTTGATTATTTTTATAACAAATTAATGGATTTATTCATTTATTTTTAAAAAGCAACATCATTTAATGATACATTTTTTCTATCAAATGCACTCAAACTTTATTTAAAGTGATCAATGTATGGTGATAGATTTAACATAAGCGTGATGGATATTTCAACTTACATAGATACTTTTTCAATTTTTTTCTTAAAAAACATAAATGAGTATAAGTATTTTTAAATGTAAAATATATACAGAAAATAATTTAATACATTAAATATTTTGTAGATTTTTATCAAAAAAATACTTCATAAAATTCATAATAAACTGATAAGTTTTATAATAATATTGATAAATTTTACAACAATACTAATGAATGTTTCAAAGTATAAGGGTTATACTCTTGCTGTGCAAGGTATCGGTTAGTTTTATTTTTCTAATTAGTTAATTTTATTATGTGTAATTGATTTGCAACAAAAAAATTCATAATAATTTAAAATACATAATTGGATATATTTTCTTTAAATAATTAAAATAGCAACATTTGTTTTAATTTTTTTCGTAACTTATTCCAGTAGCTTATTTTTCATTATGTGTATATTTAACTCATTATTTGTCTTTTCTCTTTTTTCAGCTTTAAACTTTAAAATTACAAAATTTTTCTTGAAGAAAAGTTGTCCATAGAATGAAAACAACATTTTATCTAAATTGATAATATTACACGATATTATTCAAAACAACTAAAAAAACTTATTTGTAGAAATATACACATCCAATTTAATAAATATATGATACGCAATTTTACAAATAAAAAGTCAATCTTTAATTTAACTAAATGTATTAACTATCCAAGTATCATATATATAATTATTATATTATTACAATAACACATAAGTATTTTACATGTCAATCATACATTTATCATATATATATATATATTGCTCAAAAGAATATAAACCAAGTAATTGAATATTCTCCATACCATGAATATTCTCCATCACTTGATTGAACAAGTATATTGCTCAAAAGTATTTTACATGTCGTAGAAATATTGCTCAAAACAATATACAACAAGTAATTGAAGAACCGGATGGTAAAATATTAATAAGATTTAATTCTATTAATGAAAGGACTTTTTCTTCAAGACTCTCCGAAAAATGGATCTTCCTCGATCTTCTTTTTCAATACATTCAAGGTCTACTAATTATGATTACTTGAAAGATAATCAAGAAGAAGATTCTTCTTCCTCAAAAATCTATTATAAAGCACCTATAACAGAACCAATTGACGAAGATAATTCATCAATAGGTCTCCTACTCATTCAACTATGCAACCTCCGACATACTCTTCTATTAATGTCATTACAAAACCCTTTGAAATTAATAAAGAACATTTAAGAGAAGATTTTAATTCAATTAAGAACAAAGATAAAAAAGAATGGTTTTTATCTACATTTTGATTTAGAAGCTCAAGAATTCATAAGGCAAGAATGGTATTCATTAATGAAAAGAATTGAATGTAATATTCTATTCTTTACCTGGTGGACCATATTTGCTTCTGAAAATAATCTACCAGATCCTCTTGGTATTAAAGAAATTAATACTAATCAAAATCTTAATAAGAAATGGACATTATTAAATGGAAATATATTTACTTCCGTAACTCCTCCTTTATAAGAAATTTTAATATCAAGGTCATATTTCTGCTACTCGCATTCAAAGTAGGAAGAGTCGATCCAGATAATTCTCAAGTAGCTTTAGAAGATATTAAAAAGTTTATCATCAAAACAATTATACTAATCAAGTCTAACATACAGTATCTCAACAAGTTAATATGGTTTCTACTCAAATAGACACAATATCCAAAAAGGAAGATATTGGCTTATTATCCAAAAAATAGAAAGTTTAGATTTAAATAGAAGATCAATAAAGTCAGGATTCTTAGATGATATTTCATCTCCTCTCATTAAATTCAATAGGAATAAACATTTAGAAATTTCAGATAGCCCATTAATTAAAAAAATAGATGATAAATTAAAACAAGCAGGTAGTTCAAGTAGTACTCGCTAATGTTTTAGACATTTCTCAAGAAGATCAAGACATAATTAATATCAATAAAATATTTAATAAAAAAGAAATTCCTTATTATTCTAGAAGCACTGCTCCGGATCTTCAACTAGAATCAATAAAATCAGTTAGTACAAAAGCTTTTGATGGTACTTCCATCTATGAATGGAATATAGATGGGAAATTCGAACATGAGGCATTAATTATTCTCCATAGGATGATGATGGCATATGCTGCCTACACATCCAAAGGTACTCCGAAACTCAAGCTTTTGATTTACTAGTTTCGGGTTTCACCGGATCATTAAAATCTTGGTGGAATAAGTACATGAAAGGCAAAGAACGTCCGAGTCTCAAAAATCATAAAGAAGTTGTCTATACTCTAGTCCATACAATAATTGTTAATCTTTTAGGAACTCCAAAAGAGATGTTAGGCGGTCAAGAAATTTTATTAACAAACTTAAGATGTCCTACTCTAGAAGATTACAATTGGTATAAAGATACTTATTTCACATATTTATTAAAAAGACAAGATTGTCGTCAACCTTATTAGAAAGAAAAATTCATTTCAGGATTATCAACTTTATTTTCTCAAAGGATATTCAATAAATTAAAAGAAGCCACACGTAAAGATCTAATTCCTTATGATCAAGTTACATTCGGACAATTATTAAGATTTATTAAAAAGGAAGGTATTTCTTTATGCAATGAACTAAAATTACAAGCGAGGTATTCAACGAGATAAAGTTGCTACACGAAAAGAGTTAGGTTCTTTTTGTGAAGCTTTCTGTCTTCCAAAATTTGAAGCTCCTTCTATTCGAAAAAGAAGAGCAAATCAAGTCAATAAAAAGAAACAATTTAATCATACTAGTAACAATAAAGCAAATACAGCTCTTAAGAAAAGTATTTCAAAAAGAAAACTACTAATAAAGTTATTTGTTTTAAATGCAACAAACAAGGTCATTATGCAAAAGATTGCAAAGTTAAAGAAAAATTAAATGAAATTTGTGGTGATAATCAAGAAATTCAAGAAAAGATTATTTCTTTATTTGAACTCAAAGATACTCCAGTTCATTCTGAAAACTTATCCTCTCGATTCTGAAGACAATGGTCTTTACGAATTAGAAAGTAATTCAAATGATTATTCATCAGGAAATAAATCAACTAGAATTTGTTACATATGTATCAATATGATTACTGCTACTAAAAGTGAAAAGGAATTTTTATTGGATTTAATTGAACAAATTCAAAATCCAGAATTAAAAAAGAATATTTAGAGAAACTCAAAAGTATTTTAATAAAAGAAGATTTATTAAAAGCTACTCCTCCTACTTTCATTATTAACAAAATATTTGAAAAATATGATACTCCAAATATTTTAAAGGTAATTAATATTCAAGACTTAAAAATGGAAGTCAATAATCTCAAAGAATAAATTAAAGAGATTAACCAAAATTTATATTTTCTTCAAACTAAAGATTTAAAATTAGAAACAAGAATATCATTAATTGAGGATAAATCAAGTTCTTCAAATACCAATGAAGATACCCCAAGTTCTTCTAGTAATCAACAATTTATTTCCACAATCAATCATATTAATTATCAAAAATGGTATATTTATATTACTCTAAAGATTAATGATAACTTTGAACTCAATACTATTGCTCTACTTGACAGCGGTGCAGATCAAAATTGTATTAAAGAAGGATTAATTCCATCTAAGTTTTATGAAAAAACTAAAGAACGTCTACATAGTGCTAATGGAACGATACTACAAATTAAATATAAATTATCAAATGCTTATATTTGCAATCAAGGTTATTGTTTCAAGAATACTTTTGTCCTTGTTATAGACATAGGTTAAGAAGTCCTTTTATGTACCCCTTTCATTACTCAAATTTATCCTTTCAAAGTCGATCAATTTGGTGTTCATCAGAAATTTTAGGAAAAATATTTCTTTCAAATTTATTTCTCCTATCCGTACAAAAGGATCTATCTTTACCTCAAGAATCCACCATAATTAAACAAATAAATTTTATTGTAAGCAAAAAACAACAAATTAGGTTTTTACAAAAGGAAATTACCTATAAAAAAATTGAAGAAAAATTACAACAACCTTCTATTCTAAACAAAACAAAAGAATTACAAAATTTATTCTACAAAGAAGTGTGTTCCGATCTTCCCAATGCCTTCCGGGAAAGAAAAAACCATGTTGTTACATTTCCTTATGAAAAGGATTTTTCAGAAAGAAATATCCATACTAAAGCTCGACCTATTCAAATGAACAAGGAACTTTTAGAATTCTACAAAAAGGAGATTCAATCACTTTTAGATAAAAAATTAATAAGATCCTCTAAATCTCCTTGGAGCTGTGCAGCCTTCTATGTCAATAACCAAGCGAGAAAAAGAACGAGGAGTTCCTCGACTTGTTATTAATTATAAACCATTGAAGAAAGTTTTACAATGGATTAGATATCCCTAATAAACGAGATTTACTTAATAGACTATATGAATCAAAAGTATTTTCAAAATTTGATATGAAAAGTGGTTTTTGACAAGTTCAAATTGTTGATAAAGATTGTTATAAAATAGCTTTTACCGTCCCCTTTGGGCATTATGAATGGAATGTAATGCCTTTCGGATTAAAGAATGCTCCTTTAGAATTTCAACATATTATGAATGATATTTTTAATCCTTATACTCAATTTACAATAGTTTATATTGATGATGTTTTAGTCTACTCGAATAATATTGAGCAACATTTCAAACATTTACAAACTTTTTGCATGTAATAAAAAAAATGGTCTTGTTGTTTTTGCATCAAAAATGAAATTGTTTCAAATAAAAATAAGATTTTTAGGGCATGATATTTATCAAGGAACTATAAAACCAATTACAAGAGCCATTGAATTTATGGATAAATTTTCAGATTAAATAAAAAATAAAACTCAATTACAAAGGTTTTTAGGATGTCTTAATTATGTGTCCGATTTCTTTCTAAAATTAAGACAAACCTGTCAACCTCTTTATAATAGATTAAGTAATAACCCACAACCATGGTCGGATGAACATGGTCAAGTCATCCGCCTTCTTAAACAAAAGGTCAAGTTTTTACCATGTCTAGGTATTCCACATCCAAATGCAGTCATGATAGTTGAAACGACGCATCGGATTTAGGATATGGTGGTATATTAAAACAAAAGATATCTATGACCTCAAAATAAACCCAACTAGTTAGATATCATTCAGGAATTTGGAATAAAACTCAAAAGAATTATTCAACTGTAAAAAAGAAATTTTATCAATCGTTTTGTGTGTTTCAAAATTTTAAGATGATTTATTTAACAAAAATTCCTTCTTCGTATTGATTGCAAATCAGCAAAAGAAATCATTACTAAAGATGTTCAAAATCTTGTTTCCAAACAAATATTTGTTCGTTGGCAAGTAATTTTATCTTGTTTTAATTTTGATATAGAATTTATTAAAGGGGAAAATAATTGCCTACCTGATTTCTTAATAAGAAAATTCCTCCAAGGATCCTCTATCTCTCAAAATTAATTTAGCCAGTTCCCGCCACCTTGCAACTACAAATATCATTCTCAATTACTCAACATTACAAACCCCCACCAACATATTCATTAGTACGTGAGTACAAGATTAAATGTTGGGATAAGTTCAATATTCAAGCTGTCTTAGGTATTAAGTCAGCTCCATCCACTCAACAAGCTCTTGCTACCCCACAAAAACAGGAGAAGGATTCAAAAAAAATTCAAATTTTCTAATGATTTTTATGCAGGTTTTTCCAAGTGAAATTTCACAATTTCACTTCTTTTTCCCCAGGAAGGAAGTGGACATTACTTGTTCACTTACTATTCAAGTGATGGAGAATATTACTATTCACTCTTTTGAGGTGGATAGTACTATTCGGAGGATTATTATCCTTTGGCTTTCAATCAAAAGTTATCGACAAATAATTCATTAGATTACTTGTTCAAGTTATGGTGATTAATTAGCTACTATTCATGCTTTTGGTCCAATCAATACTTGTTTCAATAATTCAACATTATCGGGATATATTTTCAAGATTATGATTCCATTTCAATCAAGCATCTTAAACCGTCCAAATGTTAGATACTAATTCGAGATTGTATTCTATAAATATGTATTCCTTAGTTCGATCACAACACGAGACGCAGTGAGTAATCACTTGTAATCAAACACTTAGCCACAAAAATCCCTTAGCATTTCAATCTCCAACCTCTTTCTTAAGAGTTTACATTCCAAACTCTCTTGTACAAGTTTTGATTCAATCAATCAAAGTAAGTTTGATTCAACATGCTAATTATTAAGTATTATTTAGTTATTTCAATTAAAAGTTTTAATCTTTTGTTTTGAAAATCAATTTGTTAAATTAATTTGTCACTCTACCTCCCTGTTATTCAACCATACTCAGCCCCCTTACTATATATATATATATATATATATATATATATATATATATATAAAAGGATAAATATCATATTTCCCACAACTTGTGCGAAGTTTTATTTATATAATGATACACGTGAAAAAGTTGTAGCTCAAAAAAACGTAAATAAGACAAAGTACTTTTTTATATCTTATTAATTCAAATTATTAATTCCAAATTTATCCCATTTTTGTCAAAGTTATTAATTATTTATTTATTAATTCACCATTAATTTATGCAATTAAAAAAGAAAAAAGATGAACCAATTATAATTTGCTAACCTGCCTTAAAATTCGTAAGAAGACATATACCCCAGCTACATGAATGATAGCATAATAAGTACCTACATAAATCTTTTAAAAAATTGGACATTGTGAAATTGTGAATAAATATTACGCTAATGGATAATAGTTCGTTATTACTTTAGATGGATAAACAAACAGATAATTTTGATGATTTTATCATAATGCTTTATCAAAATTTTGATGCTATGCTGACTTAATCACTATGATACGCCGTGAAAAACAATTTTATATCGGAAACATCCTATAATTATTTCAACAAAAAATTACACAGAGGTACCATCGAGGTTTGGTTTAACTATTTTATAGCTTTTTAGGTATGAAAAAGAACTCTTAGGTACCCTAACCTTTGCAAACAATTATTCAGAGGTAACATCAGGTTTGGTGTAACTATTTTAAGGCCCTCAGGTATGAAAAATAACTTGTAGGTATGCCGACCTTTGTAAAAATTATCCACATGTACCTTAAGGTTTGGTGTAACTATTTAAAGGCACCTTGGGAATGAAAATACACTCCTAATAGTATACTTCCTTTTATTGTAATGTGACATTGATATTATATATCCGAATGAAATTCAAAATTTTTGTTGAGTATTAATTTTACCTTTGCTTTTAATGCTTGAAACTTAAAATATTAATTTTTTACCTTCCTCCCATCTAACAAGATAAAACTTGTAATTTTTTTATATTGTAATTTTATAGTTACTTGTTTATAAAACTTTATACTTACAAAATGTATAATTTTTTATGTTGTGATTTTTACAAGTAATTTTTTAATTATTTAATATTAAAATTAGAAACATTGCAATTGTCTCTTTTATTATAGTCATGTAAATGTAAATATAACAAAATGTGGTAATCTGGGAAATGTGCTTTAACTTGCTTTTATTAAAATAAAAGTATAGTAACACCTATAAAACTTAAGTCTGTCATTTACATGGTTAGACATTCAAAATATGTATAATCCTATTAAAACTACAAAAACACATATGATGTGTCTTTTAAAACCCCTAAAACATATCCCTTTCGCAAACCAATTTTAAACCAAAAAAAAAAATTAACTATCATTCACAAGGTAGCAAATAATGCACTTAGTACCAAGTAAGTTTCAATATTTAAGAAAGATGGATGTCCTAAGAAAAAAAAAATAGAGATGAAAAAAAAAGAAAAAATAGAGGATTGACTGCAACCATCCTGGTTAAGAGGCTTGGCTAGATTGTGTGGGAGGGCCTATGTTCACTCGAGTGCTGCTTGTGTTTACTTTCTTTAGTCCTCCCCGCTTTTGCTTGTCCCGTCTTTTAGCTTTCCTTTTTTTCTTCACAAGTAGCTTACCATGTGCATCTCTTGGTTTCCCACATGTTTTCGAGTTATGTCCCAATTTGTGATAATTATTACATCCGATAGAGAATTCGAAGTTAATTTATTGTATCAATGTCAACAATAAATGAAGGATTATAGAGATTTTAGTACCATATACTATCAAAAAATGATAAAAAAGCCCCTCAAGTATCGAAAATAATAAATTATTACCTTGAGATATCGTATAATGTTGTTTAATTATAAAAAGTTACTTTTTAACGAGTTATATATAAATCCAAAAAAGATAATTTTTTTACAATTAAACAACATTATACGATACCTTAGAGGTAGTAATTTATTATTTTTGATACATGAGACTTTTTTTATCATTTGTCGATAGTATAGAGTACTAAAGTGTCAATTTTTCATAAATGAAATATACTAAAAATATATAAATTTGAATGTTGAAGAGTGTATAAACCTCAAGGTGCCCGATTTAGAAGAGAGATTCCCCAAGGTACTAAACTTAGGAGTATATTTTCATTCCTGAGGGTGTTTGATTTAAAAAGGGATTCCCTATGGTACTAAACTTAGGAGTATATTTTCATTCCTGAGGGCCTTTAAATAGTTACACCAAACCTTAGGGTAGATCCGAATAATTTTTTACAAAGGTTAGGGTACCAAGGAGTTATTTTTCATACCTAAGTGGTCTTAAAATAGTTACACCAAACCTGAGGATACCTCCAAATAATTGTTTGCAAACGTCGGGGTACCTAAAAGTTATTTTTATACCCGAGAGGCCTTAAAATAGTTACACCAAACCTGAGGGTGCTTCCGTGTAATTTTTTAATTATTGCAATATAATGAATTTCAAAGGCAATCCAAACAAAAAAAATTACAACTAGTGAAATTAAACCCAAACATGTATTTAACCTTATTACAGTAATGTCATATAACATACATAATAAATATACAATAATTTGATAAAATTAAAGAGATATAAAAGAAAGAGATACCATTCATAGAGGAAATAGTTTCATTACAACAATATAATATTTTTGATATGATTCTCTCCCAAGATTTAGTACTCGTTCTTGTTTTGATATGTAAATATGAGAATTTTAAGAATTATATAAATAATCATTTATAATTTATTATTATGAGATATCATAAATTATACAAATATATTCTAAGCTAATCGATCAATTACCCAAACTCAGAAAATATAGATATCATAAATTATACAAATACTCATTTATAATTTTGAGAATTTTAAGCTTTCAAACTATGCCTATTTTGCAAGTCATGAGGAGTATTTATAGAAGGAGATTGATATCAAGTATTGAATAAAATTAATAGAGATGCACATAAGTTACAAAAATATGCGTATAAGTTACAAAATCAATTAAATACCAAAGTTTTATTTTGGATGATTAAGAGTACATAAGCACTTTGGAAGTTATAAAAACTTTTAGGTATCTATAAATCAAATAATGAAAGGCTTTACTATAATTCTCAATGTCGTTCTATCTAACCCATATGCATCAATGCATGATTATTGAAGGCTCAACAAGACTATTTTGCTTTAGTAGCCTCTTTTTCTTTTGGGGGGTTTGTCAAAATTAAGTAACAACTAAATATGAATGCTATATGTGACAAGCATCTAAGTTGTATTTAGAAACAGGAGGACATTTGATGAGAAATTTTTACAAATTTTAATCAAAATATCTAAAAGTTTTCTTAGGGAAAATATTATGGGTGAGCTTATTGCATTCTTTGGCATTAATAAAATAAAAATTGATAAATCATAGAGAAAGAGAGCTAGAAAAGACAGAAATAGAGAGTGTATAGAAGAAGAATCTAGGCAATTTTTATTAAAATAGTGACATGGCACTTAAAAGTACAAAGTGTTAGGAAATAAGCCTAACGAGTTTGCATCGGAAGCAAATTAAATATAGGATGAGGGGATACTAAGAAATTAGAGGCAAGAACAATAATGAAACTGATAAAAGAAAGACAACAAATTTATGTGGAAAATCGAATTGGGAAAAATCACGGATGACGAAGAGCAAAATAATCCACTAATAATGAAGAGGGAGTACAAAGTAAGATCTCAAAAGGACGAGTCCTGTAAGATCGGGAGTAACGAGAAAGCTCTCTAAACTCTGTCAACTAGGTATGTAGAATATGGAAGAGAATAACTCTCATACAACTTTGTAGGGATAGGTATTAGGTTGTAACTACAACCAAATATGTAATAAAACCCTAATACAACTCTTTTAGGAGGCTAGTAGTTAACTAGGTCAAAATTACCTAGATCTCCGAACGATGGGTTCCGTAAGATCGGGGTAAAGAGAAAACTCTCTAAAACTCTCTCAACTATGTATGTGGAATATGGAGGAGAATAACTCTCATACAACTTTGTAGGGATAGGTATTAGGTTGTAAGTACAACCTAATATGTAATAAAACCCTAATACAACTCTTTTAGGAGGCTAGTAGTTAAATAGGTCAAAATAACCTAATTGACACACATCCAGTCACTGCATGACCCATAAAACCACGAAAAACGAAAAGCTGCTGAAAAAGAGTGACACTAATGTGCCGGACACTGGCACGGTCGTGCCATATAGCATGGCTTTGGCCGTGCCTTACTTCTGCCCGAGATTCATTCCGCACTTGGTTGAGCGATCTTCCACGAGATGTGAGCCTTCCTTTGAGGAGTCTACGAGCTTGAGTTGAGCTGAGCCTTGGTTCGTAGATAGATTTTGGGCCACACCCAACAATCTCCACCTTGGACCAAAAATCATAAATAGTCAACACCGTCATAAGGGCCCCGAAGGGTACAGGCGCCCTAGGGTGTAGCCTCGAAGGGCAACCAAGCGATAGTAGTGTGAGCTAAGTCCAAGAGATACTTGAACCTAGTAGTAGTAGGATGAAATTTGGAGCATGGAATAGTAGTATCTTGTATTGTATAGAGGTTGTCATGCCTCATACCTTTCAATACAACTCCTCCTTGAGATGAATACTTGCATCATTTGGATTCTAGGGTGCCTAAAGAGATGAGATTGCGGTTTAATTCGGGAACGTGACGAGCTTCGGTTAATGTCCTCACAACACCATCATGAGCGCGGATCTGAATTGTACCGATTCCAACAACATTGCATTGGGTACGATTAACCATACGAACCATAGCGAGAATCAATAGGATCATACGTAGAAAACCAATCTCGATTAGGACACACATGATAGATACACCCAAAATTTAGAACCCAATCAAAACTACCCTCCTTTTGAGTAGAGGTAACAAATAAGACATCACTATCGGACTCATCATCAACAAAAGCAAAGGTAGCTTGAGTAGTTTCTTGAGATTGCTTTTCGACTTTCTTTTTTCTTCTTTTTCTAACTTAATTTTCAGTTTGTAGGACTCGGATACAACATGCCCCTTTTTCTTACAGTATTTACATTTATTGTTGGAATTATAACCTTTAACCTTTGAATACCCCTTTCATTCTCTAACATACAAGCCTTCGACTTTTTCGGGACGTGCTTCAAGATCAAACTTTTCTTTAGACAATAGATTTGCCTTAACATTCTCAAACGATATAGTATCGAATTACTATACAAAAGGATTTCTTTAAAGTGCCTATGGGTAGAGGGAAAAGAGACAACCAACAATATTGCGTTATCTTCATCACTAATTGTAACTTCCCTAATTTTCAAATCAATAATAATAGAGTTAAACTCATCAAGATGAGTTTGAAGAGGAGTACCTTCAGCCATCCGAAATGTGTATAACCATTCTTTGAGACGGATTTTGTTAGTGAGGCTTTTGGTCATATATCGCTCCTCCAACTTTAGCTAAAGATCTGCAGTTGTTTCACCTTTAATTACCTTGCGTAGAACTCGAAGGTGTGAGACATAGTTGAATAGATGCCAATGCCCCGTCATCAAGTTCTTCCCATTGTTCATCGAGTCATGGAAGCATGCTTTTTTCCGAGTTAAAGCCTTCTTTAATCTATTCGCAGATAAGAATGACCTTCATCCGAACTTTCCAGACGGAGAAATTGATCTTACCATCAAATTTCTCGATATCAAATTTAGTAAAGGCGAGTCATCCTAAAATCGAAGCTGAATCGGTGCTCTGATACCACTTGTTAGGAAATAAGCCTAACGAGTTTGCAGCGGAAGCAAATTAAATATAGGATGAGGGGATACCGAGAAAGTAGAGGCAAGAACAATATTGAAACTGTTAAAAGAAAGACAACAGATTTATGTGGAAAACCAAATTGGGAAAAATCGCGGACGGCGAAGAGCAAAATAATCCACTAACAATGAAGAGGGAGTACAAAGCAAGATCTCCGAACGATGAGTTCTATAAGATCGAGGTAAAGAGAAAACTTTCTAAAACTCTCTCAATTAGGTATGTGGAATACGGAGGAGAATAGCTCTCATACAACTTTGCGGGGATAGGTATTAGGTTGTAACTACAACCTAATATATAGTAAAACCCTAGTACAACTCTTTTAGGAGACTAGTAGTTAACTAGGTCAAAATAACCTAATTAACACAAATCCGTCAGCCGCAACCCATAAAACCACGAAAAACAAAAAATTGTCGAAATAAAGAGTGACACTACCGTGCTAGACCTGGTATGGTCGTGCCTTGCTTCTGCCCGATATTCATTCCGCACTTGGTTGAGCGATCTTCCACGGGATATGAGCCTTCCTTTGAGGAGTTTACGGGCTTGAGTTGAGTCGAGCCTTGATTCATAGATGGATTTTGGGCCACACCCAACACAAAGAGTATAGCACTTCTGTGATGGCCATATATGATTGATTAAAATTCATAAATAAATTAGGTTGTAAAGAGTTTTATTTTTGCAGGTGGCATGACTTTGCATAAGTTGTACTATGGCACTTAAGAGTACAAAGAGTATAACACTTTTAAGATGCCATATATAACTGGTTAAAGTTTATAAAAAAAAAATTTAGGTTATAAAGGATTCCGTTTTTGCAGGTGACATAACTTTATATAAGCGGTAACAAAACGATCTAACATAAATTATAATGGTATTAACAATGAAACAAATCTTAGAGGATTGTATATGCTCTAATTTGTGGACAACATAATCTCAATTTTGAAGATAACATTAAATGTTAGAATTCTTGATTAAATTTAAGGTAAAGATAATATTTCTTTCACATGTAATATAGCTCGACAGACATTGTAATGACAGTAACAATGGAAATAAATTTTGCGGGATTCTGTAAGCTTTACCCAATGATTAGTAGGGACTAGGGTGTCAAGATACATATGGTACATTGTAATATTGGGTTGCACTCACCAATCTCATTCTACCAATTAATGTTTTCTTTAAATTTTGTTCTTGTGAATAAAATATGCGTTGATGACATTCTCGTCTAAAGTTTTCATCATTAAATAAAAAGACTGTGGAGCTAACGAACACTTTGAGCTATTATATATATAATTCACATATAAGATACTTATGTGATATTGTAATAATTTTAAATAATTATATGGGATGTTTAGATGTTTCATGCTAGTTAAGTTAAAGATTACTTAATTTTTAATAAAATTACATATTATATATTTATTATATTGAATATGTATATTTTTAAAATTAATTTATATTAATTTTTTAATAATGAAGGTTTGCTCGGGAGAGTTTGAGTCACCCTAGAGGGGGTGAATAGGGTGAGGAAGTAATCTTGTGGAAATTCAATCTCTTTTGCCAAGTCAAAGACGGAATGCGGTTCCGAGTCAAAACGAGTCGAAAAAGTAGAGACTCGGAAAGACCGAATAGATATAAATGACAAGAGAAGCAAATGCTTTAAGGCGATCCGAGTCTAGAATGAACTCGGAAAGTAAACACTTAGAGATTACGTGGAAACCCTCATGGGGCAGAAAACCACGGACCGTGTCAATCCGGACACGAAGTCAAATCCACTATTTTGAGTCCACAAAATACCGTGACTGACCGAACCCGAGTTGCTCCCTTTGACAACTCTATACAAGTTTTCCTAGACTCGAAATTCCCTTATCCGATCTAGTACTTCCTAACCGATATAACCCTTATAGTTAGGGACAACTAAGCTGAGTTAACCCTTACGGCTTAGTCAAGGGACCTTACAGAGAAAGTAAGAAAGTGCTTGTAATCGAGTACAAGACCTTACAACTCATAAAGTAATGAATTACAGAGTGGGAGTTGTAAGTAGAAGATTGAGAATAAATACAATGACTTTGCTCAAGTATGTGTATTAACAATGAGTTCGGTAATCTTCAAGTCATGTGAAGTGGCTTCTATTTATAGATGACCAGGCAGAGTAGCCATTATCTTCATCTCGCTGACCGAGAGTCCTCTGTGACCATTGATAGAAGCTTTACGAGTCACTCGAAAGTATCCGTTGTAATGTGAACGTTGGACAACGGTTTAACTCTCTTGGAAGTCCAAAAACCATTGGCGAGTGTCTTAAAAGATAAGGTGGAAACCACCTTTTAAGCTTAGCGTTTCAGTTTTCAGATTTGGAAATAGACAGCTCGACACTATCTTCCGGGACTGGAGTAGAGAAGGTGAAAAGCCATGTCTCGCTAGTGATTTGACGTTACGAAGCCGGTTACTTTTGTGGTTGGAAAAAGGTGTATCCTCGATTGAATAACCTACAAAAGTAAATCAATTTTGGTTCTCAAAGTATAAAATACTTTGGTCCAAGGTTAGACATAGATAATAAAATAATTATGATGATTAAACAACTAATTATCCGAGTCGGAAGAGAAGTGGAATTTTTGAGTCTAATAACAATGATACTCGGAATTCCATCCGACTTAGTCTAAGCGATAGATTAAGTTCCGTAAGGAATATCGGAGTGAGATAACTTGATATAGACTAAGTATGAAACAGACTAGAGGTACTGACTCTAACGAAATAGAGCTTATAATCGAAATCAGATTCGAGTGAGAAAATACGAGATACTAGTCTATTAAATCTGCGATAAATCGAGTGATCTTGGACTCGGAACAACGAACCGGTTTTACGAGTCACTTACGAATAAGCGGGAAATATAAGAAGTAAGAGTCTGTATCACTTAGAGAAGATACAATTTTACTCAAAGAAGTTTCGAGATACAGAGAATACCTTGGAATCAAAACTCTATAAGTATGAGATGGTTATACTTGATTCATTTAATGCAACTCGGAAATGCGTTGAGAAGTGTCCGAGTCTTCAATCTCCCCTTTTTAATGAAAGGCATTTCATTCTTAGACAGAAACTTTGTTAGTGAAAGAATATCGACTACGAGTAGTTGCTTATGAGGAAAGTTAAGTAAAGAATTCTCAGTGTATCGGAGCAAGAGGTATATAGTCGAGCATAAAGTAAGAATGCTTAGCAATGAAATAATGTAAACTCGGAAAGATTATACACATAGAAATCATGTGAGAGAAATCATTAATTCATTGAACTTGACAGAAATTACAAGGAGTAAAAGGGAAAACTCCCCTAAACAAGACAAACAAGACAACAAGTTTTCGACTCTATTTCTCCCCCTTGCCTTTCAGCGAAAAACAACAAAAAGAAGGGAAGAAAAGAACAAGTAGTACAACTTAGTTGTCCGGACAACAACAAAAAAAATATTCGGAAGAAGAAGACTCGGCACACTGAGGAATTCTGACTCGGTGCATGGCGCCTACGAGGGAGAGGGGATTTCGAGTGGAAGCGGAGGGAGTGGAGGTTCACTGGCGCCGATATGATCTTGACGATGTGCTTGAGCGCGGCGGAGGGAGAAGCCGATATGATCGTCGGAGGCTCGGCTCCGAGTGGCCGACCGGAGTGTGTGGATCGAGGGTTCTTCCCTTGGAACCTCGGTAGGCTGGAAGGGGCTGCTCTGTCGACTCGGCTGGAGTAACAAGGTCTTCGACCCACCCGAGGCTGGCTGCGAGCCGAGTACAGACTATCCGAGCTTGTGTAGCAGGTCGACCCTCGCGAGTTCCCACTGCTTCTTCTTGGTGTTCCTTCCCTTGCCCCGATGGACCTGCCTCGGCCGCGGGTTCCTCGGCGTCTGCTGCTTCTGCATCTACAGCTTCTTCTTCTTCATCCCCGCTGTCCGAGGAGGTCGGACCTTGGCTCGAAGACGATTTAGACGCGTCCGAGTCATCATGGTCCCGACCCGCCTTGGACCTTCTCTCTCGAGCAGCTCGACCAGCTCCTTCTGCTCCTTTACCAGTTCCTTCATCTCAAGAACTAGAGACTGCTCGCTCTCGGATTTGGGATTGACCGGTCTTTTGGTTGATGGTCGATTTTAGAGAACAAGTTTGAAAGACCGGAGCATGTCTCTCGAAATCGGAGGACATGGAGCTGATCTTGTCCATAAAAACGGGGGACAAGAGAGCAGAGAGAGTTTTGAGGCACCTGAGGTGGAGGCACCACCAGGTGGAGAGGGGAGAGAGAGAGGGGTGGATTTCTGAGTCCGAGGCGGAGAGGAGGCCTCGGTTCGAGTTATGAACCTAGACACCAGGGTTAGTTTCCTGGTATCCGTACCCCTGTAGTTCCTTTTGCCAACAACAATGGCAGCCTCGGCATACGGCGTTTGGGTCCGAGGGGAGAGGAACTTGGAATTGTTTGAAGACAAGGGTCGGAAGAGCACCGAAAGGAAGGGAGGTGTTCTTCTTGGATTGGAGTTGAGCTGGCACAGCGGCCATCCGCTCAATGATGGAGGGGAAGAGGTCTATTTCGTAGCCCTCAAGAATGTCAAAGAGAGCTTTGAGGTGCTTGGAGTTGGGGTTCTTCTTGCTGGAATGTCTGTGAGAAAAAGGTTCTCATCGGCAGAAAGCACAAAGGCGAGCTTCGACTTCAACCGAGTCACGAAAAGTTTTTCTAGGACTCAGGGAACTCTTTGGCATATTTTTCAAAGAAGTCGTCGGTGACTTCGAGTGAAAGGAATGGGGTTGCTGTTCAAGAAGAGGGAGGAGACCTTGAACAGGCGGTGGAGGAGAGAGGTGTTTAGACGAACAGTTATGTTCCGAACCCCGGAGGTTAGAACATTTTCGGAGTGGGTGAGGTGAGTGTAGAACTCGGAAACGAGTTCGAGATAGATGAACTCGCTGAAGCACATGAAGTTATATGCTCCGGTGGTTTGAATGTGGGACAACCAAGAAAATTTGGTTGTAGGAAAGAACTTGTCGTCCAACGCAAGGTGCTTGGGTGACAATGGGTTTGGAGGGGTTGAGCTTTACGGCGTTTTGGTGTGAGGCTTTTGGAAGAGGAGGAGACACTGGAAGTCGGGATGGTTACCTCTTTTAGGCATTTTGAGAGAATGAAGGAAAGATGAAACTTTCGAGTAGGAAAGAGAAGGAGAGGTAGAAGAGAAGAAACGAAAAAGATGTAGAAGAAAGAGATGAGAGCGATCGAAACTTACGAGAGATGGCTTCTTCGACGCTTGAGGAAGTTCAAGGATGACTGTTCACGTAGAAATCTTCCGCGAAAAGTTTCATTCGAGAGAGATAGAATGTAGAATACCGAGACGAAGATGAATAGGCACTATTTATAAAAGAATAGAAGCCCGTCAACTATCCGTTAAGTGTAACTCTGTTCGACTCGGCTTGTCCATCAGTCACCAAGGACCGGTGTGACGGTTCTCTTCAACGGTTAAGATTCCAGCGGTTAGAAATCCATGGCTAATATCTCGATCACAACGCTCGAGAGAGAGAGGGGTGGATTTCCGAGTCCGAGGCGGAGAGGAGGCCTCGGTTCGAAGTTATGAACCTAGACACCGGGGTTAGTTTCCTGGTATCCGTACCCTCGTAGTTCCTTTTTGCCAACAACAATGGCAGCCTCGGACACGGCGTTTGGGTCCGAGGGAGAGGAACTTGGAATTGTTTGAAGACAAGGGTTAGAAGAGCACCGAAAGGAAGGGAGGTGTTCTTCTTGGATTGGAGTTGAGCTGGCACAGCGGCCATCCGCTCAATGATGGAGGGGAAGAGGTCTATTTCGTAGCCCTCAAGAATGTCAAAGAGAGCTTTGAGGTGCTTGGAGTTGGGGTTCTTCTTGCTGGAATGCTGTGAGAAAAAGGTTCTCATCGGCAGAAAGCACAAAAGGCGAGCTTCGACTTCAACCGAGTCACGTAAAAGTTTTTCTAGGACTCAGGGAACTCTTTGGCATATTTTTCAAAGAAGTCGTCGGTGACTTCGAGTGAAAGGAATGGGGTTGCTGTTCAAGAAGAGGGAGGAGACCTTGAACAGGCGGTGGAGGAGAGAGGTGTTTAGACGAACAGTTATGTTCCGAACCCCGGAGGTTAGAACATTTTCGGAGTGGGTGAGGTGAGTGTAGAACTCGGAAACGAGTTCGAGATAGATGAACTCGCTGAAGCACATGAAGTTATATGCTCCAGGTGGTTTGAATGTGGGACAACCAAGAAAATTTGGTTGTAGGAAAGAACTTGTCGTCCAACGCAAGGTGCTTGGGTGACAATGGGTTTGGAGGGGTTGAGCTTTACGGCGTTTTGGTGTGAGGCTTTTTGGAAGAGGAGGAGACCTGGAAGTCGGGATGGTTACCTCTTTTAGGCATTTTGAGAGAATGAAGGAAAGATGAAACTTTCGAGTAGGAAAGAGAAGGAGAGGTAGAAGAGAAGAAACGAAAAAGATGTAGAAGAAAGAGATGAGAGCAGATCGAAACTTACGAGAGATGGCTTCTTCGACGCTTGAGGAAGTTCAAGGATGACTGTTCACGTAGAAATCTTCCGCGAAAAGTTTCATTCGAGAGAGATAGAATGTAGAATACCGAGACGAAGATGAATAGGCACTATTTATAAAAGAATAGAAGCCCGTCAACTATCCGTTAAGTGTAACTCCGTTCGACTCGGCTTGTCCATCAGTCACCAAGGACCGGTGTGACGGTTCTCTTCAACGGTTAAGATTCCAGTGGTTAGAAATCCATGGCTAATATCTCGATCACAACGCTCGAGAGAGAAAGAGAAAGATTTTGAAAATATGATCCGAAACTCTCCACTCGTTCTAGAGATAGTTTCAGAAAATTTGAAGTCCAAGTTTCTCTACGTCCGAGTTTGACTCGGATTGGTTTCGAGTGACTCGAAACACGAAATAACTACCAGCCCAGTATCATCGAATCAACTGAGCTAATGGTTATTAAAAGTGAAAACACATAACACGTAATTTGCAATGGATAGCATATAATTAAGTATTTAACATACCAAGCTCATTTCAAATAAAACAAAACCGATCTTCACCAAGAGGCTTAGTAAAGATATCAGCTAATTGAAGATTAGTAGAAATGAACTCAAGTTCAATATCACCTTTTTCGAGTGATCGCGTAAGAAGTGATATCTCGACCTCGATATGCTTTGTTTTCGAGTGTCTGGACAGGATTCTTGGTGATACTGATTGCGCTTTGGTTGTCACACTTGATTGGAACCGAGTTGAGGAATAGTCCAAGATCCTTCAAGTGTTGCTTAATCCATAGAATCCGAGCGCAACAGGCTCCAGCCGCAATATATTCAACTTCAGCAGTTGATAGAGTTACTGAGTTCTCGTTTCTTTGAGTGCCAAGATATTAGGGATTGACCTAGAAATTGGCAAGCTCCGGATGTGCTCTTTCGATCAACTTTGTATCCTACGTAGTCTGCGCTCGAGTATCCAGTAAGAGTCGGTTCCGAGTCTTTGGAATACCATAGACCTAAATTCCGAGTACCTACAAGATATCTCGAATATTCTTTTCACCGCAGTGAGATGTGATTCTTTTGGGTTAGCTTGAAATCTTGCGCATAGGCAAACACCGAACATTATATCCGGCTCGCTGGAAGTAAGATATAGCAAAGATCCAATCATACCTTGATAAAGTTTCGATCTATTGCTTTACCTTTCTCGTCCGAGTCAAGCTTTATACTACTGCTCATAGGTGTAGATGCGTGCTTTGCATCTTGAAGTTTGTATTTCTTCAGCAGTTCCTTGGTGTACTTTGATTGATGAACAAAGATTTCATCTTGGTCATGTTTGATTTGTAACCCAAGGAAGAAGTTGAGTTCTCCCATCATACTCATTTGGAATTCTTGACTCATCAACTCGAGAAAATTCTCTGCACGTAAATTCATTAGTAGCACCGAAGATAATATCATCAACATAGATTTGAACAATAAGAAAATCTTTCCCCTTGGTCTTTATGAACAGAGTCTTGTCGATCCGACCTCTTTTAAAATCATTTTGAACCAAGAAGCTACTCAGTCTTTCATACCAAGCTCGAGGTGCTTGTTTAAGACCATAGAGAGCCTTTTGAAGTTTGAAAACATGATTTGGAAATTCCGAGTTTTCAAAACCAGGAGGTCTGCTCGACATAGACTTCTTCTTCAATAAAACCATTGAGAAATGCACACTTAACATCCATTTGATATAATTTAATATGCATGCTGGATGCAAATGCCAACGAGTATTCTAATGGCTTCAATTCTGGCTACAGGTGCAAAGGTTTCCCCACAATCAATTCCTTCTTCTTGATTATATCCCTGAGCCACAAGTCTAGCCTTATTTCGACTACCACACCACCCTCATCCAGTTTGTTCTTGAAAACCCATTTGGTTCCTATAACTGGGTGGTCGAAGGTCGGTTGGTCGAGTCCGGACTTGGTTTCTCTCGAATTGATTGAGTTCCTCTTGCATGGCCTCTACCCATTCAGGTTCATTAAGGGCCTCTAGTGCATTTTTGGGTTCGTTTAATGAAATGAATGTAGTGAATGCACATAGATTATGTAGAGAGGAACGAGTTCTTACCCCACTTGTTGATATCGAAATGATGTTTTCTTGGGGATGACTGGAAATAAATTTGAATGCTTTACCAATTCTTTGATTTACGAGGTTTGCTCGGGAGAGTCCGAGTCACCCTAGAGGGGGTGAACAGGGTGAGGAAGTAATCTTGTGGAAATTCAATCTCTTTTGCCAAGTCAAAGACAGAATGCGGTTCCGAGTCAAAACAGAGTCGAGAAAAGTAGAGACTCGTAAAGACCGAATAGATATAAATGACAAGAGAAGCAAATGCTTTAAGGCGACTCGAGTCTAGAATGAACTCGGAAAGTAAACACTTAGAGATTACGTGGAAACCCTCCCGGGCAGAAAACCATGGACCGTGTCAATCCAAACACGAAGTCAAATCCACTATTTTGAGTCCACAAAATACCGTGACTCGATTGAACCCGAGTTGCTCCCTTTGACAACTCTATACAAGTTTTCCTAGACTCAGAAATTCCCTTATCCGATCTAGTACTTCCTAACCGATATAACCCTTACAGCTAGGGACAACTAAGCTGAGTTAACCCTTACAGCTTAGTCAAGGGACCTTACAGAGAAAGTAAGAAAGTGCTTGTAATCGAGTACAAGACCTTACAACTCGAAAGTAATGAATTACAGAGTGGGAGTTGTAAGTAGAAGATTGAGAATAAATACAATGACTTTGCTCAAGTATGTGTATTAACAATGAGTTCGGCAATCTTCAAGTCTTGTGAAGTGGCTTCTATTTATAGATGACCGGGCAGAGTAGCCGTTATCTTCATCTCGCTAACCGAGAGTCCTCTCGTGACCGTTGATAGAAGCTTTCGAGTCACTCGAAAGTATCCGTTGTAATGTGAACGTTGGACAACGGTTTAACTCTCTTGGAAGTCCAAAAACCATTGGCGAGTGTCTTAAAAGATAAGGTGGAAACCACCTTTTAAGCTTAGCGTTTCGGTTTTCCAGATTTGGAAATAGACAGCTCCGACACTATCTTACGGGACTGGAGTAGAGAAGGTGAAAAGCCATGTCCGCTAGTGATTTGACGTTCGAGCTCGGTTACTTTTGTGGTTGGAAAAAGGTGTATCCTCGATTGAATAACCTACAAAAGTAAATCAATTTTGGTTCTCAAAGTATAAAATACTTTGGTCCAAGGTTAGACACGAGATAATAAAATAATTATGATGATTAAACAACTAATTATCCGAGTCGAAGAGAAGTGGAATTTTACGAGTCTAATAACAATGATACTCGAATTCCATCCGACTTAGTCTAAGCGATAGATTAAGTTCCGTAAGGAATATCGAGTGAGATAACTTGATATAGACTAAGTATGAAACAGACTAGAGGTACCGACTCTAACGAAATAGAGCTTATAATCGAAATCAGATTCGAGTGAGAAAATACGAGATACTAGTCTATTAAATCTGCGATAAATCGAGTGATGCTTGGACTCGGAACAACGAACCGGTTTTACGAGTCACTTACGAATAAGCGGAAATATAAAAAGTAAGAGCTGTATCACTTAGAGAAGATACAATTTTACTCAAAGAAGTTTCGAGATACGAGAGAATGCCTTGGAATCAAAACTCTATAAGTATGAGATGGTTATACCGATTCATTTAATGAAACTCGAAATGCGTTGAGAAGTGTCCGAGTCTTCAAATAATATCGAGTAACATTGTTAATTTAGATTAAATATTGTCTACACTCTATAGACAATTGCTTTACAAAAGAAATTGACATTTTAAAGTTTTAAAACTACAAAAAGAAAAACAGAAAAATAAGTTAAGTATACAAATAATATAAAATATATCAACTTATATTTTATTATTAGTTACTAAAATAAGTTATGAAAAAATTATTTTATTTAAGTTATTTAAAGAAAAATATATCCACTTATATTTTTAACTTATTATTAACTTTTATCACTATAAATTAATTAAAAATAATAAAATTAAAAAATAAGTAATTATAGAAATAAAATTAATTAATATTCTTGTATAATAAGGAGTATACCCCTTTTACATTCTATTATCCAATACCAAATTCCTATAATCGGATTTCTAGTGTTTGATCTTGCCTCATGCCGACAAAGACTTTACCACGTATCGTATTACAAAACCTCTAATTCATATATTTGTAAATCAAACTCATTAAAAAAAGTAAATATTACCTTTTAAGATAGTTATACCAACCAATGTTGATACTTACCATTTAGATTTGGTCAGAACTGTCCTAAAATTTAGACTTTTAGACGACATGCGGCATAATAGATTAATCACTTAATTGAAAACTGCAAGGGAAAAAAAAAGTGTTGGATCAAAGTTACCATTCGTGTTCAATTGGAACTAAAATTGTCCAAATATTATTTTTTTAAAAAACTAGCTAACATTTAAGATCATTGAATCTAATCTTGGAGGCCCGATTAATTGTGTGCAACTGGGGAGGTTGGACATGTTAAGGATCTGGATAGGTCCGATTGCTTCACTCACACAAGCACTTGTGTTGGCAACTAATACATTATGCGGACATCAAGATTCAATCTTAGATATTTCAAATGGATGATGAAGCTCACACCGAATTAGAAGTTATTGGTCATTCTAAGTTCTAAGGGAATAGATATAAGTAGACATCTAAAAAGTGTCGTCCTTTTCTATTTATTTTATTTATTTATTTATTTTTGCTACGCCGATGATGAAAACTCAGTCTCATTTACATGCTCAATCGAGATCGGTTGAGATCGAACTAAAGCATAGTGGCAAAATCTAGTTTAGCTCACAAAAAGCCAACCAGTGCCACAAAATAGCCCACAATGCTTTCCCTTAGGTCGGATCAGTCCATAATCATTTTTCTCGGTTGGTCCAACTAGGTTTGGGTTCCCAAGCCTACTTTCGAATCAGCGTTGAACAACAAACATGCAAAAATGCAGCGTTTTGACAATCTTTTAGTGTCCAATCCTAGTGCGTTTCCCATACCACAAAACGCAATCGTTTCATCCGGAGTTGGCCCATGGAACTCTTTGAATAACGTCGTTTTGATTGGTTCAATTTTTCATATTTTTCTTTATCCATTTTCGGAAATCTCGGGCTCAATTTATTCTTTAACCGGCGGTTGGAGGCTGAATTTAGGGTTCTTGAACTCTTAATTTTTTTTTTAAATAGAGGGTTCCCCCTCCTCATTTCACACACCAATTCAACTACATTTCCTGCTCCCAAGCCTATGTTTTAATGTCTCACAACCTTTTTGCTTCCAAAGAGGATTGTTGAAGGAAATTAGATAGATAAGTTATTCTTGCTTTACTCAAGCTTTCACGTGCCCACCGAGTCCATCTCTTTAAGCAAAGTCTCCATGCCCTTAAGGAAGACCTTAATAGGGCGGAGTTTAATCCAAATCCTTTAAGCTTTTGCAAGAAAAAGTCTTCCCGCCACATGATTCGGATGCGCACTAGAAGGCTTTCATTTAATTTTCTTTCTTTATTACTTTTATTTACCGCTTTACATCATATTTTGATTGCTTTAATTTTTCCTTTTGTATGTTGTTTGCTTGTTTTTCTTAACGTAATTTATACTCACTTCTTCAATTAGTAGAGATCGTCTTATGATGGGCGAAATGAGGAGCTCTCTCTTTATTTCGTACCTTCGCTCCTAAACACCTGGATCATTGGTTTAGACCAATGGAGTCCTTTTCTAAAACATTTTCTAATATTTTGAGTTTTTGCCCTTTCAGTTATCCCTTCGGTAAACTTAAAAGAATAGGAAAATATTTTATTTTGTTAGTTTTTCTTTCAAAATTGACTAATGACTCCTTTTAATTTTTTTAATTCTCAAATTACATCTCGATTTTTTTTTTTTACAGAATTTGTTAGAAATGAAGAAGTTGGTTGACAACTTAAGCCATTTGACCGAGACTATCTCGGCAGTCTAGGCCAGATGGTTAGCGCTAGATAGTAGCTTTGATGGGCCAACCTTGGACCCCATGATACTATTTGGACTTAGCTCGTGGCGCGATCGGTCTTAGCTACCTAGTCTATTAGAGCTTTATAACAAGTAACTTCTCATTTTTGCTTTTTGTCTAAAAAACATCCCGAGACTTTTGAAACCTATTTCGAAAATAAAATGATTTCTTAAAATTGCCAATCAACCCCTTAAAAATTATTTTGAAACCTATAGTCTAAGCCATGGTCCCTAAAGTGGTCACTGCACTAGATACTTATTAATAGGGTGAGATTCGAAAGTTAAATTGTTGAGTTTTTATCATGTTTGTATTAGGAATCTTTACATTTTTCAAACAACTTTGAACATAAATGTTGTGACCTTATAGGATTCAACCCTTAAGTACCGTTTTCGTGGAGGTCGGATCATTATCTTGATGGGTTTCACTCGACTTAACACTACGGTGTGATTACTTTCCCATTCACGGCAGACGCTCTTGATTCCTGATTGAGAGGCACTCGAGCATTCAAGTCATAAATATGCATCCCACAGGGAATGAAATTATGAGACTATGAGCTACCTTGTTTATCTACCCTAGAATTTCCTTATGAATATAGAACCTTTGTGGTTTAGGTTGGAATTTCATTTACATGCTTGAATGTGTGTTGTTGTTTTTTTATTTAATCCTTTTTATTGAGCCTTTAACAGTTTAGCCAGGTTCAACCAACTTAATAATTCTTGTATTGGAGCAAAATTAAAAAAATAATAAAACTTTGAGTTACTCCTTTATGTGCATTTTAGCCAATTTTAATTTTCCTTCCTTCCCTTAGGTCGGTCCATATTTGCATTTTCTGAGTGAAAAATTTTCTTTTAGAGGTCGCTCCATTCCTTTCCTCATATCTCGGTAAAAAAAATAAGGTTAAAAATTCAGGTAAGCCCTAGGCTGGCATCGGCCCTCCAAATCCTTCTCAAGTTGGGTCCTACCGCTAGGACGCATTCCTGTTTCAGTCTTTTCAAGTCCATCTTAGTTTCTACATATTTTTTTACATTAGCATAAAATAAAATTATCTTAATTAAGGTGAGTCCATTTCATTTTACATTAGCAAAAAAAAATCATCTCATTTTAGGCGAGTCCATTTTATTTTAGCCGTAAAAGGGTAATCTCATTTAAGATGAGTCAATTTATTTTTATTTTTTTTTGCATTAGCCAAAACAAATTATCCCATTTTAGGTGAGTCTGTTTTATTTTTGTATTAGCCAACAAAAAAGAGCTATCTGTTTTTAGTTCGGTCCTTTTTGCATGCTTATCCAAAAACTAAAAACACATTCATCTTTTTGCATTTTCCTAGTCCACAATTTTTATGTGCATCCAAAAAGTAAGCATGTCACCATTTCTTTTCTTAGAACCAGTTGCTTTCTCGGGTCTAACACTTAAGTCTCATCTTTCCAAAATTATTTTCTCGAGCCGATCCAAAGCACCTGTTCTTATGGCCACTTGATAGAGAAGCCTTTTGGAACCAAGTATTGTCGCAATTTGGGTACTAAGAGGTTAGAGCAATTGGGTAAAGAATCGACATCAACTCCGGTATATTCAACTCTAGTGCATTCAATTTCAATGCACTCAACACCAGTATGCTCCACACCAATTAGATCGACACCGATACGTCGCCTACAAACAGCATCGAAACATAACTCTTCTCCAATGGTTGATGAACCACAACCATCTTCTATTGTCTCCTTGATCAATGAGCCTACTCGTAAAAATGGAAGCCAACATTGAGGCCCGGGATAAAAAGATCGAGTTCATTTCGAAAACTCAAAACATTAAAGAATAATGGCAAGTTTGAGGGAGATGAAAGAACAAAAGAGGATAAAAAAAGAAAATGAGGAAGAAAATGGCAAACCTTAGTTTGATCCACAATTAGATCATATAGAAAAAATGTTACAGGAGTCCTCTACTTTTAAGAGCCACTACTATGACCTCATGGGATACACTTCAATCCCGAAAGGAAAATTGCCTCCTAAGTTCATCATGCCCGACATTAAATTTCATGGTTTAGAAATCCCCATCACCATGGAAGAAACTTCATTAGAGCAAGACACTGAAAAATATACCAGTAAGACACATACCCTGTCATCTTTTCATGGACGTTTGATAAGGACGTCATGAAATAGTATAATGCTATTGATTTAAGCCAGGTCTCACACTCGGACGGATGTCCGGAAAGAGTTCTTACATCAATACTAATACAATGTTAATATAACTGTCACTCTTCGAGACTTAGAATTGATTAAATAGGAAATGAAGAAATGTTTCACCAATTTCCTCACTCACTAAAGGGAAAATGCTGCCAACATGGTAACATACCTTCTAAGAAAGATAAAATAAGGAACATCACCAAGAATCTCCGACCCGTCTACAACCAACATCCGAAGTTATTTCTTGCCTTTCATAAACTTCACCGGCCTTAGAGATCTTGGTATGTTAATTAAGGAAGAGTTATCCACCATGACCACAAAAGCCATGCAATGTATATAGATAGGTATCAAAACAAAGGCAAGAGGAACTCTAATATTGGTACTACTAGTAGGGGTGCGAGATGTTAATACCTTGAACAGTATCCGACTACACTCCAATGGACACCTCCTATGTCCAAGCACTCGGATTGCTTTCTCCAAAGGCAAGATTGAACTCCCACCTATCAAGACAAAATTAGAAACTATAAAAACAATTCAAAAATTGGGATGTTAGAAAATTCTGCGAATACCATCGTGTAAGGGGACACAATACCGAACAATGTTGGGCATTCAAAAATAAGCTAAAAAGTATGTTCCGCAACGAATAACTACCTTTACCTAAAACTACCCAAAAACCAAATAACTTCGGGAACCTATTCGGAGGAACTCTATCTATTTTCTCCGAGTCCATATTAGGCCTATGGGACCATTTTGTCTTCATTCAAGATATCGGAAATTGAAACTCCAAACTAGCTTTCTTCCAGTTGACCCTGAAACGTGTGGGTCATGGGCTAGTGACAAAGAACATGTATAATAATAGCTGCAGGCCACTACGCCAAACCGATAGTAATTATGACTTCGTGGCACTCAACCCACAAAAGATAGCGACTTTTGTGAAGACCCAAGGCATGTGATGTACGACTTATAACAAGGTCTAGATGGCATAATGCTTTTATGGATCCACAATAGACTCATGAAGTACCAAAAGAGAAAGAAGTTGTAAAAGAAGAGGATCCTGTTCTCAAACAACTCCAAAAGATCAAAGTTAATATGTTAATTTGGTAGTTAATAGTTGCATCCTATAAACACGGACAAGCCTTAATTGACGAACTTAGCAAAATCGAGGTGTAACCCAAGACCTCTCTTGAATAAGTAGTAAGCATGGTCAATACGGGAGAAGGAATCATCACCTTTGGTAAAAAGGACATACCCAAAGTAGATGTTGCACACAACAATGCCTTATATTTAACAAGTAACTTTCATTAACAAGTTTGTACCTTTGACTCTCGTGGACAACGGGTTAGTCTGTTAATGTATTCCCTTAGAGTACTACTAAAAGGTTAGGCATAAGAGAGCATAAAATCTCCAAACAGATAGTACATCTTAGAGAAAATGGTAACTATAAGAGGATGGTCCTAGGAATAGTAACTATTCGATAAATGTAGGGTCGGTGACTAAGAATGTAAACTTTCAAGTTTTGGACATTCCCGCTTCCTTTAACCTTCTTATAAAATACCCTTGGATCCATAATCATCAAACATTGCCCTTTACACTGCATTAGAAAGTTCAAAATGCTTATCAAGGAACAAGTGTCACCATAGATGGAGATGACATCTATGCCACAATCACTAATAAGGAGTTCGTTTTGAGATTGAGCATGAAAACCAGCTGACGAGGAACTATACGCCTTCGAAACTGTTGTTGCCTTAGAAAAGGAGATAGCACCGTTTGACCTTGATCCTTATTCTAATCATTATTAGAAAATCTCCACATAGCGATGGAAACAACGACGGAAAAATGTTAGTTAGCGATCGAAGGTTTGCTCGTGGAGAGTTTAAGTCACCGTAGAGGGGGTGAATAGGGTGATAAAGAAAAATAAACGATTCTTGCAACGGATTAGCTAAGCAGCGATTCCGAGTCTAGATTAGACTCGGAAAAGTGATAACACGATTTATGTGGAAACCCTCAGGGCGTAAAACCACTGGACGAGTGCCAACCCAAGCACCAAGTCAAATCCACTATTTTGAATCAACAAATACAAGGACTAACTCTACTAGAATTGCCCCCTTAAACAATTCCTTACAATGTTTTCCAAGACTCGAAGTTACCTTATCTAATCTAGTACTTCCTAACCGAGATAACCTTTACAATCGGGAAAACCGACTCGAGTTAACCCTTACAGCTCAGTCAAGGGACCTTACTCAGAAAGTAAGAAAAGAATGTGACTAATTACAAGACTTTCTTTACAACTCGGAAAATATGAAATACGGACTTGGAGTTGTAAATAGAAGATTGAGTAAGTAATGCACTAAGAAAGTTAGGCAATATGTTCAACAATGGTTCCAACAATTTTTAAGTCTTGTAAAGTGGCTTCTATTTATACCCAACCAAGCAGATTGACCGTTGAGTCTTGGTTCCGGATAAAAGTCTTCACTAGCCGTTGTAACGACTCTTCCGAGTCACTCATAAACGATCCGTTGGGATGTGAACATTGTGCAACGGCTCTTGACTCTAAAAGATGGTCCAGTCACTTGGTGGTGATTGAAAGTTATGGTGGAAACAACTATTAAGCCTAGAGTTGGAGTTTTCTAGTTTGGGAAACAGACGACCTTGAGACGGTGTCCGACCCATGTCCGAAGTAGGTAAAATCGTCTCATCGGTGTTTGACGACTAGAAGCTCGGTTGCTTTTGTATTTCAAAAATAAGTTAGCCTCATTTGAATAACCTACAAAAAGCAAACCACATTAGTTCTCAAAGTGTAAAATACTTTGGTCGAAACTTAGGCACGAGATAATAATTAAAATAATTAACCGCTTAATTATTTTTGGCCTAGAAGAATGAAATTTTCCGAGTCTAATATTTAATATACTCAAATTCCATATGAGTCAATCCTAAGGATGATCAAGTTAAAAAGATAGAACATCGAGTTCAAATACTTGTCCGGTCAAATAACCCTCAAAGAAATAAATTGACTTAGAATAAGGAATTAACACTCGTAATTCTTTTGCATTGAAATATGCAGTAAGTGCTCGGAGTAAGAGTGTTGCATAAATTATTTGAGCAAGTGATAGTTCCGAATGATGTCCGAGTGAGTAAGAAACATCAATGTAGAAGATATGCAATAAGGTACTTTCGAGTCAATCGGAACATAATGAAAACTTACACACGAGTTTCTATAGTACTCAAAATGACTTGAAATCAAAACTTAAGAGAGATAGGATTTATACCGAGTCTTCATGTAATACTCAAAGTGACTTAGAGTTAGAAAATGAGTCTCGAGTCTTCAATCTCCCCTTTTTTATGAAAGGCATTCCACACTTAGATAGAAACTTATTAGTGCAAAACATGAGTTTTCATTTTCACTATGCGAGAACATATGAGAACGAGGAGTGACGGATGAGAGATATTCCATACTTAGAAAAAGATTGCAGATCATATCATCACTCATAACAGTTATGCGAAAAATAAATTAGAGCAAAGAAATGAACAGATTATATTAGAGCGAGAAAAGTAAGAGGAAATATCTAACTTAGAAACATGCAACTCGAAATAACTCTGTTCAAAGAAAAAAATATTCATTCATTCGATGCTCAAAGAAAGAGAGGGTGAGCTCCCCTAAACACAATATCAAGATTTCTATGTTTCTCCCCTTAGCATTTCATCAAAAATGAGGGAAGAACATTTCAAGTGAGTACAATTAATGTCGGAGAAGAAAAAATAAAGAAAATAGACTAAGAGGGGGTTTGACTATCGAGAGAAGGAGGGACGGACAGGTGCGTTGGCGCCGATAAGCTTGGGAGGAGGTGGATGATCGCGGCAGCGTAGCACGAGGATGTTCGAAAGTTGCTCCGTCCCGGTCGTCCGAGCCGAGGGCATATCTTCCTCGAGCTCATCGTCCCGGAAAACAGCGGAGGGAGGTGCTTTTAACTTAGCGAGTTGTGGACTCGACCAATGTCCCCAGCTTCTTTTGACCCACTCAAATCAAGATTTAAGGAGATTAGTTTTGATTCGAGAGCTGCCGCACCTTAGCTCTTAGGTTGAGCGGCCTCCTCTTTCTCTTTCTTCTCTTTCTCCTCTTTCTCCTTCTCCTCTTCCTCCTCCTCCTCGGCTTGAGCTGCTCCTATTGTAGCTTCTTCTTCTACTTTTACTTCAATTGAGGTAAACTTGGTTGGGCTGGAGGACTCCTCGAAGTATCCGAAGTTTCGGGTCCTAGGCAGCCTTGGATCTGCGTTCTTGAAGAAGTTGGAGCCGCTTGCGCCGCTCAACGATGATGCCCTTGAGCTCGGATCAACGGATCCCGGTTCTCTCGAATCCGAGACTGGCCAATCTTCCGGTTGATAACTAGGCCTTAAAGGACATTTTTGAGAGAGTGGATGGTGTCTCGAAGTTCTTTGGACACGTAAGCGATTTTGTCTACCAACATGATAAACATAGCAGCAGAGGTCGTAGAAGGTGGTGGAGAAATGGAGGGACCAGCAGATGGAGGAGGAAGTGGTAGAATAGTTTTAATCTAAGTGGGAGGGGGTGAAGGAGGTTTCAACTCGGACCCATGGACCTAGACACTAGGCTTGACTTCCCGGTACCCATAACACGTAAGCTCCTTTCTACCAACCACAATGGCAGACCTCATAAACTGCATTTTGATATGAGGGAGGGGAACTTTAAACTATTTGAAAATAACAATCAAAAGGGCTCCAAAGGGAAATAGAGCGAGATCTTTTAGACTTAGCCGGCACGGAGGCCATCCGCTCAATAATAAAGGGGAAGAGGTCTACGTCATAACCCTCTAAAATATCAAATAAAGCTTTAAGAATCTTGGAATTAAGATTCTCTTTGCTAGAATGATGAGAGAAGAATGTTCTCATCCGAAGACTCCGACTTTGCATGTATAACATTCCGAGTACTATCAAGGAATCGGTACAAACTTCATCTCTTGTAAGTTTTGATTTCAAGTCATTCTAAGTGTTACGTAAACTTTTTTAGTGTTATAGAAACTGCTGCATAAGTTTTCATCTGTTTCGATCGACTCGGAAAGCATACTCTTGCTCATCTTTTCACATTTGTAGTTCCGAGTCACTCGGACTTATCGCATGTTCAAACACTCGCTCTAACACGTTTAAACTTAGGTCCGACTTCATATTCTAAGTTCGGGTGAATTACAGCGTTAATTCATCTCTCCTAGTCGACTTGTTTTATGTGATCTATATTTGTTTAGTTCAAGTATTCTTATTCTAATATTCTCTGTCTAACTTAATCCTTCTCCGGAGTGACGAGATAGAATTTGAGTATAATGAATATTAGACTCAAAAAATTCCATTCCTTTCGACTCGGATAATTACGCACTTAATTATCTTAATTAAATTATTATCCGTGTCTAATCTTGGACCAAAGTATTTTATACTTTGAGAACCAAAATTGATTTACTTTTGTAGGTTATCTAAACGATGTTATCCTACTTTTGAACTACAAAAGTAACCGGCTTCAAGATGTCAAATCGCCAGCAGACAAGGCTTTTCTCGCTTCGACCAAGGCTCAAACGTCGTGTGAGGGTTATCTATTTCCAAAACCGGAAATCTTCAACGCTAAGCTCAATTGTGGTTTTCACCTTACTTTTCGGACACCACCAGTGGATTGGGACATCCTAAGGAGTCAAGAGCCATTGAACAACGTTCACAACTCAATGGATCTTGTCCGAGCAACTTAGAAGAACCGTTATGATGGTCACGGAGGACTTCTAATCGAAGCTAGTCACAATGGCTAATCTACTTGGTCATCTATAAATAGAAGCCAACTCTCAAGACTTGAAGATTTTGGAACCATTGTCAATACACATACTTAAGAGAAAGTCTTTGTATTCATATTCAATCTTCTACTTACAACTCCAATTCTGTACTTAACATCTTTCCGAGTTGCAAGGTCTTGTAATCAGTCACAACTTTCATTCTTAATTTTTGAGTGAGGTCCCTTGATTCAGCTGTAAGGGTTAACTCAGCTTAGTTGTCCCTAGTTGTAAAGGTCACCTCGGTTAGGAAGTAATAAATCGGATAAGGGAATTTTTGAGTCTAGGAAAACCTTGTAAGGAATTATCTAAGGGAGCAATTCGGTTGAGTCTGTCTACTCGTATTTTGTAGATTCAAAATAGTGGATTTGACTTGGTGCTTGGACTAGCACTGGCCGTGGTTTTCGCCCCATGAGGGTTTCCACGTAAATTCCGAGTTCAATCTAGACTCGGAAAGTTTTAAAGTTTGTTTTAAACTTTAATCTTCAATTTATTGTTCAAATTTCCTCATCACCCTATTCACCCCGCTCTAGGGTGACTAATTCTCTACAAGAGCAAACCTTCAATTGGTATCGGATCCTAGCCTTTCGAAAGGATCTAATCGTCCAAAGGGCTAAAGATCAAATGGCTCAAAACAATGGAGAGTTCGATGAAGGAAGATCTTCCAGCAGACCACCAAAGTTTAAAGGATCAAATTTCGTACACTTGGAAGAAGCTCATGGAATGTTTCCTACTAGATCACGATGAAGATGTATAGAACATCATACGAGAAGGAAACTACATTCCAATGAAGACAGAAGAAACAAGACTCGTGCCCAAAGCAAAGGCTGAGTACACCACCAAAGAGGCGAGAAAAGTTCACAAAGAACTTTAAGGCCATGAACATTTTAATGTGCGCCATCAGCTCGAAGAATACAACGAGTATCAGCTTGTGATACAGCCAAAGAAGTGTGGGACACTCTTGTCAACACATATCAAAGCACAAGCCAATTCGGACAAGTGAAAATAAGCTAATATATTCACAAGTATGAGCTCGTTCAAGATGGAGCCGAAGAAAACATCACTCGGATGTTCATTCGCTTCACTGAGATTACTAACAATCTCAAATCTTTGGGTAGAAAGATTTCCCATGAGGAAATGTGCGAAAAGATACTCGAAGTCTACCCAAGAGAAGATAGGGTCCAAAGGTGACAGCCATCGAGGAAGCTCAAAACCTCTTTCTATTAAAGTCAAACGAACTCATTGGGAAGCTACTCACCCATAAGATCCATCTAGAAGAGGAGGATGCCGAGGTCAGCACTAAGAAGAATATTGTACTAAAGGCCTTAGAAAGTAGAGAAGAAAATATGAGTTCATTATACTCGGAAGAAGATCCCATGGCACTTATCGCTAGAGGTTTCAAAAGAATGATGAAGCACAAGAGAAGAGTTTTACTAGAAAGACAAGAAGGATAGAAAAGGTAAACACTCTTCCCCTTTAAAATTATCTTTGACTAAGAACTCGATCTGTTTTGAATGTGGCAGTAAGGATCACATAGTAAAAGACTGTCCAAGAAGAAAAATGGATAGAAAGAAGAAGAAGGCTATGATGGCCACATGGAGTGATGAAGATTCATCAGAAGAAGATGAAGACTCGGATGACTCAAAGTGCTCGATGGCGATATCGGACTCGAAGCTGAATCTTAGTCGGACTCAAATCACTCGAGACAATGAGGAAACGAATCCGTAGGAGGTAATTGAATATTTCCTCAAGTTTTCTAAAGTTAATTTAGCTAAATACATCTATACTTTGGAAGAGAAGTCCAATTATGATTCTTCTCAATTTAAAGAACAACTTGAGTCTATCACTTTTGAGAGCATTTCTTTGAAAAATGAATTAGAAAAACTAAAACTTACTCTAAGAGAACTCAAGACTAGTGCTCGATCCAATGAGATTGAGTCCGATTCTCCCAAAAGAGAAAATAAGCATCTTAAGCAAAAGCTCAATGAGTGTCAAGAACTTGTTTTGAAATTTACTCAAGGTTAGAAAAACCTTGACATGCTCTTAGGGTCTCAATATGTCTCCTTTAGAAAAGAAGGACTCGATTTTAACAAGGAGGAGGAATCCAATTCCTAATCGGAGCTTTTCAAAAACAATTCCAGAATTGTGAAGTTCGGGAAGGCAGAGCATGGTCCCATTCATAAGAATGAAAAGAGGACTAAACCCGGACTAGCTTACAGGAGAAAACCTTCCCCACCGGTTTATAAAAGAAATGATTTTCAAAAGGAAGAGACATAGACTCAGTTCTCTAAAAGAAAGACTCGGAATCATACCAAACCCAAAGTTATTCAAATCTGAGTTCCCAAGAGTCTTCTTCCTTAGAAAAGGACCATATTAAATGGAGTTACTTGGGTTCGTTAGAGGAAGTGAGAAATGTTTGTTTGCTTCTAACTTGCAGGTGGTTCGAAAAGAATAAAGGGACATTGGTACTGGACAATGGATGCTTATACCATATGTCGGAGACTCAAGACTCTTTTATGAGTTAGAAGATTACAAAGGAGGCAAAGTCATATTTAGAGATGATAGCAAGGGCAAAATAATTGGGATAGGCAAGATTGGAAAAGAAGACAATATGGTCAGCCCTATCTACATTGTCAAGGGATTCAAGTATAATCTACTTAGCATCTCTCAACTCCGTGACAAAGGTCAAGAGGTAAGATTCACTCGGACCAACTACTATATTTCTAATGAAACTACCAAGGAGACTAAGCTCTCGGGTAACGGATCACGTAAAACCTACACTATTCCTCTTTCGACCCAAGGCAGAATCTATCTTGTTTAAAAGCATCTTTACATGATGATTCTTGCACATGGCATCGTAGACTAGGCCATGTTAGCATGCACACCATTAAGAAGCTTGCATCCCATGGTTTAGTAAGAGGATTGCCTAATTGTGCATTTAAGAAAGATAAAATTTGTGAAGCATGCACAAAGGGGAAACAGGTTAAATCATCTTTTAAATCTCTCAAAGCTGTTTCCACATCCAAGGTGCTTGAAATGTTGCATATGGACTTATGTGGTGAAATCCATGTGAAGAGCCTCGGAAGTAAATCATATGTACTTGTAATTGTTGATGACTACTCTCGATTTACATGGGTTTGTTTTCTTAAGCACAAAAATGAAGCATTCAAAGAGTTTAGCAAGCTCTGTAGGAAAATTCAAGTTGAGTCTCAAACTCGGATCAAAAGAATTCGAACTCGACCATGGAAGTCCAACTACTCGAATTTATAGACTTATGTGATAAGAATGGTATCTCCCACAACTTCTCAGTACCAAGAACTCCTTACCAAAATGGAGTAGTGGAGAGAAAAAACCGAACTCTTGAAGAAATAGGAAGGACAATGATAATTGAACATATCTACCTTACTATTTCCGGGTTGAGGCAGATCAACATAGCAAACCGTACACTCGAATAGGTGCCTCATCGGACCCATCCTGAAGAAAACTCTATACAAGCTCTACAAAGGGAAGAAACCCAACATTTCATACTTTAAACCCATTAGATGTAAGTGTTATGTTCATAATAATGGTAAGGATCACTAGACCAAGTTTGATGCTTGGTTAGATAAAGGTATTTTTCTTGGTTATTCATCTCATAGTAAAGCATATTGTATTTTTAATAAAAGAACTAACAAAATGGAAGAAAGTATCCATGTTATTTTTGATGAGATTGAACAGGGAAAACCAAGTGAGTCAACATTCTTAGATCTAAAGCTCAGCCGAGATGATAATCTTAGTGAAGATGAGATCAAAAAGAGTCAAGGAAAGGTCACCGAGAATGAGGCAACTCGTAACAACTCGACTCAAAATGAGATAACTCAAGAGCTAACTCAAACTGTTGAAGGCCAATCAAATGAGTCAGCTCACTCGGAACAGACTTCGAAGATCAACCAATTCAACCTACGGATATGGTGAACCGGAGGACAGGTAGAACTTTCAAATATGCTTCGAGTCACCCACTCGAAAACATCTTGTCCGATATCAACGAGTGGGATAAGAACTCGTTCCTCTCTACAAAATCTATGTGCATTCACTACATTCATTTCATTAACTCGAACCCGAAATGCACTAGAGGCCGTAAATGAACCTAAATGGGTAGAGGCAATGAAAGAGGAACTCAATCAATTTGAAAGAAACCAAGTCTAGACTTTAGCCAAGCGACCATCCGACCACCCAGTCATAGGAACCAAATGGGTTTTCAAGAACAAACTGGATGAAGGTGGGTTGGTAGTCGAAATAAGGTTAGACTTGTGGCTCAAAGGTTACAATCAAGAAGAAGGGATTGATTGTGGGGAAACCTTTGCACTCTGTTGCCGAATTAAAGATATTAGAATCTTATTGGCATTTGCATCAAGCATGAATATCAAATTGTATCAAATAGATGTTAAATGTGCTTGTCTTAACGGTTTCATTGAAGGGGAAGTCTATGTTGAGCAACCACCTGGATTTGAAAACTCGGAATTTCCAAATCATGTTTTCAAGTTGCAAAAAGCTCTTTATGGTCTTAAACAAGCTCCCAGAGCTTGGTATGAAAGACTCGAGCAATTTCTTGGCTAAAAATGGTTTTAGAAGAGGTCGGATTAACAAGACTCTTTTTATAAAAACCAAGGAGAAGACTTTCTTATTGCTTAGATCTATGTTGATGACATAATTTTTGGAGCTACTAATGAAATTCTATGTCGAGATTTTTTTAGTTAATGAGATAGGAATTTCAAATGAGCATGATGGGAGAAATCAATTTCTTCCTTGGTCTACAAATCAAGCAAGACAAAGATGACATCTATGTCCATCAATCAAAGTATACCAAGGAGCTGCTGAAGGAGTACAAACTTCAAGATGCAAAACATGCAGCAAACCCTATGAGCAGACATCATAAAGTTGGACTCAAACGAAAAGGTAAAGCGAGTAGATCGAAACTTTATCAAGTTATGATTGGATCTCTGCTATATCTTACTTCCGAGTAGACCGGACATAATGTTTAGTGTATGTCTCGTGTGCAAGATTTCAAGCTAATCTAAAAGAATCACATCTCACCGTGGTGAAGAGAATCTTTAAATATCTTGCGGGGACTCGGAATCTAGGCCTATGGTACTCAAGAGACTCGAAGCCGACTCTCACCTGGATACTCGGATGCTGACTCTGCTGGATACAAAGTGGATAGAAAAAGCACTTCGAGAGCACTGCCGGTTTCGGGTCAATCCTTTATATATCGGCACTCAAAGAAGCAAAACTCAATAGCTCTATCAACTGCTGAAGCCGAGTACATTGCAGTTGGAGCATGTTGTGCTCAGATTTTATGGATCAAGCAACACTTGAGGGATCTTGGATTTTCATTCAAATCAATTCCAATCAAGTGTGACAATTAAAATGCAATCAACATCACAAAGAATCCAGTTCAAGCACTCAAAGACAAAGCATATTGAGGTCGGGTATCATTTTCTAAGAGACCATTCTGGGAAAGGTGATATTGAACTTGAATTCATTCCTACAAAACTTTAATTAGCTGATATCTTTACTAAGCCACTTAGTGAGGATCAGTTTTGCTTTATTAGAAATGAGCTTGGCATGATTAATGCATAGTTATGTGCTTTTACGAGTGGAATTACTTTGCATGTTTATGTGTTAAATGTCTTGTTTTTCTTTGCTTCAATAACAATTGGTTCAGTTGACCTAGTGATACTGAGCTATGAGTTATTACTTGTTTGCGATTTTTGAGTCACTCGAAACTTTATCGAGTCGGACTTAGATTTTGAGAAAAATGGACATCAAACTTCGAAATCATCTCTAGATCGGTGGAGAATTTCAAAATTTTCTTTTAAAATCTCTATTTTTCTCTCTATCTCTCGCACGCATCAATTAGAGAACTAGCCATTGGGAAACAAGCATTGGAATTCTAACCGTTGGAGAGCGAGAATAGTCAAACAGTGCGAGGCGACCGTTGGAGAGTTGGGTCGAACGAACACCGAAGGAAAATTCTCTCTCATAAATAGCATCCTTTTTCCTTCATTTCGCTACTTTACTCTCTATATACTCTATCTTTCGCTTACTACATCTCGAGCAAGTTCACTGTTTTCAAGAAACGAACCGATAGTCGATGTTATTGTTTATTCTTATTTAGTTGCGATATCTTGTTTGTGGGTTATGGGGTTTATGTACTTTGTTATTTAACCAATTAGATTGATGATAATCGAGAAAAAGTAGGATGCTACTTTGTTGTGATATTAGAAAACTGAAAATTTAATCAATTCGAGAAATGTAGTGAATGCTCATTGCGATCCAATTGCTTTGGAGTCATTTATGTGGGTCTTCTACAGTTCCGGACATAAAGCCTAGTGTTCTGCCGTGAAGTTTCAATAGCGATGTATTGATGGGGACATAAAGCCTTATATTTTGGATTGTATGATAAGAGTTATATTTTGGAGTGTATGCATAGGAACTCTTATCAAAAAGCCAAAATCAAACTATGTTACTTGACCAAGTTCTAACTATCTCCGCGCAGACACGATCCCTAATTTAAGGCTACTTTTGTCTTTTGGTGGATTTAGAGTATTAGGTCAAATTTTGTTCACAATTGCTACTTTATTGTACCAAGTTCATTTTATTTCTTATTAAGAGAAAAAGAAAATGCGTCCCTAATTCTTACACAAGTACTGATATGTGACACGAACACGACATGATATTATACGGTTACACGAATATGTGATTTATGTAAAAAGAGGATACCTTATGTGTGAAGAACATGTAGTAATTAGAAAATATACATTCCATTACCAACATGTTTATATTTTTCTCTATGATTTTAGCTTTGGAGAGAACATGATTGGATGAGAAAAAGAATTAGAGTTTTTAAACTAATTCCATTGTGTTCGTAAGGGTTAGGTTGTTTACATTTAAATCTCCCTAAACCCTACGAAAGCGGGATCCGCATCAAAAGTTATAATTTTATTGTGCCATCAATTTGTTCGGTATGTATTTGATAGTGTTTTAGAGTGTCTAGTACTTGCCGGACACAAATATACAAGGCCATGGAGAGTGTTCATGCTTGCTTCTCATGCATTTTTCTTGAGAAGTCTCATTCTTCGAATCTCATAAAGTTTTCATACTAGACCCAACGCAATGAAGGCTTGCACGGCTGTATGTGTTGTGCCACGACTCAGGCGTTTCTTTAATAAGAGCATGCTTCCACCAAAATTTGAACTCTTGTGCCCCTTTGGAGGATAACACTCGTAAGTTGTGCACAAACCGAAGCTAATTGGCACCTACCTCCCATATAAGAAACGTGGGGTTTTGTGTGTGTGCGTTGGGGGGGGAAGGGTTGTCCCCTTAGTCATAAACTTCTTGATGCCTCGAAACAAAGTTGAAACTCTTCTTGTTTCTTCATTTCCACAAATACCAACAAGTGATGAAAAATAGCGACGGCCAGTTCTCCGTCATTCACCATAACCAAAGTAGTTAACTTTGGATGTACCCAAAAACCCAATTAGTTCAGAAGAAACAAGCTATTTCATAAGTTACAATTACAGCACGCCAATCAAAAGGCCTAATTGGATAAATTACTCCTCTACACTCCAACTGTTTCTCTAGTGCAATCTCCCTGATTTTTCCATACTACAATATGTACAAAGCTCGAGTGAACACAACAAAGTTTGCCTACCAAAGTTTCATTTTGAGTGGATGAGTTGAAATAGTTTCAGATCGCTCCATCAAGTAAAGTTCTTTCTTCTCTCCCACTGCAAGAGTTCTTCCCGTGAAGGTGCAAGTGGGGGCTTCCCTGTCAAATCTCGCTCATCTGTTTCAGATAATAACCTGAATTTTAGAATCTTGTGCAGGGATGTCACAGGCTTGATTTGCTTGGATGGATCTTGATTATGATCAGTTACACTTGTGCCCCTGGAAAGATTAGCTTTTGAAGATCCAGAATCTTCATGAACAGAAGGTGGCTTTTCTGCCCAGATATCAGAACCAGATAAATATCGGTCGGAGCAACAAAATTACATTAAAAAAAAAGTAGATTAGGCTGTAAACACAGGGTGCTGGGTGCTGAGTGCTGGGTGCTGGGTGCCCAGGAGAAAAGGGGGTACAGAAACTAAACTTTCTCCCCGGGAGAGGTACCAAATTTTTTCAGGTGTATTTTGAAGGGGAGAAAAAAAACTCTGAAAGTTCATGGATGACTAAAGCAGTATACATTTCTAACCTATCAAGACCTGCCTAGACAGGAAACACAGGGTGTTTTGTTGTTCAATCAGTATTTATTTTAAATCGGAAGTGGAGTCATTCAACTCTTTTTATTTTTCTGGATGACTTTTTCAAAAACAGCCCTCATATAGGTCCCTTTAGGAGTGTAAGGCTGTACACATTTTAACTTAGCAAACCAACCCACCCCCAAAAAGAAAACTCTACCTTTTTGGTGAGAGTTGCAGGCAGTTAAAAGGTTCCTAATCCAGGGTCCTCCCAGAACAGCCTCTCTATAACTAGAAGGCTACTATATTCTCCCCCAACGTAAATGAACTCTGCTTAGGCAGAATGTGGATATAGGTTTGCATTTGGATCTTAAGGCCTGCCTTGGCAAGGCAACTGATGGTGGTTAGTTATCAGTCGACAAATTTTTAAACCTCAGTTATATACATTTACTCAAGCTTGCTAACAACTTCTGCTTTGTACTAAAGGCTAAAACTACATGAAAATCTAGACAGTCAGGCATGTAGGACAACGAACACAACAGTAGGACATGTGCTGTGCCTTATATCAGATGGTCACATAGACTAATTAAGACTCACCATTCTCCGAAAAGATTAAGCAAGTCCCAACTGTTTCTTTGTATTCTCCTATCTGCAAATGGTTGGAGGGTGTTACAAAGGGCATGATAGTAGAGCAGTCAGCATAAAAGCAAGAAAGCAATTCATTTCACATTGAAGCACCGCTAGGAAAAAAATCCTTAGCTGCTATGAGTCTTTAACATTTTACTTTTTTAAAAACAAAATAACCCCACCCTCCTCCCCCCCAACAAAAAAAAAAAAAAGATGAAGGCAAAGAGCTTCTCTCTTTAAACAAGAAGAGTCTGCTATATAGAGGGTGCCTTCATCTCAAAATTGTGGAAGGGTATAGATCGTTTCAAATGACAAAAATAATTCACATCCAAAAATATTCTCTTGGGATTGGCCCAAAGCCGAAAATAAGGTTGGTGATATGATTTCCAATTTCCACTATGAAAAATCATGCCCATGAATTCAAGCAAGAAACCTGACGCACGAGCATCAAATACAACATGCTTAATGAGAAGACATGACAGTAGAAATATTAATAATCAACACAAGAACTCACCAACTTCATCTTATCGCCTATGGTCAATACAGGGTTCAGTGTATCTAGACCCTGCATTTCAATTGTCTGTTATCATTTTGAGAAAACAACGAAAATAGTCTGAACTATAGAACGATCAGAGAAAGAACTTAATCTGAATGAAGATGATACTGCTTTTACTGTGAAACGAAGGACACAATCATAATGAGAAAATGGCCATCATCCAGCATGTCCCAAATCAGCAAACATACAGAAACTAAATCCTTTCCCTCGGGTTTTCTTTTAATTTTAATTTTAGGAGGGAAGGAGGTTGGTGTGGGGTTATTAAATCCATATCCTGCCCCAAAAATTAGAGTGAAATAATTACAAATTTTAATTATGGCACACATATTCTGAACAAATGATAAAACTCGAGACACCAATGAAAATGTTACACTATCCTATTCTCTCTTTTTGTCTGAACAACTGGAGACGGTGGGAAATGAAGACTTAATCAGGCTAGTTGTTGTTCTCAATAAAGGACACTAAATAAAAGGGGGGAGGAGGAAAAAATCATTTCAGTTTGTGGACGAAACAAGTGCGCAAGGTAAATGAGCATTTATCTCAGACATAGGCTAGGAAGTCTAGTTATCATTTCAAGGCCAAGGGTAAAGGAGCAATCATGGAGCTTCCACTTAGAAGACAGAAAACCCAACAAGTCAATTTAAAATGGACCAAACGTGTCATCTATTAGTTGCATGACAAATAAAAGCATATAGCCTAACCTAAATATTTGGCAAGAAGTGCAGAAATAAGATTGTTATGAAATAATTCCCACTTTCCATCTACAAATGACCTACATACTCTACCATGCTATTTGGAATTTACTGGTACTCCATTCATTTTGTTTCTAATATTGCTATCTTTGAAGCGTGTTTCAGGAGAGCAACAGCATTCAGAAGACAGGCAATTGTGTCTGGACAGTGGGCCACTAATTGTCTCCAAAGACCCAAAACTCACAGATAGAATATATGGCTCGTCTGGAGGAATGTCGACTTGACCACAAACCCCATCAAGATCCAGCAAGACAAATTCTTCCTCCTGATTTCTGTCAATGTTTTTGTTATCTGTCTCCATTACCTGCCACAATGGCAAGAGAACAAAAAGTGAATATGTTGAAGGACAACAGAAATATCGAATTCATCAATGGCTCACCAAGTGAGGCTTGATGCATAGAAACAAAAACTCTCTTTATTTCTTTGCCAATGTAACTGCATAAAACCACCTCAATTTGAACTAACCACATCTGAATGACATTTGGACAAACCATCTTAATTTTACCCATCTTTCATATGTCTTCTTGGTGTCTCTGCTAACTAGATGCTAGAATACCATACAGTTCAATCTGGACAACAAAGTTGCATATTTTTTTCTTTCCAACAAGAGCAACATTCATAAGAATATCCCATGTCACTATTTATACAGGAAAAAAGCGAGCAAAAGGAGGCACATCAAAAGAGAACATACATGGACATTGTTTATGCAAATTAAAATAACAAAAGGTCAGAAGGTTATTTCCGCAAATAATCCAAACAAACACAAGCAGCCCCAAGAAAGGAGGCCCTCATACTGCACCCAGATACATGAAGGTGGTTCTCCGGAAAAGAAAGACTTGGAAGGTCAATTCAGCATACAAATCCCTGCTGTAGGCAAAGACATTGCAAATGGACAGGATGGGAAGCCTTTTACAAGCAATGCGACAAAGATTGTAGAAGAGATACAATGTCCTGTCTTCAATATAAAGGCGATTCCAGGACTCTCTTAAAAGATCACTGGCCATAATTTCATAAGAACTGTCTTTTTTATTTTTCAATAAAAAACAGAATTCTAGCATTTGTTACCAATTTATAGGCAACAGAGTGTATAAAAAGTAGCCAATACAAGTGAAGAATCTCTGCGCTTACCTTATGAGTGCATCTAAAATGAATTTGCTTATTTTTTAGGCTTTAAATTTAATCTCAACACCAATCCTCAGCATTAGTTAACAGTTAAAAGCATCTTTTAGGTTTAAATGGTAAAACTGAGACACCAAGTTCTCTATGGTTCATGAAGATTTTTACCTTACCATCTTTAAAAGAACCGGAACTAGAGTTTGAATACTCACATCAAATTTAGTCCATTTTTAGATTATCCAAATTCAAAATAACCTTTTTCCCGGTGATGGTTGGGTACTTGCAGTCAATACTCCTATCATTAGGGAGGACCTGGCTCCAAATGGTCCAGGAAAAAACATCCAACCTGATTGTTGGATTTCGTCCGACTTGAATTATGAACTTTTAGCCTGCATTTGAACATAGAACTGTCGTATTCTTGCTCTTGAACCCTATTTAGGCAAGGATTTACCTTTATTAATGTGTCCCCATCCAAACTAAACCAGGCTTCATAGTGTGGTGGAGCCACAAATTGGACCTTGTGGGATCAGAATATATATAATTCCTAATGCTCATCTAACTTGTGGTGTAACCTTTTAACACCTTTCTTCCCTGCTTTTCTTATTACACTACATAATATTGCACTAATCCAGAATACACCAAATTTCATCTTCAAACTCCCAAATTCGATTTCAAAATCACTAACCCATCAAATTCAACTCCCATTTGGCCATGTCCCAAATAGTATTACGCAATCTATGTTATATATAAAGGGAAGAGGATTGAATTGTTGTATAAATTTTAATTTACCATATTTACCCCTTTTTTAGATTAAATTAAAGGATAAAATTGTCTCATACAGTTATTTCATATCAGTTTCCTCTCTTCCCCTCACATCTTCTACAAATAATTTACTGTCAGTTATTTTTTATTTTTTTTGGATTTGGTTACCAATTCACGTAAGTTATTTATTTGTTAATTCAGTGTTTTTTGGGTTTAAAATCTGTAAAGGAGCTCTAGAAATTCAAGCAATCAAGCATTCACAAGACACCACAGATCTAACTTCATCCAAACTCACAATTTACAAAAGTAAAATCTAGAATTCGGGTAAAAGGAGAGAGACAGGGGAGGGAGAATGAAATTTCCAGCAAGAGGCAGAGGCACAGAACAACAATTCGGGATTGTAGATGTTATGGCCAACCCACATTATTATATACATCTGAACCTTTCGTTTCGAAAGGTAAAACATAAAACATAAAACATAGATGTAATTATTGAACATACCAAAAACGATGGAGAGAGGCACCGTTTTCAGATCCAATTGAATATACCTAAAAACGATGGAGAGAGCGAGAGCCGGAGAGCGAGAGGGAGCCGGATATCAAGAGCAAGAACGAGCCGGAGCCGAAGATGGAGAGTGAGAGCCGGAGAGAAATAGGCCGGCGATGGCAGAGCGAGAGTCGGAAAGCGTGAGGTAGCCGGAGGGCCAGAGAGAGCCGGAGAGCAGGAGGTAGCCGGAGAGCAAGAGGGAGCCGGAGAGAGAGAGCCCAGGACGGCAGAGAGGGAGCCGAAAAGGGAGAGGGAGCCTGGAGCACAGACCGAGAGAGGCGCCGGGGAGGGAGGGTAAACGACGGAGGCGCGAATGAGGTAGGCCGGCACTGCGGCTAATGACAGAACAAGGAGAGTAGGAGAGCGAGTTAAATTCAGCGTTTTATTTTATAAAAATCTTCATTAGGATTACAATTTTATGAATTTTTTAATATTTTTAATAATTTTATGAATTTTTTAATATTTTTAATAATTAATATTTTTAGTTTATATTGTATATAAACTGTATTTTATAAAAAAATTATTATTATTTTAAGTAGTTAGTGTTATTCAAATACTCATTATAAATTTTTAAATAATTTATTTAATTAATAGTTTTTATTTTATATATAATTTGTAAGTTTTGTTTTATGAAAATCTTTATCATCATTTGAAGTAATCAAAAGTAAAGTATAATGAGAAGTTTGAATTGTATAATAAAGAGAGAGAGTTTAGTGAAAGAGAGATTATTAATTGAATGTTTTAAATTTTTTGGTTGAAATTTTTATTTTGTGAAGCGTGTGTTCATATTTAAATATGGAGAATGAACCCAATTTATAAAAGAGACAATCAGATTTAAATTTTTTTCAAGAATCCCTCGAAAGTTACTGTTATGATACCAAATAGTAGTAACTAATGGTGATTTAAATTAAATTAAATTTAAATAAATAAAGAAATTATTTTTTATTGTTTACTTTGTGCATTTATTATTTTTCTATATTTTATTAAATATGATTTGCTGACTAATGATTAATTTTCTCTCATATAATCTAAATTATTATAAAGAATTAGGTTTTTTTGTCTTCCTCTGTTGCTTCTAATTGAGTTATACTTTCAAAATTATAAAACTGAATCCTCACTAAATATTTCATAATATCGGTATTAAAATAAATAATATCATAAGATACATTAACTTCGTAATTTTGCAAGCTAATCTATAATCTACAGTATAATTAGTCTATTGATAGTAGTATTCTGTGTTAATGTTCCAATCATATTACATTGATAAATTTTAATATTCTTTAATAAAAATAAATAACATTTTTAAGATTGAAAGTTATGTATTTGTTTATATAATAAGTCATTGAATTAAAAGGGTTGAGTGTATCTTGATTATTTGCAGTACCCCATGATTGTCTTTCAATTCATTTTAATTACATATTCGTAATTTAGTTACGAATTTTTTCTATGTACTTGTTTTTAACTACAAGTAGGCAAAATTTGAGTATATCAATAACCCAACTCTTGAGTAAAAAGACTACCATAAAATTCATTTTAATTAAGAGTTTATATATATGTGTGTGTGTGTGTGTGTGTGTGTATGTTTCATAAGTTTTATTTTATGAAGATCTTTATCATTATTTTAAGTAATCTATGTTATTCAAATACTTATTTGAATTAAGCTAAATTATTAATATGGTTAACAACCTATGCAAATAACATAGGAAGAAGTGAGTAATATCTAATAGAGCATATAAATGTTTAGAAGAGTAAAGAGTATAATGTATCATACTCTAAGAAATCTAATTTAATTTAGTTTTTAATTTTTAGACAAAAAAATTAGTAAGAAATCAACTTACGGAATTCCCGTACATGCTTATAGAATTCTTAAATATGAATATCATTGATGTGGATAAAAGAAACTATCTTTATGCAGAGTTCCCTAAACACTATTGATGGATTGAAACCTCACATACTTAGAGAATGATAAATAGTAATTAAAGAGTTGTTGGCCGAATATATATGCAAATTTAGCCGATGGAGAAAGATTTTATATGCGATTGTTGCTCAATCATGTTAAAGGCGCATAATTATTTGCATACTCAAAACTGTTAATGGTATTACTTATCCAACATTCGGAAAAGTTGTAGAAAAATTAAGTCTCATGCATAATGACGGCGGTATTCGATGATGTTTAATGGACGCATCCATAACGAGAATATCATCATTATTTTGATGGTTATTTGTCACTATTTTGGTATACTATCAACCAACTAGAGTCCGTAACTATTTGGATAATTCTTTCCATTTATGGCTGAGGATTATCCTTCGACTTGCTCAAGCATATCATGATTTTGCACTAAATTATGTTCTACTTGAAATATATCGAATGCTAAAGCAGTTAAGTCATAAAATTACAAATTTTAACCTCCCACAACTAACTCCAAGTTGATAAAGAAGTTCAATTGTCTAGGGCTTTACATGCTGAATTATCCGTACCGATGCCACCTAAAGATATTCATTGTGCCCAAAATATCAATGATAACCAACGATATGCATTTAACACAATTATGGAGGCTATTAGCATAAACAACGGTGTCATATTTTTTGTAGATGCCCTGGTGGGACATGACTAATATTCTTATATCATGTCATTCTTATTAATATGAAACTTGAAGGTCAATTCGGACTCGCTACAAGTAAACTCTTAAATTGTCTGTAACACTTTTATATAAAGCTAAAATAACACATAAAACATTAGGATGCATTGTCAATGTATTGTCTTACTAGACAATATGTTGAAGTTCATTTGATAAAACATGTTGTAGTTATTATATAAGATGAAACCACTGTGACTCATCAACGTGCATTGAAATTATTGATTGTAGTTTTAGAGATATTACGGGAGTAAGCTTCGCAAAATGATGGTCTTTAATAAAGATTTTCGACAAGTCTTACAGAGTTATACCAAATGGTACTAAAGTTGAGACAATCAATGCATGTTTCATCAAGTGAACATTGTAGACAAACGTTCGAGTACTTCATTTGACACAAAACATGAAATCTCTACTTAATAAGGATTTTACAACTTTCTTGCTCGGAATGCGAGATGGACGTGAATGTATCGTCATTGAAGATACGATCAAGTTGCCACCATCAATACACATATTACTTAATCATGGTAATCCTGTTGATGATTTAATTGATGCGATTTTCCCCGATTTGAGTAACCATGTAGATGATACAACATATATGATTGACGAGTTGTAGTTATCCATACAAATGAAGAAGTTCGCACTTTGAACGATAAAAACATTGACAAATTTGTCGAAATTGAAAAGATTTAGTACTCTTTGACTATGTCCCTAATTATGTCAAATATTTATATCAAGACAAATCCTTGAATGTATTAGCCTTTGGAGGACTATCACCACATGCTCATATGTTAAAAGTTGGTTGTCTAATCATGCTCTTATACAATATTGACACAATCAATGAGTTATGCAACGAAACTATGCTAATATGTTGTCAATTAAGGGAGCATTTAATCGAGACTCGAAATGGATATTCGAACTCAGGATCTTAGAAAAATAATACGTAACATATAATATATAATTCATAATATCTTATATATTAAATACAATATATAATACATAATATATTTTATATTAATAATATCATGTATTTTTATTATCCAAATTATATAATGTTAGTATTATTTTGAAATCCAAATCCTTTTAATTCGTTGCACGTATACGTGCAAATCCAAGCTAGTAAAACATAATTCGAATCCATTTCCCAAGTTCTATATCTACATTCCAGTACCCAAGTTCAACTTGTAAATTCCATGAAAAAAATTCAAATCCCAACCTCCAAATTCTATATCCATATAATACTCACAAATTCCACATTCAAGTAAATGCACTAGACCTATGCAATTAAACACCAACAGACACAATTTATCTCAAAATACACAATTACACATAATTATTTAACACGAATTTGACTAAAATCACTAAATTAAACACAATAATTTGCAAATTGCAAGAACACGATTACAAACTAAAATTAAGGATTTACCTGAACAAATTTGGCCTTTGACTATGGGGCGAGAGAATTGAGAGAGGAGACTAAGAGGCGGTCGGCGCGGAGTTCGGGCGGGCGGAGCAACGACCCGCAGACGAAAACATGAGAGAAGCAAGACCGGGAGTGTTGTGCGATTTGAGAGGCAGAGTGAAAAAGGTGAAAGAGTGAGTGGAGGCGGCTGGTGGAGGCGGAGGCAACAGCGCAGCTATTAGCGAGAGAGAGTCGTCGCGGTTCTTGAGAGGCCGACCGAGACTGTGAGTAAGAGTAGGTGACCCAAATTTTGAGTCCTTAGTCCTTATGGGGATACATTGATAATACACTTGTCAGTAGAGGCTAATATGAACCACTATTTTCTCTGGAAAAAAAAAAAAAAATCCTTGCGACACTCATCGTCTCATAAATTCAACAACACTAGGACTTTCTCTTACTACTAAAGGCTCATCCCTCTTTTTCCTCTCTAAATTTTATGCGTTATTTTATCCCACAGTATATCAATATGATAATGTTGGAGGCGGGGTATAAACTATCGCGTTAACGTAGAAAAAATATATTACGTGTTATTTAAATCTTTTTATCATGTACTCCGAGAGTTTGCACTCTCGGGACACAATTAGCAATATAGAGGTGTGTGGTTATTAATGGTAGTTTACTTTTAAAAAGGAAAATTGGAGAGTTTGTGGCGAGTTATTATCGATTAAAAAATAGTTTTTTTTGGTCAATGAAAACACTCGGAGTACTATTTACTTATTTGCCTTTTCCTGTTACGCGAGTATATTGATTAGGGAACGATCAAGGTTATGTGAGGAAATTGAATTTTTTTCGAATTTGAACATTGAGGAAAATATAGAGGAAGTAAGTTAACATTTTATTTTGATGCAAAGAAATGACATTGTTTCAAATGCATTTGATGAAATGATGTGGCTATTTTGGGTTTTGGATGAATTCAGATTGGGTGTTTCTCTTTTTTGCCTTTGATGGGGATGTAGCTCGGGGCCGTCTTCCGGGTTGTTTGTTTGGGGATAATTTCTTGTTGGGCTGAAACAATTTCTAGGCACAATTTATTGAGACATTTAAAATCAAGAATTATGATATTGTTTAATGATGTGAAAGGTTTCCTTCAATAAGCTCGAGTTGATCGTTGCTCAATAGCATAGTCCGTTATTTCGAGCTTCCTTCATTACCATACTTTGGTTTTACTTGCTTGTATTTGATTATCAAAAAAAGAATTAGCATGTTAATTATCATAAGTCCAACAATACCATTTTTATATTGAGTTTACGGAATATTAGTACTATGAAAGCTGTAGTAGAAGAAATTTCATCTGAAAAGAGTTGCACGCAGATCTAATATGTGAGTTTCATGTTGCTTCGATTTTTGTTATGGATTAATTTATTTTGTTTTTTCACTCATTAATTATGTATCTTTTATTATTTATTTAGCTTTGTTCAACAATGAATCCCTGGAGGTTGACATAGGTGACCGAGACAAAGAAGTGTGTTGTAAGATTATTTTTATGCATTTTAAAAGGGTGACTATATTTTTTTGTTTGTTTTGATATATTCAAGCCTACTTTAGAGCATCCTAGACACAACAAGTTGCTAATGAACAATGTTAGAACTAACGATGAACAATTACTAGGATTGAGAAAGAACACATAAGAAAAACCTTACTTAGAATAAGGACAAAATTCTAAACTAGAAGAAACATAATGCTCATAGAAGTAACAAAATGAACACTTATTAAAAACAGAATGCTCAACTAGAAGAAACAAAATACTCACCGAACAAGCCTAATCGATCAAATGGTAATTATCATGATAGACAATGAGTAGTTCAATTTGGGAACTTAAATTCATGAAATTAAGCTTGGTTAACAAGAGAGCCAATTATACTTATGTGTTTTACTAATTCGTTACCAGATTTCTTAGGTTTTTCATCTTTGAAATAAAAGTTTAAATTTTAGGTTTTGTCTTTATATTTTTTATTGTTTAGATATTAATTTACATGGTTCTTAATTTTTCAATACATGGTATTTTTTTATTGCAGTTGTTTCTCTTTCAATAGTTTTATTTTTCACATTTAGGAGATAACTGTTATTCTTCAAAGATTGCTTGGTCAGTTGTTAAGGGAAATTAATTTTTAGTACCTTGACGTATGTGACATTCATTTTTAGGGTCTCACCTTTTTGACCTAATTTTAAAGTACCCTCACCATTTAAACTTGTATAAAGTAGGGCTCACCGTCCGATAAGTGAATACTTGACAAGTGATTAGACGATTATACCCTTTCGAAATGTTTAGCAACTTAAATTTTTATTTTACTTGAAACTCTTTGTCTCCCTCGGTCTCTCTCTCCCTCCCTCTCTCTCAACCAAGCGCTCCAAGAGAAGAAGAAGAAGAAGATGATGAAGATGATGAGGATGAGAACGACGATGAGGATGAGGCAGCCAAATCGGAACAAAAGGAGTAGAGATAAAATGAGGAAGATAAAGGTGCTTGAAGAAGAAGAAGAATATATTACTACACCTAAATCCACAAATTTGCATTGGATGGCAATTTGCAACTTCACAGACATCATCGATCGGTTAAAAATGATTCAATCAATCGGTTTGATTATCTAAGGAGGGAGTACAAGCAAGGTGCTTCCCTCTCGAACCTCAACAGACCTAGTAAAGGGAGAATCGGCATTCTTGCCTTCTCTTCCTCTATCTCCTCCAATGGCCTCGGCACCATATGTGATGGTCTTTTTCTCTCTCCATTCACCGCCTCGGTCTCCAACTTCTCATATTTTGATGCTTCCTTCTTTGCTTTGTGAATCGATGCAACTCCATGGAGGCACACCACCAGCAATTTCACTCCTTTTACTTCGATTATCGGTCTTTCCACCTCTTCCTTTGGAGCGTCTTCGTGAAGAAATAGGCAATGGAAGAGAAAACCAGAGTCTAATTTTCGAACTTCAATAATGGAGGAGTCTCCACCTCTTCCTTTGGAGCGAATTCCGGAGCTTGGTTGAGAGAGAGGGAGAGAGAGAGAGGAAGAAGATGAAGGAAGAGAGCTTCAAACTTCAATAATGGTGGAAATGAAGGGGAGAGGAGAGCTTTAGCTTTTTATTTTAATTGCAATTCATTTAAGGGTATTAATGGTAATTCAAGCTGTCATTTGTTACCTAAATTGTTCGCTCATCGGAATTTTAAATCTTAATCCCTCTAATGTCAACGCTTCCAAAGGTGAGGGTACTTTAAAATTAGGTAAAAATGTGAGGCCCTAAAAATGAATGTCACATACGTCAAGGTACTAAAAATTAATTTCCCATGTTGTTCATGGTTGTTGATTTTATGAACTGTCATGAGTAAGGTTGTTTTATGCATTATTTTGGTTGTTTATAATTTATAATTAACTGTTATCATTTTTGGTTTCTTGTTTAGGTACTCAATATTTGAATAAGGAGAGTATTGTTAATGAATTGGATGAAATAAAAAGAACAGTGCCGAGTTAGTTTGATTTCTCAAATTGATTTTTGTTTGCTTTTCTATTTGTAATTATAATATATTATAAATGTATGGGTGATAAAGTTTATTTGTGTTTTTGATGTTGTTCATTTTTGTGTGTAGTATTTATTATGTAAAAATTGGGTGTAACAATCAACAAATTATTGAAGTTGAAGCTTTGGAAGTAAATCTTGTGGGATTCACTCATCGAATCGGAGCGTGAAGCATTTCATATCTACAATGATTATGCATATAAGGTTGGCTTTAGTGTTCAATATCATAACACACGGAAGAGAACCAAAGGAGGAATGTTATCTATATGTTAATTTTGCTGTTGGAAGCAAAGGTTCAAGGAAGATAGAGATAAAAATCACAAGGAGAATACAAATGTGAATGTAAGGACTGGTTGTAAGGCATTCATTCAATTTCATATTGATAAGGATGGAATTCGGACACTTACTCGATATATAGCTGAGCATAATCATTCGATGTGTTGTCCAAGTAAAGTACATTTGCTACCTTCACATAGAGAAGTGTCCGAGGAAGATATGTTGTTTGTTCAACGAGCAAGAATAAGGGTTTTCGATACGTATCGTGTGCTTAAGAAACAAGCTAGAGGTTCTCCTTCTTTAGGGTATGGTTTAAGGGATTTATACAATAAGCTTCGACCATTTTGTGGTAGAACATATGATGGTGGAGATGCGAACTCATTACTGCAGATATTTGATAGGCGTTCCAAGTATGAGGATGATTTCTTTTATGCATTTTAGCTTAATTTGAATGGTTGGTTAGTGAGTTTTTTTGGCACGATAAGTAAATGTTGGATGATTATATATTATTTGGAGATTTGGTGGTTTTTGACACAACATATCGAACGAACAAGTATGATATGATATGTGCGCCTTTTGTTGGGATGGTTGTGAATTTCTAATTAATGAGAAGATCGAGTCATTCATTATTTGGTTATTTAAGACATTCTTGAAGGCTATGGGTGGTAAGTACCGAATGACAATTATGACTGATCAAGCATTCTCCACTTGTTTCTGCAATAAGGAAGGTATTTCCGATGTTTGTCATATGTTATGTTGTTGGCATATTATTCAAAATTCAAAGAAAAATATCGGAGAGCTTAGATCGAAGGAAGGGTTCACAAAGATATTCAATAAAGTTTTGATGGAATGTGATATAGAAAATGAGTTTGAGCATATTGGGAAAGGTATTTTAAATATGTTGTTTCTTACCCCTATTTTTGGATGAGTATTTTTGGGTTATGTATTTGTCCACGTAATTGTTCGGTAAGATATTTGATATTGTTTAGTTTATTTACATTTTTGAGCAACCTTTATTAATGTGCACAAATTTATGGATAGAAAAAGTCCTTTACAAAATATCTTTGTTTATTTACGTTTTGATTTAATTTTTGGTTTTTTTTGGAGGGGCGGGAGGGTTATAGCCTTTCCTTTTAATAGATTAAGACTAAGGTATATGAATTCCGAACCGTGGGAAATGTTGTGTGGTATGGTAGAAGAAAAAGTATATTGAGCCACTTCATTGAGCTTTATTTACTATATTCAATTGTCATCTTCGTAATAATTATTGAATTTGTTTATTTTTGTTTTATTTTTTCAATTTTTAGGATGATGATATCATTAGGGTTTATTGCTCACTGGGTGTGTACTGTTTGATCAGCAAAAGAGATGATTTAGGTACCTTAATTGTTTAGCTTTTATTTGTATTCAAGAAATTTTGTGAGATTTTTTAGATTTTATGTTAATGTTGAGAGTCGAAACCAATGATCTTGGGGCGTCCTTTCTTAGCTACTGCCAATGCTATGATTAACTACAAGAATAGTAAGATGATGTTGTCTTTTGACAACATGACCATTGAATTGAAACTTTTTAATTTGCAAAAGAAGTCCACTTGGTTTTGATGATGTGGATTATTTTGCCCTTAATTGGGTTAGTGATTTTCTATATGATGAACTACATAATCCGAGCACGTGAATAATTTTGATATAGAATATGAGTCCTTCTTGATGGAGGATGAACATAAATTTGAGATGTTTGAATTTGATGATATGTGCTTGCTTGGACTCGGCTTTTAAATCATTATTGTCTACAAATTTTGAATCTGCACTGTTCCTCCTATTTCTTCCCTTGAGTTCAAACCCTTTCTTTTGTCCCTTAAATATGCTTTTTAGGTCCCATTGAATCTCTTTCTATCATTATTGCTTCTAATATGAACCTAGACCAATAAAGGAAGGTGCTTGACTTACTTAGGGAGAGTAAGGAGGCCTTGGGATAAACCCTAAGTGACATCAAGAGCATCAACCCTACCACTATGGAACACAAGATCTATTTGGATGATAGTACTGTGTCTGGACCTTACAGAGATCACTAAAGGTGATTGAACCTCACCCTACAAGAAGCATTTAGGAAGGAGATTCTTAAATGGTTGAGTTATGGGATCATCTATTCATTTTTGATACAAAGTGAGTGTTACTTTAGTGGTAAGCACTCCACACTTTTATCCTCTCCACCAGGGTTTGAACCTTAGTGGAGACAATTTTCTTACTAGGTGTGCAATAAGTTGGGATGTGTTGTGGGCTTAGGCTTTGAGCCCGGGTTTGATATCCTTACCCCTTCCCTGAACCTTTAAGTCCAATTAGATTTACCCCTAAGATTGAGGTCCAATTGGGTGGCCTACACTTACCATGTAAAAAAATATGTAATTTTTGATAGTGAGTGGGTTAGTCTAGTTCAAGTTGTTCATAAGAAGATCGGTTCCCCTGCGCTTTTATGAACTAGATGTTAGAGAGGTTAGCCGAGCATTCCTTCTATTGCTTATTGGATGGATACTTTGGTTATGTCCATATCTCTATAGCTTTTGAGAAACATGAGAAGAGTACCTTTACCTACCCCTTTGGCACGTTCGCTTTCAAGAGGATGTCTTTTTGTCTTTGTAATGCCCCTGCCGTCTTTAAAAGATGCATGATCGCTACACTTTGAGTTGGTTGAGTATTGCATGAAGATTTAAATGGATGACTTTTTTGTTTTTAGGTCTTCATTTGATGATTGTTTGACCAATTTGAGTAAAGTATTGAAAAGGTGAATAAGGAAATAGTTGTAATGCTATAAAATGTACATCTTATGATCTCCCTTGATCATCCCATTTTAGAAGAGGCTTAGTTATCTTTGTTTAGTTTTCGAGATTATTGTAAGTTTGATTACTCTTTTGATTTTAAAATTAATACTAAATAATTTTGAGTTCGAAATTCGTTCTTAAGTTCTTGCAAGTGTTTGCTTCAAGTTTTAAGGTTTCTTGCTTCTAAGGACTAGTGGTTGATGATTGGTGTTTGATGATTGATTTCCTTACAAAGATTGCATTTTTTATATTGGATTGAAGTTTTCGGTAAATTATATTTAAATGAGATATTTTTTTAATTTAAAGTTCCATGTGCCAATTTGATAGTTTAATTAGATTGTTTTAGTTTATCTCATAGTGAATCGCTAGTAGTTTATTCAAACCACCCACGAAGACCGACAACTCTCTTTCAGTCACTCCCCTTTGTTGCATTTTACATATATCATGCTCAATTTATGCATTAATATAAACCACGAAATTCTCTAAACAAAACAACAATTCTACTATGAATCTTGCTTACATAGTGAAGGTTTGCTCGTGGAGAGCGAGAGTCACCCTAGAGGGGGTGAATAGGGTGATGAAGGATTTCAGAGAAAATTAAATTCTTTCACTTAGAATAGAGGCGGAAATGAATTACGAGTCCGCACGGATTTCGGAAGAATAAGAACTCGGAATATGGGTTCGAGATAAAATCGAAGAGAAAAGACAGCTCGAGTCTAGAATGAACTCGGAAAGTAAACACTCGGAGAATTACGTGGAAACCCTCCCGGGCCGGAAAACCACGAACCGTGCTAATCCAAGCACGAAGTCAAATCCACTATTTTGAGTCCACAAAATACCGTGAACTTGATTGAATCCAAGTTGCTCCCTTGGACAACTCTTACAAGATTTTCCTAGATTTAGAAGTTCCCTTATCCGATCTAGTACTTCCTAGCTGAGATAACCCTTACAGTTAGGGACAACTAAGCTCGAGTTAACCCTTACGGCTTAGTCAAGGGATCCTTACTCGGAAAGTAAGAAGGAGTGTGTTTGTAACTAAGTACAAGGTCTTACAACTCGGAAGAATTTGAATTACAAAGTGGGAGTTGTAAGTTTGAAGACCGAGAATGAAAATAACTTTGTACAACAAAGTGTTAGGCTATTTCTCGTTGTTGGTTCCGTATTTCTCTTTGTCTCTGTCTTCAAGTCTTGTACAATGGCTTCCTTTTATAGATGTCCGGGCAAAGTAGCCGTTAGGCTCATCTTCTAGTTGGAAGTCGGTTGTGACCGTTCTTGAGAGGTTTTCCGAGTTATTTCGGAAAATGGTCGTTGAAATATAAACGTTGAAGTAACGGTCCTTGGCTTCTTGGGAAGTTCCTAAACCACTGTCGAAATCCGAAAAGTGAGGCGGAAACCACTCGTTGAGTATGGCGCTTGCATTTCCACTTTTGGAGGTAGACGACCTCGACGCAGTTGTATGGGGCTTTGACTAGAAGTAGAAAAAAGGTCCTTTTGGCTGGTGATTTGACATCCGAGCCGGTTGCTTTTGCAGCTTAAAAGTCATGATTGCTTCGAACAAATAATCTACAAAAGCGGAACAATTTTGGTTCTCAAAGTATAAAATACTTTGGTCCACTGGTTAGACGCAGATAATAAAATAATTAAACAATAATTATCCGGGTCGAAACTAATATGAATTATTCCGAGTCTAACAACTCAAATTCCATCTCAATTGTACTAGAACTTATTCAACTCGGATCGGAGTATCGAGTGAATAGTCTTGCTACATGCAAGTACGTCCGAGTGATAGATGTGACTCGGAATATAGACATACGATCCGAGTCAATCGGAGATAAGCGAGAATACTCGGAGAAAATGTTCTATTCCTATTAGGAAATATTCAAGGATGCATGGGATGACTTGAAATCAAAACTTTAAACTCCATACAAATCGATTCCTAGAAAGAACTCGAAATAGTTAAGCAGCTTCGAAGTCCGTGGTCCGACTCAGAAAACACTATAAGAACAGTCTGAGTCTTCACATAGAGTATAGAAAAAGTTTAAAATATAGGCAATCTTACATTTGTAAGCAAAGTTTTAATTCAAAATTTTTTAAAAAATATTTATTTAGTTCGAAATCTTAGCCAATTTAACTTCTAATACTTATATCACGGATTAAAATTTATTAATACGATGATATGACATAATTAATAGGAGGGAATCTAATTTTTATGAATAAATAAATCATAAAAATAGCAGATAAAGTTACTCTTATCTATAGACCAAGGTCGATGATGTATTTATATCTCCCAAAAAAAAAAAGGGGAAAAACTCTAAGAAGTTCTATACTTCCATTGCGGAACATAGGCAGGCACATAGCTGATATAAAGAGAGACCGCGTGTACTGTATAATTCCCGCATAAGCCTCCACGACCACTAGCAGCGACCTCTCGCCTCCATTCCACCGCTATCATAGTCAAGATTCTCTCTTCTCCTCGTCGTACACCAGATGACGGCGGCTCCACCAGCGCCGGCGAGAGCTGAGATTCTATCTCTCTTCCGGTCGCTCCTTCGTGTATCACGCCAATTCCCGGACTACAACATTCGAGAATACGCCAAGCGAAGAACAATCGATGGGTTCCGTCAGAACAAGGCGCTTTCAGACCCTTCTGCTATTTCTAATGCCGTCGCCGACGCCAAGTCCCAACTCGAAATCGCTAAGCGTCAAGCTGTGGTGTACTCCTTTACGCCCCCAAAGTCAAGAGCATCATGGACATCCATAATAAGTAGCTCAAATTTTGCCCAGTTTTTTGGTATGTTTACGTAGCTTTATTCACTTTGTTTGTTGACTAAGTTAAATTCATCCCTTTTTTTTTCCCTGGGTTGAGGGAAATTTGCAATGACTTGGTTGTTTATATTTGGGATTTTGCTTGCTGGGTTTAATTGTGGCGATGATTGTTTGTTTTTTTAGGATTGAAACAGCATTTAGCTTGTTTTCATGCCCCTGGCAGACCAAGAGTTGCTTTCTTTGCTCTTTGGATTGGAAACTTGTATGTTCATTGATTTTATCGTTCAATTAGGATCATTTGATGTGTTATTTACAGGATTTTGTGGGTTTTTTGGGGATAATTTCAGGAATTGATTGCTTGTTTAATTGGAAGCCTTTTCTCTTGTATAAAATTGATCTGGTGGTTGTTCATGCTTCGATTACTTTCATTGTGCCGCTCTTGTGTTCATATTTTAATTCTGTTTTGAGCGTAAATTTGATTTATTACTGAAGAGTAGGAGTAGGTGATGCCATTTGATTGTAGTTGAAGCATCTCATTTCCTAAGGACAACTGATGATTAAGGGTTAATTTTATTTTATTTTTTTGCCAGGGTGGGGGGGCGGGTTGATGGTGAAGAATGTTGCTGTAGTAGACTTTGGTAAGGTGTAATGTTTCCAAGGTTGGTGCTATTTTCTAAACTGGTGTACAATGAGAAGCATTTGTGTAGTATTTTTGGAAATAGTTTTACCACTGTGTCGGTGATTGCTAGCCATCAACTAGAAGCTATTGGCCAATAGGGCAGGGCAATAGAAGCATACCTACATAAATGGAAGAATTTTTTTTTTTTTTCTTTTTGTGGTAAGGTTTAATGGCCTCGAAATTGGTAACAAGGGGGTTTAACCCTTTCCCAAGTTCATGTTTCATATCATCCAACATTCCAACCTCATGTGTTTAGGGGAGGGATTTTACTCATGGGGTTTAGGCTTACGATCAAATTAAAACAAGGATTGGTTTGTGATAAAGCTTTTAGCAAAGGATGGTGTTTTGAGGCTAAATTTCTATGGATGGGTCTTGGCAATTCCTTTTTTTTTTTTTTTTTAGGTCTGTTGTTTTGTGTCTAGTTGAAGCAAATTCTGATATTTGTTTATCGGAAAAAAAAAATCGCATACGTGTTTAGTTACTATTGAGTACAAACAAATCTGTCATTTGGTTATCGTTGTTAAAATGCTTATGCTTTTAGGAGTGTTTAACAGACTCTTAACCTTCCTGTATAGTGTATTTTGCCTCAAACTTATTCTATTATAAATGAAGTGATCATTTGCAGTTACTTTAGTTAGCTTATGTTATTGTAGAAGAAAGTCATTGCTTATGATAATTCTTATATATTTAAAATTCAGTATATATACTAATAATATGCACTAACTTAACACAAGCTCAAAATGATCCCTAATAATGTTGCCGTATCAACCACAAATCAATCTAGACAGGAACTTATACTCCTCTGTCCATTTCAAGTAACAAGTTGTTGGAAATATTTTACAAGCCATTGCCTTGTGTTAGACACTGGTATGACCAAACAAGAATCCTCTATATCTGTGACTATGCTGTATGCATTAATTGTGAATGTAGTTCCTAAGGGCCCATAAAATATGATGGAAAAGAAAAGAGGTGAATCGTTTGGGTAAGAAGGGGGACATCCAGCTAATCATGCTCTTCCAAAACTGGTCGCTGTATGAAAGACAAGCAATAAAATCAAGAAGAATGAAATGATACAGATGTGTAATCCTGTATATAGAGTATGGGGCTATGAGCTGAATTTCCTCTGAAGAATTGATGGAAATTGATATAAGGAAAGGTGTGGTTACAAGAGTTCTAAGAGCGTAAGGGGAATTGTTCTTCCATTGTCAAGAAGGAATTGCTATGAGGCGATGACATCTTTATACCCCTATCAAATTGGGGTTCAAAGCATTCAGCAAATCTGCAAGTTTCGCATTGGAAACTGTTCGCTTCAGGGTCTCAGGAGAAATCTCGATTAATTCTCTGTGTCTAATGAGGATGTTTCATACGATAAGGATCAGATTAGGGTAAAATCCTAGTTGTCAAAATGGCTCAGTAATGTGTTTTAGGGTTGTGGAACCATTTCAAGCCAAACCCCGACGTATTAGGGATCCTTATTAAATGTATTTTAATGTATGAATCGTTGCATGTTGATTAATCATCAAAAGGGATGAACGGACACAAACTCTCCTGGCTGTCCTCACTTCGTCCAGTTCTGATCAATTTGTTTAAATAACTTTTCAATGATAATGATTTGCGTTCAACTTCTTCTCTTATGAGCATGAAGTGCACATCATAAGCTCTGACAGAAACTGTCTCATGGCCAAAATCTTGCTATATGGGCAGCCAAGGCTGTTGGATTGGATACTCTATGATGCTGAAATCCTAATAGCTATGAGTATTAATAGCTATGATACTTTGACAGGAATCCTATATCTTCTATATCCGTTTCAAGTTTGGAATCCTATAGGTTGTTCTTCTAGGTACTTTCAGCTTGTTTCTCTCTTTTCATTTGATGCATTTGAGTCTCAGCTATGGTAAGGAGCTTTTCACACTTGTATTTTGTGATAAGAAATCCAAAATTGAGCTTTTGTTTGCAGACACGTCCCACCACATTGACTTTTTCTTACCTATTAATTTCACTGTAAGAAATTTTGGCTCCTTTACCCTTTGAATGCTGGCTGAATGATAGTCTTTTTAAGTGGTGGGATCTCTTAAAATTGAATAGCCTTTCTTTTATCTCTTGGTGAACCTTTTATGGTGTTCATGTTGCCTTTAATCTACACTTTTCTTTTCTGTTTGTTGCACTTCTAGGCTTTATTTTGCTCTCATTTCTTGCCATTTCCAAGCTATCGGCTTCTATCTTACTTGGATCCTCTTTAGCCTTGCATTGCCAAGTCTTAAATGAGCTAAAGCATGGAAATTACCCATCATGAACGCAGCATGTTTATGATGTCTTCTAGCGTTCACTGGAATGCCCTTTCAGTTCATTTTAAAACTTTACACATTTCGGAGCTCTGTTGAAGTTAGCAGGCTACTTTTTAAGGAGATAAGAATCACGCATTAGCTTTATAATACATATTTGTAAGCTATGCGAGTCTTACCATTTTGAAGCTATAAGAATTTGCTTTGTCGGTGTATCTTGTTGTAGTTTGTTTTTGCAGACTGGGTGTCTTATTAATTTTGCACCTAATGACTTATGCGTGCTTGGAAGTAGCTTCAATTTCCTATTTTTATTCGGCTTCTGAAGGGTCAACTTCAAAAATTCTCATGATTTCTCCCCTTTTATTTGTTCTCTTGTGTGTTGCATAGAATTTTAACTAAATACATCTTAGGGCTAAGTTGGATGTTAAGATGAGAAGGTATTGTTGAGAAGGGAACTTTGAGCTTTCAAATGGGATTGAGGCATTACACAAGTGGGTTCTCCTCGCCTTTTCTCTATGAACTTCGATTTTCCATGAAAACATATTGATGTTTAGGATATTAGCCAAATCTTTCTCTCAACTTCACAACCTGTTAAAAATGCAAGTCATGTTTTTATGATCTCATAAGGGTGGCCTAATGGTAAAAGACATGGCTTTATTTATTATATACACTAGACCGTGCTCCAAGCAGCTCGTGTCTCAAATATTTCCGTTGTCCCTTGTTATTGTTGCTTCCATCTCATATCTTATTTTCTTATGTGTGCCAGTTCTCATTGTTTTCTTGTTGGATTGTGGTGCAGATATCAATTTCTCAACCAGGCCTTATTTTTTGAGCTTTCTGCGGATTTTTGGCTCCTCAAGCATAGTTGCTGAAAGCCATTTAACATATGTGCGGCAGAAATTTGAAGTTTTATCCTTCACCGGTAGCCCGGTTATTATGTAGTATTTGACTGTCAAAAACTAAAAATAGCCTATTTTTCATTGCAATTTAACAGCGGGTCACTTTCGTGCAAGGCAAGCCTCTGCTTATACACAACACAGGTTTAAGAGGTTCATACATGCAATTATGGAGAGCTAGTGTTTTTAGGCACTGTATTGGAATTGCTGCTTTGTAATAAACTAGATTCACCCCCACATCTTCTGCATGTTAAAGTTGGTTGACATTGATTGGCCTTGACATAGTACCTTGAACTTTTTGAAAATGTTGAATATTGCCATTCTCATTTTGACCTTATTTTGATTTACTCCACCTCAAATTTCTGTCAATATTTGAAACTGAGAGAGTGTAGCTCCGGAAGATTTCAATCTGAGAATGGTACGAAGAAATGAGGTTGGGGTTTGCTCACAATGTCAATAATGGCGCTCAGAATCCCATCTCAACATGGTCCTAGGATATTTAGATATAGATAACCATACGTCTGCAAGTACAGATGTTGAGTCCGAGAGGCTCGGCTCTAAATATATAACCCAGTGTGTTTATGGGAGAACACTATGTTTCACCACCTAGTATACTGTAGAACAAATCCATACTGGCTTTACTCAATGCCTTAAATCAAACTATACCTGATTCTCAGCTTGGTTTGTATTAGTATCATGGACCTTCTTTTCCGCGACTTGGCATTTCACATAAATTTTGCAACACACAACACATGCAATAGCAGTAGCCCCAGCCGAATCAAGCAAAGTCCGTAAGAATTAGATTACGAAACCTCAGCAACATCACAATCAAACAATTCTAGTTCCATAAGAGAGAGGGTGGGGGTCAATACAAGCCATAGGGATCCAATCTAAAAGGCTACCCAAAAATACAATAGCAATCATACAAAAAGAACTCTCCACTACACAATGACAAGAAATTTGAAGGAGAAAGCCAAACTCATTCTCTACCAACTATTCTACCCTGTTTTTCTCGTCTTCAAAATAGCTAAATCAGTTCCATCATCTTCCAAGTCTCTAAAGCAAACAATGTGAACACTGCATCCCCATCTTGGTCATACAGATTGATCATTGATCAACATGATTCCATGCTTCATCTTCGTCTTGCACACCCTTTGTCGAATCTTCAACCTCATTGACGTCCCGGGAGGTATTCTCATCAACATCATAGACCCTAACCACATTGCCCTCCTCCACGAAAGAAACACGCTTTTTCCCACTTGAGTGTAGCACGTGCTTCTTAATCGATCCCCCATTTTCCATACCATGATTGCTCGAGTTTCCAGCATTGTAGTTACCAACTTCATCATCACCACCATGCTTATACCCTTCCATTTCTGCATCTTCCTCCTCATCTCTGAGCTCCCTGGTGAGCCTACCAATCCTTTCAACCCTTCCCCTCAAATTTTCGAGTAGTTTCTTTTCGTCGTCATTCACATTTCGACATTTTGATCTCAACCCATGCTCCGGACTCTCCCTACAAAGTTCATGTGCAGTTCTATTATCATTCCCCACAACTCTCATGTTCCTCATTGTCTTGGTTATAACTTGATGCTTTTTCACACAGATCCCATCAAGTAAATCTAAAAATTGATCAATCTCCTTTGTAATTGACCTCTTACTATCTCTAACCATCTGATCATCACCCTATACACAAAACCCATAAATTCAAAAATCAAAACCAAAATCATAGTAGACCAAAATCAAAATCATAATCATAAACCCAAGTCACAAAAATCAGTGAAAAAACATAATCACAAACTCATAAAGTTGCCCAAAAAAGAAAGGAAAATAAAGATGAAGATACCTGGATGGAGTCAACCTCAAGGAGCAATTCCATAGCCCTAGAAGAGAGAAGATCAAAGTCAACAAACCCACGACGAGAGAGAGAAGATTTAAGAGAAAGAATGGCAGATTTAATCGAGGCAAGGTCTTTAAGCTGGCGCAAAGCCCTCGATCTACGGACAAGGTAAGCCCTGAAATGGGTTTGAATCGTACGAGCAGCAGCATTCCGGAGAGAGAAAGAAGCCGAAGAAGAACAAGAGAATCGATGAAGAGCCGCTTCAAGAGCCTCAATCCTCTGGAGGAGGGAGAGAACTCCAGAATGGGGATGCTGAAACTGGTCAGTTTCTCGATGTGGGTATCTCTGCTTTCGATTAATATTGGTGGGTTTAAGAGCTTGAGCGTAGAAATCGTGAGGGTTTACTGGGGTTTGGTTTGGGGTTTGGAGGAGCTGAGAAACAATGGCTGCCAGTACTAATGGGTCGGGGCTCAGAGAAGGCTGCGCCAGCGGCGGCGCGTAGTGGTGACAAGGCGGCGGTTGGGAACAACAGCAGCAGCAGGAGGCGGCGGAAGTGGCGGCGGTCTGGTGGACGTGGTGGTGGCCATGGTGGTGGTGGAAGGCCATGGGAGCCAAGTTAAAAGAGAGATTTTCGAGAGGCAATTTGGGCAAATAGAGAATTTTGGTTTGATAGGGATTGGAGGTGGTATGGTATCTCTCTATGTGTGTTTTGGTTTGTTGTTGCGACTTGTATTGGACTTGGTAGTGGTAGTCCAAGTATTATGCTAATTGCACGTTTTGAAGAGAAAGATGTTCATTTGGGGTGAGGCACGATGAGGCTCCCTTATGGGACCCTCTACATCTTTTAGGGCTTTAATTAGTGTTATTTTTTAATAAGTCAACCGTTGGATTTTCTATTATCCATTTATTTTTCCTATTGGGTTTTCATATGAATAATTCATATTTTGTTTGTGTTTTATATAATACAAATTCAGGTAAAAATGTCTTATATAAAACTTTGTTTGTTATGAAAAATTAAAATGGAATGAAATGAGGAAATGATATCCGAGGGTTATGGTATGGAATTTGAATATTTTCTTTAAGTGTTTGGTAAAGAATAGAAACAAAATCATGTTTCGAGTTCTTGTTGTTCGGATGTCAACCATGGAATGAAATCAAAATTATTTTTTTTAAATTACTTTATGTCATCGTAAATTATTGTTGTTGTTGTTGTTCTTAAAATTATTATTATTACTAAAAGTTGAAACTCATTATCATATTTGTCGATAATTGAGTCTCATATTTATTTAATTATTTTAATTAATTATCTTGTAATTTTTTTCAATGATTAATAAATTTTATTTATAATTTTTAGTTAACCTATTTTCAAACCGTAACGCCCCGAGTTACCTTTACTTAATAATTCTCTAATTCGAGAATATTAGGTAAGGTCGCAGCTGAAGTCAACGATCGAAGGCGTCACCGCCGTCCTAAAGATAGGACAAGGCTATGTAATTAGAATAAAAGGGCTTACAATCTATGCTTGACCCCGATAGAAGTAATTACCCTCCAAATTTCCAAGTCATCTCACAATACGAGTTTACTTGTTTAGTAACACCATATTTATACAACCTAGACTTTTGTCTATTCCACAAACCATTATACGACGTACAATAATTCCCAAGGTCATACCTAACCTCGGTTGAAAGTAAAGTCACCGTGAGCGTCTATGTACCTTCGGTTTTGCAATGCCACGTGGTCGGCTAGGGTTTGCCTTCGTCGGACTTAATAAATGGTTGATTGTTCGCCAATGCTTCTTCCTAAAACAAAAACAAGTAAAATATTTTGAAAAGTGAGTCGAAACTCAGTACGAACATTCCTGCACTCGTAAAATAACTTTGAAGAATATATTGATTGAGCGCGCGCATTTCAATTCATTTTAGTTTGAAATCGGGGGAGAGAATATGAGTAAAACATGCTTGCTTGGTTATTATCCGGAAGTGGAACCCCTTGGTAATTGATACGATCGTTGAACAGGTGTCACCCCCGGCCGATCGATAACCCGAGTTGACGCCGCGTGCGGGTATAATTGGCGGGCCTAAGCCCTTGGTAATTGATAATTGGGCGGGGACCACTTAATTAGGTGGCAAAACTTGCCTTGTAAATGATTCATAGTTATTTATATATATAAGAAATATTGAGATTTGATGAAATATGTGAGTTTTCGAAAGATACAGGCAATGAACGTACTCGAATTGAAAATATTTGTTTCTCCCCTTTTATAGAAATTTGGAGTCAGCAACTGCTCGGCAACGGAAGTGGCATCCGTTCCGTTTAAAAATGAGTTTATGTTGTTAATAACGCATTTCTTTAGTTTTAATATTTGAATTTGTATAAGCTTTAATAATTTATTTAATTTCCTATATTCGCATGAAGATCGATTAAACTAATGTTTGTATTACTTAGCTTTACTGCGTTCATTGCATATAACTTATATTAATTAAAGAAGTTGATTAGGCTATTTAGATACTCGATGATTTTGGTGTAATTCAGTTTATTAGCGGCTTTGAATTGAAAAATGGTATATATATATATATATATATATATATATATATATATATATATATATATATATATATATATATATATATATATATATATATATATATATATATATATATATATATATAAATTTACCTAACAAACACTTATTCCTAATTTATTCCTCACTTATCGAATTTAAGCCCACAGCTAAGCGATTATTCAATCTACCGATGCCTTTCCATAGGTAGGCCTTATAATTACCCAAATTGCTCAAAATTTCATTCATATGCCAACTTAAGGTCATGAGCCTTATTCTCACAATCACATTCACATTCACAATCGCAATTAGGCAAACCTAATGCTCAATTATTTTCTATGCCTCGTATACTTGTACATTATTAAATTTCAACTTCTACGCACACCTTCTCCTTCGTTTGCTCAATTATTTCCAAAATGCAATAGTTCCACCAAATTGTTCCATTTGCTAATAAAACTTCCTCAATCTCATTCGTTAACTCATAATTTCCCAAAAAGAACCACATTTATTCTTATTCGAACAATTAATTCACCACTAATACCAAACCCAAATCCTCCATGCCAATTCGAATTTTCTCCAATTTAATCTTTAAGTTTACTACACAAACATGTCTATAAATCCGATAATTCAATTTCACAACCACAACAATTGAGTAAATGACAAACTGTAATAATTTAGGGCTTGAGGTTTTACCTTCGAATTCACGGAGGAAGGAGGGGATTGAGTGTGCGTCCGTGCTATGGCGATCGGCTGGGAGTGGCCGACGACGAGCCTCGGCGTCGGGGCTGCGGCGGTTGGCCGTCGAGTGGCCGCAGGAAGCGGGACAGGGCCACGCGGAAATAGGCCGAGGGCGAGAGCACGACCGAGAGACAGAGGCAGAGCGAAAGAGAGACACCGGGCGGCGACGCCGGCGCCGGCCGCTGGCTCTGGCGTTGGCGGCTGAGGCCCGAGTAGCGGATGGAGGCGAAGAGGGAAACAGAAACGAGCACGCGAGGGAGAGGGAGAGAGCGAGAGCCACCGTGCGGGAGGGCGAGCCGGCGCTTGCCGGACAGCGCCTAACGTCGGCTTCGGCCGGCGTGGGTGGCGGCCGGTGGCCAAAGTAGAAGGTAGCAACGAGCAGAGCGAGAGGCGAGGGGGAAATGCAGAAGGAAACCGAGAGGAAGCAGGGGAAGACGGGAGGGGCAGGAGCACGAGAGCGAAGGAATGCCCGAAATATATTTAAGTCTGCCTCAAAAATCCAGAGAATTCCTTCTCTGGATTTTTCTTTAGAAAAATCTGATTTTATTATTTTGATTTATTTATTTATTTACTTATTTTGATTTCTTTTATGGTTACTTTTAAATCTTGTTCTTAATAACGATGTACACAAATTAAAATCTTATTATGAGATTTTTATTAGGGCCACTTCAGTCGCCTTAGCTGCATAACATACGAGATAAAAATAGTTTAAATATAAGATATCGAATTGAAGTGCACGCGCTCAATTATATAAATAGTGTAATTAATAAAATAAATAATGTGATTTAAAACAATTAATTGTGATTTAGGGTCGGGTTGTTACACAAACTATAATATTCTATCAAATAATATGACAAAAAAATTATATAAAAAATAAAATTAATAAATAATAATTAAAAAAATATTCCAACCTAATTAATAATAATAATAATAATAATAATAATAATAATAATAATAATAATAATAATTAGAAAAATTTTTAATATTAAGCTTTTTTTAATAATTATAAACTGATCCCTAACGATAGAAAATTGATCCTCCTTCTATTAGGAGGATTCAAGTTCCCTTATTTTTAGGCCCGTTTGGTATGTAAAATTGGAATGGAATGAAATCAAAGAATGATACCTAAGAGGTTAGGTATGGAACTTGATTATTCTCTTCAAGTGTTTGGTAAAGAATAAGAAGTTCCAGTTCTTGTTATTTGGTTGTTTATCATGGAATAAAGTTAAAATTATTTTATTTTTTAAATTATTTTAAATTATTGTAAATTATTATTATTATTATTAAATATTATTATTTAAATATTATTATTATTATTATTATTATTATTATTATTATTATCATTTGATTCAATAAAAGTTGCAGCTCGTTAGCATATTTACTGATATTGAGTCTTGTATTTATTTATTTTTTAATTAACTATCTTGTAATTTTTTTAATAATTAATAAATTTTATTTATAATTTTTAGTAAACCTATTTTCAAACTGTAATGTTCTATCAAACAATATGAAAAAAAATTATATATAATAAATAAATAAATAAATAATAAAAAAACAATAAACAAAAAGTACCCCAACCTAATAACAAAAATAATAACAATAACCAAAATAATAATAATAACAACAACAACAATAACAATAATAATAATAATAATAATAATAATAATAATAATAATAATAATAATAATAATAATAATAATAATAATATAGCAAATAGGCTAATTTTTCTTTTTTTAATAATTATAAACCGATCCTTGAGGGATTAAGAATTGATTCCCCTCTTATTTGGGGGATTCAAATTCCCTTGTTTTGAGGGGAACTTGAAACCTGTAAATTTCAAGTTCCACCTTCAAAATAACCAACCAAACAAGTGAAAAAGGAACTTGAAACCGGAGGAATCAAGTTCCATTTCGCTTTACCCAACTAAACGGGGCCTAAGGAAACTTAAAACCTCTAAATTTTAAGTTTTCACCTTCAAAATACCCTAACCAAACAATTGAAAAGGAACTTCAAATAAGAAAATTTAAGTTTTATTCCAGTTTTTCTTAACCAAAGAGTTATTATGAAACAAACTCATTTAAAAGCGACTAATAGTTTATTTATAGTAGTTTATTTATAATAGTGACTTTTATAGTGGTCTCTCTTAACGAGCTATTTGTCACCCCAACTATCATTAATAACCATTATAAAAATATTCATCTCACAATATATCCGATGTGATGTGATCTTATACAAGACTTACTGTTATATATAAATGAGTTGATTGGTGTTAGTGTGACAAATCTTATTATTACTTAATTAGTTATCATCCTTCATTCAATGTGAAAATTTTAAGGTGACATCAGGAAGAAGATGGTGATTGTATATAGCAAATACTTGTGTTTTGTGGACATTGAGGTTCAGTTGTTCAGAACCAAAAGTGTTTGATAAAATAATATTAGGGGTGTAGGCCCCTCATTACCACCCAAAAAATGTTTGATGGGAACAAACTAATAATTTAACAATATCAAACTTTTGTAAGCTATTTATGAACAAAAAATATTGATTCTTATTGTGTGTCATTTACCATAAAGATATAAATATTCTTCCATGAGGGATGAAACTACTATATGCAACTAAGCAGGACCTTAATTTCCTCTTTTTCTTAATCGTCGGTCTTATTGAAAACCTTTGAGATAAAAATCCTATTAATAGTGTGACAAGTATTTATTTATTGTAAATTTTTAAATGCTCTTAGGAGTATATAATTTCATGAGAGAAAGAGATTATGTCCATAAAATCCGTCCATATTTCTATTCGTCCAACTATCTCGTTAATATAGTGAGGAACAAATAATTTCAAGTGCATATAAAACGTTCTGCTTACCATTCAAAAAAGAAAAATGCAAATTTTACCCTTGGTTTTAGAAGATTAAACCTCATTCCTTTTCTTTTCCAACAAAACTTCCACCACCATTCCATTTGTTTCTCTCCTCATCGTCATTAATTTTTAATCAACTGAAGCCACTCCCTTAATTTGATAATGTTAGAGTATAAACTTATTTATGAGATTTCAACCATTGGCTTAAATTTTTGATTGAGTTGGTTCTTAAATATGATATTAGAGCCTTTTTAAATGAGAGATAAATAAGAGGTCTCAAGTTCGAATCTCAAGCAACTCCCACTTTAATTATTACACAACTTATACCAGTCATTACATTTTTGGCATTATGACGTTATTTTATTTGCTAGAGCCGTGGATTTATTTATTTTAAAAAAATTCCATTATAAGCTAAAAAGTTGAGTTTGTAGTGTAATAACAGGAACCCAATCTCTTGGTATATGAATTGGGCCATTTGGGCATCAATCTCAATATTGGGGCATTTAATGAGCACCCCATATAGTCACATTCAACAACATGCTCAATAAACTAATTTCCATCTATCGATCACTTAAATTATGGTACGTGATTATAAAAATGAAAGCTCTCCCATCACATATTTTTTATTTAAAAAACTTAAATATGAGACGACCTTATTTAAGAAGTTTAAGGATTAGATCATTTAGATCAATTTATGTGAGTCAAAGTATATTTTTAAAAAGACAACTAGAGGGTAATTTAAAACGATAATTGGTGAGCCATGGTAGAAGGAGAAGTAAAATAGTATTTTTAATATAGCTAAAAGTTACTCAGTGTTGTCTTTTCTACTTGTCATTTTAACATATCATGAGCATTTATTATTAGCATTTAAGATTGATTAGCACCGATCAACACTTAATTATATTTTCCCATATATTTAGCACTCACCAAGAAGTGAATTACTTATGATAAGTTATGCGGTGAACGTCAATGAATAGTGTTTGGGTTTGATTCTCTCGAGTGTTGCATTCATTTAGACATGATCCTAGCGAAGGTTGAGATAGCTTTTGACTCATATAACGGTTGAGTCAAGTACGACTGAATTAGTCTATCATAACGCGGTCTAAAAAATATTTTTTGAATCCTTTCAAACTTGTACAAATACCTTTTATAAATAGAGGCACCCTTTATAAAGATTAAAGTCTTAATCTACTTGTACATGCTTAAACATGGTAGTCTCAATGAGGACAACCCGGGGCTTGAGTTGAGGTCTATCCAGGGAAGTGGCATGCATCAAATGGACGAGGAAACTATTTCCATCATTGAATCTCCCCCTTGATCTCACATAACTCAACCATTAAACACAAACACATTTTAAGTTTATATTGCTTTCCTTTTCTTTTCCTGTAAAATGTGCTCATTTGACAGTTAGATGTCCGAATGAGTTATAAAGGGTAATAAAATATGATGACTGAGACGGAAAATCGGACTAGAGACCTAATGTACTTTGGACCTCGGTTTTAAGTTTAATCATTAAACTAAAACCTCATTGGTGAAGGTTAGATGTCAAGTATAAGTATGACTAGAGTTATTAGTTCTACATTTGATTGAGTTAATTTGTTAATTTGATTTATTCTATTTTCAGTATTAGTTATAAGATTGTCTTGTTTAATTTTGTTGTGAAATACACTTATTAATGAACCTTGAAAACTTGTAGCATATTTTGGTAAAAGAATATAAATAAAATTAGAAGTGAAAACAAGAGTGCGCATGATTCATGAGTGAAAACTTGTAGCATATAACATGACTCATGATGAGAATCAATAACTTCTAATTCAATAGGTATGGAGGGGAACTTTTAGATGGAGGTTGTGGACTCCTAGACGACACTTTTCACAGGCCTCAATATAGGGTTGACTTTCATTAAATCTAGTTTAGTAATTGTACATCTTCTCAGTTAATAAGTGTACTAAGTTTACATCTTAGAGAGAGGATCTAGCAATTTAACCCACTTACCATTGTAAAAAAATGACTTATAAGAGTATTTACACCTAATAGTACGTTGAAGCAATGAGCGTTTTGCCGATTACTCACCCTTCAACCATCCACGCCCCCAGGTTCGATCTTGGAAGAGGAGGGGGCAACTTCCTTAGATATATTGTGGAGTTGTGTGATGGGCCGCTTTGACACGCCCTTTCCAACTTATTATAACTCACAAGATTTTCTGAGAGAGAGCCGAATGAATGGGGTTACTTACTCAAAAATAACAATAATTTGCGCCTAATAGTGCAATTGCTTTGTTGTTATATGAGAAGCAATGATAAAGCTCAAATAGTCTTTGAGTCTAATTGTGATGGTGATGAACTTAGGAGGTAATGGTGACAAAAAGAATGAATCCAAATATGCATCAATTCATATTTCATGGTCTCAGTTGGTCCAAATATATACTTATCTTTATCACGTAATAAATTCTACAAATCAGCCACCAGGTGTTCCTTGATAAATACTTGTCATGATGACATCACTTAATTGATTTGATCCCATGATATAATTTAAGGATAAGAATGTGATGTGTCTAGTTATTAAAGTCATATTTCATTTAACTTAAAGAGTTGTATGGATGTAAGTAGTTATACGTATCTATAAAGAAAATTGTAAAGAGTTGTAAGTAGTTGTAAGATACTTATAAAGTTAGTTGTAAAAAAGTCGTAATATGTTATAAGGAATTGTAGGAAGTTGTGAGAAATTGTAGGATTGTAAGATTAGCAGTAACAAGAGCGAAGGAGTTTGTTGGTTTTGATAAATTTTTAAAATTTGTGTGTTATGAGATTTAAAATCACAATATTATGATTTCCGAAGAAGTTATGATAAACATTATGTTAAAGATACTTAGTATTGATAGGCTTATTCAATTTGTATGATATGCCCCCATTTTTTGAATAGTATTTGGTAATGATAAACAATATTTGAAACAACAAAAAGTATATGTAAACGTTTTTTTATAGGTCTCTAAAAATTTTAAAATTACTCTTTTCAATTGTGGGTGTAAAAATATTCATGTATAAACATCTCAGCCGTAGCTCATAATGGAAAGACAGCGGATGGTGTTTGATTTTTATTTGATCGGCCCCTTTTAGAGTAAAACCTTCTTTTTCTATAATATAATGTTAGATTAGTGTAAAATCGATGTAATTTTATTTGAAATTTATTTTTGTATCAGATTTCCTCTTATTTATCTAAGAAATTAGGTTTTAATGATATAAAGTAAAAGGTTTTTATCTGAATTTAAAATTCAAAACATAATATCAGATAGTATTTTTCCCTTATGTGAATAACTCACAATTGGCTAATTAAATCAAACAAAAATTGGCATCATTGCTGTCTGCTGAAAGATGCATTTCTACTTGGAATGTTGTGGGATTTGTGTCTATGTAGTCATTTTTGGGTGGACTGATAATGCATGTTTGATTTCAGGACAGATATTTAACACATACCTTTCTATCTTTCTATCTTACTTCCTCTGCTACTAAAATAGACGTTCACTTTAATTTTATACCCATATTAAGAAAAATTAATGGCTTAACTTTTTTTTTTTTTTGGAGAGAAAATAACAATAATGTCCTTAACTTTTGAATTTAAAAAATTACTATTTTTGTCACAATATAATTGCATGATTTGACAAAATACGAATTTTAACAAAGTTAGTCAATAAGATATTGAATTACTAATTATATCCCAATTACTTCCTCCATTTTAAAACACATGTCACTTTAATTAACATTTTTTGTTTCACAATACTTATCACTTTACAATTCCAATCACGTATTAATGACTAGTTTACCAATTTTATCCCTATTAATTACCTTATTTCTCTCCTTTTCTCATTGTTTTCTTCATTTCTAATGAAATTTTAGGGTAACTTGGTATTTCAACACAAAATTTATCATGAATTTTGTGTTTCCTTAGTATTCTCGCATAACCTTAAAACGACATGTATTTTGAGACGGATGGAGTATTTCATATCATTAGTTATTATGTTTTGATATCATAAGGGCATTTAAATAAAGAAGTTCTAATTTTATGTATATAAATAGAAACCAAACAAATAATTTGGGGCATCCAAAAAAAAAAAATAACAAGCAAATAATATGGGATAGAGGGAGTGCTTTAAAATTTTCTCTTTTCACTAATTGTATTTTTAAATTTTAAACAAAGATAGTTTAAAACGTTTTATATTTAATGTGTTTATTTTTGAAAAAAGGATATTATTTTGGGAAATCATGATAATGAATACAGAATATTCTTTTTGAGATAGAGGGAATAATATTTTAAAATATTATACTCAAATTCGGAATATTAACTTTGAAAGTTTGCACATCTTATAAGTAACATAACTCAAGTTTACCAATACCATCATAAATACAACTTATTTATTAAAACATAATTGCCCACCCAAACAACACTGAAGATTGTTATTGTGAGTCTTTAAAACTTGCTTTACCAATCACCATATTAACCAAATTTACTTTTTGCCCCCTGTGTTTTACCTAAAATAAAAAATAAAAAAATATTTCGAAAAATGAGTCGAATTTTAATATATTCACTCCTATGTTACAAAATATAAATTAACAATTGTTTTAACATTCTCTCTTCCCTCTTATTTTAAAAAAATTAATTAAAATGCGTGTATTGAGATATTCACTATAACGATCCGGCTAATTAATTAGAAACTGAATTTTTGGTCTCTAAATTAAAAAAATCGGTCTAAAAATCTCTCGTTTTTTGTCTGCATTGAAAGGTGAATGGAGACAGATTTTGATGTGAATTTGAGATAAAACATTTTAAGATCGAAACAATTTTGGTCTCTAATAATTGAGATACAAAATAAATTTGGCCTCTAAATTTAGTCTAAATTTAAATCGGACATTTTCGGTCTCTAAATTTATCTCAAATAGAATATATTTTGCATTTTGGTCTCAAATTGAGATGCGACCATTTCGTCTCAAATTTCGGCCACTAAACTATATTATAGACCAATTTTCTTTTCAATGTCAAAATTCAGTCTCAAATCAGGCGGAATATTGTATTGATTCTCCCTTAATCTTATTTTAATTTGGTCTTAGTTAGGTTTGAGGAAACAAAAAAATAACAATTTCTTTTTTTTTTTTTTTTTGAAAAGGTTAGGGTGCCTAGATGATATAAATATAAGGTGGAATAGATGAAAATAATAAAAAGGGTACTATTTATTTAATAAAAATTGGAATTGGAGAAAATAAACTTGTCCTTGAGTTTCTTATGAACTTTAGATGATTTTTCTTTTCAGTAGAAAGAAGAAGGCCAAATTGTTCATGCAAGTGAATATTATTGTTCAATACAACGTCATTCATTATTTTTCAGAAGACCTTAGCTTCTTCCCATTGATAACATTATTCATGTACTTGAAGAAAGCTTAAGTAATATATTTGTCCCTTATTTTTTTAAAAGAAAAAAAAATCATAGATTTGTGCTTTTATAAGTTTAAAATTAGGCAAAATTGGATTAAAGATAATGAAAATTAATATACCCTGAAATTTAAAAATAAGCATCGACGAGGTCTTGATTCAATATTCAATACTGAAGTTCTGGACACTTTAGGTTCTAAGTTCGTTTCCCTCTCTCCCATTATATTGTAATGTCATTTGAGACTCATATGAACCGAGAAAGAAGCTAAATAATTTAGTAATTACTATTCGAAAAATTCAAAAATTTACTCTAAATATCTTTCTTATTCGTATGTATCAATGAATCATATCTCACATAAAGCACACTATATCTCTTAACAGAGTGAAAAACTTGTCACATTAATAAAAATGGGCTACACGTATTGTATATGGAGTTTGAATGACTATGGGGAGTAGATTGGTTTACTTTTGAGAATTAAATTCAAGTATTTATACATAGAAAGAGCAAAAATGGTATGACAGCAATTACATTGATGATAAAAGTTGATATTATTATTATGAAGTCTGCAACTTAATATTTGTTAATTGATTGTGATTACCATAAATTTAGATGATTTTAGATGATTTTTAATAAAATAGACGGTTTGGCTAATCCAAACATATTGCTTGCTAATCTCACTCATACTTTGAAAACAAACATATCAAATTAATTGGTGTAAACTCAAAAATCGGCTTGAATTGAAAACGAGTTAAATTCTAACATCACTTAGTTTAAATTTTAACGAGATAAATATGATTGGAACTAAATCTAAAATAAATGTTTCATAATACATGAAGAAATTTTTACTTATAAAGGGCCCATAATACATTTTTTTGTACCGATCAATACCAATCAACATTATTTGGCAACATCCGCATTGAAGAACACCAATCAACAATAAATCTTTTTTATTTATTGTCTATAAGTTATTTATGATAACTTGATAAGTTAAAATAATAAGTCCTAAATTAGCCATTATTATTATTATTATTATTATTATTATTATTATTATTCCCTTCGTTTAAGTTTATTCATCGTTTTAATTAGCCTTTTTTGTTTCACAAATGTGTCACTTTATATTTTAATGATATATTTAATAATTAATTTACCAATTTTACCCTTATTAATTGCTTTATTCATCCTATATTCCTCATTTTCAATGAAATCATAAGGACGTTATTATAGTTTTTAGTTATTAATTCGTGTAAGAATTGTTCGACAATCAGCTGTTTGCTATTGACTGATTAAATTAGTTATTAGTTGTCAATTAGTTGAATAAGTATTTGTACTAGTTATTTGTATGAAAAATGTTTAATAAAATAAACTGTATTTAAAAAGGTTTTCTGATACTTTTTAAAAAATATTAAAAAATTATTTACCAAATATAGCCTTAAAATTTACATTGAGTCCTGATATTTTATTTTATAGTAAATAAAAATGGAAGGAGTATTAGAATAAATTAAATTATTGGAAGTGTTATATAAAAAATAAAACAAAATGATAGAGGCCTTGGGAAGATAAATATCTAGGTGGGGTCCATATATGGAATGAAGGAGTATTGAATCTGACAGGAATTTCGCGTCACCTTTGATTGCGTTGGTGATTTCTATACCTGGAGAGGAGTGAGTTTTGGGCGCCTTCATTTGAGCGCCATTCACCCAACGACAAACACTCTCTCACTCACACTCACTCTTCCCCCTCCATCTTTTATTCAGAGAGCCAGAGACATCAGATCAGATAGACAGACAGAGAGAGAAACATCAGAGAGAGAGAGATGACGACATTGCCATTTTCGACCCCTGCCAGAGGAACCGATACCACTACTCGATGCCATTCCATCTCGCGAATAATCGATTTCACCTCCAGAAATGGCTATGGCGTCCGCAAGCTCTACTTCTCTTCCATCAATCGCCCTGCCTCGCGCCGACTCAGGAGGTCCTTGTCCGTTAAGAGCGTGTTGGGCGAGCCCAGGGAGAAATTGGAAGGCTCCGTCGGGGAAGGTTTGTTTTTCTTCTTTTCAGAGTTTCGATAGTGATCATGGTCATTGCGTTTGATTTTGTTCATTGCCATTTCTATCTGTTTTGATGATGCCAACTGTGATTGATGATTTTCAATTCAGCCGAGGTGTATTACTAATTACAATTAACGAGTCCTGTTTTGATTTTGTGATGAGTGAATGGAATGAATTTCCTTTTATACATCACCTAAATGGTTTTGTATTCCAATTCTATTGTCACCTTTGAGTTGTACATTGAAAATGCTTTTATGTTCAAATTCTATTGTCGCAGATAATTTTTTTTTAAAAGCGAAAGGATGGGACTTTAGTGAGTTTTGAGATAATATGAGCTAATCGGCGGTTTTTAAAATTAGAAAAAGTAAATGAAGGCTAAATTGGCAAAATGGATAAGTCATGGTTATTATGGGAAACCTGAGTGAAATTAGGCAGTAGCTTTTTTTTTTTTTTTTTGGGGGGGCATGGATATCTGAAGATCAGCGGCTGAATCTTGACCGGGGCAGGGTCTTAATTTTGCTTCGTTCTGGATGTATGGCTACCTAGGACGAGGTTGAACTTTGTTTTTCATGCATTCCAGACTGTGATTTCGAGATTGCCTGAAAATTTTTCATGATAACTACATTTCTATTGTTCAAGTACTATGGCTATTGGGATGGCGTCAAAATGTTCAAAATAAAGGTTCAAAATGCTTTTTCTTCTTATCGTTAATAAAATACGTGGTCCCTATAATTTGACTTTTGAATATGGTTTCTTGTTTTTTCTTTCTTTTTCTTTTGGATGAATTTAGATGTAATTTCTGTTCACAGAACAATATAGGAACCTGAGATCTATTACTATTAGTATTACACTCTTGTTTATTTGACATCTGGGGAGTTTAAGCTGTATGCAACCTTAGTCCTCTGCAAATCTTGTATGCTTGACTTCTCTTTCTTGATTTTCCTCCCCCCTTCATCCTTGCCATTGTTTATTTGTTCCTTCTGACTTGTTTTACAGAGCTTACAACGATACTGAATCCTGTGAGTCCAGATTCTACTTCGGTAGCTTCAAGTATTAAATTCCATGCGGACTTCACGCCATTATTTTCTCCAGAGGGGGTTTCCCTTCCAAAGGCTTTCTATGCAACTGCACAGAGCGTTAGAGATTCACTGATTGTCAACTGGAATGCTACTTATGAGCATTATGACAGGATGAACATGAAGCAAGCTTATTATTTGTCTATGGAATTTCTGCAGGTTCTTTCATGATTTTTTTGAAATTTTCTTTAGCCGTGTAAATAACTTTTTATCTGACGTTGACAGCTATATGGAAAACTAAGAAATTATTTGTCTGCAGGGAAGGGCATTGCTGAATGCGGTTGGTAATTTAGAACTCACAGGGCCTTATGGAGATGCTTTGAAAAAGCTCGGACATGATTTGGAAGCTGTAGCTTCTCAGGTTCAATTTGTTCTTACACCACTATTGTCTCCATTGATGGTTTCACAAATATGGAAATGTTAATTTGCTATTCGGGAGTGAAGTATTGACGATTTTTAAGTCTTACATACTGGACTCTGGTGGACACCTTTATATTTCATGAATCAGGGATAACTGGGGGCTTGAATTGTTGGGTTAATGACTCCTGTTGTTGAAATAGGTTAAACATGCCCCCTGCCACACCTCATAGCCTATATATGAAAGCAGTTGAATAGAACCTTTATGTGTATACACAAACACACATGCGTGCACACGCACGTACGCACTTAGAAAATACAATGTCATTGTCATTTAGAAAATACAACGGGGCCTATTTTATGTACACTGGCAAACAAACAACTTCCCATCTAACATCCTAATTCCTAACCCTCACCACGTCATTATAACAGTTTATATGCTTGTTGACAGTGGGTCACAATGACTGGATAGCTGCTATGATATGACCAACAGGATGATTAGTAAAAAATACAAATTGTTCAGTCTGTTTACATTTGTAGATAATGGTATACTTACATCTTCCCCAAAAGGAGCAAAAGCAAAAGCTTAGAAAAATAGGCTAGGATAAATATCATAGATAAGATCCTTTTTACTGACACCTAGAGCATGGCTTTTTAACATCTCCACAACTTGCTGTTGTTTCATCCTACTGGTGCATTAGCATGTCATAAGCAATAAATACAGAGCACTAAATATGCTACAATATATAATTCTGTTTATGTTATAGGTGTTGTTTAACATTATAGAATTGTGACTTGCCAAATGGTGTGCATGCATGTAGCTGATTTGTTTGGTTGCTTTATAACAGGAGCCAGATGCTGCACTTGGAAATGGTGGTCTTGGACGACTTGCGTCTTGCTTTCTTGACTCCCTAGCTACTTTAAATTACCCTGCGTGGGGTTATGGGCTAAGATACAGGTACGGTTTATTCAAACAAAAGATTACCAAAGACGGTCAAGAAGAAGTTGCTGAGAATTGGCTTGAGGTATGATTGATGTGTTTTATTATTGGTATTTTCTGTGAATTTGCTAGATCTGCTGGAGCATTAATTTATTATGTTTATGCTTTTAACTAAAGTATCTCAATGCAGATTTGTAACCCATGGGAAATTGTAAGAAATGACGTTTCCTATCCGGTGAAATTCTTTGGAAAGGTGGTTTCTGGGTCAGATGGGAAAAGACACTGGATTGGAGGAGAGGATATCAAGGCTGTTGCATACGATGTTCCAATTCCTGGATATAGAACTAAAACCACTATTAATCTACGACTATGGTCCACAACTGTACCATCTGATGATTTTGACCTGTCTACTTTCAATTCTGGGGAGCACAATAAAGCAAATGAAGCTCAGGCAAATGCAGAAATGGTTGGTTTTGACGTATCTTTGAGCAAAATTTTTTCACCCATGAAGTGATATTAGCTTCATGTTGGTCTGAACTACTGAAACTATTTCTGCTGATAAAATATGTGGCATGAATGCTACATGGCCTGTGTTGCTGTATCATACTCTCCTTTCTCTAGGGAGGTGTATCAGAGGTTTGTAAATAGATGTTGACTGGAGCATGGCAAAGAACTTTTGTACGCCCCCTTTGCTTCTTCCTCTAAACAAAGTCCCAACCTTTCTAATTTTGGATCATCATCTGGGAAAGCTCTCTGGAGATACGGGCCATTATCTGTTGAATTTCACATCTTTCCTCCTGATGAGCTTAATATCTAAAAGACATATAACATGTGATTTATAGGGGTAACAATTATTTGGGAAGTGATGTACATGTTTCAGTCTTTTGCTGAACTGATGTGCTTAAGTTCTAACTTGCTATATGTAAAGTGTCACATTAACCTGTTTCTCTCGATGCCAGATCTGTTTCGTGCTATACCCTGGGGATGGATCAACAGAAGGGAAGATCCTTCGTTTGAAGCAGCAATACACCCTTTGCTCAGCTTCTTTGCAAGACATCATTGCACGGTTTGAGAGGAGATCAGGGGAACGTGTAAAGTGGGAAGAATTTCCAGAGAAAGTGGCTGTGCAGATGAATGATACTCATCCAACCCTCTGTATTCCAGAATTAATGAGGATATTGATGGATGTGAAAGGACTTAGTTGGAAGGAAGCTTGGAATATCACTCAAAGGTACTCCCACTATCTTGGGTTCACTGCATCTAATTTTTTTGGGTAAGTGCTGGCGACCCAACTGGGCCCCCTATCTCAGGGGTAATCCCAATTGGGCTTGAAGGCCCAAGGGGATAGGAAATACCAAGCCCAAACTTAAAGCTCAAGCCGACAACCCACCCCAACTCCTTTGCACAGCTTGCAAGGAAATCGTCTCCCCAAGGTTCGAACCTTGGTGGAGAGGGTGGAAGTATGGAGTGTTTGCCACTCGGCCAACACTCATTTGGCGTTCATTGCATCTAATTGTTATAAGCTTAAATGGATTTAAATTAGTGGTACCACAACAATCTTTCTTTTTGTGTGGGGGGTCACTTGCAGAGGTTGGGATAATATCTAAAGTGAGGGGAAAAAACCACCCCAGCGTTCATAGCATCAAGGCTCCTTCAATTGTAGTATGAAAAATACCTCAAAGTTTTTTAATGGGTTCGCAACTTCATGTTTCACGAAACATGATTTAAGTAAATTTGAGCCTCAAAATTTCATTACCAATTGAGTTGACAATCTTGTCCTTGCTGAACATAGTTGTAGGATTTGCAATATGATCTTGATAGACTAGTATTGAGCCACAATATGACCTCTGAAACAGCTATGTAGTTAAGTTAGAAATTACTCTAATTGAGGGTTATGTTTTGTGTGTGGTTGGCCTAAAAATGAGTTGTACTATTGTTAAACTAATTCTATTTGAATTTGATAATTTGATGAAATTAACATTTTGTTGATTAGTTGGAACTAGGCATTAGAAGCATCCAATATTTGTAATATCAAATAAACAATATCTACACAAACATTAATATACTTGGCTAAATTGAGAGCTCAACTAATTAGCATTTGGATACTCTCTTTTTTTTAGAAAATTTTTTTAAAAAATTGGCAGCATAAACGCTATTCAATTGTGTCTTTATGTGATGTGAACCAAAAAGTTAACAATACTTAAATATTTATATTTATGCGTTTAAGCCAGCTTATGGGCTCATTTCTTCTTAATATTCAATTGTCTTTATAAATGTGAACCGAAAAATGAACAATAGCCAAATATTTGTATTTATGCATTTTAAGCCTTACCAACTCATTACTTCCTTCTCAGTTCAAGTGGGATAGTGGAAAATAATGTGACCTTTCTCTTATCAAGAAAAAGCTGGAGAAAAACAATATCAAGAGGAAACAATGAGATAAACCTTCAAAACATGGATACCTTTAGCTTCCCACATTGCGAAACTCCATATATTATTTCCAATTCAAAAAATGGATATTACCAATATGAACCTCGTATGAAGAGTATTATGTGCACTTTTCATTTCATATAGCAGGTTTCCATTAGCTTGTTATAATCTCTGCCATCCTCACTGCCAGGCAAATATTTGTGAATGAGGGGGAAAGCTTTTCTTCTTTATTATAAACAATGCACCTACAGTTTGTTACAATCAAATTGTGGCTGAACTAAATGGAGGCAACAAAGTTGCTTTCTTCTTGAAGCAACCATGAATGTTCCGTGCCCCCACACCCTTTGCTATCGTGAAGCCAAGGTGTTAGTCTTAGTGTAACGAGTTGAGTCCCATGCGTTATGGTGTTTCTTGTGCAATTTCCTTTAATGTGTTTCTATTTGCATTTTTAGTACTCATTCTATGCACTGGATAACAGGTTTTATTAGGCAGGAGGCAGTTGCCTTGTCCTCTGTTCTGAGAACGTCATTACTCTCTCTCTCTCTCCCCCTTCCATTAGAACTTCATTGTTTGTGACTCAAGTACAAGGATAGGGATGATCTTGCTCAGTGCTAATTTCAAATAGGCAACAATTTGAATAATCTGCTGTTTTTTGACATCTGTTATTGTTTGCTACATTTGGTGACAGAAAGCTCAAATAGACAATGCTGATTGTTAGTTTCACATGGTGTTTTGGATGAACAATCAATTTGCATTGTTATCATGTTGTTAGGTCTAAGTATTGATTATACAATATTATATCCTTTGAGTTTATTTTAAATTTTCCTTTCCTTATGTGCTGGTAACCTCTTGATAGGACCGTTGCATACACAAATCACACTGTGTTACCTGAGGCATTGGAGAAATGGAGTTTTGAGCTCATGGAGAAGTTGCTCCCTCGACATGTGGAGATCATAGAGAAAATAGATGAGGAGGTGATGCATGCGTTGCCTTTTATGACTGTTCATTTTTCTGTTGGAGCTATTCCCCTTTTTAATACCTTATGTTGGCTACATACAGCTTGCTCACACCATTGTTTCAGAGTATGGTACCGAAGATCATGAGTTATTGAAGAAAAAATTAAATGATATGAGAATACTGGAGAATATTGAATTACCAAGTTCAGTTGCAATGTTAATAAAGGAAAAGACTACGTGTCAAACTGATGAAAATGAAGAAACTGAAGTTTCTGATGAACAAGATGGATCAGATGATCTGGATGAAGATGAAGAAAAGGATGCTAAAACAAACAAAAAGGCTCCAAAAGAGCCAGTTCCAAAACCAGCAAAGATGGTGCGGATGGCTAACCTCTGCGTAGTGGGAGGTCATGCAGTGAATGGAGTTGCTGAAATTCACAGTGAAATAGTAAAAGATGAAGTATTTCGTGATTTCTATGAGGTAAAATTTTATCCTGATGCATAAGAATGGAGTCTCCTTTGCTGTTTTGATCGAGAATTGTGCTTCTTTAATCTTTTATATGGTGAAAGTTTGGTGTAGTCGGCTTTTAAGTTCAAATTCTTTCAGTTATGGCCAGAGAAATTTCAGAATAAAACAAACGGAGTGACCCCAAGAAGATGGATCAGGTTTTGCAATCCAGAACTAAGCAGAATCTTAACCAAGTGGATTGGTTCAGAGGACTGGGTCCTTAACACTGAAAAACTTTCAGAACTGCAAAAGGTGATCAACTGACTTTCAGTATTTTTACTCGTTTGGACCAAGTTGTGCCACTATCGTTTATTCTTAAAGAAACTTCATTCTTAAATGAAATGTGTTGTTAAAAATTTGCCTTTGGATTTTCCTTTTGTTTGGGGTGGGGGTGGGGGTGGGGGTGCAGGGGATTCCAGCATCAGACTGGACTGTCACTTCAGCTGGAAATCGGCCCTAACCTGGTCTGGGATTGCCACTAATGTGTCATGCCTTGCCCTGGGAGGAACTTTTCAACTGGCTGGACAGTTGGATGATTGTGTAACAAAAGTGATGTATTTGGGACTCTTAGTGAGGAAGAATAATAAACAATATATGGTGGTTATTATGCTACACTGTAGTAGTTTCTTTATTTTATTCATTACTGATGCACCTCAGAGCTTCTACCTTGTAGCTTCTCACAAAGCTCCTGCCTATAGGTGCGGTATTTTGATTGTGGTTGTGTTGTTAGATGCACTCATCCTTTTCCCTTGCAATTGCTGAGTTTAGTGCGTCTTTACCATAATGTTAGACTCAATAAGATACTTCAAAGAAAATACAGAGAAGAACACTGCAAGATATACTCTTTACCACAGTCCAAAACTGAAATTCTCCCAGTAACGATTCTTTATAACTAATTTTATTCAGGTATCTGTTATGGAGTTCGCGATACATAGTGATCATGTTGCTATTCTTGTGTTTGTGTGTAATTTAGCTTAACTTGGTTCCTCACTAGCGTTACAAATATGGGGAACACTTCATGGTGGCTATTTTATTACAGTTTGCAGATGACAAGGATCTCCAGACTGAATGGATTGAAGCAAAAAGGAGCAATAAACTAAAGCTGATTTCCTTTCTTGAAGAGAAAACAGGTTATACTGTCAGCCCAGATGCAATGTTTGACATACAGGTACCCTGTTGCATAATACCCTTTTTCTAAAGCCCTTTTTCATTATTTTTTCGGGTAAGATGGCCCATCTATGGTGTTCTGTATCTCATAAGGAGACCCTGGTGGGGAAAGGCATTAGGGGATGGTTGGCTAACAGGACTGTAATCTAATTGAGACAATCTTGGGAACTGGAAGAAGACTAGTTGGTTAATATTTAATGGGGAGACAAATATAGGACTATATATAATGGTCTATATCAGACTTTTATTTTTGGATTTCTATATGAAGCAGCTTTTATTTTTTTCCTTGGAACATGTACAATTTTGTGGCAGAAAGCATATACAGATAATCATGTTAGTGCACTTATTTAATAATTGAATCAAGATTGTCTACATAAGAATTGTTATATTTTGCTCTTTATTTGCTCACTCAACATTGTTTGTTATACAATTTATGTACTGTGATTTCTAAAAATGTTTTTATTGATTAAGATTCTTTAAAATATGGATATTTTCTTCATCTTTCAGTGGACTTTGTCTTTCTTGTTTGGCTTAATGACTTTGTCATAGTTGTCAAACAGATTTTCAGTATCTATACATTAGAATCATCAATAGTTGACCAAAAGCATTATTCAATTGGTGAAACTGTTGAAACTTGAAATCTAACTGACTTTTCCTATCTAAATTCAGAGCCTTACTCCAGACTCTTGCTTAAGTAGTTTTTCTTATAATTTTTCCACTTTTTTTTTTAGGTGTGTGTGTGTGTGTGTTGGGGAGGGGGTGTTAAAAGAGGCTATTTCCATGAACTCATAGGGCTATGAAGCAACTCGTGAGGCTGTTTACTTTAGTCTGTCACAGTCAAAGCTTACAAAATGGTCAACAGTGACTTTCTAAAGCTATCTGATAGGTGGACACATGGTACAACTGTTAATCTGATAACATCACTAGTAGATGGGAGAGAAAGTAAAAGGGGAGAGGGTTGTGTTAGTAAACTAGTTCTGTATATACTTTGCTGATACACTGCTCAGTTCCCGTTTCCTTTGCTGTAACCTTTCTATTTTTGTATTTTCTTCCAGCCTTCTTAGCATGGTTCTTGTCCTTGGTGGTCAAATATTTGTTGTCACACTGAAGTTTCTTATATATATTTTTCTTTTATTGACTATGATAATTGATTTATGAATTAACAAATTTCAGGTTAAGCGTATCCATGAGTACAAACGACAACTCATGAATATCTTGGGAATTGTTTACCGCTACAAGAAAATGAAAGAAATGAGTGCTACTGAGAGGAAAGCTAAATATGTTCCAAGGGTTTGTATATTTGGAGGGAAAGCATTTGCAACATATGTACAAGCCAAAAGGATAGTTAAGTTTATTACCGATGTTGGGGCTACAATTAACTGTGACCCTGACATAGGTGATTTACTGAAGGTATGTCTTTTGCTGAATTTATCACTGAAAGCCTATTATCTGATAGTTTTTTCTCCAGTAATGTTGTTAATTATCATTTGGGAGCTTCTGATTTCATCTCCCTAAAACTTAGTCATACAACTTAATTAAAGAATGTGGAAAGATGGCAGCTCAACAATATTTCCTCGACTTGCTTGATATGCATATTGAGGTTCAACTCAATTTTTCACAATCATAGTCTTCATTTTCTACTTGTTTTATTGAGTTGATGGCTAAACAAATGAATCAGAAGCTCAATGGTTACTACTAATCCTGATCACTGCCTTTTCAATTAGTTATTGATAACTAAACAATAGAAATATCAGTTACCAATTGCTGCTCTGGTAGCTGTTAGCATAGCTGTGTGTGTTATTGAAGTGTGAACAGAATTTCATGTATGTTTCTTATAACATTTTTTTAATTATTGTGGTTAAATTTTTATCTCCAGGTTATATTTGTCCCCGATTACAATGTTAGTGTGGCGGAGTTACTGATCCCTGCAAGTGAGCTTTCACAGCATATCAGGTATAAAATACTGGCTCAAGCATCATGTTGGTGCTCTTTTCTGGTTTCCCACTTTACCTGGTCCTGCTAATGGACAAGTTTAATCGCCACAAATATCATCTTATGCACCAACCTGGTGCATAGTGAAATCTGTGTTCATTTGGCCAGTCAGTTTCTTTGAGATGATTATAGGGATGTGTCTCATTGGCTTTCTGTTTCATCTTGTATCAAGTGAGATTCTAACACCTTTACAATATTAAAGCTGCAACATACTGCAAACAGGGGTTAGAAATTAGAGGCAGAGCATAACGAAATTCTTTTTAAATGCTGAAATCTCTTGAATTTCACAGATAGTCTTTTTCCCTCGTCAGTGTCCTAGCATTTCTTTGTTCGATCATGTTTGTAATGGGACTATTTTGTGGTGAAGCAACCCTCATTCTCTACATCTAGTACATTAGCAATTATCTACTGGTACAAGAACAACAACAAATCCTGGTGTGGGCCTTGCTTGTGCGGGTTTGGGCGAGATAGATGTAGGCAGTCTCACGCACCTCTGCAAGTATTTCTGCCGGCAGAGAGACCAATTCCAAGATACCTGCATCAAAAAAATTTGAGAAAACATATTTAGTGTTGAAAATCTTTTGAAGCCCAATAAGTAACATAAGCATTAAATATGAACAAGAAGGAACATTAATAAGAGCTAGCTGCTGGTGCTCTACTATTAGTGGGTAGACGAGGAGAACATCACATCTCAAGGTGTTTGTTGAAACAGATAAATCAATGACATTAAAAAATCTGCCTTGGTTCTGGATTTTGATTTGCCAAGCATGTCCCAGTGCCCTGTTAAATTTTGAACTCCATACAGCCTTATCGGCCTGTGCCAATGGAGGATTCTTACTGCTAAGCGAAGAAACTTGGGTTAAGAAGCCAATACTATGGCTTTTCACATTCCCTTCAACTTCCCTTTCTTGTTGCTTCCGGTTCTTAACAGCTTGTGTTCTTGATAGTAGCACCTATATCAATCTCTACCATATCCATAAGCTGATGACAGCTATGTCCAATTTGGCTCCAATAAATTATAGCAATACAGCCATCTATGCATTGAGTGAGCTTGACAAATCTAGTGGGTACCTATGACCTCACCTGAATGATGCGGATTATTTCTCCAATCCAAGATGTGAAATATGGCAACCTGATTTTGTCCCAAACCCGGATTCTATCACTGAGTTACTTTTATCAATATCTTGTTTGTGTTTGCAAGTCAAATTTATTTTGGTCTGAAAATAACCTGACATGAACAGCTGAACTGAAATCCCATCAACCCAACCTCCAGCCAAATCCATAACGTGAATCAAACAGCCTGTTTGCTAGGTCTGCTCTGGCATTGAGTGGAGTTCTGGTGTGCAAGTGTCTATGAAGATCAATGAACAACCAATGCTGAATGGACCCCCAAGTCTTTTATAGAGTTAAACCATGAAAGTCTTGTTGGTAAAAGCATTTTAAAACCTGTTTGCATTGAAATGCAGCTGAGGATTAGATCTAATGCTCACAATGGCTTTACAATAATTTAGAAGGTTTCGTGTCCCTGGTTGTCAGGAAAGATTAGATGATAGCAGAATGCAGAGGGCATAGAGGCATCCTAAACTATTTCCTGTAACACATAGTTGCCTGTGATGTTCTTTTTGTACTTTGCATTTGATTGTGTGGTTTACATGTTTCTTTAGAATGAGCAGTAAAGCATGTCAAGCTTGGGATGATGTTGGATGAGATTATAAAGTTCAGTTTAACCTAATAGATTATGAGAGAACCCAAATTAGAAATTTTGGTGATGGCTGATTCCCTTGGTTTACCCATATATTTTGTAGTACTGCTGGCATGGAGGCCAGTGGGACGAGCAATATGAAGTTTGCAATGAATGGTTGCATCCTAATTGGGACGCTGGATGGTGCCAATGTCGAAATTAGGGAAGAAGTGGGTGAAGAAAACTTCTTCCTCTTCGGTGCTCGAGCACATGAGATCGCTGGGTTAAGGAAAGAAAGAGCTGAGGGCAAGGTACCATCACTGCCCCTCTAAACCCCCCAAAAAAAAAAAAAAAAATTTGTCCTGTTGCTTTCTTCAATATATTATGTTGATGGAATCAAGAATTCCATATTTCATTTGCTTAGGCTGATCTGCGAACCCAGAGCCATGAATTGCTTCGGAAACAAAACTGAAAAGGGGAAAAAACAAAGAGCAAGAGAGTGTCATAGAGTGAATACTGTTGTGTATACATGTTTAAGATCAGATGTTGAACTTAGCCAATAATCAACTTCATATTACTCGAATTAGTCATGACTTCAGCAAGCTCAGTATTGAATATATACATCAAAGATGCCTTAAAACTGTAAACCTTTTCGCTTGCTTGGGCTGCTTACATAAGAAGCAGCTACCACTAAAAATAATCGAGTAAAAGGAAACAATTACAAGGGGGAGGGGGTTGCAAAATACTGAGTACAAGTTTCTTGTTGAGTTACGGTGTTCTGAACCAGTATAATTAAAAACAATTACTGCAGTTATATATGGTCATCTTTATGGGGTGTTTTTGAAACAGAGTATCAGTTTCGACTTTGACACTTCTATGACTACTTGTATAGTTTGTACCGGATCCACGCTTTGAAGAAGTCAAAGATTATGTTAGAAGTGGCGTCTTTGGTGCACAGAATTACGACGAACTTATAGGATCTCTTGAGGGAAATGAAGGATTTGGCCGTGCTGACTATTTCCTTGTGGGCAAAGACTTTCCAAGTTATATAGAATGCCAAGACAAGGTTGATGAAGCATACCGTGATCAAAGGGTAAGTGAGACGAAACATGAGTAAGCTTCCACTCTATTCATAATGGACATCGTTATTTGTGATTATGGCATAGGATAGACGCTAGATGGGGCCTTGGAAAGGAGGTGATGAATTGAAATTATGGTGCATATGCAGCTGAGGCTGAACTTTGCCACTGACCGGAACAATCTTTTATGATTTGCACATTTTGCAAGCTAACCAAGCAAATTATGGGTTTGCTTCTGTCTAGCATCTAAAAGTGATCCATATGTTCCCCTCCCCCTCTTAATGATTGCAGTGGGACCAGTGCCTAGGCTTGAACTTAGCAAACTAACCCATACCCAATTTTAGATCCAAACATCTCAGAGATTAGGCCTGAAATATTGGAACTTCATTGACTTAACCCAAGATGAACCAACTGGAAACTCAAGTTGCTAGTAATGGTAGCATTTTCTTTACAAGCTTGTTGGACGAACCAACATAAGACACAAAATAACCAAATGACCAAACTTGAACCCAATCTGAACCTTAGTCTATCACACACTAAGCTAAGGGCGACCTATTCCTTGCACAACTTGAACAACCGGTCTAATGGGTTTACCTATGGCTATGCCTTAGTGTTTTCAGAATATTTACTTGAGGCTCCATTGTACCCCCTGATCTTTGTTTAACTGTAATGTGCAGAGATGGACGAGAATGTCAATCATGAATACAGCTGGATCACCCAAGTTTAGCAGTGACCGAACCATCCATGAATATGCGAAGGATATTTGGAATATCAAGCCGGTGGTTCCGTGAACATGATTGAGAGACCATGTCTTCTCCTTTCTGGTACACATAAGGCTAGCAAGCTATGAATTCTTACAAGACGCACAGTTGCATAGGCAGAATATATATATATATATATATATATATATATATATATATATATATATATATATACATATATGCTTCTAAATAAAAATAGGGAATATGCCACATATTGCAAATTATGTATTCCCTCCGGGATCGAAACATGGTTAATAATATTTGGAACACATCCATAAATGAGTTTACTTAAGCCTCTTGTTAATGCATTTGATATTGGCCTGAAAACTGACTGTCTTCTAATGTATTTCGGCTGATCTACATATTTTTTTCCAAATCAATTCAGTCTATTTGATATTAAAACACTAATTAACTCGCAATATTTCAACTGACCAATTCATATACAGCTAGATCAATCTGGTATGCTAAAATCATTATATGAAAGGAAATCATCTTTATCTCCGTTTTTTTTAAAATTTTTTAATCTCCTTATCATTAAGAGTACCTCTTTTTCCATCAGTTGTGACATAAACTTGCAATGTACATGATTAAGAATTTCATGATACTTTGCAGGAGGTTGTGATGGTCCTAATTTTTTTTTTTTTGGTTGTAACTGTTAACATTGATGAAGATAAAATACACATCTGTAAATTTTTAACAACCAACAAAATTATTATTAAACTGAGTAAAGAGAACACATCAAAAATAACTTGTCAAACTAAAATATGGTGAAAATACCATAAAATTAATATGCAAATTGAAGAAGAGGCCGGTAAAAATACTGTGAAAATACCCCAAACTCATGATAAAATATTAAATTTGAAAATTCAAACCCATTTCCTACGACAACAATCTAACTATCCGATGATTTGTGCCCGTCTCCTTTGCCCCCGCCCCCAAACAAAAAAAAACAAAAAAAAAAAAAACCTGGATGATTTTTTAGTTACTCATAAACTTTTTGCTGCAATATATCTAACAGCGCCATTATCGATGAACTCAAACACTCCAACAGTCCCATCTTCGTTTACAAAGTAGAATGCTCCCTTATAATAAACAGGGATTTTCTCACAAGGGCACGAAATCCTGCCAAATATTTGGTTCCAAACCATGACATCCCTTCTCCTCGAAGTACTCAAATTTTGGTTCTTTAAAATGCAAATACTAACACAGATCATGCATTTGTGTGCTTATAAAAAGGGCTCGAACTTAAAATCTTTCGAGAAAAGAGCTTCATGGTAGTTCTCCCTGACCGACACAAGCCACTCTGACTACTACAATTGTCAAAGTAATCAATTCAACTTTTTGATGTCAGCAGAACAAAATCAAAGAAAGAAAATGGCCCTCTCCAGTCCCAGGTAATGGTTTCGGTATGGTTCCAGGGTACCCTAGGGTGCCTCTCAGTTGCTGTACGTACATATAAGTGAGCGACTATGACTTATACTAACAGCTAAGATCTTCGCAGGAGAAAACTTGCTTTGAATTGGCTTCCTCGACAAACTAATGGCAGCCTTGTCACAATAAAGGCAGCTCTTAGATCACTTAAAAGAGTAAATACACAGCTATATGATTTTTCAGCTACGTGCGTTTCACAATTTCATTCTGCATACCAATTCTTCGCTTGGGGGGGCTTGTTTTTCCTCAGCATGAAGAATTGGTAAAGTACATTATCAGTGGCTTGCATTTCAAATACACAGCTACTTTACCTACAAATGCTGCCTCACATTTTCATTCTGCTAGGGGAGGGGTAGTGAGAGAGAGAGAGAGAATTGGGGGGGTTGCTAAGAAGAATGTACAAAAGCTAACTTCGGGACACAGTAGACCCTATGCTATTTGAGTTGCTACTCCAGAGGCTTGTTTTTTAACCATGGCTGCATGCTTTTGTCCAGCTAGATGATACTGATAGACTGTTTCACTATTACAGACGATGTTACATATAGAACATGTCCTCACAGCATCCATGGCCGCCCCACCTTCCAGTACCCTTTTTTCTTTGTCTCCAAATCTTCGGCCTTTTGTGATGCTTTCTTCTTTTTTGACCGCCCATTTGGAGATTTACTTGTATCAGGTGCTTCTGGAGCTGGGACTGCTGAGTTCGTAGCGGAAATGGCCTCACCGGCAACTAATGCTTTTAGCTTGTCCAAGTTCTGTTTGTGCTTTTTTCCTATTCTGTGTTTCTTGAGCACATCCTCAGTATCACACACAATTTTGCACACATCACAACGAACAGATTGGGGAATCTTGATTTTCTTTAAGCTTTTTCTTGCACTGATCTTCCCTTGATGTCGGATTTTCTGGGTAGTCCTTGAGTTAGGGTAATAATCAGCGGCAACATCTGCATTTGTAGGTAAAGTATTTCTCTGCATGAAGAAGAGAACCCTTAAGCTGTTGGCTTACCAAAGCACATAATCATCAAAAGGCTAATATGGTTAACCATTAACTTCTCTCTCAAATCTTGATGACTATAATCACTTAGGTAATTTAATAATAATAATAATAAAAACACTAGCATAGACCACAACACAGTCTCTAGCCCTCCCCACAAATATAAGGAGAAAGTACATCAAAAGGCTAATATGGCTTCATTAACCAGTAGTAGAGACTGTGGCCCTCTCTATCCCAACCAACAGATGAAAGAAGAAAGGCAACCCACAATTAAAAGAAGAAAGTCAACCTGCAGATAAAACCATTACTTCACTTAGGACTGTGTTTCATTCTTTCTGAACAATCACCTTCTCCTGCTCCCATAATCTAAATACCCCCCTTCACCAGTCTGCGAGAAAAAGGGAAGGAAAAAGGCACAAAGAAAAAGGGTCTCATTGCACATGGCTGTTGAGTGAAATAGAGCAAAAACTTTCTAAACACAATATTTCAAGTTTTCAACCCACCAACCCATAATACAACTGTAGCAATCCGGAATGCCAAAATCATCATTGGTTGAATGATATTCCATGTTTAAAGCCTATAATTCCAGCACCGTGAACTCGTCATGGACTTCTAGGAACCACAAACACGACAAATTTCCAATTGAAATCATGACAAGACAAATGTCCAATTGAAATAACACGATTACCTCAAGTCATCAAACCTTAATTTCCAATTGAAATCATGACAAGACAAATGTCCAATTGTGGACGAAAAAAATCATAAGCCCGAACTCCAAAAGAATCAAGTAATTCTACAAGGCCCTCTGCCTTCAGTTTATAAGGATATTGATGGGTGAAGCAAATGCAATGCAGAAGAAAGTATAATAATCACGTGAGAGAAACAAAAGAGCAAAAATTAGAATGCAAGGAAGAGAAAGTTAAAAGGAAAGTGGGCAGACAGATTAAATTGAGACAAACAAACAATTACTTCTCACATCAATAGTGTGCATATCACTGTCTATCAGCCACCTCTATTTAAATTTTGAACCAAACTGTCATAAGCCAACCATTTCGAAACAATCATATGCCCCTTCTTTTATAAATAATTACATTTCTTTAGTAAACAGTGAGTCTAGAAACTTGCGAGTCATGAGAGCTACATCTTAGGTAATAAAGGTACCTAGTTATGTCTTTTTCAATACCATCTCTTCTTCACAAGGTAATTCAACATTTTACATATGTCAGTCCTTCATACACCCAGCATGATGTCCATTATACACAAAACAAGCTAAATCTCTTGGTATACATCAACATATAACATTGACTCCATGATGTGTTCCATAGTTTTACCATGATGCCAATTACATCAAATTAAGGAGTTATCTCTTGTTGTAGATCAACCACAGTCCCATGAGATAACCATAAAGTAGTTACACCATAATTAGAAAGTGAAAGAAATAAGAGCTCCAACGGCAGAAACCTTATGAACTGGTCCTAGTACTCTCATTACTCATTAGAACATGACACTTGCAAGCAGACAATGTGAATGAAACAGTACAGAAAAGCACTACGCAAACAAAAGCATTACTTTTGGTTACACACTTATGTTCTCAGGTATCCAGCAGATAAAAGGACAAACATCAGAAATTAAGGATCAACATCAGCAGTAGATACCCAATAATTCACATTTTCTAGGGTAATCATTATCCCAACATACTTATGCTCGTTAAATCACACCCACATAACCCCATCACGTCAAAACTCACAAGGTAATGGAGCAGGCATAATTCTAGGGTACTGATCACCAAAATGAGGGACAAGGATTCCTCACAGCACCCTGTTCCCTTCCCCCTTTTTTCTCTCAATTCCCAGAGAATAGAAGGCTATTTAGAGGGCATCAAAATATACCAAATTTCTCTTATTTTGCTCCAATACTTCCTTTATGTAGAAGAGCACATTACCAGAGAAAATGCAATACAAAGTCCAAAATAAACATTCTAGCTAATATATATATATATATATATATATATATATATATATATATATATATTCCTTTTTGATAGGTCTAATATATACAGTCTTGGAACAACCAATTACATTTTTCAGACCACAAAGCTATTCCCAGTTCCTTCATCCTTTCTTTCAACTGCTAGCCCTAATAAGACTAAACAAAACTTGACAACAACCAAGTTCATCGTTAACAAAGCGTTCGTTATTTCACACAACCTCTCAAAGAACAGAAGAAATCATGCAAAATTAGTCCAATGACATTTGCCCAATTATCCAAATCACCATCAAAAACCCACATCAAGAATCAATACAATGACCCAATTGAAAGGGCAAAAGAGTACTTACAATTGGGTTAGTGAACCCAACTGGGTTGTTTCTGTGATCCTCAAAAGGCGCATTGGAAGGCCACTTGGGATCGTGATAATAAGAGGGTAATCCACCAGTTTGGGCATTATAATCGCCGCCGTGGATGGTGGCTTGAGACGCATAGCCACCACCGTGATTGTCTGGGTAGATGGGTTCCGCCGGCCGTAGCGGTTCCGGCGCTATGGGAGGAGGAATGGGAGCGACGGCGTGGAAGGAGGAATGGTATTGGTGATGGTGATCGAAAGAAGGGTTAGGGTTTCGATAAGGGTTTTGTAATTGGGGAAGGTACAAGTTAAAATGGGGTTGAGCTCGAGGGTGATACCCAGGAGGGTATTGCTCCTGGTACTCCATAGCCACATTTGAGTGAGGAAGAACAATAGTGACTAACAAGAGAGGGAGGGAGGGAGGGAGGGAGGGAGAGAGAGAGAGAGATTCACGATATTTTTATCCAAGGTTAAGATCTTCGGCTATTGGTTAGGAGGAGGAGTATGACAAATTTGGAGCCTTTGCAAACACCAAGCATGGATCCACAAAGTTAAGATCAGTAACTGACATCCTAATCTGTTTGAGTTTGTTCTTGAGCTTTAATTGGAGTTGCAACGTCAATAACCATGAACTCAGTTTAGATCTATTAAACTAAGTTATTCTAGTCTTAATTTTAATTAGAATGTCGATAAGTATGAACTCAATCTAAAATTCGTAAAACCGACTTCATATGTGAAGTTTGAAGTGGACAATTTGCACTCGTAAATGATCCAACACCTAAAGCATGCTCATCCAATGAGTTTGAAGCCCGAATTTACCTTATCAAAATCAAACTTGATCCGAAATTTTGTACAAAACTACTTTGTTTTACAACATAAATTTAGAAAATCAAGTATCAAATAAATTTAAAATCAATTTAAATCGAAAATGATCTGATGAAAACTAGTTGTCATGAAACACAATCTGAATCAAACTTCGTGTTTGACAAGACTAGATTTTTTTTTTTTTTTGGTGGTGAGTCCTTATATAAATTTTAAGATTATAATTACCATGGCAACAAGGAAAATCAGTTGAAGTTAAACAAATATTGGTCCCAAGTGACCCCTCCACTGGCCTACAAGGCCCCCACCTTAAGCTAAGCACTAGACCTAAATAAAGGGAATTGTTACATCAAATCAAATTGTAATTGTTAAGTATCACTTTTTTGTAAGTGTAGACCTAGTATTAGTAATTTAAAAATATTGTCATATGTTAATCTAGGTGATTCGATACTTATTTTTCTTTATTAAGGATTTATATTTAAGTTTTGTGAATTAAGAAAATTTATGATGGGAGAGCTCTACTTCATGTAAGCCGATAATAGTTTTATTTTTTAAGCAATAAATAAATATAGGATCAATAAGCTAACTTTGGCACAAGTATCAATTGTTTGCAATTTGTGCTACATAAGGATCACAAAATATTATGACTGATCTGTAGAGAGGATGTTTTCATTGACCTCACAATTTGACCACCAATTGAATGAAATACAAAAGGAGCATACTTCAGGAAGATATTTACTAACTTTTTAACCTATTGGATTTTATATCCCTAACAACCTTCTTTGGGAGGGGAAAGGAGGGGGACTAAAGAATCCCACATGGGGTCCACCATGGGCTAGTTTGAGAATAATATTGACAAATTACAAATAATTAAAATTATTAAAGTTAACACAAATTGTTATTTATATTTGTATAAGCTTATCTTAAATCTTCATTAAGCCACTTATGACACCAAATTAATTTAGATTTATTTATCACATATAATGCAAAATATACTAAAAAACATATTTAATTTGGACGAACAAGAAGAATGCAACAATCATCAACCATGTGAATAGTTCTCGATTATCAATCAATATTACAGACAACGAGAGAGCCCCTCTCAAAATCAATGGCTCATCCATCCACATTCCATGCAAAAATTTATCCTACATGCTATCTTACTCAGCACAAGTAATTTGCAAAGCACTAAGAACTGGAACAAAGTGGATCCCTAAAGCAAGACCAGACCAACCAACTCAAACAGAGAAATTAAACGTTCATCTTTTCAAGGAGAACTCCTACTCTGGCTTTACAAAATTTCATAGTGATCACAATGGTGGAAGAACCATTCTTCAGACACCAGCAACATCACCCACAAGGACTGCCTCAGAAATTGTGCTCGGAATTTCGATAGTTTCTTGATCTAATCCACAAACTGCTGCTGTTGCGATTTCAGGGTCAGAAACACGATGAAAACCATCAAATTCTCTCTCATTGGACTCAAGCTTGTCATTAAAATGAGCCCTCATATGTCCACCCAGAGCTTGCCCAGAACCGAAACCTTTGCAACAAACAGGACACTTGTGCTTGTGCTTCCTCCCTCTCTTCTTCTTTTCACCACATCCTAATCCTTGGACTCGATTCTCAAGACCTTGATGAAACTCGGAAGTTGTACATTCAGCTTTCTGACCATGGATGAGTATCTCAGTTTCAGTTCTGGTTTCGAAAGAGGTTGAAACTGAGGGGTGATATCTTCTGGAAATAGGGCAATGCAGCTTATGGCCACCAAGGGATTGACCAGACTTGAAACTTCGGTTGCAAATCTTGCAAATGTACTTATGATCCTGCTCCTTCAAGGGAATTTCTTCAGCTACTGAATTATTTGTTTCATCCTTGATCTTAGTATCACATAACTCATCTTGATTCTCAGTTTCAGCACCAAAAACCAATTTCTTCAGACAACCTACTATTGAAGAATCATTTGTTACATCCTTGATCTCATTATCATGTAACTTAACCTGTTTCTCAGTTTCAGAACCAAAAACCAGGTTCTTCACACAGTCAAAGCTCGGTCCAGGTGCAGGGTTTTCTTGACCAGTTCTAGAAAACCCTCTATCAAAACCATGAAATTCTGTGATTTCCTCTACAAATGACACATACCCACATCCCAAATCACAGGAATTCAGTACCTCAACCACATTACGAGCATCATCATTGGTGTTTTGGGCTGATTCAACAGGAAAATCAGTATCCATTTTCATAGAATCAACATCAGAAAAAGCTTGATGAGCATAAAAGGAACAGAACCCACCACTGCCAAGCATCAACAAACAAAGAGCAATATCTTCCAACTCTTCATTAACAGAATCACCGCAACTCACAGAAGAAGAAGAAACATCAGGATTCAAATTAGACAAAGAGGAGTTAGAGTAGCTAGTGATCTTATACCTTCTCTCTGATCGTTTCTTCTTAGTTGGATTTGGCATCTCCACAATTTTCTTCACAGCCATAGCCGTTTTTCTCTTTGAGTGCAACCTCATATGCCCAAACAGAGCCTTATCGGACTTAAACCCTTTTCCACATTGCTCACAAAAACTGCTCTGCTGGGTCGGAATCGGAGAAACCCACCAAGATTTCTTCGGATTCTCTCTCAATCCCAAGTTCCGACGCCTATTATCGTCAAAACCCATTTCACTTTCGTCGTGATTATCTTGCATTCCAGCTGAATTTAGGGCTAAATTCTCAACTATCTCTTGTCCTTCAATGTTTCCGATGTCAGTGAAGATCTTCTGGCAGAATAAACCTTCTTGCTTCACTTCGAGCTCCTCTTTCATGGCTTGATTCACATGAAAAATCCAGAAAAGTAAGTCCTTAAAAGAGGGTTTTTCAGGGAAAGATGAAGGGTTTTCTCGGATAAAGATGAAACAGGGGAATGGGTGCGCAAAAAAAGAAAAATACAGAATAAAATCTGAGGATCAACCCAAAAGAGGGGAAAGAAAAAGATTTGGGGGCCGCTTGATGAGCAAGGAAGAAGCAAGATCTGGGTTTTTGGGCAAAACCCCAAGAAATTGAAAGGGAGAATTCTTTTTCTCTCTCTATTTGTCTTTGTTCTGAAGTGGAGGATGAAATCATGAAAAAAACATAGGCAGAGGCAGAGCCCACTGTAGAGATATGCCCAACTCTGGTGACTGTGCCAGTTGTGGGCTTACACAAATATGGGGAGAGTGAGAGAGAGAGAGAGAGAGAGAGAGAGAGAGAGAGAGAGAGAGAGAGAGAGAGTCGGCGTTTCTTTGACGTCCGATATGCTGCTACATTGCTATATTAGGGGGCAAAGACCTCTGCATGGGAGTAAATGTATTTCTGTTTTTTGATATGAAGAAGAGACAATGTATGAATTTGCATCTCTTTTCTATATCTACTAGCACATGAGATAATTGATAACCAATTCAAAACAAAACATCATCTTTAAACTACTATATCCTAGTTCTAAAGACAAGTGTTTCGAATCGATAAGAAGTTCCGTATAAGTTATTTTATCTTATTAAAAATTGAGTTATAATACATAATTTAATCATCTAGTTTGTTAAATATGTATATTTTTGAGGAAGATGCTGATAAGATCGTTATATACTCAACTATAAGTGTTCCGGTGCCTCAAGAGTTTGATCCGGAGACGAGTAACAAAATCAATTCGATATTTAGAACCAAAAATGGGTCAATAACCAATTTTTGGTATTTGTTAATTTGGACATGTTCGATAAAATGAGTTATTTGAGTAATTGATAATTGTTTGTGTAGCGAATAACTTTTTAGGTAGCTATTAGATGTTAGATTTTAGTTGTTAATGGATAATTATTCAATTGAATGGTTGAAAAAATATGTTTGGTAAATTTAGTGCTTGAACTAGCTGATTATTATAAATTGAAATAAAAAGATATAAATAATTTGTCAAATATAAACTAATCAAAGAATATTTTTGTTAAAGAAAAATATAAAACAATACTTTCAAATATAAAAAGCTAATATTCTTAACTTTTCGTAAACACTACTTGAAACGTTATAAGTTAATACAAACGCTAGTTGAAATACTACCTTACCGAACACTAATGTTTACTTGATTAGAGTTTTGACTTGATTAAAACACCAAATACTAATCCAAACACGATAATTTATAAGGTTAATTTATTATATGTGTGCACAAATGCATGCATGTACGTGACTTTGTTTGCTACGTATATTTTATGGCATATATTAGGAAAATTTTGGTCGATGGAACAAATAGTACCCGAATTGAGTACATTTGTTATACATTTAATGGATAAAGGGATCTTCCCTTCAAAAAAAAAAAAAAAATTGATAAAGGGGTCTTGATTGGAGATTACTTCATTATCCAAGCAAATTGTTCCTTCACTTCGACTTCTAACCAGGTCAACATTAGATCAAGTAATATTTGATTCATTAAGATTTTCAGTTAGGTTTCAATTTTGAGTTCAATAATTTTTTTGTTTTTGTTCAACGAATTCAAGTCAATTGATATTTGATCTCATAAACTTCTTATACAAAGAAATACAACGTTAGAAGAAAATTTTAAGATTGGGTTCCATTCAAATTGGTTTGATTTCTAATCCACTTTGGATTAGTTACTTCGATTGTCATGGATTGATGTTATTCGTTTGTGATTTAAATAAGTTTTTCTAAGTCTAAGACCCTCCAAAAAAAAAAAAAAAGAAAATTGGAGAAAAAGAAACTAAATGAACATTCACAAGAAGTGATGCATGGCTGTGTTGATGAAACCCTAGAATACTAATAAAACGAGTTGTACTTGACTACTTGGGATTTATGTAGATGAGGATAATCCTAGAGAAAAAGTAGGTGGCGGAAGGTACATTGAGGCAAGGGCCTGCCATCCCCTTCCTAGACCCAATTCTTTTTCTTCATTTCAATCATTTACTACAAGATTACTCGCCTATTCTTTTTTACTTTAAGCAAGTCAAGCATATAATTTTGTTTGATAAAAGATTTTCATTTACTTTTTTAGGTTTTGATAAATATTTTTCTAACCCTTCATTTTTTAAATTATTATTTACCTTTCTTTATTTTTATGTCAAATTATCATAAGTTTCTAAAATTTCACTTTTGTGGCAACAATTTGTTATCGGAGCTAGCATAGATGATTGATAGCCATACCGACAATTTGTAATCGAGATCTCATCGAAAATGAAAAGTTTGAATGTTTTGAGAGAGAAAAGAGAGAGGAAAACATGTCATAAGTTGTGAGCGAGGAAGCGTCGAACAATGGACAAAATACGAGTTAACGTAAGGCAATAAGTCCTTTGAGTTAGGTTTTTATTGGGGAAAAAGTTCTTGGATTGGCCAGGGCATGGTAGGCAAGTAAAGATAAGAGAACATGAACATCTATACTTCTATATTATATATAATAGGAATTAAAAAAATAGGTTTTCACTCACTATGGACTCTCTAGGTGTCACTTGTCACAATAATAATAATAATAATAATAATAATATACAATATACAATATATAATAATAATAATAATATACAATATATAATAATAATATTTTCAAATTAGTCAAATACTGCAATGTGAGTGATTGTAGAAGTTTAGTGTAATATCAATCATAAAAATCATTTTCTACTAGTTTGGACTCATGCTATACACGGAGTAATGTTGTATAATGCATACCTTAAGAAATTATTGAATCACGGAGCGATATTGTACTTGTGAGTTTCTTTTTCTCGGTTATTTGATTTTATTGAATGGTTTCACCTTCAACAACATTCTTTTACATGTCATCCCCCATAGCGAAAACGCTTTCATGACTCATCAAATTTATCGAACCCAACACATAAAAATCATTAGAGTCCATCACACATTCATTCTAAATTTTTAAAGAATAAATAAAGAATCTAAAACAATAAATAAAAATAATGTTAAAAAATATCACCAAGGTTTTAAGATTACACTCATGATTTAGAACATTAAAAAGTCAGTCCCTCTAAGAATCAAACAATTTAAATAAACCTCACTTACATAGTTATAAGAACAAGTGAGACAATATGTTTAAGTATCAAAAGACAAATATTAGTAGGAAAAGGAATAATATATGATTGGTATATATTGAATTAGTTGACCTATAGATGACAATAAATATCATTATGTCATAAATTAATATTATAATATAAAGTGCATCAAATCAATAAAAGAATGTCGAATTTATAACTCATAACCTGTCTACAAAGTCAATACTAATTTAACTTAATTAACGTCTAAATAAATATTTACATACAACCTACTAAAACATCATCGACTCAAATATTACACGAACCTTTAAAGTACACACATACCCATAATGGGATCTCAATTTTTAAAATTATAGGGTGAACATGATGATTTATCCATTCTTACATACTTCGCACATAAAGTGAATCCTATTTCCTCCTACACTCTTTAGTCATCCTCAAGAGGTTATAAATAATAGAAGTTAATTATAAATAACTTCAAATAACTTCAAATTGAGACTCCACCTCTTAATCATAAATAACTTTATATTGAGACTCCACCTTTTATATCTTTTTACATTTGCATCCTTAAATTAATCGTATTTTCCAATCATTTGTCCAACATCTAACTCAACTTGTAAAATGGATTCACATATTTTAGCTTCACTTCGACACTTTCGAAACTGAATTTACATCTATATATTCTCTGTAAAAGTTATAACATCGTAGTCATATAAAAGGGAATGAGAAAATTAATTAAAGAATAAATTTATTGGTTATAAACATTCACACACAATGATAAAAGTATGGTGAGAGAAAATTCATTTTGCTAGCTTACCCAAAAATTATATAGACACTAAAATCATTTAAGACAGTAAATGTGGTGAGAAAGAATGACCACTTCACTTTTGCATAAATTAGCAAGTGAAGCATATAAAATTCAACTTAATAATTACCAAATTAGGCTTCATAAATCATATTAATGATCAAGTAGGTAGTAAACTAAGAACATGGTTTCTAAGGGAGAATATATACAAATCATAGAGATAGCTAACTTAAGACAATGTTTTTTTTTTTTTTTTTGGGTTGATGCAATTTTGCAAGGTAGGCGAAAAACATATAATGAAGATATATCATATACTTGAGGTAAGCTATTGAATTGCCTTCAATTTGTTTTAAGCATTATATGACAATCTTGATAATCTAATATCTATTCTTTGACCCTATGTTTGCGAAGAAAATGTAGATAAAATTACATGTAAGGATTCATCGTTAACCAATCGAGACACCATCTTAAAGTACACACTATTATTCGATTAAGGCCCAAATTAAGAGATGCCTAAACACCAAAGCTAAACTGCCAAAGTAACCAAACTTGCTAGAATTAGGCATCTATAACTCAAGTTCATAGACATTCGACCTGTTCTCTAGTATTTCGAAACCCCTTTCTCTTTTCATCACAACAAATATGTCATTTTCTTGTTCCTAAATGTTGTTTATCCTAAACGAAGATTCTATTATGTTTATATCGCAAACAACTAAAATTAAAATAACTTAAATTAAGATCTTGAAACTGTAAAAAGAAACGTAAAAGGTGAAATATCAACCCACATAAGCCAATTACCATTATTCAACATTTATTTCAATAATAATAATAATATCCTCAAAAACCCCGATGTAAGCTCAGTAAGCCATGGCCGAGTGAACAGAGGGCGCGAAGGGGAAGAGGAAGAGGACGACTATGACCGAGTTAATCGGAATCGGCGGGTCGTTTCGGGGTGATCACATGGAGGACAACCACGGTGAGCGAAGCGACCAAGCCAATGGAACAAGTAACCACACATAATTAGGAAGGAGAAGGGCCTGCATCACCAGAAATTAGGGTTTCGCAATTGGCGAGGATCTCGAAGGTTTCAAAGCAAACATTGAAATCATGGGCGGATGAAAGCAAAGCCGATCCATTGCTCGAACCCAGGTAAATCTTATGCTAATGTAGTTAATGGGGATGAAGGGGAGAATATGGAATTCATACCATGTGAAATTAGTAATGGGATTCGAATTGCCAAAATAAAACACGCTGATGTGCAATCCGAGATTAAGTTTTGGCGATATTCTGTTGTTTGTTGTGTTATGGGAGCCAACCCCCTCTTTGTAATGGAGGGTTTCTTCAAAAAGTGTGGAGTCGGTTGGATCTAGAAAGGGTAGTAGGAGTTCAAAATGGTATATACATGGTGAGATTTGATACTAGAGAGCAACAACAGCAAGCTTGCAAGGGCTTACTTGTTTTTTGATAAGAAGCCGGTAGAAGTCAAACCTTGGTCACCTGATCCGGTAATGGATAGAAAAAACATCCAGCACTTGCCCATCCGGATTCAATTCCCTAACCTCGATGCCAAATACTAGAGCATTGTTAGTCCGAGTAAGCTAGGGAGCTTAGTAGGCGAACCATTAAAAATGGACAAAACAACCACAAAGAAGGATAAAATGAGTTTTTCTCAAATTTCGGTTGAAGTCCAACTTGATAACCCGTTACCAAATATGGTGGACTTTGTTAATGAAAAAGGAATACCGATGCAGCAAGTTGTGGAGTATGAGTAGAAACCCACAAGATGTGGGCATTGTAAATATTTTGGTCATGAAGAGAGTGAATGCAAGAGGAGAAAGATCACCAAAGAATGGAGGCCTATACAAAAGGGCCCATATTTAGTACAACCACTACAACCAATTGCAAAGGGGTTTACGAGTGATAAAGGATAGAAGAAATTCAACTAAGAACCAACACCTTCCTGCAACAACTCGAGTTCCTATAACAAATTCCTTCCTTGCCTTGGATAACGAAGAAGTGGTTGTAAATCAGATTGTAGTGGACCCGGTGGGGGACCCACCTACTAATCATGGATAGTATTGTTACATGGAACGTGCGAGGATTGAATGGCCTCAATAAACAGGCGGACATGAAGAAGTTTGCTCACCAAAATAAGATAGGTTTGTTAGCCATGCTAGAAACCAAAATAAGGGACAAGAATTTTGAGCGGTGTATATAACCGACTTTTTGGTGGTTGGGGAAGTTTTATCAACAATTCTCACCACCCTAGGGGCAGAATTTGGGTGGTTTGGAGAACTCAATACTTCATGGTAGAAGTGAAGGACTCGTAGTGATAAACTGGTGCATTGCAGGATTAAGAAAGGGGACCAGCCTATTTTCTATATGACCTTCATCTATGGCATGAATAAAGAGGAAAATAGAACCCCCTCTCGGCAGCAACTTAGAAATGTAGCAAAAGAGATGCATGATTCATGGTGCGTTATTGGTGATTTCAACTCTGTGACTACCGTGGGAGATAGAGTGGGAGGTGATCCTGTGCAGGAACATGAAAGAAGAGAGTTCTTAAATTGTTTGCAGGATCGTGGCTTACAAGAGATGAGGAGTATTGGAGCTAAGTACTCCTGGAGCAACAAGCGGGTGGAAGGAGATGGGGTGTATTCTAGAATTGATAGGTGCTTCCACAATGCCGATTGGTTTTGTGAAAAAGGCAACCTAATAATTGAGTACATAACGAAGCGCTATCGGACCACCTGTCCGGTGAGAATATGATTCGGACCCTCTATCAAGGTTCGAAGATACTTCCAGTATTGTGAAATGTGGTCCAAAGCCGAGGAGTTTACATCAATTGTGAGCATGGCTGCAAATAAGATGATATTAGGTTCGAGTAATGTGTAAAATGCTCAACTGTTTGAGGGCCCCGAGGAAACCCCGTAGGAACTCAATAGTATGAATTATGGCAATGTGCATCGGAGGAAAGAGACCTTAAGGCTTTAACTAATTCAGGCTCGGGAGAAACAACACATTGATCCACTAAATCTTCAGCTACAGAAATGGAGAAACCGATTAGAACCGAGTATTATCGAGGCTTTGACCCATTCCCTAATGTTAATGAAATAGCGAAGTAAATTGGATTGGACTGTAATAGGGGATCAATGCTCAAATTTTTTCTTTGCTACGGTAAAAAAGGAAGATGGAAAACTCCATTTACCAGATGCAAAACAATGATGGCCGATAGACTAAGGATTTGGATCAGATTAATCAAATAATGTTGGATTTCTATGAGAACTTGCTAGGCAAACAGGTAGGTAAAACTCGGTGCGATGAGGATGTTTCCAACCAGGGCGTAAGCTCACACTAGACCAGTAAACTCATATGTGCAGGAGCTTTAGTGATATAGATATCAAAAAGCTATATTCTCAATCCCAACCGCAAGTCTCCAGGTACATATGGATATCCCAGTGGCTTCTACAAAGCGTCTTGGAATGAGATTGGCCCTTTAGTATGCAATGCTATTAAGGAATTTTTCAAAACAACAACTATGCCCAAAAGCATAAACAATACGAAGGTGGTGCTTATTCCTAAAGTAGAAAACTCAAGACATGCTAAGGAGTTTAGACCAATTGCCTACTGGAATGTGGTCTATAAATGCATTGCTAGGCTCATCTCGCCAAAGATTAAATGAAGTGCCTCCTAGCGTTATCTCACCCAGCCAATGTGCGTTCATCGGAGGGAGACTACTTGTCCGAATGTTATGCTTTGCCAGGAGATTGCTAGAGGTTATCATAGAAAGAATAATAGCCCCAAATGCATGGCCAAGGTTGATATTCGAAAGCATAACTGGGATTTCTTAGAAGAAGCTCTGTATGGACTACACTTTCCACAAAAAGTAATCAGGTAGATTATGGCACTGTGTACGGAGTACTTCTTTTACCATTCACTATAATGGAAAAAATTTTCCTCGCTTTGAGGGTGCCCGAGTCATCAGACAAGGGGACCTCATGTCCCCTTTGTTATTTGCTATTTCAATGGAGTATCTATCTCGGATGTTGGGAATTGTTGGGGATGACAAGTGCATTTAAGTTCCATCCTAGATGCACTAAGATGAAAATTAACCATCTCATTTTTGCAGATGACTTGATATTATTCTCAAAGGCAAGTACTGAATCAGTATCCGCTATCACCGATTGCTCGGAAAAATTCTCCGAAATTTCAGGGCTGAAAGTAAATCTAGAGAAGTCACGATTGTTGTTGGAGGGTTGGATGTCGAAGGTAAACAAAGGTTTATTTCTCAAAGTGGCTTTGCTGAAAGAAAACTCCCCTTCGGATATCTTGGAGTACCTATCACTGCAGGTAGACTCTCAAAGACCGATTGCTCTTTGTCGATGGAGAAGATCATATCTAAAATCAAAATGTGGGGAGCAGACACTACTCATATGCAGGTAGAGTTCAACTTATCAACTCGGTTCCGATGGGGGTTGTGGGTTTTGGGCAAATATATTTGTTCATCCACAAAATGTGATCATGGAAATTAAGGCTAAGTGCGAGCCTTCATGTGGAGTGGGACTAGTAACCATTCTAGGTAGCCTCTAGTGGCTTGGGATATGATATGAGGGATATAGGAAAATGAAACAAATCCCTCATGGTTAAGTATGTATGGCGGAGTTGCACGAAAGCGGATAACCTTTGGGTTAAGTGGGTTCATGGATATTATTTGAGAAAGACAAAGTGGTGGGACTATGCCCCAAAACAACATAGTTGTTGGTACTGGAAAAAGCTATGCAAAGTGAAGGAGCATTTCAATCCTACCTTCTCAACACAGTGGGATCGGCTGAATACACCCAACAAACAATATCAAGTATGTAGTGGATATCGAGTGGGTAATAGGGGTGAGAAACATAGTCCAATGGGATAAGTTAGCTTGGAATCGAGCTAATGTCCGTAAGCACTCATTCACTGTTTGGATTTTACTGCACGTAAAGAACCTTACAACACCCAAATTAGCATAATTTATAAAGGGTTTAGATCTCCACCGTAGATTGTGCAATGAAGATAGTCGGATTGATAACAGAGACCATATTTTCCGGTCGTGCACTTACACAAGGAGTATATGGGGCAAGATTATTGATCTGGATAAACTACAATATTCAAATAAATAACCTGGATGATCTACACAAACTTCTGCTGGAGACTACATGGAAAGCACCCAGAGAAGCCTCATGTACTCAGCCTATGTAGCATTCCACTACCACATTTGGCTGGAAAGGAATTCAAGGGTCTTCAATGGGAGATCGAAAACTAAGGACCAAATATGGCAGGCATTGAAATTTGATATTTGCACTAGACTCAATTTCTTGGCTACACATAGTAAAAAGTATTATAACTGGAGGAGCTTGATTGTAGAAAGCAATCAATAGCATTATAATACATGGATATCTTCCCCTAAAGTCTGTCAGGAAAGGTTGGTAATAAAAATTTTCAACTTATTACCAAAATATAAAACATTTGTTTCAATATATGAAGAAGAAAAATATTGATAAGATTATATTATCACACACAAAAAAAAAAAAAAGGAAAAGGAGAGTGCACTTATAAAAGGAAATTTTTTTTTTTCATTTGGGTAAATTCTATTATTTATTTATTTAATTATTTACATTAAAGACTCATATTTAATGGAAAAATAATTTTTATGGTTAATTTTACCCTAAGCTCCTACAATCACTCCCATTGCGATATTTGACCAATTTGAAAATACTACTATTATATATTGCATAGATTATTAGGAGTAAAAGAGAGTTTATAAATGACGGAAACCTATTTCTTCCAAGGATAATTTTTTTTATTGGATGAAATTCCTAAATTCACTCTTAGGCCACCATTTTATAATTTTAAAAAGATTGTTATTATATATAGTATAGATTATTATTATTATTATTATTATTATTATTATTATTATTATTATTATTATTATTATTATTATTATTATTATTGTGACAAGGAGTAAAAGAGAGTTTATAGATAAGTGAAAACCTATTTTTTCTAAGGATAATTTTTTTTATTAGATGAATTTCCTAAATTCACTCAGGCCACCATTTCATAATCTTAAAAAGATTGCCATTATATATAGTATATTATTATTATTATTATTATTATTATTATTATTATTATTATTATTATTATTATTATTATTAGATTTATTGTGACAAGGAGTAAAGAGAGTCATAGATGAGTAGAAACATATTTTTTTTCAAGGATAAATTATTATTTTTATTGAATGAAACTCCTAAATTTACTCTCAGCCCACCATTTCATCATTTTGAAAATATTGCTATTATATATAGTATAGATATGGATAGATACTATATATAATAGAAGTCTTTTCAAAATTATCAAATGGTGACTTGAGAGTAAATTTAAGAGATTTGTCTAATATAAATATAATAATTTATCCTTGAAAAATAGGCTTCCACTCATCTATGGACTCTTTATTAAGTGTCACTTACCCCAATAATAATAATAATAATAATAATAATAATAATAATAATAATAATAATAATAATCTATATAATATATAATAAGAATATTTTCAAATTAACCAAATACTACAATAGAAGTAATTGTAGAAGTTTAGTGTAATCTCAATCATAAAAATTATTTGTCCATTAAACATGAGTCATTGATGTAAATAATTAAATAAAAAAATAAAATTTATTGAAAATAAAAAACTAGGTTTTCTTTTATAAGTTAACTCTATCTAGGTAATAATTGGTCCCTTGACTAAAAAATTAATAAATAATATTATAAAATTATCTAATCTTAATCTAAAAATTAAACATTAAATAATAATTCTATTTAATTCATAAAAATATAAAACAGAAAATAAAAATAAAACTGAGTAGAAAATAAATAAATAAAAATTATATAATAAATTAAATAGAAAATCTGGATAAAATATAACTAACCTAAAACTCATAAGTACTTTTTATAATTTTTCATAAAAATTAAACAGAATTGAAAATAGGAAAACAAAGACAAAATTTAAAATAGAAAGTTAAACAAATAATAAACTGTCCATAAAATAAATACAAAAATAAATAATTAAATTAAACATAATAGTAAAACTATTTTCTGGACCTAAATATATCCTAAAAACCTAAAATCAAAATGAAAAAACTATATTTGTAAATTTATTAAATTTAAACCTAAATTAGAAAATAAATCTAAAAAATGATTCAGAAAATAAATCAGTTATAAAAATTCAGAAATTAACGCTAATAAATTAGTACTCTAACTAAACCCTATAATAATATAAAAAAATAAAATTAACCTAAGGAAAATAATTTTAATGTAACTTCTAATAAATTGACTAAAAATAATAAAAATTAAGAGAAAAATAATACAAAAATTAAAATATATTAAGACCTAAAATAAAATTAATATAAAAATATTGAGATATCTATACTATTATCAATAAATTTAATTCATTCTCATGTCAATTCTTAGTAAAAACTTATTTATGATTTCATATAAATTTAAAAATATATTTATATCATAGTATAAAAATTAAAAAAAGTATATTGATGTCAAAAAGTATATTGAATGATTTTAAATCAGGGATGTAATTAAGTATAATTTATCTAGGAGAAATTATATTAGAATATTTTAGAATATAACTAAATGATATTCTATTATTTTTAACCCTATTAAGGTTAATTCATAAATATTTTTAACCTAAAAAGTATAATTTATAATATTTCAAGTTTTAGTTTGATTTTATTTCAAAATTTGAGAATTACAAGTTATATTGTTTGTTTTTCTCTTTGACTTCAAATTGTGACTCTAACTAACATCTAACGAGATAATTACCAAAGTGTATAAACATCATCAGAGAATCAAGTTGTGATTATTTTCTTGTTTTTTGGCTACATTGTAATTATATATTTTTGGATGGATAAATAAGATATTTCATTATTAGTAGGAAAATTTTGATTCTTTCTTTCCATTAAAATATATTTGGCAAAGATGCAGCAATAGCTTATGCCATTGTTTGGTTTATTGGTTTGATATGAAGATGTGTTTGAGGTGGTATCGGTTTCAAACTAATTTTAATTAGCAACTTCAAGTTTTGAAAGTGATTAAACCTTTTTGTGGCGTTGGTATTATGATCTCCTATGCATAATTGTTACTGAAAATATTGGTAACATAAGAGTTTTAATTCCTTTTTCATATTTTTTGGGATTTGTTTAATACGCTTTGTATTAGCCCAGGTTTACTACTTTATCTATGATTATGTTATTTTTGGGTTCTAATTTTTCTTAAATTAATTAATCGAAAGAGAAAATAAACAATTGTAGTTTTTCTTATGTGTTCTTTGAATTTTATATATACGCATATGACATATCTATGTACATGTTTATTTTTTAAAAAATATATTTAAATATTGAGATACAACGTACTTTGATATTATAAAAGTTTATGTATTTGCATCATGGGAGCTAACTTTATCTGATTTCAAATATTAAATGTATTGTTTTTTAATTTGCCCAAGAGTGTTTCTTTATAGTGTTAAATTTTAACTCTTTACTTGTGAAGGTATGACAATTTATAATTGTGATTATTCCCTTTCAATTATGTTTGGTTTATGAGTATTCCGACATGTAGTTTGGATTTTGGGGAGCTCTTATTTTCAAAAGTTTTATTTGGTGCATTCTTATTGCATCAGTAGGAGTTCGGGTCAATTGGAGAAAATATGATATGATTAAGGTATGAGTTTAACTACCGTATTTTGTTTTTTTTTAATTTTAATATATAAATTTGTGTAATTCGCTTTGTTTGAATCGTGATTTTCTCTATATCTCCACTTATTTTCTAATTTGTGTCTATTATGTCCTTTATTGTTTGCCTTAGTTTAAAATAATATTGATGTATAAATTAGATCAAACCCAAATTTAAACTCAATAGTTACTTAATATTAGTTCAATTGATATCTTAAAGTTGTAAAAAAATATATTGTATATTTACTTATCACTCGACATATTTCCTATATATGTATAATGTTTACTACATCACGCCCTCCCTTTTTTTCATCTTCTTGATCCCCTTCTTTTTTTTTCCTTAATGTTTTATTTAATTCTTTTGTAAAGATACGTTGCCGATAAATGGTAAACGTATATAACCAACTTAGAGAAACATACAACGTAAAGAAAGTATCAAATATTGTGGAGTAGGGAGGTGATGGGAAGAAATATTGAGCATGTAAGATCAAACAAGTGATGGAAATTAATTTGTATTCCAAAATGTTGATAGAACATGGAATTACCCATATTTGGGTGAAGCTTATTTTCAATATTAGCTCTTTGATATTTGCTTATTTTTAAAATAGGTAATATTTGACTTCAATTCTCATACTCAAGGCCAATATTTGAGAATATAATAATACTCAATAAGCCAAGGTGTTGAGGTAAAATATTAATTTATCGACGTATTATAGAATTTGTTTAAATATATAAACTTTTTTTATATGTTGCGTGATCATCACGTTGTTTCATTATTATTATTATTATAATGTTTGATGTTACTCGACACTTACTTTGTTTTTTTTATAAAGGTGTGGCCGTGGTGGTGGAGGACTTGACTCAATGTTTGTCATAGACAAATATAAATGTAATATTTGGGTAATTGACACTATTGAATTGAGTAACAAGATTTGGATATTCTCTTTCATATTCATCATTTTTTAAAGGGAAAGGAAGAATTGAAATGGATATTGACAATTTATTTGTAATATAATCATGTATTTATTTATTAGGGTTTGCATTATGAGCTCTCATTTATTTTTGTGTATAGTATGTATATTATTGTGGGTGTGAAATATAATAATTTCCTGTAACATTTTAACTTTTTCATTGTTTGATGGTTTTTTTTTTTTTTTACTTTGTGCCATAATATAATTGCAACTATTTTATTTTTAAAATTAAAATTAATACAAACATGTTATAAAAATAAGTTTTAAATATTTGAATATTTGAGGAAACAATTTGGCTATTGATAATACAAACTTATGCTAGACCTTAAACAATTATAAATTAGGAAAATAAACATATACAACAACTACATATATACTTGAGATTAATCATTGAAAATATCTACAATGATCAAAATATATGATTCAAATATATTGGAAGACAAGACGTAATAAATTAAATGTTGAAAATTATATCACTTCAAGTTTGTAATTTGTAACCTTCACATTTGTAATTTGTGTACTTCAAATTTGTAATTTGTGTCATGTTTGAAAGGATGAAACCTCAATATACCAAATTCCGTAACTCGTAGGACTTCAAATAAATTTATCCGTATTAAAATTTTTTGTACGAGTTACATATCATTATTGTTTTTTGTTACAAATATAATTTATTTTAATATTTTTCTAACATTGTTTATATAATAACAACATAAACTTGAACCAATCACGTCTTTATTATAATATAATCCTTAATTACTTACTCATTGTCTTTTATTTGTCAAATATATTTGATAACTTCTATCATTGTAGTATTTTCGATTATTAATCTCATTTATAAATGTAATTATTAAATATAGCACGGGTCCATATTAGTTATTTATAATATCATTTTTTGATAATGAGGTGAAAATGTCAAGGAGGGCAAAAAATAATTCAAAAATTCAACGGTAAAAAAATATTTACTGAAATCGAGGAGGGTAAATGAAAATTTTTTATTTTTTAAAGTTGTTTTTACAACTTCTTTTAACTACTTTACACATTTTTTTATTGTTACCTTACAATTTTTTATAACTTCTTAGAATTTTTACAACTCATTACGAGTTTTTACTATTTATAGTTCTTGTTTGCAACAAAAAAAAAAAAACCTACTTTTTTTATTTTTGGTCTGGAGGAGTCACAAAATATAATACAATACAATAAGAGTGAGGGGATCAAAAATAGGATCCAATGTACCATGGACCTCAATTTTGATCACTATATACCAAAACTTTATTAATACAACCCTACTAATATGTCTTAGTCATTTTAGTTTCTATGTGAAGTTTGTGTAGAGATAGTATTTAGTAGATATATTTTCATATACACCTCTTGATATTTTCCACATTTATAAAAATGTCATTGTCTAAATTAAGATATACAATTAGCATAAATATATCAAAAATAATATAAAATGATGCAAAAAATTAAGGTGAATTTTGATATTAAATAAGAGAAAAATAATCAAATACAGATAATATTTTTAAAAAAATTATAAGATAATAAGAAATAAATAAATATAAATCTTAAATTTTTAGTAAAATTATTAAAATTATGAAATAAAAAATTACAACGTAAAAGTTATACATCTTATAATTAATAATTTTCAAAGACAATGAGATTTTCACAAATTTGGGGGTTCAATGACGTTTTAGTAAAGGTCAAGGGTAAAATCATTACAAAAAGGGGGAGGTTTACAAAAATTTAACCCAAAAAGGTCAGTGGAGGTATAAGTGATATTAATAATTTAAAATTCATATATAATATTTAACCAATAAGGACAGCACCACAAAAAAAAAAAAAGAGCAAGAATACAAAAATAAAATTCATTTGACTTTAAGAGTTTTGCTTGATTGGCGATAATAAATATGGTATGGTATGGTATGGTATGAGCAAGTAGTTAATGTATTAATTTTTGACAAGTTAATATATTAATGGAATCAATGAATCATATTTGCGTCTTCTATGAATCAAAATCTTAAACTTTACCCAACTACATTTGAATTAATACGACTTATATCAATTTTCGTAAAATTCCTTTGGATCGAATCCAAATGACTTGTTCATCGAATTTGTGGGCAGTTTGAACGTTTACTGAAACAAGGACATCTCGATACGAGCTCAAAATTACTCTTAGGAAAGGTGATTAAATAAGAGTATTACATGAAAGCTAATACTCCATAGTCCACACCCACTAACAAAACCACAAGAAAAAACTAACTTTAAGTTGATTATTGGAAACTTAATTAAGACACCTCTTGAGCACATTTATTTAATCACAGAAGGTGATCAAAAGCACCAGACTCAATCAACTCAATGTCCTTCACTAGGAGCTCATAATGCTCCTTGATCTCTTGAATGCTTCTGCCTGGAAGCCTCGAGGCCATCGTCTCCCAGTTCAGTCCTATCTCTGCAATCGAATTCTCGAATATCTTCTCTTCCTCTCTGCTCCATGGAGCTTGCTTCTTTTGCTTGCTCTCTTCAATCGACTTTCCTTTCCTGGTGGGGCTCAAGCTCGAGTTCGAGTCTGAATTCATGGTGTATGGTTTTCTTTTCTTCTTTACGAGGGTTGGAATAATGGAAATATACAACGATGAGATATATAAATTATTACGACATGTTAAGTATATATATACGTCGGAGGAGGACTTGAAATATTCTTAATTTTTTTAAAAAAAGACAAGAGAGAGGATTTGATTGATTTGTTTGGAAAGAGAGGGATGGAGATTACATTTTCTTTTTAGATTTTGTTTTTACTTTCCTAATTAACCACAATTTAACTTAAATTTGCTCCACTATAAAAAAGAAAAACTTAAATTTGCTCCATTGGGTTTAAGAATTTTGAAAAATATCAGTCATGGAAAATCTAAAAAGCATTTGTTTTGATAAGACTGAAATTCAATTTTGGCAAGCTTGTTGATTTTTTGGTTTCAAGATTTTTTCCCTTTTCGAGCTAAATCACTTGATTTACTTCCTCTTTGGTTTGGTCAAATTATTTCTTATCCAAGAAAGTGTGACTAGAAGGGATCAGTGATGGGCGGGTCAAAACCCGACCTACATGGCCAGGGGTCGGGCTGACCTAGACCAACCCGATCCACTAGGCTATGTTAGTCTGTGGATTGTTGCTTAATGAGCCCATCAAACAGATTAGTATGGCCCAATAACCCCAACTTCAAGCAACTTTTCAAAATATGACATTTTATTTATCATTTAATTTTAATTAAAATCGGTAAACAAGTTGTTCGATTTATTATTATTAAATGAAGTCTATTTCTGACGTTATTTCAAAAAAATCATTTCTAACAATGTCATGTTTGAGTTGAATTGAATTAGGTCACATTAATGAGTTGGATTGCTACAAAACTAGAGCAATAATATTGTGTGGAAAACATTACAAGAGTAGCGCTCAAATTAATTTGTAAATTAGTTAACTTGGATAATTTTGATTCTGACTTTTAGTCAAAATTAGTTTGTCCTATTTTAGGCTTCATATAAAGTTTAAGTCAAGTCATTTGAAACACCATGCAGTAGATGGAGCCATGTTCTCATTAAACTTGAAAACACCATGCAGTAATGTTTAAGTTAAGTCAAGTCATTGGGATCAATTTTGAGTTGGGCTAGTTCGGGTTAGGTTATGCTTAGGTCTAAGATTTAATGAAATTTTATTCAAGGTAGGTTTCAGTTTCAGGTAGATTTAATTTCGAGTCAATTGACGTTTGCTTCAATAAAATTGTTTTGTTGAAGAGAAAAATATTTTGGCGGAAAATATTCGGGTCGGGTTCGAGTCATCTTGAGTTAGCTTTTTAAGTGCTTGGGCCAGGTTCAGTTTGGTTTGGTTTGGATTGGATTCCCTGACATCAATTCAAGTGGATCACTTTTTCGGATCTAGTTCTCATACATCACTTCGCCTAAACTTACTTAGAAATTGGATAAACATTTTTCAAATTCTAAAAACTCAATTGCCCCCTGATCCAGCATTCTCCAGGATCCCCCTACCAAACTATTTATCAGGAAATGGAAAAAGAAAATAGGAGGGGTGGGGGGAGCAGAGGAAGGGCTTCTTTGAAAGTGACAGCAGATTGGAGAAAAAATATCATATATGTAAATATCTAATTATTTTCAAGTAACAACAAAAATTACAGTAAATGAAATACATCTTTTCTGACAAAGAAACCCACAGGCATCATGGTAACACAGGCATACATTCTTACGGCAAAAAATGTGGAGCACAACCAAGTCTAGTCAGCTAAGATTGAATGTTCCTGATCAATCAACGTCTTTAAAAGGAGCAACAAGAGATTAATGAATGAAAACTCAATAATACGGTATCAAGTATCGAATCTGAATCTGAACCCGCCAAGAAATTGTTTCAAGAATTCGGAGACTGGTTTTAGGCCACTGCTGGCATGTCCTTGAGCCATGGATCTAGAGGCTTACCAATGGAGTACACGATGAACCCAATCTCCCTCAGCTTCTCGGCATCAACGATGTTCCTTCCATCGAACACGAAAGCTGGCTTTTGCATGTTGTCAAAAATCCTCTGGTAGTCAAGGGTCTTGAACTCGTCCCACTCGGTCAAGATGCAGATGCCGTGGGCATCCTTGGTGGCCTCATAGGCATCCCAGACCACACTCACTTGCTTCACGGTGGTTGGGCTCATGGGTTGGAGGTGGATCGGGTGGTCCCAATCAAACTTGTTCATGGTTAGGTCACGTTGGATCTGGTCCTCGGTGACTTGAGGGTCATAGATGCTCAACCTTGCCTTGTCTCCCAGCAAGCCCTTGCATACATCAATCGCAGGTGTCTCCCTAGTGTCACCGGTATCCTTCTTGAAGGCAAATCCAAGGACTGCGATTTTCTTGTTAGCAACCGTGTTGAACATCGAGGAAACAACCCTGTTCACAAAACGGTTCTTCTGGTAGTCGTTGATCTTGATAACTTGCTTCCAGTACTCTGCCACCTCAGGAAGGCCATTGCACTCACAGATGTAAACCAGATTCAGGATGTCCTTCTGGAAGCAAGAGCCTCCAAAACCAACACTAGCATTCAAGAACTTGGGTCCGATCCTAGTGTCCTTACCCACAGCATAGGAGACTTGCGTGACATCAGCCCCAGTGGCCTCACAGAGAGCTGACATGGCATTGACCGATGAAATCCTCTGAGCCAGGAAAGCATTGGCAGCGAGTTTGGAAAGCTCAGCAGACCAGAGATTGGTAGTTAGGATCCGGTCCTCTGGCACCCATTGAGCATAGACATCCTTCAAGGCTTGGATTGCCTTCTCACCTTCTGGGGTTTCCCGGCCTCCAATGAGAACCCTGTCAGGTTTGAGAAGGTCCTCGATAGCAGTACCTTCAGCAAGGAACTCGGGATTGGAGAGGATCTGGTAGTTGATCCCTTTGGTGTTGTGGGTCAAAATTTTTCAATTGCCTCAGCAGTTTTGACAGGCACAGTTGATTTCTCAACAACAATTTTGTCAGACTTTGAAACATCAGCAATCATACGAGCAGCGCTCTCCCAGTATGTCAAATCAGCAGCCTTGCCAGCCCCAAGACCCTGGGTTTTGGTAGGGGTGTTGACAGAGACAAAGATGATGTCAGCCTCGGCTACATGCTTCTCCACCTCAGTGCTGAAGAAAAGGTTCCTTCCACGGCACTGCTTTACTACATCATCAAGACCAGGCTCATAGATAGGAAGCTGGTCGCTGTTCCATGCGTTGATCCTAGACACAGAGATATCAACCACCACAACTTCAATGGCAGGGCATTTCAGTGCTATAACTGCCATAGTGGGGCCTCCAACATAGCCAGCTCCAATGCAGCAAATCTTCACCATTTTTACTTGATTCCTACATTCAAACAGGGACAAAATATTCATGCATTGGAAAAAAAATATGCAATTTTCTATACATGGTCTATATTTTATGTTTATGGCAATTCAATAAGACATGATGGAAATATAACATAATTAACTCACTTGCAGGACTTTCGTCACGTGAAATTAATGACTATGCGGAAAATGAAATAAATGATTACCGCAAATCTCAAATAACAAACATATCCTGGATCTGATCTATACTACCTTGTATCACCGATTATTATGTTCCTAGTATTATTGGTTCTCTACCATAAACTCAGAAAGTCTACCTTTCTTTTAAAAAGGCACATATTTGAGTAACTTTAACACAATCTACCTTTATGCTGGCCCAAATGAAAAGTGTGAATCTCAGTGGAAACATAAGCAGAACTTTGGTGAAACAGGTCTCAGAGTTCTGCCTCAAGCAAGGGTCCGGGGGACAGGGGTTGTACAAAACTGTGACCACAATTGAATTGTGGAGCTTACTTCCATTTTACCGCAGATGTCAACGGTGAATACCGAGAACTCTAAAAACAAAAGACAGATAGGATGGTACTAGTAAGACATTTTGCTTTAATCCAGTATGACCAAACTCTGAAAGAACGTACCTAATGGAGAATGAATTCTACAAAGTACTTTGAAATTAGATATGTAAACAGATCTTTGACATCTGACCCAAAAATCGAGAGATCCAACCAACTTTACATATATTACAAGTACTCCACTCCATGAAATGACTATTGCACAATGCTGTCCACCTCAGATCATAACAAATATAGAGATGAATGGCATAGATCAATAGCTACTTACCATGCCCACTACACTAAATAGTTGCAAAACCCAAAGAAAAATGAAGCCATTCAAAATCCAATCATGATAATCATCCAAAATAAGTATGCGTGTACCATATCAACACTAAGGATAACCCCAAAAGGTAAGGATCCAATAGCCACAATAACCAACATGGACCTCCCTCGTTAAAGGGTACGGTAAGGTCAAGTTATATATGCAATCGTACTACTAACTGAACTACAAACACAGCTTAAAAATCAAGAAACCATGGATTAATTCAATAGATCCAACTACAATTTTGGAGCTGCAACCCAGAAACGAAAATTGAAGAAACTTACCCTCACTCTCGCAATACAGTCATACTAGATCTAAAGGATACACAAGCATAAGATCCAATGTATCAAATCAAAAGGGCAAACTAGAAAGCTAAATTGAAGAACACCCAGATTAAAAGTTAATGATTAGTTCTACAGATCCAAAGACAATTTCAGCTTGCTTACGAGCTGCAACCCAGAAATCAAAAATTGAAGAAGAAAACCCAACTCTACCCAATGCAGTCATACTAGATCTACCCAAAACACCAGCACAAGATCCAAAGGTCCGAATGAAAGGAGCAAACAAATAAACCAATGAAAAAATCCAGCTTAGGAATCAAGAAATCATGGACTAATTCAACAGATCCAAGTACAATTTCAGCTGGTTTAGGAGCTGCAACTCAATAACCAAAGATTGAAGAAGCAAACTCCACTAGGACCACCACCCAGTACGATCAGACTAGATCTACCCTTAACACAAAGATCCAACAGATCAGATCAAATGGGCAAATTAATAAGCGAAATTGAAGAATGCCCACAAAACAAAGAAACTCGTTACAATAGAATGATCAGCAAAATGTGAAGAAGCAGCCATGGATCGAAGGAAACAAAGGTTACCTGGGGTGTGTGACGAGTATAGTTGACTCGAGAGGAGAGATAGAGATAGAAGAGAAGAGAAGAGAAGGAGAGAGGTTGTCCTTAGAAAGGGCGGGGTGAGTGTCGATATTTATACAGCCGAGAGAGAGAGAGAGAGAGAGAAGAGTCGTCGCAAGATCCACCCACTGGCAGGCGATACTCCAATTCCTCCGGTTTTGGAATATTTATTTATTTTGGTTAATTTGTTTTTTCATCGGGAGTTTGACTGAAAGTGATTGCTTAACGCGTCATGTCTATGCACCAACCAATGGAGCATCCTTGTGAGTTGTTTTGTCAATTTTATTTTTATTTTTAAAATCTAATGGCAACCACTTTTCAACTATTAGCATTACCATTACTATCACATTAGTTGGGCTTTTAGTGCTAATTCTGGACTAATTGTAAGGTTTAGTATGAAGAGATTAATCTACATGTAAATGAGCAATAACTAATGGTGGTAAACAATAATAATAAGCAGTAAAAAGTGGTAAGCGGTGTACTATTGGTGAAACAAATATGCTCAAGTCATCTAATATCATTCTATATTACTCAAAACTTTGTTTGCTTCACCGTTTGATAAAAATGTTAACTACTATCTCTAGTGGTTGATACCTGCTCATAATCGTTATTAATCGAGTACTAAACCACTAAATATTAATTTTAATTGTTGAAATAACCATACCATCACTAGCACCCAACACAGTTCAACATTATTCAATATAAGTCTCCATCACCACGGGCAACTAATTTTTTTAAATATCATCTAATACATAACTAAAATTTTTATTTTTTAAAATTCGATTAGCGCATGTTTGAAGTTATATATATAAAAAACAAACATAAATAGAAATAAAAATAAAAACAAAAGGAAACAAATATAAATAAACAAAAGCGAGTAACAAAAAAGAGAACAAATAAACAAAAACGAAAAGAAAAGAACAAAAACAAACAGAAATGAATAGAAAATAAAAATAGTGATGATTTTTAAGTAATTTCGAACAAGAGACTAGATAAACTAGTACCACACTATGACATTAAGGAAATAAAACACAAAATCTATCATGCAAATCTTACTTTTAATTTTCCATTGATTAGGGAAGATCTTACCAAGTATTAGCATTTCTTATCATGTTCACATTGTGTTGGTCTTTTTTATTTTTATTTTTTAGTTTCATCTTGTTGCTTAGATCACTAGGTATTAAGAGAGTTTGTACACATTTTCATAAGTCGTACTCCCACGGTTTCCTTTAAAATTTAAGGGTTACTTGTTTCCATTTTTCATATTTGGTTGATAAAGAAATCAATATAAAAGTTTGGAACACAATAGTAAAATACTAAAATTTGTCTACACATAGCATATATATATATATATATATATTAGCTTGTATCATAAGTTAAAGTAGCTTTGCATTCAAAACATTTGTAATTCAATCCACCAAAATAATATCCACAATCGAAATACAATCTTTATTATACAAAAAATTTAAAAGTAATTTTTAAAAATTATGTTATATATAAAAGATTATTTCTCCCTTTTTTAATTTTTAACATTCACCTAATATATAGTATATGATAATTAAAATTGTTAAAAAATTTATAATTAAATATTCATTATCATACAAAAATAAAAACTATACATTATATAAAAATGTTTAATCTTTAATAGGTTAAATGCATAAAAGAAATCTAAAATTATTTGTAAAAGTTTCTTTTATTTATGATTTTTTCTATGTTTACAATTCTTTTTGTTAATCTAATGTGTAATATATATATTATATGAAGTAAAAATATATTCTCCTCTTCTCATTCTTATTATTTTGTTCTTTTATTTCAATAATAGTAGCTCTATAACAAAGGTTGCTTTGGATTGAGTTTATAAATCTCCCTAAAAAAATCTTCCAATCATCTTACGAATCTTATTATTTTATTCTGGTTTATTTGTCTAACATCTAATCCAGACCTTCTATATTATAAATTTTAATTGAGCTTTACTTTTTAGGCATGAAAGAGTGGTATTATTAAGTTTTATTTTTTTAAAAAAAAAAAGAAAAGAAGATGATGGAAACCCAACAACACAATATATATTTGGTTTAGATGTGTTTCTTAAACTTATTTTTCAAACTATATTTTATTATCTAACTTGTAGTTTTTTTAAAAAAATAAATGAGTATCCAATTTAGAAAAAATATAATGAACCACTTCCGTTACGTATATTATTTTGTTATAAAGAGTGATTACTTATTTTCAGATAAAAAGAATTGAGAAAGAGATTAAGAAAATGACAATAATATATTAATAGATATGACATTATTAAGTTTATATTTACTAATGCGATATTATTTATTATATAAAATTAATTATTTTAGTTATTTTTTTAAAAGAAAAATGTTAAAATAAAGAATATAAATGAAGATCAATATGGATACATGTTATATTATTATCTAAGATAAGGAATTAAAAAAGTTTTTGTGTAACAAGCACATAAAAATTAAATATTCAGCATCATTCGAAGTCACTATGATATTTGAAATCTCTACGCATAATTTTATGTAATATAAACTGTAATATATATGATTTATAAGTTCAAATGCAATTCATGTGATTACACATAATATGTGCAATTTTATTTTTAATTATTTGAACAATATTGACAACAAAATAAAATTCACAAACTGTACATATGGTATAAAACCTAGTACTACCTAATATGGATGTCATGGGCACATAACAGTCAACTTTTGTATAAAAATTCTCGTTTTAAAAAAAAAAAGATGTCTATAAAATATTAAAATTAATTTACACACATTAAATTATATATATATATATATATATATATATATATATATATATATATATATAGTAATACATCCATATAAAAATTTCAAAATCCGTCAACCCCTGAAGGTTCCATAAAAAGTAACAAACAGAAATTCGAACCTAATGACATGTGGGAAAATAAGAAAATTAGAAAGTGGGTTGGTTTGCTAATTTTGCAACAATTTAAGCTCTTACCGTTTTGTGCATCATCAAATTATATGTCATTAGTAATTTAGTATGTCATTATCATACTGCCACTGCCCACCGCCCCCGTGCTCCGCCTTATTCAATTTTTTTGGCAGGGGGTTGTTAGCATTACGGTCGTAGAAATTGGGGTCCGACTTTTCTTCTAGATTAGATAAATTAGTTATATGATCCGTCCGTTATCTCAATATTAATTTTTTTAGTAATTATATAATAATTTAGGAGTATCACTAAATAAATTATTTATCAAATAAATGTTATTTATCACCACTTAAAATCATAATCAATAAATATAAGAGTTGATATTGATATAAACAATATTGGAGATAAGATTAGCAAGATACTCGAAAACACAACGTAAGAGTAATATAAACTAATACGATGAAAGTATTATTAAATAATTGTTCAATATAGAATATTTAAATTAAAATTTTATCACAACTCCAATTCAATAATGGAATATTAAAGAAAAAAAATATGAAATAAAAATGTAAATTATTTTTAAAACAACAAATTAAACGAAATCACATTAAAACCAGTAAAATCACCCCATTAAACATCCGAAAAAATCAACATCTGATCTACTAATATTTTCTTTATACAACAATTAGCATACTTGATTTTTCAATCTATATAATATTTAAATTAAAATGTATTTCAACTCAATAACATGGAAAAAAAGAGGTAAATACAAAGAAAATGTAAATGACAAGATATTATTAAATATTTATGGATAAAATGTAAGCATAAATTGAAAATATTGTAAAATAGTTCATGAAAAAAATGTTATGTTAATCAATGTAACTAAAAACCATAATAAATGTCGTCACAACTAATATAAATGAAAAAATTTCTTTAGGAAGATCAAATTTAAGTTGTTAAAAACCAATAATTTAATGAATTCTTGCCAATGCTTTACAAAAAAATAATTCAGTTTATACATAAAATTGGATTAGGAATGACAATATTTTCTTAATAGCCAATTTAAACCACCGCAAGATAAAAATATTTAAATATAAATTACCTTATATTTTTAAAAAATTGAATTGAAATACACAAACACAATTTGTTAAAGAGACAACAAACACTGAATAAAAGTTTGAAGAGCAAAGGAGAAAGGACATAACTTGTTTTGGTTTTTTTTTTTTTTATCTAAATGAAAAAGTGAGTTTCCTTTCAAGGTCGTGGAAGATTTGGAGGTTTTTATACCGAAGTGTCGAAGCATAAGCGAGTCAATTGGACTTACATCTTATTTTTATTTTATTTAGTCATCTACAATCTATATTACAAATTGAACCATGTTGTGTCTCAAATGAGGAAGATAATTTCATTTGATAACTTGATTAGAGAAACAATAATCTAAAGAAGTAGATCAACTAAATTAGGCCAACATAGTTAATTTTCAACACAATTATTATAAATGAAAAATATGTTATTTAGGTTAATCAAAATCTTAGAGATAATTGAATGAATTGATAGCTTTTTCCCGTCTTTTAATAGGTTAATTGTAAAAGTAGAGTGAATATAACTTAAACATGTCAACATACACTCAATATGGTAGTTATAAAAGTAAATATTTTGCCGGCGATCCTATCTAATTCATACCTATTAGGAACCTATGATGTCCGATCATATATATAAATCATGAAATGCCAATTATACCTTAAAAAATAAAATCAGCACCTCATTTTGATCATTTCACTAATTGCAAGTTTTAGAGAACTAAAATAATAACATTTACTCCATAAAAATGAGAGTAGACTATAGGTACAACCTTACAACCCATTAATGGATTAAAATATGGAATAAAATAATATGTATTATATATAGTTTTGAGTTTAAAGTAATATAGAACATTAAACCCAAAAAAGGATTAACGTAGCCCCCAAAAAAAGTTTATAATTTATTTTAAGCATTGCTATCAATCTTTCATAAAAAAACATATATGACATTTTATTTTAATCTTTTCATCTTGTGCTTTTTTTTTCTTTTAAACCGTAGTATAGCCAGTGACATGCGTTGGGCCAATAGGGGAGAGCAACAAAAGGCTGCATCTTGCATGTAAATATAAATTAGGCTTTTAAAAAATAAATGAATGAAAAATGTTAATGCACAGACCATTAAATAATTAATAGTATTTCATAAAAAAATTAAATAATTAATAGCAGATATTAAGAGCGTAATTCTTTTAAAAAAATAACTAATCAATTGATTACAAAATAGATATACAGCACCTGCATATGTCTATGAGACTATTTTGTTATAAGATTTTTCTGGTGTTTGTTGGCCTAGAATAGCTCGTATCTATACACTATATAATGCCAATCTTTTCAAATTTTGAAATGTTGCAACCAGAGTGAATTAAGGAGTTTCGTCCAATAAAAAAAAATAATTTATCATTTAAAAAAGTAAGTTTCCACTCATCTATGGACTCTTTTTTACTCCATAATAATAATCATAATAATAATAATAATAATAATAATAATAATAATAATAATAATAATAATAATAATAATATTAATAATAATATAATATAATATAATTTTTCAGAAAAATTAAACAAAATTAAAAATAATAAAATAAAAACATAATCTTAAACAAAAAGTTAAACAAATAATAAAATGAACTAAATAAATAAATAAATAAATAATTAAATTATCAAAATATTAAACTATTTTTGGACCTAACAGCCTAAAATCTAAAACAAAAATGAAAAAACTAAATTTATAAATTTATTAAATTAAAAACATGCTTGAACCTAAATTAGTAAATAAGTTTGAAAAATTATCAAATTATTTATATATTATAAAATTATCTAATCATAATATAAAAATTAAATAATAATTAATTATCCTAATTAATTCATAAAAATATAAAACAGAAAATAAAAAAAACTAAGAAGAAAATTAATAAATAACAAATATACAAAATTATATAACAAATTAAATCAAAAATCTAAAAAAATATAAAAGTAACCTAAAATCCAAAAATATTTTTTTATAGTTTTTTAGAAAAATTAAACAGAATTAAAAATAATAAAATAAAAATATAATCTTAAACATAAAGTAAAACAAATAATAAACTGCACTAAGTAAATGAGAAAATAAATAATTAAATTATCAGAATATTAAAATTATTTTTGGACCTGAATATATCCTAAACACCTAAAATCAAAATGAAAAAAACTAAATTTAATACTAATAGATTAAAAAGACTCTAACTAAACCCTATAATAATATAAAAATAAAATTAACCGAAGAAGAATAATTTTATTCTAACTTCTAACAAACTCGACTAAAAAAAAAAAACGAAGAGAAAATTAATTTGAAAATTAAAATATATTAAAACATAAAATAAAATTAATGTATATATTTATTTATTTAGGGTTTGGTTTGTATATTAGCTCTCACATATTTTTATATATATTGATATGCAATATTATTTTGGGCCTGAAATATAATAATTTTGTCTAATATTATTAATTTTTCATTGTTGATGATGTTTTTTGACTTCGTGCCATAAAATTGTATTAGTTCAAAATATATTTATCGTAAAATTTTTTAAAATTAAAATCAATAGGAGCACATTATGAAAATAATATTTAAATATTTAATTATCTCGAGGAAGTAATTTGGTTATTACATTCATCATATGTAAGAATGATTTAATAAACCTTAAAAAATCATAAATTAATATAATAAAAATGTAACAACTATATATGTGCTTGATATTAATAATTAAAAATGCCTACAAGATAAAAAGTTATGATTCAAATATGTTTTGAAATAAAACGTAATTAATAAAAAGTAATATGTGGACTTTAAGTTTTTAATTTGTGTTATGTTTAAAAGATTGCTAACTTAATATGCCAACTTCTATTAAGCCCATATGATTTCGAATAAATTCATTTGTCTCAAAATTTTTGCACAACATACAGATCATTTTTTTTTATTTTGTTACAAATACAATTTATTTTATTTTTTCCTAACATGTATATCTGTGACTTATTATTGATAAACATATTTAAATCATATCTTTTACTGTTGTAAGTTTACTAAATTATTAAAAGAAGAGTATTTGCCATCAAACCTCCCCGCCTTCTTGAAATACAATTTCATGTCACTCTTATTGTGTTAATTAATTGAGAGGAAGAGTTGTGTCTCAAGGGAAGCAATTGGTTGTTAATTGAGTAAAACATGTATTTATAAAATATCAATTGTCTCAATATTTTTGCCCCATTGATTCACTACTAAAATCGCGATTAATTTTCACTATAAGTACAAAACATAGATGATTTTATTAACCTACACCGCGAATTGACCTATCATGCCATTTACTATGATACAAATTACCTATTATTGTTAAATATATTTGGATCACTTCTATTATATAATATTTTTCACTATTAATCTCAAGTATAAGTAGTCATTATATGTTTAACTATCTTTGTGTGCACAAGTAGCTAAGAATGGATAAATCATTATATTCACCTTATAATTTTAAAAAAATTAGATCTCATTATGGGTATATCTATACTTTTTAAGAGTTTGTGTAATATTTAAGTCAATGATGTTTTAGTAGGTTGGTTGCATATAAATATTTATCTAGGCGTCTATTAAGTTAAATTAGTATTAACTTTGTAGAGAGTTATGAGTTATAATAGTTTGATGTTCTTTTATTGATTTGATGTACTTTGTGTTGTAATATTAATTCGTGACATAATGATATTTATTGTCATCTATAGGTTATATAACTCAATATCTACCAATCATATATTATTCCTTTTCCTACTAATATTTACCTTTTGATACCCAAACATATTGTCACACTATTTCTATAACTCGTATAAGTTAGGATTTTTTAAATTGTTTGATTCTTAAAGGGGCTTGACTTCTTAATATTCCAAATCACGAGTATCATCTTAAAAGTTTGATGATATTTTTTAATATTTTTTAATTTATTATTTTAGATTATTTATTTATTCTTTTAAAATTTAGAATGATTGTAAGATGAATGTGTGTAGGGCTCTAATGATTTTTATGTGTTGGGTTCGATAACTTTGATTAGTCATGAAAGCGTTTTCGCTTATGAGGAGATAATATGTACAAGAATGTTGTTGGAAGTGAAATCATTCGGATCGAGAAAAAGAAACTCATAAGTACAATATTGCTCCGTAATTTAATAATTTTTAAGTTATACATTATATAACATTGTTCCGTGCATAGCACGGTCCAGTACTAATTAATAATAATATGGAACTTTTCATCAAAAAAAAAAAAAAACTATGGAACTATTTTATTAAAAGATTTTTCTGGTGTTTATTGGTCTAGAATGCCTCGTATCAATAATACTTCAGGGCTTTGGCCCTCCTTTACACCAAAAAGAAAAAAAAAGTATCTGCATATTTGTACATTTTTATTTAAAAAATTACAAATCAATTTGTTCCTTTTTTTTTTTGGTATAAATTATATCATGAACTCATATATATAGATCTAAATTACCATATATGATATTTTGTTTTAATCTTTTCAAATGTCTAATTCTATAGTCCTTTTTTCAAAAATAAATTAAATTTTCTAGTTCAAATTATATCATGTCATCGGATATATAGACCCGAAACTATGATATAAATTTAGCGAAGGGTGTTCATCACTACAATGTACAAGAACTAACATTACACCTTTTTGCAAGACAAGTTATATTTGTTGTTGTCATGTGGTGGTTGCTTCCACATGAGAAATAATAATGTCATGTCAAAGAAGAGGAGGAAAATCAGTTAAAACTATTAACGCCAGAATCTTATTGAATTATTTAGTGTATTAATTTAAGGGAAATCAGTTAAACTAATTATTTTATGGTCAGCTAATTATTGAATGTATGTATGTATACTTGTATTAGTTGAGTCCAACTATGACATACATATAGAGTACCATGATCATACCATACACAAAAAAATAACCATAAATATTTATTTTATAACCATAAATATCATGCACATGAAAGTACAGGTGTTCAAACAATAAAGATTAATCCATCACATGGTCTCACATCAAATTTATTCTTTTGGCCTTTTTTTCTTCTTCTTTTGATATCTTCTTCATATTCTTCTTTAACTTTTGTAAACCAAGTTATTTGAAGAATTATAAGCATAGTGTATATTAGACTTAGTATTATATGTTGTTTTTTCTTTCCCCCAATAAATAGGTTGGTAAAAGTCAGAAATGTAACAATACAATTAAAATAATAGTTGTAGTTACTTAAAGAAACAAGGCTAACAACTAGTAAAACGAAACAAAATTTACAAAATATGTCTAAAACTTCCTTCCATTGATAATCCAATCTTCCTTTAGTTTTCATTGAAAAAGAAGAGTCGAATCTTCTGCAAACCTTATACCAAAAAATGTGTGTCCTAATTTATATAGAATATTTCCACAATTCTACAGGTTTCCTTTCTACCTTCCCGTTGAAACCTCCTCAAAAGCGCCTACTCGAACTCCTGTCTTCTTCACCCCTCAAACTATCCCCCACACCCGGGTTGAATCCCTCTCGAAGTATCTCCTCCCTCATTAATCAATTAGATAAGCCCTTGACATCCTCACTCCCTTCCAAAACCAATTCGCTAGTTTCTCTTCTTCCAATATCTTACTTGGACAGCACTCTTTCTTGCCCCAGAATCCACTTATGTTGCACCCTAGACGAACAATGTTAGTGCTTATGAATGGGTTCGCCCTTCGCAATTTCACACACCTAAACTTCATTCCATCAATAGTTTCTTCCTTCCCCTAATTGATTGAAACTACTGCACCGAATTTCGACCATGGAGACGCTTTGGAGATGTTCTTGTTCTTTCTTCGGAATTCGACGAAAGTAGGAAATTTAGTTCAAAGTTTCTAAAAAAGATTCACTTTCCCTTCTTTCACAGACCCAACCTACACTACATCCATCTCTTCTTCCTTCCCCTAAAATCATATGAATTGGTGTGAATTGCCTCAAACACTAAAAGGCCTTCCAACTGTTTAATAAAATGCCTCAATGAAAGTTTGAAGCATTGGGAGCCAGGTTAGTTAAACAAGCGTCTAGTGTATTTAAAATTCTAAACTGCCGCTCTTCTTGTCCGATGGCTCAAATCTTTCTTCTCCTTTTGGTCAGAATTTGTTTTTAACTGCCATTGCTTTGTTTGCCTTCTTTAGAGACCTTGTGATTCTTCTTACGACAACTTCTTCATCCTGTATTATTTTTAACCCTAAGAATGTTGCCGATCTGGATTGACTTCTTCCCTAAAATTTAGTGACTTAGTATTACATGTTAGATAATATCATAATGTTGTATAATTTTTAAAAAGTTATTGTACTCTTTCTGTTTTTTAATGATTATTCTAAATTATATTTTTTTGTCTCGACTTAACTTCCTTATAAGTTCATTCAACACAATTCCAACCAATCATATTTTATTATTTTCATTAAACTTATCATCTGTTAGTTATATTTTTTGCTTTTAGGAAGAATATTATGAAACAAGGGAGTAAAAAATATTTTAGTTTAAAGTGTGTTTATATGGAGTAACTTTTACTTCATTGATGCTAGTTCGTTTGTTTTTTTTTTTTTTTGGAGTTGTCACAAAAGATGCATAATTAAAATTTATCTATTTGAGCTTCAATTTTTACCAAAATAAGAAAAATACTTTTTCTATTTCATACTCATTATCGTTACTTCCAGTAGTCTAGTCCCATTTTATCACCAAAATACAACAATTCAAAATCTTTTATTATTAGATGGATAAACTGTAAGATTCTATTATAGCCCCATACCTCAATTATAAAGGATCAACCAATAAAATGTTGGTTAAGTTAGTAACAACCTCTCATTAAGGAGGATAACACAAGTCCAAATTTTCGGAAGCACGGTTGTTAAAAAGACAATCTGAAATTTCACGATTTAGAAAGGAATCACACCTTTCATCAAATAAAAAATAAAAAAATTATAAAGAATCCAAAATCCATCATCAAATATGAAAATTCAGTTTAAACTTACCCCATATATCTAGTCCAACCATAAACCCCAACAAAGCAAATACTAGTTGTGTAAACTATGGATCTCAGCTATTTATTTGAACACAATATTTTTCTTAATTTCGGATTTGGTTGACAATAAAATTAGGAATTGCACAGTTACCTTACAGGTTCATTTGAGACCTAGTAAAGTTATCTTACAAGTCTTCATTTCATATCGAAATACTGATACTTTACTGCCCTATACTATCGACAAATGATATAAAAAGGTCTCTCAAGTTCCATAAAAAATAAATTAGTATCCTAACATGTCATTTTTTTTAACAGTTTTTCCACCCTGAAAATTTAAAAGTAGGGTGGGTAATAAATTGTTAAATAAATGACATGTGAAGGTTCTAATTTATTATTTACTGAGACTTCATAATTTCTTTTATCATTTGTTAACACCACATAGTACTAACGTGTTAATAACTATTTAAGATCTAGTAAACTTACAAGTCTTCATTAGATCTAGGTCAGTACTTCCTCCTTCCTATATGCTACAGAAGATATTGTACAAAGTGTCTTTGATGCCTTCATTAGATCTTCAAATTGGCAATTAACATAATGGCGTTTGATTTTTTATTTTATTTTATTGTGTTACTAGGTAACCAGCCACTTAGATTTATCTAAAGGTTTAAAAAAGCATATTGGTGAGTAATACCGTCATAGTTCAACACTCATATATTCCGAATACATGTTGACACCTTTTTATCATAGAGATCAGGAACCGGTAAAAATAGGAGATTTTTGAATGCTCGAGCGTGTTTTATGCCAACTATACTTGAGCGTGCATCAATATTAGCAGCACGTATCCAAGTATGTAGCATCAATGTTCCAAAATAGCCATAAAACTAATTAGTATTATATTAAATCTTTTAATTTTAAAGTGGGATACCATTGTATAAAAATTTTGAATTTATGTTGTGACTATCATCAAAATTTATGTTCGAGCAAATCAAGGTTTTTTAGGGGTGTCCCTAATGAGTCAAAACCACCCCCTGCGCATTTTATTTGTCACAAAAAACACTTTTTTTTTTATTTATTTATGTCAAGAGCTGAATTAAAACTACCCCAGGTTCAATTTTGGGGACATAAATTTTTTTTTTTGTGTGAGAAATTTGTGCATTGGGGTAGTGAGCTTGACATCCTTCCTTTATCCAGTCCAATCAGATATTTAAATTTCCCTAAAATAGGGGTCTAAAAATATGAATTTACTTATCGATCTAAAAAAACTTTTTTAATATTTCTGACAAAAGATACTAAAAGAAAGAAAATTTTCCCTGATTCTTCTTCCTCAAAAAAAATGAAAAATAAAAAATCCAAGGTTTAATTTCTTACTACCTTTTTCCATGTGTTTTATGTTAGACATAACATGATTTTGAGGGACAATAATTTGTGCCGAAAATTAGGCCATAGAGAAAGCTAGAGAAGCTTCTAGTCTAAGCACCAATTGGCTTGTTCTACTTTAAGTGAGATCAAAAAAAAAAAAAAAAAACCTTTGAGTGAGATCAAAGCCACTAACGAATGGCAAATATTTGCTTAAAAAGACTACGTATAGAGTTAGATGATTCTTAACAGCTGAATAATGATCAACTGTCATTATGCCTAATAATAATTACACTTTTTTTTTAAATAAAGGATTAATTCAGTCGTTAATAATATAATTTATAAACCATGAATACAATACAATATTCAAGACTTCTCTATGACACTCTTCTAATCAAACTCGATGCTTATTTAAGAGTTGACCGTACTTTAATAAAGGAAGGAAAGATCTTATTTTTAGACCATCTAGCCCCAAGAAAAATCTAGAGCTACAAGCTTCTAAAGCATCCAAATATCTTTTTTTTTTTTTTCTTCTAATGGAGTTATAAAGGGCAATACAATATAATTATAATAGGAATAGAGTCATGTGAAATTGAACCTGGAAATAATCTACCTAACATTTCAGTTTTAACCACAAGACTAATATCCCATTTGTTAAAAACATCGCGAGTGCTTAACACCAAAAGCATTTTTCTCTATTTGGAAATGGTAAGTGTTGGAGACGATTTAGAAAGAAAGATAAACACACCGACTTGCTTATTTTGCCTTTTGTCCCACATAAAGATTACAAGGTTTCTCATGGGTTTATATATCTTTCTCCCATTTGGATGTCTAGTAGACTAAGTAGATGGAGAATCTTCACACCACGTGCGTGTTGCCTGCCCGCCGTGCCATGCCGGGACAGGCGTGGCACAGGCATGGGTCTTGTTTGATAATAATTTTTTAGCTAAATCTAGTATTTAATCTTTTTGATAATAATAAACGTTTATTCCCAATAAGTTACTACTAATCTTATTTCTTGCCATCATAATTGATTCAATCAACTTTCTTTTTGCAAGACTTGATTTGCTCTAAAAATTAGCAATATTATACCTGTCATATTTTTATATTTTCATCTCTTTATAAACTAAGCATTTCTTCTCCCTTTTGAGACAACCGAAAACTCTTCCTCTCTCCATGAAAATGTTTTGGGCACTTGTTCACAGTTCCTCACCATTCTTCATCCATGTACGTCATTAGAAAAACTTGCCTGTATCCCTATAGATTGATTGGTTAGTCTTTGGTATACTGAGTAGGGGAACAAATGATCGGATAAGTTAGAACAATTGCTTACATAATCCGGGGTTGATTATTGTTTGAAAGCTTTTGAACCTCCGGAGGGCGATACTAGAAATGTTGAAAGAGATAATACGACTTATGGTGGATTATTTTTGCATTTATATCTCAGATTCTCTCGTATCAAATTTATAGTAAAGAAAACAATGCGAAGGGTATTTGGGAAGCCTTTGAATCTAAGTATAGAATTATTGATACATGCATTAAGAAATATGCTCATACTAGGTGGTTATCTTTTAAGATGTCCGATGATGAATGTGTCCTTGAACAAGTTCACAAGTATGAGAGTTTAATTGCTAAAACTTTAGCCGATGGAATGGATATCTATGTCATTTTTTAAGCCAATTGTTTACTAGATGAACTACTTCCTTCTTGGGCAAATTATGTAAGCTCTATGAAACATAAAGAGAATGACTTTTCCTGTAGGAACTTATTGCTTATATTAAAATTAAGGAACAAAATTGAATTCAATCCAACGAAAAGAATTCAGCTCATTTATTCTCCGCTGCTAATATAATAAAATCAAAGAATGATTCAAAGTTTGATAGGGCTGAGGGACGAAGAGGAAAGGGACCAAACCAATGACATGGAAAAAGGTAGAACAAGCTACAAAATTTGAAGGGACAAGGACCCAATCGGAAGAAATTTAAGGGAAGTGCTTCACATGCGTGAAGTTTGTCCATCCAACAAAGGAGTGCAAAGAGGTATTTGGACATGCACCTAACAAACCCAGACGAAACAAACCTCAAACCAACCTTGCTGAAGATGTGATCATTGTTGTAGTTTTTAAGGTAAATATGGCAAGCAACACTATTGAATGAGGGGGTAGTATGGGCATACTCAAGATATTTGCACCAACAGAGACCTGTACGAGAGTTATGAAAAGACTCCTAAAGGTGAATATATTTTAATGGGTAATGCTACTTTTATTCTTGTCCTTATAAGAGTAAAATTTCTTTGAAACTAACTTCTTGAAAAACTCTTTCACTACAAAATGTATTTCATGTTCCGGAGGTTAGAAGAAACCTTATTTCTATTGATCTTTTGACCATGGATGGAATTAAAGTAGTTATTGATTCTAGTAAAATTGTACTTACCAGGAATTGTGAACTTGTGGGAAAGGCTTTTAGTAATGGGTGGTTGTTTGTTCTTGAAATTATTGGTGAAAATAAGATGAAATGTTTTGGTTGCTTACATTGTCGAGTCTATTCTATATGGCATGCTAGATTACGCCATGTGAACATAACTTCGGTCAAAAGGCTAAAACAATTAAATTTAATTCCTGCTTTCAATAATCATGATTTTAAAAAATGTGAAATTTGTGTAGAAGCTAAACACCCTAAGAAATCCTTTAATAAAGTTGTGAGTCGAACCTCTACTTTATTAGAACTTATCCATAGTGACTTGAAAAACACCATAAGTAGGGGTAGGAAGAAGTACTATGTCACCTTTGTTGATGACTACTCTAGGTTCACTAAGGTGTATCATTTGAGTAGTAAAGATAAGGCAAAAGACAAATTCATACTTTATAAAGTAGAAGTAGAAAATCAATTAAACTGAAAAAATCAAAAGGGTTAGGTTCGATAGAGGAGAGGAATATGACACCATAAGTAAGTTTAAGGCCGGACTTGTGGTTCAAGATTTTAACCAAAAAAAGTTTAGACTATTTCGATACCTACTCTCATATGACTAAGGTCACCAGCATTCGTACTTTAATTGCTATTGCATGTATTCATAATCTTGTTATTCACCAAATCGATGTCAAAACAACATTCATGAATGGTGACCTCGTGCAAAAGATATACGTGAAACAACCAGAAGGTTTTTGATTCTTGGTCAAGAACATAAGGTATGCAAGCTTGTTAAATCCCTCTATGGATTAAAACAAGCACCAAATCAAATGGTATGAAAAATTTAACTGTATTCTTACGTCTAATGGTTTTCATGTCAACGATTCTAATGCATGTGTGCATTCTAAAAACAATGAGCATGAGTGTGTAATTATTTGTCTTTATGTGGATGACATGTTTATTTTTGGAACAAACTTAGATGTCGTCGTAGCTATAAAATCCTTTTTAAGTACTTGCTTTGACATGAAAAATCTAGGAAAGGCCGATGTTATTCTTGGCATTAAGTAGCACTACCAAAGTTTCGTCTAACCCGAATATCCAAATTTTTTCGACCCCAAAAAGCCGGATATGGTCATCAATTATTCCTTCGAATTTTAAATTTGGATACAAGATTTTTCCTATTTTTATTTTCCGGAACTCGATTTTGACCCAAATTGATGTTTTCCTGATTTAGTCGACCCGAAAAATAGGGTATCGGACAAAATATTTTGTTCCAATTTTATACGTTGACAAATTTGTCCGAGCCAAATTTGATCTTGACCAAAAGTTTTGCCAGCGTTAGTAATAAGTTGATTAGGACAAAAGATGGTATGAGCCTTAATCGGTCTCGCTAAGTTAAGAAAATACTCAAAAAGTTTATACACTTTGATTGTGCCACTGGTAGGACCCCGTATGATCCTAGTATTAATTTGAAAAATAATAAAGGTGACGAGTGTGTCACAAACTACAAAGTGAGTATGCGAAAATGATTGGTAGTGTGATGCTTCTAATGAACTATACTTGTCCGGATATAGATTATGCGGTGAGTAGATTGATTCATTATACTCATAATTCCCATAATGACAATTGGAATGCCCTAATTAGATTGTTAAGATATCTACAAAGAACTATTGACTTGGGTTACATTATACATTATTCCCATTGTATTAGAAGGTTATTGTAATGCTAAGCTGGGTTTCTAATAACGATGAGATTAATTCAACCAAGTAGTTATGTGTTTACATTAGTGGGTAGTGTTATATCTTAGAAATCATCTAAACAAACTTGCAAATCATCAATGGAATCTGAATTTTTGCTTTAGAATTGACAACTTAAGAGACATAATGGTTGAGAAGCCTCTTGGCAGATATCCCATAGTCGACTCTATCAATTTTCATGCATTGTGACTCACGAGATGCCATAGGAGTGGCCAACAACCACACCTACAATGGGAAGTGGAGATACATTCGTCTTAAGCACATGATCGTGAGAAATTTGATTAGAGATAATGTGATATCACTTGAGTATAAAATTTGAAAGGAATCTGGTAAATCCTTTCACCAAAGGCCAATGTACAAATGTAGTGATTCAAGTCCAAAAGACATCAATATTCGTACATCTTCTCTTCGATTACCTATAACTTTCTTGTCGGTTTCACTTTTCCTTTCCTTTGAATCATGTGAGGGATTGTTGGAGATGCTTCAAAGAGAGAAAGAGAAAACCCACTTGCTCATCTTACCTTTTGTCCCAAAGAGAAAGATTATAAATGCTCTCATGGGTTTATATATCTTTATCTCACTTTGATGTCTAGTAGACTTGGTACGGGGAGAATTTCCATACCACACATGTTGGGTCGGGTCAGCCCGGGCTACGAGGCAAGGGCATAGGTCTTGTTTGATAGTATTTTTTTATCCAAATTCGGTATGTAATCTTTTGACGACGAGTCAACGTTTATTCCCGACAAGTATCCGCTAGTCTTATTTCTGTCACCATAATTGATTCAATCAGCTTATTTTTCTTAAGCTCGATTTGTTCCTAAAAATCAACATTCTTATTCTTGCCTTATTTTTTACGGTTTAAGCTCTCTATAAATTGAGTATTTTCTCTCCCTTTTGGAGACAACTAGGGTTGGGCAACGGGCCGGGCCGGCCAGAGAAAAATATATGGGCTGAGGCTGGGTCATGGGCCAACCGACCCTGACCCGCCCATGACCCGCCCATGGGTGGGGCTAAACATGAATTGACATTAGTGCTTGGTTTTTTTTTCCCCATTAATATTAAGGAGACTTATTATATTATTAACATCTTGAGCTAGAGTCAACTCATGATTAGTGTAATTTCTTTGAGAGAAATTTTTTTATCAAACTTAGGCTTACTACTCTTAATAATTAACTCATTGCTAACCGCTACTTATAGTTTATCTGCATAAATATTTATAACTATTTGCCATTGCTTATTCTTTTTAACCATTTATGATTTCTTGTAACAATTTTTACTGCTTAATACATTAAATCTTCTACAGCTCCTTGCACATCTTACCACTAATTTTAATGGTCGAAATAAGAAGGAGAGAGGACATAAACAAAATTTCAAATTGTGCTGAAATCAACAGATTAACGACTACAAATGTACGATGTTATAAACTCTGAAATGAATATACTCTTAAAAAACATATGACTTGTAAAAAAGTGAAATAAGTAAATTAAAATAATATATTAAATAGAATATGTGATGGTCGAAACAATTGAGATATAGATTATGGTTGATTATTGAAACACGAGCTTTCATCAATTTTGACGATAAAAAGACTTGGCTGGATGAACAATAATCACAGCCACGCCATGCTTAAAGGGAAAAAAATTGATTAACTATTATTTTTAATCATTAAATTCAGGACAACAATCCATAAAATATAAAATAGTAGATAATTATTTACTTAATTTAATTAATTAAATGGCGTGCAAAAGTCTACAAGAGATCTCAAACTCAAATAGATCTTTGAAGGAGTAAATTTTTGTAAATACTAATTTTGCTAATCAAAGGAATCTCCAGTCGTCCAAAGATGGTTGGTTGCGAATATTCTAAATTTCTCACATCAAAAATCTTTTTTTTTTAATTCTAAATAATGAATTACTATTTTATATTTTTATAACACGATCAAGTGAGAGGGCTCGAGTCTAGAAAACTCATAATAAGTGGTTTTGTATTATTGACCCTTTTTGCTTTGACCCATTAATGGCCCGCGGTCGACTTCTTTAATGACCCATCTTCACATGACCCTTTTCACTCGACCCTTTTATTACTAAATTTAGGCTTTGGCCCGGCCCTGCTGGCCTAATGGGTACCCTACCCATTGGCCAGCCCTAGAGACAACCAAAAAATCTTCATCTCTCAATAAAATTGTTCTAGGTAATCATCACGGTTCTTCACCATTGTTCGCCCATGTAAGCCATTTGAACAATTTTTTGTGTATTCCTGTAGATCGATTGCTCATAAGTCCCTGGTGTACCGAGTAGGGGAGCGAATTCGGTTTTAGGGCGGTGAATTACCACGCCACGTCTGTCTCCCTTCAATCGGATAAGCTTGTTTAATTTAGTCACTACTAGCAGCCTATTTAATTTTTCCAATAGTAAGTACAAGCAATTGCGTAATTGAACCTGCAAATAAGCTTTCATTTATACTATTCCAAGCATTATTCATAACATGAAGAATTGTCATATAGTTTCCTAGTAAATTAACTATTTTACTTAAGGTGAAACATTATGACTCGAAATAGTCAACCAATCTCAATATATATTTTTTTAGATTGTTGATGAGTCAAAAGTTAGAAAGTAAAAGGCTCCAAGAATCAAATCAAATTATAATAAAATACAAAAGAAAAACGCCACTTCATCATGGCATACAAAAAGAATCCATCTATGATCAAAATTACCGGAAGAGTATGTGAATTAAATTAGGATTCTTGCCAGCATGCGTGGTTTCTATTAAGCAAAGATGATACCCGATATAACCATATACAACTCCTGGTTAATAAAATGCTACAGTGAAGTATCCATTGGCCGCCTTGTAGTTAAGGGAACGTTCAAAATTGTACCAGCTTCATGGGGAGTAAAAAAAACTCAATAATATCCTTTTTCCATTTTTCCTTTGTTCAATAACTATCGAAACCAAATAAAAATAGTTAACCCAAAATCTGTAGGTCGGTGTCAACTATCTTTCTCTTTGTCTTTTGGAAAGTCCCATATGTATATATCTTTCTCAACTTGTATTTTTCGATTTGATGGTCATGGGTAATATTTTTGGGCCGCGAATATTTAAGGTAAAATCCTTCTAATAAATACGTTTATAAGAATTCAAACTGGTATTCTCCTCTTACCAGAGTGAGGTTATTACCAGAGTTATATTGGGTTAACTATCTTTTCTATAGATCCGATCTTTTGTCACAATCTGCCGATTAGCTTGTCCATCTCCGGGGTCATAGGCTTTTTTATTATATCACGTTTAATGGCCATACAGCCCATACCATTCCTAACCTCATCCTCCTTTCATGGCATGGCACTCTGGAAAGTTTCAAGGGCAGCAATTACATTATCACTCATTTTACAGCCCGTGCGTTAGCTATATTTATAATATTTGTTTAAAAATTATAATATTATATATATATATATATATATATTTATTACTTTAATCATAAAAAATTAATGTTGTTTAACAGTTAGTTATAACTTATATGCTTCTTGATTATCAAAAAGTATTATAGTTTAATATTTAATTACATTAAAAAATGAGTGATCTTAATTTTTTTAATTTTATAAATATAAAATGACACTTAATTTATAAAATAAATCAACTTAATTAGAACAAAGCATTAACAAAAAAACTTAACTAACATAAAATGATGGGAGAAATACATTAAACTTATATAAATTTTTTTAAAAAAATCAATGGTAGATTTCTTTAGAAACAGAAAGAAAGGGCTTATATAGGTGGAAGCATTAGTGAACCAACACGCTTGAGAAATTATGAAGCCACTATTTGTAATTGATATAAAAATTGGTAACATTTTGATAAGAAAAGAACGAATAATAGTTACTGAACATAAAAAAAAAATAGATAAATACTACCATTAAAATAAAAGAAACAAAGAAGGAGAGAGGAAAAATATAAGAAAATGATGAAAAAGGATATAATAAAACTTATGAAGAAAAATAAAAACTTACAACTAAATTTATTTATTCTACTATAATTTATTGATTACTCTATCAGAAAAATAATTAATCAAATTACTCCCTTTTATAGCATATTACTCTTCTCCTTTAACATATTTTAATTAATAATTTAGACCCTTTAATTGCTAAACCGTTTCAAAAGACAAAAAAGGTGGCATTTGCTGAAGATAATGATTAGTTAGCCAAGAATAATTAGGCTGTAGTAGTGATACTTTGTTTGTTTGATCTATTGATGTTAATGCATGATTTGATATATTGTTGATTTATGATGATGATGATGATGATGATGATGATGAAAATGACGATATCAAAAACGGTGTACTAATATAGGCTTGAATTTCTTAGCCTATAATTATAAGATTTATAAATGAATATTTTAAATTGATGACTAGAACAAATTAATAGGGGTTCTTTTTAATTATTAACTATGGGTGTGTTTGGTTGGGAGGAAAATTATTTTTCCGCAAATTAATTTTTATGGAAAAATAATTTTTGTTAAAAATAATTTTTCACATACATTTTCCTTTGTTTGGTAGAATTGAAAAATAATTTTCCCAAAAATTCATTTTTCATTGTTTGGTAGGAAGGAAATTAATAACCTTTTCCCAAACCCTAACCCTAAACCCTAAACTCTAAACCCTAAACCTCAAATCCTAAACACTAAACCCCATGCCCTCAACCCTAAATCCTAAACCTCATACCCTAAACCCTAAACCCTATAAAAGCAAGCATCATTCATCAAAATTCAACTCACCCACTTATATGTAACGTATGCATAACTTTAATAATTAGTTCAGAAACATAACCTCAAATGCAATTAAGCATTTACCAGAAAAAAACCTCAACTGCCCATCAAAATTTAAGGACCAAAAATGGCAGCAAATAAAAAATAATACATTTACCAAGTGATAGACTTTATTTAGTGTACCACACATGAAGAGGACTATGATCCACAAAAGCAAGCATCATTCATCAAAATTCAACTTACCAAATAATAATACAAATTAAGCATTATTTAGCCATCCAAGTAAAGTGATTATCACAGTAACTATGCTAACAGCAGTGTGATTAAAATATCACAATACAAGAATAGTCGCAATAAGTAAATAAAATGCAGCCTCCCAAAGTAACCTCCTCGTGCTATCGGCAATCCTCGTCCCCTCCTCTCACATCGGCGGAATCAGGGGCCATGGTCCCCCATGATTTTGAGAAATTTTTTAGATTAATATTTATCTTAAAAAATTAATTTAAAAATAATAATATTTATCAAATTAGATTTTAAAAAATTTTAGTGATATTTATTCTAAAAAAATTAAATATTTAACAAATTAGGAAGAAAAAAGATATGGTATAAGCTATTGTGTAATATATATATATATATATAGCCATAAAATTGTTAATTTTTAAAATTTTTCTCTCTATCTCTCAACCTTAACATTACTCTTTTTCTCTACCGTTTAATTTAAAATAGTGTAAATTTGATTCTCAATTAGCAATTCCTAAAAGAAAATTTTTCGAGACTTCCAATCAAAACAGTAAGTATGTTTAGTATTAATATTATGACTATGATTTATTATTGTTATTATTGTTTATTTATTATTGTTATTATTTTAATGATAATTTTATAGTTTATTATTATTATTGTTATTGTTTATTTATTTAATTAAATTATTTAATTATTATATTGAGTGACTAGTTTATTAAAAAGGATTCGAATAACTAGTTCATTAAAAAATATGACTATTATTATTATTATTATTTATTTATTTATTTAATTGAATTAGTTAATTACTATATTGAATAGTTATTACAATAAGGTTGTGTCAACTAATTTAATAACTTAGTCTAAAGAAGTATATTTTTTTATTTAGTTCAACCACGCATGTCAAAGAGAACAATTAACTCATTTTTTAAGAAACAAGTGAAAGACAATATCCGTGAGAATACCGCGTAAACTAATAAAAACCATGCTTCGTAGCAAGATGGAAGATGAAATTTTCAAAAATTATATGCTTGTCTACATCGAGAAGGAGATTGTTAAGACATTCGAGGTCGATATAATAATTGACGATTTTGATAAGATTAAAGATAGATGGGAACAATTTAAATGATTTCCTATCTATTTATTACATAAATTTTTTTCATAGTACTCTTTAAAAATTAATTGTAACTAATATTTGATATATGATAATTGTTTATTTTATAACTTATATAAGTAATATTCTCTAACTCATTACCCAGTGTCCTGATAAAATTTTCTGGGTCCGCCCCTGTCCTCTCACATGCCACCAAGCATCCATACGCCAAAAGAGAGAGCGAGTATCACTAGGTAGATCAAGATGATGAAGAAGGAAGAGATGCTTACCATGAAACAAAAGGCAGATTAGGGTACGATCAACCAACTAGAATCATAACAAGAAATATGTCTGAACCCAATCTGGAAAGGAAGGAAGTAGCCATCATGGGAACTCTAGACAACAGAAATTGGCACCCAAGACAAGACCTATCAAAATAAGTACTAACAACGAAAGCACCCCACATGCAGCTACCAAGCCAGAAAAGCAGAACAGAGTCTGTGCTCGACATAACCAATCAACACAGGTCCAAACAAAGCACACACAACATCAAGTAAACCCCAACATGCCAGCAGACCTCCTTAAAACTCAAGCTAGCAGCGAAGGCCAAAAGAACACAGGTAAAACTGGGGCCAGCTGCTGTGTATGCTGGGGGAGATTCCGAGCTCCAGTGTAGCCATATTAACAATCAGTGCAGCAATAATTCAAAGTTTCTGCAAATGACAAAGCTCTATCTTGGATGTTGTGGTGACTTCTTTCTAGTTCCCAGGTCAAACTAGTAAATGTGGGGTGAATTGTCTACTGCACAGTTTCAATATGTTAATATACCAATACCATGTTTTTGAGATCCAAAGTGAGTTGGCTATACGAGCTTTCTTTCACAATCTTAAAAGTGGAATTATGTTTCTAAATGTTGATAATATCCTGGAGTATTAATTTATTTTCAGATGAAACCATTGATGGTATTTGCCCCCTCAAATGGATATAAAGGCTCGATGGATAAGATTTAAAAGGAGCTGACACCTGTATCTGTATGTATAACCTCTTCATTTTGAGCATTTAATTTAATCAACAATTAAAAAGCCAATTTGGGGACTAATATTTAAGAGAAAGAGGGACCAGGTGACAGATTACTGACAACTATAAGATGTAGGTAAGATTTATGCAATTGAAATTAAGCCAATTAAAACAAAAGAGGAGTCCACATTAGATATATAACCGAAAATAATAAGATACTTTAATAATGTTTTACTAATTAGTTATTTACTTATTCATGAATAAGCTCTAACTTAATATCATCAAATTAAAAAAAATAGTTATTTTAATACATCTTCTAAATTCAACTTCAAAACATAAGTAAGTATATATATATATATGAATCTCCCATGAACAAATCACTTTGACTTAGTGATATATTGAAAGAAACAAATAAGGGGAAAGGAAAAATATAAGAAAAAGATGAAAAAAGATACAATAAACTTATGAAGAAAATCAAAAACTTGCACCTAAATCTATCAAAAAAATAATTTGATCAATCGAATTACTCCCTTTTAAAGCATACTGCTCTCCTCCTTTAATAAATTTTTAATTAATAATTTAGACTTTTTAATTGTTGAACTGTTTCGAAAGACAAAAGAGGTGACATTTGATAAAGACAATGATCGGTTAGCTGACATTAATGGAGTTGTAATAATGATACTTTGTTTGTTTGATCTATTGATGTTAACGCATGATTTGATATGCTATTGATTTATGATGACGATGACAATGATGATATTAAAAAGAGTGTACTAATATAGGCTAAACTTCCTAGCCTATAATTATTATAAGATTTATAAATGAATATTTAAATTAATGATCAAAACAAATTTTTCCTAAGAAGACAAAGTTGTTTCAATAGGAGGTTTTTTTTTTTTTATAATTATTAACTGTAAAAAGAAAATAAATCAGCATAATAAATAAAAATAATTAGGTACTTTACTAATATTTTACTAATAAGTTATTTGGTTGATCATGAATAAGTTCTAACTTAATATCATCAAATTAAAAAAAGAAAAAAAAAGCTACTTCAATGCAAATACCAATCATAAACCCATAAATATTAAAAAATAAATAAATAATTACTTTAATGTATCTTCTAAATCCAACTTCAAATCCAAAATATATATATATATATATATAGATAATGAATCTCCCATATATAATTAATGAATCTCCCGTGAACAAGTCACTTTAATTTAGTGATATATTGAAAAAAAAATCATTTAACTCTTTTGAAGTTTTGATAAATATTTTTTTAACCCTTAACTTTTCAAGTTATTGTTTATTTTCTTTCACTTTTATGTCAAACTATTATAAGTCTCTAATTTTTTTTTTATGGTAACAAGTAGTTATTGGAGCTCCTATTGATGATTTATGGTTATAATGATGATAATTTGTGGTCGAAATATCACCAAAAATGACAAATTAAGAATTTTTGAGAGGGAAGCGAGAAAAGAACATGCACCATTCATTGTGAGTAGAGAAGTCGAACAATGAGTAAAGTAGAGTTATCGGAAGATAACGGGTTCCTCAAGTCGAGTTTTTATTAGCGAGAGAGGTTAATGGGTTCACTAGAGTTTGGGTAAAGGGGAGAAAAGTGAGAGAAGAGAGACATTTTTATAAATTCAATTTTTATTATAGTGAGGTAGAAATGTTAAGGAAGGTAAAAATAATTTTTAAAGTTCAAAGGTAAAAAAAAAAAAATTTACCGAACCCTCAAAAAGGGTAAATGAAAATTTTTCTATATTTAAAAACAACGTTTACACGATGAATTCTAAACTTGAAATTGATTCGGGTGTTTCCGGACAATACCAGCTCACCCGCCACGTCACCGACCAAGCTGTGCCTAATCAATCGGATAACGGAGATTTCGACCCAAGCCAACCCTTAACGGATCGGGTAAAAGCCCAAAGCCCACTAGGGCAAGGGTTTCCCCATACCATAGTAAAGTACCGTTTTACCCCTTTAAAATCTCTTATAAATGCTCACCCTTTTCCAATCCCAAAGGCATGTTATGTTCACTTGACAAGAAATCCCATAGGGAGGATAATCACTTAAGTTTCCAAGCTCTCAAGCTCCTAAGCTCTCAACACTCATCCACATTCATCAAACGTTCATCAACGTTCATCCACACTCATCTCGAGAACTTCCATATTTGGAAAACTTCTCGACTCCCAAGGAATCCCCTACGCACATCGAGGAAGATCTCCTCGATCTATTCAACTTAGTTCATTACTAACTTGAGCGTCGGAGGGCGTTCCTCGGGATCCACAACCGGGGCTTCGCCTTTTTGCGGGTTCAAGCGGTCGTCACTCGGACTCGGATCGATCGTGCCACGTCCTCGGAACCGGAGCGATAAATCCTTCCTCTCTCCGAATCATCAATCCACATCATCAACTCGGTTTTCTCCGGAAACAGTTTGGCGCCGTCTGTGGGGAGGAAGGGAGCATATGGTCGCCAGTGGCACTTAGTCTCGATCCAAGATGACTCGCGACACGAACAACCCACCGGTCCCTCACCCTCATCGTTCAATGCCTACGGGGGCCAATCTCGCAACGCTCCTCAAGCCGAGGATGCGGAATCATCTCGGTGGTCTACCGGCAACCGCCACACCCAGCTGGAGGGGTACGTCACCCTAGGGGATCTTCGGAACTTAATAGAGACCCTTAAAACGACTGTCGTACAACAAGTGCAAGAACAGTTGCGAGCCACCATGGAACGAGCGCATGCCTATCATGCCCTTCCACTACGCCCGACTCATGGGTACGACACAACCCCCAGGGAGGTCAGCTGTTGGCTACTTCTCGGGCGAGATGCCTTCCCATGCAGCCCCGGAACAACCAACCGAGGCACCAACTGCGCTTGCTCTCGAGCAGCCAAGTGTCCTCCCGACAAGGTGTCACGAAGAAGACGATGCCCGAGGGATTATCGAGGCAAAGAAAGCTCTCCATAAAGCCAACGAGAATATTGCAACTTCGCACACGGCCTTGACCCCTGTGCTACCCACAGCGAGCGTTACGCCTGGTTCGACTATCATGGCGACGCCCTTGCCCCAAACATGGAGCGAGGGCCCCGGGAGCAGAAGGTCCGCCGATCCTGCACGATCAACTACATGTAACCGCAATTCTCATCGAGCCTACAATGCCCCAAGGCGCGACCAAGAACGGTCTACCGCCCAAGAGCGGGAACGATCAAGAGAAAGGCGTCATGAGCAATCAAAGCTGAAGGGTGCCAAGAAGTCGGAGAGGACAAGATGCACTCCTCCACGATCCGAGAGGAGTAAGAGTCCTTCCCCGGTGGAAGTTCCACGCCACCAACCCACCGCTGTCCCCATCTCCGGCTTCGATTCAAGGCCAACCAGAATGCTTTCAACACTCCATTTTTGAAGAAGATTATGAATGCTCCCGAATGAAGAAGATAAAGGTTCCAAAAATTGATCCATATAATGGCACAACCGATCCCGAAGATCACTTGGCGTACTACAAGTCCCACATGTACGTTCGGGACGGGGACGATGCAACCTACTGCCGATTCTTCCTCGCTACACTAAAGGGAGTCACGCAGAAATGGTTCAACAATCTTCCCCAATGGAGCATCTCTTCCTTCGAAGAGCTATGCGAGAAGTTCGTCGCACAATTCATCGCGAGTTGTAAGCGGAAGAAGACTAGCATCCATCTCTCCAAGATTAAGCAAGGGAGAAACGAGGCCCTTAAAGACTATGTCCGAAGGTTTCCTAGAGAGGCCGTCCTTATCTCCAACTCGCAAGACGAAGTTGCCTACATTGCCTTCCTTAACGGACTCGAAGCGGAAGATTCAAATTTTCCCTTGCTGAACAAAAGGTGTCCACCTTAGCGAAGCACTCCGAAAGGCGGCTGACTTTATTCAAGCCACGAGAGATCCGTGCGAGAGGAAGGAGATGAGGTCAAGAAGAAAGGAGGAGATGGAAAATTTAATCCTCGAAATGAAGAAGACCACCGCTTCAACACCGACCCCGAGTATTCGATGGAAATAAAAGGGCATCCCATGCTCAAGAAACCACCTCCTATGTCCACTCCTGCGAAACGCGAGCTTCCAACAAATATTGCGAATTTCATGAACAAACCGGACACAACACTACGAGTGTCGCGCGTTAAAGAAGGCGCTTGGGAATTGGCGGATAACGGGCAAATTGATCGCTTCCTTAAAAAAGATGCTCATGGAGCACAAGGAGGTTCTTCAAGGCAAGGATATGAGCACTATGATGATGACGATGCTACTAAGATTGTAGCCACCATCGCTGGGGATTTGCAGGGGCACGACCCTCTCCTCCCTGGAAGGCTCACCTCGGGAGCGCTCAACAAGTCCCGATCACCGGCCAACCTCTACCTCCGAAGGTGCCCACGGTGACCTTCGCAGAACAAGATTTGAAAAGCATGGCTGCCTCACATGAGGATCCTTTGGTCATCACACTCGAAGATTTCGGACGCCATAGTCCGCAGGGTCCTTATCGACACGAGCAGCTCGGTAGACGTCATTACCATGGAATGCCTAAGACAAGCTGAAGTATGCCCCGAGAATCTCATTTCCCTCGTCAATCCTGTCGTCGGATTCGGAGGGCGAGATGATACACCCCATAGGCATGATCCGCCTACCGGTCGGGGTTGGAGAGAAGGTCGAGGCCGAAACATCGAAGTCAAATTCCTAGTGATCGACATCCCTTCTGCGTACAATGTCATCATTGGACGTCCCACCGTCAACCGGATCAAAGCGGTTGTCCCTCCATACCTTCTTCTCATAAAGTATGAGCTTGATGACGGATCCATAGGTGAGACCTATGGAGACCAAAAGACCACACGTGAATGTTATGTAGTAAGCCTTCGACCTTTGATGGAGAAGCGAGAAAGAGGAGGGAAGACTCATAGTGATCCTAAGGGTAAGAAGCTAAAAGCGGAGCCCCAACCAAAGTCTTCGAGACGATGATGGTGTGCTTCACCACCACGGAAAATTATGTCAAGGTCCTGCTTGCACCTCTCGAAGACATCGAACTCATGATATAATGGTGCTTATGTAAAAAGTGTGAGCTGGTTGTGCGGCGTGGGGGCCTTTCTTTAAAGACCCACCTAGCCTAAGTCCCAAAGATTTTGTAAAGGAATCACCCACGATTGACGCGACTTTTCCGAAAGCGCTCAACGGGGCACACATTCCTCCCTTCAGTACGGACTTCGATCTTTTATTAATACAACAAGCAAGATTTTCACATCTTTACGTCTCACACTTTATTTTAAGACGGTCTTGGGGGCATGAATAGGGGATTATACGAACCCCTAGAGCGCCCAAACCCTCGGTTCCTTTCGTTGTATTTTCTTAACTTTGTAAAAGTTAGAAGAAAAAGTAGGGGCTAATATGACCCCCTAAGGCAACTAGCTGCTAGTTTCTTTCGTTGTATGTTTTTCATTGTGCCGATTTTGGGGGCAACACCGAGGGCTAATACAATCCCCTAGGATAGCCAAGTTATAAAACTCAAAGAAGACCCAACTATGATGAAGGGTGATCATGTATTCCAAGCGGCAAGAAAGCAAAAATCGGCAGCAATAAAAAAAGCAACGAGGCAAGTAAGCATCCAACAAGCATCAAAGCAAGGATCGAGTCGAAGATAAAAATTCAAGCAAAACGAAAGAATGTCAAGTCATATGGCACGCAGGACATCAAAAATAACTCATATCCCACGAAGGCCCATACTAAAGAGTTGATACAATTTAAGCTCAACGGGAGTCAACACGAGGCTCACCTGGAAGGGGGTTTGATTTTCCCGATCATAAAACGCCCAATATGTTTCGACTAACGGAGCCGGGGTCATCGTATTTCCGCTACGAATTGGTTGGGAATGTTTCCCCAAAAATATGCCAGCTCAAAAAAAAAAAAAAAAAAGTCAAGGTCGAGAGTACTCGGGCTCGAGCGCCGGATCTGAACGCTCGGCTCTGAGCGTTCGGCCGAGCGCTCGGTTAGTGCCCGGTGAGGGGGCTGTGAGAGGGTCGGCGTTGAGGGGTTTCCGCGAGGGTCTGCAGCGAGAGGAGCGTTGCGCGAGAGGTCGGTGCTTGGGGGTCGAGTCCGGGGGTCGGGGGAGGGGTCGGTCGGGTGGGCCTGGGTCCGAGCGAGAGGGAGGGAGCGAGAGAGGGTCGGCTGTGTCGGGGGTGTGCGTGCTGGGGTTCGGCTGCGCCGAGGGTGTGAGGGTCGGGTGTGGGGGTCGGTTCGGGTGGGGTTGGGTCCGAGCGAGAGCGCGGCGTGGGGTTGGGGATCGGTGCTGTGGGTCGGCGAGAGGGGTCGGTGCCGACGGCCGGTGGGCGGAGTAGTCGACGAGCGGCGGGGGTTCGTCGGAGAAGAAGCGGACAGATGTCGAGGGTGGTTATTCACGAGTAGCGTAAGTTTTTAGGTGGGAGTCGCAGCGTAAGTATTTGGGTTGGAACCGTAACCCCTTAAGATTGAAATTTGCGTTAACTTATCAAAATATTTCCGCAACGAAACATATGATTGCGGAGTCCGAACATCTCTTGACGACAAGCAACGACTTAGCCTCCGGGAGCTAATAAGTCTCATTTCCACCTTCACAAGGGGACATCCTTCGAAGTTACGGTAGCGATAACTTAGCCTTCGGGAGCTAAAAATCGTACGCCTAACTTCATAAAAGGAACACCTCTTAGAGGACACACAATCATGCACTTCTAAGCCTACGGGAGCTGGAAGGTCGCGTAAAGACCCATGTCCGCATGGGCACTCGCACTCCTAAGTTAAGGTTAGGGGTCGCGCTCTCCGTGAGATATGCCCTTGCGAGATACTTACGTTCATGCACTTTCAAGCCTCCGGGAGCTAAAAGGTCGCATAAAAGACCCATAACAACGTTACGGTGGGCAAACCCATTTTCTTCGAATCCGAGGCACTTAGGGGCTGGGGGCCTTAAGAGCCCTAGAAGTACCACGGGAGGACTCATCCTCCACATAAGAGCCCCCGGGAGGATCACAAGAGAACTCATCCTCCCCGCAAGACTCCTTTTTAACCCCAAGGGGCAAAGTAAAAAATCATCCACCATAAACAAAGCGTCAACAATGGGATAGGAAGGCGAAGAAAAGTAAGGTTGGCAAAGCCAACTTCATTCATTCATTCATTCATTGAGACAAGAACACGCAACGCACCATTACAAGAGAAGCAAAGCGTATAAAACTCAAGATACTATGCTACGACGCTATAGTGGATATGTAGGAATCCCATGAGGTCCGGCCCCAAACCTAATCTTATTCTTATTTCCCATTCCCAAATTCAAAGCCACTTTACCATACTCAAAGGAGCATAAGTCAATCAGGAGGCATGCTATTCTAATTCGGCACCAAACTGTTAGGTCCACGGTTCACCTTCAGCGGTAGTACATTGGAGTTCAAGCGGCCTACTTTTCCTCGAGCTCTACTTTGGGGAATGGGGGTAAAAGTGCAATTTTGTCTTTGTCTTTTTAAACTTTTCGCATCATCTTAATAAAAGAATGCATTTGTTCTTAGAATAGAGTCTTCTATTCATCTCCTTTGCATGAGTCAAACTCTTAAAAATACAAAAATTAATAACAAAGAACCCTCCAAAAGATTATTCAATCAAACAACATTCGTCCAGATCAACATCATGAAGGTCACTTGCACCACCACTTTCTAAGAGATTCCATCAAAGCTCATCAACTCTCCAACATTCGAAAAGAGCTAGACACAAGCACCCAAGAAGAACGTGGGGGCTCAAGATCGAAAGGGTCATACAACTCTAAGAATACAAACGGAAGAGCTATTAGCACACGAGACTAAAAAGCTAAAAATTAAAATGGGGCACATGGCCCCACCGAACGTCATATTTTCAAGCGGACCATTCCCTAGATTTTAGGTAATCCAATGAACAAGTCTAGGAAAAAATTTCCACATAAAGATAAGTATTTGTCCTTATTCCGACGAAAGTGGATAGACGTCGAGTCTTAAGCCTAACAGCGATCAAGGTTTAGACATCATCTCCGTCGAGCTTCGGGCTCAATATCGATCAAGGTTCGAGATATCCCCATCGAGCTTCGGGTCCAACAACGAGTCAAGGTTCGAGGCATCATCTCCGTCGAGCTTTACGCCCAACAACGGTCAAGGTTTAGACATCATCTCCGTCGATCTTCGGGCTCAATAGTAGTCAAGGTTCGGACAACCCCTTCGAGGTTGAAACTCAATAACGGTAAAAGTTCAAACACCCGGTCGAGTCTTAGCCCCAACGGTAGTCAAGGTTCGGACATCTCCGTCGAGCTTCGGACCTAATAGTGGTCAAGGTTCGAGACATCCCCATCCAGCTTCAGGCCCAACAATAGTCAAGGTTTAGACACACTCTAGTCGAGCTTCGGGCCTAGCAATGGTTAAGGTTCAAACATCCTCGTCGAGCTTCGGGCCTAATAGCAATCAAGGTTCAAACATCCTCGTCGAGCTTCGGGCCCAACGGTGGTCAAGGTTTACACACCACACCAAGACTTCAGGACCTCCCCATTGCCAAGTCAAAGAAGCACATTTGAAACGTGATATAGTTACAAATCATTTTCAGGTAACAATTGCAACTATTTGCATTTGATTATCAGCTAACAAAGCTGTTAATGTACAAAGTTTCAACCAAGCTTCGGACCAAGAACGGTCAAGTTTAGGTCCCTTATCCAAGTTTCAGGACATTGATCGAGCCAAGCTTAGTATACCCGGCAGAACTTCGGATCTAAGAAGTGGTCAAGTTCGGGCACCTGCGGGACTTCAAACTTGACTACCCGAGTCAAGTTTAAGCCCCTCGCCAAGCTTCGGACTAAGTACATGGTCAAGTTTAGGCACACCAATATGAGCTTCAGGTCTCTAATTAACCAAGTTCAAGAATCATTTACCTGGACTTCAAACTCCATTGGTCAAGTCCAGGCTCATCCGTAAGAGTTCAAGTCGAACAACAACTAATTCCGGATGCGTTGATTTAATTGGCATACGAAGCAACATGTAAATAGCCTTTAGTGTCCATTTTGACTTTCGTCTTTCGGACTCGATTGAAGTGGGGACTAACCGTAGTGTTATCCATTTCCTTTTTGTTTATTTGCTAGCTCGGTGATGAAATTCCAGTCCCATCTCGTAAACTTATTAGATCACGGTCGATTCGATTAGCATGACGAAGCTAGTAAACCACAAAGAACCCCTTAACACCACAAAAATCAGCTTTCTTTATTTTGGGTCGGCCCACAAACCCATTTCCTTTCCGTCGGGCCAAGCCCAGGTTGGGTTCCCAACAAGGAAACCCAAACCTGCACCAAAAATAAAACATGCCAAAAATAGAAACCTACCAAAAATAGAAACTTTCTAAAAACAAAAGGTTTTGAAAATGGAAAGTCTGTTATGGTCGGTGTTGATCTTCTCTATCTTGGGCAAAAATGCATCATTTCAATCTTTCACTCAGCGACCAAATGAGGCACGGAACCCAAGACATCCGTACGACAGCGTACGAGGCCGATGCCGCGCTTACAGTATTATTTCGCTAAAATGTCGCGTTTAGTCCCAATGTCCAAGCGAGAGACGGGAACCAAGTTCACCCAAACGACATCATTAGGAAACCGGTGCCGCGTATCTCGGTCGCTCCAGTGAGATTTTCGGTTCATTAGGATTTTGTCCTGTTTTCTCTAGATTTTGGTCGGTCCGGTTCTGCTGCATTGGACGGCTGCTTGTTGCTTCTCTTAGGTCATTTTGTGACCTTTCCTCTATAAATAGAGAGCCTAACCCCTCATTTTGGACGAGAGGTCATAACCTAACTACATGCTACTAAAATTAGGCTAAGAGTTATTGAATGTTATATCGCTATTCCGATCTCTTGGCTTATTTTCGACTAATCCATTTTCCACCAAGCATCTCATCATTATCCTACACTATACAAAATCCTTCTTCGATTTTATTCATCCAAGTGTCACGCTTCCAGATCTGTTCTCGATTCAATATCATGATCAGCAGGTGGGACAACCTGAGGGCGCACATTTTGTTCTCAATTTCGATTACGGTTTATTTAAATTATTGTTTTTTTGTATTGTGGACAAAGATGTAATCGCATTTAATTCCTCCTGCCCGATGTAATAGTTTATTTTCTTTTCGCTTCCTTTCGCTTTTCTTTTCACTTTCTTTTATTGCTTTTATTTACAGACTTTCATATATGCTTTTATCGTTTTCTTAAGCCTTTTTGGTTGACTTATTTTCCCATCTAATATGTTGTATGCTTGTCTGTTTTAACACATTTCTTTAACTCACATATCAAATTAGTAAAGACCAGTCCGTTGATAGGCGGAACAGAAAGGCTTATTCCTACGTTTCGTACCTTCGCCTCTAAATCTAGATTCTCGGTTCTAGACCGATGGAGTCAATTTTTAACCTCTTTCAAGCTTAGTTTTCCCATACTAATATTGGAAGAGTATTCTTTTTCTTTTGTTAGTTTTTATTCCTAAAATTGATCTGGTGACTCCCCTTTTCCTATTTTATTTCTCCTAATCGCATCTCGGTATTTGTAATTTAAAATTTAAAATTTTCATTTATTTTTTGACAGTCGAGGCTATAGGACCGAGACTATGGTCGATGCTTGGACACGAGTCGTGCCGGCTCTCACCGGCGATGGCCGGTGGTCGGTTGTTAGCTTGTCGTACGGTTACAAATTAAACCTCTACTTAGGCTTATAATAAACAATATAGCATGGGGAAGTAGGGATCGAATCCACGAGGAAAGATATAATTATATGCAAGCTTAAATCTAATTAAATTTACTACTCTTTAAAACAAAAGAGAAAGTATAAACTAGTAAATTAATAGCTATAAATCACATAAAATTATGCACTAATAAACAAATAATTTATGTAGAATATAAAAATTATAATAGCCCAGAAATATTTTTGATATTTTTAGAATAATTAAAACAGAAAACTAAAGTAGAAAATAAATAAATTCTAAAATAGAAAATTAAATAAGTATAATTCTGCACTAAATTAATTACGAAATTAAATATTAAAATTACCTAGAATATTAATACCAATTTTCTAGACCCAACCAGACCCTAAAAATATAAAAATAAAATTTAAAACCGAATTTACGAATTTATTTAACTAAAAACCTGCAGTAATTAAATTCAAGAATTAAATCTGAAAAATTATCAAATTAATTCCAGAAATTCTAAAATTTAATCATAACAAACTAGCACTCTATCTAAACTCTAAAAGAAGATAAAACACAAAAAATAATAAAAGAGACTATTTTAAAACTAATTTCTAACAAACTGACTAAAAAATAATAAAAACTAACAGAAAATTAATCTGAAAATTAAAATATATAAAGACTCAAAATAAAGTTAAAATAAAATTACTAAAACTAACCTAAAATACTGACATTTTGGGGGAATAATGAAATTGATAATAAAATACTATAAATTTATAAATGAAAATTGACAAACTAAAGAAAATAACTAAAAAGCAAACAAATAACTATCAATGATATCAAATTTATAAAAACACTTAGTATAATCTATATCCACCATGCAAATTATTATTTGTCATTAACACACAAATTGATCTACCCATGAGCTAAAGCTGCAGAATACAATCACTAGCGGATCTTCCCCATTTTTCTTAGTTATTAGTTTACTTAGGCCTAACCCTAATATAAACCCTACTAATATTGATAACCCTAGCACTAGCACTAGAATTTAATCAAATTAGAGCATTAAGTAATAGAAAAACATCATTTAGCACCTAATAACCAATCTACTAGCAAATTGATTTAAGAAGGATTTATAATAATTTCCTAATTAAAAGAGATGGGTATGAGCCATCCATGATTAATTAGGGTGATACTTATGTCTAAAAGATCAAGCGATTACGTACTTAACCCTTTAAACTATCATATGAATTTATATAAAACTAATTAGTGTGCACTCTAATTAATTAGACATAAAATCATAAACATTAAAATCAAATTATCATAGAATCATGGATCGAATCAATAAGACAATAAAGATCGAAACTTTATTTCAAAATAAATAATTTAACATGGTTTCAAGTAGATTATTATTAGGAGATCTAGTTTGAGACAAACTTAGCAAGTAGTATTTGATTATTATTAGGAGATGTAGTTTGAGGACAAACTCAAATTGAGATCAATAGTTTGAATAGGACTATTCCTTCCTATGCATAAATAGGCATGTAATAACACTCACAAAATTATCAAAAAATAAAAGAACAGAAAGTTACTGTTCCCAAAGTTATATGTTCCCCTTCAAATTTTATCATGGTATCGAGTAGATCCAAAAACTACTATTTCTGATTGAAGTACCCAAGACTGGAGAAAGCCTCACGAGCAAATCACCTTGGCTGATTGATAATGGGGCATTGACCCACATGACAAGCAAAGCGAATTTGATGAGGAATTTGGAGCCAATTTGTCCAGTGACAATCGATCTCCCTAACAAGGAGACAACCATAGCCACAAGAAGAGGGACAGTAGATTTGACAAAAGAACCGACTTTACATAACACTTTGTTTGTCCCCTCTTTAAATTGCAATCTTATCTCAGTAGCCCACATGTGTAAGGAATTGAATTGTACAGTGACATTTGACAAAAATTCTTGTGTTATATAGGACTACACTACAAAGATTCCAATTGAGTACGAGTGAAGAACGAGACTGGGTTTATTATTACAAAGAAAAGGAAAGAAAGAAGTTTTAAACAAATGCAATCAACACCGGACAATTGTGGCATAAGCGAATGGGTCATCCTTCCTCCGGAGTCATGAGTTTGTTTTCTAAATCTTTAGATTGTTTTGGTACATAAAAATTGGGTGATGTGTGTGAGATTTGTCTTTGTGCAAAGCAAATAAGAAATAAATTTTCTTTAAGTGAAAATAAAGCTGAAAACTTGTTTGACATCATTCATTGTTATATTTGGGGTCCCTATAAAGAACCATCCTCATGTGGTGCCCATTACTTGATATTTCCTTTCGATAGTTGACAATTTTAGTAGAGGGGTATGGATTTAATTGATGAAGGAAAAGAGTGAAACCGAAAAACTTCTCAAGTGTTTTGTGGCCATGGTGAAAACCCAATTTAATACACTTGTCAAGGTTGTAAGAAGCGACAATGGGCTTGAATTCAAATCTGGGCCCATGAAAAGTTTTTATGCCAACCAAGGAATAATACACCAGACTAGTTGCACAAGAACACCCCAACAAAATAGGAGAGTAGAACAGAAGCATAGGCATATTTTAAATGTGGCCCGAGCCTTGAGGTTCTAAGCAAGTTTACCTTTGAGTTTTTGGGGAGAGTGTATATTGACGACATCATATTTGATAAATAGAACACCAAATAGGCTCCTAAACGAGAAAACCCCATATGAGTTGATCTTTAACAAGACACCTTCTTATGATCATATTAGGACTTTTGGGTGTTTGAGTTTTGCCAAAACTCTAGGACATGACAAATTTTCTACTACAAGTCGGAAGTGTATTTTGGTGGGCTACCCCTATGGAAAAAAGGCTTGGAGACTATACGATTTGGAAACCCATAATTTTTTTGATAGTAGGGACGTTGTGTTTTCGAAGAAGTTTTCCCTTTTGCCAACAAAAATTTATACAAACGAGAAAAGAAACTCTAATCTTTACTCTTGGGCCAACCCGAAACCTCAAAATTCTATGAGAGTCCACCTATTTTGGAGGATGAAGGACCAAGGAGGAGAACTAATGGGGCGCTAGAAGGAGCTGGGCCACGGCAACAAGGCACTGGATAGGGGCCGACCGGGCCACGACAGACAAGGGACTGAACAGAGTCCAAGCTGGGCCGCAGAAGGTGGGCGCTGGACGGAATTCGACCGAACCAGCAGCCACGCCTAGCCCGGAACATGCACCGGAAGAAGGGCCGGAAGAAGTGATCGAAGTAGCAGCCCAGCAGCAATTGTCCGAAACTCGGAATCTGGAACGGTCGCATCGAACGAAAAGGCCGCCTACTCGACCGAATGACTATCTTTGCTACAATGTTATGTTGAAGAACCTCGTCTCTGCTACAACCCTACGCCAAAAGGAATTTTCAGGTGTGTGTTATCCTTTACATAAGTATGTCACAAATACTAACTTTTCTCCTTCACATCAAAGTTCTTGGCAGCCACTATGAAGATTCACGAACCTCGTCTTTATCAAGAGGCTATAAAAGACGAGTCTTAGAGGAAGGTAATGAATGATGAAATCGCCGCCCAAGACAAAAACGAAACATGGGACATAGTTGATCTTTCCACGGAAAGAAATCCATTAGCAGCAAGTGGGTTTATCGAGTGAAGTACAACTCGGACGGTAGCATGCAATGTTATAAGGCACGCCTAGTGGTGCGAGGAGATCACCAAGTGGAAGGAATTGATTACAAGGAGACTTTTGCACTGTGGCCAAGATGACTAGTGCACGTTGCTTTCTTGCCGTTGCCATCGGAAAAGGATAGGATCTATATCAAATAGATGTTAATAATGCATTTCTTCACGGAGACTTGAATGAAGAGGTATACATGAAATTGCCTCCCGGGACACTCGCATCCAGTCCTAACAAGGTTTGTAAACTGAAAAATCATTATATGGACTACGTCAGTGCCTCACTAATGGTTTGCCAAATTATGCTCCAAACTTTGTGAATACGAATTCACCAAGTCGTACGCAGATTACTCCTTGTTTACCTATCGATGGGAAGATGTCTTCATGGCATTCCTAGTTTATGTGGATGATATAGTCATTGCCAACAACAATCAGCAGGCATGTCAAAATTTCAAAGACTACCTAAATAGATGCTTCGAGTATAAAGGATCTCGGTCCTTTGAAGTATTTTCTTGGAATTGAAGTTGCAAGAGGATCTCGGGGCCTATTTCTAAGTCAAAGGAAGTACACCTTAGAGATAGTAGATGAGTGTGGACTTTTAGGAGCAAAACCTGCAGAATTCCCTATCGAGCAAAATCACAAACTTGCCCTTGCAAAGGAAAGTTGTTAGAGGACCCTTCCAGCTTATCGTCGCGTAGTGGGATGTCTAATCTACCTCACTTTCACTAGGCCTGATCTCACCTATGCAGTTCACATATTATCCCAGTTCATGCATACACCCAAAACCGGGCATATGGAAGCCGCACGTCATGTGATACGCTATCTCGAAGGGGACCGCTGGACAAGGTATTGTTCTCCGAAAGGATCTGCAACCTCCAAATCACGGGATTCTCGTGATTCAGATTGGGAGCATTTCCTCTCTCACGAAGATCTTCGACTGGGTATTTTATGTTACTTGGAGATTCACCCATATCCTGGAAAACGAAGAAACAAGCTACCGTGTCTCGATCATCGGCTGAAGCCGAATATCGTTCAATGGCCGCTGCTACTATTGAGTTAATATGGTTGAAGACTTTCTAGCCGCCTTAGGAATCTTTCACAGTACTCTTATGCAGCTATTTTGTGACAATCAGGTAGCCCTACATATCGCCAACAATCCAGTGTTTCATGACCGAACAAAACATATTGAAATTGACTTGTCACTTCATACGTGAGAAGGTTGAAGCTAAGATACTCCAATTGGTCAAGATTCACACTTCGCACCGACATCTTCACTAAAGCCCTAGGACGGGAGCGAGTTCAAGTTTCTAAGATCTAAGTTGGGCATTGTTAATCCACATGCTCCAACTTAAGGGGAGTGTTAACTTGTATTTGACTGTTATTAGAAAATATGTTAGCAAGTAGTATTTTATTATTATTTGGAGATCTAGTTTAAGACAAATTTAGCAAGTATTATTTGATTATTATTAGGAGATCTAGTTTGACACAAACTCAAATTGAGATCAATAGTTTGAATAGGAGTATTCCTCCCTATTTATAAATAGGCATGTAGTGACACTCACAAAATTATAAAAAAATAAACAGAACATAAAGTTCTATTCCCAAAGCTATATGTTCCCCTTCAAATTTTATCAAAGAGGGTTTGGTTTTTTAGTATGGGTTACTACACAAAAGTTATTACTATAAGATTGCGTAAAATGCGCAATACGGAAAGAGAATCTAGATTTTTTGAAATGAACCGTGAAAATAAAGGGTGTGTTTTAAAATATTAAAATAAAAAATCATATATGGTAATCTGAATCTATAATAGCCTTGAGACTATGGTATAATTTATGGTTACTATTTTGGGCGGGCAATGGGTTGGATGAGGTATATATTGCTTTAAGCGGTCAATCTATTCGAACAGGTCAATAAAGGGCTGAATTAGTACTTGTGTAATGAGTTTTCCGATTAGAGAATATCATGTTTGGCTAATGGCTTTTTGAAAAAAAGAAAGCTTTTGGAGGGGCTTTAGCTTTTTAACTTGGTTAAAAATCTATTTAATGTGTTTAGTAAGATAACATTTTATAATAGCTTTTTACCATCAAAAAGTCATTTTCAAAAAGTTAGTTTCAATAGTTTTTATGATTGACATTTTATAAATTAGTTTTTTTAACTCATATTTTTTGAGAAATAATTAATTTTATCAAACACTTTTTTCTGAAAACAGACTAAACACTATAAAAAAGATGAAATACCAACGGGGTTTTCCAACGGGATTTGCCAAATTCCGACGGGTTTTCGACGGAATTTGCCAAATTCCGACGGATTCCGATGAGTTCCGACGGGAATTCCAAAAAAACCAGTCGAATTCCCATCGAATATCCGAGGGGCTCTTACTTGTCGAAGATATCCGTCGCTATTTTTGTATTTTTTTGTAGTGAAATGTAAATAGCTAATACAAATTGTTAATTTAATGAGCCAATAGCCAATAACTAACAACTTATTGCTAAATAAGGTTGAAGGATTATTATTATGATTATCGGTGATGAAGGTTTGCTCTTGGAGAGTATAAATCACCCTAGAGGGGGTGAATAGGGTGAATTGGAAACTTGCTTGAAAATTAAAATAGATATGAACCTGAGGTGAGCGAGAAGCAAGGTTAAACTCAGGAAAGCATAAACTCGCATTTCAGTAAGTAGTGAAGTAACAGATTAAACGAGATTCAAAGCTGTCCGAGTCTAGAATGTACTCGGAAAAATGATAACTCGGGAAATACGTGGAACGCCTCCTGGGGCGAAAGCCACGGACCGTGCTAATCCAAGCACGAAGTCAAATCCACTATTTTGAGTCCATAAAATACGAGTAGACTAACTTAACCTCGAGTTGCTCCCTTAGACAACCCCTTACAAGTTTTTCCTAGACTCGGAAATTTCCTTATCCGATCTAGTACTTCCTAACTCGAGATCACCCTTACAGTTAGGGACAACCGAGCTGAGTTAACCCTTACAGCTCAATCAAGGGACCTTACTTAGAGAGTAAGAAAGAAAGTATTTGTAATCGAGTACAAGACCTTACAACTCGGAAAGTTATCAAATACGGAATTGGAGTTGTAAGTAGAAAATTGAGAATAAATACAATGACTTATGATCAAGTATGAGTATTAACAATAGATTCGGCAATCTTCAAGTCTTGAAAGTTGGCTTCTATTTATAGATGACCGGGCAACTTAGCCGTTGTGTCCATCTTCCGACTGGAAGTCCCTTGTGACCGTTGTAAAGGATTTTCCGAGTCACTTAGAAAATATCCGTTGAGATATGAACGTTGGGCAACGGTTCTTGACTCCTTTGGAAGCCCCAAAACCACTGGTGGTGTCTTAAAAAATAAGGTGGAAACCACCGTTGAGCTTAGTGTTCTAGTTTTGGAAACAGACAATCCTAACACGATTGTGCGGGGCTAGGTCGGAGGTGGAAAAAGCCTTGTTGGCTGGTGATTTGACGTTTTGAAGCCGGTTACTTTTGCGGTTCAAAAATAGGATAGCCTCATTTGAATAACCTACAAAAGCAAATCAATTTGGTTCTCAAAGTATAAAATACTTTGGTCCAAAGTTAGACACGAGATAATAACATAATTAACATAATAAAGTGACTAATTATCCGAGTCGGAAAAGAAATGGAATTTTCGAGTCTAATATCCATGAAACTCAAATTCCACCTTAATCGGTCTAGAGGACAATCAAGTCGGATAAAGAATATCGAGTAAACAGACTTGATCTAGACTAAACAAAGTTCAAACTAAATAAGCCGACTTGGAACAATGTAATTCCTGAACCATGAAGTCGGACTCGAGTTTAAGCACGGAAAAGATAGTGTTTGAACATGCTATATGTTGGGTGACTCGGAGCCGAGTGTGAAGTGGCATGTAGAAGTATGCTTTCGAGTCGGGTAGAGTCACGCGAAAGCAGCATAATAGTTTCTATAACACTCGAGAAAATGTTATATCACTCGGAAAAGTTTCTATGGCGCATGGAATGACTTGAAGTCAAAACCCTATAAGAGACAAAGTCTTATACCTGATTCCTCGATGAAACTTAGAAACGTGTAAGTATAAAGTCCGAGTCTTCAAGTGATTATCATCTATCCTACGTAATTACATCCAATGAAACTTGGTCATGATTGCCTCCCGTTATCCGTGCATAATAATGATTATTATGGAGATTTTTTGTGTTAAGTTCACTGCATCTTAAAACTAGAACAAAATGGGAAAATCCTAGTTGCACAATCTAGACTCAGACAAATGGGTCATTCAATTTACTTTCTTGGGTCAATTTTGGATCGGATTGATAAGTCTTAGTTTCGATTTTGGTTTTAGGTTTGGTCAATTCGGTTGACTTTCGATGCTTATGTTTGGTCCATTAGACATAGTTTGTAAAGAAAAGTAACTTTGGTGAAAAACATTCAAGTTGAGTTCAGATCAATTCAAGTTTTGGACCCACTTTTCGGGTTTGTTGTTTTGGATGTTAGGTTGACTATGAATTCCGTTAGAATTTTGGGTCCGTTTTTGCGAGGTGTACACCTATTGCCTACTCCTACTTACTGAGTAAGCCTAATCATCATGCATGTTCAATTTCAAATTTGCTTGCTTTAGTTTTAGGCTTGTTTTTTTTTTCTTTTCTTTTTTTGGATGTGTATATAATCTAGGGATCATTTCCTCACTGTGGTTTCTCGGGTTTCATTTTGGTGCTAAGTTTGTTGATTTCGCTATAGTTTCTGTGGTGATTAGCTATTCCTTTAATTTTCTTCAAGTTCTATTCCATTAAAATCGTACCTAATTCTTTTGGTTTGTCAAAGGAATCATGTGTAATATTGTGTGTTGGAGGCTTAGAGTAAGAGTTACTGACTTCTATTTGGGTCAATTTGCTTTTCGCTGTCTTGAAGATAGTTCAAGATGAGCCCAACCAAGAAGCATATCAGCGAGCTTACAGAGAAGCCAAGCCCTTACTCGGTCAAGCTGAAAGTTATAGAGAAGTGAAGACCAATCATTTCTCCAAGCAAGACCAAATATCGAGATATAACATTATGCAAGATGACAAAGTAAATATGTATGCCTATGCAGTTTTTGTTGTTCGTTTATAAGAATTTGGATGTTTCCATAATGGCAATGTTCAATTCTAGGGAGACACGATCCAAGCAATTGTGTTTGGAACCAATGTTGATGACTATGATAAGCTTGTTCATCGAGAAAAAGAGTATGAGATTGTGAATGTTAGGATTAAGTGGATGAAGGAAGAGTTCCAAACGAGGCCGAACGAGCTGGAGATGCACTTCAATTCTTACACGGTTGTGAACCCCCTGTTTCATCAGCAAGAGGGAGATGGGAGATGAAATCCCTGAATATTGTGACCTATTTGCCATAGTCCCCTGTTCCTTAAGTACCCGAGCTAAGTTATATGGTGATGCTTTACATCTATTTGGTTTAGATTGGGGAATTACCTTGTACTTCTGTTGCATTTAGTTTTATGCCATAAGTTGTTTGTGTTACTTGGAATGTGTTCGTTACTAGTCGCTTCACCTGCATGCTTGGTATTTGTTAGGCTCGAAATTATTTTGAATTTTTGTTGGAATTTTGCCTGTGTTTTCTTTTTCCTCCGGGTTTATTGCATTTTATTATTGTTGATTCTTGGTTGTAGATGATTCAACTGGTATGAATGCATGTTACATTTTCCAAGTATGCTTTGATAAGTAAAGGTTCATGAGTCCCATGGAATAAGTCTCTTTGCTAGAAGGGATAAAGGGCAAGGTTTTCTATATATTGATATCCCGATCTCTCGAGACCTTGTGGAGCTGGGATCCATACTAGGTGTTATCGTCTCGCTTTGATGTGTGAAAGCTCTAAGAACTTTTATTATTATTTATGTTAGGTGGACCTATTTCGTGTATATACTATTCTTATGGTCACATATTGGGTTTCATAGACATTGTTGTCAAGACGTTCTTATGTGGGACCGGAGAAGCCAATGACGAAGAAAGAGACAATTGGGGAAGTTGTTGTCCATCAACTTCTTGTCATTGATCGCGAGGTTTGCACACCTATTCCCTGTAATGCTCGCCAAGGTTCTTGAGGGAATGAAATTAAAATGTTTTCTTGTTCTTCTTCTCTCGTGGTCTATGCCTAGTATTGAACATCTACTTATGGTCTTTGCTTGGAGTGGTCTTGCATCGGTTGAGTGCAACAAAATCAACGCCGAGATTGGATTGTTCCTTGTCTTAAGGTTAACATTTATGAGGAGCTCAAACTATGAAGGTAAACTTTTTAATGCCAACTATCAAGGAGTCTCTTAGGATTTCTCGGGATCAGCTCTATGCTTGTTTGTAAGAAATGGTCGAGGCTAGACCCTATTTTAGTGGGTTCCACATTGAGTGTTGTAGATGTTGTATTAGGGATCCCATTGTGGGGTTGTTTAAATGTCAATATCATAATGTTTTCTTATAGTATGAACAGGAGTTCAAACTTTAAGCAACTGATTCATCTATTTTATGTGTTGACATGTACCGATGGTTGTCGAGAAGTGTTCTCGTTTTCAACTACTATGTCAACCCACATCATATTCGATCCTCTTAGTGATAAGGCTGTAGCACTTCTCAAATGGTATTGATTTAATTGCTTTGCTTGCCATGTTACTTGGAGTTGAAATGGCTTACCATGTTGATTATTTGTTTTGTCATTCATCAAGGGTGAAGGAGAGCTCTAAGTCATTGAAGTTGTTGAGGAACAAGATTTTGGAGGTCCGGATGTCAACAAAGCCTCCAAAAATGACACTCATCAATGATTTAAAGTTAAAAAATAGCAAGCTAGATACTAAGATTGACTCTTTGTTCTTCCGCCAAATGACCCGATCCACCATGTGAAGACAACACTCAGCATTAAAAACTCTTATTAGTAAGATATTTCCTAAAAGAAAGAGTGATAGCGGTACATTGATCCTAGCATTTCTCTAGTCGAGCAATCTTAGCACCTCAAGATGAAAAAGTTGACGCCATCAACAAACAAATAATCAATGGAGAATTAGCAACATATAGGAGCTTTGACTCGGCTCCGGATGATCCCATTTATCCTTTGGAATTTCTAAATAGTCTTGCAAGCAACGAACATTAGCCCTCATAAGTTGATGCTAAAAGAAAATTGCTTTGTCATTCTACTGCAGGATATAGATCTCTCAAGTGGCTTATGCAATGGCACAAGATTGATATGTAAAAAGCTTTTGCGATTTACTATCTTGTGTGAAATTGCCAAAGGATGTCACAAAGGATTCTCGATATTTCGACCAAGAATACCCATGAGACCATCGACATCATGGAAGTTCCCTGTTGATTTCCAAAGGCAGCGATTCCCGGTGAAATTGTGTTTTGCCATGATGATCAACAAAGCCCAAGGTCAAAGTCAAACGCTCCAATAAGTTGCAGTTTATCTCAAGGAACCACGCTTATCAAGAGTTATATTTTACACTCGTCAAGAGCATGGAGAGCGGACCAATTAACAATTTTCTACAATGCGGAAACCATCCAACTAGAGGATCTTACAAGCATTCAAGACATCCTCGCTTTGAAATCGGAAACAAGATGATATACCCTAGAGTGGACAACCTTGAATTTGCTAGGATACTTAAAAAAAATCAACTATGGCGAGTTTGGGAATTTATTGATGTGAGTGAATCTTCAAAGGACCAATGTGTTTGAGTTCGATTTTGAATCTATAGGGCTTAGAGTTAAGGAAATGCTATTGTGTGATGGCGATAAGTTGGACTTTTTGGAGGCTACTATATATTGGAAAACAATTGGGGAGATGTGGATTAGGTGCTACATAAAATCACTACGACCACCATTGATGATGTTACTAGTCGAGCCTTCACAGAATGACCAAGATGATCATCGATCTGTTGAGATGTCAAGAGTGGGAATATTTGGTTATGTCCCATGGATAGGATATTGGGTGATCATGCACATCCTTATCCTCATGTTTATAGCTTGGCCACAATACCATAGCCTCATGAGTTGCTCAACCTATGAAGAGTTTTCTGAATCTATTAATCATTCATAGGTAATTGTCAATTTATTGGACTCTAGGAGGAGAAAGAACATGAGTTATTAGACTCGTGTTTGGTGCAAAAATGGAATTCGAAACAATGCCTACAGGGTTAGCAATGAAACTTGACTCCCGACTCGTGTTTGGGAGAGAAGATGAATGGAATGAGATTCTATTTCTTAATTCATGTATGGTTGGTTGCTTGGTTATGAAATGGAATGGAATTAAACTTATTTTATTTTTTGTAGTATCTTTATGTATTTGATTATGCATATGAGCTCATTGATTTTAGTGATCACAATCATCTAACTAACATGATACCAATGAAGTCTTACTCTAGTGGTCAAGATTAAAGTTTTTGGTAATTTAGGTCTCGGGTTCAATTAAAAACAAAAAATTTTATCTCCATTGATATACCACTTATTTTTATTGGGAGAATATGTATATACCACATTTTTAGATGAATAAATATTCAAGATTGTCAAATTCCACTTTAATAAAATAATTCCTTCGTTAAAGAAAAAAAGAATCAATGTATAAAAATTTCATTATTCAGCCTCAAATATACAATATATGCCATAATATTAATATCTTGACAAAATTTTTAAATGATTTGATTCTACCCATTTCAACATTTAATTTATCATTTTTTATTCAAAATTACTTTTCTTTCAAATGAATCATTTCCCATCCGATTTTTATTTCTTACAGAATAGTGCCTGTTGGGGGAAAGAAATCCCCGCAAAAACAAAATAATAGGGAAATTCTAAGATTTGCAGTAGTATGTTAGTAACGGTCTATAATATAATCCGCTTCACTAACGGCTCACAAACACTGCTCAACAACCTTTCAAATTAAATAATTCTACTGTAGCCAATTACAAAGCCCATAGAAAAACTAGCCGTTACGAGAGCGTCGAGTCTCACGCCCCTTTTCTCCTCACCCTTCTCCGCTTCAGTCGCCCACATTCAAGACTGGTCTCTCTCTCTCTCTCTCTGTCTCTCTGTCTCTCTCTCTCTCTCTCTCTCTCTGCAATTTTGATGGCAATGGCGACTCCAACAAAATGCCCACAAAGTGTTCGACTAAAGTCCCCTGAGAGTTCTTCAAAGAATCATCAGGAGAATTGTAACCCCAATCTCGCAAGCCCTGTCCCTAAACCCTCAAGTTCCCCTTCTGTTATCAAGTCAGCGGTAAAAGCCCAGAAATCGGCATCAAAAACCCTAGCCCTTCATTTGCGTTTCCCAAAAAGAAGATCAGAGAGAGGAAATTTGTGGTTGCTAAAAGGAACAAACCTAATCATCAGGCCTCAAATGTGAATTGTAAATGCAAAGATAAGATCAATGGGAAGTGTTTGTGTGTTGCTTATGAGAGTCTAAGGGCTTCTCAAGAGGAGTTCTTTAAGAGCAGGAGTAGTGATGTTGGGCAATGTGAAAATGGAGGTGAATTGGCTAATGGAAATGTTGAAGGGGGAAGGATCACAAAATTATTACTGATAATCTTGAAGTACAAATTGGGTACGAGAGAGATACCGAAGAAGGTGAATTCTTGGGGTCAGATGAAAAGGGTCATTTTGAACCAGAGCAGGCTGAATCCCCGAAGGAATTGGGTAGCTCGACGATCAAGAGAAGAAGGGATCTGCTCATGGAGGAAGCAAGGCAGAGTGTTCCGGAGCCAGGTTCGGGGAGAGTGCTGCATTTGGTTAAGGCATTTGAGAGGCTCCTGAAAATTCCCAAGGAATCAGATAAGAAAGATGAGAAAGAGGAGGAAGAAACCAAGAAAGGGATCAAATGGCCATTGCCGGGGTTGCAGCAACTTCCTGTAGCTTCTGAGACACAGGAATGTTCATCTGCCTTTTGTCCTGGAGAATTGTTCTTCACGGCAGAGAGCTTGGGGCTGGATTCTCGGGTTTCCGCTTCATTGGACAGTAGCCAGGGAAGGTAGGTGACTGTGGCTCTTTGGTAGTATTTGTTGACCGCAATTATGGTTATTAATTTGGAGCTTATTGGATGGTTTTCGATTTGGAGCTTATTGGATGTTTTGAATTTGGTTGTCTTTGAAGTGTTTCAAGCAGAAGTTCGACTGGAAGCCGAAGAAGCAGGAGAAGAAGCGTGAGGATTTCATCTTCATCATTGGCTTTCTGCTTAGTATCTAGTAAGGCAGATACGCAGATGTTAGTTTTTGCATATTTACGTGGTGTACCATTGTAATCTTAGGGATCTTTTTCTTCCGGGGCTGTTGGTGGAAGGAAGTGGAAGAAGCAGCAGCAGCATAGAGTCACGTCACTCCGACCTTTCAAGCTAAGGACAGAGGTAATCAAGTCGTTATGCGTGATTTGCATTCTCAAATTTCCAAATTTAATATTTCCAACGAGTATGAATTTGCTACTTCCTTGGTGTGTCATCTGATTGCTTAGCCAAGGAAATCTTGAAATAGTTCTATTGAAATGATGTTCCAAATAACATATAATTTGACTTGGAGGGAAAGCTCATAAGTCATAAAGAAAAATCAAAATAAGCATATTATCATGTTTTACTTGGAGCGAAATCTTATTAGGAAAAATGAATGTATGGTATCAAGTTTTGCATTTTTGGTCGTATATTGTGAAGCTCTTATTAGCAATCCGTAGTGACATGAAGCTCGAGGTCATGAGTCATAACTATGTTGTTTCAACAACCAATTGCTATTTGGCAATGTCCTCCTAATGTGCTGCAACTACATCATTAGATGTAAAAAAAAGTGTTTCTTTTATGCAGAACTTTAGTGATTATTTATAGACTTATTTAATAGAATAAGGAGATATTATGTACACTTTCTCTATATAATAAGTTGTAATTTAAAATAGCATTTTTTTAAACGTTTCTTTGAGTACATAAGTAGTTTAGGGGGCATTGTCATTGTTTGAATTTATTTTAACCTTCTAGTTAATTTTTAGAAAATAGAAAACACAATATATCACGATGTCTTAGAAAAAAAGCAAATATATTGTATGTTATATGTTTATATTTACATGTATGAAAGCTACAAAGTGAAAGTTTAGATTTATTTTCTCAATAAAAGTTTGTAAAAGTAATTAATTCTAAAGGGAATATATGCAATCAAGTATAAATATAGTTTTACCTCCATTTTTTAATAAAAAATATCATTATCATGATCAATGATATATAATTCACCGAAAAGAGTGTTTTTAATGTAAAATTAATAAGATGATTATTTATGTATAGTTTTAATATAATAAGGAGCTAATATGAATATTGTTTATATTTTACAAGTTACAATTTAAAATGGTGTTTTATTATTCAAGTTCTATCCTTAATTTAAGGGATGAAAACACAATGTTTATTTAATGTATTCATTAGTAAAAGAGACTATATATTCTAAAATTTTATGAATATTTAGCTAATCTTGAAGGTATATGAAATATTAAACAAGTTACAAAAAGAGAGATTAAAAGCAAACCGTGCAAAGCACAATATTCAAACTAGTATGAAACTAAAAGTTGAACATTATTCTCAGAAATAGGTTTCAGATTTTGCTTCTGATGAAGTGTGAAAATGTGATTAGACATTTGCACAACTTGCAAGCATGAAGAGCCAATAATGACAACAATAACATGCCATGAGCAAGTTGTAGACAACTATGTCTGCGCATGTAGCTGGATAAGCTTATAATGCCTGTATAGAAGGGGTGGCTAAATCTATAACAGCTCTGAGACATAATGTAGATAATTAAATTAGAGCTTGCTATACCTTATTTTCATAAACCAACACTTTCAAGTGCATCACTGGAGTACTCAAGTTGCAGTGGTTCTGTTGGATATTTATGATCAAGATCACACAAAACTACTTTCTATTTGATTTGATGCTCCTGATATAGAGGAATTCCTTCCAACTTCTAAATATTTAATTTTAGGCATTTTACACTGACTTAAGTTTGGATTTCATCTCTTCCAGCAAAGAGGAAAGGCAAAGGAGGAGGAATTCCTGAAGAAGTTACAAGAAATGATGATCGAAGAAGAAAAGCAGCGGATACCAATTGCACAAGGCCTCCCGTGGACAACCGATGAACCAGAGGTGAGACCATTTGCATTTGGAAATATCTTCAAGAATGAAGTGCTTCAAAGAACTATCTTTGTTGACGCTAAAGTGTGTCCACCGCTACGCAATTCACTTGTGTCATGCTGACTTTATTTTCTTTTCCCTGTTTTTTGGTTTTTTCCCTTTTTGTGTTTATATATCAGTGTCCAATAAAACCGCCTGTTAAAGAGTGCACAAAACCAATTGATCTGAAGCTACATAGTGATGTGAGGGCTGTGGAGCGCGCTGAGTTTGACCACCAGGTATTTTTGTAATCTGTTGATCAATATGTTAGAAAGTACTCGTAGTCTTGCAAGCAAGCATTTAATTCTTTTTGAGAATTGAGTAGTTGAGCCTTAACCCGAAACATTCTTTCTGGGTGTGTAGATTTGAAATAACTCCATCAGGTAGATTTCTTTTTGCCCTTTTTTTTCCAATTTCATCACCATCAGTGGAAAAATTTATCTGAGTGGTGCTAACTTTTAGAAGGATATAATGTCAACCTAGCAACCTTCTCTCCAACCATAGAAGATCCAAATCTGCAAAAACAATGTCTTAATTTCATGGGCATACAAGGAAGAACGTGTTAGAGATTTTCTTTTTGAGCAAATTTATCACCAATAGTGTAAATTTTGTTCCCACCACTGGTTGTCAAATTTTTTGTGGCATAAAATTGTAACCATGCCTCCATCTCCCCCAAACTATATAGAAGATCGACATCTGTGGAAACAATGTCTCAATTTCAGGGGCATACAAGGGATAACATATAATTTTTTTCTGTGACCTCCACGATTCCTCGCAAGTGATATCTGACATTTGGGAATTGTGATTAACTTTCAAAGGTGGCTGAAAAGATGATTTTGATAGAGCAATACAGAATGGAAAGAGAAAGGCAGCAGAAGGTAATTAACATCAATAATACTCTTCTAATTCAGCCTTTTCATGTCACAATGTTCATTTTATTATGTATATATATTTTGTTTTTTCTTGTAGTTGGAAGAAGAAGAAGAAATAAGAAGATTGAGAAAAGAACTTGTCCCAAAAGCTCAACCTATGCCCTACTTTGACAGGCCTTTCGTACCCAAAAGGTAACACTACGTTAAAACATGTCCCAAAAGAACTTGTCCCAAAAGCTCAACCTATGCCCTACTTTGACAGGCCTTTCGTACCCAAAAGGTAACACTACGTTAAAACATGGCCCGGATTTATAAATATTAGTTGATACAGATTGGTATAATTTGCTCAAGAAACAGATACAAAACACTGGCATCTTAACTTGCAACAACGAAATTTAATTCGGTACAAATTCCAGCACATATATACCGAAATCAATGGGAAAAATGATTTGATCATAATATGATTCTTTGCCTTTTCTTGCTCTCGAATGTCAGGTCCACGAAGCAGCCAACAGTTCCGAAAGAACCAAAGCTACATGTACCTCAGCATAAGAAGATCAAGTGCCTATCTTGGAGTGATTTTGATCAATATATACATGCAGCATGAACTCTTTTATGAACAGCACAGCATGAAGCAATCAATGGTTGCCTATGTTTCAATATATGATATGATATGATGATTCTTTTATTACTCAAAACAAGGTCTCGTCTCTCTCAAAATTCTTGTTGTCTTCACCTTTTGGGCACCTACTATTCATATGAATGTGCACAATTTGGGGGAGAACTGTTTAAGAAATTGAGGATCGCATGCATCTTCACCTTTTGGACACTACTTGGGGAAAAATTGTTTGCATTGCAAGTATCTTCGTGAGTGATCACTTAGACGGACAAATGTAGATCTCAATCAACAGGTCTTATGGGAGAGTTAATCAATTTAAACGCTGATACACTACTAGTTTTCATTAATTATACACAAATGTCTACCCAAAAAGTTTTTGAGAATGCAACTCTTGAGCAGATGTTTTTTTTATTATTAGTATGCTTTGTAAAAATTGAAAAAATGATACAGTGATAAGCCTAAAGATGACTACAATGAGATCACACATTATTATCTATGGGCTAAAATTAAAAGACCACCCAAAATAAAAATCTCTTCCTCCTAAATAGACAAAGACCTTGTTTGACAATCAACTATTAGCTGTTAGTCTGTTTATATTAGTTGTTTGAGAAAAAAGTATTTGGTAAAATTAGTTGTTATCTAACAAAGTTGTTTGGTGAAATTTTATTTGTGCCCATAGCTCAATCTCATTAATTGTTTTTGATAGAATGTAATCCCTTGATCTCATTAATTGTCATACAAGAATACTTATACAAAATACAAGAGAGATCTTAGGCTAAAATCAAGGAAATGATATTTACAATATCTTAGACTAAATACTAGAGGATAATACAAGAATAAAATTATTTCCATAATTATATCTTATCCCCGCAGATGGAAGTAGGAGGTTGCTCGAACGCCGAGACTGTCCTCGAAATCGATGAACAAAACACGTGGAAGGCCCTTGGTAAAAATATCGGCAATCTGATAACGAGAAGGAACATGGAGAACTCGAACTTGACCACGAGCTACTTTTTCCCGAACAAAGTGGATGTCCATTTCAATGTGTTTAGTGCGTTGATGTTGAACGGGATTACCGGAAAGTTTCGGCAACCACATTAGCAACACCACGATATTCGGCTTCAGCACTGGATCTCGGACAAAGTAGGCTGACGCTTGGATGACCATGAAATGAGGTTATCACCGAAAAATACACAATAGCCGGATGTCGAACGACGAGTATCGGGACATCCACCCCAATCAAGCATCGGTATATGAGCGAAGACACAGTAAGGGAGAACGGTATAGATGAAGACCAAAAGCAAGAGCGCCCGAAGATATCGTAGTATGCGTTTCGAGAGAGGTCATATGAGCTTGCATGGGATTGTGCATATGAAGACAAACTTGCCGAACAACATAAGATATGTCGGGCCGTGTAAATGTAAGATACTGAAGAGCGCCGGCAAGACTGCGATACTGATTTAGGATCCGAGTAGGGAGAGTCCGCGAAGTTGGGAGTTTGCCTTTGGTATCAACAGGTGTATGAGCGGGTTTGCAGGAGGTCATACCAGACACGGTTGAGAATGTCCTCGGCATACTCGCTTTTGGCTTAGGAAGAGACCATAAGCATATTGGGTGATAGCAATGCCTAAAAAATAGCTTAACGGACCCAAATCTTTCATGGCAAATTCGGAACTAAGAAGGGCCATGATGCGTCTGTCGAAGGAGATCGAGAGGATGTAGTAAGAATGATGTCGTCCACATACGTAAGAATATAGGCCATGTCCGAGCCATTCCGATAGATGAAAAGGGAATGATCGGACCGACTATAGATAAAGCCAAATGTGGAGACATAATCCACAAATCGTTGATACCGAGGCTCGTGGAGCTTGCTTGAGCCCATATAAAGACTTTTTGAGGAGGCGGACATGATCGGGATAGTGGGAGTCACGAAAACCAAGTGGTTGATGCATGTAGACAGTTTCACCGAGATTCCCATGCAAGGATGCATTTTTGACATCCAACCGATGAATGGACCAAGATTTAGATAGAGCAATGCCGAGAACTGTCCCGATGGTTGCTGGTTTGACTACGGGGCTAAAAGTCTCAATGTAATCAACGCCAAGTTCCTATGACCTGCCATCACCAACAAGACAGGGCTTTGTGCCGCTCAAAAGAACCATCGAATTCTTTTTATGCCTAAAAATCCACATAGACCGAATAACATTCACATTAGAAGGACGAGGTACTAACTCCCATGTCTTATTTTTAATAAGAGCATCAAATTCATCGAGTCATAGCCCGTTTCCAATTCGGGTCGGATAAGGCATCCTTTGGGTTACGGGGTAGAGGGGAAGGTGAAGTAGAGGTAAAAAGGTTAATGGGTTGTTTTGGCTTGAAGATACCACTCATGCTTCTAGTGGTCATGGTTCTCGTGGGCTGGACCGGGGCGGATTCGCCGGGCCTAGGGGCAACAACAGAGCGGTAAAGAAGCATGGAAATTAGGCAAATTGGGTCAGGCTGGGTTTGGGGTAGACGCGGGTAAGGGAGAGGGGGAGGCGGAGCTAGAGGTTGGGCTTGAAGCTGCTGGGCCGGAACAGCAGTGAGTCCGAAGTAGCGACGCGGGAATGGGGGAGAGAGGTTGCATTTGGGCCCGAGAGGCAATAGGCGGTTGGGCCTGATGTGCAGCGAGCATGGGAGAGGAAAGATGGGGCAAGGATGTATGGGCTGGCGTGGTGGGGGGTTCGTGACAGAACCGGGAACCATAGAGTTGTGGAAAAAATAAGGATGAAGACTAGAATCAAGAAAATCATAAGAAGTAGAGGAGGGAGAGTGTAATTTGGAGTAAGGAAATTGAGACTCATCAAAGACAACATGACGAGAAATGAGTAATTTGCCTGGACGAAATATCCAAACACTTGTAACCACGATGATTGGGTGGATAACCCAAGAAAATACAGGGTGTAGATCTGGCTTGTAATTTGTGAATGGAAGTGGAAGGAAATAATGGGTAGCATAGGCAACCAAAAACACGAAGATGATTATAAGAAGGATCACGATGGTAGAGAAGTTTAGTGGGAGAAAAGTTTTTGAGAATTTTGTGGGGAAGTATGTTAAGAAGATAAGTGGCCATGTGAAGAGCATGATGCCAAAAAGAGGGAGGAAGAGAAGCATGAGCAAGAAGGCTACGAATCATATTATTAATGGTGTGAATCCGTCGTTCAGCTTTGCCATTTTGTTGGGAAGTATGGGGACAAGAAAAACAGAATGAGATGCCATTATTGTTACAAAATGATGTGAACGAGTTATTATTAAATTCACGATCATTATCACATCGAAAACTCTTTATGTTGGCATGAAATTGAGTAGAGACAAATGAACTGAAACTCGAAGAGAGAGAAGACTTGAGATTTATGGCCAATAGAAAAAGTCCAAAGAAAGTTCGTATAGTCATCCAATAATAGCATGTAATATTTGTGACCTGCGGAACTTAAAATAGGAGATGTCCACAAGTCACTATGAATAATATCAAATGGCATTGATGTAAAATTTAAAGAAGGGGAAAAAGGCAACTTTATTTGTTTACCAAAAATACATGATTGACAAATAGTGGAAGGGGGAAATGTTTGCAATCGATAGATTTAGTATTGCGAAGGGAGTTTAGCACTCGTGCTCCTGGATGACCTAAACGACTATGCCAAATAGTAGGAGAAATAGCGGCAAAGGATGATGAAGTGGAAGAAGCAGTTGGAGAAGAAGACGGAAGAGAATATAGGTCCCCGTACTCGTCACATCTCATAAGGAGTGTCCCCATCGAAGGTCTTTCATAGAAAAACCAAAAGGATCAAATTCAACGGACACATTATTGTCGTAGTAAATCGACGCACAGAGATCAAATTTTTATGAGATTAGGAGCATAAAGGACATGGTTTAAGGCTAGTGGAGGATGTGGGTAGGAAAGGTATGCTTGACCTAAACCACGAACGAGGAATAGAAGAGCCATTACCCACAATGATATTATGATTGGTGCTCGTATTTAAATAAGATGAGAGAGTACCAGGGAGGCCGTCATATGTGAAGTTGCACCCGTATCCATGTACCAATTATTATCCGGAACAACAAGACTCATGGTGTAAAGGGCGACTTCGATATCGGTAGGGCGTTAGCAACGTGGGCTTGCGGAGAACGACCCAAAATGCGGGCTCGATTCGAGACAGAGCCGCTGGAACGAGGCGATGGGGTATGGGCGAGGAGGTGCAGCCCACGGACCCCATGCGGCCCAAGGTGGAGGAGCGAGGCCACCGGGCTTGCGGTGCCCAAGCCCGAGTCCGGTAGAAATTGGCGGCAGGAAGGTGCGACGATTGCTGATGCTTCGCTGCGGTTGCGAGGAGGCGCCACGACCCCGCCACGGCCACGGCCACCGCGGCCACGTCCACGATAATTGTGGTGTGGAGAATTCCGATGAGTAGAGGCGGAATCCTGCAGAGGAGAAGGATGTGGGGCAGGTGTGGTGGTGAGGAGAGCGGTAGTGGAAGAGTTGAAGGCATCGAGTTGTTTGGCTTTTCGGGTTTCTTCAAGAATGAGATGGGAACGGGCTTCATAAAAGGTGGGAAAGGGAGTAGTTTGTTGAAGAAAAGTAGCAATATTGTCATAATTGTCATTTAATCCCGCAATAAGTTGAAGAACGAGTCGTTGTTGAGAAACCGGGACATCAACATTGGACGAGTTGGTCGGCAATCATTTTTAACTCCTAACAGTAGGCGAGATACATTGGAAAAATTATCAAGACAAACTTGACTAAATTGGTTTTCCAAGTACAGGGCTCGGGAAGACTTGTTGTCTTGGAAAATATTGGCTAAACGAGTCCCAGGCGTTTTGGGCAGTGAGTATTGGGTTCAATGATAGTGGTGAGAAGATTATGAGATATGGTGCCATAGATCCATTGGAGAACAATGGCATCAAGATGAGACCATAGATTGGGATCAACGACGTCGGTGTCTGCAGTGTCGAGTCCGGGGAAGAGGAGGTAGGATCGGTAGGGGTGGTGTAGGGAAGGATATGATCAAGGACTCGGTAGACTCGACGAGTGAATCTTAAATAATTCGGCCCAAGAAGAGTATTGCACTTTTTCAATTTCAAGAGTAATCGGGATAAAATTTTTGATGTTATTGACAGCAAGAGTAGGGTGAAAGGAAGGAGGAGCCATGGAAGGATGAAAAAGAAGGTTGAGGCCGAAGGAGGGAGAGAGACGTCGAGAGGGAGGCTGCCGTGAGGGATGCCGGCATGAGGGAGAGGGAAGCCGGAGGGAGGGGGCTAAGCGAGGATCGTTAGGGTCTCCGATACCATGATAGAATGTAATCCCTTGATCTCATTAATTGTCATACAAGAATATTTATACAAAATACAAGAGAGATCTTAGGCTAAAATCAAGGAAAGGATATTTACAATATCCTAGACTAAATACTAGAGGATAATACAAGAATAAAATTATTTCCATAATTATATCTAATAGTTTTATCCATTATAATTATTTTTATTCCATATTCATATTTCTTCTCAACATTATGAATAATTATGTGATATATAAAATTACATTTATACCTTCTACACAATTTTAATTATGTATATTTTTTTTGAAGTTTATTTTAATAATATATTTTGACATTTATGTGACAAAACTGTTTATTTATTGTTATAAACTAAATTATTTGTTAAAATATAAATAACATTAAAATAAAAGAACATTTACTTAAACATTTATAATCATCCAATACTATTATTCCAAAAGTGAAAAAATATGAATTAAAAAAATCTTACACATAAGCATAACTTCAATTATAATTAGCGTAATTTCACCAAAATATAAAGGGTACTATAGTAACTTCAAGTATTAATTGTAATAAGCTTTCCAAAAAGTTATTCCAAATAGGTTTTTGTAAAAGAGTCACAACCCTTTACCTTCTTAGCATGTAGGCATTTCCTAAACAAACACTACAATGAAAGATGTTATTCTTATTTACCTAAATGAATAAAAGAATCATAATCCGTTGAACAAAGGCAACCCTTGTTGCATCATTCTGTGGAGTTCATTTTTTCACTTCACATTCATGTTGTGTGGACATATTCTTCAAAGTCATTCAAGATAGAGAACATTTGATCTTCTTTTGTTGAGGTATCCGGAACTTTGGCTTTTTTGGGATCGTTGGTCGCTTCCCGGACTCGGGAATTGAATAAGCAAGTAAAGCAAAGAGTCGGTTATCACAAGGAGGTAAGATTAAACATATGTGCTGATAAATTGTCCAAGCCTATCAAAGTAGGGCATAGGTTGAGCTTTTGGGACAAGTTCTTTCCTCGGTTGCTTTACCGCCTCATCTTCTTCCAACTGTGAGACAAAAGCCAATTTGGTAAAAACAAAATTTTTAATATCCAAAGCTGATTGTTACATATCAGCGAGAGTTTAAGCATTACCTTATGTTGTCTCTATCTTTCCATTCCGTACTTGTAGGAACCAAGGTCGATTGGGGCCCGCTAAACTTTCCCACTTATGTCGGGTCTCTTTTTTAAACATTGATTTTGAAAATGGTTTTAGAAAGTCGATTTTGGAATGTAGGGATGAACCTTTTATTAAGATTTTCGAGTTTTATTAAATCCGATTTAAAGCAAATTAAGCAAAGTTGAATAGCGATTTTATTAACCTCGTTTATTTTAATAATTATTTTGAAAAGTCCTGTAATATTATTTCTTAACCGAAAAATAGGAGTTAGGGTTCCTTTTTTGCCGTGAGGCTCTAGGGCCAAGCCGGTGTGAAACCCGCCTACCGACCACTCGATGCGAGCGAGTACCCGGTGGTGGCCGGCGCCAGCCAGATGTCAAGGCCGAGGAGATCGGCCTCGGCCTCCGACTCTGGCTGGCGGATCTAGGACTCTGTTTTCTTATTGTTCGATTAGAAATAGCCAGGAAGCATATTAATAGAAGTAAATCGAAAAGAGGGAGTCATCGGTCGGTTTTAGGAAAGAAAAACTAACAAAAGTAAAAATTTGCGCTCTCGATCTTAGTATGGGAAAAATAAGACTGGAAAAGGCTAAAAATGACTCCATCGGTCTTTGAACCGAGAATTCGATTCGAGGGTGAGGGTACGAAACGTAGGGATAAACCCTTCCGTTTCGCCCGTCCAAAGACGATCATTACTAGTTCGAGTAGTGAATTTAAATAATGCGAAAAAGTCAAGCATATAACAACATGCTAAGCGAAATTAAAGCAACCAAGACATAATAAAAGTAAGCGATAAAGAAAGCAAAAAGTGAAAAGAAAAGCAAAACGAAAATGAAAAGAAAAGGCAAAGCGAAAAGAAAAACAAGCGGAAAACTAAAAGATTACTTCGGGCGGGGAGAAATTAAAAATGGTACATCGTTTGTCCATAATACGGAAAGCAATAAAAAAACATATAAATAAATAAAAAATCATTGTGAGGATTGAATCTGTGCCCTCGGCTTGTCCCACCTACTGATCCGGATCTCGGATTTGGCCCTCTTGATATGACGGTGGTGAATCAAGGAAAGCTTTTTGTCGGTATTTGGTGTAGGTAGGTGAATGATGGAGTGTAGAGATCCAATGTAGGGAGTATGATGGAAGTAGAGAAGGAATAGGCTGAAAATAGACCAAGAGATCAGAATACAAAGATGAGTATTCGAGTAGCTCTTAGGCGAATTTCAACAGAGTAACATTAAGGGATGAGCCATTGTCAAATGAGAGCCCTAAGCTCTATATTTATAGGGAGAGCTTGGGTCAAGAAAGTGACCTAGGGTTAGCTTGGCCAGCCGTCCAAAAGCGAGCAACAAAACCGGGCCTACATCAAAGTGATAAGACCGGATAGAACCAGGATAAACAAGGTATAAGACTCGGTTCATGGCGCCGGCCACAAGAGGTTGCCTAAGGTTCCGTGCCCTAGCGTTCTTCCAAGGGAGTCTCGGGGCAAAACGCATCGTTCCACTTAAAATTTTGGGGTGACAGGCGCGGCCATATGAGCTTTCCAAAAATGAAAAGTTTACATTTTTGGCGGGTTTCCATTTTGGTGCGGGATGCGTGCTCCTAGTCTCGGGTGGATTGTCTTGGAGCCAAAACACAACACTTTAATGCTTGTGATCATGAAATGCAGCATCTAACATTGTCTTAAGGTCTTCAGCTCTTTGTCTGGTTTGACTCGAAGTGAAACACAAAATTCTAAGCCTAGAATTCCCCAAGTATGCGACACTTGGACTCGTTGTCTCTAGAGGCTTGACTCGATTTTGGATCGTCCGAAAGAAAAGGGGATTTTTGGATCGACTTAAGGCAAAAGGCTATTTATGTGGTGTTGGGGGTGCTTTGTTGTTTACTGGCTTCCGTCTCACCAATCGAACACCGTCCGAGATCCAAATCCTCAAACAGGACTCGGGATCTCATCATCGGGCCAACAAATAAAAAACAGAGAAAATAATGACACTTTTTTGGTGTCTACAGATCGCTTAATCAATGTCAGTTTTTCAGCCACCTATATACATTTTCAACTTTATAAATTTGATAGTTGTTTCACGAGTAAAAAGCCACATCATACAATTACTTGAAAAAAGTAGACACTAATAAACTTCATCCCCTTAACAAGCAAAAGAAAAAAAGGCATGGGTTAAATTTAGAAAAGAAAAAGAATATATCATGTTGCCTAAAGATGCCTTAGAAACATAGCAATTTTCTTTTTCCCTATCCTAGTTATGCACATGAATGTTTTGATTACTCAATCAATTCTGAAAAGGGCTATTATTGAAGAAAGACGATCATGGAGTCACCGGCATGGGTTAAATTTAAAAAGAAAAAAATAACGATGCCTTAAACAGAGCAATTGAAATGCTCCTAATGTGTAGCAAACAACCATGGCGAGGGTGAATTGAGGGCAAGGATAAGAAAGAGGACGGGGGCGAGGAATTCTAAGGCAAATGATAAGGGATCCGAGAGTCCAAGGACGATGACACAAGGAGATTCTTCCACAAAATTCAGCTCGGACCACTTGGACTAATGGAATAGTACCTAGGTTAAAAACCCCCAAATTGTGAATGGTGGTGGGTTCACCACTCCACCTATGCCACCTACTACACTTGCTCGGGAAGGATATGGAGGTTGTTACTTGAACCACACCATGGCCAGTCATAGGCGGATGCATGCAATCAACATGTTGTTACTGCAGAATTGAGTATCTCATACGCTTCGGTTGTTGGTTTAAATGAGGGAGGTGTTTTGGATTTTGTGCCTTGCGCCGATTATAATGGGATCAAATGTGCAAAAACTATGCTTGAAGTTATCCAACCTAGAATCAAATTTTGGAACACTTTGCTGTCTAGTAATGACCCACCTTTACATGTTATGGAAGGGTTATTTAAGTGGATTTGGGGTCATTTTGATCTAAAAAGATATTGATTTTTCCCTAATAACCGAATACTTTTGTGTAGTAGTGTTGAAGGAAGGTATGTTTATGGTGAGGTTTGAATTAGAGGAGCATCGGAAAAATGTTTATGAATCTTCGTCTTCTTTGATAAAAGCGATCTTCATCTTCTTTGATAACACTACGAGTAAAACATTAAATTAGCGTCGGACAAAATCGGACGCCAAATTAGCAAAATCCGACGCTAATCGCCTTTAACGTCGGATTAGAGTCGGATTCAAATCCGATGCGGAAGACCTCGATGCTAAAAAATTTAGCGTCCGATTTATCATCCGACGCTAATTAGCGTCGGATTTAGAGTCGGATTCAGTCCGACGCTAATTAGTGTCGAGCAGAATCCGACGCTATTAGCGTCGGATTTGACGTATTAGCGTCGAATCCATCCGACGCTAACAGCGTCGGATGTGTGTCCGACACTAATTTAGTTCTCTTTTTTTGGCCGCTTCCTCATTCCAGCGTCGGATTTTTGAGTTTAGGTTCAGATTTTTGACTCAAATAGCGTCGGATTTTGTGTCGAACGCTAAAATTCGACGCTAAATGTTCACCTATTTTGCCGAAGCTTCTTTTACATTTGCTATTCCCTTTTTACATATATTTCCTGCAAACCATTTACATAAAATTATAACTTCTTCTCTACACAATAATCCACGAATACACAAATACATTGTGATTCATTCTTTGCACAATCATTCACAAACCACCAAGTATTCATAAAAACAATGAACATTCGCAATTAAGTTATATAATAATTTTATCCAACGAATCAATTCAAAGTTCAACAAACAAACCATGCTAAGAAATTACTTAGAACCACCGGACATCCTGTCAACTTGTGATTGGAGGTTTTGAATGAGTTTAATTGCTTCTTCCATGGCCTTTTGCTGACTCTCGATCGGTATTCTTTACTTGTTCAAGTTGTTCTTGGGTTGATTGAAGTTGTGATTGTAGCCGAGAATAAGTCGAGGAATTGTAGGTAGCACTCGTAAAGGATGTCGAGGCGAGTAGGCTTCTCGTAGAACATTGTTGCGGAATTACCCAATCCATAGATGGTTAATTTTTACTCCACCCACCCGACACCTCATAGTAGAGGGTCTCTGCCTCTTTTGTCCCCTCCCGAATACCACACTCGGCTCCGACTACTTCATATTTTTCCTGCGAAAGGGAAAGCATCCATTGTCCATTCCATATGAATATTGTAACACCCTAAAACACCCTCTAGGAGTATTACATCGCTGCAGTTCCTTAAAGGAACTCCCAAGGCTCTTTCGGTGTTGGTTTGGTCGTCTAAACTCAACTTAAGGATAATAAGGAAGGTTTCCCAAAAGGATCCGAGATTTTCTAAAAAATTCGGCAGAGTTCTGTTTGTAAAGCGGACTAACCCTTAGGCTTAGAGCCCTAAGACCCTGCATAAAAAGCATAACATAACTCAATGAGCCACCTGCTCGGAGTATACAACTCAACGGTCACACGCCGAGTCCAACCAATCAAGCGATAAAACTTACAACAATCTAAAAGGGTTTACTATACATATGGTACAAACCACATGAACTAAATTACAAGTACAATACTTAGAAATATAAGAAATGCACATCCGCGATTCAAATCGCGTAGCAACCAACAAACGGCAATCAATGGGGTCCAGAATAAGCTAAGCGGCACACACACCGAGAATGTACCTGCAACACTCGGGAGGGGGAAATTTGTGGGGGTGAGCAATAATCCACGAGCTCACTGGAGTCCTACACCCTTAAAATGGAAATTCTTTACACATAATACTCATAATAATGAAATCAACAAAAGCATAATAATATAATACAAATCTATATACTTTTCAATGAAATCTCTTGAAATCATTCACAACATTAAGCTCATAACACTTTAATCATTTGGAAGCACGATTTGCAATCATTTTAGGAATGGAATCACATTAAACAAGGTGGAATCATCTACACTTTCTTTCAAATACTTTCTGAAAATTCTTTCGGGGCTCTCGACGATTGAACTAGCACCAGGCGGTTCTCGGGCGCGACCCCGACTCAGATTCCCGGGACCTATTTCTAGTCAAATACCTGGAAGGCTCCGCTTTCCTCATCAGGAAAGAATCAACCTCTCCGGTTGATGGGCATCCTGATACGCAAGGACCCCGTGGCCCGATACGCACGACCACCTCCTTCCTCCGGTCTAAACAATCTTAGCCCATAATTCATTTAAATCAAAGTGATCACAATCACTTATCAAACTTGGTTTCTAACCAAGATCTCAATCAATTTATCATCGTAGAAGGCATGACACACCTGTCACCCTTCTAAATTCACTTTCTCAAATCCGATTCACTTTCTCAAACAAGGTTCACTTTCTTAAACAAGATTCGCTTCTTTAAAACACATTCATGTTTGAAAGGCAGTTCACAAGCAGTTGCATTCAAGGATCATTTCACGTAAAATACAAAACGCCTTTCAAAACTACTTTTGAGCATCACATAAAGAAATCACTTAACATGAATAACCACCATTCAATGCAAGCAATCATTCTCAACTCTTTCCAACTATACATTTCTCAATCCACCACTCTAGTACGATTAGTTTCCATTTTCCGAGCCACAATAACCACAAGCGGACATCACCTAATTCAGCGCCCCAACTTCTCACAATTCTTTGTCTTTATTTCAATTCTTCATTCTATGTCCGTACTCGGTGAATTCACTTCGTTTGCTTATGTCTTAACTTCTCAACTCCCTGTCCTTACTCCAATTCCTCAACTTAACCTTACCATTCCCTGTCTCAAATTCCCGTTGTATGTCTCTAACTCATTACTTAACTCTTGCTTGTTCGTCCTTAGTTATGTAACTCTTAATCGAGTTTTCATTATTCGGTTCCGTTAGCTTTGCTTATTTTCACGCTCGGATCAACCTCGAGGATTTAATTACTTTTCGAACTCAATTAATCTCACAATCACCCATTTCTCACTTACTTGTACCAATTGCGCATCACTCAATACGAATTCATACTCCTCTTTATACTTCGACCTACCATTCCCCAATGTTCGTAATTAGCTCTTAATACTGCAGGTTCAAGAATCTCTAAGACTTAATTAGCTCATAATTCATATCCATGTCCCAACTCTTCGTCCTTAATAGTTAATCGAAACTTGAATACTACTCATTTGACCTATGCAATCTAACCTCTTCGAGAATCAGCGAGGTTCCAATTCGACCTTAAATAACTATTAAATCTCTTTGAAGTTCCCAATTTAATTATGCTATTTAACCCAAGTAACTCCTTTCATTTCACGATTCAGCCTTCTCAATTCCTTAAATACATTCTAAGCTCTTCTTCAATCTCAAACAACGATTAGGTCCGTTTCGCAATACGGATATTCAATGTTCACCACAAATTCCATATTCACAGAACACATTCAACATTCACAACAAATCCATTTGGGTTTCGAAATTACTAATAGTTTAGAGTATAAGACTACCCACCACGATTCGGGGATTGAAGGTTTGTTGGTTTGTTGAGACTCGAGCTCCCCGGTTCGGTTCCTCATTTCGTTCCTCTTTCCCTGTTGCTAGCCTCGGTTTCTGCTGCCCTCCTCTGCGCCTGACGCCGTCGCCGGTCATGGTCCCACGCTCACCGGCTGCTTCTCTTAGCCCTCGTGTCCACTTCTCTTTCCCTAGCCTCGGTTTCGCCTTCTCCTTCGGTCTTGGCCGTCCCTTGCGTTCACCGATCGTCTCACCTTCGTTCGCCGTGGAGCCCGCCGGCCTCCGGTGGCTTTCCTTGCTCGGCTTGCCCTCTCTCGCTCGCTCTGTCTCTCTCGCTCGAGCTCTCTCTCTCTCTTCGTTTCCCGGTTCTGTCCAGTCCCCCTCCCTTCTTTCCTTTTTCCTCTGCTCCATTCTTTCCCTTTTCGGTGGCTTCATCGAGTGCAGCCAGCATTCTGCTGCAGCAGTACACTAATCTTCCCCTTAATTATATTTTTATCTCATTTCTCCACTTAAACCAAAACCCACCTCTTCATTTCCTTTTTATTCATCTTTTTCCTTTTTCTCTTGCTAAACGTAATAATAATTAAACCCACAATTTATCTTTCTCATCTCTTCATAATTCAACCAAAGTAATCACTGGCCCATATACGACAAGTCCATATCTCCTCCCTTCCGTCCTCTTAAACTCGCTGCGTTCTAACTTATTTTAATATGCTGGCAACGACAATTCCTAATCACCCAACAGTTTAGCTCGAGATGAAAAAGGAAGGCAATTTCCTTGATTTAATTTATTCAACACCAGCCTCCAAAGGGATACTAACGTGATATGTCCGGCCGTAAATAAAATCGAGTCACTCAACCCCCTAGTCTGCGGGGAATAATATTCGAGTAATTCTATGCTTTTCAGCTGCCTTTCTTTAAAATTCCGGGTATTACAAATATCCCCTACAATTGTCCATTTCACTCTATTTGCTTGTAAAGGTTTATGGAGATAATATTCTTACCCACAGAGGTTTGGACCGGTCATCGACGAAAACCTTTCCAGATTGAGCATCTTCCTCACTACGACTCCTCACAAACAATGCGGATGGAGTAGGATTCTTCCCTTCCTTGATCTAGGTATACAAAATATGCAATAAAGTTACACAAACTAAATTATGTGTATAAAATGAAAGAAAACCAAAATACTAGAGTTTATACCATTTGGATCTGCGAGATTTGCGGTTGAGACTCGACCCTTGGCTATGTAAGGTTCCCGCTTTTGGGCCTTCTGTCCTATTCTTGAAGCATTGGGCAGATTTTTTTGAAATTCAGAGGTACTTCTTAGGCCCTTCAACCTCTCTCGCCCCTCATCCGACAACCAAGTTATTGGTTTATCATCGGGCCTTTTTCCAGCCTTGCTTGCTAAGTTCCTCAAATTTTTACCAACTTTCTTCTTCCACTCTACATAGACTTCTTGAGAAAGTTCTGGAGCCCAAGTATACTTGCCCTGTTTTACACAAATATTAACAAAAATAAATTGAAAATATTAAAAACTACTCATATATATCCAATTGTTTTCAAGTTTTTTACCTCAAAAGTCCTCCACAAAAGTTGTAACTCTTCTTTAGGGAGATTTGATAAACATGTGCACTGGCCATTGTAGAAACTCTTGATATCATCCGATATAGCTCGTGACAACTTTGACTTAGTGAACCTGCAATAAAATTATTAAGTTAAAAGTCCCCAAAGAATACGAAAAATAAACCAAATTACTGAGACATACCACCAGTTATCATCATCCTTTGCCAAAACTCTTTTCCTGCAAGCTACCCCTTTTTGTGAGCTATCTCCCTGTGATGATGATGATTGAGCCTGGACTATAGCTTGATCGGCCCTAACATTGGAATCGGAACCAGAAGTAGGCGCACCATGATTTAGCGCAAAACCTTTTGTTCGAGGCATACTTGTATATACAACGAAAATTTAAGTATACATATTCAAAAATAAATTAATATACACAAAAAAATCAAAACATAAATCAAAATCATAACATAGATCGTTTGGTTATCAATGTCACGAGATTACAATATTACTTCAAAAATCATCATCATCATTAGCTACAATGTCATCATCAATGTCATTATACAATAAAAGACTGTCATCATCTGCCTCCCCTTCAAAATTATCATCCTCGTTTTCAGCATTGAAATCGACTTCATTAGCTTCCTTTTCAATTATGTCCTCAAGTTCATTTTCAACTCCTTCTTAGACTCCTTCGAACTCACACAAAGTAGGAGGATTTTCATTAGTATCCTCTTGAAATGTTGTATCATTGAGTGGTGCTTCAATGGTTAATCTTGGTTTTATCTTAATCACCGCCCACCATTGGTTTCTATCGTTCCTTATACTTGGATAACGGGTAAAATACACTTGCATAACTTGGGATGCCAATACAAATGGATCATACTTTGGGTACTTCTTTGTATGGTTGACATCCACTAATTTATATTGTTCTTGTATATTAATACCCCTTATAGAATCAAACCATTCACATTTGAACAAAACCGTCTTGTAAGAGCGAGAATCCCCAACATACTCTAACTCAATCACCTCTTGAAGAATGCCATAATAATGAATGTCATCTACCCCTTTCACGGATACCCCATAGTTCATACTGGCCTTGTTTTGACCGTATTTATGGGTGTGAAAGTTGTAATTATTTATGTAATAATGGTTAAAACTACGCACATCCTTCTTTGGACCAAGTGCCAAACTTTTAATTACTCCATTGTTCTCGTTCAAATGAAAAACCTACGCCATTAAAATATAAGTTAATGAAAATGTAATACATATTTAAACCACTCGCAACACAACATCAATATACTAACCTTCTCTCGAAACCATTTTGGGAATTCTTTATCAAACTTACTCCATACTTCATCTTTCTTAACACGTGGATGTAGTGTAATCATTTCATCTTCAAATTGCCTTAGTTGGAGAAAATGCTTATTATTAGTTCGTTATCATTAAAAGATAATATATGACAAAATTGTTTAAGTTGATAATCGTACCGTTCATAATCCTCTAATATTTCACAATTCGAAGAATGTATGCATGAGCTGCATCATACTCGCGTTGATCAAGGTATATCATACGTCCTTCACTGGGGGCATACTCGACATTAAAGGAGAAGACATCCGGAATGTGTTCACCTTGATTCTCCTCTATATGAGGATATACATTTTGCCCAAGATCTCTTATTTTTGTGTCAACATTTTGCTCAAAGTAAGCGGCACAAAAATTTGAAATCTCCTCTGTTAGATATGCATTGCAAATGGACGGTTCAACACGAGCTTTATTGCCGACTTTCTTCTTTAAATGATGCAGAAATCTGCATCATAAGTACAAATATTTACTATCATCACTACAAAATATTAATTGACAATTTGATAAGAATCACCTGATACCTTTCAAAGGGATACATCCATCTATACTTGAACGGGTCCACCCACTTTAGCCTCATATGGTAAGTGCACAGGAAAATGCTCCATCACATTGAAGAAAGATGGAGGGAAGATCATCTCCATCTTACATAGTATTTCAGGGATATTTGCCTCTAATCGGAGTACATCCTCCGTTCGCAAATGAGCGGCACATAAATCCCTGAAGAATTGGCTCAGTTCCGTAAGGACTTTCCAAACATTTGGAGGCAGTAATTCCCTCAATGCTATGGGTAATAATCGCTCCATAAGGATGTGACAATTATGACTTTTCAAATTATGTAACTTTGCATTTTTTCCATCAACACATCGACTTAAATTACTAGCATATCCGTCGGGTAACTTAAGTTGTTTTAGCCACTCATATAAAGCTTTTCTTACCTCTTATTCATAACATATGGAGCGTCCGGAACAGTTTCAGTTCGTCCTCCATCGGCATGTTCGAGTAGTCCGAATGTTTAGCTTTCGACACTTACAATGAGTGGCTAAATCCTTTCTTGCGTTGATGTCATCCTTAGTTTTTCCGTTTACATCCATGATTATGTTGATTACTTGATCAAACACATTCTTTTCGACATGCATGACATCTAAATTGTGATGTATGAGAAAGTCTTTCTAATATGGCAATTCCCGGAATATGCTTCGCTTTGTCCAATTGTGAGACTCGAGATAACCACCAATTGAGCCATGATAATCAACAGAGTTAGGCATTGTACATATGCGATCCCATATTTGATCACCTTTAAGACGAGGAGGAGGAGGTGAATGGTCGACCTTATTTTTCAAAAAGCACTCTTGTTAGACCTAAAATGATGACCTTCGGGAAGAAATTGTCTATGACAATCTAACCATGTGGTCTTCTTCCCATGTTTTAGTTTGAATGCCTTCGTGTTTTCCATGCAATAAGGACAAGCTAATTTCCCGATGTCATCCAACTCGAAAGCATACCATATGCTAGAAAGTCACTTATTGTCCACATAACTGCTGCCTTCAACATAAAGTTATTCTTTTTCGAAACATCATACGTTTAAAGGCCAACATCCCACAAGTGCTTCAATTCCTCAATGAGGGGTTGTAAATAAACGTCAAGTTTCCCCTTAGGACTTTTTGGGCCAGGAATCAACAAAGTAAGAAACATGAATTGTCTCTTCATACACAACCAAGGTGGTAAATTGTATGGAGTTGCAATTACGGGCCAACAGGAATACGTCCGCCCAAAATTGCCAAATGGGGCGAAGCCATCGGTACATAAACCTAATCGAACATTGCGAGGTTCAGCGGCAAATTCCTTGAAAGTGACATCGAAATGCTTCCAGGCTTCACTATCACATGGATGTGCCATTGAGCCACTTTCACGTGGATTTTCATAATGCCACCTCATTTGGGCCGCTGTACCATTCGTCGCATACAATCTTTGTAATCTCGGCCCAATTGGAAAGTATATTAGTACTTTCTTTGCAATACCTTTACCCCTCAATGTCTTTTTCTCATATCTATCGACCCCACAATACTCACTTCTATCTAAATTCATTTTATCTTTCCAATATAGCATACATCCATTTGGACAAACATCAATTCTCTCATGTGGAAGTTCCAAAGCGGCAAGCGGCTTCTTTGCGGAATAATAAGTGTCGGTCAACTCAGTATTAGGTGGACACATTTCCTTCATCAGTGCCAACAAATTATCAATAGCTCTATTTGGGAGATTAAACTCACATTTGATGTTAATGGGCCGTGAGATTACCGACAATAAAGACAAATCACACCCCTCGTACAAAGGTCTCTTAACCGCTTCCAACATTTCAAAGAATTTTTTTGCATCTTCATCTGGTTCTTCATCCACACTTTCATCATCAATCCATGTTGAGGACATAGGCCCAAATGCATCCATCAACATTTCATGCATTGATTCAACTTGTGGATTTGATGACCCTTGATTGTTCACTTCTAAATTAGGGTAAGTCTCTCCATGGTTAACCCAATGAAAATAATTAGCGCGAAACCCGTGTTTATACAAATGTAATTTCACCGTATCCTCATGTAATACCCAGAATTTTAATGAAAAGTAGTTGTAAAGCATAGAATTATTGAGTAATATTCCTCGCAGCTAAGGGGGTTGAGTAATTGATTTTGTCTACGACTGGACATATTACGCTGGTATCCTTTGGAGGCTGGTGTTGAATAAATTAAATCAAGGAAATTGCCTTCCCTTCTTGTTTGAGGTGAACCTTGGTGCGGCTAAGTGGTGTCGTAATTAGTGCATCAAAATCAATTAGGAGACAAAACGTAAGAGGACGGCAAAGGGAAAGGCATAGGCTTATTTTAAGTGGAAGGGATAAAGAATGGTAATTGGGGTCCAATAGAAAGAGGAGGTGGGCTTTGTCAAGCGGTGGAGAAAGAGAATGCAGGAATTAAAAGAAAGGGAGGACCGAAGGGAGGGGGAACACGGGAGAAAACAAAGAAAGAAGAAGCGAACCGAAGAAGCGGAACGGGGAGGGGGAGAGGACCACCGAACGGAAAAGAGAGAGAGAGAAAGAGAGAGAGGAGGCAGCGCACGGCGAAGGAGACCAAAGGGAGGACCGGCGACCACCACGGGATCGAAGGCGGCGGTCGGCGACGCGAGTAGGTGCGAGCAAAAGGAAGAGAGCGAAGGAGTGAGGCAGAGCAAGGGAGATAGCGCGAGAAGGAGAAGGCGAGCGAGAGCGGGGAAAGTGACCGGAGACCGGCGAGCTCCACGGTGAACGGAGGTGAGACGACCGGCGAGCGCGAGGAATGGCCGGGGCTCGAAGGAGGATGAAACAGAGGCCAGGAAAGAGGACACGAACGCGAGGGCGAGAGAAAGGCAGCCGGGACGCGGGACCGTGACCGGCGACGGCGGCAGACGCAGGGAAGGCGGCAGAACCGGGACTAGCAGCAGGGAAGAGAAAAGAAGGGAGGAACCAACCCAGGAAACCCGAACCTCAACAAACTATCAATCCCTGAATCGATGTAGGTAGTCTTATACTCTAAACTATTAATAAATTCAAAATCCAAATGAGTTTATCGTGATTGTTGAATGTGATTGTGAATATTGAATATGTATGCTATTGAATGAGTTAGTAGTTGTTGGAAGTTGAATTAGGAGTTGTGAGGGGAAATGGTAGTTGTTAAGGCCTGAAGTTGAAACCGGGAAATTCGGACGGAGTTGAGTTGCTTGGGTATAATGAGTAGTATCGCGAGTTGGGTCGAGTTGGGGATAAGTACGTAAGGTTTGGGCATAAGTTATGAATTAATATTCAGATTGAGTTTTAGAGATTTACTGAATTTGCGGCGTTAAGAAACGATTACTAATATTGGGAAATAACGAGGGAGGTGTAAAGAGGAATATGAAATTGTATTGAGTGGTGCACAATTGAGATATGGGAGTGAGAAGTGGGTGAGTATTGGGATAATTGAGTTCAAAAGATAATTAAATCCTTGAGGTTGCACTAAGTGCGAAGATAAGCGGAGCTAGCGAAAGTGGAACGATGAAAAAGAGATTAAGAAGTGTATGATTGAGTTGGTCAAGAAAGAACGATTATTGGGATAGAAACCGAAGATGAGAGCAAATTACACTTGGTAATGAAGGGAATTAGAGGAATTTTAGTAGCGAAGTAAGAACGAGAACTACCCGACTAAGCGTGATTAAGAAGAGATTGATGAGTAATGTAGAAGCGTAATCGAAAAGTATTGAAACAAAGATGGTAATTGGGAAGAGTTAAGTTATAAAGTAAAGGCATAAAAGAGGAATTGAGGTGAAGACAATGAATTGTGAAAAGTGAGAACGTTGAATTAAGTAATATCTACTTGTAGTTATTGTGGCTCGTAAAATGGAATCAATCGTACTAAACCGATGAATTGAGAAAGGCATAATTGGAAAAGAGTTGAGAATGATTGCTTGCATTGAATGGTGATTATTCGTGCTATGTGATTGCTTTACGTGATACTCAAAAATAGTTTCGAAAGGAGTTTTGTATTTTACGTGAATGATTCTTGAATGCAATTTCTTGAGAACTGCCTTTCAAACGTGATTATGTTTTAAAGAAGCGAGACTTGCATAAGAAAATGAATCAGATTTGAGAAAGTGAATTTATAAGGGTGACACGTGGTGTCATGCCTTCCTTAATACCAAATCGATTGAGAAAGTTATGAAGTGAATGTGATGAATGAGTATGTGCAAAGAGTTTTGAATCAACAGGCTACGGATCGTTTAGCATACCGAAGGGTTCGAACCGGGGACGCCCAGCTAGAAATTTTGAGGGAAGGGTTCTAACGAGGGTCCTGCAGAGGCGGGATGCCCGCCCGAGACTTCCGAAGATAGGTCCCGGGAGCCTTTTTGTCGGGGTTGCGCCCGAGATGAAAGAAGTGCTAGTTCGAATCCACGTAAGGCCCAGAAAAGTTGATTCAACCCCAAAAGAATTGCTCATGAATGTGAAATTGTGCTTTTAAGTGGTTGAAGAGTCATGATCTTTTTCATTGCAAGAAATTTCAGTAAAAAGTATATAGATTCGTATTACATTATTATGCTTTCACCAATTTCATTATTATGAGTATTATGTGTAAAGAATTTCCATTTTGAGGGTATAAGACTCCGGTGAGCCTCGTGGTTTTGTAATACCCGAATTTTAAAGAAAGCAGTTTAAAAGCATAGAATTATTGAATATTATTCCCCGCAGCTAGGGGGTTGAGTGACCGATTTTATTTGCTGCCGGACATATTACGTTATAATCCCTTTGGAGGCTGGTGTTGAATTAATTAAATCAAGGAGGATAAGGGCTTGAATTATGACCAAGGGATAGGAAAAAGGGGCCATTAGGTGTTGAGAATAGAAAGAAAGTTAGTATGAAGGGAACGTGTGCTAGCAATTTAGGAAGAAGCCACATCGAAGGAAGGAGTGGAAAGAAAGCTCGGTGGAGCCCGAGTAGCGAGGCGAGCGAGCGGAACAGGGGAGGGGAGAGGACCACCGAACGGGAGAGAGAGAGAGAGAGAAGGGGCGAGCGCGCGGTGAAAGAGGCCGAAGGGAGGCCGGCGACCACCGCGAGACCGAAGGCGGCGGTCGGCGACGCGACTAGGCGCGAGCGAAGAGGAAAAGAGAGCAAGAGACCGAGGCAGCGAGAGGGCGAAAGCCGGACCGGAGGCGGGGACAGGCGGGAGGAACCGAGAGGCCGAAACGGGGGAAAGTAGCGGCTGCCCGGGAGGAAGATCGGCGGCGAGCGCGCAGGGCCTGGTCGAGAGGTAGCCTAGGCCAAGAACCACGAACCAGAAACAGAGGAAGTGAGGAACGGGAACCGAGGGCAACCGGGGACGCGGGACGGCAACCGGCGACGACGTCAGGCGCAGTGGAGGGCGGCGGAAACCGAGGCTAGCAGCAGGGAAGGAGAAACGAAAGAAGGAACTGAACCGGGAGCTTGAACCTCAGCAAACCACAAACCTTCAATCCTCGAATCGAGGTGGGTAGTCTTATACTCTAAACTATTAGTAATTTCGAAACCTAAATGGATTTGTTGTGATTGTTGAATGTGTTATGTGAATATGGAATTGTTGTGAACGTTGAGTATCCGTATTGCGGAACAAGCCTAATTGTTGTTTGAGGTTGAAATAAGAGCTTAGAACGGATTTTAGAGAATTGATAGGGTTGAATTGGGTCACGAAAGGAGTCATTTGGGTTAAATAGAGAATTCATTTGGGAACATTAAAGAGATTAGTAGTTGCTTAGGGTCGAACCGAACCTCGCTGATTCTGAAAAGGTTAAATTGTACGAGTCAAATGAGTGGTTTTGAAGTTCCGGATAACTATAAAGGAGTAAGGGGTTAGGACATGGATATGAATTACGAGTTAACTAAGTTTTAGAGATTCTTGAACCTGCGGTATCAAGAGCTAATTACGAACATTGGGAAATGGTAGGTTGAAGTATAAAGAGGAGTATGAATTCGTATTGAGTAATGCGCGATTGGGACAAGTAAGTGAGAATAGGCAGTTGTGAGCTTCATTACATTCGAAGTATATTTAATCCCTCAAGGTTGAACTAAGCGTGAAAATAAGCAAAGGTAACTGGAGATCGAATAATGAAAAGAGATTGAGAGTTACGTAACCAAGGACGGACGAGCAAGAGTTAAATAATGAGTTTAGAGCATATCTTAGTCTTTGGGATGAAATCAGGTTTGAAGTTAAGCACAGCGAAAGGGACTTAAGCGATTAAGTGAGAACAAGAGTCGTGTAGCTAAATACGGGCAAAAGAAGTTAGTTATAAAGTAGAAGCGTAAAATGAGTAAGTGAGGCAAAAGGCAATGAATTGTGACGAACTTGAAACATAACTTGAGTGATATGTACTTGTGGTTATTGTGGCCCGTAAAATGGAAATAATCGTATTAAACCGATGAATTGAGAAAGGCACAGTTGGAAAAGAGTTGGGAATGATTGCTTGCATTGAATGGTGACTATTCGTGCTATGTGTTTACTTTATGTGATGCTCACAGGTAGTTTCGAAAGAAGTTTTGTGTTTTACGTGAAATGACCCTTGAATGTGATTTCTGTGAAATGTCTTCCAAACGTGATTCTATCCTAAAGAAGCAAAACGTATTTGAGAAAGTAAATCAGATTTGAAAAAGTGAATTTATAAGGATGACACGCGGTGTCACGGCTTCCTTGATGTGAAATCAATTTGAGAAAGCTAGAAAGTGAATGTGATGAATGAGAATGTGCAAATTGTTTTGAATCGACCGCTACGGATCGTTTAGCATACCGAAGGGTTCGAACCGGGAACGCCCAGCTAGAGACTTCGAGGGAAGGGTTCTAATAGGGGTCCTGGAGAGACAGGATGCCCGCCGTGAGACTTCCTAGAAGAATGGTCCCGAGAGCCTTTTGTCTGGGTCGCGCCCGAATTAAAGAAGTGCTAGTTTGAGTCCTCGAAGGCTTGGAATGTTGATTCAACCCCAAAAGAAGTGTTCTTGAATGTGATTATGTGTTTTTAAGTGATTGAAGAGTCTTGATCTTTTTCATTGCAAGAGATTTCCGTGAAAAGTATATAGATTTCTATTACACTATTATGTTTTCGCGGATTTCTTTATTATAAGTATTATGTGTAAAGAATTTCCAATTTAAGGGTATAGGACTCCGGTGAGCCCGTGGATTATTGCTCACCCCCACAAATTGCCCCGTCCCCACCCGAGTGTTGCGGGTACACTTTCGAAGCATAATCTACACCTAGCATGCCTCGGGCTCCTACCGATTATTGGTGATTGAAGCAACCAAGTGGCTGCCCTGCACTTGTTTGTTTCTAAATGTTGTATTTGTAATTTAGTGCATATAGTTGTACCAAATGTACAGTAACCAATAGATTGTTTTAAGTTAGATTTTTTAAGTTTTACCGCATGATTGGTTGAACTCCGGCGTGTGGCCGTTGAGTTGTATACTCCGAGCGTGTGGCTCGTCGAGTTTTATTATGCTTTTTATGCAGGATTTTAAGGCTTTAAGCCTTTGGGTTAGTCCAGGTTACAAACGGAACTCGCCGAAATTTTCGGAGAATCTCGGATTCTTTTGGGAATACCACCGGTATTACTTTTAGTTGAGATTAGACAGACCAAACCAACACCGAGAAAGAGCCTTGGGAGTTCCCTTAAGGAACTCGGCGATGTAATACTCCCGGGGGTGTTTTGGGGTGTTACAGGTTTATTGCTCACCCCCACAAATTCCCCCTTTCCACCCCAAGTGTGCGGGTACATTATCGGAAAGTAGGATCTACGCGTAGCTCAATCCGGACCCTTATTGATTGCTGAGTGCTAGAGCGACTCAAGGAACCGACATGCATTGTTATGATTCTAAATGTTGTATTTGTAATTTAGTTCATATAGTTGTACCCGATATACCGTAAACCATTTTGATTGTTCTAAGTTTTATAGCATGATTGGTTGGACTCCAGCGTATGGCCGTTGAGTTGTATACTCCGAGCGTATGGCTTGTTGAGTTATATTATGCTTTTCATGCAGGGTTTTAAGGCTTTAAGCCTATGAGTTAGTCCATATTACAAACGGAACTCTGTTGAAATTTTCGAGAGAATCTCAAATTCTTTTGGGAAAACCACCGGTATTATCTTTGAGTTGAGTTTAGACAGCCAAACCAACACCGAGAAAGAGCCTTGGGAGTTCCTTTAAGGAACTCGGCGATGTAATACTCCCGGGGGTGTTTTGGGGTGTTACACCTCATCTAAGAAAGGCGCGTTGCCACATTTACTACAAGGGCACCTCATCTTCTTTGACCTCTTGAAGCTTTCTTCTTGTTTAGGAAATGGAATAAATTCCTCTTCTATCCTACGAATGAACTCCTTATTCAAGTATTTTCCATCAAACCTTTTATACATCTAGTCTCGATTTGTCTCCATTACTGCAGATATATACAATTTTAAAATAGTTAAGTATGTTCATCTTTTAAAATTACCAATCAATCAAACTTGCGTAATGTTTTACATTGTATTTTTTATAATGACAATTGCATGCCCTACATCTTTCTACAGGGATAAGTGGTCCTATATCCATTCAAGAATAATATAATATTAGATCGTGCAGCTACGTCCTTGCATACTTTGACAAAATTTCGGCAGCATTTCCCTTAGTTCTCCAAGTACGATCTATAAAGATGAGATGAATAATGTCTATGGTAAAATAATTCACCCGGACATTATGCACCACATTTTTATAATAGTACCTAGAGAACATATGGAAATTGTCGCCTTAAATATGTCAAAGTGTATGCAAGGATTTAGTAACTACACAACCTAATATCATATTATTCTTAAACTGTCCAATACGGACAATTCAAAAACTTGTATATAACAAAGTTTTATATCAACACTATACACATGAGAATGTGTATAACTTGCTGATATACCTTGTTATGTACAAATTTTTGAACGGGTTTTCTAAACTTTATGAAATGCATATATATATATATATATATATATATATATATATATATATATATATATATATATATATATATATATATACGTATAAATAAACATGAGGTTTGATAGCTCTAATTGCAACAAAAACACACGGACAATTCAGTTCCTTCATAGTATAGCTAGATTGAGAGATAGAGAGAGAGAGGAGAGTACACGATGACTACCCAACTCAGCAAAGCAACTCGATTCTTGGCTCCCAAATTCTCAAATCCAAATTATCGTTCTGAATTTAAAAAAATAACAAACAAATACATCACTAATTATTATCTAAAATATGTGTTTAAATTTTAATTAGATCAACGTCTATAATTATATATATTTAAAAAAAATGAATTAATTTTACATTTCTTTTCCAACATATACACCGTATACTAACCAACTATTATTATTTTATATTTAAGGTGGTTAATTATATTGAGATAGAAAGTGCTGATCACAGACAATAAGCTACATAGAGTTTAAATAAAAATTCCCCAGCTTTTTTTAATGGTATGACTGAATGATTTGATCAAAATAAGTTAAGTCTAATTAATTTTTTTAGGCATGTTATTACTCACTTGAGCATAAATAATGGTTTTTTAGGCATCATCACAAATTTCTAACTTGTACTTAAATTGATTTTGACTCTTATTTCCAATCATGTAAGCACACTTTAGAAAAAACGATTGTAACTTTATCCGTATGTAAAACACGGTGTTTTAATAATTTTATTCAGTGACGATATGTATATACAATTCATTAATAAGTTTTAAATGTTAAAATTTTAGATTAAATATTACTTTTTGAAACGACAACTATGTAAAAGAATATATTACAAATTCAAATATATTAACAATCAAAATTACAAGTCATAACAAAAATATAACTTGGGAAGTCGGGGCTGGTCCATAAGGCCCAGAAAAACTACTCCAAACCCAACCTCATTTGGCTCCTAACATCAGCTTCAGGCCTTTTCATAAATGAATGTTTAGACCCAGTAAAACTAATCAAAATTACAAGTAATAAGAAATTTCATACAAGAAGGAATGGCACTTGAAATAGGCATATTTGGACCAACAACTCTTGGCATACAATGAATCCGTAGGTATCAAAGGCAATGGTAATAACCACAGACTATAGATGCACTCTAATGCAATATCCCGAGTCCTCTACGCAATTGACAAGTGACACCATACAGCAGAAATCAAACAACATCCTAACCCTTTCCTTACTCTGTACAATCCAACCGAGTCCTTTTATCTCTCTTATTAGGCTTGAACTTGCAGCTCATGCTTCATATCGATTTCAATCAAAGTTCAAACCCTCAAACGTCATGAAAATAACAAATTGCACGAATTTCTCATTTAATTGTGCAATTTATCAACAACCAACGCCAAAATTTTCCAAATTAACAGCGTCAATATCAAAAGGCATAAATTTTATCCTTCACAATGCCTTGACACCACATCACAACGACATCAAAACAGAATCAATCCTCACCAACAAAAACACAGGGAAAAAAGCAAAGAAATACGAAAAGAAAAGGGGTGAGATTGAGATGAAGATGTAATAATTTCCATACCTTAGCAGAAATCAAGCTGGGCAATAGGTAGCCCAATGGAACAACTCAGCAGAAATCAAACGAAGTCACAGAGGACACCAACAAATCCAACCAATCCCTAAATAGAACAAAATCAATTCGCAAAAGAGAAAGATAGGAGAAGAAAATCAACGAAAGAAGGTGAAATTCCGAGCCATACCTCTAAGCAAACCAAAAGTAATCTCGGTTCTTCGTGCTCAAGCGGGCTAGGGCATCCACCTCTCTCTCGCTTTCGTTCTCCTTCTCTCTCTATCTCTCCGTGTGTCCGGAAATTTGGAGTCTACAACCGCGTTTGAGAAAACAAAGGTCAGCAGCTAGCCCCAGTAGAGTCAAAACCAAGCAATCCACGTACGGGGTTTCAAGACCTACACTAATAACTGCTCACGAATACATTGGTGCCGGAGGGAGTGACCACGTCGACACCGGAGAGGAGCGAAGACGTCGGCGGTGGAGGTGATAGCAGTGGGCTTCGTGTTTAGGGAGGGGTCGGAGGGAGAGAGTTAGGGATTTGAGAAGTGAGTCCCGTGAATGCGCCATTGCTGAGCCTATGATTTTAGAGTTAGCTTCCAAATTTAGCGTCGGATGGAATTATCGGAAGCCAATTAGCGTCGGATTTTAGATCCGACTCTAAAATCGGACACTAATAGAGTCCAATTTTTATTTCCGACTCAAATAGTGTCTTCTTTAAAATCCGACGCTAATTTTGTCGGTTTTAGAGTCGAATTTTGTTGTGGTCTCTAAATTCGACGCTAATCGCGAGTTTTTTGTAGTGTAAGAAGCCAATGGTTGTTAAAGCATTGATCGGGTTATTGATAGACGGAATATTCCGAGGTTTCCAATTTGGGTCTAGGTTTAGATGCTAAATATTGGACTACAACAATTTTGATCAAAATTGGTAGCATGATAGCCCTTGAAGATGGACAAGGCTACTAGGAACAAGGATAAATTATTCTATGCTTGCATTTTGGTAGAGGTGCAGCTTGATAAGGTTGCTTAACTCCATTGATTTTAAATAGGATATTGACTATGAATGGTAGCATGTTTGATGCCTTCATTGGAAGTATTTTGGGCATGAAAAAGCTCAATGTAGGAAAACAAAAATGTAACACAAATATGGAGACCTATTCGGAGAGTCACCGCTCTTCAACAAACACCGAGATTGATGGCTTTATAATGGTAAAGTGTAGAAGAGCCTTAACAGATGCTAGTTTGATTAAGGATGAATCTTCTATGCTTGTCATAAACCTATTTCATGTATTGGCACAACAAAATCCAGTTAAGAGATTGAAGAAAAGCATTTGTAAGGTTGAAGGAAGATCGAGAAATCGAGTTTGCCACACCGAGAGGTTAACCAATCGCGTACTAGTAACCTAAGCATTTTCATTGTCCTTCTTTGTCTCTTTTATTTTCTAAATTCACACCATGTTAGTTGTTATGTTAGTTTTAATTATGTTTCAGTAGAAATTTTAATATGGGGATTTATGCTTGAATTTTAAGATCTTATGCTTGAACTATTAACTGGATTTGGAATAAAGCATTTCAACTAAATTCAAGCACAATAGTTCAACAAAATCCAGTTATGAGATTACTGGTCATTCTCTTGCATGAATATTAGATGTTTGGAATAAAGTCATGAAAAGAGAAGTTCAACATTAGAAAAACTAGGATTAAACTTAATTATGTGATGTCTAGAGATAGAATTACTAGTTCAAAAATCAATTTGACAATCCATATTTTGACTTGAATGAATTAAATTATGTGATGAATATTTCTTACTTGAATGAAATAGGTGATTAGTGAAATTTAAGTAATTCACTTCATTTTGAAAGAAAGTTATGATTGCCTTTGATTATCAATCATGAAGTCACCCGATTGAATGATAAGCTCATGTTAATTAATTGAATAGATGCATTGCTAGGTACAACAATTCCTACATGTTTTTATTCTATAAATTTATTTAGAGGTTCAATATTTCGTTAATCGATCAAAAATCCCGATTTAAATTGATTCGCTATTAAGAAGATAGCAGACTGTGTTAGTAGATTGCGTCAATCCTTGTGGTAACGACACTGGATTGCTATAATGCTAAACCCGTGCACTTGCAGAGCCAATCAGCAACTTATATGATTCTGACCTTTAGGAAATGCACAACAAGTAGGGCTTTCTATTCTTGCTTCTAAAAGTTTAACTTCGAAAGCTAGTTAATCAAAGTCAGGCTATTTTTTTGAATGGTATAGGCTATTGCAATGTTTTCTATAAGTGCATTACCAACCTTATAAGCCGGAGACTCACGAGATACTTCTTATCCTAGTTAATCAAAGTCGTGGTGCTTTTCAAAAAGGTAGACAACTTGTACATAATGTATAGTTAGCTAGGAGCTATTACAGGAAATATGCTCATCTAGATGCATGATGAAAATAGATCTTACAAAGGCATATGATTCACTTCATTAGGAGTTTATTGAGGAAGTCATGTATGGTCTACACTTTCCATAAAGGATGGTTCATTGGATAATAACCTAATTGAGATTACTTTGGTATGCTGGACACTCTAAATGACTTTACCGAGGTTTTAGGTCCGCATATGAATAAGGACAAATCTCAAATGGTCACAGGAGGACAATAAACATCTATTGGATTTAAGTGGTTCTATTGAGGGTAATCTGCCTTTTAAGTATATGGGAGTACCAATCACACCAAATAAAGTGAAAGTGTAAGACGCTACTACCTAGTTGTGGACAAAATCATAGTTAAAAATTAGAGTGCGAAGTGTTCTTACCACTTCAATTTTGATAGGGTGATTGGATTTTGAAGCATAGTGTTTATTTTAACTCACCAGGTCGTTGAAGCCATTAATGCACCTTGTAGCCCTTGACCACTCATTATAGATGGTATAGATAATCACCGAGTTAGGAAAAGAGATCACCAGTGGTATTGATCACATGTACTTTTGCAAGCATAAGATAGGTTCCTTGTAGTCATTGTTAGCAGTGTAGATTTGAGGTTTTCCAATACTTTCTGGCAGTCTTGAATACTCCATTTGGAGGGAAATAGTGGCAGGCCAAGGTACTTTATTGGGAACTCTCCAAGCATAAACCTGATTCTCTACATGATTGCATTATGTTGGATTTCTCCCACCCCATTGATGCATAACCGAGAGTTATTTTTATTTACACGTAGGCTAGTAGCACTTATGAAGTGTTCAAAACCCTCCATAATCAAGTCCACATATGTGAGATTCCTTTTAGAAAAGAGTAATGAATCATTAGCCAAACATAAGTTTACGTACCTTTCTACATTTGGGGTGATATTTGAAGCCTTCTTATCGTGCTTGGGAGACCAGGACCCTAGATAGGTACTCTATTAGGACAATAAGATGAGGAAGGGATATGGGATCCCCCTATTTAAGTCCTTTTTCTCCTTGGATGTACCCATAAACTTCTCATTTAGAGAAATGAAATAATTTTTAGTGGTTATGTAGGCCATTATCTCATGAATGAACTTTTGGGGGAGGGGGATTTTAAGGCTATCAACATATCCTCAAGAGCAAACCAAGTTACACTATCATAAGCCTTTTGTAAGTCAATTTTCATAAGGCATCCGGGTGATGCATGTTTTCTCCGATAGAGCTGAATTAAGTCATGCGTGATAAGAATATTTTCTATAACGCTTATGCCTTGAATAAAGTACCTTGATTCATAGTTATGAGAGTAGGGATGAATTTATTAACTCGGCACATAAGAACTTTGTTATGCACTTGTATATGGTTGAAACAAGCAAGCAATGGGCCTAAATTCTGTAACTTTGAGTGGATTTGCTATCTTTAGTATTAATGTAAGGACTGTGGCATTCACCTTCTGCAATAGTGTGTCACTATCAAAAAACTCCAAAATTGCCTTGTAACATCATTTCCAATAATGTGCCAAGTGCTTCGGAAAACCCCATTGTCATGGCCAGTAGGGTCGGGGCTCTTATTTTTGTTAATTTTAAACATAGTTGCCTTAATCTCACACGGGTAAGAACTAGTCTCAATTATTGTTCAACTGATAATTTGGTACCCATATTCACAATTTGTTGTTATATAGATATTATTACTCGCTGATTTAGTACTTACAAGACCAAGCACAAGTATGTAGTAAAAACATTTTTAATGCTTTCATAATTAGTATGTAAGGTGTCCCTCTCACCATGTATTGCCAAGATGGAAGACTTATAAGCTCTTTGTTTAGTGACTGCATACTTTTGTGCTTTGGTCACTGTGGATCAATCATTGAGTCTTGCTTTTCGAGTCGGGAAGGCCAGTTCAGCAAGATACTTCTTATAAAACTTTGTATAAGCCTTTCTCTCTTGCTCTTGTAAAATTGTGTTAAATGGATCATCAAGGAAGTTTCTTTTTAGCTAATGCAGTAGTGTTCTTGCTTCATTGGCTTGCTCCTCAATTTTGTTAAACTCTAGTCTATTTATCCTTTTCAAAATATTGTAATCTCTCGTAGCTTCATGCGGATTTGATATATCCTACAGCCATGAATATCTTGTCTCCGTGTAGTAGAGACAATAGTCTTAAAATCAGTAAAAGACCCCCACATATTATAATATATGAATCTTTAGGGATTTGGCTTGAAATACTTATTCAAAGGTACCCAAAATAGGGGTGATATGAAATATCCTGAGTTAAGAATTGGACAGGGGCACCTTCAAAAGATTCAATCCACACAGAGTTACCAAAAGCATGATTAATTTTGGAATATATTCTTGTACCATCCACATGGTTGTTAAAGTGTTTCAAAGATCAATTATGGGGATATCACATTAGAGGTATAAATGAAAGAAATTATGACAGCTACCACACCATGAATAAGTAACCTATATGCATGAGCTTTCCAAAACACCTAAACTCTACCCCTAGGATGGGCAGTACTCGTTGGTTATATGTTGTCAATCTTTGCATATAGTAGCATGTACTCTATTGTAATAACCCAAACCTAATTAATATTGTTTAACTCCCCACATTACAATTAATCTAATCAAATTGATCGTGTGCACTTCAATTCAAAATCTTTATCTTATGTTAAGCACATTGTAGAAACCACGGCCCGTCCCCCATAGGGGAACCCAGATTAGAACCGAGTTTCCCCACAAATGTCGGCTCTCTTTGATTTTTTAAGTTTCTTTTTGAAAGTTAAGTTTTTTAAAATGGATTTAAAAAGTGGCGTGCGTCTCTATTGAGATTTTTGATTTTTATAATTTAATTTGGAATAGTTTAAGTAAAGTAGTAATTGACAATTTTATTAATCAATTATTTTTTAGAAATTAATTGTAAGTCTCGAGATATTATTTCATAATTTAGGAAAATAGAAAAATTTAGATCTACTTTCTGCCACAAGGCTTTTGGGCCATGTAACACCCCGAAATTTGATCGTATTTAATTATTTTAAATTTGTATTTTATCGTCTTAATATTGTTTAAGAGAAGTGAGTCGTGCAAAAGACTCAAAACCAAAATTAAAAAAAGTGCGAACAAATTTGATAATCGCGACTAATAATGAGTAATTTGTACAAATTTATATTTGTACAAAGAATGTATACACTTGAATAATGAAACTTGTGTCTCAAAAACGGTTTATTTATAATTAAAATAATAAGTAAATAAAAAAAATTAGAAATAATAATAAAGGTTAGAAAATATATACAAGCCAATAAAAATGGGTGAATGTATGAATAAATATTTAAACATGTGATAAAATTAATAAGATAAGAAGATATTAAAATTTTTAAAACAAAAAAAAAGGGGGAAGTTGCTAGAAGCCTCGTGCGAGATATATCGGTGAAGGAGGATTACAAAACAAGCTAACATCATTGATCTTCCATCTCCCTCACCTCTCCTCCTTCCCTTCCCCTTACTGCCGCCATTTGCTGCCACGACCGGCCAGGCTTCGTTGGTCCCTATCGACCCAGCCGCCGGCATCTAGCTGCGACCGCCATCGCCTTTTTCTTCCCCTTCTTCTCTCTGTTCGCATCAAGCAAGACAGGATAGGCCCTGTTGCCTTTGCCATCGTCGGACTTGCTACTGTGGCCGTCCCCTAGCTTCCGCAGGCGCCTAACGTCGCCAACCAACACATCACACCGCTGCCCGAGCCACCGGGTCTCCACCACCACCACCACCACCATCCAATTTCACATCTAACCCAGTTTGAGGTATATCTCCAATCCTTAATTTCTAAGCAAATTTTATCACAAATTTATGTTGTTATTGAATAATTAGACAAGTAGATGTGAGTTGAGAATTGATTATGGTGGAATTGAAGGAATTGTGGGAGAAAATGAAATTGAATTTTTGGGTTTGTTATGTGCTAAATTGGTATTGGAGATAAAGTTTGGATATTCATGATTGTGAATATGCTTGTTTGATTTTCTACATGAGCATGAACGGATTGATTGGGTGTGAGAAAATTGTTTAACTTATAGGGCTATGCTAAGAATGTGAATTAATCAAATTGGGTTAAGTTAATCAGTAAAGAAAATAGATGACAATATATTTGGAGGTTTTATTGGAATTGGAAGTGGTTTTTGTGAAGTTGAAATTTGTAATTTGGAAGATGATAAATGAGTTAGTGGTTAGGAGGTATATATAATTAAAAGTGTAATAATTTTGGAGAAAATTGATTTAAGTAGGAAATTATAGTTTTAAACCCGTTTGCGGTTTAGACAATTGAATTGGTCAAAATGTAAAGTACATAGATACAAGAAAAGCTAATAAGTTTATTAATGCAAATATTAAATTTCTGTTTGAAAACAGAAATTCAATAGGAATGACTATTCAGGGAAGCAAAGAAAATAGAAATTAAAAGCAAACGATCAACCGAGGTACGTTATTGCTTGTACCCTTCCAAAATAGTTAAATTTTAATTGTTAGGTAAAATATTACTGTGTTTTTTTTATATTTTGGCCTACAACTCTTTAGGACCCAAGTAATCGTTAATCGTTAATCGTTTATTGTGAACCATTCATAAATGTCTGCTAGCGTAATTAATCGTATTAGGCCCTTCCCGACAATCGGGAACTTTAATCGAATAGTTTAATCGAGGCCATATATCGGGCCTCCCCAATAATCGGAAACTTTAATGGAATCATTTAATTGAGGCCACGTATTGGGCCTTCCCGGCAAATGAAAACTTTAACCGAATCGTTTCATCGAAGTCATGGCTGCAAATGCATGTAAATTCGGGTCCTAGTGACGGCCGAAACTAAAAATTTTAAGAAGTTGAAAACAAAATTGAGAATTTTACAGGAAACGAAACTGTGCATTTTGCTTAAATGTTTGAGTTTCAAATGAATTTAAAATCGCACGCGTGCTCACCGACTCTTTGAAATTATTTTACAAAGTGCAATGGTAACGTATTGAACCAACCGCTCACTTTATGTTTTATGTTTTATGTTTTAAATTCTTTTAGGGAAAGAGAAGCAACCGGTATTTAAACAGAAGCTGCATGAGGAGAAGGAAACAGAGGAAAAAGAATCCTGAAAGGTCTGGTATCGAACATGTGACTTGCATGTTGTATTTTGGTGTTAAATGTATTTTGGATTATGTGTTAACAAGTGGACAGACTTTTGTACTATCTAAGTTTAAGTATATAATGTATAAACCTTGTGACTTGTTTGTGCAAATAAATATAATATATATAACAATATGCGGAATGTATGGGTATAGGCCTTGTCTTTATTATAAGAGATGGCGGTAATGCCCCGACTTATATTAGCTTCGCTGCCAAATATTTCTTAAATTTGATTGGGTTATGTTATGAATTAGTTTTATGGATAATTATAGCCTGGGGCATTACAGGCCAAAAAGGTGAATAACACCGGTTTGGACCAAGAGCCAAGTTTGGCCACCGGCCAGCTCAAGCAAGATTCAACGCCGATCGATGTCCGACGTGGGCCATAGGCCGAGATCGAAAAATCAGTCTTGGTCATATAGCCTCGACCGTCGGAAAATAAATGAAACTTTCCATCTTTGAAATTAGAAATATCGAGATGTGATTAGGAGAAATTAAAAAATAGAAAAAGGGGAGTCGCCCGTCGCTTTAGGAATAAAACCTAACAAAATAAAAGAATACTCTTCCAATCTTAGTATGGGAAAACTAAGCTTAAAAGAGGTTAAAAATGACTCCATTGGTCTAGAACCAAGAATCTAGAGTTTGGGGGTGAAGGTATGAAATGTAGGGATAAGCCATTCCATTTCGCCTATCAACGAGACAACCTTTACTAATTCGAATTGTGAGTTAAAATAAAGTGTTTAAACAGGCAAGCATACAACATGCTAAGTGCAAAAATTAAATCAAACTAAACATGCTAGGAAAGAAGTAAAATCAGATAGGAAAGCGATAAAGAAAAGCGATAAAGGAAAACGAAACAATAAATTGGAGCGAGCGGTGAGGAATTAAAAACGATACATTTCGGATCCACAATACGTAAAGTGATAAATAGCATAAATTTTAATAAACCATCAGGGATTTATAATGAAGAATACCCTCGGGTTGTCTCACCTGCTAATCTTGATCGTGAATCGGATCTAGAAGCATGACCGTGGATGAATAAGACCGAAGAAGGCTTTTAGTGGAATTTGTGAAGGTTGAGTAGTGTAGGGACATGATGAGGATGCTTGGTGAAGTAATGATTAGCTGAAAATGAGCCAAGAGATCAGAAAACTGAATAGTATTTAGTAGCTCTTAGCTAAATCCAGCGAGTGTGTAGCTAAGGTATTGACTTTACAAATTTTGAGGTTAAAATACGAGTAGCATAAGGCATAGGAATGGCCATCCTCCAAGTGATGACTAAAGCTCTCTATTTATAGAGAAAATATTAGGTCAGAAAATGACCTAAGAAACAATCCAATCAGCCATCCAAACTTGCAAAATCAACGTGTCAAGGTTGTTTGTTAACAAATCCAAGAAACTTCAACTTTGAGTCTAATGGCTGTTTTCACCCCAAATCTCAGTCACAACCAAGTGGGTTAGACTACCTTTGAGCCAATGACCAAAGCACAACGTTCACATTTGCAACAACTCCTTTTTGAGGGACTCGGACTACTCATTACAATGGCTAGTGAAGTTTCCCAATCCGGAATTAGTCACAATGACTACTTTGCCCTCTTGTGTATAAATATAAGCCATCCTACAAGACTTGCAGATTGCTCGAGACCGACGAAATTGTAAAAACTTAATCATACTCTCTCAATCTTTAGCTTTCAACTCTATACTTAAGTTCTTACTTTCCGAGTTGTAAAGAAGAATTCTTGTAAACACTCTTACTTACTTCAATTCTTTGTAAAGTCGCTTGACCGAACTGTAAAGGTTAACTCAGCTTCGTTGTCCCTAGTTGTAAGGATTATCTCAGTTAGGAAGTACTAAAACAAACACTACAAAAAAGGCTGAAATACCAACAAGTTTTCCGACTGGATTTGCCAAATTCTGACGGAAATGTTTGTTTGAAAATTTTCGTTGGAGCGGAATTCGACGGGAATTCCGAAAAAAACTTGTTGGAATCCCGTCGGAAAAGGTTCGTCGCTATTTACGTGTTTTTATGTAGTGAAATAAGGAAATTTCTATGTATAGAAAAACTTGTATTGAATTGTCTAAGGCGAAATTCTGTAATAGTCGATCGTTGTATTTTGTGGATTCGAAATAGTGGATTTGATTTGGTGTCCGGATTGACATTGTCCGTGATTTTATGCCCCATGAGGGTTTCCACGTATCTTTTGAGTTATGTCTTTCTCAGTTCATTCTAGACTTAGAATGTTTTTCTAAGTTCATACTTTGCGAGAAAACTCTTTTATTCCCCAAAATTTCCTTCTCACCCTATTCACCCCCTATTAGATGATTCGGACTCTTAAGAGTTAACCTTGAATTGGTATCGAGCCTAGCCTTCTCAAAGGATCTAACAAATCCAAGGTTTAAAGATCATATGGCTCTTAACTAAGGAGAGTTTGATGTATGCAATCGACTCAGCAGAATACAATAGAGTATCCGCTTGCGACAACTAAAGAATTATAGGACACACTGGTTACTACATTTGAAGGTACTAGTCAAGTGAAGCAAGCTAAGATAAATCAGTATCTCCACAAGTAAGAAATGTTCAAGATAGAGGCTGATGAAAACATAACTCAAATGTACATTTGCTTCACCGAGATTGTCAACAATCTCAAATCTCTTGGAAAGAAATGACTCATGAAGAGGTCGTCGAAAGATTATGAGAAGTCTACTCAAGAGAAGATGAGGTCCCAAGGAGACAGCTATAGAGGAAGCTCAGGACCTGTCTTAACTAAAGTTAGATGAGCTCATTGGGAAACTATTCACCCATGAGTTACATCTAGAGGAAGAAGAAGTTGAGGCCAACACCCAAAGAAACATTGCTCTCAAGGTCTTAGAGGAACAAGGTCCGAATTTGAGCTCCTCATATTTTGAAGAAGACCCCATGGAACTTCTAACCCGAGGATTCCGGAAAATGATGAAATATAAAAAGTGGCGGAAGAAGCCTAAGCAAAAGTTCTACAAGAAAGACAGAAAAGGTAAATTCTCATCCTTTTCAAATTTGTTTTTAACTAAGAACCGTGATTATTTTGAGTGTAGCAAGCAAAGAGCATATAGTCAAAGACTGTCCAACAAGACAGAAGGAAAGAAAGAAGAAAAAGATTATAATAACCACTTGGAGTGATGATGAGTTAGAAGAAGACGATGACATCGAAGATGAATCAAAGTGTCTAATAGCCCTATCGGACTTAGAAGCTAGATCCGTGTAGCGATGCATCAAATGATGAGGAAATAGATCCTCGGGAGGTAATCAACTACTTTCTCAAGTTCTCCAAGCATGATCTTGCTAGATATATTTTTATCTTGGAGGAGAAGTCCAATCTGAATCTTCCGAATTTAAAGAGAAACTAAAGTCTCTTAATGTTGTGAACACTTCTTTGAAAAATGATTTAGAAAAATTGAGACAAAACCTAAAAGTGCTTGAGACCAGTGCTCAAGATAATGAGACTAAGTTTGAGTACCTCGGAACATAAAATGAACAATTGAAACAAAAGCTGAATGAGTTTCAAGAGTTAGTCTTAAAACTTACTCAAGGTTAGAAAAACCTTGATTTATTACTTGGTTATCGGTGTGTCTCTTTTCGAAAAGAAGGACTTGGATACAATGCTGAGGATGAAGATAATTTCTATAAAAAATCTTTTTAAAACTGATTCCATAACTATTAAGTTTAGAAAAGTTAAACATGGTCCCATTCACTCAAAACGAAAAGGGACTAAGCCCGGACCGGGGCTTATGAAAAAGCCTTCTCAACCTCGTTTACAAAAGAGAGGATTTCAAAAGAAAGAGACACAGAGTCGGTTTTCAAGAAAGAAGACTCGGAATCGGACCAAAACCAAAACCATTCAAATCTAGGTTCCCAAAAATGCTCTTCCTCATAAAAGGGCCACAATAAAAACAATTATTTGGTTTGTTAAAGGAAGTGAGAAGAGTTAGTTTATTTCGTTTTTGCAGGTAACTAAGAAACGTAAAGATTACTAGTATTTAGATGGTGGATGTTCACGTCACATGTCCGGAGATTCAAGACTCTTCTCATAACTTGAAGTGATTAAAGGAGGAAAAGTCACATTAGGAGATAATACCAAGTGCAAGATAGTTGCAATTGGCGGAATTAGTCAAGAAGACAGTTCGGTTAGTCCACTATATCTTGTTAAAGGGCTCAAATATAATCTTCTGAGTATCTCTCAATTGTGTGACAAAGGTCAAGAGGTAAGGTTCACTTAGACCAACCGCTTCGTTTCGATGCAGACTACTAAAGAAACAAAGCTCTTGGGTCTAAGGTCAGGAAACACCTACACTTTTCCTCTTTTTGATTCTAGTCAAGATTTATTATGTTTAAAATCCTCTTTGAATGATGATTCATGGACATGGCAGCGTACACTAGGTCATATTAGCATGCATACTATCAAGAAACTTTCATCTCATGGATTAGTCGGAGGATCTGCCTAATTGTTCATTTAAGAAAGATAAAATCTATGATAAATGCACAAAAGGAAAAAAGTTAGATCATCTTGTAAGCCCCTCAAGAAAGTATCTACATCCAAAGTTCTTGAATTGATACATATGGATCTATGTGGTGAAATTCTTGTTAAAAGCTTAGGAGGTAAAACATATGCGCTAGTTATTGTTGATGATTACTCACGATTTACATGGGTGTGTTTTTGAAGAACAAAAATAAAGCATTCAAAGAGTTTGATTACTTAGAATTTATAGACTTACGTGACAAGAATGGCATCTCCCACAATTTCTCAAGCACCTAGAACTCCTCAACAAAATGGAGTAGTGGAGTGAAAGAATAGAACACTTGAAGAAATAGAAAGGACTATGATGATTGAAAATGATCTACCTTACTATTTCCGGGCTAAGGGAGTAAACACAACAAACTACATTCTCAACGAGATACCTCATTCGACCCATCCTGAAAAAGACACCCTATGAGCTGTACAAAGGGAAAAAGCCTAACATTTCCTACTTCAAACCATTTGAATGTAAATTCTTCGTGCATAACAATGGTAAGGAACATCTAACCAAATTTGATGCAAGGTCGGATGAAGGTATCTTTCTTGGTTATTTTTCACATAACAAAGCATATAGAATCTTTAACAAGAGAACTAACAAAGTGGAAAAAGTATCCACCTTCTCGGATCTCAAGCTCAATCGAGATAAAGATGACATAGTGTAAGTTGAGTTCAGAATGAACAAAAACAAAGGAACCGAGCCAACTCGGAATGAGCCAGCTCAAGTTCAAGATCGGACCACCGAAGAACAAGCTAATGAAGAGAATCAATAAGTTGAACCAGCTGAAGAACAGTAACATTCAACCATCAAATCTGGTAAATCGGAGGACAAGTAAAGCTTTCAAATATGCATCTAGTTACCCACCCGAGAACATCACTTCGGACATCAACGAGTGGGGTAAGAAATCGTTCTTCATTGCAAAACTTATGTGCATTTTGAGCATTCATTTCATTAATTGAACCTAAAAATGTACTAAAATCCCTACGTGAACCTGAATGGTTAGAGGCCATACAAAAAGAACTATCTCAATTTGAAAGAAACCAAGTTTGGACTATGACCAAAAGATCTTCCGACCACCCAGTTATAGGAACCAAATGGGTATTAAAAACAAACTGGATGAGGGAGGATTGGTAGTCGAAACAAAGCCGGATGAGTTGCTCAAGGTTATAACCAAGAAGAGGGAATTGATTGTGGGGAAACCTTTGTACCTATTGCTAGGATTGAGGCAATTAGAATTCTCTTAGCTTTTCCATCTAACGTGAACATTAAATTATATCAAATGGATGTTAAGTGTGCATTTCGAATAGTTATATTGAAGAAGAAGTTTATGTTAAGCAACCCCTTGGATTGGAAAACTCAATTTCCTAATCATGTTTTCAAATTGCAAAAGGTTTTGAACAAGTTCCAAGTACTTGGTATGAAAGACTAAGCAGTTTCTTGGTTGAAAATGACTTCAAAAGAGGTCTTATTGACCAAACTCTTTTTTACAAAAACCAAGGGGAATGATTTTCTCATTATTCAGATTTATGTTGATGACATTATTTTTGGAGCTACTAATGAAACTCTATGCCAAGAGTTTTCCGAGTTGATGAGACAGGAGTTCAAAATGAGTATGATAAGAGAACTTAATTTCTTTCTTCGGTTACAAATCAAGCAAGAGAAAGATGACATCTATGTCCATTAGTCCAAGTACACCAAGGAATTATTGAAAGAGTACAAGCTACACGATATAAAACATGCAGCAACACCAATGAGTAGCGAGTACCAAACTGGACTCGGATGAGAGAGGTAAATCAGTAGATTAGAAACTCTATAGAGGTATGATTGGATCTCTACTTTATCTTACATCTAGTTAGTGTCTATTTGTGTGCAAGATTTCAAGTTAATCCAAAATTCACATCTTACTTGCGGTGAAGTGAATTTTTAGATATCTTACGAGGAACTTAGACACTCGATCTTTGATATTCAAAGGACTCAAGTCTAATTCTCACTCGGATACTCGGATGATGACTATGATGGATACAAGGTTGATAGAAAAAGTACCTCAGGAGCTTGTCAATTTCTCGGGTCGATCACTCATCTCCCGACACTCAAAAAGCAAAATTCAGTTGGTCTATCAACAGTCGAGGTATAGTACATAGTAGCTGGAGCCTCGTCGTGCTCGGATTTTATGGATCAAGCAACACTTGAAGGATCTAGGACTATCATTCGCATCCATCCCGATCAAGTGTGATAATCAAAGTGCCATCAGCATTACAAAGAATCCAATTCAACATTAAAAAACAAAGCACATTGAGGCCGGATATCATTTTCCGAGAGACCACACTTGAAAAAGGTGATATTGAACTTGAATTTATTCCTACCAAATTTCAATTAGCTGATATCTTCACAATTCCTCTTAGTAAAGATTAGTTTTTCTTTATTAGGAATGAACTTGGCATGATGATTACATGATTAATTAAATGATAGCATTAGAATTTATGAGTTTAAGTGATTATTATCTGTTCGGATTGAATAATTAGTGGATCAATTGAAATATGATGAAACCGAGCTATAAGTTATTGCGTTTCTATGTGTGTTCTAAGTATTTTAGGCACATCACTGAGTTAAATTTTGAGAAAAATAGATATCAAAATTCTGAGATCTTCTCTAAGTCAATAGAGAATCTTGGAAATATTTTCGAAAATCTTTTTTCTATTTCGTCACGCGAACAATCAGGAAACTAGTCGTTGAAAGGAAGCAGCTTCAAGAAGTAACTGTTAGACACTCGCAACACCAAACGGTCAGCTAGCCAGTTACTTTGAGTACTCGAGTCGGCAATGTCTTCGTTCCTTGAGAGCCGTTGTTTTATAAGTAGCATCTGTTCAAGCATCATTCATTCACTTTGCTATTTGTTACTCTCTCACTCTCTATAATCAAACTCATAATTTCTTGCTCATACACTCTTCAAACTCATATTATCTACTTCGTACTCTCTATTCATTCTCACTTATTCACTTTCTCACTCTTTCTCATTCTCAAATCAAATTCTTTCTCTTTTCTCACAATGCCTAAGAAAGGAAACCCAACTGGAGGAGGGTTAGCCACCAAAAGGCTAGAACTCGAACCACCCAGCTTGAGAATCCACAAAGGGATTCTTCTAAGGGCAAGGCTCTTACTTTTGATGAGCAAAACATATTGTAGCCCAACATTATTTTCTCGAAGAAATTTTTTTATCCACAAAACTTTCGTTGATAAAACCTCTTCTCCACACAAGAATTTTTAAGTATATGTGCTTCGTGATTACATTGACCCCGACTTGTCACTCGTAAGAGACAACATAGTCTCTTCTCTCGGTTCAAAGGAAGGTTATTCATATTAATCTCTCTCTTCTCCACAAACTTATTGATGTTTAGACTCTTTTTGTGAACTTAAATCCTATTCTTTTCAATGAAATCACTGATGATTTCTTTGATAAATATGCAAGAACTGTTCCTAAGTCCAGAAAGAACTTTTATGTGACACAGATGAGGTTTGAAGCTAAACTTCTCTACTTTATCTTGATGATGAAGGTTAGCTCTTGGAGAGGCTAAGTCACCCTAGAGGGGGAGTGAATAGGGTGATGATGAAATTTGCTTGAAATTTAAAATAGATATGACTCGTGAGCTGAGTGGGAGTCAAGGATGAATTTAGAAAAGCACCGACTCGGAGTTCGATCAAGAATGAAGAAACAGATTAAACGTAACTTTAAAACTGTCCGAGTCTAGACTCCACTCGGAAAAGTGATAACTCGGAAAGTACGTGGAAGCCCTCCCGGGGCCAAAAACCACGGACCGTGCTAATCCAAGCACGAAGTCAAATCCATTATTTTGAATCCATAAAATACAAGTAGAATGACTCAACCCGAGTTGCTCCCTTAGATAACTCCTTATAAGTTTTTCCTAGACTCGAAATTCCCTTATCTCGATCTAGTACTTCCTAACCGAGATAACCCTTACAGCTAGGGACAACCGAGCTGAGTTAACCCTTATAGCTCAGTCAACGGACCTTACTTAGAGAGTAAGAAAGAGAGTTTGTAATCGAGTACAAGACCTTACAACTCGGAGAAATATTAAATACAAAATTGGAGTTGTAAGTAGAAGATTGAGAATGAATACAATGAGTTTTGCTCAAGTATGTGTATTAACAATTGGTTCAAGCAATCTTCAAGTCTTGAAAGTTGGCTTCTATTTATAGATGACCAAGCAGCTTAGCTGTTGTGTCCATCTTCTGACCGGAAGTCCCTTTGTGACCGTTGTAAAGGATTTTCCGAGTCACTCGGAAAATATCCGTTGAGATATGAACATTGGACAACGGCTTTTGACTCCTTTGGAAGTCTCAAAACCACTCGGTGGTGTCTTGAAAAGTAAGGTGGAAACCACTATTGAGCCTAGTGTTGCAGATTTCCAGCTTTGGAAACAAACAACCCGGACACGATGTGTCCGGGGCTAGGTCGGAGGTGGAAAAAGCCTTGTCTGCTTGGTGATTTGACAATTTGAAGCCGGTTACTCTTGTAATTCAAAAATAGGATAGTCGCGTTTGAATCACCTACAAAAGTAAATCCATTTGGTTCTCAAAGTATAAAATACTTTGGTCCAAGATTAGACATAGATAATAACATAATTAAGATAATTAAATAACTAATTATCCGAGTAAGAAAAGGAATGGAATTTTCTAAGTCTAATATCCATGATACTCAAATTCCATCTTAGTCGAGTCTAGAATATAATCAAGTCGAAGGAAAACATCATAGTAGACAAACTTGATCTAGACTAAACAAAGTTCAAACAAGATATGCTCGACTTAGAAAAGTAAATTAACAATGTAATTCCCGGAACATGAAGTCGGACCTAAGTTTATGTACGTGAAAGAAAATGTTTGAACATGCGATATACCCGAGTGTTGGGTGACTCGGAACCGAGTGTGAAGTGGCATGTAGAGATACGTTTTCGAGTCGATCGAATCAAGCGTAAACATATATAGTAGATTCTATAACACTCGGAGAAGATGCTATATCACTCGTAAAAGTTTCTAAGGCACATGGAATGGCTTGAAATCAAAACTCTATAGGTGATGAAGTCTTATATGTGATTCCCTGATGGAACTCGAAACGTGTAAGTATAAAGTCCGAGTCTTCAACCTTCCCCTTTTTATGAAAGGCATTCCATACTTAGACAGAAACTTTGTTAGTGATATAAATCTGAGTTTGCAAACTTGCTCGGAAAATAACTCGAAATTTCATAGCTATATGAGCAAGAAAAGAAGTAAATCCAGATAGACAAACAACAATTATTAATGAAATGTATTACTTTATTAAAATCAAGGAAAATATTTACAGAGGGTGAGAGAAACTCCCCTAAACAAGACAACAAGATTTTTCTATCTATTCTCTCCCTTGCCTTTCAAAGAAAAACAAAAAAATGGGAAGAATACAACAAGAAAGTACATATTGATGTCCTGGACAAAAGAGAAAAACAAGAAATACTAAAAAAACTTAGAAAAAACAGAAGGAAAACTAAGATGGAGGTGGAGCGATGCGGGTTGAGGAGGAAGGACGAGCGGTGCGCCGGCGCCGATAAGATCTTGACGATGTGCTTGAGCGCAGCGGAGGAAGTACGAGAATCTCCGGCATTGGCTCGGTTATGAGCGGTTGACCCGTAACGAGGTCATCCAGAGGCTCATCCTCCCGAAACTTGTCTCGTTGGAAGGGTGTGCTCAGGCCGACCTACCGATGACTCGACCATGGTTAGCGAGGTCTTCGACCCACTCGACCGCTGTCTCGAGCCGATCACTTCTAGTTGCGCTTCGAGAGCACCCCGACCCTCGACTGCTCGCTCCTTGTCCTTCTTTTCTTCCTCCCCTTGCTCGAAGGAGCTGTCTCCACCGCGGGCTCCTCTACTTTTGCTTCATCTTCTTCTTCTTCTTCCTCCTCTCCTCTCGTCCGAGGAGGACTTGGCGAGGCTCGAGGATTCCTCGAAGTGTCTAAGTTACCTTAATCCTGAGCTGCCTTGGATCTTCTCTCCCGAAGGAGCTCGATCAACTCCTCTACTCCTTCACTGGAGCCTTCATCTCAAGGAGCACGTCATACTGCTCTCGGATTTGAGATTGGGTTGTTTTCTCGGTTGATGGTCATAGACTGGAAGACAGATCTTGAATGATCGAAGAATGTCCTTGAGTTCCAAGGACACAGAGGAGATTTTGTCCATGAATGTAGTGGACAAAAGGGGAAAAAAGAGATTTAGAAGCACTCGAGGTGGAGGCACCATCGAGTGGAGCAGGAAGAGAAAGAGGGGCGTCTTTCCGAGTCCGAGGCGAAGAAGGCTGCCTTAGCTCGAGCCGTGAACCCGGACACCAGGTTGGGTTTCTTGGTATCCGTACCCTGAAGTTCCTTTTTGCCGACTACAACGGCAGCCTCGAAACGAGCGTTCGGATCCGAGGGAAGAGGAACTTTGAACCGCTTGAATATGAGAGTGATAAGAGCACCGAAGGGAAGAGGAGTATTCTTTGAAGGTTTGCTCTTGGAGAGTATAGATCACCCTAGAGGGGGTGAATAGGGTGATGAGGAAATTTGCTCGGAATTTTAAAATAGATATGAATCCGAGGTGAGCGAGTGACAAGGTTGAACTCGGAAAAGCACTAACCGAGAATTTAGTGAAGAGTGAAGAAACAGATTAAGTAGAATTTCAAACCTGTCCGAGTCTAGAATGCACTCGTAAAAGTAATAACTCGAAAGTACGTGGAAACCCTCTTGGGGCAGAAAACCACGGACCGTGCTAATCCAAGCACGAAGTCAAATCCACTATTTTGAGTCCACAAAATACGATGAGACTGACTCGACCCAAGTTGCTCCCTTAAAACAACTACTTACAAGTTTTTCCTAGACTCGAAATTTCCTTATCTCGATCTAGTACTTCCTAACCGAGATAACCCTTACAGTTAGGGACAACTTAGTTGAGTTAACCCTTACAGCTCAGTCAAGGGACCTTACTTAGAGAGTAAGAAAATGAGTGTTTGGAACCGAGTACAAGACCTTACAACTCGGAAAGTTATTAAGTACGAATTGGAGTTGTAAGTAGAAGATTGAGAATGAATTCAATAACTTTGGCTCAAGTATGTATGTTGACAATTGGTTCAAGCAATCTTCAAGTCTTGAAAGTTGGCTTGTATTTATTAATGACCAAGTAGCTTAGCCGTTGTGACCATCTTCCGACTGGAGGTTCTTTGTGACCGTTGTAAAGGATTTTCCGAGTCACTCGGAAAATATCCGTTGAGATATGAACGTTGAGCAACGGTTCTTGACTCCTTTGGAAGTTCCAAAACCACCGGTGGGGTCTTCAATAATAAGGTGGAAGCCACTCGTTGGGCTTAGTGTTGCAGATTTCCAATTTTGGAAACGGACAATCCCGACACGATTGTCCGGGGCTAGGTTAGAGGTGGAAAAAGCCTTGTTTGCTTGGGTGATTTGATGTTTTGAATCCGGTTACTTTTGTAATTCAAAAATATGATATCATCGCTTGAATAACCTACAAAAGAAAATCAATTTGGTTCTCAAAGTATAAAATACTTTGGTCCAAGATTAGACACGAGATAATAACATAATTAAGATAATTAAATGACTAATTATCCGAGTCGGAAAAGGAATGGAATTTTCCGAGTCTAATATCCATGATACTCAAATTCCATCTTATTCAGTCTAGAGGACAATGAAGTTAGATAAAGAATATAAGAGTAAACAGACTTGATCTAGACTAAATAGAGTTCAAACTAAATAGGCTGACTTGGAATAAATAATTAACAGAGTAATTTACGGTATATGAAGTCGGACCGAGTCACTTATAAACATATGAAATAGTTTCTAAAACACTCAGAGATAATGATATATAACTCGGAAAAGTTTCTAAGGCGCATGAAAGGACTTGAAATCAAAACCTTATAAGAGATGAAGTCTTATACCTGATTCCTTGATGGAACTCGAAAGGTGTAAGTATAAAGTCCGAGTTTTCATTCTTCTTGTTCCGAGTTTGAGTTGGCACAGCGGCCATTTGCTCAATGATGGAGGGAAAGAGGTCTACTTCGTAGCCCTCTAGGATATCAAAAGAGCCTTAAGATGCTTGGAGTTGGGGCTCTCCTTGCTCTAATGCTGTGAGAAGAAGGTTCTCATCAGCAAGAAGCTACGTAAGACGAGCTTCGACTTTAGTTGGAGTCACGAAAAGTTTTGCGTGACCCGGGGAACTCTTTGGCGTACATTTTGAAAGAAGTCGTCAGCGACCTCATTGAAAGGAATTGGATTGCTGTTCAAGAAGAGGGAAGAAACTTTGAACAGACCGACGGTTTGCTCGGGGAAAGTCCGAGTCACCCTAGAGGGGGTGAATAGGGGGATGAAGGATTTTCGTAGAAATCCAAACTCTTTTACAAAAGTAAAGATAGAAACAGATTCCGAGTCAAAAGCTTAGTCATAAAGGTATGGACTCGTAAATGTCTGTAAAGAGTACGAAGCAAATTAAGCTAAAGCTTTGAGGCCGTCTCGAGTCTAGAATGAACTCGGAAAGTGAACACTTAGAGATTACGTGGAAACCCTCTTGGGGCAGAAAACCACGGACCGTGCTAGTCCAAACACGAAGTCAAATCCACTATTTTGAGTCCACAAAATACCATAGACTGATCGAACTCGAGTTGCTCCCTTAGACAACTCTTTACAAGTTTTCCTAGACTCGTAAATTCCCTTATCTCGATCTAGTACTTCCTAGCTGAGATAACTCTTACAGCTAGGGACAACTAAGCTGAGTTAACCTTTACGAGTTAGTCAATGGACCTTACTCGGAAAGTAAGAAAGTGTTTGTAACTAAGTACAAGACCTTACAACTCGTAAAGTAATGAATTACAGAGTGGGAGTTGTAAGTAGAAGATTAAGAGTAAATACAATGACTTTGCTCAACTACGTGTATTAACAAAAGGTTCGGTAATCTTCAAGTCTTGTGAGTTGGCTTCTATTTATAGATGACCGGGCGGGGTAGCCGTTATCTCCATCTGCAGACCGAGAGTCCTTTGTGACCGTTGATAAGGGCTTTGTAAGTCACTCGAAAGTATCCATTGTGATATGAGCGTTGGGCAACGGTTTAACTCTCTTGGAAGTCCCAAAACCACCGGCGGTGTCTTAAAGGATAAGGTGGAAACCACCGTTAAGTTTGGCGTTTCAGTTTTCCAGATTTGGAAACAGACAGCCACGACACAATCTTCCGGGACTCGGGACAGAGAAGAGGAAAAGCCATGTCTCGCTGGTGATTTGACGTTTTGAAGCCGGTTACTTTTGTAATTCAAAACGTGTATCCTCGTTTGAATAACCTACAAAAGTAAATCAAATTTTGGTTCTCAAAGTATAAAATACTTTGGTCCACGATTAGACACAAATAATAATATAATTAAGATAATTAAGTCGATCATTATCCGAGTCGAACAGAAATGGAATTTTCCGAGTCTAATATCCATGAAACTCAAAATTCCATCGGAGTTAGTCTAAGCGAAAAATCAAGTTACATAAAGAATGTCGAGTGAAATAACTTGATATAGACTAAGCAAGATTCGGACTAGAAGCGCCGACTCCAACAGAATAGAACTTATAACATGAAGTCGGATCCGAATGAGATAAAGCGAAATACTAGTCTATTCGAGCATGCAATATATCTAAGTGATGAGGGACTCGGAACCGAGTGAGACACGCATATATATTTTCCGAGTCACATAGAGACAAGCAAGAATACGAGAAGTAAATACTATATCACTTAGAAAATATGCTTAATTACTTCATAAAAGTTTCTAAGGATCGAGAGAATGCCTTGGAATCAAAACTCTATACTTAAGAAGTTCTTATACTTGATTCCTTCGATACAACTCAGAAATGTGTTGGGCGAGTCCGAGTCTTCACAGCTGATGGAGAAGGGAAGTATTGATTCGAACAGTAATGTTCGAACTCCGGAGGTTAAAATACCCTCGTAGCTAGAAAGGTGAGTGTAAAACTCGGAGACAAGTTCAAGATAGATGAACTCATTGAAACAAAGAAAGTTGTAAACCCCAGTCGATTGTATGTGAGGCAACTATGAAAATTTTGTGGTTGGGAAGAATTTATCATCCAGCGCAAGGTGCTGGGTGATAAGAGGTTTTGAATTTGAGGGGCCTTCTTGGCTTTTTGTGCGGGGTTTCTTTGTGGCGAGTCAAGAAAGTTAGAGTGAGAACCTCTTTTCGTCATTTTTATGGAGAAAAGAGAGAGTAGATGAGCTTTACGAGAGATGAGGAGAAAAGAGCTCGAAGAGAGTGAAAGAGAAAAAGTAAAAGAGTAGAAGAAGAAAGAGTTTGAGAGCAACAGAGCTTACTTGAGATGTTCTTCACAAAGCTTGAAATCACCGAGTGTCGCTTTAGACGCAGAAAGCTTATTCACGAATATTTGATTTCGAGAGAGAGAGAGTAAGCGAAGAGTAAAGCAACGAAATGAAGGAGAATAGGCGCTATTTATAAGAAAATAATCGTCCTTCAATATCCGTTCGACTCGGCTCTTTCAGCGGTCACCTCGGACCGGTGTGACTGTTCTCTTCTTTAATGGTTAGAATTCTAGTTGTTGTCTCCCAACGGTTAGTTGACTGATCACGACGTGTGAGAGAGAGAGAGAAAGAGAAATATTTTGAAAATAAATTCCGAAATTCTCCACTTGTCTAGAGATGATTTCGGAGATTTGATGTCCATTTTTCTCAAAGTCCGAGTCGACTCAGCTAAGTTTCTCGAGTGACTCGAAACTGGATATAGATAATAACTATCGGCTCAGTATTACTAAATCAACCGAACTAATGGTTATGAAATCACATATCACATAATCATGCAAAGAGATTTTCACATAGAAAACACATAATTATGCATCTAACATACCAAGCTCATTCCTAATAAAGCAAAACCGATCCTCACTAAGGGGCTTAGTAAAGATATCGACTAATTGAAGATTGGTAGGAATGAATTCGAATTCAATATCACCTTTTCTCGGAATGGTCTCTTAAGAAATGATACCGACCTCAATGTGTTTCGTCTTTGAGTGCTTGAACTCGGATTTTTGGTGATGCCGATTGCACTCCGATTATCACACTTGATTGGAACCGATTTGAAAGAAAGTCCAAGATCTCTCAAGTGTTGCTTTATCCATAAAATCTGAGCACAAGCATGCCCCAGTCTGCAATATACTCAGCCTCGGCGATTGATAGAGCCACCGAGTTTTGCTTCTTTGAGTGCCAAGATATTAAGGATTGGCCAAAAATTGGCAAACTCCTAAGGTGCTCTTTCTATTAACTTTGTACCCAGCGTAATCAGCATCCGAGTATCAAGTGAGAGTCGGTTTGAGTCTCCGGAGTACCATAGACCTAAATTCTAAGTCCCCGCAAGATATCTCGAATATTCTCTTCACCGCAGTGAGATGTGATTCTTTTGGATTAGCTTAGAATCTTGCGCATAGACAGGACACTAAACATTATGTCCGGCCTACTAGAAGTAAGATATAGCAAAGATCCAATCATACCTCGATAAAGCCTTTGATATATTGTTTTACCTTTTCGTCCGAGTCCAGTTTTATACTCATCGCTCATAGGTGTTGCTACATGCTTCGCATCTTGAAGTTTATATTTTTCAGCAGCTCCTTGGTGTACTTTGATTGATGGACATAGATTCCATCTTTTGTCTTGCTTGATTTGTAGACCAAGGAAGAAATTGAGTTCTCCCATCATACTCATTTGAAATTCCTGTCTCGTTAACTTAAAAAATCTCGACACGTAAATTCATTAGTAGCTTCAAAAATTATGTCATCAACACATATCCGAGCGATAAGGAAGTCTTTCCCCATGGTTTTTATAAAGAGAATCTTGTCAATCTGACCTTTTCTAAAATCATTTTGAACTAAGAAATTGCTTAGTCTTTCATACCAAGCTCCGGGAGCTTGTTTAAGACCATAAAGAGCTTTTTGTAGTTTAAAAACATGATTTGAAAATCCGAGTTTTCAAATCCAGGGGCTACTCGACATAGAATTCTTCTTCGATAAAACCATTAAGAAATGCACACTTAACATCCATTTGATATAACTTGATATTCATGTTAGATGCAAATGCCAACAGGATTCTAATGGCTTCAATTCGGCTACAGGTGCAAAGGTTTCCCCACAATCAATCCCTTCTTCCCGATTGCACCCTTGAGTCACAAGTCTAGCCTTGTTTCGACTACCAAACCCACCTTCATCCAGTTTGTTCTTGAAAACCTATTTAGTACCTATGACTGGGTGGTCGAAGGTCATTTGCTCGGAGTCCGAGACTTGGTTTCTTTCGAATTGATTGAGTTCCTCTTGCATGGCCTCTACCCATTCAGGTTCATTTACCGCCTCTAGTGCATTTCGGGTTCGATTAATGAAATGAATGCGGTGAATGCACATAGATTCCGAAGAAAGGAACGAGTTCTTACCCCACTGTTGATATCGGATAATATGTTTTCTAGTGGATGACTAGAAGCATACTTGAATGCTCTACCTGTTCTCTGGTTCACCGGATCTGTAGGCTGAATTGGTTGATATTCAAAATTTTGTTTTGAGTGAGCCTATTCATCGGTTTGTCCTTCAAGCATTCCGAGCGGATTCTTGAGTTGTCTCATTCCGAGTCATATTGTTCCGAGTCGCTTCATTCTCGACTGGTTGGTTTTGAGTCCTGATAGGCTCGGTTTATCAAGGTCATCATCTCTGCTGAGCTTCAGTGTCCGAGAATGATGATTCACTTGGCTTTTCCTGTTCAATTGCATCAAACACAACGTTGATGCTTTCTTCCACTTTATTAGTTCTCTTATTGAAATTGCCATAAGCCTTACTATGAGATGAATAACCTAGAAAAATACCTTCATCCGACCGAGCATCAAACTTGGTCGAGTGACCCTTACCATTGTTGTGAACAAAACACTTACATCCAAAGGGTTTGAAGTATGAGATATTGGGTTTCTTCCCTTTTGTAGAGCTCATATGGTGTTTTCTTCAGGATAGGTCCGATGAGGCATCTATTCAATGTGTAGTTTGTCTGTATTGATCGCCTCGGCCCGGAAATAGTAGGGAAGATTGTGTTCAATCATCATTGTCCTAGCTATTTCTTCAAGAGTTCGATTCTTTCTCTCCACCACTCCATTTTGTTGAGGAGTTCTTGGTGCTGAGAAGTTGTGGGAGATGCCATTCTTGTCATAAAACGTCATAAATTCCGAGTAGTCGAACTCCCTTCCATGGTCATTTCGAATTCTCCGGATCCGAGTCCGAGACTCCTCAACTTGGATTTTCCTGTAGAGCTTGCTGAACTCTTTGAATGCTTCATTTTGTGCTTAAGAAAACACACCCAGGTAAATCGTGAGTAATCATCAACAATAACAAGTACATATGATTTACCTCCGAGGCTCTTAATAGGGATTTCACCACATAAGTCCATATGCAGCATTTCAAGCACCTTGGATGTGGAAACTGTCTTCAAAGATTTGAAAGATGATATGACTTGTTTCCTTTTTGTGCATGCTTCACGCATTTTATCTCTCTTAAGTGCACAATTAGGCAATCCTCCGACTAAACCATGAGATGCAAGTTTCTTAATAGTATGCATGCTAACATGACCTAGTCTACGATACCATGTCCATAAGTCATCATGAAGAGATGCTTTTAAACAAGATAAATTCTGACTTGGGTCGAAAGAGGGATAATATAAGTGTTACCCGAGAGCTTGATCTCCTTGGTAGCATCATCGGAAATATAACAATAGGTCCGAGTGAATCTTACCTCTTGACCTTTGTACTTTAATCCTTTGACAAGGTATATTGGGCTGACCAATTTGCTTCCTTTTCCAATCTTGCCAATCCCGATTATTTTGCCTTTGTTGTCATCTTCAACTGTGACTTTTCCTCGCTTGTACTCTTCTAACTCGGAAAAGAGTCCTGAATCTTCCGACATGTGGCGTGAGTATCCACTGTCTAGGTACCAATGCCCTTTTGTTCTTTTCGAGTCACCTGCAAATCGAAACAAACTAACCTTTCCCAATAACACCCTTTACTCGTGGTCCTTTTATGAGGAAGAAGACTTTTCGAACTCGGATTTGAATGACTTTGGGTTTGGTCCGATTCCGAGTCTTTCGTTTAGAGAATTGAGTCCGTGTCTCTTTGTTCCGAAAAGCTTTTCTCTTATAAACCGGAGGAGATGGTTTTCTCCTGTAAGCTAGTCCGGGCTCAGTCCTCCTTTTATTTTTATGAATGGGATCGTGCTCAGCCTTCCCGAACTTTATAGTTCCGGAATCCTTTTGAAACGTTCGAGTAGGAATTGGATTCCTCCTCTTTGTTAAAACCAAGCCTTCTTTTACGAAGGAGACACATTGAGATCCTAGGAGCATATCAAGGTTTTTCTTACCTTAAGTAAACTTTAAAACAAGATCTTGAGACTCGTTGAGCTTTTGCTTTAATTGCTCATTTTCTCTTCGAGTGATTCAGACTTAGTCTCATTAGATTGAGCACTAGTATTGAGTTCTCCGAGAGTAAGTCTCAGCTTTTCCAATTCATTTTTCAGAGAAATGCTCTCGAAGTGATTGACTCAAGTTGCTCTTTAAAATAAGAAAAGTCGAATTGGACTTCTCTTCCAAAGTGAAAATATACTTAGCTAATCAACTTTGGAGAACTTAAGAAAGTATTCGATTACCTCTTGAGGATTTGTTTCCTTGTTGTCTGATTGATCCGTGTCTCGACTCTATTTCCACTTCGAGTCGGTAAGTGCCATCGGACATTTTGAGTCATCCGAGTAGTCATCATCTTCTGATGAGTCCTCGTCACTCCATGTGGCCATCATAGCCTTTTTCTTCTTTCTATCACTTTTTCTCCTAGGACAGACCCTTGACTATGTGTTCCTTGCTGCCACATTCAAAACAACCAGAGTTCTTAGTCAAAGATAACTTTGAAGGGGAAGAATGTTAACCTTTTCTATCCTTCTTGTCTTTCTTAGAGAACTCTTCTCTTGGCTTCTTATCCCATCTCTTGTGCTTCATTATTCTCTTGAAGCCTCTAGCGATAAGTGCCATGGGATCTTCTTCTGAGTCGAGAGGATCTCATATTTGCTTCTCTAGTTTCCGAGGCTTTCAGCGCAATGTTCTTTTTGGTGTTGACCTTTGCATCCTCCTCTTCCAGGTGGATCTCATAGGTGAGAAGCTTCCAAATGAGTTTGTCCGGCTTCGGTAGTGACAGGTTCCGAGCCTCTTCAATAGCCGTCACCTTGGGACCCCATCTTCTCTTGGCTAGGCTTCGAGTATCTTTCTGCATATTTCCTCGTGGGAAATCTTTTTACTCGGAGATTTGAGATTGTTGGTAATCTCGATAAAGCGAATGAACAACCGAGTGATGTTTTCTTCTTGCTCCATCTTGAACAACTCATACTTGTGAAGATATTGACTTATCTTCGCTTGCTCGACTTGACTTGTGCCTTCGTATGTGTTGACAAGTGTGTCCCACACTTCCTTGGCTGTGTCACGGGTAGACACTCGATTGTATTTCTACGAGCTGATGGCGCACATCATAATATTCATTGCCTTAAAGTTCTTTACGAACTTCTCTGTTTCTTCACCGTGTACTCGGCCTTTGCTTTAGGCACTAGCCTTGTTTCTTTCAGCTTTGTTGGGATGAAGTTGCCTTCTCGTATGATGTTCCATAGATCTTCATCATGATCCAATAGAAAGCATTCCATAAGCTTTTCCGAGTGCACGAAGTTACATCCTTTGACTTTGGTGGTCTGCTGGAAGATCTTCCTTCATCAAACTCTCCGTTGTTCTCAACCATTTGATCTTTAAACCTTTGGATGGTTAGATCCTTACGAAAGGCTAGGCTTTGATACCAATTGAAGGTTAGCTCTTAGAGAGGCTAGGTCACCCTAGAGGGGAGTGAATAGGGTGATGATGAAATTTGCTTGAAATTTAAAATAGATATGACTTGTGAGCTGAGTGGGAGTCAAGGATGAACTCGGAAAAGCACTAACTCGGAGTTCGAGTCAAGAATGAAGAAATAGATTAAACGAGAACTTTAAAACTGTCACGAGTCTAGACTGCACTCGGAAAAGTAATAACTCATAAAGTACGTGGAAACCCTCCCGGGACAGAAAACCACGGACCGTGCTAATCTAAGCACGAAGTCAAATCCACTATTTTGAATCCACAAAATACGAGTAGAATGACTCAACCCGAGTTGCTCCCTTAGACAACTCCTTACAAGTTTTCCTAGACTCAGAAATTCCCTTATCCGATCTAGTACTTCCTAACCGAGATAACCCTTACAGCTAGGGACAATCGAGCTGAGTTAACCCTTATAGCTCGGTCAAGGGACCTTACTTAGAGAGTAAGAAAGAGAGTTTGTAGCTGAGTACAAGACCTTACAACTCGGAGAAATATTAAATTCAAAATTGGAGTTGTAAGTAGAAGATTGAGAATGAATACAATGAGTTTTGCTCAAGTATGTGTATTAACAATTGGTTCAGCAATCTTCAAGTCTTGAAAGTTGCTTCTATTTATAGATGACCAAGCAGCTTAGCTGTTGTGTCCATCTTCCGACTGGAAGTCCCTTTGTGACCGTTGTAAAGGATTTTCCGAGTCACTCGAGAAAATATCCGTTGAGATATGAACGTTGGACAATGGCTCTTGACTCCTTTGGAAGTCCCAAAACCACTGGTGGTGTCTTAAAAAGGAAGGTGGAAACCACCGTTGAGTTTAGTGTTACGGATTTCCAGTTTTGGAAACAGACAACCCGGACACGATTGTGCGGGGCTAGGTCGAAGGTGGAAAAAGCCTTGTCTGCTTGGTGATTTGAGTTTTGAAGTCGGTTACTTTTGTAATTCAAAAATAGGATAGCCTCGTTTGAATCACCTACAAAAGTAAATCAATTTGGTTCTCAAAGTATAAAATACTTTGGTACAAGATTATACATATATAATAACATAATTAAGATAATTAAGTGACTAATTATCTAAGTCGGAAAAGGAATGAAATTTTTTGAGTCTAATATCCATGATACTCAAATTCCATCTTAGTCGATCTAGAATATAACCAAGTAAGAAGGAAAACATCAGAGTAGACAAACTTGATCTAGACTAAACAAAGTTCAAACAAGATATGCTTGACTTAGAATAGTAAATTAACAATGTAATTCTGGAACATGAAGTTAGACTCGAGTTTATGTACGTGAAAGAAAATGTTTGAATATGCGATATACTTGAGTGTTGGGTGACTCGGAGCGAGTGTGAAGTGGCATGTAGAGATACGCTTTACGAGTCGATCAGAATCTAGCGAAACATATATAGTAGATTTTATAACACTCGGAGAAGATGCTATATCACTCGGAAAAGTTTCTAAGGCACATGGAATGGCTTGAAATCAAAACTGTATAGGTGATGAAGTCTTATACCGATTCCACGATGGAAATCAAAATGTGTAAGTATAAAGTCCGAGTCTTCGAGATGAGAATTGCGTTCTCATTCTATCCATCCAAGGAGTACCCCAACAACAAGGTTCTCAAAGTTTTTGTATGATATTCTAGAAGGGTATGAGGTTGACCTCTTCCCTTCATTATTGAGCAAATAACTTCTGTTCCTACATATCGGAAGAAACCCCCTTCCTTTCAAAGCTATACTTTTTGTCGTTTTTGCTCATTAAGTGGATGTTCCTGATGATCCTCTTAAATGTCTTGAGCCAACCGTCTATATAGGCGAGGCTGAGATAGTTCGTCTAGGATACCAGGAAATCTCACCGCTTCCGGGTTCACTCTTCCGAACTTCTCCTCCTCCTTCTCAAACTAAGAAGAGTTCAAAACTCATCTTCCGATAATTGGTCCATTTTTTCCCACCCTGCCCTTCTATGGATTTACTTCGAAGGTGGCCTCACAATTTGCTACTCTTGCCAAAGAGTTACAATCCACTCTTGGTGCATTCAAGACTTTCATGCCTATATTGACTCAACTTTAGAGCACAACGCGAAGTAGATAAATCGGAGTCAAACTATGGTCTCGAACCGAAAGAAGTCATCAAGCAGTAGTAAGACCAAATCAACCGACTCCAAGAGCGCAGATCCAAGGTTGCTGAGGACTTAGGATCCGGTTCGACTCATAATCATCTTCACAGTCTTCCGGTTCTTCTAACTCGAGTCGAAGTAGAAGAAAAAGCAATTGGAGCAGGCCAAGCTAAAGGACAAGAAGAAAAGGAAGTTGAGGAAATCTCCTTAGACCATACTGAATCCGCCTCAAAAGAGGTTGGGGATGTTGGTTGATCCTTGGCTCAACCTTCCGCATAACCATCTCAAGCTTAAGAAGGCGAGGGCTCATAAGAGGAAATAGAGGAAGCGGAACCTCTATTACAGAGGACTACATTTCAAGCACAAGAACTTCCTTTCCTCTTGCCACCTATTCCACGGCCAGCAGCTTCATCTCAAGGCTATCGTTGTAAAAGAAGGGGTCCTCATTCCTCCTCCTCCACTCACACTACTCCACCCCCTCCGATTTAAATTTTCTTTGTTGTCTAACATTTTTGTATCTCCCTTTCTTCCCTCCTCACTTTATTTTGATGAAATGCCTAGCTGGAGAGAAATCCTAGAGAAATCTAGGGCAAATAGTTGTTTGGTCTTGGGGAGCTAGCTTGCTTATTTATTTTCTTTAAATGTCTCGTGTATTTATTTTTCTTCGTAATGAAATTCAGCTATTTCTAAGCATCATTGACTTGTGTTATTCATAATTTTTCTTACTCGATAATTGATCATATTTATTTCATTCACTTTGATAAAATAATAATATATATATATATCTTCACTCTCATATATTTACCATTAATTTGCTCCGATAACGAATTCGACTTATTTCCACGAAGAACATCTTATAGTCATTCATTTCTTAGCCATGAAAACTTAACTATCCGAGCATCTAGCTCTTGTTATAAGTGTTGAATGCCTTTCATCAAAAAGGGGAGATTGAAGACTCAGGTATAACTCTCTATCTCTCTATAGTTTTGAATAGAAGTCCTTCTCACTCTTTAAGAAGCTCATCCTTAAGTTTTCAATCTGTTTTACCTACTCGAAAACGTTTCTTGAGTAAAACATACATCACTGGGTTTCGACACACTAAAATACAACTCGGACAGTTGTCATGAGTACATAATTCATATGCATATATTATTCTGAACTCTTAACTTTTTGTATTCATCGGAAAATAATTACTTGCGTTAATTTATACTTCTAAGTCAAATTTATTAAGCTGAAACTATTTACTCGATCAATTTGACGCGATATATCTATATAATCTTAATCTCTTATTCATCTAAAATATAGATACAAAATGGAATTAAAACCTAATGAATTTTAGGCTCGAAAAATTCCATTTTCTCGAGTTAAGGATAATTAAGTGCTTAATTATTATGAATTAACTATTATCCTTGCCTAATCTTAGACCAAAGTATTTTTATATTGTGAGTACCACTTAGATTTGCTTTTGCAAGTTGATTAAAGCATTTTAATCTCATTTTGAAAAGCAAAAGCAACCGGCTTCTAAACACTAGTAGATAGAAAAGTACTTGTTTCGGGACAAGGTTCGGACACCGTATCGGGGTTGTTTGTTACCGAATCCTATAAACTTCAACATTGAGTCTAACGATTGTTTCCACCCTAGATCTCATTCGCAATTAGCGGGTTGGACCACCTTTTGAGCCAAGGACCAAAGCACGACGTTCACATTTGTAACGACTCCTTTTCTAAGAGACTCGGACTACCTATTACAACGGCTACTCGAAGTTTTCCAGTTCAAAATCGATCCACAGCGACTAGTTTGCCTTGTTTTGTATAAATAGAAGCCATCCTACAAGACTTGCAGATTTATGAGACTAACGAAATTGCAAAAATTGAATCATACTCTTTCAATCTTTAGCTTTCACCTATGTACTTAAGTTCTTACTTTCTGAGTTACAAAGAAGAAGTCTTGTAAATACTCTTCCTTACTTCAATTCTTTGTAAAGTCCCTTGACTGAGCTATAAGGGTTAACTCAGCTCAATTGTCCCTAACTGTAAGGGTTATCTTAGTTAGGAAGTACTAGAACAGGATAACAAAATTTACGTGTCTAGGAAAACTTATATTGAATTGTCTAAGGGAGCAATTCGTAAAAGTTAGTCCTTTTATTTTGTGGATTCAAAATAGTGGCTTAGTGTATTTAAATTGGTGTACTGGATTGAAATTGTCCATAGTTTTCCGCCCCACGAGGGTTTCCACATATCTTCCGAGTTCTATCTTTACGAGTTCATTCTAGACATAGAATTATTTTCTAAGTTCATACTTAGCAAACAAATCTTTTAGTCCGTAAAATTTCCTTCTCACCCTATTCACCCCTCTAGGGTGATTCGGACTCTCAAGAGCTAACCTTCACACAATACGGAAAAGGATAAAAGCATAAATTTAAATAAACTGTAAGGGTTTGAGAATCCTACCGATCTTGATCGCGAACTTGATTTGAAAGTGTGAAAGTGGACGAACACGAATGAAGATGGCTTTTTGTATAATTTGTGGAGATAGAGTAATGTAGGGAAATGATGAGGATGCTTGGTGGAGTAATCATTAGTTGAAAATGAGCCAAGAGATCATAATACCGAATGACATTTAGTAACTCTTATCTTAAATTCAATAATATGTAGCTAGGATATTGATTTTACAGCTTTTAAGGCTAAAATGCAGCGAGCATAAGGCATAGGAATGGCCATCCTCTAACCGAGGACCAAAGCTCTCTATTTATAGAGAAAAGATTAGGTCACAAAATGACCTAAGAAATAATGCAATCAGTCGTCCAAACTTGCAAAATCAAACCGGCCAAAATCGGAAAAAGTCGAATAAAATCGGCTTGAACCGGAAATTCCTTGGGAAGGGCCGAGGATCGCAGCGCCGACCTCAAAACGACGCCGTCTCGGGAAAACAGAACTTCCGTGCTTCGGTTGGCCTCTGGAGCAAAACGCATCGCTTTGGTGAAAAAACAACCCCGAAGCATGGCGCGAGCATTGTACGGTGTCGTTTGGTGCAATTGGATTCCATGTCCGTAACGCCCGACCTATAATAGTCGAGCACGTCACCACCATGGATGTCCTAATTGGACACCCACAAGGCTATTGTAATTTCTTAACCTTAATTAGTCTATTGATCGACTAGTGTAACGAAGCTCTTACAAAATTTAACCCAAAATCGGACTGGGAAACTTTAAACATACATATTTAATTCCTAATAAAGAAAAGCTGATCTTCACTAAGAGGCTTAGTAAAGATATAGCTAATTGAAGATTTGTAGGAATGAATTCAAGTTCAATATGACCTTTCTCAGAATGGTCTCTTAAGAAATGATACTCGACCTCAATATGTTTCGTCTTTGAGTGCTTGAACTAGATTTTTGGTGATGCTGATTGCACTCGATTATCACACTTGATTGGAACCGATTTGAAAGAAAGTCCAAGATCTCTCAAGTGTTGCTTTATCCACAAAATCTGAGCACAACATGCTCCAGCTGCAATATACTCAGCCTAGGCGAGTTGATAGAGCTACTGAGTTTTGCTTCTTTGAGTGCCATGCTATTAAGGATTGACCTAGAAATTGGCAAGCTCTCGAGGTACTTTTTCTATCAACTTTGTACCCAGCGTAATCAGCATCCGAGTATTCGGTGAGAGTCGGTTCCGAGTCCCCGGAGTACCATAGACCTAAATTCTAAGTCCCTGCAAGATATCTGAATATTCTCTTCACCACGAGTGAGATGTGATTCTTTTGGATTAGCTTCGAATCTTGCGCATAGACAAACACTAAACATTATATCCGGTCTCACTGGAAGTAAGATATAGCAAAGATCCAATCATACCTCAATAGATTTTCCGATCTATTGCTTTACCTTTTCAGTCCGAGTCCAGGTTTTATACTATCGCTCATTGGTGTGGCTGCATGCTTCGCATCTTGAAGTTTATACTTTTTCAGTAGCTCCTTGGTGTATTTTGATTGATGGACATAGATTCCATTTTTGTCTTGCTTGATTTGTAAACCAAGGAAGAAATTGAGTTCTCCCATCAAACTCATTTGAAATTCCTGTCTCATTAACTCAGAAAAATCTCGACACGAAATTTCATTAGTAGCTCCAAAAACTATGTCATTAACATATATTTGAGCGATAAGGAAGTCTTTCCCCTTGGTTTTTATAAAGAGAGTCTTGTCAATATGACCTCTTCTAAAATCATTTCGAACCAAGAAATTTCTCGAGTCTTTCATACCAAGCTCTAGGAGCTTGTTTAAGACCATAAAGAGCTTTTACAGTTTGAACACATGGTTTGAAAATTCCGAGTTTTTGAAGGTTTGCTCGGGGAGAGTCTCGAGTCACCCTAGAGGGGGTGAATAGGGTGATGGAAGATTTTTATTAAAAAATAAACTCTTTTGCCAAAGTAGAAAAGCAAATGGATTCCGAGTGAAAAGCGAGTCGAAAAGTATGAACTCAAAATTGCAATAGACAACGAATGAAGCAAATTAAGCGAAGCTTTGAGACTGTCCGAGTCTAGAATGAACTCGGAAAATAAAGACACGGGAATTACGTGGAAACCCTCCTGGGGCAGAAAACCACGGACCTTGCTTATCTAAGCACGAAGTCAAATCCACTATTTTGAGTCCACAAAATACGATAGACTCGACCGAACTCATGTTGCTCCCTTAAACAACTCTTTACAAGTTTTCCTAGACTCGAAATTCCCTTATCCGATCTAGTACTTCCTAGCTGACATAAACCCTTACGACTAGGGACAACTAAGCTGAGTTAACCTTTACAGACTTAGTCAAGGGACCTTACTCGGAAAGTAAGAAAGTGATTGTAACTAAGTACAAGACCTTACAACTCGAAAGTAATGAATTACAGAGTGGGAGTTATAAGTAGAAGATTGAGAATGAATACAATGACTTTGCTCAAGTATGTGTATTAACAATAGGTTCGGCAATCTTCAAGTCTTGAAAGTTGGCTTCTATTTATAGATGACCAGGCAAAGTAGCCGTTATCTCCATCTCGCTGACCGAGAGTCCTTTTGTGACCGTTGATAAGAGCTTTCGAGTCACTCGTAAAGTATCCGTTGTGATATGAACGTTAGGCAACGGTTTAACTCTCTTGGAAGTCCCAAAACCACCTGGCGGTGTCTTGAAGGATAAGGTGGAAACCACCGTTAAGCTTGGCATTTCAGTTTTTCAGATTTGGAAACAGACAGCCACGACACAATCTTCTAGGACTAGGACACGAGAAGAGGAAAAGCCATGTCTATCGGTGATTTGACGTTTTGAAGTCTGGTTACTTTTGTAATTCAAAAGTGTATCCTCGTTTGAATCACCTACAAAAGTAAATCAATTTTGGTTCTCAAAGTATAAAATACTTTGGTCCACGATTAGACACGAGATAATAAAATAATTAAGATAATTAAGCAACTAATTATCCGAGTCGGAAAGTGAGTGGAATTTTCCGAGTCTAATATCCATAAAACTCAAAATTTCATCGAGTTAGTCTAAGCGAAGAATCAAGTTACATAAAGAATATCGAGTGAAATAACTTGATATAGACTAAGCACAATTCAGACTAGAATCATCGACTCCAACAAAGTAGAACTTAAAACATGAAGTCGGACCTGAGTGCGATAAAGCGAAATACTAGTCAATCCATCATGCGATATGTCTAAGTGATGAGGGACTCGGAACCGAGTAAGATATGTATATCCGTTTTCCGAGTCACACGAGACAAGCAAGGATATGTGAAGTAAATGCTATATCACTTAGAAAATATACTATATCACACAGTAAAAGTTTCTAATAATGTTGAGAATGCCTTGGAATCAAAACTCTATACTTAAGAGATTCTTATACCCGATTCCTTCGATACAACTCGGAAATGTGTTGAGCGAGTGTCCGAGTCTTTATTTTCAAATCCAAGGGGCTACTCAACATAGATGTCCTCTTCGATAAAACCATTAATAAATGCGCACTTAACATCCATTTGATATAATTTGATATTTATGCTAGATGCAAATGCTAACAGAATTCTAATGGCTTCAATTCGGCTACGAGTGCAAAGGTTTCCCCACAATCAATCCCTTCTTCCTGATTGTAACCTTGAGCCACAAGTCTAACCTTGTTTCGACTATCAACCTACATTCATCCAGTTTGTTCTTGAAAACCCACTTAGTTCCTATGACTGGGTGGTTAGAAGGTCGTTTGGTCAAAGTGCGGACTTGGTTTCTTTCGAATTGATTGAGTTCCTCTTGCATGGCCTCTACCCATTCAGATTCATTTAGGGCCTCTAGTGTATTTTTGGTTCGGTTAATGAGATGAATGCGGTGAATGCACATAAATTCCGAAGAGAGGAACGACTTCTTACCCCACTCGTTGATATCGGATAATATGTTTTCTAATGGATGACTAGAAGCATATTTGAATGCTCTACACTGTTCTCTAGTTCACCGGATCTATAGGCTGAATTGCTTGATCTTCGAAGCTTGTTTTGAGTGAACCCGTTCATCATATTGTCCTTCGCATTCCGAGAGGGTTCTTGAGTTGTCCGAGTCACTTCATTCCGAGTTGGTTGGGTCTGTTTCTCGATAGACTCGGTTTCATTAAGATCATCCTCTTTGCTGAGCTTCATATCTGAGTATGATGATTCACTTGGTTTTTTCTGTTCAATCTCATCAAACACAATGTGGATGCTTTCTTCCACTTTGTTAGTTCTCTTATTGAAAATGCGATAAGCCTTACTATGAGATGAATAACCCGGAAAAATACCTTCATCCGATCGAGCATCAAACTTGGTCAGGTGATCCTTACCATTGTTCCGAACAAAACACTTACGTCCAAAGGGTTTGAACTATGATATATTGGGTTTCTTCCCTTTGTAGAGCTTGTATGGTGTTTTCTTCAAGATGGGTCCGATAAGGCAACTGTTTAAGGTGTAGTTTGCTCGTGTTTATCGCCTCAGCCCGTAAATAGTAGGGTAGATTTTGTTCAATCATCATTGTCCTAGCTATTTCTTTAAGAGTTCCGTTCTTTCTCTCCACCACTTCATTTTGTTGAGGAGTTCTTGGTGCTGAGAAGTTGTGGGAGATACCACTCTTGTCACAAAACTCGACAAATTCCGAGTAGTCGAACTCCCTTCCATGGTCGGTTTGAATTCTTTGAATCGAGTCCGAGACTCAACTTGGATTTTCCTGCAGATCTTGCTGAACACTTTGAATGCTTCATTTTGTGCTTAAGAAAACACACCCAGGTAAATCATGAGTAATCATCAACAATAACAAGTACATATGATTTACCTCCAAGACTCTTAACGAGGATTTCACCACATAAGTCCATATGTAGCAATTCAAGCACCTTGGATGTGGAAACTGTCTTCAGAGATTTGAAAGATGATCCGACTTGTTTCCCTTTTGTGCAAGCTTCACAAACTTTGTCTTCACAATTAGGCAGTCCTTTGACTAAACCATGAGATGCTAGTTTCTTGATAGTATACATGCTAACGTGGCCTAATCATCGATGCCATGTCCATGAGTCATCAAGAAGTGATGCTTTTAAACAAGACAAATTCTAACTTGGGTCAGAAAGAGGGATAATGTAAGTGTTTCCTGATCTCTTACCTGAGAGCTTGATCTATTTTGTAGCATCATCGAAATATAACAGTTGGTCCGAGTAAATCTTACCTCTTGACCTTTATCACACAATTGAGAGATGCTTAGCAAGTCTGTATTTTAACCCTTTGACAAGGTATACTGGGCCAACCAGATTGCTTCCTTTTCCAATCTTGCCTATCCCAATTATCTTACCTTTGCTCTCATCTCCAAACGTGACTTTTCCTCCTTTGAACTTTTCTAGCTCGGAACGAGTCCTAAGTCTCCCGACATGTGGCATGAGCATCCACCGTCCAGTTACCAATGTGCTTTTGATCTTTTCGAGTGGCCTCTTGAGGATTTGCTTCTTTATTGTCTCGATTGATCCGTGTTCGACTGCTTTCTACTTCGAGTCGAAAGTGCCATCGGACACTTTGAGTCATCCGAGTCCTCGTCATCTTCCGATGAGTCCTCATCACTCCATGTGGCCATCATAGCCTTTTTCTTCTTTCTGTCCCTTTTTCTCTTTGGACGAGTCCTTGACTATGTGTTCCTTGCTGCCACATTCGAAACACCCGAGTTCTTAGGTAAAGATAACCTTGAAGGGGAAGAGTATTTACCTTTTCTATCCTTCTTGTCTTTCTTATAGAACTCTTCTCTTGGCTTCTTATCCCATCTCTTATGCTTCATCATTCTCTTGAAGCCTCTAGCGATAAGTGCCATGGGATCCTCTTCCGAGTCGGAAGAACTTACTTGCTTTCTCTAGTTTCGAGGCTTTCATCCTAATGTTCTTTTTAGTGCTGACCTCTGCATCCTCCTCTTCCAGGTGGATCTCATAAGTGAGAAGCTTCCCAATGAGTTCGTCCGGCTTTAGTACGGATAAGTTCCGAGCCTCTTCAATAGCTATAACTTTGGGACCCCATCTTTTCTTGGGTAGGCTTCGAGTATCTTTACGCACATTTCCTCGTGGGAAATCTTCTTACCCGGATATTTGAGATTGTTGGTAATCTCTATGAATCGAATGAACATCCGAGTGATATTTTCCTCCGGCTCCATCTTGAACAGCTCATATTTATGAAGATATTGGCTTATCTTCGCTTGTCCGACCTGGCTTGTGCCTTCATAAGTATTGACAAGTGTGTCCCACACTTCTTTGGCTGTGTCACGAGCGGACACTCGGTTGTATTCTTCCGAGCTGATGGCGCACATTAGGATGTTCATTGCCTTGAAGTTCTTTCGAACTTTTCTTCTTTGTCGCCTATGATCTCGGCCTTTGTCTTGGGCACGAGTCTTGTTTCTTCTGTCTTCATGGGAGTGTAGTTGCCTACTTGAATAATGTTCCGGACATCCTCATCATGATCCAGCAAAAAACATTCCATGGACTTCTTCCGAGTGCACGAAGTTAGATCCTTTGAACTTTGGTGGTCTCCTGGAAGATCTTCCTTCATCGAACTCTCCGTTGTTCTAAGCCATTTGATCTTTAAACCTTTGGATGGTTAGATCCTTTCCGAAAGGCTAGGCTCTTATACCAATTGAAGGTTTGCTCTTGGAGAGTATAGATCACCCTAGAGGGGGTGAATAGGATGATGAGTAAATTTGCTCGGAATTTAAAATAGATATGAATCCGAGGTGAGCGAATGATAAGGTTGAACTCGGAAAAGTACTAACTCTCTGTTGTTCTAAGCCATTTGATCTTTAAACCTTTGGATGGTTAGATCCTTTCTGAAAGGCTAGGCTCTTATACCAATTGAAGGTTTGCTCTTGGAGAGTATAGATCACCCTAGAGGGGGTGAATAGGGTGATGAGTAAATTTGCTCGGAATTTAAAATAGATATGAATCCGAGGTGAGCGAATGATAAGGTTGAACTCGGAAAAGTACTAACTCTTCGTTGTTTTAAGCCATTTGATCTTTAAACCTTTGGATGGTTAGATGCTTTCCGAAAGGCTAGGCTCTAATACCAATTGAAGGTTTGCTCTTGGAGAGTATAGATCACCCTAGAGGGGGTGAATAGGGTGATGAGTAAATTTGCTCGGAATTTAAAATAGATATGAATCCGAGGTGAGCGAATGATAAGGTTGAACTCGGAAAAGTACTAACTCGAATTCGAGTGAAGAGTGAAGAAACGGATTAAGCAAAATTCTGAAACTATGTGAGTCTAGAATGCACTCGGAAAAGTAATAACTCGGAAAGTACATGGAAACCCTCCTGGGCAGAAAACCACGGACCGTGCTAATCCAAGCACGAAGTCAAATCCACTATTTTGAATCCACAAAATACGATAGATTGACTCGACCCGAGTTGCTCCATTAAAAGAACTCCTTTCAAGTTTTTCCTAGACTCGAAATTCCCTTATCCGATCTAGTACTTCCTAACCGAGATAACCCTTACAGGTTAGGGATAACCGAGCTGAGTTAACCCTTACATCTTAGTCAAGGGACCTTACTTAGAGAGTAAGAAAATAAGTGCTTGTAATCGAGTACAAGACCTTACAACTCGAAAGTTATTAAGTACATAATTGGAGTTGTAAGTAGAAGATTGAGAATGAATACAATAACTTTTGCTCAAGTATGTATGTTGACAATCGGTTCAGCAATCTTCAAGTCTTGAAAGTTGGCTTCTATTTATAGATGACCAAGCAGCTTAGCCATTGTGACCATCTTCCGACTAGAAGTTCTTTGTGACCGTTGTAAAGGATTTTCCGAGTCACTCGGAAAATATCTCGTTGAGATATGAACGTTGAGCAACGGTTCTTAACTCCTTTGGAAGTCCCAAAACCACCTGGTGGTGTCTTCAATAATAAGGTGGAAGCCACCGTTGGGCTTAGTGTTGCAGATTTTCAATTCGGAAACAGACAATCCCGATACAGTTGTCCGGGGCTAGGTGAGAGGTGAAAAAGTCTTGTCTCGCTGGTGATTTGACGTTTTGAAGTCGGTCACTTTTGTAATTCAAAAATAGGATAACATCGTCCGAATAACCTACAAAAGAAAATCAATTTGGTTCTCAAAGTATAAAATACTTTGATCCAAGATTAGACACGAGATAATAACATAATTAAGATAATTAAATGATTAATTATCTCGAGTCGGAAAAGGAATGGAATTTTCCGAGTCTAATATCCATGATACTCAAATTCCATTTTAGTTAGTCTAGAGGACAATCAAGTCGGATAAAGAATATCGAGTGAACAGACTTGATCTAGACTAAACAGAGTTCAAACTAAATAGGCTGAGTTGGAATAGAAAATTAACAGAGTAATTTCCGGTATATGAAGTCGGACCGGAGTTTGTGTATGTGAACACAAGTGTTTGAACATGAGACTTATCCGAGTGAAGAGTGACTCGGATCCGAGTGAGAATAGGCATGTAGAAGTATGTTTTCTGAGTCAGGCAGAGTCACTCATAAACAAAAGAAATAGTTTCTAGAGCACTCAAAGAAAATGATATATCACTCGAAAAGTTTCTAAGGCGCATGAAATGACTTGAAATCAAAACCTTATAAGAGATGAAGTCTTATACCCGATTCCTTGATGGAACTCGAAACGTGTAAGTATAAACTCTAAGTCTTCATCATTTTCAAACAGCTTTAAGGTTCCTCTTCCCTCAAATCCTAATGCGGTTTCGAGGCTGCCATCGTAGTTAGCAAAAGGAACTTCTCGGGTATGGATACCAGGAAACCCAACCGGGTGTCCGGGTCCACAGCTCGAGCCGAGGCAACCTTCTCCGCCTCGGACTCGGATCGAAGCCCCTTTCACTCTACCTGCTCCACCTAGTGGTGCCTCCACCTCAGGTGTTTCTAAAAATCTTTCTTCTGTTTTGTCCTTGGCTTTTATGGACAAAATCTCCTTAGTGTCCTCGGAACTTAAGGACATTCTCCAATCATTCAAGATTGTCTTCTAGTCTATAACCATAAACCGTGAAAACAATCCAATCACAAATCCGAGAGTCGTAGGATGTGCTACTCAAGATGAAGGGTTTGGTTAAGGAGAGGGAGCCGATCGAGCTCCTTCAGGAGAGGAGGTCAAAGGCGGCTCAAGATCAAGACGACTCGGATGCCTCCGAGGAATCATTGAGCCTTGCCAAGTCCTCCTCGGACAGAGGAGAAGAAGAAGAAGAAGAAGAAGAAGAAGAAGAAGAAGAAGAAGAAGAAGGAGAAGAAGAAGGAGAAGAAGAAGAGGAGCTGCTGGCTGAGGTAGCTCCATCTAAGCAAGGGGAGCAAGAAGAAGCAAGACAAGGAGCGAAGCCGAGGGTCCGGGGCTCTTGACGCGCAACTCGAAGTGATCGGCTTAGACAGTAGTCCGAAGGGGTCGAAGACCCTGCCGACCATGGTCGGTCGGCAGCGAGTCAGCCTGAGCGGACCCCTCCAACAAGTCGAGTTTCGGGAGGATGAGCCTCTGGATGACCTCGTTACGGGTCAACCACTCGAACCGAGCCGATGCCGAAATCCCCGTACTCGCCCGCCACGTTCAAACACATCTTTATGATCTTATCGGCGCAGGCGTACTACTCGTCCTTCCTCTTCTACTCAGATCGCTCCATCTACTCCCACTTTATTTTTTTAATTTTTTTTGTCCAGACATCAAATTCTGTATCTACTTGATGCATTCTTCCCATTTTTTGTTTTTTTCTGAAAGGCAAGGGGGAGAATAGATAAAAACAATTTGTTGTCTTGTTTAGGGGAGTTTCTCTCACCCTTACTTGTGTAATTACTCTTTGTCTGTTAATGAAGTAATGCATTTCATTAATAATTATGTTATCAATGGCCAATCATTGTTTTATCTCGTCAACATTTTTTTCTTGCTCCGATCCTTTTACTAAATTATTTTCCGAGCAAGATCGAAAAATCGGATCTATATCACTAACAAAGTTTTGTCTAAGTATGGAATGCCTTTCATAAAAAGGGAAAGATTGAAGACTCGGACTTTACATGTACATCATTCGAGTTCCATGAAGGAATCAGGTATAAGACTTCAGGTCTAATGAGGTTTTGATTACAAGTCATTATATGCCTTAGAAACTTTTCGAGTGATTTATCATCTTTTACGAGTGTTACGTAAACTAGTGTATATGTATTCACTTGATTCCGATCGACTCGGAATGCATATTCTTGCACACCACTTCGAGTTACTCGGACACCATTCAGATTTATCGCATGTTCAAACACTTATCATATCGTGCATTTACTTAGGTCCGACTTCGTATTCTAAGTTTACTTGGATTACCATGTTAATTCATTCTTCTAAGTCAGCATATTTTGTTTGAACTTTGCGTAGTCTAGATCAAGTCTGTCTACTCCGATATTCTCTATCCGACTTGATTTATTTCTAGACCGATTCGGATGGAATTTGAGTATCATAGATATTAGACTCAAAAAATTTCATTCCTTTTCCGACTCGGATAATTATGAAGTTAATTATCTTAATTATTTTATTATCTCGTGTCTAATCTTGGACTAAAGTATTTTATACTTTGAGAACCAAATTGATTTACTTTTGTAGGTTATTCAAACAAAGCTATCCTAATTTTTAATTACAAAAGTAATTGGCTTCAAAACGTTAAATCACCAGCGAGACAAGGCTTTTTCCACCTACCGACCTAGCCCCGGACTCGTGTCGGGGTTGTCTGTTTCCAAAATTGGAAATCTGCAACACTAAGCTCAACGGTGGTTTCCACCTTACTTTTCAAGACACCACCAAGTGGTTTTGGGACTTCCAAAGGAGTCAAGAGCCGTTGCCCAACGTTCATATCTCAATGAATATTTTCTAAGTGACTCGGAAAATCCACTTCAACAGATCACAAAGGACTTCTAGTCGGAAGATGGTCACAACGGCTAATCCGCTTGGTCATCTATAAACGAAGCCAACTTTCAAGACATGAAGATTGCTGAAAAACTCGTTAATACACATACTTGAGCAAAGTCATTGTATTTCATACTCAATCTTCTACTTACAACTCCAACTCGTATTTAATACTTTTCCGAGTTGTAAGGTCTTGTACTTAGTTACAAACACTTTTTCTTACTTTCCGAGTAAGGTCCTTTGACCGAGTTGTAAGGGTTAACTCAGCTCGATTGTCCCTAACGGTAAAGGTTAACTCGAGTTAGGAATTAATAGATCGGATAGGGAAATTTCGAGTCTAGGAAAAACTTGTAAGGAGTTGTCTAAGGGAGCAAATGTGGTTGAGTCATTCTATCGTATTTTGTGGATTCAAAAAATCCTTTAAAGATTAGTTCATGCTTTTCCAAGTGAAGATTATCTACAACTCGCAAGTACCTAAATACAATATTCTTACTAGCAATTAAGATGTCAAAGTATCTCAAAGTTTGGACATGAACCCACGCCTCTTACTCCTCGTCTCTCTTTCTCTCTTCTTAAAGAAAAATATGTACAAAATATATATTATATATTATATAATATAATATAATATATATATATATATATATATATATATATATATATATATATATATATATATATATATATATATATATATATCCTATCTCAATGTAATTGAGATTTTTTTTTTTTGACAAAAGAGGAAGTAAATGATGTATTTTCATAAATTATGTGTCAAAAGGAGAAATAAATTTTGACGAAATTTGTGATTATCTTAATTTTGAAGAATTTACTTGTTGAAATAAAATTCTTAAGAAGCCATATCTTGGAAAAAAATATATTGTAGTTCATGGAGACTCGGAGGACTTGTCGTTGGCCCGAGCTCAATGAGAATCCGCCTCCTAAGGGGTTCTTTTGGCCAAAACTTGCAAGTATTCATTACTATAAAATTTAAAATTTTCAGTTTTAATTTTTCTTATTTGAATTAAAATTATTTTGATTGAAAAAATATTAAAATATTTATTTAAATCCTAAATCTTAATTACTCAATCTAAAATATTAAATTAATAAAATTAACCATATACAGTCATCCTAGATAACATAAAAATTAATTTACAATATAATATCATAGTTAACCGTTGATAACTGTTCATATTTAGGTTTATTGGTTTAATATTTTAAGTTGATTAAGGTTTAAGATTTAAATATATTTTCATATTTTTCAGTCAAAATAATTTTAATTAAAATAAGAAAAACTAAAACTAAAAATTTTAAATTTCATAATAATGAACTTAAAAGTTAAATTTTATTTAAAATTAGCTAAAAAATAAATTATTTTTTTTGTGCGAAAAATAAATTAATTCATAACAAGAGAAAAACATAATGGTATTAAAAAGTTTTTAATAACAAAAATAAATTTTAAAATATAAAATAATTTTTATTTTAAAATGTAAAATTATTTTTATTTTTATTCAAAAAATAAAATATTTGAGTGTAAAAATAATCACTAAGAGTGTAATTATAAATTGAAATGTTATTAAACTCGTAAATTTCCCAAATGCTTGTATGCTCTGCTTCGCCATTTAACTTCTTCCCTCCTAGCGAGCTTCGACACAAATCTCTCCTCCCTCTCTATCTCTCTCTCTCTCTCTCTCTCTCTCTCTCTCTCTCTATTGTGATTTTGTCTCCCACCCCTTTCTCTTTCTCTCTCCTAAAGCTTCTATCTCTCGTGTTTCTCTCTCCACAATGAAGTCTTCGAAAGGAAAATTGGTTGTCCTGTCCTCAATTTCCGGACACCTCGCAGCCTAAAATTCATGAAGACAATCTATGATATGTGTATGAAGATCGAAAAATGTAAGAAGTATATGGACTCCCTTTTCCCCAAGCATGAAACTCCGGCCGGTGAGGAGGCGCCGGCCGAAAAATATAAGATTGTTGAAAAACCGTTAATACACGTTCTTGAGCAAAGTCATTGTATTTCATACTCAATCTTCTACTTACAACTCCAACTCTATATTTAATACTTTTCTGAGTTGTAAGGTCTTGTAATTAGTTACAAACACTTTTTCTTTACTTTCCGAGTAAGGTCCCTTGACCGAGTTGTAAGGGTTAACTCATCTTAGTTGTCCCTAACTATAAAGATTGCCTCGATTAGGAAGTATTAGATCAAATAGGCGAATTTTTGAGTCTAGGAAAAACTTGTAAGGAGTTGTCTAAGGGAACAAATCTGGTTGAGTCATTCTACCGTATTTTGTGGATTCAAAAAATCTTTTAAAGATTAGTTGGTGCTTTTCCAGATGAAGATTATCTACAACTGCAAGTACCTAAATACAATATTCTTACTAGCAATTAAGATGTCAAAGTATCTCAAAGTTTAGACACGAACCCACGCCTCTTACTCCTCGTCTCTCTTTCTCTTTTCTTAAAGAAAAATATGTACAAAATATATATATATATATTATATAATATATATATATATATATATATATATATATATATATGAGAGCCCTATCTCAATGTAATTGAGATTTTTTTTTTTTGACAAAAGAGGAAGTAAATGATGTATTTTCATAAATTATGTGTCAAAAGGAGAAATAAATCTTGACGAAATTTGTGATTATCTTAATTTTGAAGAATTTACTTGTTGAAATAAAATTCTTAAGAAGCCATATCTTGGAAAAAAATATATTGTGGTTCATGGAGACTCGGAGGACTTGTCGTTGGCACGAGCTCAATGAGAATCCGCCTCCTAAGGGGGTCTTTTGGCAAGAACTTGCAAGTATTTGTGGCCATATGGTCTCCTTGCAGCTTGTTCACTACTGTAAGTCGAACCCCATCTCGCACAAAGGGAAAAGAAGAACAGCAGCCTTCAAAAGAAGCGAGAGGAGATAGCATCTTCTTGTGAAATTTATTGAGGGCATGCTTCGAGCGTTTTCCTTTTTTCCTTTTAGTGTTTACAAACATGAGAGAAAATATTATATAAGGATTAAAACAGGAAAAACGGTTGAGTTATAGGGTGTGTTTGGTTGGGGAAAAATCATTTTCTCGGAAATTAATATTTTCTCATTGTTATATATATATATATATACATGTTACTGTTCACTTACTATTCGGGGATACTTGTTCCGGAGACATTCCGGAGACATTTGTTGATAGAATTGTAATTTGCTAATCAACAAATGGACGTGACTATTTTGTCAAGCAGCAATAGTAAAAACCATGTGATATTGGGTTTTACTATTCAATCAAAACACTATTCACTCATAAGTTTTTGTCGAGGAATCTTTACTACTGTTCAAAGCTTTCTACCTGGCAAGAACTGTTCAAGACTGTTCAAGATAAGATGATTCGTCAAGCACTATTTTTGGTCTAATCAAGACTGTTCCAATAATTCAATATTGTCGAAAGATATTTTGAAGATCAAGATTCCATTTCAATTAAGACTCTCAACCGTCCAAGTGTTCGACGTCTATTCATTTTGTTTACTATAAATATGTATTCGTTTCTCAATTAGAGGGCATCGCAAAAACAAACACTTGTAATCTCTTACAATCACTTGCCTTCTATTCCTACTCCTAAACACTCATTGTATCCAACCTCTCTCCGAGAGCTTTATCCAATCCTTGTATCAATTTTCAATTATCAATCAAAGTAAGTTTTGATTCAAACTCTTCTATATTTCAATTACTTTCATTTAATTGTTTTCAATCGCTTGTTTTCATCTTTTGTTTTGTTAAATCAATTTGTTAAATTAATTTATGTCCCCGCTTCCCCGCTACTCAACCACAAACAAGTACTCCGAGCTTCGTCCCCAAGCTCTAGTCCGATCCTGTCCCCATTTGGTATCGAGCCAAGTCTCGTCTATTTTGTTGTTGCACCGTAAGGACTAGCGTTGGTCAGCCGTTGGTCAACCCCATGTTATCCGTTGGTCAGCCGTGTGAGGTGGTCCTGGTAGAGGGTGGTCCCGTAGTGTGTGTGCGTAATTATCGACAGAATAGTCAAGCTAAAGCTATGATGGCCTCTTGGTTACGAGATCATCTAGGTTTAGGAAGTAGCAAGAGTACTAATGTGGTCAATAGTGAGAAGTTAGCTGCCAAGTTGATTTCTCAAATTGGTCTATTCCAAAACAAAAGATAGAAACCATCTATCAAATAGGCAAGTTTGATTTCAATATCGCTTTTTCCATTAAAGATCATGAAGAAACCTTCAGTTTAGATGAAGAGTTTCAAACTATCAAATTATTATCTAATATTTCTATTAACAAATATAAAGAAAAATATAGATATATTCATTTTGGTATGATTCAAATAGCACTCAAGCCTTTAACAAGACTAGGATTAGACTGTCCTATATTCATGGCATTAAGACACAATAGATTAATTAGATATCAAGATTCTTTACTAGCTATGATTCAAACTAATACATGTAATGGTCCAATTTATTTCAATGGTTGTCCAAATTTCTCAGTAGATCTAAATGATCCCTGGATGATGGACACATTAATTTTAGATATTCATATGCAAAATGACTCAAAAGTATTATTTCGAGAATTATCAAGAAACTTTGCTATTACTTATAGAGTTTATTTCAAATTGTTATCTTCTCAATTAAATCCAAAATGTTTATTAAAACCTTCTCTAGATGAAACAATATTATTAAAAATTGAATCGGATAATACTTCAAGTTTTACTCCTAAATTATTAAAGTGGAATGAAATTACTATTCCTCAAGAATTTATTATTCAAAATATTAAGCCTCCTAGGAATATTGCTCAAAAGAATATTTAACAAGTTATTGAAGAGCCTGACTGCAGAGTATTAATAAGATTTAATTCTATAAATGAATGATCTTTTCTTCAAGACTTTCGAGAGAAAAGAGATCTTCCCAGATCTTCCTTCTCTATGCCTTCAAGATCTACTAATTATGATTATCTAAAGGATAATCAAGTAGATGATTCAATTCCTTCTTCCTCAAAGATTTATTATAAATCTCCAATAGCAGAACCGATTGATGAAAACTAGTTCATCAATAGGTTCCCCTACTCATTCAGTTATGCAACCTCCTTCTTACTCTTCGATTAATGTTATTACAGTAACCCTTTACAATAGATAAAGATTATTTAAGAAGAGATTTCGATTCCATAGAAAATAGAGATAAAAAACAGTGGTTTTTATCTCATTTCGATCTCAAAGCTCAAGCATTCATTAGACAAGAATGGTATTCATTAATGGAAAGATTAGGATGTAATATTCTATTCTTTACATGGTGGACCATCTTTGCTCAAGAAAATAAATTACCGGATCCGCATGGTATTAAAGAAATTAATCCTAATATAGATCTTAGCAAAAAATAGACTTTAAAAAATGGAGAAATTGTTGTATCAATAACTCCTCCTTTGCAAGAGATTTTGATCCCTACGGATCAAGGTCATATTCCAGCCTCTCCTTTTAAGGTAGGAAGAAATAATCCGGATAACTCTCAAGTAGAGTTAGACGATATTAAAAAATTTATCATCAAAATAATTATACTAATGAAGTTTTACATACAGTTTCTCAACAAGTCAATATGGTTTCAACTCAAATTGAAGCAATATCTAAAAAGGAAGATATTGATCTATTATCCAAAAAATTAGAAAATCTAGACTTAAATAGAGATTCAAAGAAACCAATATTTCTCAATGATATTTCTTCTCCTCTTATTAAATTTAATAAGAACAAAAAATTAGAAATTCCAGATAGCCCATTAATTAAAAGAATTGATGAAAAACTTAATCAAGCATCTAGCTCAAGTAATACTTTAAATGTTTTAGATATTTCTCAAGAAGAACAAGAAGCAACCAATATTAATAAAATCTCAAATAAAAAAGAATTTCCTTATTATTCTAGAAGTACCCCTCCGCATTTTCAACTGGAATCAATTAAAACAATAGTTACGAAGCCTTTGATGGTGGCTCCATCTATGAATGAAATCTAGATGGAAAATCCGAGCACGAGGCATTAATTATTCTCCATAGGATGATGATGGCATATGCTGCCTATACATCCAAAGGAGCTCCAGTAAATTCAAGCTTTTGATTTATTAATTTCAGGTTTCACCGGGTCATTGAAGTCTTGGTGGGAAAACTACATGACAGACGAAGAACGTCCGAGTATTAAAAATCACAAAGAAGTCGTTTACACGCTAGTCCATACAATAGTTGTTAATCTTCTAAGAACTCCAATAGATATGTTAAGTGGTCAATAAATCCTCTTAACAAATCTAAGATGCTCCAGACTAGAAGATTATAATTGGTATAAAGATACATATTTTTCATATTTATTAAAAAGACAAGATTATCGCCAGCCCTACTCGGAAAGAAACACTACCAAAAATCATCAAATTTCCCACTTGTAATTTTCCATCTGAAAAATCGCAGATGGGAAATTTTTCACTGTTTTTCCACTACTTGATTTTTTTCACTGATTTCCCACCGTCATATTTTCGATGAAAAATTTCCCACTAAATTTCCACTGATTTTCCACCACCAAATATTTTCACAATATTAATTTTTATAAAAAATTGATTTCCTACTAATTTTTCACTAATTTTCCACTAACATTTATTTATTTAAATTTCCCCCTTTTTTATTTTAATAGCAACTCTTTCACCCCCAAAATGGTTCACTAGTAAATTCAATTTTTCAATTCCCACCAAATAAAAATTTTGGTGAAAGTGTGTTAAAAAACAAATTTAAACCAAATTATAGTGGTAGGTGGGAAATAACTAAGCCAAAGGACTCTCTCTCTCCTCTCACACCCCCTCTCACGTACGCTCCGGCCTTCGCACCCCCTAAGCTCGGACCCTAACTCACGGCTGGATCCAAGCCGCTGACCTCTCCGGGAACCGCATCGCAGCCGTCTCCGGAACCGCATCGCCGCCGTCACTCCAGGTGGCCGACGACCGATGGCTCTCCGAAGACTCCGGAGACTTAAGCTAGCGGAATTGAGGCTCGAACCCTAACTCACGGCTGGATCCAAGTCGCCGACCTCTCCGCAACCCCGCCGCTGTCTCCGGGAACCGCATCGCCGCCGTCACTCCAGGTGGCCGACGACCGACGGCTCTCGAAGACTCGGAGACTTAAGCTAGCGGAATTTACAAGTGTTTCGATTCTGGGTTTTGGGTTCCACAGTCTCGGCAACCCGACCACCGTCTCCGGGAAGTCTTCGCCGCCTTCACTCGCGGTGGCCGACGATCGACAGCTGTCCGGGTGTCTCCGAGGAAGACTCGGAGTCCGACGCTCGCTCCACCCCCGACAGGGACAAGTGCTGGTGGTCGTTCTTCCTCCGATTCCAGGTTCAATTTCATCACATTTCCTACATTCTTTCACCTCTTTTTGTTTCATTTGAGTTCCTCTATTGTTGTCAAATAATTCTTCATTGTAGTTGTTTTTTCATTTAGTTTAATTTACAAGATGTTTTTGAGGCTCGATCTAAGAGTCTCCGACGGACATTCGTCTCCAAGTATGAGACCCTGCCATTTCCAAATTATGTGCGACCCTGTTCAAGTATCTACATGCAAACATGGGTATTTTTACGATAAAAAGCATAATTTGATATAAATATAAACAGAGAACTTGAATGCCTGGTCAAAATGACACAAACCAAGTGTATTTTCCACTCGGTGAATTGTATGGGGAGTATCAAGCCTAAATGAGCCCCTTTCCTTCCTTTCAGGGTGAGCTAGTGCTAGTTAGATTAGACATTAGTAGTAGTAAATTTATACATAGAAAGAGATGTATGTTGTGAAGATAGATCCATTTACCCACGCATCGGATCAATGTCGATGTGGGAGTTCCTCATGTCCACTCCTTGTGGGCTAGCCCATCCTCCCATTGAGGTGCTCGGAGACAAATTTTGGCTCTGCCTGCCACTTGGTGTAGGCGCGATGGTGCTCGTCAGCTGAAAAAGCTCGAATCCGCACCACCTTCTGTCCCTTTTCCAATTCTTTGCTTTGTCTTTGAAGTTGCCCACATAAAACTCCCAACTATGACCTAAAACACCAGTGAAGCTTACTCGTTAAGGGGGAAAAGGACTACTACATTGAAGAACTGATTGTTTGCTTATGTATCTCAAGAGATAAGAAATAGATTGTTCGCCTACGCATCTAAAGAGATAAGCAATAGATTAGAACTAGCAAAGACTCAAAAATTTTCTTCTATTAAGCAAGTAGACTATGGAGTCTTATTATCGTGCATCAATACAATGTTACAACTTAAGTTAATAATAGATTACAAATGAGGATTTCTTTTCACTGGAATGTGACATATCGGAATTCATGTCATTTAGATTTTAAAACTATAATGTAAAAAAATATAAAATTTAAAGTTATTCTAAAAGGAATTCTTTTAGCATGCTAGCTCATATTGATCGGAATTTGACCGACGCAATTGCTATTGGTGGAGAGGTTATGGAACTCATAACAGGGCTTAAAAGATAACTATTTTAATATTCATATTAAATAGAACGATTGCCAAACGAAGGATCGGGATCATAAACTCACCTGAACCGGATCGGCTGCGATTAGCATTCCGCCAACTCCCCACCAATGACACGACCATCGGGATCGGCAAGTGAAATGCTCATACCACCACTACGGTTGCGAAACTGTCATTACCAACGAGCAAGAAAGAGCTCGACATACATAATATATCGAATCGTCCCTACACCACCCAATTTTTAGATATTTAGCAATAGCAAACAAAAAATAACCTCACAGACCTAAGCAATATGAGAAAATCTCGATACGTAACACCACAATCAACTATATGCATTGTTTGCTTAATTTCCACTAGAAGCAATCTGATTATGCCATGAAATTCGGGAATGCTAACTTTTGCTTCTTTCCCATGGCATTTCACTTGGTTTTTAGTTGTCATGTAATAGCTCATATACAAGCATTTACATGTTAATGATCAGACATATCCATGTTAGCATACTGGGACCAATAATGTCATTTATATATGCTTTTTTGGGGGGGTCATGTAATAGCTCATATACATGCATTTACTTTTTGTGGATTTTTTATTTATTTGGTAGTCCGAACTTGGTGTAACTAATGTGATTTTGGAAATGTAGGTGTTGGGATTTGGATTGGCTATTATATACCGATGTTATATTGTGGAGCCAGCAGAAATGTGGGATTTGGATTGGCTATTATATACCGATGTTATATTGTGGAGCCAGCAGAAATGTGGTGGCCGGGTAATCTTGTGCAAGTTTCCTTATTTAGGTAATTGCAGCTCAAAATGTATGCCTCATAAATATATAAAGATTATGATACAATTTACGGTTACACTCTTTATTGCTATAGTTTATAATTTCTTATTTCTCTTAAATAAATCTTGTCAAAAGGGGAATCAAAACTAAAATTATGAATGGCTAAGATAAACCGAGGGCTTCTCATAGACAACCTAATGAGATCATGGTTTCCCCTCCCCTCCCCCTCCCCCACCTTCTTTATGCCAAGAACCATTTAGATTGTTTTAAATTGTAATGTATGATTGATTGGACTCCGGCGTGTGGCCGTTGAGTTGTAAACTCCGAACGTGTGGCTCATCGAGTTATATTATGATTTTTATGCAGGATTTGAAGGCTTTAAGTTTATGGAATAGTCCATATTACAAATGAAACTCTGCCGAAATTTTTAGAAAATTTTGAAACTCCTTTAGGAAACTACCTTTATCACCTTAAGTTAGAATTTGAAAGCCAAACCAGCACTTGAAAGAGCCTTGGGATAAAAGGGTCAATATTGGGCTGTGTATGTTTTTACAGTTTTATATTTTCATCTTATATTAAAAGGTTCAATGAACAATCTTGTACATGTTTTTTAAGTTAACATGTAGTTGATTCTTTTGCATTCTATGTTGTTATGCAAATCATTGCAGGGTTTGACATACCGTAAAGTTGGGTCATCAATCAAGCACACGTAATTTGCATCTTGTTTACTTATGTTCTCAACTTTTTCATTGTTAACTTATTAATTTTCTGGTTTTTCCATCTTGTTTTCCTTTTAGTAATATAGGTACTTATGACCTAGTAATTGTATAAATGTTATGATTATTCATAGTTGTTTTCTTGGGAAAATATTAACAGATTATTTATTTAATTGTATCGCACAAGATATGGAAATTCCCGAACATCATAAATGGATGACTAATAGACTAATTTTGGGTCGTAAATGGTACTCTCTTATGAAGACCATCCATCCTAGCATTCCGGAACCTAGGGTGGTGCTCGAGTCATCAAATGATAGTGATAATGATGGTGAAGGTGATCATTTAAATGATGATGATGTTAGTTAGGTTGTCACTATCTAACTTTTGGTTGTATTTCACAACTTTTGGTTTTAACATTAGTGAAGTATATGCATGGTTGTATATTTTGGTAAAAGTGTTTGTAGTTAAACCTATGGATGTATATGCATGGATGTTAAACATTATTGATTGCTTGGCAATATAGTTTGTTAGTTTTCGGTTATTTTTGTTGTATATGTAGATATGTACTACTATTATGGAGCAATCCATCGAATTGTTAGCGTTGGACAGAGTTGTATACAAATTTTTGGTGCTACTATCAAGCAGGTTGTGTGGTTAGATTATGCAAAGTTTTCCACTGTTTTAACACTCGAATCTACAGTGGGATATCCACTCGTATATAACACGATGGAAAAATTTTCACTGAAACTCTTCAGTGGAAAATTTTCCACCGAAAATCTTCGATGGGAAATTTCCCACTCGTATTCAATGCAGTGGGAACTTTTCCACTGTAATAAGTTCGATGGGAAATTGCCCACCATATTATATCCAAGTGGAAAAATTTCGTGGGAAAGGAAACAGTGGATAAATAGTGGAAAAATTTCCCATCGAAAATGAAAACAGTGGGAAATTGCAATTACCCCCTTACTTTTACTCACTATCGGTCTCGGTGGGAAAACAGTGGGAAATATCATTTTCCCACTGAAAATTTCATTTTTCCCACTCGAATTTACAAGTGGAAAATTTGATGATTTTTGGTAGTGAAAAATTTATTTCAAGATTACCGAATTTATTTTCTCAAAGAATATTCAATAAATTAAAGGATGTCATAGGACAAGATCCAATTCCATACGATCAAATAACATTTGGTCAATTATTAGGATTTATTAAAAAGGAAGGTATTTCTTTATGTAATGAATTAAAACTTCAAGCTAGATATTCAACTGATAAAGCAGCCTACAAGAAAGGAACTAGGATCCTTTTGCGAAGCCTTTTGCATTCCAAAAGTTATTGCTCCATCTGTTCAAAAAGAAAAGTCAATCAAGCAAATAAAAAGAAACAATTCAACCGTAATACTAATAATAAAACAAATACAGCCCCTAAGAAGAATACTCCAAAGAGTACTAATAAAACTACCTGTTTTAAGTGCGGCAAACCAGGTCATTATGCAAAGAATTGTAAAATAAAAGAAAAATTAAATGAAATCTGTGAAGATAATCAAGAAATTAAAGAAAAATTATTTCTTTATTTGAACTCAAAGATACTCCAGTTAATTCGGATAATTCATCTTCCGACTCCGAAGATAATAATCTTTATGAGTTAGAAAGTGATTCAAGTAATTATTCATCAGGTAAATACACAATCAAATCCTTTTCTCAACCATTTAACCCACCAGGTTATAATTATGTTGATTATGAAAGAGCCCGGTACAATACATTTCTCTACGGACCATTCAATCATTCTTGGTTTGTCTGTTTTGATACAAAAACCGATATTCAATTCCCCATCTGGTTTTATGAATGGTGGATAACCATGGGGTCTCTTCAAGATATCCGGCTCGAAGAAGTTAAAAAACACTTCGTCGGTTATTCAACTATCTCTAGTAGCAGTCCAGACCTTAAGGAAATCCTATTCCACAAGAAATATGGATTCCCTTGGATTCTTTGTTGGTCTTTCTCTATCACTCAATATTATAAGCCACCTGCATCCTACTCATTGGTAAGAGACTTCAAGATTAAATGGTGGGAAAGATTTAATTTCAAAGCTACTTTAGGAATAAAGACAGCCCCACCAACTCAACCAACACCTCCTACTCCACGTAAGAAAGAGACAAGCTCAAAAGGTAAAGAAATGGTTCAAGAAGATGAGATCCAACTCGCTCAAGAAAGAGATCATGTTACTCAAAAACAAGCATCAACAATTGCTTCTCAAAGAACCAAGTACTTGGTTCGATGAAGAAATTCAATCTGATTATGATCCTTTTGATGGGCCATGTGCCCAGGATCCATATGATGTTTAGCCCATAAAGGGTATTAAAAAAAAATTTTACTAACCTTTTTGTGCAGGCTTTTCCAGAATTTTGCTTCGGTGAAATTCCTTATTTCACCTCTCAAAATGCCCCGGGAAGGAAGTGGATGTTACTGTTTACTTACTATTCAGGGATACTGTTCCAGAGACATTCCGGAGACATTTGTTGATTAGATAGAGCTCAGGGAAGAAGCTTGGGATACTTGTTTGGTTGAGTAGCGGAGAAGCGGGGGACAAATTAATTTAACAAATGGATTTTTCTAAAACGAAAGATGAAAACAGAGCGATTGAAAACAATTAAATGAAAGTAATTGAAATATAGAAGATGATAATGAATAAAAACTTACTTTGATTGATAATTGAAAATTGATACAAGATTGGATAAAGCTCTCGAAGAGAGGTTGGATACAATGAGTGTATGGGAGTAGGTGATTACAAATGAAAGGCAATTGATTGTAAGTTGATACTAAGTGACGCCTTTCAAATGGAAGATGAATACATATTTATAGCAAACAGAGTGAATAAATATCGCACACTTGGACGGTTGAGAGTCTTGATTGAAATGGAATCTTGATCTTCAAAATATCATCCGACAATATTGAATTATTAGAACAGTCTTGATTAGACCAAAAGTATGAATAGTGATTGACGAATCATCTTATCTTGAACAGTGTTGAACAAGTAGTAGAGATTCTTCGACAAAAGCTTTGAGTGAACAAGTGTTTTGATTGATGAATAGTAAAACCCATTATGAAAATATCACATGGTTTTACTATTGTTGTTTGACAAAATGGTCTTGCATAGTCACATCCATCTTTTGATTAGGAAATTGCAAGAGATTGTAATTCCACTAACAATTGTCTCTGGAATAGTGTCCTCGAATAGTAAGTGGATAGTAATATCCACTTCCTTCCCGAGGCATTTTGAGAGGTGAAATAAGAAATTTCACCGAAGCAAAATCTTGGAAAAACTCGCACAAAAACGTTAGTAAAACATTTTGTATTTTTTTCTTTTTTTTTTTTTGAATACCCATTATGGGCTAAATATCATATGGATCCTGGGCACATGGCCCATCGAATGGATCATAATCGATTGAATGTCTTCATCAAAATCAACACTTGGTTCCTTGAGAAGCAATTGTTGATGCTGTTTTGAGTAACATGATCTCTTTCTTGAGCAGTTAGATCTCATCTTCTTGAACCTTTTCTTTACCTTTTGAGCTTGTCTCTTTCTTCGTGGAGTAGGAGGTGTTGGTTGAGTTGGTGGGGCTGTCTTTATTCCTAAAGCAGACTTTGAAATTAAATCTTTCCCACCATTTAATCTTGAAGTCTCTTGCCAATGAGTAGGATGCAGGTGGCTTATAATATTGAGTGATAGAGAAAGACTAACAAAGGATCCATGGGAATCCAAATTTTATATGGAATAAGGTGTGAAAATGAAACTGGCTAAATTATTCTTGAGAGGTGGAAGAGCCTTGAAGGAATTCTCTTGTTAAAAAATCAGGTAGAGAATTATTTTCTCCTTTAATAAATTCTATATCAAAATCAAAACAAGATAAAATTGCTTGCCAACGAGCAAATATTTGTTTGGAAATAAGATTTTGAACATCTTTAGTAATAATTTCTTTTGCTTGATTTACAATCAATGCGAAGAAGGAATTTTTAATTAAATAAATCATCTTGAAATTTTGAAACGCATAAAACAATTGATAAAACTTCTTTTTAATAGTTGAATAATTTTTTTGGGTTTGATTCCAGATTCTCGAATGGTACCTAACTAGTTGAGTCTGTTTGGAAGTTGTAGACATCTTTTGTTTTAATATACCGCCATATCCTAATTCGGATGCTTCGTTTCAACTATCATGTATGCATCCGGATTTGGAATACCTAGACATGGTAAGGATTTAACATTCTGTTTTAGAAGGCGTACTACTTGAGTATGTTCATCCGACCATGGTGGTGGGTTTTTGCGTAATCTTTTGTAAAGAGGTCGACGATTTGCCTTAACTTTGGAAAGAAATCGGCCACATAATTAAGACATCCTAAAACCTCTGTAGTTGATTCAAAATCTGCTCTTATTGAGCATGTTCCAGATTTTGAATCAACTAAAATGAATTCATAAAAAGTTCTAGTTTTGAGTGGGTTATCGTTAATAAAGAAACATTCAGGTAAAAATGTATTTTTGACTAACTCATTGAGTGTAGAAAGATTTTGTGGTTGCCTGAACTTAGTGTAGGCAATATGTTCCTTGTTCGGTTTTGAAAAATATTTGGAATCAAAAGAGGGACTCAAAATTGATGGTTTTTGAAATTTCGAAGAGACTCGTGCATACGAAAGAGGAGGAAAATCTTGTCTTTGTAGAACTTGAAATGTGTTGGTTGTTGGAATAGAAATTTGAGAAGGAGTAATAGGCTTGATCGCGTAATGTTGAGGAGTTTGAATTTTTCTTTCTTTGTCTTGACTCATATTGATAATCGAAAAGAAAGAATCTTTATTAAGAAGCATATTAATAAAAGAATGCTTTGTAAACGATAAATCTTTTGAAAGCATGGAAGATATAAATTTGAATGAAATATATTTTTCATGAATTTGTATATGAATACCAAATTGATCAACTTGAAAGGGATAAATCTGCGTAATGAAAGGGGTACCTAATATGACTTCTTGACCTATATCCCTGACTAGGACAAAGGTGTTCTTGAAATAATATCCTTGGTTACAGTACATAAACATTTGATAATTTATATTTAATTTGTAGTGCCATTCCATTAGCATTATGGAGTCATTCTTTAGTTTTTTCATAATAAATTGATGGAATTAGACCTTCTTTGATACAATTTTGATCTGCTCCACTATCAAGTAAAGCAATAGTATTGAACTCATAGTTATCATTAATTTTTAAAGTAATATGGATATACCATTTTTGATATTTAATATGATTAATTGTTAAAATAAATTGTTGATCAGAAGTACCAGGAGTATCTTCATTAATAATTGGACTACTTGATTTGTTTTCTATTAATGATAGTCTTGTTTCTAATTCTAAATCTTTAGTTTGGAGTAAACATAAATTTTGATTAATTTCTTTAATTTGTTCTTTAAGACTATTAATTTTCATTTTTAAATCTTGAATATTAACTACTTTTAAAATATTTGGAGTATCATATTTTTCAAATATTTTATTGATACTTAAACCTGGAGGAGAGGTTTTTAATAAATCTTCTTTAATTAAAATGCCTTTGAGTTTTTCTAAATATTCTTTTCTTAATTCAGGATCTTGGATTTGCTCAATTAAGTCTAATAAAAATTCTTTTTCATTTTTAGTGGTATTGATCATATTAATACATTTATAATAAATTCTTGATGACTCATTACCCGATGAATAATTACTTGAATCACTTTCTAACTCATAAAGATTATTATCTTCGGAGTCGAAGATGAATTATCTGAATTAACTGGAGTATCTTTGAGTTCAAATAAAGAAATAATTTTTTCTTTAATTTCTTGATTATCTTCACGATTTCATTTAATTTTTCTTTTATTTTACAATTCTTTGCATAATGACCTGGTTTGCCGCACTTAAAACAGGTAGCTTTATTAGTAATCTTTTGGAGTATTCTTCTTAGGGGCTGTATTTGTTTTATTATAAGTATTACGGTTGAATTGTTTCTTTTTATTTGCTTGATTGACTTTTCTTTTTTGAACAGATGGAGCAATAACTTTTGGAATGCAAAAGGCTTCGCAAAAGGATCCTAGTTCCTTTCTTGTAGCTGCTTTATCAGTTGAATATCTAGCTTGAAGTTTTAATTCATTACATAAAGAAATACCTTCCTTTTTAATAAATCCTAATAATTGACCAAATGTTATTTGATCGTATGGAATTGGATCTTGTCCTGTGGCATCCTTTAATTTATTGAATATTCTTTGAGAAAATAAATTCGGTAATCCCGAAATAAATTTTTCTTTCCAAGTAGGGCTGGCGACAATCTTGTCTTTTTAATAAATATGAAAAATATGTATCTTTATACCAATTATAATCTTCTAGTCTGGAGCATCTTAGATTTGTTAAGATGATTTCTTGACCACTTAACATATCTTTTGGAGTTCCTAGAAGATTAACAACTATTGTATGGACTAGCGTGTAAACAGACTTCTTTGTGATTTTTAATACTCAAACATTCTTCGTCTGTCATGTAGTTTTCCCACCAAGACTTCAATGACCCGGTGAAACCCGAAATTAATAAATCAAAAGCTTGAATTTCTGGAGCTCCTTTGGATGTATAGGCAGCATATGCCATCATCATCCTATGGAGAATAATTAATGCCTCGTGCTCGGATTTTCCATCTAGATTCCATTCATAGATGGAGCCACCATCAAAGGCTTCGTAACTATTATTTTAATTGATTCCAGTTGAAGATCCGGAGGGGTACTTCTAGAATAATAAGGAAATTCTTTTTTATTTGAGATTTTATTAATATTGGTTGCTTCTTGTTCTTCTTGAGAAATATCTAAAACATTTAAAGTATTACTTGAGCTAGATGCTTGATTAAGTTTTTCATCAATTCTTTTAATTAATGGGCTATCTGGAATTTCTAATTTTTTGTTCTTATTAAATTTAATAAGAGGAGAAGAAATATCATTGAGAAATATTGTATGTATATATATATATAGCACAGGATCACAAGATAATTTATTGATAATAAAAGATACAACAAAGTTTTGTAAAGATATACTTACAGAATTTTGTTAAAGATAAAGGAGCCGAGAAACCACGATGGAAATTAAAATTATACAAGTTTTGAGGAGATTACAAAATGCTTTTCTCAAATTCGCTCCGATTCTTCGTAGAGAGGTCTCCCTCTTTATAGAGATTTTCAAGAGTCTTTATGACAGAGTGCAATGATGAGTCATTAGTCGCTTTTTCATTTTGTCAAAAGTTGTAGGCGCTTCGTTCATCTTTTACAAAAGTAAATAGTAACTTTTTGTCTTCATTCTTCATTTTGTCAAAAGTTGTAGGCGCTTCTATTTACCTTTAGCAAAAGTAAACAAGTGGGTTGATTTGTCGAAGTACGCAGTAATATTTTGTCTCGGAAAACTCGCAAAAACAAACAAAAGTAAGATAATAACTTTCTTTTTTTTTTTTCAATTCAAATGGGTCCTGTGAACAGGGTCCACCGAATGGATCATTTGTAGAGGATCCGGCTTCACTGGTTGAGTCGTCATCTTCTTCGGACTCCATAGCTTGTGCCATAATCTTTTGTAAGAAAAGTTTCACTGTTCGGGATCATCTTTAAGATAATCAAGCGAGTCTTTTTGTTTTTGTGTTAAAAATTTTCCTTTTCCTTTGGTAGTTCGCGACGAAGCAGGACTGGAATCTTTCTTTACTCGGAGTAGAAGGTCCAAGTGTCATTTATCTTCAATGGTGTAGTTGTAGTCTTCTTTAAATTGTAAAATGTATATTTTTTGGTTTTTGTGCGAATATAGTACTCAACGTTTTCTAAAGAGCAGAGTTGAGTATTATATTCGGGCCACCATCTCGCTTTTGTAAACACAAACCACGAGATAGAGGAAATTGGACTGGAAGATAAGGTTACAATCTGTACTCCCAACAAAATATCCATGCAACATTAAAAGTTCGGAAGAATCCGATCGCTTTTTGATATGTCTCGTAATTGGAAGAATTCTTTAACCGAATTCCCAACCACTATGAACCTCTGGTGGGAGAATGGTAGTAGATGGACCAAACATCATCCACCAATGGTAAAACCAGACAGGAAAGGTAAATTGACATTTGTTGTGAAAGTTAAAGAACCAAGAATGTGTGTCGGTTTGTGAAAAATACGACGAACCAGTGCTAGTTTGTAGTCGAAATAAGTAAAGGTTGAGGGGGAGAAAGGTACAGAGAACTGTCTTTCTTCACTGGGATTATTCCATTCTTTACTTCCTAGTACATTCTTAATAATGCACTTGGAGTAATGAACGTAGGTCTTATTGGTGGTGTCTAAGGTATGAGATATGTCAGCTGATTTTGTATCAACAAGGATAAGCTCGAAAAATTTACGAGTTTTTTGGAAATTATTTGTTGAGAAGTGGAAATCTGTACCAAAAGCACGTTCAACCATGCTTCTAGTGGCTATATTTTGTGGGATAGTTTTAAACGAAGTGAGGAAAAGATGTTCAGTATGAGTAATTATATAGGTATCCTTCGAGGACTGGCTGGGTTAGTAATGGCATTTTTGTAGGTTAAGGGAGGAAAGAGAGTTTCAAAGGTATTTTTGTGGGGATTGTATAATCTGTTGCCTTTTGAATTCCTTTGCCACGATGTCTATTCATGTTCCTGTAAAAATCTCTTTTTGTGTCACTCTTTCCTTGCGTAAATTCTCTTGTTAGAAAATCGGGTAAAGAATTATTTTTGCCTTTGATAAATTCAATTTCAAAGTCAAAGGAAGACAAAATAGCTTGCCATCTAGCAAAAGTTTGTTTAGAAACCAAATTTTTACGTCCTTTTGGAGAACATCCTTAGCTACTTTACAATCTATTCTCAAAAGAAATTTCTTGAAATATAAATCATCTTGAAATTTGGAAATACAAAGGACAATTGCCAAAATCTCTTTTTTAATAGTAGAATAATTCTACTGGGGTCCTAACCAAAGATCGGAATGAAATCTAGTTGTTCTGGGGTGTTAGGTAACCTTTGTTTGAGGATACCTCCGTATCCTATTTCGAGGCATCGGTTTCAACTATCATGAATGCGTTTGGATGAGGTATGCTTAGGCAAGGTAGGGCTTTAACCTTTTCTTTTATTTGTTTAACAAGGGAAGTATGATCATCGGTCCAGGGATTAGGTTTCTTTCTAAGTCTTCTATACAAGGGTGCGTAGAGATGACGAAGTTTAGGGAAAAAATTTGAAACATAATTCGGACATCCTAAAAACCTTTGCAATTGTTTTTTATCTTTAATTTCATCGGGAAATTTTTCAGCAGATATCATGGATCTCATTATAGGTTTAATGGTTCCCTGATATATATCATGACCAAGAAAACGAATTTTTGTTTGAAATAAAACCATTTTTGGGGCGAAACATGACCAAACCATTTTTGCTCACAACCTGTAAGAAAATCAGTAAATGTTTAAAATGTTGATCAATCGTTCTAGAAAAAACTAAAATGTCATCTATGTAAACAATAATAAATGAGGTATAAGGATTAAATATGTCATTCATAATATTTTGAAATTCGAAGGGGCATTTTTAAGTCCAAATGGCATTATGTTCCATTCGTAATGGCCGAAGGGTACTCGTAAATGCTGTTTTATATCGATCGGATTCAGCAATTTGAATTTGCCAAAATCCCGATTTCATATCAAATTTTGAAAATATTTTTGCTTCATAGAGTCTATTTAATAAATCCTTTTTATTTGGAATAGAATATCTAATCCATTGAAGGACTTTGTTAAGAGGTTTGTAGTTAATAACAAGCCTAGGAACTCCTCGTTCCTTTTCTCGCTGCGTTATTAACATAGAAGGCTGCACAACTCCAAGGTGATTTAGAGGGCCGAATGAGTTTTTTGTCCAAGCAAGGACTGAATTTCCTTTTACAAAGCTATAAGTACTCGGAATTCATCCGGGTTGGACGAGCTTTGGTTGAAATATCTCTTTCGTCAAAATCCTTAATATAAGGAAGAGAAACTACATGTTTCTTTCGTTCCCGAATGCATTGGGGACATCCGAACAAATTTGCTTCTTAATGACTTCTTCTAAAGAATTTTCTTTTGAACTGCAGGAGTTTGAAGTCTGTTCTTCAATTCTTTTAAAAGAAATTTCTTCTTGAAGATGGGCAATCGAAGATTATTTGTAGTGCAAGTTGTTTATTTGTTGAAAAATAGACGAGGATTGCAGGAGAGCAACGTCTTTTTGTCTGGTTGATGAAAGAAATTTAAAAGAGATTAGTTTACCAAGGATTTTTGTATGAACCCCGGTTTCATTGACATGAAACGGGTAAATTTGAGTAAGAAATGGAGTTCCAAGAATAATATCATTAGTTATGTTTTCAACAATAAGGAAAACATTTTTGAAACAATAATTATCATTCTCAATGTATCCTTTATTGAGTTTGTATTTTATAGTAAGGGGTTCTCCATTTGCACCGCACAGGGTTTCGAAGATCGTTCGCAATACCTGGTTGGTATAACATCTCTTTTAATACAGTTTTGGTCAGCTCCACTATCTATAAGAGCTACTTTACAGGTAGAGAAATCATCTATTACTAGTTTTACAACTGAATACCATTTTTGAAAAGTAACTCTAGAGATGGTAGAGATAAACCGATCATTATTAATTTTGTCAATTGGAGGAAACTCATTAGATTCTGAAATTTCCGGAAGTCCGGATGAAGAAGCTTCATTATCTTTGAGAAGAGTAAATTTCGCTTCAAATTCCAAATCTTTGGTCTTTAAGTTAAGAATATCTTATTTAAGAAATCCGACTCGAGTCTTAAGATCATTGATTTCGATCTGTAGCTCCCTAGTTGTAATTTGTTGAAATGGATTTGGTGTAGGGAATTTTTCATGAAGTTTAGAAAGGCTAAAGGTAGGAAGGTCGGGGGTGAAGGAGTTTTTCTTCTTCAAGAATGAGATTCTTGATTTTTCAAGATAATCTTTCTTTAGATCGAGATCGGATATTTGTCCTATTAAATCAAGCGAAACTCTTTCTATCCTCTCGTCCGTTATAACATTAATCTGTTTAATAGGAGAAGATTCATATTCATAATCTTCTTCTTCGAACTAAGATAATAATCTTCGGTTCCTTCAGAATCGGACATATTTTGAGTAAGAATAGAAAGAAGCTTCTTTTGAAGTTCTGGTTCTTCCGAAAATAATTCATTAATCTTTTTCTCAATTTTGCATTGGAAGGCTTTATGTCCAACCTTTCCACATTTATAACAAACTATCTTTTTCTTCTTGTTAATTCCTTTTTGTTTCTTAGAAGGATGGGATTTAGAGGGGCAGATCTTGGAATAAAAGGTTCCTTGATCGGCTTATTTCTTCGAAAATTTTTATTAGCTTTTATAATTTTTGCAGATGGAGCTTCAATTTCGGTAAATCCAAAAGCTTCACGAAGGTTCCCATTTCTCTCCTGGATTGAGATTTGTCTTTTCCATATTTAGCTTGAAGCTTAAGCTCATTACAAAGAATTAATCCTTCATTTTTAACTATGCCAAATAATTGACCGAAGGTAAAAAGATGATAAGGTATATCATCGGAATTAAAGTTTTGACTGAAACTTACCAAGAATTCTTTCTCCGAAGAGTCTTGGTAATCCTGCTATAAATCTTTCTTTCCAGAATTGCGCATTTCCATCTTCTCTTTTCAAAACATTGGTTAGAAAAATATCTTTATACCATCGGTAGTCACTAAGGGTAGGACATCTAAGATTAATTAGAACGGACTTAGCTGCTGCTTGTCCTTCATTAGGATTTCCTATGAAATGAAGAGAGATAGTATGAATTAGTAATTCATTACCATCTTCTTCTTCAATTGGTATGTTGTTACGGATAACGGTGGTTTTGTGACTAAGTATTTGGATTCTTTCATCTTGGGTGAGAAAATTATCCCACCAATTCTTTAATTGTCCCGAGAATCCTAAGGCTAAAGTAGCTGCTAAGTTTTTTCCCGTCAAACCTCTAGTTTTAAAGGCTACACGAGGCCATACCCATTTGTTGTAAGGTAGACAGGATTTCATGTTCCGCCTTACGAACAATATTCCATTCTATTAGGGATTGATCATCGAATAGATTGGTTTGAAATTGACCACTTTCTTCATACTCGAATATCGGGAGGAGTAGGCCTAGGGTAGAAATTTCTAGTATTTCTAAAATTTTTAATTTTATTTAAAGAAGAAGGTGCCCCTTTTCTTTCTTCTTTTGTTTCAATTTCAAAGGATTTTTGAAGAGTTGTAATTTGATCTAACTCACTTTCTTCAGAATCGATCTCGTGGAAGAGGTTTCTTCTTGAGCGATACTACGGGTTTTGTCTATGCAACTAACAGTTTTGCTAGTATTTTCTAGATCTTTAAGTCTGTTGAGATATAGTGTTAAGAAGACGATTATTAGAGAAAGGACGATCTCCGATAAGGGCTTCTTCCGTTTCTCTAGGAATACTTGTCTAATTTAAAGAAAGGTCTAGAAACGGATTCTGTATAAGATGTAGTCTTACTAGTAGAACTACTACTAGATTTTTGGGAGTCTATTTTTGTGGAAACTATTGTTAATTGTTTTGCTATAGTTGAAAGAATTGTATTAGTATAGTTAGCCTGTTGATGGACTTTTGCAAGGTCATCTATAGTAACCGTATCATTCCCTCCCCGGCCAGCTTTGTAAGGACAAGCAAGAATGTCTTGTCCTTGCAAAGGGATTTTTATGGAAGTGGCCGCAGGTGGATGAACAACTACTACACTACTTCCATCTAGAAGATGCCAGGTCTTAGATAGATTAGTTTGAACATTTAAACTTGGTTGCTTATAAGGATCATTGAGTCCTAATTGTGACGAAAAGGTAGGAAACCAAGTAAAAAGGAATATATATATATATATATATATATATATATATATATATATATATATATATATATATATATATATATATATATATATATATATGTATGTATATGTATAGATGTACATATATATATATATATATATATATATATATGTATATATATGTATATGTATATATGTGTGTGTGTGTGTGTGTGTGTGTGTATATATGTGAAAAAATTATAATTTTCTAACGTTTTTATGCAGGTTTTCAAGATTTTGCTTCGGTGAAATTTCTTATTTCACCTCTCAAATGCCTCGGGAAGAAAGTGGATATTAATGTTCACTTACTATTCATAAGGGGACATAGCATTCATGAAGGACAATAATTCATCACATGGTGGTAGTAATGAATTATTGTCCTTCATGAATGCTATGTCCCCTTATGCATAGTAAGTGAACAATAATGTCCACTTCCTTCCCGGGCATTTTGAGAGGTGAAATAAGAAAGTTCACCGAAGCAAAATCTTGAAAACCTGCATAAAAACGTTAGAAAATTATAATTTTTTTAATACCCATTATGGGTTAAATATCATACGGATCTCGGGCGCACTTGCCCATCAAATGGATCATAATCGGATTGAATAGATGAATCTGAGGAATTTGTTGATTCTTTGAGAAGTAGTCTGTTGATGCTCGTTTCTTGAGTAACATGATCTCGTTTCTTGAGTAATTGAATCTCGTCCTCTTAAACTTTTTCTTTTCCTTTTGAACTTGCTTCTTTCTTTTGTGGAGTAGGAGGTGCTTGCTGAGTTGGTGTGGTCTGTATATATATATATATATATATATATATATATATATATGTGTGTGTGTGTGTGTGTGTGTGTGTGTGTGTGTGTGTGTGTGTGTGTGTGTGTGTGTGTGTGTGTGTATATATATATATATATATATATATATATATATACATATATATATATGTACATATATATCTACATATCTATATATAGGGAGGGTTCAAGTGAGCCCTCCCTTTAGGTGAGTTCACCCATCAGGTGAGCACTTTTAATCCGAACCATTGAATTTTGATTCAATGGCTGAGATTAAAAGAGAAAATTCTGAATTTTTTTTTAAAATAATTTTTTTTCTGGGAGAAAAGGAGGACTGGAAAATCATTGTCTTTTTCCATCCTCTCCAGCCCTCCTAAGCGCTCTCTCTCTCTCCAACTCTCGCTTTCTCTTTCTTCGCAGACATCCTCCCGCCGGTCTCTACCTCCCGCCGCCGACATCCTCCCGTCGGCGCCTTCCTTCCTCTCGCCCGAATCAAGATCATCGGTATCTCTCTCGCCTGAATCCCTGCTGCTTTCGGTTCATCTCGTTCTTCTCTCTCACTCTCACACATTGCTCGACATTCCCTCTCCCTCTCGCATCTCGACTCGCTCGAACACGTCGGCGTATGTTGTCGCCGTTGTTTGTCTCTCTTCTCTCTGCATCCCTTCGTGGCTCTCGCCGGACTCTCCTTCTGTCCCCGACCGTAATCCCAGTCCAAGCACCCAGCTGCCGACGAGATTCACATTTAGTCGAGTTCGGTCTCTCTTTCTTCCCACTCCCCAAAAATCGAATACTTCGTAAATTAAATTCATGCTTAATTTGTTCTTTCCGTTTGATGGGTTTGTTTGTGCTAATTTGGGACAATTAGTTTGGCTTTGTATAATTCATGCGCTCTCGATCGAATATGCTTCAAAATTCTTATTGAAATTGTGCTAGTTTGTGTTTATTTGGTCGAATCTCTCTAGTACATCGCTGAAATTGTGTCTCTCTCTGTCCGGAAGTAGAATGCTTGCTGAAATTGTGTTAGGCGATACATCCTCAAAGAATTCAGTTTTGTCTTCAGCTTTTGATTTGAGTTTGCTATTTGATTTGAGTTGCACTAAATTGTGGTGAAAAGTTGAAATTGTTAATGACTCGAATTATGGTTGCGGATGTTGGGAATTAGTGACTTAATTGTGTTGAAAATTTGATAGGAGTTATGGCAAAAAGTTGAAACTGTTAAGGACTGAATTATGCTTGTTAATGTTGGGCATTAGTGACTGAATTGTGTCAAAGAAATTGGGTAGCTTGGAGCAATGTGTCATGTTTGTCTTTTAGATCAAAGAGTTAGAATTGGAGAAATCATCAAGCGATCGAGCTTGGAGATTGTTATTGATACAGACCAAAGGGCAACATACACATGCCATGGAAAAATATGAAGAGGTAATTGCGTTTTTCGGCTATCAAGTTTAGTTTGTATCCATTTTGTCATCATTTTAGCATTATAATCTGCCTCTATGTATTGAAAGAGAATCAGGAGTTAGTTTCCTCATCAAACATATCCCCAAGACCAATAAAATTCGATTTTTATACCAAATTCCGAAATCTATAGTAACTTCTTTTTTGTTTTTGATCCCCTCGATTATACGCAACAGTTTCTGGTTGCTTCAAGGTGTTTATGATACGGGCAACACCTGAAAGTGTCTTGCTCAAAGTTTCTCAAAGTCTAATTCTCTTTGAATGTTACTTACTTGACAAGCACATTAATCTTGATAAGATGAGACCTATCAAATATAACCAATCAGCACATTTTAGAAGCTTTACAACCGAAAGTTTCTTATATGAGAGTCTGTTGAAAAGATGGAACAATTGCATTGCAGGGACTAGTATAATCAGTGGTAGATAGAATCATATCATTGTGGATAGAATACTCGGAATTTCGATATATTTCAGCAGCATACATAGGGTACTATGTTTTGTGTAGTTGTCACCTACGATTCTTTAATATTGATGGCACAACTATTCATAAATGAGCATACACCATTCAAGTGTCTATGTCTATGAAACCTTGGACGCCTATAGCTCAATTGGTAGAGCATTTGTGTTATTACACAAAGATGTGGGTTCAAATCCCACTTAGGCTGAAAACAAAACTAGAAACATGCATAAAATCGAATACTCGACTTGTATTTATGTAATTCGATTGTGTAAATGGTTGGCAAACTATAGTAGAATGGGGTCTAATTTGATGGTGTATTCCATGGGTTTACATGATCAAAAATCAATACTCGACTTGTATTTCTATAATTCGATTGTGTAAATAGAGCTCAATGTTCTATAGTGTATCATACACTAGCCTATTAGCTCAATTGGTAGAGCATTTGTGCAATGCACAAAGGGTGTAGGTTCAACTCCTACATAGGCTTATGAGCTTGGTGAGATAAAGAGAGACTATGATTGATTGAGAATTATAGACAAAGAAAGAGGAGACATGGAGGGCTTGATTTCATATTTCACTACTGTCAAAAATGAAAATACCCACACGAGGCTTGTGCATTGAGCCATGGGCCTTCTTCTCAACTATCTAAGTAGTAGGCTATAATAGAAAAAATCGTTAAATTTGCATGTCATTACAAAGATGTCCTTTTATTATATCATTTTCATCATTAACTGAAATGTTTCAGCTGACACCATTTCATAGATCAAAGTAAATAATTCTTGGGGTTAGTTTACTCTACATGCATTTTTAGTATACAATTGTCCGGTTTAATGTTTCCGTTTCTGGTGTCCCAACCTATGTGAAGGCCTAAATCTAATTTAAATTGTGAAGTATTTAGGGATATATAAAGTTACAATGATAAACATTATTCTGGTAACTATACTTTGGAAGTTCCATACATCTGCTCACCTGCTTATTCAATCCTCGTTACCTTAACTCTGTACATACTGCTGTGCTATGTGGTATTCCGTATATATGTTGAAGGAAATGCGTTGACTTTTTAAGTGTATATGTTTGTCTGAAATCAAGAACTCCTCCAAATGTTTGGCCTTCCATATATAATTGCACCTATGGAGGCGGAAGCTCAGTGTGCTTATATGGAGCTTGCAAACCTTGTGGATGGAGTTGTCATTGATGATTCCGATGTACTTCATTTTGGAGCTTGAAGTGTTTACAACTCTCCCCCCCATGTTTGGCTACAACTCAAAAACCCCAATTTCATATGCTAGCAACGAGTACATTTGTGATTCAACCCTTAAACAACCTATGTAGGATTTGAACCTACATCTTTGTGCAAATCGCACAATGCTCGCCGATTGAGCTAATAGGTTTATGACACTACTAATTTTCAGGCATGACTACCAGCTACAATGTCAACAAACTCTCTATAACAAACAAGTTGCGGGCTAGAAGTAATAGTAACATGTAGCATAATCAATAGGATAAGTTCAACTTGCGCTTCTCGGTTTTCACTCAAATATACCCAAAAGAGAGAAAAGATTTGATCATTTTTTGCATCAAACATGGATTGGTCGATACAAGGAGAATGCATAACAGCTTTAACAAAGCATGCTCATTGAGACTCTATTTCGAATTGGATTTGGGCTTTTGATAGTACCAACAGGAATGACAATCAAAGTACAACATAGATTCCAAGTTTCCCTTAAATTCCAGGTTTGTACAAGTCAAGTATAGACAATATGATTATGTTACCTCATGGAGAATCCGAAAGTAATGCAAATTACCTCCAATTATGCGAGAATGGCTTGCCATCTTTCCGTAACATGTCCTCAGCAATCTTAAATTTCAGTTGATGAAATAAAACAGAACCCAAGCAATACACAGATTACAAACACACAAGAAATTAGCACAAATTGCTAATAATTCAAATGGTTAGAACAAAATATTTTTTGATATAATTGACAGAGCAACACCATTATTGACTACTACATATTCTTAAAAATTGAACACGATCGGTACATAGATGTGCTCGGAACTATGCAGAAACATCCAACTAGAAAACTAAGAATCGAGTTGTCCAATGAATCGAGTTTCGGAAGGAAGACAAGCGACGAAGGAGAAGAAGGCCACATGTAAGCAACACCACGTAACCAATCTTCTAACCCAAAAACAAAAAACAAATCAAGAGTCCAAAAGCTCTAAATCCCAATCAAATTTCGACCATTTGCAATCAACATGAGCAAAAATCCTAAATTGAAGCTAAAGCCCACAAATGAAAACAACTAATTCTATGTTCCAAATATGGGGGCATATTACCTTCGAAGAGGGACCACGAGTGACAGGAGGATTCCGGCAGGTAGACCCGGGCGTGAGGGAGAGCTCGACGAGAGAGAGAGAAAAGAGGAGACGAGAGGGAGCGAGAGTCGACAAGTTTGAGTAGCAGCAATTGGGGTTAGAGGGTCGATGCATGAGAGAAAGCCGGGAGAGGGATCGATGCCGAGTGGCGGGAAGAAGCCGAAGGTGGTCGCCGCCGTGGGAGGAGCCCAATGAAAGAGAGAGAAGAGGAAACGAGAGGGAGGAGACGAGAAGAGGAAATTGGTTGGGGTTGAGGGGTTCTCTCGACCCCTTACAACCATTTTTGTGATTTTTCTTTTTTTTAAATGAAAAATTGCTCTTTTAATCTGAATCCTCAAATTTTAATTGAAGGGTTCAGATTAAAAGTGCTCACATATTAGGTGAGCTCACCTAAAGGGAGGGCTCACTTGAACCCTCCCTATATATATATATGTGTGTGTGTGCGCGTTCGTGCGTGCACACCGAAAAAGTGTCATTCATTTTCTCTTTTATTTATTTTGTTAGCAAGGTGATGAAATCTCATTCTTATTTACTGGATTTAGATCACGGTCGGAGTCCGATTGGCGTGACTGAAGTATGTATATATATATATATATATATGGAAGGATTGTAGTAAGCACCCTCCAATAGGTACACTCTACACAATAGGTGAGCACCACAAATTTGTGTCGTCCAATTTTCATTCAACGGTTCACATTAAATGCCCTATTTGTCAATAAGAAAAAGGAAAAATAAAAACTCTGCGACGAGTTTCCACTCGGGGTTGCTTGGGCTTTTACTCCCTTTTCACTCCATCTTTGCCCTCCCCTCGTTCGCCGAGTGTTAGCACCTTGTCTCCTTCTCCATCACCGGTCGCCCCATCTTACTCTCTATTGCAAATGTCATATAACATCGATGAATTCAACAATGAAGAGGCACATCAAATCATATCACTTAATTGAAATCATCAATCAAAAGAAGAATAAAGAAATCATCTATAGTGCTCATAACCATGAACATCTACATCTCGATCCACAGAGGTAACTATGCCAAGTACCGTAAAAGAACCAATGAAATAAATCACCATAAATGCTAAAAAAGCACGAATAATTGCACTTCAAATCCAACTTCATTTTCACAATTTGGCAAAACACACCACTGGCATTCACTTATAAAATGAAGCCCAAATATACATGACTCACTCACACTATTTATCAAGCACTTTGTATTCAAAAATCAAAGGAAAAAGAAAAACATAAGAAAAAATTACTAGAATTTGGAAACAGAATTCCTAATCACAGGAAATAGGGGAAAAAAATTAAAAACTTCATTTTGTTATTGTGAAATTTCGTCCGAAAGAATAACGAAACTAGACAACGCCCAAAGTCAAAAATCGAAATAGAAAGCGATAACAACAAATTAATTAAAAAAGTCAAAATCGTATAAGGGAGTACCGATAGAGATAGAGATAGAGATAAAGATAAATATAGAGAGAGAAGGAGAGACGTGGAGAGATTTTTCCAGGTTGTATGTTTATAAATAAGCTAAAGGAGGGAGGAAAAAAGAAATCATATTTTGGGGAAAGAGCATTTGTGGGTTAGAGAGAGGGGCGTAAAATAGAGAGATAGAGAGAGAGAGGAGGCTGGTGATAGAGGATGAGAGAGAATACCGGTGCCGGCGTCGATGCCTGGTGAATGAAAGGCGGCGATGAGAGAGAGGTAGCGAAGAGGGAGTAAAGCCCAACAACTAGGAACCCATTGGAAACTCCTTGATTTATTTTTTTTAATTGATATATTTAATGTAGACCATTGGATGAAAATTCGATGGCTCAGATTTGTTGTGCTTACCTATTGTTTGGAATATACCCTAACTTTAGATGAACACTTTTAATCCGAACCATTAAACTTTGATTCAATGGCTGAGATTAAAGGAGGAAATTTTAATTTAAAAAAGTTTTTTTCTTTTTTGGGAGAGGGAGGACTGGAAAATCATTATCATTTTCCATCCTTTTTCCAGCCCTCCCAAGCTCTCTCTCTCTCTAGCTCTCGCTGCTTCGGTTGAACGCCATTGCCCCGTCTCTCGCTGCTCCGGTCGCTGGCCCCTCGAGTCCCGACCCTCTCTCTCTTGTTTCGACGCCAGCGGGCTTTCTCTATCGTCGCTGACCCTCTCCCTCTCTCTCTGTCGTCGCTAACCCCCGAGCCCCCTCCCTCTCTCTCTCGTTGCTCACCACCAGCGCCAATACCGACCTCGCTCTCTCTCTCGTTGCCGACCGTCGGCGTCCAATACCCGACCTCGCTCTCTTTCTCTCTTTGTGGACCGCCGGTGTCCAATACCCTAGCTCGCTCTCTCTCTCTCTCTCTTTTTCTCTCTCTCACTTTGGTGGCACTCAAAATTGAATTGGGGAAGAGAAAATTGCAGGTATCCACTTTTTTTTCTCGTGTATTTTCCGGGTTGATTAATGTTGGTTTGTAACGATGTTTTGGGGTTAAAATTAACTGAAGTTGGTTTTGTAATGGTTGATTGAATGGAGTTGGATCCGAAATTGGTGTAGATTTGGTTTGCTTTGTTCGAAATCATTTGAACTTCTAGTTGTAAAAATGGAGGTTGCTTTCCGAAATTTACATTTCCAAGTGTTCTCTTCGATATGTTAACCGAGCGCCTAGTGAATGACTAGGTATGAATTTGAGTTCTGGAAGTTACTAAACTTCACATTCGCCATTTTGAATTCCTTAATGCTTCACATTACAGGAAATTAATTGATTGTGCTCATTCTCAAGCCCAAGTGGAGTAGAGTATTAGACTGCAAAAGGTTGATTTGTCACTTGAAAAAGTTAAAGCGGAATACCTAGCTGATATTAGTGATGATATGCTTCCAAGTCACTCTGTTATTCTTTATTATCAAGTTGATACATTCCTGGTCCGTTCCGGTGGTGATGACAGGAACACTTCATTATTCCTTAACACATCTGCGGTGAAGGCACTCTTTTGACTAGGCTCCTGGTAGGGACAGAGTTGAGAATGACTGGTTCTAAGATCGATAATCACAGTATTCGGATCTTACTTGTTGAATTCGGTTCGATCGAGGTATTCTTTGTTTGTAGGAAAAGTCCTCGCATTGAATGCGGACATCACGAGTAATCCACTTGCCAATTATACAAGTTATGCACGCTAACCCCCTCCCTTCCCCTAACCCGAGCCACACCTAATGGTCCTTGTTCCCTATCTCTGTTTACCAATCAAGCTATGCTTTTCTCTTGGTGTTACATCTCATAAGATGTAAACATCAACCGATGTAGATCTGGCTATCCTATGTGAATTTGCTAATCCTTTGTTGCCGGGCTTGGTTGATTGGACGGCCGATGTTAAAGGCACAAACCATTATGGACATAGAGAATTTGCAGAACTTGGGCGGTTATAACCATTGTACATTAGTGAAGAACTTGGCCAAGTTCCTTGGCTATGATATCCGGATTCCTGAAAGCCGAGATGTGGTCCATCCGTGTTATTGGTATGATCTTGTTACCATGATAGCATTTACCCTTTGTGCAATGACTACTCTCGTGGGGACATTTAAGTACATTATGTATTTGTTCCAACAAATCATCTTTCAATAGCATTCCCTGGTTGCAAGTTGTGAATTGTACTTAAATGTCTTTTAATAGCTAAATCTGAATTCATAGTCTATGTCTATGAAACCTTGGACGCCTATTAGCTCAATTGGTAGAGCATATGTGTTATAACAAAAAGATGTGGGTTCAAATCCCTCATAGGCTGAAAACAAAACTAGAAACATGCATAAAAGTTGACTAAACAAGTGCGAGTTGCTAACAAGTTCAGCCTAGGATAGAACACGTGTCGTTGCTAGCAATACATGCGTGTAAAAGTTGAAGGAAGTTTATTTTTGAGCAGCCAGGGCTACGGACACGCCTAAAAATGAAGTTAGAAGGTTATACCATAGAGGAAAGAGTAGTAAAAGCAAGAGTTCCAATTTCGAGCATAATGAGTTCCTAGTTTTCACCAGAATTTTTTATTTTTGAGACATTTTTGCATTTATTGGTATGTAATATTTGAGGTAGTTTTTAGTTATATTTTACACATCTTTTGATGGATATGCCCTCCAATTGACTGAACAAGAGCTATTTTATGCCTTAGCTTTCTAGATGTGAAATGCGAGCTAAAACTAAGGAAGCTATTGAGTTACTTGCTGAAAGTGTGATCTTTTGGCAATTCAAACCCTTATTGGAGTTGTGTAAGAAGATATGTTGTGTTTTACGAGAGGTTAATAAGATTTTGTATCCTCATTGTTCATGTATTTCAATTTTTGGATAAAATGTAATTTTCCTAAATAAAGAAGGTATAGTTTTCACAATGACTAATAGTCTATTAGCTCAATTGGTAGAGCTACGTGCAATATAGCACGTAAGATGTGGGTTCGATTCCCACATAGGCTATCCGATTTATTAGATGACCCTAGTTGAACATAAATAGCTTCACATCTCCTGATATTATTTTCGAAGATAACTAAAACATTGACCAACTTACACTGAGAATTAGCAATCATTCCGCCTCATCGATACGCAAGTTCGGAATTCATCAACAATAAGAGTGAGCGTGAGAATTAGCAACTTACGAGTGAGAATTAGCAAACATTGACCAACTTACGGTGAGAATTAGCGATTGCTAGAAAGACATGTGTGTAAAAGTTGAAGGAAGTTCATTTTGGGGCAGCCAGGGCTATGGACACGCCTAAAATGAAGTTAGAAAGGTTGTACCATGGAGAAAAGAGTAGTCAAAGCAAGAGTTCCAATTTCAACATATTGAGTTCGTAATTTTTAGCACAATTTTTTATTTTTGAGATATTTTTTACATTTATTGGTATGTAATATTTGAAGTAGTTTTTAGTTATATTTTACACATCTTTTGATGGATATTCCCTCCAGTTCATTGAAAAAGTGCGAGTTGCTAGCGAATCCAGTCTAGGCCGGAACAAGTGCGATTACTAGCAAGATATATGTGTAAAAGTTGAAGGAAGTTTATTTTGGGGCAATCAGGACTATAGACACGCCTAAAATGAAGTTAGGAAGGTTATACCATGGAGGAAAGAGTAGTCAAAGTAAGAGTTCCAATTTCGAGCATATTGAGTTCCTAATTTTTAACGAAATTTTGTATTTTTGAGACGTTTTTGCATATTGAGTTCTAATTTCAACATATTGAGTGATGTTTGGTTACTTCCTTAAACATGTGGACAGAGATTTCAGCTAGAATAGGCAATGAAGATCCTTCCCGAGCAGATGCAAGAGAGGGAAAAAGAAACTTCTTCGGTAGGGAAACATTCCTGGAAACACAGCGAGCCTTCAAGGCTAGAATTTGGCAAGTTTGTTACTGATGTTGGCAAGTTTTTTATAAAGCTTCTCCGAGTAGGGGAAACATTCCTGGAAACACAACTGACTTTCCACTTAGATAGGGTGTTTTATGCACATCTCTAGTTGCTCAGGCAATTTGCACAATTAAGAGAAGAACAGAAACAAAACTAGCTGGAGTGAACTCAAATGAGGGTTCCGATGTACAATTAAGAGAAGAACACAAACAAAGCCTATGTAGGAATTGAACCTACACCTTTTGTGCATTTCACACAAATGCTCTGCCATTGAGCTAATAAGCTACACAAAAATCACCAATACACCCGAGAAACCACATCAACTTCAATACTTAATTCAAGTGCCCAAAATCTACAACAAGCAAAATGAGCAATTCATGATTAGAGTCAACTAAAGTCATACACCATGACATTCAACCAATAAGTTAAGTTTGTCGAGCACGGATAGCAAGATCTCCGAGCGATTCCCGGACCAAGTTCTACTACTCCTCTTAACTAAAGCATGCTTGGCTAGCACATGGGCAGCCTTATTACAGCTTCTATTTGCAAATGAAAAAGAAACAGACTCAAAAACAGAATAAGCAATCTGCTTGTGAATAACTTCCAATTTACTTGTTTATGCTCCCTCCCATGTCTCAATGGCAACAGTCGTCCTTACTTATAATATTGTCTAAAATATTCAAATCGACACAATTCATCACCAGTTTGAAATCCACAAAATTCATCACAAGATTCATAATCCACAAAATCCAAAATCCACAAGATGAGCAAATTAATCACCAGTTTCAAATGTCAATATGTAAAAAAACAATTAAAAGCATTTTAATCCACAAAATTAAGACAAAATAGAAACAAGATGAGCAAGAAAACGTACCCAGAAAATGTCTCCGGTGTGGCTCGATTCCGTTGTCTATTTTTGGTGGCGGTAGGCTGTCTGGGGGAGACAGTGGGCTGTGGCTAGAGATAAAGAGAGAGAGTCGAGGGAATCGAGGGACGAGAGACAAAGAAGGGGTCGAGAGACAGAGGAATTGCAAACCTAGATTTAATTGAAACTCTTACTTGGGATTTCCGGCGGGGTCGTGCTCCTCAATGAGGGAGGAGAGAGAGATAGACAAGGCGGGACGGATGGTGGCCGAGGATGGGTTGGTGAGGTCGGCGTCTAGGCAGCCGGCGAGTTTAGAGAGGGCAGCCACCGAGTAGAGAGGACAAACGAGCGAGCACAAACTAGAGCGCGCCGGGAGAGGGACGGACGAGAGAGGGCATGAGAACGAAGGCCGGAGGTCGGAGGAGGCCGGAAGGTAGATGCCAGCGTCGGGGAGAGCTCCAACGAGAGAGGGAGAGAGAGAGACGAGGAAAAACGTGAGAATGAGGGCTCAGCAAAGGCGTCAAGACCCTCCTCCCTCCTAGTGAAAAAAATATGTTGAGCCCTCCTTCTCCCTCCCGAGTGAAAAAAATATATATTTTTCCTTTTTTTAAAATTAAAATTTTTCTTTTCAATATCGGCCTTTAATTGAAAGTTTAATGGTTCGGATTAAAAATGCTCACCTAAAGTTGGGGCTCACCTAAAAGGGAGGGCTCATTTGAACCCTTCCCTCTATATATATATAGAAGGGTTTAAATAAGCACCCCTATAGGTAAGCACCCCTATAAGTAAGCACTTTAGATCTAAACCATTTAATCTTAATCTAACGGTTTCAATTAAAAGACGTTTTTATAATTTTAAAAAAAGAAAAATAAAAAAATTAAGCCTGGAGATGTCAATTGAATCCCTCGACATTTTCCAAATCCTCATTGTATCCATTACTTCCTCTCTCTCTCTCTACTCTCCGGCAGCCGTCGCTGCCCGCCGCCCGCCGGCATCCACACGCTCGTCGCCAGCAGTCTCTCGCCCACTGTCTGTCTCCGGCAGCCGCCCACCTTGCTTTTGTCGTCTCTCTCTCTCTCTCTCTCTCAACTAAGCAACCCTAAACCATCCCTCTTCTCTCTCGAGACCGACTTCTTCTCTCTCGTCGCCTCCCCTCTCTCTCTCTCGCCGGTGCCAATACCGGCATTGTATATCCTCATCCGTCACCGTCCGGCTGCCCTCTCTCAATCCCTCTCAATCCACGGAAGCTAAGGTTAGTTTTTTTCCTAATTGCACAATTTTGCTGAGTTAATTTCTTTCTTCTCATCTTCGGATATTTAAGGAATTAAGTATTGTTTGCCAATTGAAGTTGGTCCGTTATTGACACTCTTAACATTGAATATTTTTCCTTTTCACAAAAAAACTTATAGCTTCATTAACAGGTATGTTGTTCTAATAGGTGCATTTCCTCCTCTTCCCCATTCTCTTGATGAATTGAGAATATTGTTCTCTAATATCGGCTTTTGCTTGCACGAAATTTAGGGTTTGAGAAAATTTTGTTAGCTATATTGCTTTGGGGGATGATAGTTTTCAATATATTGCTTTAGAGGGATGATTGTTGGCTCAATTTTGAGGTTTTGTGGATAAATTTGAGGCTTTGATACATGGTTGTGTGTTGTGAGGCAATGCAATGTGGTTTTCACTTCGGAATTACTTTACTTGGGCCGAAGTGAAGAATGAGCCAAATTTAACTTCCTTGATTACTCTTTCCTTGTAAGTGAAGAATGATTGTCAACTTTTAATAGAAGAATTACTAAGAGGCTCCAGTATTGGTAGTTATTCTATGCTTGGAGCGAAGACCTAGGTGCTATATTGGCAGGGACTTCATCCCATTAGGCCATGACCCAAGGTATTATGCCAAAATATAATGATCCAAGGCCTTACCAATAGGGTGCTTGAACACTTTATCCGAATTTTCTTTCACTCAAGGGACATTCATTACTTTAAAGATCAGAAGAGTACATCTCTAGTGGGTGAACTCTATCTCATTTAGTTTGTAAAAGTGAAAGTAACATTTCGTAGATTAGATCAAAGAGGAAATCAACAACCTTTTAGGATGATTATTACAAAACTCCTCTAACAACAACAATTGATGACTCTAAAAGATATCAATAAGCCTCTTTGGACTTTCCATCATCAATCTATAAGGGATACTTTTGATGACTCTAAAAGATATCAATAAGCCTCTTTGGTAGAACTTTTCTTTTTTGTGTGTGTTTTTGGTTAATAGTGTGGATGATAGGGTATTGACAAAATTCTTTCCGTGTTTTGCTATGGTTGGTGGCATATGCGGGTTACGTGTCTAATTATTAAGAAAAATGAATTGTGAGATATTATTCAATTCTTTGAGGTAAGAAGGATGTCTGCTCCATTTTGCACAAAGAAATATTATAACATCCAAAGAAGGATGATGAGTAATGTTGTAAATCTGATGCTAAGAACTAGAGTTTCCTTCGGAATCAAAATGTGTTTTATAATTCCGGATAAGAAATGGGTATTTTCATTGAGAATAGGATCAACCAGCCTTCTACAGAACTGGAAGAATGAGTTGAACATGATGTACGATGAAAGATGTTTGGAATATTGACTCCTAGAAATAACACCGAGTGTCTAGTGTAGGTAAAAACAAAGTGCTAGATGCGAGAGGCAAAACTAGATTTAATATTGAGGTGAGCCAAATCGGAGTAAACTTGCAACATGTAAACAACAACCATATGAGTGGATTGTGTCGAATTTTGATGGAGTTTTTCCCCTCAAAGAGAACTCAATATGTTGAAATTGGAATTCATACATGTACATTCATTTCTTCATTGAATATAGACTAATAAATGTAAAAATTATATCAAAAATAAAACATTTTACTCGAATCGGGAACTCAATATGTTGAAATTGGAATTCATACTTGTACATTCATTTCTTCATGAATCATCTTCCTTGACTGCTCTTGGAACTTGTCTAAGGCCTTAACAGCCTCAAGACTGCATTGCCTCTACGTTTTATGCAAGTATTTGGCTTCCAGCTGAATTTGTGCATGCTTGAACTAGTCCGAATGTGTTGTTTCTAACTTTGAAGGTTGTTTAGTTTTTTTTTTTTCAGCTTGGAATTGTAGCCTATGGAAATCATATGTTGTTTCTATGTTTAAAGCTTGGAATTCTAGCCTATGTAGGATTTGAATCCATATCTTTGTGTAAAAACACAAATGCTCTACCGATTGAGCTAATAGACTTCCAAGTTTTGGCTTTCCATATAGCTAATAATGATGTACAATTGAATTTAAGGGTTTTAAATCTTGTAAGAAACTTTAAAGGTGGGGGAGCATAAATAAGATGGATTTTTATGATTATACCTATTTGGAGTACTTGTGCAAGCACCTTGATTGATTTGTTCAAGCACAAGATTTTAAATCTTCTCTTTGGTCTAAAGGTTCCTCAATATCAATTGTCACTATTATTATGTTGACCAAATACTTATCCACTATCCTTTCATTTGTATTTCCTCCAAATTTAATTTTAGAAGCTAAGAGAATGTAGATAATTAAGATAACATACATACGTTAATAAAGACAACTTCCTAGGATTTAGAGTAGCAATGTTTAGCTAGATCATGGACGAGTAATACCTTCAAAATTCGTTTCGAAAGCTCCGTAATACCTTCAAATACATCAATAAAGACAACTTCCTAGGATTTAGAGTAGCCATGTTTTGCTAGATCATGGACAAGTAATACCTTCAAAATCTGTTTCGAAAGCCCGTAACACCTTCAAAATCCGTTTTAGAAAGCCTACTTTGTGAATACTCTACATTTTCTATGTATCCTTCCTCACATAACTACGTGATACATCCAAACGAGACCTAATCAAGCCATTGTCAAGGAACAGAAGTCTATCATGACCCAATGATTTCGGTCTACTTCTTTCAAGATGACAATTGTCTTTTACAATATAAGAACTATAAGTCACACTCTAGAAACTAATAATACCTTTCTATTAGGCAGAAAAAATGTTATGGCAAGCTAAAATGCTATCATGTACATTCTCCTCAACCAAAAATCCAAAATCTATATGATTGTGATGACCTACTCTTACAAAGAAAACAAAAAAATGCTTGTTTCGCATGAGTGCAACATGCCTAATAGAAGGTGAGTCACACGAGATAGAAAGATGAGAAAATCCTAAAAGAGAAGATTTCCTAAGTCCTCTCTCTCCCCAAGTCCGACAAAACAACCAAAGGGGGAAAGGGCTCTCTTGATATCAATGAATTTATGGATGCACTAGCATGCCTCCCGCCCCAATTTATTGGGTTACTAAATAATGAAATCACAAGACAATAACATGGAGGCTTCAAAATGCATACCAAACTAAACTAGATTATCCATCAATGAGAATGATGTCTTGTAGGTTAAGAAACGAGCCCACTCACCCACATCCTTTGACGTTCCACCACTCCGCTTATCTTTATCCAAGTTCCTCGAAACATAATTCATACCCACCATTTTTGCACAAAATTCATAATCAAAATTCATCACCGACTTCGTAATCCATAAAATTAATTGACAAAATTTATCCACTCATTCATCACCAGTTTTATAATCCCATAGGCATCACCAATTTCATAGGCATATAGTATTAATCAACAAAATTAATCACCCTCTCTCGTCCAGTGAGCTCAAAATCCAAAAATTAATCCACAAAACACATTCAAAACTAAGCAATTCATCCAAAACTAAGCAAATACCGATTAGGGTTCTTGCGAGTGGAGGGAGACGCGAGGATAGGACGACGACCGACCGGAGAATGATTGTGGCTAGCAGGGGCATGACGGCGCGTAGGCTGGGCCTGGCTCTGTATTGCGATGCCAACGTCTAAGCTATGTTGCACTAGGGCTAAATCCATGGCCGAGTGTAGACGAACGACGGAGAGGGAGGGACGAAAGAGGATATGGGAATGAAGGTTGGCGGCGAGAGGACGTCCATAGGTGGACGCCATCGTCCGGACCCCTTCCCAATTAGAGGAGAGAGAGAGAGAGAGAGAGAGAGAGAGGTTTTAGAGTGAAAACCAACAACTTTTAAATCCGATCCCTTTATTTCCCATGCAAAGGTAAAAAATATGCCACATCACTCAATCTCCCCCACCTCCCCCACCCCACTCCCACCACCACTCCCTTTCTTCTCTTTCCACGACTTAGTACCCATGCACATTGAAACCCATCGGTCACCGCAACTATAGGAAAATGGCGGCCACCCCTAGGCTCACCGGTAACCGTCGAATCCTAATGCTAGATTTGGGCTCAAGCATATGAACTCGCCGGCGAACCTCGGACCCATGAATTCGCCATGTGACCAAGAACAAAATGCCGCAAATGTATGGGTTTTCCAGCGGCAAAGCTGCCGAAATTAAAGAAACCCCTATGAGAAAGCAAGTAATATTGTGCAACATCAACCCATCTAGTCGGAGAACATCAAATTTTTGAAAAATTTAAAATTTTCGGTGAAAAAGATCGAGGCCTGAATTATGTTTGAAGGTTTGTTAAACCGACGAGCAATAGCCACATCGGAATCCCCAATGAAAGGTGACGCTCGAACAATAGTCGATCGTTGCCGGCAATGCCGGGCATTTGCCCAGGCGGCTACAATGGTGCGGGTGGTGACTTTAGGTGGGGAGGGCTCTAAGTGGGTGGTTAGAGTATATGATGATGTGACAATTTTCAAACCTTTGGATTAATTTTAATGATTCATATTAATAGTTCTCAATTTAACTGACAGTTCTTATTAAACTCGTGTGTGTGTGTGTGTGTGTATTCAATTTTAATATAATCTGTTTGTTATAATTAAATACAACGATTTTATTCCATCATAATTTTAAAAAGTATAAATATGTCAAGAGTTAATTGAGTGAGGAGAAAAAAGACCCTTAAGCCTATGACAAATATTAAGGCTAGTGATTAATCCGAAGGAAGGGTGGTCGCAAAACACATATTCCATAATGGACCAATTTAATGTCCAAAATATGTATCATTTGTTTATCAATATTATTCATATCGATGGTAAATTATTTCTAATGATTATTAATGATTTGTTATTCAAATATTTTATATTAGGATAGAAGTTATGTAACTTTGATTCAAAAGAAAATATAAAAGAAAAAAATTTATTATCTACGTAACAATTTTTAATGTATATAGGTTGTCATTTTTCAATATTAACAAAATAAAAATATTACAACTATACTTAAAAATTAAAACTATCAAATTATACATTATAAAATTTATTCCAACTCGTTCCAACTTATTCAAACTTGTTTGTATGTCTAAGAGTTCAAAAGTAGTCGAGAAAGTCTTTTAAAATGTATATCTCGTTTTATTAGAATAGATAGTGGTATCAGCTCAAACGTAAAAGAGAAGTGAAGTTCGAGTAATAGAGATCCAATTGAACTTTTCCCTTCGGCAAAGAAAGACAAGCATATTCTTATTAGGAGTTGTCTACGAGCTCTACGCTATATATATATATATATATATATATATATATATATAGAGGAGTCAAAATAAGAATGCAACACAATGGGGGAAAGGGGAATCGAACACGAGACTTAATGTACCAATAACCTCGGTCTTGACCACTATACCAAGGCCTCATTGGTAGAGTTCTATGTTATAAGCAATATGAGTAATAGAGACCATTGGATCTAAGCTCCAAAGTATCAACCAATAAAAGACAAAAGGCGTAATTGAAACCAGGGGTGGTTACGACAATAATCTCATCTTAGGCTAAGTATCCAAATCAAAAGTAAAATTAGCAAAACTTCACTTAAAGCCTTATAGATCACTCAAAAACACGCATTTCTCTCTCTCTCTCTCCTTACCGCCTCAGTTTCTTTGTTTTTTGATCTAGTCGAAATGTCCGGATTTCCACCCACATCTTTCACCTTTCCTCCAATTTTGACGTGTTTTTTCTTCTCCTAGTTTTTTGTTGTGATTTGTTGGGTCGTTTGTTCCTAGTGGTTGGGATTCTAGTGGTGATATTATTTTGCATTGGGGAGGTACCTCTGGAAATTGGATGTTCATTGTTGACTAGATGAGAGGATTTATCAATGCGATCAATATGTTATGTGCATGAGCTCTTTAGCACTCAGGTTCGAATATTTAAATTGTGTTTAGTGAAATTTTTACGATTTTAGTTTAGTGTTGTTTCTTAGTGGTGTTTGGGTTGAGTGGTGTTTTAAGTCATTAGTGGGCTATTTTGGTTGGTTGTGAGCTATTGGAGGGGTAATTGTTGGTCATCCCTAAGTGTACGTGTTGACCTTGTCATCTCCCCTTTTAAGATGGGCTCTTTGCCACCCTTTTTGTTTTATCGATCCATAGGATATGGATTTTGATGAGGAGGTCATCAATTGTTTCAAGAAGATGAGTCATCCCCGACATGCTTTTTCAAAGCCAAAGAGATTAAAAAGGAAGGAAATAAGATTTTTAGGCCGAGGAATTACGAGGAAGCAATCGTCATTTACGAAAAGGCTTTTCAATTCTTCCGTATGGGTGAACCTTTATGTCATGTTGATTTCTCTTTAATAATGGACCTTACTACTTCTCTATGTCCGAATCTAGCAGCTTGTTGATGGAACTATGAGCAATAAAAGGAAATTGGGCAGAATCGACCAAGGAAATAAAAAAAGTCGAGTGAAAGCTAGAGAAAATATGGAAAGTCCAAGGATAAAAACACTAAGTAACCGAGACAAAGCAACTAAAAAGATGGGCTTAACACACATTGGATAAGTCACACCACCAAAGGGAATTTAGGGCACCTAAGTAAGTAAAAGATAAAATACACCACTCAAGCTCACTAAGTACTCATTTGGACACCACTTAGCATGCCAAAGCTAAGATAATCAAATAATAATTTTAACGCAATGAGACTTTCTCAACTTCGATTCATCAAACATTCATTTGTCTTTATAAAATCAATGCCAATAGTTTATATAGTGCCTTTAACTAGGTCAAAATACATCCAATCCAATGCCTTACAATGAGTTTACAAAATTAAAGGTTGAGATACACTTGTAAAGGACAGAAAAAAGCTGAAAAAGAAACCAAAAGGTAGCTAGGAACAAGCAGGGATAAGGCTGAAAGTGACATGGTCGAATGTCGCTTCGAGTCCTTTCGATGCAGCAAGTTGATCTTCAAAAGCCTATAACTTTTAGTCTAGAGCTCCAATTTTTGTGTTCTCTATATGGTTGGAAATATTAAAGAGAAGTCTTTCCAACCATATCTTCTTGTAGCTATTGGATGACTAAAGAAACAGCTTGTGCTTGAAATAAGGCTGCAGAGGTCAAAACTGGCTCCATTTTGCACTCGTTTTGAAGACAGTTGCGTATCTTGCACAATGAAGCTCCAAATAATGTATTAATAGTCTTGTTAGAAAGTTAATAACTTAAGATACATGGGGGAATGAAATTTGGGGCTCTTTTTGTGTCCTAAAATGACTGATCAACCTCACAATGTAGGGGATTGCACTAGTTAGACTAACAATCCGACCCGGAGTTTGGAGCAATGCAATTCGAACCATGCTTGGTGATGTCTTAAGTCTCCTATTAAAAACTTGGTTGATGCTGTGATAATGGGTTTGCTATCTTGATCTTTTCCACAAAGTCACATAGACTCAGCTAATTCACATAAGCAGCAAGTTACTTCAAAATTCACCACAAATAATCCACAAAAGTAATGGCTCTCAAACTTGGCGGAACATTATGATAAATCACATCTTGATCTTTTCCACAAAGTCACATACATTCGGCTAATTTACATAAGCAGCAAGTTACTTCAAAAATTCACCACAAATAATCCACAAAAGTAATGGCTCTCAAACTTGGCCGAAAATTATGACATAAGGAAAAATTTCAAGCCAAGAATCAAGTCATTTGGAGTTCTAGAACTCCCTATGAATTTTCCGGAAATTAAGTTGCTCCAATTTCTACTCCAATCCGCACAATCTGTGTTTGTTGGAAAAGGGCCAAATGGAATCAAAATTGACTACCACCTGTTTGGATGAATAGCTAACATCCTGGCCTTTCTTTTGAGTGGTCTTACACATCCATCCCAGATGTGATGAAGAAGTTATGCATGCTGAAAGTTAGATGTGTGTTCGGATGTGTTATCCGCTAGGCTATTGTTGTTGACTCTAAGCATTCCGACCTGGTTAGCATCTCCTTGGACTAGTTTAGAATTGTTGGCAGACTTGTGGTTGAAAAGAAAGATGATGGTGAGGTGGAAATATCCTTATCACTTGTGGTTTAAATTTAGAAGATTTTACCAAAACTATTACATTTAGTTCTTCTGCACTGGACTTTGATCATCACGATGTCAAAGCCTATTTTACAAAAGCCAATGCACTTGTTTAAATGGATCGTATAGAGGAAGCGCTAAAAGACTTGGATCAGGTAGTCAAACTTGATCCTGAGAATAAGGAAGTATTGAAGGAGTTATTGAAGGTTTGAAGTGAGTTGGGTAACATGCACAATATTAATGGACAAGGGGTTATTAATTTAGTTACTAGTATAGAGATAGAGGAAAAGGTCCTAAAGAAGGAAGGCTTGTTGAAGAAAAATAACGTCCTTAGTGAGGAAGAAGTATGTGGAAGAAAGAATGAGAAGAAGTTAGTGTCAATTTCTGGGACTGAGGAGATCGAGTAAAGTTCTCAAAGTTAGCTCCCAATCCCTTGGTTTTAATCTTATGCTAAGCGTGGAGGGTAGAGCCATCTCAAGTCCTACGAAGCTCGGCATGTCTTATGGAAAATAACGGTGTTGAAAGACCATCTATGTCGACTTATAAATTTGTCAAAAGGGGAATTGTAGGCATTCATTCTCCTTAAGTAAGTCATCTTATGATCAGATTATGGAAGGAAAACAAGTTGAATTTTATAATCCACTTGGTATGAGCTACATGACTATTCGAGTCAAGCAAGTTCAACAATTATCAACGTAAATGTGCGTAAGTTGTAAGTGACACTTTGCCACGATAGTTAGCCATGGTGGATCAAGACATGGAGACTGAAGCTAGCATGATAACGAGATATTATGAAGGATCCAATTACCACTAAGGAGGATTTGGGCAATGTATCAGCCAAAACCTATCAGTCTAAAGGTTTAATCATATGTGGAAGGCAAAGACAACTCAGCAATTCTCCATTGTCTCCATTAGCAACAAGAATGGTTCAAGGAGCAGTATGAAAAATAAACATGGCAGTAGGAAGTACGAAGCAGAAACAAAGTGATAGCCAGCGGCAAGAGGAGGAAAGAGAGGACTTCCATCTATGAGGAGGTCCATGATCTCTTGAAAAATATTTGTAGTAGCAATAATTTAGGTTCGGGTGATGTTGTTCTACATTCGAATTCAGATTCTAAAGGTAGTATCCTAGTTTTCCCTTTATATAATAGTGTTAAGGTATATGTATCTAGGGTCTATGATCACTTGAAAAAGATTTGTATTAGCAATAATTTTAGTTCGTGTGATGTTGTTCTACATTTTACTTCGAGACTCTAAAGGTAGTATCTTAGTTTTCCCTTTATATAATAGTGTTTTGGTTTGTGTCTATGGTCCATGATGCTATAGATAATAATTTGTGTATCAGTTGACCTCTTTGTTTTATTTTGTCCTAGTTTTGTAACGTCTCTCTTTACCAAAAAAAAAAAAATAGATTACTCTAAAACACTTTTGCTATGTTTTACATATACTTATCTTTTATTATTGATTGAGAACGTATCATTTAAAAAATATTATAAGATGTACACGTTTAAGATATCCTTAAACTACTATAGCAGTGACTAATAATTCGATCTAGCATAGTTTCGTTAAAATCATCCTTAAATAAATTACTGTTAAATCAAGTTAAATCATTCCAAATAAATTGCTACATGTTTATGTTCAATTACTCCAATTATTAAGCATAATTAGTCAAAAATTATATATATAAAAGTCTAAATTTATTAATTATTAAACACCCATAATTCATAATTTACATCTATTATATTTGTTTATATTTGTCTTATTTATAAAAAAAGAAAAATAGATTAATGTTGATCATATTCATTATCAACATAGATTAATGTTGATCGTATTCATTACCAACATTTCATATGTCTTGGTTCTTGATTTTTATCTAAGCATATATTATTAATTGGTAAACAAAAGATTTAGATTAGGTATAACCAAATGATTTACATAAGAAATCTAAATTAAAATAATTATGCTAAATTACAAAATTTGAATTATTTATTAGATAAGTGAAAAGAAAAGTTCTTTAAAAACTAATTTCCACAAGTTTCAACTCATTTATTTCAATTTGTTTAGGCTCATTTAATTAGCCCACTTGCTCAGCTTGTTTAGGCTCATTTGCTCGGCTTTTTCAGCTCATTTGCTCGTCCCATCAGCTCATTCGTTAGTTCGACTCGTTTGTAATTGGCTCGTGTAAACTCAGCGAGTTGAGCTTGTTTGCTTGGTTCATCGGCTTGTTCGTTTATTTCTCATGTTTGTAATTAGTTCGTGTAGACTCGGGATCTTACGAGCTCTAAAATTGAAAGCTCAAGCTCAACTTAGATAACTAACTAGATTTGACTCAGCTCGACTTGGTAAGCCTTTACGCTACCCGACTTGGCTCAACTACACCCCTACATCCAATATTCTGACTTAAGGATCTCAGTCATTTGTCTTGTGATTTTGTTACTTTATTGATGTCTACCATGCAAGTTTCAGAACAAAATACATTCAAACACGCTATAGTTCATCACGGGTGGGTTGCGGTTATGGATAAGGAATTAGAAGCTATGCACTGGATTTTAAGATCCTTGCTACAAGGGAAAAAGACACTTACTTTAAAATGGGTCTATAAATTAAGTTCAGGCTTGATGGTTCTGTTAAGAGATACAAGGCTAGATTGGTGATCGGAGGTTTTGAGCAGGTCAAGGATAAAGATTACAAACACACTTTTTCACATGCGGTTAAGTTAACTACACCAAGTGGGAGTGTTTATAGCCTTAACTACATCCAAAGATTGGCCTTTGCATCAATTGGAAATCAATAATTCCTTTTTGCATGCTTTCATTGATGAAGAAGTTTACATGTACACTAAAGCTACTCCGGAGGAGGTATGCAAACTTGAGAGATCTCTTTATGGGCTTAAATGAAGCATCCAGACAATGGAATTTGGAACTTAAAAAATTTCTCATACAAGAAGGTTTTATTCAGTCCAAGAGTGACTACTCTTTGTTCACAAGAGTGTCTTAAGGCTTATACACTTTTGTACTTGTCTATGTTGATGATTTACTTATTACTGGGGATGACACGCATAGTACATCTCAAGAACATATTACGGACAACTTTAACTATCAAGGATCTTGGCTTGACACGTTATTTCTTAGTCATTGAAATAGCAAGAAATGATTCAGGGACTTTTCTCAATCAAAGAAAATATATTCTTGATATTCTTAAAGATGTTGGCTTTACTCGCTACCAATCAAACAAAATGTCAACTCCCAAAGGGGCTAAAATTATCCATTAAAACAGGCCAGCCTACCGGCTAATGCAGAGCCTTATAGAAGGGTCAAAGGCAAATTGTTGTATTTGACTCTCACAAGACCTGATATATCTTATGTTGTACAACATTTGAGTCAATTTGTACAAGGACCTAGGGAACCACTTACCGTGCAACAATGCATGTTCGGAGATACAGGGACAATAAACAAAGAGTGGGACAATGATCTACAACTAATTACCTATCGTGATTCAGATTAGGGAACCTATAAGATGACAACAAGGTCATTAACAGGTTATTGTGTATTCTTAGGTCTTCATTGGTGTCTTGGAAAGCAAAGAAGCAAAAGATTATTGCTAAGTCATCAGCTGAGGCAAAATATAGATACATGTATGCTACTACATAAAAATTAGAATGGATATCTTATCTCTTATAGGATCTTTATATACATTTACATCTTTCTATTACTTTACATTGCGATAACAAAGTAGCCCTACATATAGCAGAAATTCTTGTATTTCATAATAAAACCAAGCATATCAGAATTGATTGTCACTATATTAGAGATATAATTCTTGCGATATTTCTAATGACAACACATGTTTCATCTAAGGAAGAATTAGTAGATCTCATGACCAAACCTCTTGAAGAATTTCAGCATAATCACTTAAGTTCAAGGTTATTTGTTGGATGTTCCACCAAATCCACCTTGAGGGGGAATATAGAGTATTAATAGTTAATTAGGTAGTTATAACTACTCAGTTAGTTACTCTTGTACGTATACTTATACTTCTCACCTGCTTGTGATACATAATATACACAATAATAGTTTCTTCTCTCTCTCTCTCCAAACTTCTCAATATGGCCTCATCGAACAACCCCCTTGCTGTGTCAATGAACACCTAATACCTATTTGGTTGATAACTTGAGGAAGGTATTCTCACTCAGGTGGATCTTCTCAAATGAGATGCTACTGGTGACTCATCATCATTGTCATCACTATCGTCATCATGGTTATTATCAGCATCATAATTTATGGAGAAGATCTTCCTGAACATCTCTTATATGAGCTTGAGATGATGGATCTAGAAAAGCTGGAACTACCCTACTTCTTGACAGTCGAGGACTCGAGATGGTCTATATCCCAAACTCTTCCTTTGAGAACCCTAGGAAGATACACTATATTATCTTCTTATGATGTTTCGGCCTCTCACCTCTAGGGATGTGCATGAATGCTTTAGTCAAAGACTCTTAAGTACGCATAAGAGACAACTTTTCTCGTGCATACCCTATGAACATCACCATCTAGTGGAATTATGGGGGAAGGGTTTCTCAAATATATTGTTGTGAACATTGTCTCCGCCCAAAAAGATTTTGGCGCTTTTGCATGAGAAAGTACACCTGTGATTCTTGCTTCACTTGGTTTGTTCATTTTCTTCATAACCCTATCTAATTTTGGGCCTTTGGAACTGTTTTCTCAATTTTTAATTCCTCGAGCCTTGAAAAGTTCAAATGGCCCCGTGTACGCTCCACCACTGTCTAGTCTTACATACTTGAGTTTTCGGCCAATTTCTCTATCAATTCCAACTCGAAACTCCTTAAATGACTCGGAGTACATGGTCTTTGCTTTTCAAGATAGAAGTTCACACTTTTAGAGAGTAACCATCAATAAAAGTAAGAAAATAATATCCACAATTATGTGATCTAGCATCCGTAGAATGCACATCGAAATGGACAAGATCAAGCGCATACTCTCTCTTAGAGAATGGGGCATGTGTGAAATGCCACTCTATGTTGTTTTCCAACTAATGAACCCCAATAGCAATAATCTGGACCTTCAAAATATGGAAACAGAAATTGGAAACCTCCATCACATCAACAGGATTATGTGTGCTATAATCTGCAAGACTCCTCTCTCAAGCACTCACCTCAAAAGGTTGGTAGGTATGTCATACACTATAGCAAATTTTGTCACATGGAATAAATTATATTAGGCTCACCAAAGCATTTATCTCGCTAATAGTACACTCGATTGTGGAATGTAGGTGTTATCGGAGGCAACTAGAGATCCACAATGGAGAAAAGCGATGGAAGAAGAAATTCTAGCGTTTAGAGAAAATCAGTAGAAAACTACCAGAATTTAAATAAATCAACCAACTCAAAAAAATAAAAGAAACTTTATGAAACTAAAAGAAAATCAAACGGGCCCACAAAGGGAAGCAAAACCTCCAGCCCTTTCTCGCTCCGAAACCCTATCTCTCTCCCACTCGAACCCTCTCGCTGCTCCCGTTTCCCCCACCCCCTCTTCGGCCCTCTCTCTCCTCTCTCGGTAGCCATGGCCACCGTGAGGGAGCTCAAAGAGAAACCGCCTTCGCAGCTTCCATGACCGACAATTTCTATCACCAAAACCGCCGCCCAAAACCCCTAAAAACATGTCCAAATAATGCAAGAATACCGCCTCCCTCTTCGCCATCTAAATGAGACCCACAAGCTCATCTATGCCATTCGACGAAACCACCACCACTAAGGTGTAGATCAGCCGCCAAGCAACCGTTTGACCATTGAGGCGATATGACCAAGCGTTAGGCCACTAAGGCCACACCACGGTGATTGGGGGCTGCCATAGAGGCGGTTTGTCGAGGCAATGGGGTTGAGTCGGGGATAAGGGTTAGATCTAAGAGTATACAAATGAAAAACATGCTATAAGATAGGCACAAAAGCGAATGGGGCTAATAACATAAGCATGCTAAAATCACATGACGAATATATGCTGCCTAAACTAATCGAGGCTTGAACGAATCGGGACTAAAAACTAGCAATTTAGGCTTTGATATCACTGTAGGGAAATAAGAACTAGCCTTATTGCGAAGCGATCGGATCGATTGCTCGTTTGGTAGCCCACCAATAAATTTCCGAGTCACGAACCCGACAATCAGGTTGTATGTCCCGATTCAAAGTTTTTTGACATTACTCGGTATAGTGTACCCGGGGCTACCAAAGTCGTCGGAATAACAGTCATGAATCAAACCCATAGACCCCTTTGATGGTTTGTCTTAACGTGGAGATAATAGTGTTAAGAGAGGAAGAAGATCAATTTCAGATTCTGGTTACTATACAAAATTAGTGAGTTTCTCCGTTTAAGGAGAAAAATCTGCCCCTAATTAATAGGTTAAAATAATGGTAATTGACTTTCTAAATTAATTCCCTTGTAACCGAAAATTAATTCTCAAAATCAATTTAAGTTAATTGTGGTCGTTGCCTAAAATAGTCAACAAAATCAAACATGGACTATTGAGTACCTTCCACTTAGAAAAATCCCATCAATTGCAAATGGGTCTACAAGATCAAGTATAATTCTAATAGGACTATACAAAGGTTAGTCACTTGAGGAAGTCATCAAATAGAAGGTTTGACTATAACAAGACATTTCCGCCCATGGCAAAGATGACTAGTGTGAGAGCTTTTCTAACTTTTGTTGTAGCCAATCCATGGGAGTTACATCAGATGAATGTGAATAAAGAACATTTTATGATGACCTGTACAGGATGCTTATCACAAAAGTTTTCATTAAGTTCCTCCGACAACAAGCTAGCACTAGAGATCACTTTATGGCTTATGCCGCTCTACAAATGATTTTTCAGGAGAAATGACTTTTTAGCAATTTTGTGAAATGTTTGAAAGGCAAAACAATGATGAAATATAGTGACAAGTATCGGCTGAAGTTAGGAATGGATGATGATTGTTTGGATGGTTAGAGGCTTAAAGATGCACATCCTTCTTTTATACACTACCCATGCATCCCCCTTCTCCCACACGCACAACCATAAACAGTGAAAGTCCCTTCCTTCTTGCGTATAATCCTACCAAATTTACAATGTATCAGAATTTTTTATCCTTGCATTAGGTGTCCATACCATGCAAAGCTTACAAATCCCTTGATCATCATCACCAAATGCAGGAACATGATTCTTTTCCCTTTGATTTTTACTTGTCAAAACCGTATCAATGGAGCAAAACGTATGGAGTAAAAATGAGGAGTCACTATTTTACCTTTGCTAATGCTAATTGTAAAGATAATTTCATGCAAATCTACACCTTGATTATTCCCCTTTTACCCACAACTAAATGTTACCTAATAACTCTCCATGCATGCTTACATGCAACACCACAAATGACAATCACCTTGTACAAATCGGCTAACCAAACCTCAAATTAGACTTTTCCGAGTAACTTATGTATGTATAAATTTTGCTATATACGTATAAGTCGTTCATAAAAATTAGTGGACAACATATTGCATTTCATTTTCCTTTTTAAATTCAATAACGTATACATTTTTCAATATCTAATACTAATAATTAGTAGCGGACAAATTCACATGTCATACTTCCTTTTATAATCAAATAATGTGTAAAACATTAATTAACAATATGTTCTTTCATGTTCACGTAAAATTAACTCTAACCTGTAACTTACATTGTGCATCTCCAAATAACATTTGATTCGATCACGCCACACCCTCGGAACCAAAGCAGTAAATTTTTTCTCCTCTCGAATCATCATCCACATAATCACCTCAGCTTTTCTCCCGAAACAATATTTTTATAATATTTTTTCTATTTTTATTTTTTATTTTTCATGTTGTATTTTTCCTCACAGCTTGTAGAGCAAGTTACGAATGTGTATAAATACATGAAGTAGCGGCGGGCTAAGGAAACATTGTAATTTTTTTAAAAAAAAAAAAAACCTACCCAAGTGAACCCTAATACTCAACTGAACCCTTATCTCAAGTTAAAACTATAACAAATTATACTATTGTGTAACAAACCAAAATGTCCCACAAGCAAAATCAGTGTTGAAAAAAACCACTAGTAGTTGTGCAAAGACACATCGCATGGGGCTGCAATGAGGAGAGAATCTCCACATGGCTCCACCGACTTTTCCATGCATCATACAGCTCCTTATCACATCGGATATTCATCATCATGCACTCACTACCCTCAATCATCAATCTTTTTCCAATAAATAATTAATTTCATAATAATCCAATAAATTAATCAGGAGTCAATTATATAACAATTTAATTCAAATTAAACAAAAGGGTTCACTAAAATTGAAGTTATGCATGATATTTTCTCAGGGCTTTCACAGAATTCATCCACTCAGCTCTATTTTTTATGGTGCTCGTGAATGAATTGTTTTATCATCAAAATTAATTTATATATATGATTTTTTTATTTCATTTTTTTGGGAGAAGGTAAAATATATGTTTTCAAATATGTAGGCTCTTATATAAATGAAATGCAAGTATTTAGCTAGTAAATGTCATTAAGCATTTACTCAGCCAAAAAAAATGTTATTAAGCATTTAGGGGTCTAGCTTTAGGGAATGGTGCTTAATCAGGATTTTGCGCATAATAATTAATACCTCAATAATTCTCTTTGTCGGACCACATTTTGCCGCTTTGGGTTAAATTTTGGACAAATTATTGTTGGTCATGTCATGTATATTATTTTGGTCCAAAAACAAATTGATATACATTATTAATCAAATCATACTTTTTATTCGTCAATTTTATGATAAAAATAAATCCCAATCAACATCTTAAAATTTTAAAATAAAGATTAAAATATGATTGTTTTTCCTTTATATTTCATATTAGTAATCCCAATCAATGTCTAATAAATATTTAAAATCAAGTTGAAATATAATGTATTAAGGAATTTTAACTAAATACAAATATTAAATATAGAAAATAATGAATTATATATGTAATAACTTTATAAACAGTATGCCAAATTACCAATCATTTAATATAAAACGATGTATTAATTTGTTGCATTTTCACAATGTATTCAACAAGAATCTCAAAAAAACAAAAGAATGTCTAAAAAATAAATATGAAGATAGTCTTACGTTTTCTTAACTATAATTATTGGTATATAAGAATAAGAATGAGTGAAATAACAGTACTTGTGTGTTTTTTCTTTGGCAAGAGGGGAAGGGTTGCAATTAAGTGAAGAATCCTACTTTTCATCCCAAATACATGAACCAAATTCAATGAACAAGCTCACAAGTCCCATGCATAAATTAACAAATAGACGAGAAAAGAAAAACATAATAAGGGATTTGAAATCAACCCCCAGACAGACTCTATTTATGACTCCAAAATGAACAAAATAAAATAAGGATCTCATTTTAAAATTTTTTAATATTAATATAGTAGTTGATTTGATAATAAATATTGAGAGTGGGACCATAAACCAGGGTATGAAAAAACAAATACTAGACAGTAGCCACTAGTTTATTTACATGTTGTCTCCCAATCTTGTCAAGTGTTCTCAAAGGGAAATGCATGATGTTGGCCTTTTGTTTGTTATAAGATTTTGGATATCAAAAGAAGCTGCTTATTTTAGTCACATTTTGGACCCTAATTATTATAAACTCTATGTAGCTTATTGTCTGTGATCAGCACTTTCTATCTCAATATAATTAACCACCTTAAATATAAAATAATAATAGTTGGAAAAGAAATGTAAAATCAATTCTTTTTTTTTAAATATATATAATTATAAACGTTGATCTAATTAAAATTTAAACACATATTTTAGATAATAATTTTCAAAAAAATACGAGTTATATTAGGCTAATAAAAACATACAAGTAGATAAATAAACAAACTTATCTAATTAAAAAATGAGAAATGCGCCCCAATAAAAATGAGGAAAAAAAGTCAGTGGGTCATTCTCTTTTCATGAATTTATAGTTTTTCTAAAAAAATAAGTAGCAAACTTTTAATTTCTTTCTATTTTTTCTGCTATTTCTTACATTAATCTGTTCCAATTTCTACTAAATAGTATTATTCTATTCTTTCAATTCTTATTAATTTTCTTTCAAAAAGGTAAGATGTTTTTCAATTTATATCTATTTGGTAAATAGTTGGTAGATATTTGTATTAACTGTTTGTTTGTAATTATTTGCATTAGTTATTTTTATTAATTATTTACTTTAGTAAAATATTTGATGAAATTAGCCATTTATGACAAAATTGCAAGACAAAAACTAGTTCTGAAAAACTAATAGGTTTAACTTTTTTAAATGAGCTTTTGGAATTTAAAAATAACTTTTTCAAAAATTTAATTTACCAAACACACCTAAATTAACTTTTTGAATGTATCAAATGACTAATTTGAATCCAAAAGACTTTTTTAAATTAAAAAATTCTCTAAAAAGTTGATCGCCAAATATGGTGAATGTTGATCTAGATTAATTATTTGTCCCCCTCCCCCACCCCAATTAAGATGCTAAGGATATATTCGTGACTGAGGTAAATCTCAAGGGTGCACAACAACTGTGAGGACGATTTGTAGGGATAAACAGCACTGATTATTGTCAATCACCTACCGAGTAGCGCACGTGGATGGAGGAGAAATAATATAATGAGCTCGTGCTTTTGCGTGTGTCTTGGATGAAACAGAAACTGGGATTTAATCAAGTCATTCTACAAAAATTGCTCTTGGGATAGAAATATTCACAAAAATAACACTATTTACTTCTAAATTTCTTAAAACTTCGTAGAAGCAGTGATTTTAATAGGAGTTGTTATATTGTAGAAGAATAAAAAGTAAAACTAAATGTTTGGATAAATTTACAATTTGATAATTACTTATATTTTTTAATCAATATTTTTATCACCTTCATACTTATTAGATGTGACACAAGTCACTTGACTCAAAACCCATGACCTGAAATCTAAACAAACTAACCCGATCCGATATCTAAAAAGCTAAATTGAGATGACTCAAATACGAATTGAGCCAAATTCGACTCGTTTCGGTAAAGTATTTTGTCTCTAAAAAATAAACTTATTGAACCTAAATAGACTTGAAGTCAATCCGATCCAAACCCAAACCTAACCAAATCGTAATGGCTCGAACATAACCTTACCTAAACTAAATCAAATCAAAATCGATCAAATGACCCGATTGTTAGGTCTAATATTAACACAAAATAATTGGAATCAAATTTAAAAATCGCTTAGACAAGTGTCCAAGTATGCGAGTTCACGTCATTTCGGTGCAATTGATTGACTTAAAATATTAACTTGTCTTATAAGAAAAAGCAACTAACGAAAAAAATCTTTGATCGTTGCTACTAAAAAATAATACATAATCTATGTAAAAATACAACTGTATTTGGTTAATTAAGAACATAATCAAAATATTGTGATTTTTATTGTGAGGTAAGGAACTTCATTGAATAGGGTGGACAATACCTGTTGAGTTGGATGATTAGGGCCATTTAAATAGAGTCCATATCAGGTAGGCCTCATAACCGACAGAGCAAGCAATAGGATGGCCTATGTGCAATATGTTATTACGTGGGATCGGATATTAATTATTAAATATGTTATCGATTTATTTAATATATAATTTATATGTAAATTTTTTTTTGATGTGAATGACGTATAGAGATTAATGTAGATGGAATTTCGATAAAAATTTTAAAAAATTTTACCAATTAAGTCAACCGATACTCACGATTTACATATAAAATTTGATAATAAGCAATTTATTCATGAAGAGGTGTATGGTGGATAGATCAGATCAATTCGAATTTTGACCTAGATCAAATAAATCCCTTTTAACTTTACACTTGAACGCCAATTTAAATAATCTAGTAGGAGTTTCAAATTTTAATTCCTAGGTCTACCTTCAGCTTTGTGCCTTTGACGTGGAAATTGGAATTTTTTTAGCAATAAAATAACTAAATAACTGGACGTGGCCACTGTATAAACTACTACTGTACAAACATAAACACCAGAGGGAAAATAGAAGGTGCGAGAAAACCAGAGAGAGACATCAAAAGTCTAGAGCTGAAGAAACTTAGCGAATATCGTCATTTTTTTCTTTTTTTCCTGTGGGGCTCTAAACCCTCGTTTTCCAATCTCTATACTACAATCTCAATCTCAATCTTCTCCGATGGACAAGTAATTCACTGAATAAAAGCCAAAACTCTGCATGGAAGAGTCCCCATCATAATTTTCATTCCTCCACCAAAAAGGGCAAAAACCCACCCAACATAAACATCAAGACAACCCTTGAATCCTCCTATTTTTCTCTCTCCTTTCTTCTCCCATTAAAATCTCACCTTCATTTCCCAATTCCTGATTTCAACCCAATTCTCAACCCTCATTCTTTGGGTTAGCTTGTTAGCACAAAACCAAGAATTAAAAATGAAGAATCTGGGAGAGAGAAAGAGCTGGGAGAATTGAAATGCAATTTTTTTGGACTTTTGGAGAGATTTTCATCCTCAATCTCAGGAGTTCATCTTTCCACATCAAAGGTACTAATTACCAGAATAAATCCGCTGTTTTCACCCTTACTTATGATGCTCCTCTATTTAAAATTAGATTCCTGTTATCATCATTTTGATCTTTTCAGTGATTTGCTATATGGGTGTTTCTATTTTGCTTATATATAATAATAATCAATAAGTTTGTGTTTTTATGGGATTGTGATTTTCAAACCTGCTATAGAAGATTTGACAGAAAAAAAAAAAAAGATTTGGTATTTTTTTGTTGTATTGTGTTTGTGATATAATCTGTATGACATGCCTAGTTTTGATAAAAATAAAATAAAAAATTAGTTTACTCATTGTTTGTTGCTACAATTGTTTTATTATGCCCAACTCTGTAGTTGTTTCTTAAATGCTGATTTTGTTTTTTTTACTTTTCTTGTTTTCTCAGTTGAAATTTTAGAAATAGCGGCATGACAATCTTTGAGTTCTTGGTTTATGCACTGATTGAAGAGGATCAGTCCAATGCTCTTTTCTAGTATCGGCTTCAATCGGACCTGGTCACATTCTGATAGTGATTAAGCAAGTTCTTGACAGAGGTGATCTTGAAAGGCAAAAACCAAGTATTGGAACGAGCATAGCATTTGGGCATCTTGGCATTAACCATTGCCCCCAAATTCTCTTCAGAAACACGAAATTCTGGCAAGAATTACGAAGCATTTGCATCTCCTCCTTTGGATTTCCTTCAGGAATAAGGCTACTTATTTTTAAATTGGTCTTGTTTCGACCAGATTCATACTAAGCATTTTTTCTTATTGAGACTCAAAGTACTACATAGGTTGATTAAATGATAGTTGATCTCCAAGAAACTGATTGGAACTTACCAAAGAATTTCCTCTCAATCCAAAACCACTACCCAAAAACCACACTCATGGAAGCCAGAGTGAGACGGAACGTGTCTTCAACCTTAGGAGCTAGCACAACCACAAGAGCCCGCATTGCCGAAGACTTGAGGAGAGAGAAACAGCAAGAACAATACCATCATCGTCGTCATCATCATCATCAAGGGAACAAGAACAAGAACAAGAACACATTATGGGCGAGCTACTTCAGCTTAGAATCAATGGTGCTGCTCATTTGCCTAACCGCCTCGCTTTTGTTTCTTCCATTGGTACTTCCACCATTGCCTCCTCCCCCTTTTTGCTGCTCTTGCTTCCAATAGGCATACTTGGCCTCCTTATGATCTTCGCCTTTATGCCTTCCAATATTAGAGACTTAACTTATTCCTGTACGTAAATGCTTTTGATTAGTTAGATTTATTCTTCTCTGGCTTATGTTTATGTTTTTTCTTGATTTTCACTTCAATTCTCAAGGGGACAGGAGAAATGGTTTCAAATTCATTCTCCTGAATTTTGGTAATATAGCATGGTTCAATGAGAATGTCTGATTAAAAGTTGAATTGGCAGTGGATTAATGTACTTAATTACACAAAATTGTCCTCTATTTTTAACCTCGCAGCTCCTTGACCATGTTTCATTTAGCTGTAAGGAGTTGTGACTTTGTTCTATTGAGCTTTACAGAATTGTAAGGCTGTAAGAAATTGTAAGGAAAGTTGTTAGCAGATTGTAGGGAGTTCTAAAGTGTTGTAAGAAGTTATAAGGAATATAAAATATTGTATATGACTTGATAGATATTTAATGTATCTTTATATTTATGTATAACATATTAGTATTTTTATTTATGTATTTAACGTAAATTATAAAATTATAAAATTTATATATTTGTAATGCCAAATACATGTGTCAATTTGATCATTTGTTTTTTATTTTTAGAAAAAAGAAATTATGTTTTGAAGACTCAGGTATAACTAATCTTACCCTTTATATGTTTTGAATTCAAGTCATTCATATAAAGTTATGACTAATTCGGATGCAAAATAAATTCACAAAACTAAGTCATATGTTATGTCAATCATCAAATTTAATACGATGAATCTCGTAGGAACCACGACCTAGGGACGGACCCCGGGGCCAAGCTTCCCCACGTGCCTTTTTGGCATAAGGGTTTTAGAAAGTGGAAAGGATGATTTTAGGGTTTTGAAGATGAATTTTAGAAAGTAAGGATGAACCTTTTATTAAGATTTTCCGAGTTTTATTAAATTTAATTAATTAAAATTTGAATGGCGGTTTTATTAACCTTTTATTTTATAAATTATTTTCAGAATTATCGATATCTTATTTTCTAATTAAGGAATTAACGATATTAGGGTTATGGTTCTGCCGTGAGGCTTTAGAGCCAGATTGATGTGAAAACATCAATGCGGACCGAAGCCACCACCACCGACCCCGCGGTGCTGGCCGTGGCCTGCACCAAGGGAAGGCGAGCGCCGACCGGAGGCCGTGGCTGGTGAAACAAGTCTTGGTCTCTGCCCAATGGGCAGATCTAGTACCTAACATAATTTTTATTGCAACCGAGAAAATATCGAGGTACGATTTTGCGTAGAACAAAACATAAAATAAGGGAGTCGCCAATCAATTTTTAGGAAGAGAAAACAAACAAAAACATAAAAAGAAAATTTGCTCTCTCGATCTTAGTATGGGAAAACTAAGACCGAAAAAGGCTAAAAATTAACTCCATCGGTCTTGAACCTAGAATCGGATTCGGGGCAAGGGTACGAAACATAGGGATAAATCCATCTGTTCCGCCCGTCCGAAGACGGCCTTACTCGTTCGAGTAGTGTGTTAATAATGATGTAAGAAAACAAGTATACAACATGCGAAACAAAATTAAAGCAACTAAAATATAATAAGGAAAACAATAAAGAAAAGCGGCAAAGAAAACGATAAAGGAAATAAAAGCGAGAAATAAAAAGATTACATTGGTCGGGAAGGAAATTAAAGCGATTACATCTCTCAAACCATAATACGGTAAGCAATAAAACAGAAATGAAAATAACCATTCAAAGGCTGAAATATGACCCTCTGGTTGTCCCACGTTGCTAGTCTAGATCTCTACACCGGATCTCTCAATGCAATAGCAACAATCCAAAGAAAAGGGATAGTTTTATGAATTGTGTCCGAGGTAGGGTAGTGATCGAGTTGAATGAGTGCCCGAGAGATCAAAGTAATCGAATATTCTTTAGCTCTTTGCACGGATTCAACGGTGAAAGATGGATGCTTATAGAGATTTCAATAGAGTGACGTTTAGGTGAGAGTATTTAGATTGGCTTTCAAGCAACGTAATGTTAAGGCGGGAAGTTGTATGGGAATGAGAGTCCTTTGTCTCTATTTATAAGAGAGAACCTAGGTCACAAATGACCTAGGGTTTGCCTCTTATTAGCCGTCCAAACAGCTGAAATCAAACCATGCCAAATCCTAAGAGATAGAACCCGATCGGTAGAAGGATAAAACCGAATAGAACAGGGTAAAAGGAGAAGGCGGGCACCGGCCAACCGGACCCTCCTAGGGTTTCGTGCCTTAATTGTGTCTCCGAGGACTCTCCAAGCTCAAAATGCAGCATTCCACCATGCTTCTAGAAGGCGGGCACCGGCCACGATGTCATTTAGAGGATTAAAGCTTATAGCCTCGTGTGGGCTGTCTCATGAAGCTTAAAACGCAACACTTTGATACTCTTGATCATGAAATACAACACTTTAACGTCATCTTCAGCTCCTTTTCTGATTTGGACAAAAGTAGAATGCGATATTCTCGCACTTGGAATTTCCCGGCACAACATGGGACTCCACAATCTCTAAAGGCTTGGCCCGGCCCTTGGACGGTCCGAAAGAAAAGAGGATTTGTGGACCGACCCAAGGTAAAAGGCTATTTATTTGGTGTTGGGGGTTCTTTGTTGTTTACTTGGATTATGTTGCACCTGGTCGGTCACGATCCGAGATCCAAAATCTACAAACAGGACACAGGATTATCATTATCGGGCCAACAAACAAAACACGTAAATAAAGAGATAAAGGACGAAACTTTTTAGGTGTCTACAAACCCATGACTAACCTAAGACTTATGCTATAGAAGAATATATGTCAAAGTCTTAGACTCATTTCTACTTCAAAAGTAGAAACCGACTCGATCATCTAACTCAATCCGACTAACACACTTAGTTCTCATTAACCGACCCACTCAACTAAACTCAAACATTGAGTTTGCCAAAATTATTCCATCTTTAGCATATCAATTTTATTATGGCAAACATCATAAATTGACTTGGAATTAATTGTCTTAATCGCTCACCTGCAATTTGCTTAAGTTTGCGTAATTGTAAAATATCTAAATAACTCATGAGCCTATTAATTTTGAACATATTACATATGATTTTTGACATATTAGGAACTTGAATGTATTGAATATTAAACTTAAAAATTTTAGATTAATAGATTAAGGATCATTGATTTTAAACGTTTTATTTAGACTAATCTCTAATATAATTATGGACAAAAATATGTTTATGTTTTGAGAATCATTATCTCTATTGTTTTTGCAGATTTTCTAAAGTTAAATTTTATTTTAAAGTAATGCAAAATCAGTTTCATTACCGTTGAAGTATGCCGACGTAAAAGCCGTAAAGCTCGAAACCGCCCAAAATCGACCGACAAGCTGCGTTTATTGCTATTTTGGGTAAAATATTATTTCGAGTATAGAGATCTTTTCTATTTGAAATTCCAGTTTATAAGAGTTGGTAAAAGAATTGTTGGAAGTTAAGACCAAGACACGACAACTATTTAATGAAGGTTCTAAAATTGAATCCTCAAATTATCCACTCGCAACGGCTAGTCGACTAACTTAAGAACGTTAAAGGCTCAATACCTACTTCTTCAAAACAAACTATTTAAATAATCCTTAGCAAAATATTTCCACTTAAAAAGATTTAGTAAGACACAACTAAACTTATCATACACTTCTAGTAGCATACAACTCCTAAGTTTTATTCTTATCTTTTTAGTTGTATTCTTAAGTGAGCAATCTTGCAATCCCTATATTTTTCATACACTTCTCCACTTGACTGAGTTGATAAGGGAACTTCAAGTTAGTTGTCTCGAGTTGATAAGGTAACTTCAATTCATTGGTCCCAAGTTGATAAGGGAACTTCAAATTGGAAGTACTAGGTCATATAATGGAAAAAGCTGTAACAGATTGGTAGGGAATAAATTTGGGTAGTTAAATTCATTGTAATTATGAATTCAATTAGTAAATTTGATTAAGTATTTGGATTAGCACTATCCAAGATTTTCCGGCCCATGAGGGTTTCCTCGTAAAATCACTTCGTGCCATTTTCTCTTTTTGTGTAAGTCACTCTAGACTCAGTTCTCCTTCTAACTAAGCTCATATCTAAACTTTACTAACTTTCCGAGTGTCCGTTCACATCATACATACCAAGCGAGTGTTACTCTAGTGGTAAGCACTTCACACTTCCATCATCTCCAATGAACCTTGGTGGAGACAGTTTCTTTGCTAGGTGTGCAAGAAGTTGGGATGTGATGTAGGCTTGAGTTTTGAGCCTGGGTTTGGTATCCTTACCCTTTTCCCTGGGATTTTAAACCCAACTAGGTTTACTCCCCGATATAAGGCCCCAGTTGGGTGACCCACACTTTTTTTTTTATAAAATTACATATCATATATTTATTATGTTGGATGTGTTTATTTGTAAAACTAATTTATTTTAAATTTGTGGCTAATATCATGTAATATTGTGAATTTAGATGAAATATCTTATTTACCTCATGGATATTTTTTTTCAAAAGGAATTGGGATTTTGAAGTCTAAAAATGCAAAAAGAACAAATGACAAATAATAAGTTAAATATATAAATAATAACAATAAGTTATCGAATAAGTTATAAAAATATTAAAAGAATTTTTTATATTAATTATTTACAGAAAGATATATCCACTAATGTTCTTTTAACTTATTATTGGTTTTTATAGTTATAAATTAATTAAAAAATAACTAATTATAAAAATAAAATTAATTGATGTCCTAGGGTGATTTTCGCAAAGTCTTCACGTTATTCACCTCCCTCTTTCTAGGGTGATTTACTTCTCCATTTGAACTTTCATGTTTGATATTTATGAAAATATTTTTTATAAATGCATAAATGATTTTCATATAATAGTAGTTGAAAATAGTAATTGAGGATATTTATTTCAAACTTGTAAAATTAAGGTCCTTTTTAACTATCTATTACATAAAAATCATTTATGCATCTATAAAAACTATTTTCATAAATATCAAACATAATTTTTTTCTTAAAAAATATTAAACATGACATATATGCATTTAGCATCACAAATATACAAATTTTATAATTTTATAAATCACTTTAAATTCCTAAACAAACATACAAATATGTTGCGAGATAACTTTGAAAATACACATATAAATACATTAAATATTTTTACTGAATCATACACAATATTTTATATTTATTATATCTCCTTACAATTTCTTACAACTCCTTACATCTTCTTACACCTCCTTACAATTCTTTACAACTTATGTTCAATGGAATGTGGCCAAAATAACTCAAATAATTTCGTCACATTCAACTTGACTATTCACCTACAACCTCAAACTTCAACAAAATGTTTGTAAAATTATTCATGATAACTAGTTCAAATGGACATGACACTTTATTGCAAGTAATTATTTGTTAGAATTTATTTGCGAATTTATTAAGATATAAAATAAAATTAGTATACCCAATGGGTATTAATTATCAAAATCCTTACATATCCATCCAAATAAGCCCGATATACTCGAAATACCCGATGAGATTTTGAGTATAGGAATGGAAAAAATTCGCTTATGGGTATAGTTATATCTGTCATGTACATACCTCACGGTCATTCCTAATAGACAAACTTTACTTACATAAATATTCACCAATAAAAAAATTCATTAACGATAGAAAAATAAATTCACTTCAAAAATTGTTGCTGCAAGCATAATTTGGCTTTTGGCATTGAATACATTTTGATTGCTTTTATTTGAATTTTGGGATTGTGTATTTGCTAAAGTTGTTCTATTCGAATATGAGGATTTGAAGTCAACTTGTTCACAGTTCAACTTCCGGGGTTTGAGATTTATTTATGCGAAGTTACTGGCTATTGAACGAATTTAAATGCGTATCTTATTTTGGCCATTAGCGCGTGATTCGAGTCTTAGGTTGGTAGTTTAATTGATTCAAGTTGAAGTTTTCGGTTCTATTTTAGTTGTTGTGTCCGATCGGTTGATTCAAGACAAGTCCGGCTCTTATTCTACTCGGTTTTATCGCTTTTGGGTATGATTTGTAAATTCTCCGATTATATTAGTTGTAATCCATTAAGCCGTTGTCGTTCTCTTTGTTCATGTGTTGTAGCTATTCATCGATAAATTGGGTGTGTAGCGCCTGAATAGTGTCCGATTTCGTGCTAGCTCTTATTCTTGTTAGTTTAGTTTAGATTGGTTTCTAGATTTAAGAATTTTTAATTTATTTTTGTATTCCCTAAATTCACTTCAACAAAATGGCGTCGTTGTCGAGGATAACGTTAATTGCAATTAGAAATTCCTGTTGTAGTCTTAATTAGTAAGTTTCTGTTTCTTGATTATTGAAATTTTTGTTTAGTAAGTTTAGCTTTTTTTTATTTCATAAAAAAATCAAAAACAAAAGGACCAAAAATACATTGTGAGTTGCTAGTGCATGAGTTATTGGGTTAGGAAACCTAAAAAAGAAGACTTGTTAGGATTGAATCTCTAGTTGAAGCGTAACCAAAACCTAAAGGAGAAAAAATGGCTAAACTTGGACACATGAGAAAACCTTAAGTGATATCTTTTAATCCTCTTAGGAGTTCTAATCCTTTATGTTTTAACTTGCCTGAATTGGGACCAAATGTGATTCTTTTGTCTGAGACCACACTATACGCAACTACTCCTAAAATCACATGGTTCTAAAGATACATTTATGTTTTTAATGGAATTTGATGAAGTGATTTCTATGATGCATTTTCCTGATATTTCTATTGATGAAGTTAGAACGGGATTTATTCCTTTTTCTTTAAAAGATGCTACCAAAAGATGGATGTATAGCTTAACCGTTGTCTCTATTTCTACTTGGGACGGTTTTGTTAAAGTGTTTTTGAGAAAATATTTCCGAATGGTAAAACCGTGAAGGAATGAAATCAATCAATTTATTCAAATGGAAAAAAGAAACATTTTGGAAATACTTTGAAAGATCTAAGAATTTGTTAGCCCAATGTCCCCACCACGGTTTAGAACAGATGGTGTTTGTGCCAAATTATTTACGAAGGACTTGACCAACAAACTAGGACTATGCTAATTCCATGTGTCTAGGTGATTTTCTTTCTAAGAGTCCTACAGCTTGCTTGGAAATTTTTAGAGGTCTTAGAGGAAAAGATCACGGAATGGGAAAACACTAAAATGAGAGTCCGAGTTCTAGGATTAATGGTGCAAAAGGGGGTATTTATGTTGATTCTGATATGAGTCACCTTGAGTCTAAAGTTACTATACTTGAAAACATGTTAAGGGGGTTAACTGCTCAACCGCAGTCTTCCCGTAACTCCTTGGTGTCATGCTCTCATTGTTAAAGTCTAGATCACATAGTAAGTACTTGTCCTTACTTGGCCACGAAGCCAGGAGCAAGGGCAAGTGAATGTCATACTCCAAATGACTAAGTTTGGCCCTTAGTCTCCTACCTATGAAGAAGGATGAAAACATCACCCTAATTTTTCTTGGAGTGGCGGACCTAATTCTATAGGTTAGAACATCCCTCAACCCGCTTTGTTTCCTTGTCGCCCTTACCGGAGGCCGACTTATACAGCTTGTGTATAATGCACCTAGACTACCACCTCCCATTTTTCAGACCCAAACCTTTCCCGGTTACAGACTATGTTGATAAGATAGTTAATAATCTCAAAAGATCACAAAATAACCTTAAGAAAATGATGAAGGCTATAACTGAATAGTTAATGCAATTGACCCAACTTGCAACCTCTAACTCTAGAGAGAAAGGAACTTTTCCTAATCAACCGGAGGTAAATCCCAAGAACATAAGCCCTTCTTCTACAAGGGAGGGCCGTTTGTGAATGATAATGTGAGGAGAGTGAATTTGATTATGTCCCTTAGGTTAGGACGAGAAATTGATAACCATGTGGGTGACCAAGTTAGGGAAACATGTAGATATACTCACACTTTCTTTAAAAAACCATATTCCCTTTCTCCCCATCAAGAGACCGGTTCATCTAGTAATCCTAAGGACACCACCGATGGTGTTTTTCTAGAGACTCTTGTTGTTTCTCCTTCGAAATAGAGGAAACTAAGGAGAAAGACACTACTGATACAATAAAACCTTCATCTCCTATATATTCTTCATCTCCCTCTATCGTACGAAATCATGAGCACATAATTCCTTTTCCTAATCGAATGAAAAAGAAAGACCGAATAATGTTGATAACATAAGAAAGACTTTCTTTTAAGTCAAAATCAACATTCCTTGACTAGATACTACTCAACGAGATGCCTCCATATGCCAAGTTCTTAAAAGAGTTGTGTATTACAAAGAGAGCTATTAATATTCCTAAAAAGGTTTCCCTAGCTTCTAATGCTAGCTCTATTATCAACCAACAAATTCCAATGAAGTATAAGGACCCCGGTTGCCCTACTATTTCTATAGTTATTGGGGAGCAGCGTTCAATGGAGCTTTACTTGATTTAGGGGGCCAATGTCAATTTGATATCCTTCACTATGTATGAAAAACTATGGTTAGGTGAATTGAAACCCACCAAAATGATCATCTAGCTCGCTGATAGATCGACTAGGTTGCCTATAGGTGTGGTCGAGGATATATTGATCAAAGTTGATGAATTTATATACCCTGTGGACTTTGTTGTGATTAAAACCGAAAAGTCCTCAACCATAGGAGTCGACTCCTGTTATCTTAAGGCGTACTTTCTTAGCTACTGTAAATTCTCTTATTAACTGTAGAGATGGCACGATGAAACTATCTTTTGGCAATGTGACTCTTGAAGTGAATATCTCTAAATTGCAAAGCCAACTCGCTGAATTTGATGATTTGGAAATCCTCCTATTAACTCGGATAAAAGATCATATTTCGATGAGCATGATGATTTGTTACCTATTGAATCTCGAGTCTTTTATGTTGGATGAGCTTGATTACAATGTGCTTGAATATAATGATATACACCCCATAAGCTCTATTTTTGAAACTATTTCTAAAACTCGGTGCTAATCTTGATCCATCTATAGACCACATAAAACCTCCTCCTAATCCCCGATTGATTAATTATGACTTGAATAAGACCGGTGAGGAGGGAAAATTGAAACTAAGTGAATTAGAAAAAGTAAGACTAAGGCATTTGAGACTGCTCGATCTTCTAAGGAGATAGTCAAGTTGTATCATGACAAACATATTCTTAGGAAAGAGTACACTCCGTGCATGAAAGTGCTTTTATATGACTCTAGGCTCCATCTTTTTCCAAGGAAGCTAAGGTCCCGTTGACGGGTCCGAAGATTTGTTCGGGAGAGTTCCGAGTCACCCTAGAGGGGGTGAATAGGGTGATGGAGGATTTTCGTTGAAAATCAAACTCTTTTGCCAAAGTGGAGGCGTAAACAGATTTTGAGTCTAAAACGGGATCGGAAAAGTATGAACTCGAATTGCAATAAAGAGTAAGGAAACAGATTAAGCTGAAGCTTTGAGACTGTCCGAGTCTAGAATGAACTCGTAAAGTAAAGACACAGAGATTACGTGGAAACCTTCTTGGGGTAGAAAACCACGGACTGTGCTAATCCAAGCACGAAGTCAAAGCCACTATTTTGAGTCCACAAAATACGATAGATCGACCGAACCCGAGTTGCTCCCTTAAACAACTCTTTACAAGTTTTCCTAGACTCGAAATTCCCTTATCCGATCTAGTACTTCCCAGCTGAGATAACCCTTACAGCTAGGGACAACTAAGCTGAGTTAACCCTTACAACTCAGTCAAGGGATCTTACTTAGAGAGTAAGAAAGTGTTTGTAACTAAGTACAAGACCTTACAACTCGGAATATAATGAATTACGAGTGGGAGTTGTAAGTAGAAGATTGAGAATGAATACAATGATTTTGCTCAAGTACGTGTATTAACAATAGGTTCGACAATCTTCAAGTCTTGAGAGTTGGCTTCTATTTATAATGACCAAGCAACATAGCCGTTATCTCCAACTTCCGACAGGAAGTCCTTTGTGACCGTTGTTAAGAACTTTCCGAGTTACTCGGAAAGTATCCGTTGTGATATGAACGTTGGACAACGGTTCTTAACTCTCTTGAAGTCCCAAAACCACTGGCGGTGTCTTGAAGGATAGGGTGGAAACCACCGTTAAGCTTGGTGTTTCGGTTTTCCAGATTTGGAAACAGACGACCACGACACAATCTTCGGGGCTAGACCGGAGAAGGGGAAAAGCCATGTCTGCTGATGATTTGACGTTTTGAAACCGGTTACTTTTGTATTTCAAAAAGTGTATCCTCGTTTGGATAACCTACAAAAGTAAATCAAATTGGTTCTCAAAGTATAAAATACTCTGGTCCAAGATTAGACATAGATAATTATGTGATCGGGATAATTAAGCGACTAATTATCCGATTCGGAAAAGGAATGGAATTTTCCGAGTCTAATATCCATGAAATTCAAAATTCCATCTAAGTTAGTCTACACGAGAATCAAGTTATACAACGAATATCGAGTGAGACAAACTTGATCTAGACTAAGCATGGTTCGGACTAGAAGCGCCGACTACAACAGAATAGGACTATAACATGAAGTCGGACTCGAGTGCGGTTAAGCGAAATACTAGTCAATTCAACATGCGATATATCTAAGTGATGAGGGACTCGGAACCGAGTGAAACAAGTGTGAGTACATATCTCTTTTCCGAGTCACTTAGAGACAAGCAAAAGTACATGAAGTAAATGCCATATCACTTAGAGAAGATACCATAACACTCGGAAAAGTTTCTAAGGTTAAGAGAATGCCTTGAAATCAAAACCTTATAAGTGAGAAGTTCTTATACCGATTCCTTCGATAGAACTCGGAAAAGTGCGGGCGAGTGTCCGAGTCTTCAATCTCCCCTTTTGATGAAAGGCATTCCATACTTAGACGAAACTTTGTTAGTGATAAAGATCTCGCTTTTGAATACTTGCGCATGAAATCGGATAAGTAAAGCAAGCTTAATGTATCGGATCATAAAGAATATATGCTTAGCAATGAAATAATGTTAACTCGTAAATGGTTGCAATAATCAATAATCACGAGAGAAAATTGAAGAGAAAGCATTAATTCATTGAAATTAAAAAGAGTACACGAGATGAAGAAACTCCTCCTAACCAAGACAACAAATTTTCTATCTATATTCTCCCCTTGCCTTTCAGAAAAAACAAAAATTAGGAAGAATACAACAAGTAATATATATTTGATGTCCGGACAAAAGAAATAAGTAGAAATCTCTCGGAAAGAAGAAGAATCGGCAGACTGTGGAATTGTGACACGGTGCATGGCGCCTACGAGGGAAAGGGGGATGTCCGAGTAGAAGCGGAGGGATAAGAGGTACGCCGGCGCTGGTAGGATCTTGACGATGTGCTTGAGCACGGCGGAAGGAGGATAGGGATCGCCGTTAAGGGCTCGGCTACGAGTGGTCGACCCGAACAAGAGGATCTAGGGGTTCCTCCCTGTGTACCTCGGTAGGCTGGAGGGGCTGCTCGGTCCGACCCGTTGCATGTTGTCGTAGCACAGCTGGGTCTTCGACCCACTCGGACTCACTGTCCGAGCTGAGTACTGCCACTTGAGCTTGAGGAGCGATCGACCCTCGGCTTTCCTTCCTTCTTCTTCTTCTTGTGTCTCCCTTGCCCGAAGGAGCTGCCTCAGCCGCGAGCTCCTCGCCTCTGCTTCTTCTTCGTCCGCTTCTTCTTCCTCCCCGCTTTCGAGGAGGTCGGGCCGGGCTCGAGGACGCTTCGGATGTGTCCGAGTCACCAAGGTCCCGAGCCGCCTTGGACCTTCTCTCCTGGAGGAGCTCGACCAGCTCCTTTTGCTCCTTCACCAAGCCCCTCATCTCAAGAACCATTTCTTGCTGCTCTCGAATTTGAGACTGGGCTGTTTTTGGTTGATGGTCATAGACCGATAGACGATCCTGAATGACCGGAGCATGTCCTTGAATTCAAAGGACACGGAGTTGATTTTGTCCATGAAAGCGGAGGACAAAATAGCGGAGAGAGACTTTTGGGCACCTGAGGTGGAAGCACCAACAGGTGGGGCAATGAAAGAGAGAGGGGTTTCTTTCTGAGTCTAAGGCGGAGAAGGAGGCCTCAACTCGAGTCGTGTACCCGGATACCAGGCTGAGTTTCCTGGTACCGTACCCTCGGAGTTCCTTTTGCCGACCGCAACGGCAGCCTCGAAGCGGCGTTTGGGTCCGAGGGAGAGGAACTTTAAATTGTTTAAAAACAAGGGTGAGAAGAGCACCGAAGGGAAGAGGGGTGTTCTTCTTATTTTGGAGTTAAGCTGGCACAGCTGCCATCCGCTCAATGATAGAGGGAAGAGGTCTACTTCGTAGCCCTCAAGAATGTCAAAAAGAGATTTTAAATGCTTGGAGTTGGGTTCTCCTTGCTCGGAATGCTAAGAGAAGAAAGTTCTCATCGGCAGAAAGCACGAAGGCGTGCTTCAGATTTGAGTCGAGTCACCGAAAAGTTTTTACGTGACTCGGGGAACTCTTTAGCGTATTTTTCAAAGAAGTCGTCGGCGACTTCGAGTGAAAGGGATAGGGTTGCTGTTTAAGAAAAGAGAAGTGACCTTGAACAAGCGGTGGAGGAGAGAGGTGTTTATTCGAACAGTCACATTCTCGAACCCCGGAGGTTAGAACACCTTCGAGTGAGTGAGGTGAGTGTAAAACTCGAAACGAGTTCGGGGTAAATGAACTCGCTGAAACAAAGAAAATTATATACACCGGTGGTTTGAATGTGGGGCAACCACGAAAATTTTGTGGTTGGAAAGAACTTGTCGTCCAGCGTGAGATGCTTGGGTGACAACCGGTTTAGATGGTGTTGAGCCTTTTTGGCTTTTGGTGCGTGGCTTCTTAAATAAAGAGCCAAGAAAGTCGGGATGATTACCTCTCTTAGGCATTTTTAAGAGTGAGGAAAGAAAGATGAAACTTTTGAGTAAGAGAAGAAGAGAGTAGGTTCACGAGAATGAAAGAAAAAAGTAGAAGAAAGAGATTGAAAGCGATCGAACTTACTTGAGATGATCTTTACGTTAGTTGAAGAAGTCCAGAGATCACTCGTAGACGTAGAAAGCTTCCGCGAGAAGTTTTGCGAACGAGAGAGATAGTAAATGAAATGTGAAGCAACGAGACGAAGATGAATAGGCGCTATATATAGAAAGATAAACGTCCGTTAACTATCCGCTCCGACTCGGCTTGTCCATTAGTCACCTTAGACCGGTGTGACGGTTCTCTTCTTCGACGGTTTGGATTCATCATAGTTTGAAATCCATCGGCTAGCATTTCATCACGGATCGCGAGAGAGCGAGAGAGAGAGAAAAAAATTTGAAAAATATATTCTGAAATTCTCCACCGATCTAGAGGTAATTTCGGAAATATGATGTCCAATTTTTCTCGACGTCTAAGTTTGACTCAGAAACTAACAGCTATCGGCTCGGTATCACGAAATCAACTGAACTAATAGCTAGCAATAAAGCATAAGCACATAGCACATAATCAAGCAATGAGATTATTATAAAGAGAAACACATAGTTATGCATTTAACATTCCAAGCTCATTCCTAATGAAACAAAACCGATCTTCACCAAGAGGCTTAGTCAAGATATCGGCTAATTGAAGGTTAGTAGGAATGAATTCAAGTTCAATGTCAACTTTCTCGGAATGGTCTCGTAAGAAATGATATCTGACCTCAATATGCTTCGTCTTTGAGTGTTGAACTGGATTCTTTGTGATGCTGATTGCACTCGATTGTCACACTTGATTGGAACCGATTTGAAAGAAAGATCTCTCAAGTGTTGCTTTATCCATAAAATCCGAGCGCAACATGCTCCAGACTGCAATATACTCAGCTTCAGCAGTTAAGAGAGCCACTGAATTTTTCTTCTTTGAGTGCCAAGATATTAGGAATTGACCCGAAATTGGCAAGCTCCGGAAGTGCTCTTTCTATCAACTTTGTATCCAGCGATAGTCCGCATCCGAGTATCCAGGTGAGGGTCGGTCTTGAGTCTCTTGAGTACCATAGACCTAAGTTCCGAGTTTCGCAAGATATCCGATTCTTCACCGCAGATGAGATGTGATTCTTTTGGATTAGCTTGGAATCTTGCGCATAAACAGACACTCGAACATTATATCCGGCTCCTTGGTATAGATGCATGCTTTGCATCTTGAAGTTTGATCATCGCTGCTCATGGGTGTAGATCCAATCATACCTCGATAGAGTTTCGATCTATTGCTTTACCTTTCTCGTCCGAGTCAAGTTTGATACTGTCTGCTCATGGGTGTAGATTCATGCTTTGCATCTTGAAGTTTGTATTTCTTCAGCAGCTCCTTGGTATACTTTGATTGATGGACATAGATTCCATCTTTGTCTTATTTGATTTGTAGACCAAGGAAGAAATTGAGTTCTCCCATCATACTCATTTGAAATTCTTGACTCATTAACTCGGAAAATTCTCGTACGTAAATTCATTAGTAGCTCCAAAGATAATATCATCAACATAGATTTGAACAATAAGGAAATCTTTCCCCTTGGTTTTTATAAAGAGAGTCTTGTTGATTTGACCTCTTCTAAAATCATTTTGAACCAAGAGATTGCTCAGTCTTTCATACCAAGCTCGGGAGCTTGTTTAAGACCATAGAGAGCCTTTTGAAGTTTGAAAATATGATCTGGAAATTCTGAGTTTTCAAAACCAGGAGGTCTGCTCGACATAGACTTCCTCTTCAATAAAACCATTGAGAAATGCACACTTAACATCCATTTGATATAATGTAATAGACATGCTGGATGCAAATGCTAACGTGAATTCTAATAGCTTCGATTCTGGCAACAGGTGCAAAGGTTTCCCCACAATCAATCCCTTCTTCTTGATTGTAACCTTGAGCCACAAGTCTAACCTTGTTTCGACTACCTTCCCTCCTTCATCCAGTTTGTTCTTGAAAACCCATTTGGTTCCTATGACTGGGTGGTCGGAAGGTCGTTTGGTCGAGTCCGGACTTGGTTTCTTTCGAATTGATTGAGTTCCTCTTGCATGGCCTCTACCCATTCAGGTTCATTTAGGGCCTCTAGTGCATTTTTGGGTTCGGTTAATGATATGAATGCAGTGAATGCACATAGATTTTAAAGAGAGGAACGAGTTCTTACCCCACTTGTTGATATCGGATAATATGTTTTCTAGTGGGTGACTAGAAGTGAACTTGAAAGCTCTACCTGTTCTCCGATTCACCGGATTTGTAGATTGAACTGCCTGTCCTCCGGAACCTTGTTACGTGTGAACTTGTTCATCAGATTGTTCTTCAACATTCGGAGCGGGTTCCTGAGTTGTCTCATTCTGAGTCACTTCGTTTTGAGTGACTTCATTCTGCGCTGGTTGAGCTTGAGTCTTTGTAGACTCAATTTCATCATCTTCTCTGCTGAGTTTCGGATCCGAGTATGAAGACTCACTTGGTTTGTCCTGTTCAAACTCATCAAACACAACGTGGATGCTTTCTTCCACTTTGTTAGTTCTCTTATTGAAAATGCGATAAGCTTTGCTGTGAGAAGAATAACCCGGAAAAATACCTTCATCTGACCGAGCATCAAACTTGGTCGAGTGATCCTTACCATTGTTGTGAACGAAACATTTACATCCAAATGGTCCGAAATAAAATATTTGGTTGCTTCCTTTGTAGAGCTCATATGGTGTTTTCTTCTATATGGGTCTCATGAGGCATCTATTCATAGTGTAGTTGGTCGTGTTGATCGCCTCGACCCAGAAATAGTAAGGTAAGTTGTGCTCAATCATCATCGTCCTTGCTATTTCTTCAAGAGTTCTGTTCTTTCTCTCCACTACTCCATTTTGTTGAGGAGTTCTTGGTGCTGAGAAGTTGTGAGAAATTCCATTCTTATCGCAAAACTCGAGAATTCCGAGTAGTCGAACTCTCTTCCATGGTCGGTTCGATTCTTCGAATCCGAGTCTACGACTCAACTTGGAATTTTCTGCAGAGCTTGCTGAACTCCTTGAATGCTTTATTTTTGTGCTTAAGAAAACACACCCAGGTAAATCGTGAATAATCATCAATAATAACAAATATATATGATTTACCTCCGAGACTCTTAATCGGGATTTCACCACATAAGTCCATATGTAACAGCTCAAGCTCTTTGGATGTGGAAACTGTCTTCGAGAGATTTGAATGATGATCCGACTTGTTTCCCTCTTGTGCATGCTTCACAAACTTTATCTTTCTCAAAAGCACAGATTAGGTAAACCCCTAACCGGACCATGAGATGCCAATTTTTTGATAGTATGCATGCTAATATGGCCTAATCTACGATGCCATGTCCATGAGTCATCATGAAGAGATGCTTTTAAGCAAGATAAATTCGACTCGGATCGAAAGAGGAATAATATAAGTGTTACCTGATCTTTTACCCGATAGTTTGATCTCCTTGGTGGCAACATCAGAAATGTAACAGTTTATCCGAGTGAATCTTACCTCTTGACCTTTATCACACAGTTGAGAGATGCTAAGCGGATTGTACTTTAATCCTTTGACAAGGTAAACTGGATCGACCAAATTGCATCCGAAGATTTGCTCTTAGAGAAGTTAAGTCACCCTAGAGGGGGTGAATAGGGTGATGGAAGATTTTTTAGAAAATCAAACTCGTTCGCATAGAATAGAGACAGAAACGATTCCGAGTCTAGATTGGACTCGAAAAGTATGAACTCGCATTTACGTGGAAATCCTCCCGGCGAGAAAACCACGGACGAGTGTCAATCCGGACACCAAGTCAAATCCACTAATTAAATCCTCAATTACAATGAATATGACTACCCAGATTTGTTCCCAAATAAATCTATTACAATTTTCCCAGGCTCGAATTTACCTTATCCGATCGACCTAGTACTTCCAAGTTGAAGTTACCTTATCAACTTGGGATCCTCCAATTTTTCTCGGGGTTAGAAGTTCCCTTATCTAACCTGGTACTTTTAAACCGAGGTAACCTTTACAGTTTGGGACAACCGAGTTGAGGTAACCTTTACAACTCGATCGGAGAGACAAAGTAGAAGAGTAGTAAGAATTGCAATACAACCGACTCGAAAAATACAACTCGGAATATTAGAATTACAGTTTGGGAGTTGTATGCTAGAGAAGATGTTCAATATGGTCTCTCTTTTTCTTCCCTTCGTCGGTTGAAATCTTATGCTAGGGCTTCTATAAATAGTCTGCCTTGAAGAGATAGCCGTTGAGCCTCCAACGTCTTTTCGTTGAAGCTGTCCGAGTCAACTAGCCGTTGTAACGGATAGTCCGAGTCACTCAGATTTCTGGACCACCTAGAAATAGCTGTTGTGCCTTGGTCCTAGCTTCCAATAACTCTTTTTCCAGCTTTTGTAAATTTTCTAGAAATTCCACCTTTTTGTCCGGCGGTGCTTTAACGGTCGAAGCCTTTTGTTTTTGCTTTTTCTTCAAATAATTGACATTAGAAAAACTCGCAAAAACATTAAGCACAATGGTTCTCAAAGTATAAATATACTTTGGTCCATAATTAGATAAGGATTAGTATAAATAAAGCATTTAATGACTAATTACCTTAATCTATTAATCTGGAATATTTCAAGTCTAATATTTAATTTACTCATATTCCGGATATGCCAAAACTCATAAATAAATCATTCAATCTTAATGGGCACATGAGTTATATAGAAATTTTACAATTACGCATGATTAAATAGATAATAGCGTAGGCAAACTAAATGTCCGAGTCCGACTAAGTGGGTCGAATCCGAGTTCTAAGTGGGTCGAATCGAGTTCTAAGTGGGTCGGAATCCGGTTCCGAGTGGGTCGGATCCGAGTCCGAGTTCGAATGGGTTAGATCCGAGTGGGTTAGAATCTAGTTCCGAGTGGGTCGGATCTAAGTCCGAGTTCCGAGTGGGTCGGATCTAAGTCCGAGTTCCGAGTAGGTCATATCCGAGTCCGAGTTCGAGTGGGTTAGACTTACTCGATCTGTCATAACTAACTCGGATTCTACTTTCTAAGTCCGAGTCCGACTTAGTGGGTCGGACTTAGTCGGATAATCTTAATATACTTAAGTCCGAGTTCGAGTCAAGAATAAGTCATATTGAAATGATGAATTATAAAGCATATGACTTAGTTAAATGAATTTCTTTTAGGATGCTTCTTGCTTTATCCTAAATTTAGATGAATGCATGAAATCAAAACACATTCAAGGGGTTAGTGATTCATACCCGAGTCTTCAGCATCCTTTTCCAATCTTGCCTATCCCAACTATCTTGCCTTTGCTGTCATCTCCAAAAGTGACCTTTCCTCCTTTATGTTTTTCTAACTCGGAAAAGAGTCCCGAGTCTCCCGACATGTAACGTGAACATCCACTTGTCAAGGTACCAATGTCCTTTTGATCTCTTTTGAGTGACCTGCAAAATAGAGACAATCTAACCCTTCTCACTTCCTCTAACGAACCCGAGTAACATTCTTTACTTGTGGTTCTTTTACGAGGAAGAAGGTTTTCGGAACCAGATTTGAATGACTTTGGGTTTAGTCCGATTCCGAGTCTTTTCTTTATAGAAGCTGAGTCCGTGTCTCTTTCTTTTGAAAACATTTCCTTTGGAGACCGAAGAAGATGGTTTCTTCTTGTAAACTGCTCTGGCTTAGTCCTCCCTTCATTTTTATGAATGGGACCATGCTCGGCTTTCCTGAACTTTACGAGTTCGGAATCCTTTTGAATAGTTACGAGTAGGAATTGGATTCCTCCTCTTTGTTGAAACCAAGACCTTCTTTTCGAAGGAGACACATTGAGATCCTAAGAGCATGTCAAGGTTTTTCTGACCTTGAGTAAATTTTAAGACCAGATCTTGAGACTCAATGAGCTTTTGCTTTATCCGCTCATTTTCTTTTACGAGTAACTCGGACTCGGTCTCATTGGATTGAGCACTAGTCTTAAGTTCTCCGAGTGTAAGTCTCAGTTTTCCAATTCATTTTTCAAAGAGATGCTCTCAAACGAAATTGACTCAAGTTGTTCTTTGAAATGAGAAGAATCGAATTGGACTTTTCTTCCAAAGTAAAAATATATTTAGCTAAATCAGCTTTGGAGAATATGAGGAAGTATTCAATTACCTCTTAAGGATTTGTTTCCTCATTGTTCGAGTCCGAGTCCGACTCTCTTTCGGCTTTCGAGTCGAGATTGCCATCGGACATTTTGAGTCATCCGACTCCTTATCATCTTCGATGAGTCCTCGTCGCTCCATGTGGCCATCATAGCCTTTTTCTTCTTTCTGTCCCTTTTTCTTTTTGGACAGTCTTTGACTATGTGGTCTTTCTTTGCCACACTCAAAACATCCAGAATTCTTAGTTAAAGATAACTTTGAAGGAGAAGAATACTTACCTTTTCTGTCCCTCTTATCTTTCTTGTAGAATTCTTCTTTTGGCTTTTTATCCCATCTTTTGTGCTTCATCATTCTCTTGAAGCCTCTAGCAATAGGTGTCATGGGATCCTCTTACGAGTCGGAGGAACTCGGATCTACTTCTCTAGTTTCTAAGGCTTTCGGTGCTATGTTCTTTTTGGTGCTTGCCCTCGGCGTCCTCCTCTTCCGGTGGATTTCATTAGTGAGAAGCTTCCCGATGAGTTCGTCCGGCTTTAGAAGTGATAGGTTCCGAGCCTCCTCTATCGCTGTCACCTTGGGACCCCATCTTCTCTTTGGTAGGCTTCGAGTATCTTTCCGCACATTTCTTCGTGTGTAATCTTCTTACCCGGAGATTTGAGATTGTTGGTAATCTCAGTAAATCGAATGAACATCCGAGTGATGTTCTCTTCGGCTCCATCTTGAATAGCTTATATTTATGAAGATATTGACCGATCTTCGCTTCTCAACCTGGCTTGTGCCTTCATAAGTGTTGACCAGTGTGTCCCACACTTCTTTGGCTAAGTCACGAGCGGATACTCGATTATATTCTTCTCGGCTGATGGCGCACATCGGAATGTTCATTGCCTTGAAGTTCTTTACGAACTTCTCGCTTCATCTGGAGTAAACTCGGCTTTAGTCTTGGGAATGATTCTAAATTCTTCTGTCTTCATGGGAATGTAGTTTCCTTGTTGTATGATGTCCCAAACATCTTCATCATGATCCAGGAGGAAACATTCCATGAGTTTCTTCTAGTGTACGAAATTTGATCCTTTGAATTTTGGCGGTCTGCTGAAAGATCTTCCTTCATCGAACTCTCCGTTGTTCCGAGTCATTTAATCTTTATACCTTTGGATGGTTAGATCCTTTACGAAAGGCTAGGCTCGATACCAATTGAAGATTTTCTCGGGGAGAGTTCGAGTCACCCTGAGGGGGTGAATAGGGTGATGGAGGATTTTCGTTGAAAATCAAACTCTTTTGCCAAAGTGGAGGCGTAAATGCATTCCGAGTCCACAAAATACGATAGGCTGATTGAACCCGAGTTGCTCCCTTAAACAACTCTTTACAAGTTTTCCTAGACTCGAAATTCCCTTATCCGATCTAGTACTTCCTAGCTGAGATAACCCTTACGGTTAGGGACAACTAAGTCGAGTTAACCCTTACGACTCGGTCAAGGGATCTTACTTAGAGAGTAAGAAAGTGTTTGTAACTAAGTACAAGACCTTACAACTCGGAATATAATGAATTACAGAGTGGGAGTTGTAAGTAGAAGATTGAGAATGAATACAATGACTTTGCTCAAGTACGTGTATTAACAATAGGTTTGGCAATCTTCAAGTCTTGAGAGTCGGCTTCTATTTATAGATGACCAAGCAGCATAGCCGTTATCTCCAACTTCGACGGGAAGTCCTTGGTGACCGTTGTTAAGAACTTTCCGAGTTACTCGGAAAGTATCCGTTGTGATATGAACATTGGGCAACGGTTCTTAACTCTCTTGGAAGTCCCAAAACCACTGGCGGTGTCTTGAAGGATAGGGTGGAAACCACCGTTAAGCTTGGCGTTTCAGTTTTCCAGATTTTGAAACAGACGGCCACGACACAATCTTCCGGGGCTAGACCAGAGAAGGGGAAAAGTCATGTCTGCTGGTGATTTGACGTTTTGAAGCTAGGTTACTTTTGTATTTCAAAAAGTGTATCCTCGTTTGGATAACCTACAAAAGTAAATCAAATTGGTTCTCAAAGTATAAAGTACTTTGGTCCAAGATTAGACACAAATAATTATGTAATGAGGATAATTAAGCAACTAATTATCCGAGTCGGAAAAGGAATGGAATTTTACGAGTCTAATATCCATGAAACTCAAAATTCCATCCGAGTTAGTCTACGCGAGAATCAAGTTATACAACGAATATCGAGTAAGACAAACTTGATCTAGACTAAGCATGGTTCGGACTAGAAGCACCGACTACAACAGAATAGGATTATAACATGAAGTCGGACTGAGTGCGGTTAAGCGAAATACTAGTCAATTCAACATGCGATATATCTAAGTGATGAGGGACTTAGAGCCGAGTGAGACAGCGTGAGTACATATCTCGTTTTCGAGTCGCTTAGAGACATGCAAAAGTACATGAAGTAAATGCCATATCACTTATAGAAGATACCATAACACTTAGAAAAGTTTCTAAGGTTCGGAGAATGCCTTGGAATCAAAACCTTATAAGTGAGAAGTTCTTATACCTAATTCCTTCGATAGAACTCGGAAAAGTGCGGAGCGATGTCCGAGTCTTCGTGGTCCATTTGTTGTTACTCATGTTTTTCCCTATGGTGCAGTCGAAATACAGGACCTTGAAAGTGGTGCTAAGTTCAAAATAAATGACCAGGGACTCGAAACAGTTTTGGAATTACCAAGCATAAAAGATGTGGAGTGTCTCATATTCCGTAAACCAACATATGGGCAATAATGTCTTGAGGGGATATGGGTGCATCAAGCATTCGACCTGGTTTGATCCAAATTTCTTTCCCTTGTTTTCTATGTTGCTTTGTTTTTATGCATTGTTTTCTTTTTATTTTATAATTGACTTATGTCTTTTTCTTTATTTGTTTTCTAAGTCTTCTTTTTATAGTTAACATTTGTTTTCTTTTTAGTTTTATTTTTCTTTGAAATTTTCCCACTTCCAATGAGGAGACTCGTCAAGTTTACATGTGGGCGTGGGGAAATCTTTATTTTTGAAAAAAAATGATTAAAAATTCAAAAATATTTTCTTTTATTTTGGGAGGTCATTGGTACTTTGATGGTGGTTGCTTACGCCACATGTTAGGAGATTCAAGACTTTTCTTTGAGCTAGAAGATCCGAAAGGAGGAAAAGTCACATTTGGAGATAATAGCAAAGGCAAGTTAGTATGGATTGGAAAAATTGGTGAAGGAAACAACACAGTTAGCCCGATCTACCTTGTCCAAGGATTTAAGTACAATCTCCTTAGCATTTCTCAGCTGTGTGACAAAGGTCAAGAGGTAATGTTCACCTGCACCAACCGCTATATTTCGATGCGGTCTCCAAAGAGACTAAGCTCTCGTGTCCGAGGTCGGGTAACACCTATACTATTCCTCTCTCCGATTCAAGCCGGAATTTATCTTGTTTGAAAGCATCCGTGAATAATGATTCATGGATTTGGCATCGTAGACTAGGTCATATTAGCATGCATACTATCAAGAAACTTGCATCTCATGGATTGGTTAGGGGTCTACCACCTGTGCATTTAAGAAAGATAAAATTTGTGAAGCATGCACAAAAGGTAAGTAGTTGAAATTTCGATGAAAAGTCTTCCGAGGTAAATCATATGTGCTTGTCGTTGTTGATGATTTCTCATGATTTACTTGGGTATGTTTTCTCAAGAATAAGAATGAAGTCTTCAAAGAGTTCACTAAGCTCTGCAGGAAAATTCAAGTAGAGTCTCAAACTCATATCGGAAAGATTCAAACCGACCATGGAAGGGAGTTCGACTACTCGGAATTTGCAAACTTCGTGATAAGAATGACATCTCTCATAACTTCTCTACACTAAGAACTCCTCAACAAAATAGACTAGTAGAAAGAAAGCACAGAACTCTTGAAGAAATAGGAAGGACTATAATGATTGAAAATGATTTACCTTACTATTTACGGGCTGAGGCGATCAACACAACAAATTATACACGCAACAAATACCTCGTCGGACCCATCTTGAAGAAAACACCCTACGAGCTTTACAAAGGAAGAAACCCAACATCTCTAACTTCAAACCATTTGGATGTAAGTGCTTTTTGCACAACATTGGTAAAGAGCATCTTACTAAGTTTGATGCTAGGTCGGATGAAGGTATATTTCGGGTTACTCATCTCATAGCAAAGCTTATCGTGTTTTTAATAAGAGAACTAACAAAGTGAAAGAAAGTATCCATGTTGTCTTTCATGAAATTGATCTTGGCAGGATAAGTAAGTCCACATACTCGGATCTTAGACTTAACAGAGATGAAGACGACCTTGCTAAAGCCGAGCTCGGACGAGTCAAAACGAATTACCGAGGCAACTCGGTATGGAGCAACTCATAATGTTATGACTCGGATCGAACAAATTCAAGAGCCATCTTAAAATGCTAAAAAACAAGTTAATGAGACTCAGTAAGATCAGCCAACCGAAGATCAGCTGTTCAACCAACAAACTTGGTAAACCAAATGACCGGTAAAGCTTTCAAATATGCATCCAGCCATCCACCGAAAACATACTTTCTAACATCAACAAGTGGGGTAAGAACTTGATCTTCTTTGCATAATCTATGTGCATTTTCTACATTCATATCACTAACTCGAACCCAAAAATGCACTAGAAGCCCTAAATGAGCCTCGAATGGGTAGAGGCCATATAAGAAGAGCTCAATCAGTTTGAAAGAAACCAAGTCCGGACTCGACCAAACGACCATCTAATCACCCAGTCATAGGAACCAAATGGGTTTTTAAGAACAAACTGGATAAGGAAGGGTTGGTAGTCGAAATAAGGCAAGGTTTGAGGCCGGGGTTACAATCAAGAAGAAGGAATTGATTGTGGGGAAAACTTGCACCTATTGCTAGGATTGAGGCAATCGGAATCTTGTTGGCATTTGCATCTAGCATGAATATCAAGCTTTATCAAATAGATGTCAAATGTGCTTTTCTGAATGGTTTCATTCAAGAAGAAGTCTATGTTGAGCAACCCCCTAGATTTGAAAACTTAGAATTTCCAAATCATGTTTTCAAATTGCAAAAGGCTTTATATGGTCTTAAACAAGCTCCCGGAGCTTGATATAAAAGACTAAGCAATTTCTTAGTTGAAAATAATTCTAAAAGAGGTCAGATTGACAAAACTCTGTTTCATAAAAACCAAGGGGAAGTTCTTATCGCCTCGATTTATGTTGATGATATCATTTTTGGAGCTACTAATGAAACTCTATGTCAAGAGTTTTCCGAGTTGATGAGACAGGAGTTCCAAATTAGTATGATGGGAGAACTCAACTTCTTTCTTGGTCTACAAATCGAACAAGACAAGGATGGTATTTATGTCCATCAATCCAAGTATACCAAGGAGCTTTTGAAGAAGTACAAACTACAAGGTGTGAAGCATGCAGCAACACATACAATTTGAAACTAGACTCAAACGAAAAGGTAAAGTCGTAGATCGAAACTCTACAGAGGTATGATTGGATCTCTACTTTATCTCACATCTAGTAGGCCGGATATCATGTTCGAGTGCTTGCCTTTGTGCAAGATTCCAAGCTAATCCAAAAGAATCACATCTCACTGCGATGAAGAGAATTTTCAAATATCTTGCAGGGACTCGGAATCTTAGTCTATGATTTTCAAAAGACTCATAAATGACTCTCACTGGATACTCATATGTTAATTATGTTGGATATAAAGTTGATAGAAAGAACACATCAGGAACATGCCAATTTCTAGGTCAATCCCTCATCTCCTGGTACTCAAAGAAATAAAATTTTGTTGCTCTATCAATCGCCAAGTCTCGAGTACATTACGGTTAGAGCTTGTTGTGCTCGGATTCCGTAGATCAAGCAAGCACTTGAAGGATCTAAGGCTATTGTTCACATCTATCCCAATCAAGTGTGACAATCGAGTGCAATCAGCATTACCAAGAATCCGGCTCAACGGTGGTTTCCACCTTACTTTTCGGACACCACCAGTGAATTGGGACATTCTAAGGAGTCAAGAGTCGTTGCCCAATGTTCACATCTCAACGGATCTTTTCTTAGCGACTCATAAGAACCGTTACAACGGTCACGAGAGGACTCCTAATCGAAGGCAGTCACAACGGCTAATCCGCTTGGTCATCTATAAATAGAAGCCACTTCACAAGACTTGGAGATTGTTGAACCCATTGCTGAAATTATATCTCTCTTTATAATACACATTCAATCTTCTACTTACAACTCCAACTCGTACTTAACATCTTTACGAGTTGTAAGGTCCTTGTAATTAGTTACAAATTCTCTTTCTTACTTTCTAAGTAAGGTTCCTTAACCGAGCTGTAAGGGTTAACTCAGCTCAATTGTCCCTAACTCGTAAAGGTTACCTCGGTTAAGAAGTACTAGATTAGATAAGGAAATTTCGAGTCTAGGAAAATCTTGCGAGGAATTGTCTAAGGGAGCAATTCTGGTTAAGTTTTTCTACTGTATTTTATGGATTCAAACTAGTGGATTTGACTTGGTGCTTAGATTAGCATTGGCCGTGGTTTTCGACCCTAGGAGGGTTTCCACGTAATTTCTAAGTTTACACTTTTCCGAGTCCAATCTAGACTCGTAGCAGTTTCAAAGTTTGTTTTAAACTTCAATATTCCATCTATTGTTTAAAATTCCTCATCACCCTATTCACCACCCCCTCCCCCTCTAGGGTGACTAAGTCTCTCCAAGAGAAAACCTTCGAAGGTGTCATCACCTCAAAAGTCCAAGGGAAGGTTGTTCGCAATAACCTCCCTCTTCTTCGAAACTTTTCAAAGTTTCTTCTCTCTTTGTCAACTCCAACCCTATACCTTTCATGCAAGTCGCAAATGACTTCTTTGAAAAGTATGCCAAAGAAGTAATCGAGTCACAAAAGAACTTCTCCGTAACTCGGATGAAATCCGAGGTAAGGCTTCTTTGTTTCATTCTAATGAGAACCTTCTTTTCTCATTATTCTAGCAAGGAGGTTATCCTATTTTTGAATTACAAAAGTAACCGGCTTCAAGTCTGTCAATCACCAAAAGACAAGGCTTTTCTACTTCGAACTAGGCCCGGACACTCGTGTTAGGGTTGTCTGTTTCCAAAGCTGGAAATCTTCAACGCTAAGCTCAACGATGGTTTCCACCTTACTTTTTAGACACCACCGGTGGATTGGGACATTCTAAGAAGTCAAGAGCCGTTGCCCAACATTCACATCTCAACAGATCTTTTCGAGCGACTCGGAAGAACCATTACAACGGTCACGAGATGACTCCTAATCGGAAGATAGTCACAACGGCTAATCTGCTTGGTCATCTAAAAATAGAAGCCACTTCATAAGACTTGAAGATTGCTGAACCCATTGCTAAAATTATATCTCTCTCGTATAATACACATTCAATCTTCTACTTATAACTCCAACTCTCTACTTAACATCTTTATGAGTTGTGAGGTCTTGTAATCGTTAAAAATTCTCTTTCTTACTTTCGAGTAAGGTCCCTTGACCGAGCTGTAAGGGTTAACTCAGCTTCAGCTTGTCTCTAGTTGTAAAGATTACCTCTGTTAGGAAGTACTAGACCGGATAAGGGAACTTCGGGTCTAGGAAAATCTTATAAGGAATTGTCTAAGGAAGCAATTATGGCTAAGTCTTTCTACTCGTATTTTGTGGATTCAAAATAGTAGATTTGACTTGGTGCTTGGATTAGCACTGGTCGTGGTTTCCCGCCCTAGGAGGGTTTCCACGTAATTTCGAAGTTTACACTTTTCTCGAGTCCAATCTAGACTCGGATAGTTTCAAAGTTTGTTTTAAACTTTAATCTTCCATCTATTGTTTAAATTTCCACATCACCCTATTCACCACCCCCCACTTTAGGGTGACTAAGTCTCTCCAAGAGCAAACCTTCGATTGGTATCGAGTCTAGCCTTTCGTAAAGGATTTAACCATCTAGAGGTTTAAAGATCAAATGGCTCATAACAATGGAGAGTTTGATGAAGGAAGATCTTCCAGCAGACCACCAAAGTTTAAAGGATCAAACTTCGTACACTCGGAAGAAGCTCATGGAATGCTTTCTACTTGGATCACAATGAAGATGTATGGAACATCATACAAAAAGGCAATTACATTCCGATGAGAATGGAAGAAACAAGACTCTTGCCTCAAGCAAAGCTCAACTACACCACTCGAAGAGGCGAAAAATTCGAAAGAACTTCAAGGCAATGAACATTCCGATGTGGGCCATCAGCTCGAAGAATACAATAGAGTGTCAGCTTGTGACACGAAGAAAAGAAGTGTGGGACACTCTTGTCAACACATATGAAGGCACAAGCCAAGTCAAACAAGCGAAGATAAGCCAATATCTTCACAAATATGAGTTGTTCAAGATGGAGCCGAAGAAAACATAACTCAATGTTCATCCGCTTCACCGAGATTACTACCAATCTCAAATCTCTGGGTAGATAGATTTCCCATGAGGAAATATGCAGAAAAATTCTAAGAAGCCTACCCAAGAGAAGATGGGGTCCAAAAGTAACCGCCATAGAGGAAGCTCGGAACCTCTCTCTATTAAACCCGGACGAACTCATTGGGAAGCTACTCACCCATGAGATCCATCTCGGAAGAGGATGACTCCGAGGTCAGCACTAAAAAGAATATTGCACTCGAAGGCCTCGTAAAGCGAGAAAGAAAATCTGAGTTCATCAAACTCGGAAGAAGATCCCATGGCACTTATCGCTAGAGGCTTCAAAAGAATGATAAAGCACAAGAGATGCGATAAACAGCCAAGAGAAGAGTTCTACAAGAAAAATAAGAAGGATAGAAAAGGTAAACACTCTTCCCCTTTAAAGTTATCTTTAACTAAGAACTCGGGCTGTTTTGAATGTGGCAACAAAGATCACATAGTCGAGACTGTCCAAGGAGAAAGAGGGACAAAAAGAAGAAGAAGGCTATGGTAGCTACATGGAGTGATGAAGATTCATCTCGAAGAAGATGATGACTCAAAGTGTCCGATGATACTATCGGACTCGAAGCTGAATCCGAGTCACATTCCGGTCACTCGGACAATGAGGAAACGAATCCTTAGGAGATAATTAAATATTTCCTCAAGTTTTCCAAAGTTGATTTAGCTAAACATATTTATACTTTGGAAGAAAAGTCCAATTGTGATTCTTCTCAGTTTAAAGAACAACTTGAGTCTATCACTTCGAGAGCATTTCTTTGAAAAATGAATTAGAAAAATTGAGACTTACTCTAAGAGAACCCAAAACTAGTGCTTAAGCTAATGAGATTGAGTCCGAGTCACTCGGAAGACAAAATAAGCATCCGAAGCAAAAGCTCAATAAGTCTCAAGAACTTGTTTTGAAGTTTACTCAAGGTCAGAAAAACCTTGGCATGCTCTTAGGGTCTTAATGTGTCTCCTTCGTAAAAGAAGGACTTGGTTTTAACAAGGACGAGAAATCTAATTCCTACTCGTATTTTTTCAAAAATGATTCCGAATTGTGAAGTTCAGGAAGGCTAAGCACGGTCCCATTCGGAAGAATGAAAAGAGGATTGAGCCTGCACCAGACTTACAGGAGAAAACCCTCTCCACTAGTTTATAAAAGAAAAGATTTTCGAAAGAAAGAGACACAAAATTAGTTTTCTAAAAGGAAGACTCGAAACAGCACCAAACCCAAAGTTATTCAAATCTGGATTCCCAAGAGTCTTCTTCCTCGAAAAGGACCACAAGTAAAGGGAGTTAGTGTGTTCGTTAAAGGAAGTGAGAAAGGTTAGTTTGTTTCGACTTGCAGCTAGCTGAGAAAAGAACAAAAGGGCATTAGAATCGGGCAGTGGATGCTTACGCCATATGTCAAGGGATTCAAGACTCTTTTCTAAGTTAGAAGATTACAACGGAGGAAAAGTCACATTTGGAGATGATAGCAAGGGTAAGATAATTGGGATAGGCAAGATTAGAAAAGGAGACAGTCTAGTCAGCCCAGCCTACCTTGTCAAGGGATTGAAGTACAATCCGCTTAGCATCTCTCAATTGTGTGACAAAGTTCAAGGGGTAAGATTCACTCGCACCAACCGCTATATTTCGATGAAACTACCAAGGAGACTAAGCTCTCGGGTAAGAGATCAAGTAATACCTACACTATTCCTCTCTCGACCCGAGTCAAAATTTATCTTATTTAAAAGTATCTCTACATGATGATTCTTGGACATGGCATCGTAGACTAGGTCATGTTAGCATGCACACCATTAAAAAGCTTGCATCACATGGTTTAGTCGAGGCTTGCCTAACTATGAATTTAAGAATGATAAAATTTGTGAAGTATGCACAAAAGGGAAACAAGTCGGATCATCTTTTCAAATCTCTCAAAACTGTTTCCACATCCAAAGTGCTTGAAATGTTGCATATGGACTTATGTGGTGAAATCCCTTTCAAGAGTCTTGGAGGTAAATCATATGTACTTGTGATTGTTGATGATTACTCACGATTTACCCGGGTTTGTTTTCTTAAGCACAAAAATGAAGCTTTCAAAGAGTTCAATAAGCTCGCAGAAAATTCAAGTTGAGTCTCGGACTCGGATCAAAAGAATTCGAACCGACCATGGAAAGGAGTTCGACTACTCGGAATTTGCAGAGTTCTATGATAAGAATGGTATCTTCCACAACTTCTCAAGCACCAAGAACTCCTCAACAAAATTGAGTAGTGGAGAGAAAGAACCGAACTCTTAAAGAAATAGGAATGACAATGATGATTGAACATGATCTACCTTACTAGTTCCGAGCTGAGGCGATCAACACAACAAACTACACATTGAATAGATGCCTCATCAAACCCATCCTGAAGAAAACTCCATACGAGCTCTATAAAGGGAAGAAACCCAACATTTCATACTTCAAACCCTTTGTATGTAAGTGTTATGTTCATAACAATGGTAAGGATCACTTGACCAAGTTTGATGTTCGGTCGGATGAAGGTATTTTTCTTGGTTATCTCATAGTAAAGTATATCGTATTTTCAATAAAAGAACTAACAAAGTGGAAGAAAGCATCCACGTTGTTTTTGATGAGATTGATCGGGGAAAACCAAGTGAGTCAACATTCTTAGATCCGAAGCTCGGTCGAGATGATGATCTTACTAAATATGAGCTCGAAAGAGTCAAGGAAAAGGCACTCGAATAAGGTAACTCGTAACACCATGACTCGTAACGAGACAACTCAAGGGCCAACTCGGAATGATGAAAGCCAATCGGATGAGCAAGCTCAATCGGAACATACTTCGAAGATTAACCAATTCAACCTACAAATTTGGTGAACCAACGAACAGGTAGAGCTTTCAAATATGCTTTGAGCCACCCACTCGAAAACATCCTGTCCGATATCAACAGTGGGGTAAGAACTCGTTCCTCTCTACAAAATATATGTGCATTCACCTGCATTCATGTCATTAATCGAACCCCGAAATGCACCGGAGGCCCTAAATGAACCTGAATGGGTAGAGGCCATGCAAGAGGAACTGAATCAATTTGAAAGAAACCAAGTTTGGACTCGACCAAACGACCTTCCGACCACCCGACCATAGGAACCAAATGGGTTTTCAAGAACAAACTGGATGAAGGCGGGTTGGTAGTCAAAAATAAGGCTAGACTTGTGGCTCAAGGTTACAATCAAGAAGAAGGAATTGATTGTGGGGAAACCTTTGCACCAAGTGGCTAGGATTGAAGCTATTAGAATCTTATTGGCATTTGCATCAAGCATGAATATCAAATTGTATCAAATGGATGTTAAATGTGCTTTCCTTAATGGTTTCATTGAAGAGGAAGTCTATGTTGAGCAACCCCTAGATTTGAAAACTCGAATTTCCAAATCATGTTTTGAAGTTGCAAAAAGCTCTTTTGGTCTTAAACAAGCTCCCGGAGCTTGGTATGAAAGACTCGAGCAATTTCTTGGTTGAAAATGATTTTAGAAGAGGTCATATTGACAAGATTCTTTTTATAAAAACCAAGGGGAAAGACTTATTACTCAAATCTATGTTGACGATATAATATTTGGAGCTACTAATGAAATTCTCTGTCGAGATTTTTCTAAATTAATGAGACAAGAATTCCAAATGAGCATGATGGGAGAACTTAATTTCTTCTTTGGTCTACAAATCAAACAAGATAAAGATGGCATCTATGTCCATCAATCAAAGTACACCAAGGAGCTATCGAAGAAGTACAAACTTCAAGATGCAAAACATGCAATAACACCTTTGAGCAAGCAAGATAAAACTAGATTCGGACGAAAAAGTTAAAGCAAGAGATCAAAAACTTTATCGAGGTATGATTGGATCTCTTCTATATCTTACTTTCAATAGGCCGGACATAATGTTTAGTGTATATCTCGTGTGCAAGATTTCAAGCTAATCCAAAAGAATCACATCTCACTACGGTGAAGAGAATTTTCGGATATCTTAAAGGGACTCGGAATCTAGGTCTATGGTACTCAAGAGACTCAAAACCGAGTCTCAATGGATACTTAGATGCCGACTATGCTGGATACAAAGTTAATAGAAAAAGCACCTCAGAGCCTCGCGGCTTCGGGTCAATCCCTTATATCTTGGCACTCAAAGAAGCAAAACTCAGCAGCTTAATCAATCAGCCGAGGCGAGTACATCGTAGCTGGAGCATGTTGTACTCAAATCTTGTGGATCAAGCAACACTTAAGAGATCTTGGACTTACATTTAAATCAATCCCAATCAAGTGTGACAATCAAAGTGCAATCAGCATCATTAAGAATCCAGCTCAAGCACTCAAAGACAAAGCATATTGAGGCCAGGTATCATTTTCTAAGAGACCATTCTAAGAAAGGTGATATTAAACTTGAATTCATTCCTACCAAACTTCAATTAGTTGATATCTTTACTCAGCCACTTAGTGAGGATCGGCTTTACTTTATTAGGAATGAACTTGGCATGATTAATGCATGATTATGTGCTTTTCTAAGTGAAATTACTATGCATGATTATATGTTACGTGTTTCTTTTCCGTGCTTTAATAACAAGTAGTTCAGTTGCGCCGGTGATACCGAGCTATGAGTTATCGCTTGCTTATAGTTTCGAGTTACTCGTAAACTCCATTAAGTCGACTCGCTTTGAGAAAAATGGACATCAAACTTCTAAAATCATCTCTAGATTAGTGGAGAATTTCATAAATATCTTTTAAACTCTCTCTCTCTCTCTCGCATATCGTTCGGAGAACTAGCCTTTGCGGACAAACACTCGGAATTGTAACCATTGGAGAGCGTAATAGTCGGACCGGTCCGAGGCGATCATTGGAGAGTTGGGTCGAACAAATATCGAAGGACAACTCTTTCTCTATAAATAGCATCTTTTTTCCTTCATTTCGCTACTTTACTCTCTACTCAATCACTCTCTCGCATACTACATCTCGAGCAAGTTCATCTGTTTTCAAAGAGCAAACCTTCTCTCTCAAGCAAAGGAAGAAGGAGAGAAGGAAGAAGAAGAGAAGGAAGAAGAAGCGTAAAAGAAGCGATAGAGGGACAAGGTGCTCCCGCCCTCCAACCGGAATTGATAAGCTCATACAAGTAGTCTAAGTGAGTCAAAAGACCCTACCGACAAAGGTCGGCCGCCAGCGAGCCGAGCTCGAGCAAGCACCACCCTCGGCCGAGTTCCAAGAGGATGAACCTTTGGACGACCCGGTTCCGGGTCGCCCACTCGGAGCCGAGCCCATCCCGAAGATCCTAGTGCTGCCCCCGCCTAGACCTACCACATCTTCTCGCTCTTACCAGCGAGGCGCACTGCCCGTTCGTCCACTTCGACTCAAACTCGCTCCCTCTCCACAATCTTAAAATTTTTTTTTGTTTTAGTTTTTAATTTTTTTTTTTTGTTCGGACAAACAAATTGTATCTACTTGATACATTCTTCCTCTTTTTGTTTTTGCCGAAAGGCAAGGGGAGAATACTTAGAAAATTTGTTATCTTGTTTAGGGGAGTTTCTCTCACCCTTTTTGTATATATTTCTATGTGAATATAAATGAAGTTTCGATTTCGTGCTTACTTTCTAAGTTTCAATTTTTCCGAGTGCGTTTCTCGATATATCAACTCGATTACATATTTTTTTGCTCCGATAGAAGCAACTCTCTAAGCTCGAATCATTTAAATTCTATATGATATTTCAGTCTTAGCTCGATGCAATCGTAGCATAATAGCTCGATAAAATCTAAGTTTGAATTACTTTAGTCTGTTTTATACGACTCTATCTATACTATGACATATTCTTCGAGAAAGAATGAAAACTCGAGTTAACACTAACAAAGTTTCTATCCGAGTATGGAATGCCTTTCATCAAAAAGGGGAGATTGAAGACTCATACTTGACATGTATATTATTCGAGTTACAATAAAGAATTAGGTACAAGACCTCATTTCTTTTAAGGTTTTGATTACAACTCATTCTAAGTGTCTATAGAAACTATTCTAAGTGTTATAGAAACTTTTCGAGTGTTACGTAAACTATTGTATATGTTTTCACTCGATTCCGACTGACTCGAAAGCACGCTATTGTTCATCAATGCACTCGATGGTTCCGAGTCACTCAAGCAACACTCGACTTATCGCATGTTCAAACTATCTGCTCTAACACTGTATTAAAGTCAGTCCGACTTCATATATCTAAGTTCAAGTGAATTACTGTGTTAATTCATCTTTCTAAGTCAGCATGTTTTGTTTGAACATATATATGCCTACATCAAGTATTCTTACTCGATATTCTTTATCTAACTTGATCTTTCTTCTAGACTCGACTCATATGAAATTTGAGTATAATGAATATTAGACTTCGAAAATTCCACTCTTTCTGGACTCGGATAATTATGCACTTAATTATCTTAATTAAATTATTATCTCGTGTCTAATCTTGGACCAAAGTATTTTATACTTTGAGAACCAAAATTGATCTACTTTTGTAGGTTATTTAAACAAGGTTATCCTATTTTTGAATTACAAAAGTAACCGGCTTCAAGATGTCAAATCACCAGCAGACAAGGCTTTTCCTACTTCGACCTAGGCCCGGACACCGTGTCGTGGTTGTCTGTTTCCAAAACTGAAAATCTTCAACGCTAAGCTCAACGGTGGTTTCCACCTTACTTTTCGGACACCACCAATGAATTGGGACATTCTAAGGAGTCAAGAGCCGTTGCCCAACGTTCACATCTCAATGGATCTTTTATGAGCGACTCGGAAGAACCACTAGCAACGGTCACAAAGGACTTCCAATCGGAAGATAGTCACAACAGCTAATTTGCTTAGTTATCTATAAATAGAAGCCAACTTCTCAAGACTTGAAGATTGTTGAATCCATTATCGATAATTATATCTTCTGCAAAGTCATTATATTCACATTCAATCTTCTACTTACAACACCAACTCTGTACTTAACATCTTTCCGAGTTGTAAGGTCTTGTAATCAGTTACAAACTCTCATTCTTACTTTCGAGTAAGGTCCCTTGACTGAGCTGTAAGGGTTAACTCAGCTCAGTTATCCCTAACCTGTAAAGGTTACCTCGATTAGGAAGTACTAGATCGGATAAGGAAATTTCGAGTCTAGGAAAATCTTGTAAGGAATTGTCTAAGGGAGAAATTCTAGTTAAGTCTTTCTAGTGTATTTTGTGGATTCAAAATAGTGGATTTGACTTGGTGCTTAGATTAGCATTGACCATGGTTTTCGGCCCCATGAAGGTTTCCACGTAACTTTCTAAGTTTAGCACTTTTCCGAGTTCAATCTAAACTCGGACACTCCTCAAAGTCTACTTCTAAACTTTAATCTTCCATCTACTTGTTTAAATTTCCTAATCACCCTATTCACCCCCTCTAGGGTAGCTTAGTCTCTCCAAGAGCAAACCTTCAACGAAAGAACTTCTCCGTGACTCGGATGAAATCCGAGGCAAGGCTGCTCTGTTTCATTCTTGTGAGAACCTTCTTTTCTCATCATTCTAGTAAGGAGAATCTGAACTCCAAGATTCTCAAAGCCTTGTTTGACATTCCGGAGGGCTACGAAGTAGACCTCTTCCCTTTCATTATCGAACGGATGGCCTCCGTGCCGCTTCGTCCAAAAATTCGCTTCTTTTCCCTTCGTGAGCTCTCTTGACATTGGTTTTCAAATAGTTAAAGATCACTCTTCCCTCGGATCCCAAAGATATTTCTAAGGCTACCATTTTTGTTGGCGTAAAAGAACTTCTAGACTACGAGATACCGGGAAGTGAAACCGGTGTGCAGGTTTATTCATCCGAGTTGAAACCTCCCTCACCCCCTCCCACTCGGACTCAAACTCTTCTATCACTTCCACCTCCTTCTGTTGGTCCCTCTACTTCTCTACCACCTCCTCATCCCTCTACTGCAGCTCTTATCATAATGGTAGAAAAGCTCACTTCGTGTCCGAACAACTTCGTAACACCGTCCGCTCTCTCAAACCCATTTATCAAGGCTTGGTGATCAACCAGAAGGTCGAGACAGTGTCGAGATCCAGGAGTGTCGGACTCTTATGCTTGAGTTCAAGGCCATTCTCAATGAGCAATGCGAGCAGCTCCAACTTCTCCAAGAACGCAGGTCTAAAGGCTGCTCGAGACATAGACACTTCGGATACTTCGAGGAGTCTTCCAGTCCAGCCAAGTCTACCTCAGCTGAGGTAGAAGAAGAAGCTGAAGCAGCAGCTGAAGAAGGAGCTAGCTCAACAGAAGAAGGAAGAAGAGAAGGAAGAAGAAGAGGTTGCCCCACCTAAGGGTCAAGGCACAATAGAACCTAAACCAGAGCTGATCTCCTCATATCATAATTTGAATGGGTCGAAGAAGCTAGGGACGTCGGTCGGTCCAAAGCTGCTGGCTCGAAGCACCACCCTCTGTTATCTTTCAGGAGGATGAGCCTAAGGAAGATATGCCTGCGGCTCGACGGAATAGCACAGAGCCACTTCCGGACATCCCCGTGTTGCTGCTGCCGCGATCATCCACCTCCTCCCAAGCTTATCGGCGCAGGCGCAATGCCCGTCCCTCCTCCTCTCGACAGACAAGCCCCCTCCTCTTAATCTATTTCTCTCCTAGTCTATTTCTTCTTCTTTTTTTTTTTTTGTCCAACATCGGTTGTATTGGATCGCTATTTTCTTCCCTCCTTTTTGTTGAAATGCTAGGGGAGAAAATCTAGAAAACTTAATGTTTTGTATAGGAGGAGTTCATTCCTCTTTCGAGCAATGAATGATTTTTTTAAACAGGACATGTTTATGAGTTCACTACTATTTTTTGCCTTTACTGCTCTAATACAATCTGCTCATTCCATTTCTTTGTTTTGATTTATTATCCACATAATTGTTTCGAGTTATGATATGATCTGAACTACATTTTATAAGTATCATCCGTCACTCATTGCTCCGATACTTAAGAGAACATTACTTTACGTTCGATCATTGAAAATGAAAACTCATGTTTCGCACTAACAAGTTTCTATCTTAAGTATGGAATGCCTTTCATCAAAAAGGGGAGATTGAAGGCTCGGGTTTTGACTCTAAGACATTCCGAGTATTACATGAAGACTTGGATATAAATCCTATCTCTCTTAAGTTTTGATTCCAAGTCATTCTGAGCACTATAGAAACTCTTATCTAAGTTTTCATTCTATTCGACTGACTCGAGAAAGTGCCTTATTACATATCTCCTACACTCGGTGTTTTTCACTCACTCGGACATCACTCATAACTATCGCATGCTCAAATAATTTCTCTAACACTCTTATTACGAGCACCGACTTTGTATCTCAATGCAAAGAGAATTACATCGTTAATTGTTTATTCTAAGTCGACTTATTTCCTTTAGAATTATTTGACAAGATCAAGTTGTTATTCTATGATAAACCCTTTTAACTTGATCATCTTTAAGATTGACTCAAGATAGAATTTAAGTATATTAAATATTAGACTTAGAAAATTCCATTCTTTTAGGCCGAAGATAATTAAGCATTTATTTACTCGGATTTAATTATTATCTATTGCAAATCTTAGACCAAAGTATTTTATACTTTGAGAACCAATGTGGTTTGCTTTTGTAGGTTATTCAAACGAGGCTAAATTATTTTTAAAATACAAAAAGCAACCAGCTTCTAGCCTTTAAACTCCAGCAGACAAGTTTTAGCTACTTCGGACATGGCTCGGACACCGTGTCGGGGTTGTTTGTTTCCAAAATTGGAAAACTCCAATTGTAGGACTAATGGTTGTTTCCACCTTAGCTTTCGGTCAACACCAGTTGATTGGAACATCTTTTTGAGCCAAGAGCGTTACACAATGATCACATCCCAACGAATCTTTTTAAGTGACTCGGAAAAGTTGTTACGACTTCTAGTGAAGACTTATATCTAGAACCAAGAATCTATGGTCACTCTGCCTGGTTGGCTATAAATAGAAGCCACTTCATAAGATTAGGAGATTGCTTAGCTTTTTAAATTAATTTTGTTATCATAAAATAATTACTTGATACTCCAAAAATATATAAATTATTTTTCACAACTTATAAAAATAAATTACAACATACAAATTAGAAGAAGAAAAATTAATTAAATATATAAAGTTGTGGGTTTCAGGACAAATATCATATCATATAAATATACTTGAAACCGAGTGTTTTGTTGGGAGATCGACAATTGGCGAATTACCATTGGTTGACTCTATTTTTTTTTTTTTTGTGGATACTATCAAAACCTTTTGTAACACCTCATTTACTGCATTATTATTATCATGCCTTTAAAATTCTTAAGATATTAACAAGATAAAACAATCTTCAAGGTAGTAATAATTGTAATATCAAAACAATAATCAAAAGAAAAATATTAGAGTAATAGTTATTATTATTATTATTATTATTATTATTATTATTATTATTATTATTATTATTACTATTGAGGTATTCTTATAAGAAAATAAAATAATGCTACTAAATAAAAAAAATGTTACCTAAAACGACATATTGTAAAAAGCACGGATTATCATTTAGTATTTTAATAATTTATTTAAAAATTATTTTACAAAAATAATATGTTACCATACGTTATAACAATTTATCATAACCAAAAATAAAAGTTGGTTGTTGAAGGTGAAAAGAGTTTATACTATTTATTTTAGGTTATATGAATAATTTGATTGAATAATTTTTTAAAAAAATAGGTTAACAATTAAAAAAAACAAAGTTTCACACATAATTGCGCAAAACACACTATTTATACTAGTTTTATTTAAAGATACAAATTTGAGATCATATGATGTACAGATATAAAGGAGAAAGAAAAAGTTTGATATTTTGATTAGGTATAGGAGTAAGGCCCCACTAACAAATCCAAAATTTGAATCTTACACTCGAAAGTGCTCTTAAACTCCATTCAATGATATCACAAACAAATATATTACATATCTATATTTGTCAATGTAGCCTCCTCTCTATATAGTTGAATATTAAGAGGACGATTATGATACTTTGCTAGATACTACCAAGCTTATCCCTCATTTCAGTAACCCTCACCACAACCTTGAAGTACTTTTTATGCAACTCCTTTAAGGCTATGTCAAGAAAATCAAATTGGACCGATCGATTCAACCGGTTGGACCGGGAAACGGCCAGTTCTATAGTCCGGTCACTCTCAAAACTTGTTTCAAACAATAAACCGGAAAATCCGGTCTAACCCCGGTCGATCCGAGAAACTCGGACAACCAGGCCGATCTGCGATCAGACAGGGATTTTCCCAATCTTTTTTTTTTTTGTTGCTTACATTTTCACCTGGACCTTCGCGAGCAAGCAGCAATGAGCAACAGTGAATTGCTGAATGAGAAAGGGAAAAGGAAAAGAAGCGAGATAGAAGGGGAGGGGCGACGGAGAACAGAGAGAGGTAAAGGGGCCGAAAGAGCGAGAGGAGAGGAGAAAGAAGGGGCGGGAGACATCCGAAGGAGCACAAAGAATAAATGAGAAAAGGAGCAGAGGATAGAGAAACGAGAGGGGTAGGCTAAAGGAGCAAAGAAGGAGGGGAAGGGGATGGGTTAACACAAAGAAAGCAAAGGAGCAGAGGAGAGAGAAAATGGGAGAGGAGGGAGAGCAGCTAAGGAGGAGGAAGGAAATGGAGCCGAGGAGAGAGAAAATTAAGGGGACGTGGCTGAGGAGAAGATGGGAAAAGGAGGATTTTTAGGGTCTTGTAGTAATTTACTCAAAGGATTAAGATTAAGGGTTAAAAATGGCATATATGTTATAGGCTTTAATTTTGAATAGAAAATATTAAATAAACTTTTATCGCTTTAGTAGTTTTGTATAAAAATTATAGTTCTCTCCTCTTCTAATTTTTATTTTGAAAAATAAAGAATTTATATCTCTATTTCATTGAGATATAAATAAATAATTTTATGGTCAATCGAGTCTCGACGGTTCAACCCGATCCAACCGTAAACCGGGTCAACCGGTTTAATCGGATCTAAACGGTCCGACTGACTGTCCCATTGACCTACTCTCCTAACCAGGTTGATAATCGGGTCAGTTCTCTTAACCTATGTTACGAAAACGGATCAAACCGACCGGTTCGACCGATTAGACGGGAAACTCGTGGATGTGGCGGTTGAGTTAATGGGTAGGTTCGTTTGGACATTCGAACCGAAAAAATCGATCCGACACGGTTGACCCAGCTGACTCGGAAAAATTGGAAGAACCGCGGTTGAACCATGAATTATTGGCTTTTATATAAAATGCTTACGAAAAAAACCCTAAAGCTAAAACCGGTCCGGCACTCTTCCTCTTTCTTCGCTAGTCTGTCCCTATTCGCCACTCCCCTCCTCTCCTCCTCGCTTTCCTCGGTGGTGGTGGTCGTCGGGCGGCCGCCGGCGAACCTCTCTAGTCTCCGTGGTTTGCTCTCTCTCACTCTCATCTCACTCGATCTTTATTCGCTCGATGTCCCTGTTCGTTGCCCCAACCCTGCTCTCTCCTCCTCGCTTTCCTCGGTGGTGGTGGTGGTCGCCGGCTACCAGCCAACCTCTCTAGTCTTAGTGGTTTCTCTCTCTAACTCTCATCTCACTCAATCTTTCATCGCTCGCTGTCCCTATTCACCGCTCCAGCCTAGCTCTCCTCTCCTCTCGTTGGACGGTGGTTCCCTCTCTCCTCTCTCTCGGTGGTGGTGCTCGCTGCTCGCTCTCCTTACGTGGGCCGCTGCTCCCCTCGCTCGTGCTTCACTGTTCAATTCAATTTGTGCCAATTTCAATTAGTGTTAGTGACATTGGTGCCTCATTTTTCTATTCGTTGTGCTCGTGCTTCACTGTGCAATCCAATTTGTGCCAATTTCAATTTGTGTTAATGACATTTGTGCCTCACTGTTCAATTTATTCAATTCATTGTGCCCTTGCTCTTTTGTGTTAGTGACATTGGTGCCTCACTATTCAATTTATTCAATTCGTTGTGCCCTTGCTCTTTGTTGTGGTAATTTTTGTTCAATTCGTTGCTCTTTGTTGTGGTAATTTGTGTTCAATTTCAATTTGTGTCGGTGGTCATGCAGGTTCAATTCATTGTGCCCTCAATTTGTTCAATTTCGGTAATTTCTCACCTCAGTCTTCCTCCAATAAAAATTTAGGAAAAAATAATTAAAAACATATATTGAAAAAATTTTAGGATGAACCGGATTATGCCAATTTAACCCGTTTCAACCATCAACTAAGTCAACTGGTCCAATCCGATCCTAACGCACTCTTACGACTGGGTCAGTTCTCTTAATATATATCTTAACATAGCTTTAAGGGACTCTTTAAACCCTAACACACTTGCAGCACCCTAAACATGGGAGCCCCGGGGCCTCCAGAATTGCTTCACTATTGGAATAAAAATGAGGGCATTGCACCCACATCTTACTAAACCTTGAAAGATGTTCTCAACCAAATAAAAATAAACTACCATTCAGCAAAGGCGCGTAAGCCCTCGATCTGGATGATTATGGCATACAGCAGCAAAAAATAAATTAAGCCAGTGGCATACAGCAGCAAAAATAAATTGAGCCAATCTGGCTTAATCGAGATTCCATCCAATTCGGGGAACATCCTAGCGCCACCATGGTGCTTACTAGACCAAGTATAAACATCTTGCATATCACATCTTGCATATCATTGACACCGACAGGCTAACAACTGAGCCTTCCTTCCATGTCCAAACTACAGTTAAAATATGTTCCCATGATCCAATCCCAAGCATTATAAAACTTATTAATCTCAACTAAATGATCCCACAAATCTTTTCTATCGACACCACAAATCTGAGCATTTTAAGAACTGTAACTAAAAAACAGTCTTGACAAGGTAAACAGGTTACTTAACAATGGATCAATCGAGTGTCAATAATAACAGGTCTCACCATATAGGAATCTGGTTTCTAGATAACCCACATCTTATTTCAGAAGTGGCCTTTGTAGTGACTGACACAGCCCCAGCAACCAAATCAACCTTATTTTTGCACTATTTTTATCTCAGCAATACCAAATGAACCAATCTTATTGCATATCAGGAAACATTTAATTTCTCCCTACTTTAAGTTTAAGGGGACATTCATGCCCTAACATTTCAAAAGCAAAGACCATACATTCTCCATAATGCTCCTGAATAGTTTGTTGCAGAAAAGCAAACAATTTCCTACTTACAGATTAGCAGGCTCATCTTTAAATCACATTTTCCACAATCTCTAGGACCACTGCATCACGTACTTGGTCCTGGACTATAGCTTCAAGTAAGGCTAACTGGCTTTTTATTTTGATGAGGGCAGCGAGAACAATTGACCCACAGTCTTGCTTGTTGATTTGGTATTCAACTTCTTCAATGGGTCACTCGATTCCACCAATAAATTGAGAAAGACTGGGCTAAAGTAGCTTCCATGCCAGTGGAGCTAAGGCAGAGGCGTGGTGGCAAATGAGTCAAGTCACCATTGATGGAGCTTGAATTTAACATCAGTAAGTGTTACGCAAAGGATTCAAGATTTTATTTGGAAGGTGAAATAGATTTATTTGAAAGGTGAAATTTACATCACCATTAAGTGAAATAGATGAGCTTCTTCAATGAGTCCTGGACTACAACCAAAGGTGACTAAGTTAGCAGACATTCTACATCAACTCAAAAGCAACTGAGTCATTAAGATGAACCAGCTGTTAGTGTCGCCTGCTTGAGATGCCATGCTACCACATCTTTGTAGGCTAAGTTTCCCCCAAATATATCTAAAGCACTCCCCACAGTTATGTCCACCCCTCCTTTCCTGCCACCTTTATCCTCTCCAGATCTTCCATTGTTGTCACACCACCAGCATATGTCACCGGAATCTGAAATGAGATTGAAAAATGCCAAGATTAATTCAAGCATGTTAATCCCCAATTTATCTGACCCTAATACCACAATTTGAAGGGGGAAGTGGGGTTTGGAAGGTTCACTCCAGCAATATTCAACAGTTCCGCTAGTTACAACCGGAAGTCTAGATCTTCAAGTTTGTGGCTTGAGCCAGTATGACGGTCATAACTATGAAAATCAGCATGTGATTTGTGCATGTTAAGAGGACTTTGCAACTCCTCGTGATATCATTGGATCATCTCCTAATTTTGGTAGTTCGGGTTCATCACAGAGAGGTTTATTTGGCAATGCAAGTACTTTGCACTTCTAAAGTTAAAGGCTTAAACAATTGATATAGTTAGCACTTGAGCAGGATAATATTGTTCAAAAATGAGAGTCCTCTTCGCAGTTCTTTCCTCCGGAGAAGTTAACTCCTTGTCGAGAAGTCAACTCCTTGTCTTATAGAAGTCTTTGGTCAGAGAACCAATCAAAAGTTCTTTTGGTGATTAAGCAAAGGGAAGAAGAGAAAAGCCACCTCAGTAGCTACCAGCTATTTTCAGCATACTGATGTCAGGATGCAGTAACATAGCACTGCTAGTCAAAATATTACTAATTTTAAGAAATTCTGCAGGAATTTTCCACTTTACAGTTGTATTTATAGGATTTTCCTAGTATGACTATGAGAATTGAGAACTACACAACACAAGTGTTTACAGAGTCGACAAACACAATGACCCACTTAATAGTAGTATTCAGGTGCAGCTTAAAAACATATGAATAAACTTTGAACGAACGACTTTTATGCAACAGTCAAAACATGTCAATTTCAGGTCATGATCATTCAGCTCAAGCTCTGTCGGCCTGTTGAGCTTGTGGTTTTCGCAATAATATTGAGTCAGATTCATGTCATGTCAGGCACTGGTGGCCTAGGTTTTTATAAGCCTGATACCTCATTCCTCATCAAATGTGAAACTGGGTAGCTTTTCTTCCGTTTTTCTTTATTTTTTCCTTCTGGAATTTGGGGGAAGCAAAATGGATAAAATTTCCCCTGTGCTGAGAGGAAGTCTTCAAATTTTAGAACATTTTTTAACTCACCGGTGAGTATTTGCCCAACAAAGAAACAAACACTTCATCAATTCCCAACCTGCAGTGTGTAGTGAAAGCAATTAGATAACAAGACAAATGTACCAGGAGCTCAATTGATCTTAGCTACAAGGTCAACCAATCATCTGTGCAAGCCTCACTGGCAGTTATAGGGGGTGGACGGAGGGAGGGAATCCACATTGATCTGCACACACAGACGAACAAAAGACATTGAAGAATAGAATCCATTTTGAGGCCTTGACTGCAAAAAAAAGACAGACTCACTTTTTGCCTTCAACATCCACACCATGTACCAAAAACTCATCAGCATAGGTCGCAAGAAAATCCAAAGTGCGCTCATCAACATATACATCACTGAACATCTGCCATCTATCAGTTACAACAGCATATTTACCATCCTGCAAAATAAGCACCAAAAATTTCTGTAATCCAGAAGATTAAGAGAAACAGACTATCAAATTGGTGATTAGGTCATCGGGAGGGTAGGTCCAACTTGAGGTCAAATATTTTCAGTGAAGGCCTATGAATGGCAGGCCAACAGTTGCACAGTAGTATGTCTCCACAGGGAAGGGATGCAGTTGCCTAGTTCTTAAAGCTTGAATACTTTAGTTAAGGGCTTAGACCAAATCCAAGGAGCTAGGGTCCATAATCATCTCCAACCCCAAAAACAGACCAACAGAGAACTCTCTTTTCTCTACTTCATTGTTTTCCATTTTTGTTTTGAAGTAGGGGAGGCACTTACATAGCCATCAGTTCTTAGTCAAACTGAATAAAATAATATATATATCCAACATTATGTTCATCAATTCTTAGTCTCCATTGTCATTGAGGCCATAAGGCAGACTTTAGCTGTATCACCTCGAACCCTACCCTAGGTGTATTACATCGCCAGGATTCCCCGAGAGGAACCTTAAGGCTATTTAAGGTGTCGGTTTGGTTATTTAATTCCAACTGAAAGGTAATAGAGGTAATTGTCTATTTTAGTTTGAAAATTTTTTATGGCCTATCCCCTAGGCTTAAAGCCTTAAAACCTTGCATAAAAACCACAATATAACTCAACGAGCCACACGCTCGGAGCACAAAACTCAACGGCCAAAACGCTGGAGTCCAACCAATATACATTTAAAACTTAAACAATCTAATGGCCCTAGAACACACTTATAAAACTACATGAACTCAATTACGTGTTACAACAAACAGGAACATATAAAATTCACATCTCGGTGTAACTCCACATGAATCCGAGTGTACGCTAAAGGTATATGGCAATTCACCTTAAGGAGTACCTCCAAAGAGATATAGTGTGAGCAAACCATAAGCTCAGTGGTAATCCTATCCCAAAATCACCCAATTACACGTTGTACACATATGACAAACCACAGAGTAGTAACAGTAAGGTCCCTCAACCACATTGTACTTCCATTCCGTATTTTCAATCTCCCGTTTAAACACTTCACGTGTTCCCCATATTACTCGAATAACCATTTCTCGTATTTCCACACAACTTACTAAATGAATCGACCCTTATAAAAACAAAGTAAAACTTTAGTTAATACACACACAAGTCTGCACGATTTAACACTCGAAATCATATTTCCACATTTTCTCAAACAAGGTTCTTTACTTGTCAAGAATCACTCGAAACATCAAGTCTCCAATTTCAATCATTTATAAACAAAGTTTTAAAATCGTTAATTAACAATTCTTTGGTACTGAATCAACGTTCTAGGCTACGGAATCGAACTAGCACCACACATTTTCTCAGGGAGTGACCCCTAACTAAGGCTCCCGAGACCTATCTTTAGGAAGTCTCTGGTCGGGCATCCTGATATACAAGGACCTCAATTAAAACTCTTCCGTGGAAGTCTCTGTTCGAGCATCCTAACACACAAGGATACCAGTTAGAACCCTTCTTAGTGTCAAACGATACTAACCCACTTAGATTCAAACCAATGTAAACACATTCATCAAGCTAGTTTCGGATAGCATTCTCAATTTATTTCAACATGGTATAGCATTCTCAATTTATTTCAACATGGTAGAAGCCATAGCATCACTTGGCACCCTTCCAAACTTAGTTTCGCAAATCAATTCATTTCTTTGGAATACGTTTTCACGTTCGAAAAGCATATATCAAGAAATCACATTCAAGGATCGTTTTATGTGAACAATTGAATTATTTTCCAAGACTAAATAAAGAAAATCGAGTTTGGCTAAAAAGTCATTAGGAATCACCATTAAGCTCACTCATTCACACTAGCACATTCCGTCACGTATTCACATCAAAACCATCGGATTAGCGACTATATCGCACTAATTACTAGCATAACCCGATCATTTAACTTCCCTTTCCTTTATATTTCATATTACTCGAGCATTTACACCTATATACGCATAGTAATTTCTCACTTACGCAAAATCCTCATTATTCGACATAGATGGTTAAACTCCACAATACTTAGTTCATTTCAAGCGGTGCACCTCAAGCTCAAGTTTCATTCATAGTTTTCATTCATTTAAGTGATTCGATGCGTTTCTGAAGTACAAATTTCATCAATAGAACTTTAAATCACGCATTAAACACCACATACTTGCCACTATAATAACCTGGGGTTTCAAACTTCATTTTGAACCTCTATACTCCAAATTCACGCTCCCTTTCTATACTCCACACATCATCTCTAAATAACCTCGGTTCAATACAACTCAGAAACCATTGAGCTACAATAACCACAAGTCGTTACCATTTGCAACCCAAGGAATCAAAACTCATCACAACTTGTTATATTTGCTTCGATTCTCATATTACATCTCCCAAACTTGTTAATTCACTAATCTAATTCCCAATGAGCCACAATAACACGGTTAATATTCCTTATATTTGATTTAATTCCGCGATTTCATTCGTCCGACCAATAAATTCCCAATTCGACTTCCCATTTCAAGTTTCTCCAAGGTCAATTTCACATAATCAATCCACTAATTCCATTCCTCACGTTACGATTATTTGACGATTAGTGCATTCCACCATATCGCACAATCAAACCATTCAACATACTTTGAAACGGGTATTCAATCACAAATATGATAATTTCAGGAAACTATAAACTTCAATCGCAGGGGAATTAATTTACGGGTATTTCACGATCAGTCCATTCCACCATATCGCACAATCAAACTATTCAACATACTTCGAAATAGGTATTCAATCATAAATATGATAATTTCAGGAAACTATAAACATCAATCGCACGGGGAATTAATTCACATACTAAACCATTCACATACTAATTCAATCTACAATTCTATAAATTCAAGAGTTTGAAGACTCAGCCACTGCTTCTGCACAATTCCGAGTTCTAACAAAGGAATCAGGTATAAGAATTTCTCACTTATAGAGTTTTGATTCCAAGGCATTCTCTCGTACCTTAGAAACTTTTCGAGTGATATAATATTTATTCTAAGTGATATAGCATTTACCTCATGTACTCTTGCTTGTCTCTGTGTGACTCGGAATGTATTCAGGCTATCCCACTCGGTTCTAAGTCCCTCATCACTTAAATTTATCGCATGTTGAATTGACTAGTATTTCGCTTAACCGCACTCAGTCCGACTTCATGTTATAGTCCTATTCTGTTGTTGTCGGCACTTCTAGTCCGAACCATGCTTAGTCTAGATCAAGTTTGTTTCACTCGATATTTGTTGTTAACTTGATTCTTGCTTTGACTAACTCGGATGGAATTTTGAGTTTCATGGATATTAGACTCGGAAAATTTCATTCCCTTTCGACTCGGATAATTAGTTGCTTAATTATCTTAATTATATTATTATCTCGTGTCTAATCGTGGACCAAAGTATTTTATACTTTGAGAACCAAAATTAATTTACTTTTGTAGGATATTGAGACGAGGATACACTTTTTGAGTTACAAAAGTAACCGGCTTCAAAACGTCAAATCACCTGCGGACATGGCTTTTCCCCTTCTCTGACCTAACCCCATAAGATTGTGTCGTGGCTGTCTCGTTTCCAAATCTGGAAAACTGAAACGCCAAGCTTAACGATGGTTTATACCTTATCCTTCAAGACACCGCCAGTGGTTTTGGGACTTCCAAGAGAGTTAAACCGTTGTCCAACGTTCATCTCACAACGGATACTTTCCGAGTGACTCGGAAAGTTCTTAACAACGGTCACAAAGGGCTTCCCGTCGAAGTTGGAGATACCGGTTATGCTGCTTGGTCATCTATAAATAGAAGCCAACTCTCCAGACTTCAAGATTGCCGAACCTATTGTTAATACACGTACTTGAGCAAAGTCATTGTATTCACTCTCAATCTTCTACTTACAACTCCCAATCTGTAATTCATTATATTCGGAGTTGTAAGGTCTTGTACTTAGTTACAAACACTTTCTTACTCTCCAAGTAAGATCCCTTGATTGAGCTGTAAGGGTTATCTTAGCTTAGTTGTCCCTAGCTGTAAAGGTTATCTCGGTTAGGAAGTACTAGATCGGATAAGGGAATTTCGAGTCTAGGAAAACTTGTAAAGAATTATTTAAGGGAGCAACTCGGGTTCGGTCGGTCTACGGTATTTTGTGGACTCAAAATAGTGGATTTGACTTCATGTTTGGACTAGCACGGTCCGTGGTTTTCTGCCCGGGAGGGTTTCCACGTAATCTCCGTGTCTTTACTTTCGAGTCCATTCTAGACTCGGAAAGTCTCAAAGCTTCAGCTTAATCGCTTCCTTACTCTTTATTACAATTCGAGTTCATACGTTTCGACCCCGCTTTAGACTCGGAATCTATTTCTGTCTCTACTTTGGCAAAAGAGTATGATTTACATCGAAAATCTCAATCACCCTATTCACCCCCTCTAGGGTGACTCAAACTCTCCCCAAGCATACCTTCAGATTGAATTACCCACCTCGAATTCTAGGGTATGGAATCGATTTGGGTTGGTTTCCTTCTTCCTCTTTTTCGCTTCTTGCTCTCTGGTTCGGGTTCGCGATTCTCTCTCTCTCTCTCTCTCGTGTGTTTCTGGTCCGGTCCGCTCCCCTCGTCTCTAGTTCTCGTCCCTCGCTTCCTCGATTTTTCCGGTCGCCGTTCCTCTCTCCCTGGTCGCCGTTCCGCTCCCCATTCCTCGTTCCCGCCGGCCTCTTTGGCTTTCGGTCTCTCGCCCTCTGCCTTGTTCCCACTCAACCCCTCTCTTCCTCTTGCTCCCTCTTGCTCTCGCTCGGCGTCTTCCTCTCTCCGCCTCCCTCATTCTCCATCTTCGCCTCTCGCTCTCCCTTTGCTCTTCTTCTCCTTCCCTCTCTGTGTTTCCTCCTCTTTCCTCTTTGCTCTGTTTCTGTTTTCTTCTTGTTGCCTCCCTTTCCCTTTCCTGGTTCCTCTCTCTATCTCTCTCTCGTGGCTTCATCGGAGAAGGCCCACGAATCCCCTTTTTTTTCTAATTCTCCTAATTTCAAAACCTGCCCCCTCCCCTTAATCCTTCTCCTTTTCTTTTCTTTTTTTTTTTTTGTTAATTAACTAAGTGTAATTTAACCCGGGTCTTTTACTTATTTGGGTCGGGTGGAAAATCAAGAGAAGTAGATTAATGTATTTCACCAATGACGGTTATGCAAACACGTAATAATTTGCTTAAAATAAGATTACAAATATCTATTCACGTATATATTTTAGTTAATCAATCTGAGTTGTATAATTAAAGCTAATTAATTAATACCACTCATATAATCATCTCAATTAAAATTACGGTTCTTACACTAGCTCTCATATTGTGCTATGAGAATAGATCAAAGGAGGATACTCACCACATCGGTATCATCAAAACATGAACCAAATAAATAATACTTCAGTTTTTTTTCTGGTGAGTATTTTAAATATATATAATTTGCCAATTTGATATGCAAATGGATCGTACAAGTATTAAATATTCATAGTCAATTTAGATGCAAATACCACATTATGGGCACAAGAGGGGGATCTCCTCTCCTACATGTTATATTCCCCAATGTCAAAGGTGAAATGATATTGGCTCTAATTTCTACTTTGATGTAGGCCCTGTTCCATTTAACTTTAGCTTAGAGACTTCCAGCTCCTTAAAGCTTTCCTTACGGTTTCTTCAAGCTCTTTACAACTTCTTACACTTCCTTACACATACATATTATTTATTTTTCTACCGATAATGAAAATTTTTTTGTTGGTAAATATTTATATATGTAAAGGTGTCTACTAGGGATGACCGTGAGATATATACGTTTCGGATAAAACTATACCTACACCCTATTTTCCCCATTCTTATACTCATACTTCCATCAGGTATTTCGAGTATATCGGATTTATTTTTATATATATGTAAGGATTTTGATGATTGATACCCATTAGATACATTAATTTAATTTTATGTCTTAAGAAATTCACAAACAAATTCCAACGAATAATTAATTTCGAAGTATCATGTCCATTTAAGTTAGTTATCATGAATAATATTATAGACATTTTGTTAAAAGTTTAAGTCTATAGTTAAATAGTCAAGTTAAATAGACAAGTTAAATGTAACGAAATCATTTGGGCTATTTCATTCCATTTAGCGTAAGTTGTAAGAAGTTGTAAGGAGGTGTAAAAAGATATAAGGAGTTGTAAGAAGTTGAAAGGAGTTAGAAGGAATATAAAATATTGTATATGATTCAATAAAAATGTTTAATGTATTCATATGTGTTTTTTATAATTATGTGCAACATATTTGTGTTCTTATTTATGAATTCTACATAATAAAATAATAAAATTTATACATTTGTGATGCCAAATGCATATATGTCATGTTTAATGATTTGTTTTTCAAGAAAAAAGAAATTATATTTGATATTTATAAAAGAAGTTTTTATAGATGCATAAATAATTTTCATGTAACGAGTGTAGTTGAAAATAACCTTAATTTTTTACAGGTTTGAAATAAATGTCCTCGGATACTAATTTAGTAGTTGAGAGCATTTAATAGTTGAGAACATTTATTTCAAACTTGTAAAAAATTAAGGTCATTTTCAACTATCTATTATATGAAAGTTATTTATGTATGTATAAAAACTTTTTCATAAGTATCAAACATAATTTCGTTTTTTCTAAAAATAAAAAGGAATAAAACAAATCATCAAACCGATACATATGCATTTGGCATTACAAATATATAAATTTTATAATTTACATTAAATTCATAAATAAAAATACAAATATATTGTACATAAATATAAAAATATATTAAACATTTTTATCAAGTCATGTAAAACATTTTACATTCCTTACACCTCTTTACACCTTCATAAGGAGCTCCTTCCAGCTTTCCTTACTTCTTACACAGCTCCTTAGGGTTAAATGGTTAAATGGAACAGAACCGTAGGCTATCGAAGGAGGGCTGCGCATGGCTTACTGATTAAACATTATAGTTGTGAAAGATAACTGGACAGCATTCTGAAGTGTAAAAAGGCAATAGCAGAGGATGTATGCTCAACGAACGAGACTAAAAGGTCATTGCATGATACTCAATGAGTAGTGGTAATGACCTGAAGTGACGTCGCAATAGAGATAGACTAACTGGCAAGAAAGATGCTGGAAAGAAGATTTGTGCCATTTAAGCTTTCTTATGCCAACAATTACTAGCAAAAATACAGGATTGTCAACTAAATTGATATCACAACTTCGTACAGCAAACCAAAATGAAATGACTGGGAGAATAACTATGATCCCTAGTCCAACAGAGATGTGGGGATTTCAGTCACATAAGGACAAGCAAGCAACGGTTCTGTATGTCAGTCATGTATGAAAGGCCCCATGAGTTTGACCAAGCATCAAATGGACTTGAAAGAAATAAAAAGGTAAGAATTTATTTTTCTTTCTTGACTATTGGATTGTAAAATTTGGGTTTTACAAAGAGGTAATACAAAAAGTTTACCTTCTTTCTGCAACTCAGATCCAACACAAGCCTTTTTTTCCAACAGCATTGACAAGGTCCTTAAGCCTATCCAAGTCCATTTGCCCACTATTGAATACATACTGCAGTTATGTCCAACTTTAAGTTAACATAAACAATGTGCTTCAATGTGGAACTTTCTCCAGGTTGAATCAGAAAAATTAAGAACATAGCACAATCAACAGTTGCTCAAGCTAGCCTAGAAAACTTACAGATGTCACAATGACATGGCTTGCTCCCTCTTCAATGTAATTTAATGCATTGTCTGAATTGATCCCACCTCCAACCTGCATACCACCTAAATGTTACCAATTACCATCCTTGTATTGAGTTTAGTATGAAAACACATTTTAAATTGAAGCAATCTTCTCTTTAAAAATTTAAATAGCAACAAGCCGCAATAGAAATTAGCATAGTATCTAGAAATGGTGTGGGAAAGGTCAGGTAGGTCCATCCAAAATAACACATATAACGATGCAACACATTCTGTGCAGAAAGTGTGGACACAACAAAGTATGAGCAAGTCACCCATGAACATATGTGCAAGGAAAAAGAAAGATGTTGCTCCAACAATCATGCAAATCCAGTTATCCCATTTTGAATTTGTGTCAATGGAATTCCCGAAAAGCCAAGCCATAAGTACCATTAGATACAGCAAATCCGTGATAGAGGAGAAATAAACTAGCAAGCTATGTACAAAACTCGTGGTTTATACCCTACAAAGATGTAAAACCACATTCATTAAATATTGCAAAAATAAAACAATGAACAGTAACTTTACATTTCCTGGACGCTCCATCCTTGAGATGAGAGCAATAATGAAAAAATTATCATCCCTAGGACATAACCACGCAACCGGAGGTCAAGACTCGATAGATATACAACAATCATGACTGCGAAAATCAGTGGCCATTTTCTAGTCATCAACCACTGCCACTACAATTTGAGAGACATCCATATGTCTAAATATCATACGTTGATAAATTTGTTAATTGTTCTCATTTCCACTTGGTTTGGAATATTAAATTTCACAGATTTCTACATTCCAGATCTGAAAATATCATCTAATTTAGTGACATGTCAACAAATATCAAATATTATTATGATGAAACCCTTGAAATCTTAAAATCATTTTGATTTTCAAACAACTCAGATTCAATAAGAATACTTTGATCTATATCTCCATCTATATGTTTGGACCTTAATATGCTCATTGACACATCTAAATAATAGCTCATTTATAGACAATCCACTTTCACCATTTCCCTAGATTGATCACAACCAAACTTTGCACACAAGAATTTCAACAGCTACTCCTTCCATTCCAAAATTTGTCACATTCACATCGAACATGTCATTTGTATTGATGTTAAAGGGGAAAGATCGTTCATCGACTTCCAAAGTACAAACGACTCATCCAACTAAACATCACCAAGTTTTCAAGAATTATACCTAGCAAAAGTTGCAAAACTTTAGAACATTTCAAAACTCGGGTTTTACTCATCAACAATTAGAAGACATCATAAATCAAGTACAGCAGTATATTTCTTTTGCAAATATCAAAAGAAGTGAATAAAGCAATATAACAAATTATATGAAAAATAGGAGCAAGATAAAAAAGTTCAACAATTTCCAAACACTTGAATGCAAACACAAGCCAATAAACTACCAGGATAAGCTCGCAAGGCCTCGATACCGGCCGCTTGGCTCAAAGGGTCGGCTCCAAGCATGATAACATGACCACCCGTGAGCTCATCTTCCTTGTACAACCTCGCATATTCACCAGCCGACTTATCGGACTCAAAATTTGTAACCAACGCAGAAGAACCCTCTTCTTTCAAGTCCAAAAGTGTAGACCCAACAATTTGCTTCACTTTTCCCTGTCAATCAATCAAAACGCCCCTCAATTTTACAAACAAAAAAAATACAACCCAAGTTTCAGTAGAAAACTTCAAAATCAATAACAAGGGTATGAAAAGAACCTTGTGTATATCAATGCAAGGGCAAAAACGAACGGCGCATCGAATTGAAATTGAACGGGGCAGCAAAGGTGAAGGTATCGTTTTCAGTGGAATTCGGTAGTTCAAGCAATTGTTTTTGGAGAAGAGAGGATTCGTAAATGAGGTGAGTTGCGCACATGGATGAAGTGCACTAAGCTCCATCTTGGCTGCTCTCTCTCGATTGCTCCGTCTGTCTTTCTGACAATGGCGAACCCAGAGATCAAATCAAACAGTGGGAGACAATAAAGATACCAAAATATTACAGAGTTTGCCTGAATTATCCAAAATAGTGGTTGTAGTACGTGGCATGATTTGTTGTTAAAATAAGAAACAAACGAACATAAATACATAAAAGAACATAAACGAACACAAAAGAATATAAAAGAACATAAACAAACATAAAAGAACATAAAACATAAGTAGGTTCTGTTTTTCATATAAAGTCGAACAGGCCCTAAGAAACGAACGAACATAAACAAACATAAATGAACAAAAAAACATAAACGAACATAAAAGAACATAAATAAACATAAATATAAATAGATTCTGTTTTTCATGCAAAGTCAAGCAAGCTCTAAAAAATCAGAACAGAAATAAAAAACTGCACAGAAAAATTTCTGCACAAATTTTTCCTTTGTTTTCTGCCCTAAACTGTAGAAAATTCAGTAAAAGCAAACAACTCTTTTTTTCTACAACTAAAACCAAAATCAAAACAAAAAACTAATACTAAAGATAGACTTAAAATTTTCTGAACAACCATTGAAGAAGGACAAGTCGATCAACTTAACCTAAATCAATCACAACACAACCTAGCAACAATCAAAAACAGAAACTGAATTTACGACTAGATTTGCAACTTAATTTACGACTAGACTCAAACGGTAAATTTGCGACTAGATTTGCAACTTAATTTCAATTAACGCCATCCGAGGCAATGAAGCCATTTTGCTGAAGTGAATTTAGGGAGTACGTGCATTTTGTCGAACCAGAGATGAACTTAATTAAAATCAGATTGCGATACGATTTGGGGACTTAAAATATGAAACTAACCTAAACTAACATGAATCAGAAATTGAATAATAACAATAAACTAAATTATCCTAAATCACCAACAAGAATTCGAAACTGAGCAAACAGCGATTTAATCAGAATTTCAAGATTAAATGAATAAGAAACGTGAGAATCTCAATGACAAAATTCAGTAATGTAAACGCACAAATTCAATCCAGGAACTAAAACTGAAAATCGAAACATCAAAGAGCAAAAAATTAGAAATTATACGAACAAGTTCGAATGTCCTTAATGCAACTCCACAACTCACAATCCAACTTCAAACAATCAATTGCCCAGTTTCAACAAGGCAAACGAACAATCCAAAATCGATCCCAAATTTGGAGAGCTTCTAAAACCAAAAATCGAAAACTAGCACTTGAAATTCTAAGAACTAAAAACTAAAATCTGGAAACTAAGTACTGAAATTTGAAAACTAAACGTAAAATTTGAAAGTTAAACATAAAGAAAAACCAAACCTAAAACTTGGAGCTCATGGCTTCGCCTGTCACGCCGTCGCCTCGTCCTTTTATGCTTTCTCCTTGCTCGATCTTCTTGATCAGGTCCCGAAAGTCCCAGTTTTGAGATTGGTGAGAGGTCTTCTTTGTGGATGGTTATCCTGCTTGAAGGAAGAGAGTGAGAGAACGAGAGTTGGATAAGAAGAGGGGTCTGTGTAGTGGTTGAGGCGAACGGGAGACTGAAGAGGATGACGAGAGTTCAAGCATGGGAAGGGATTTCGGGTGAAAGGGAGAGGGAGATGGAGTTCTAGTTCGGCCGAAGAGAAGAGAGAGAGGGGCTAGGATTTCGGTGCTGGAGGCCCGAAGAAGAGGGAAGGGGCGAGGGCTGGGCTTTAGTTCTTGGATAGCGGTTTCACATTTATCATTCCATTCAAACTTTGTTGTTTTTCCTCAAAGGTTCGTAAGAGACAAACTATTCATGAAAAATCCTACATGATTCACCTGTAATATCCTCCATTTCCTAAAATTTCGAACTTCTCCAATGTTAGCCATCCTGGCCATTTAGTAATCACTTTTACTTTTTGTCGGTCGACTTTGATTTCTTCCATAGAAATTACATGCCTCAAAAAGGTCACTTCTAACACCAAAAATTCGCACTTTGACAATTTAGCATATAATTTATGAGTCTTCAAGGTTTACAAGCACAATCCTTAAATGGTTCAAGCATGTTCTTTCTCCGTCTTAGAGTATATCAAAATATCATCAATAAAGATGACAGCAACAAATTTGTCCAGATATAGGCCTAAACATTTTGTTCATAGGTCCATAAAAGTTATTGAAGCATTTGTTAACCCAAAAGGCATGACCGTAAATTCATATCGTCTTGAATACCATTTTTTGAATATATTAATGGTTAATCCTCAATTAATGGTACCCGATTTTTTTTTTAAGAATACTCCCATCCTTTGCAATTGATCAAATAGGTCATCAATCATGGGCAAAGGATACTTATTCTTCACGGTAATCTAATTCAACTCTCCGTAATGTATACTTAATCTTAATGTCTCATCCTTTTTCTTCAAAAACAAGAATGGTACATCCCAATGGAATACACTTGGCCTTATATAGCCATTATGCAACAAATCATCAAGTTGAACTTTTAATTCTATTGTAGACATTGTATCCTGGTTCAATCTCTATTTCAAAGTCATTTTTTTGATTTTTTTTTCTTCAAACAGTTTAAAACATAAGACATAAAGTGAGTGTTTGGCTCAATATGTTACCCTTGTACTACAAAAGAATTTCGAAGAGTTAGTAAGTGGGCGTGCGATTTTAAATTCATTTACAACTCAGCATTTAAGCAAGTTGCTCAATTTCTGTTTTCGGTAAACATTTCAATTTTTGTTTTCAACTTGGTAAACATTTTAATTTTCGACCACCTATAGGACCCCAATTCATATGCATTTGCGGACATGGCTTCCATTAAACGATTTCATTAAAGTTTCTACTTTGCCGGGAAGGCCCAATATGTGGACTCGATTAAACAATTAAAGTTCCCTGTTATCGGGAAGGGAAGGGCCCAATACGATTAGTTCGCCTAACAACATTTATGAAAGTAAATGATTAACAATTAACGATTAATTGGGTCCTAAAAGAGTTGTAGGCCGAATTAAAAACAAACACGGTAACGTTTTACATAACAATTAATATTTAATATTTTCGAAGGGTACAAGCAATAACGTACCTCAATCGATCATTTCCTTTTAATTTTGATTTTCTTTGCTTCCCTAAATAGTTGTTCCTATTGATTTTCTGTTTTCAAACAGAAATTTAGAATTTTAATAAACTTATTAGGCTTTCTTGTATCTATTTTTGATAAATTTTTACATTCATCAACTTTAATTCCTCGTGTATCATCTAATCAAGTTACAATGTCTATTGAACTATTCTATTTACTTTACACTTTGGAAAATTTAATTGCCTAGCCCATTAACTGATTTAATGCCCCAATTTCCCCTTAAATCAATTCTCGCCAAAATTGTTACACTTTTAATTTTTTGTCTCTTCATCTCCTAGCCACTTACCTAATCATCCTCTTCCTAAATACAAATTTCAACTTCACAAAAACCACTACCAATTCCAATTAAACTTTCAAATATAGTTTCATTTTCAAGAATTAACATAACTAATTTTGATTAATTCACTTCCAATGAACATACTCAACCCTAATTTTACATATAACCATATTTCAATAACTCCCCAAGGTTCTTCCAATTCCACCACAACCAATTCAAAACTCAATTACAACATAAATTACAACATCTACTTGTCTAATTATTTAATTACAACATAAATTTGTAATAGAATTTACTTAGAAATTAAGGATTAGAGATATACCTCAAAAGCGGTTAGAAGTGGAATTGGGTGGTGGAAGGTCCGGTGGTGGACTTCAGTGTCGAGGCGACGGCTCAGGCGTTGGTCGGCGGCTTCAGGCACAGAGAGGCGGCCAGGGGGCGGTGGCAGTAGCCGGCAAAGCGACAGCAGCAACAGCCCCGGCTGACGGGAGACAGGGGAAGGGGAAAAAGAAAAATCGGTGGGGGCAGCAAGGTGGCGGCGGCGGCGGCAGAGACCGGAGAATGCTTGGCTGCCGACGGCACGGCAGGGCAGGGGGAAAGGGCAGATGGGGAGGTGAGAGGGATGCTTGCTTTACAAACTTAAGTATTTAACCTTTATCCCGATGCTTCTGCTGCCCATTTCTCTTTCTCGTTTTTTTTTCTTGAAAACCTTAATATCTTCTTATTTTTTACTATTAATTTACCGCAAACTTAAGTATTTAACCGCACTTGGTACATTTTTATTTGCTTATACATATTTATTTTTAAACTTTTTTTCATTTAGCTGTTATTTATTTATAACCGTGTTCAAGGTAAAATTTTTTATTATTTGAGTATATATACATTTCTTCACATAAATGTAAATTTGTACGAATTACATATTATTATTTATGATTATCAAATTTGTTCGCATCTTTTATTTCAGTTTCGATTTTTTTTTTTGTACGTGGCTACTACTCTTAAATAATATCAAGATAATAAAATAAAAATTTAAATTAATTAAACACAATTAAGGTTTGGGGTGTTACAAATAGGAATCGAATAATTATTTGACGTTAAAAATATCTTTCTATTCAGTTAAGGAATTAAATAATGATTTGATACTTGAAAATAACATTTATTCAATTAGGGAATTGAATAATGGTTTGCTAAAACGAGTTGATTGAATTGCATTGGTGACAATGTGACTTTGAAAATTCAAGAGTTGAAAGATTATTAAAATTGTGTTTTGGTTTATTCATTTCATTAAGTAAGATGTTTAGGAAATATGAGAAATACTTAAGCAAGTATGCTGAACAAATAGGGTGATTTTAACTGGAGTTGGGAAAGAATGGGTGAAAGTTACAATGTAATTAACAAACTATATTATTAAACTACATATACTCTATGACCTGTATATATATGTATCATATATAAAGGTTGTGGTTTTTGGGTAGAATCACCCATTGAGGGTGTGGTATGTTCACCCTATCTCTCTCTTTTCTTTACAGGTATGAACTAAACAAATCAAAAGGTTTCTATTTCAGTTGAACATACTCCTTGTGGAAACATGTTAGATGTGAAGTCTTATATGATTTTATTTAATGCATTTGGCTTGATTAATCTTTATATGTATGTAAATGAGTTCATGTAGCTTATGCAAGTCGAGTTGTAGGCTAAATAAAATATTTTAAGTTTTATATGCATATAAGTTAGACTCCATAGTGTGGTCGTTGAGTTGAATATATATATTCCGAGTGGGTGACTTTTTGAGTTTTATTGTAACTTCGTATAAGGATTTAAACCTCGTGGGAATGGCCATATTACAAATATAACTTTGCCAAAATTTTCAAAATAATTTTCAAACAAAATGGAAAATTACCTTTATTACCTTAAGTGGAGGATAGCAAATTGACCTAGATATCCTAACCGGCCTTAAGAGTTCCTTTCGAGAGTGGGATGTCATCGAATTAAAATTTCTAGTTAATTTTGTTAGAAATGGTGCATATTTTTGTGTGATTTTGTTTATGTATAGGATCTTTAGATTTCAAGAAGAATAATCAATTAGAGAAGTGATATATTGCTTCAAATTAATAAATTTCATAATTACATTTGACTTTTCTTTGGTGTATACGACACTTGTATTTAGCATAAACATTTTTAGTAAACCAATTCAATTCAAGCTTCACATTAGATATGTAATTTATTGACAAGTCAATCAGTGTGCTCTGGGATGTATGTCATCGTAGAAAAAGTTTACATAGTGTATATGTTTTTAGTAGAAAAAGTTTTCTTTTTGATTTAGTTGTACTTCATTTTTAGTGTATATTGGAGGTATCATTGCATTAGACTATTGTATATGAATGGTTTGATTATTGTTTGTTAGAAAGAGTGTTATTGTTATTTTTGTCCTTACTCATGCTCCTTTCAAATTTTATTTTTTTCTTAAACTATTTTTACGTCATTCCAAACACTACTACAAAAACATAATAATATGATGGAAATTAGCGATGGAGTACGCTTCGTCGCAAATCAGCGACGAAAACCGACATTTGTCAAATAAAACTCAACCAGCGACGGACAAAAAATCCATCGCTATTTTACTAATTAGCGATGGAAATAGGACAACTAACGATGGTTTTTTGAAATAAATTTCAAAAAAAATAATTTTTTAATTAGTGACTGAAGCGATCCGTCGCCGATTCCGTCGCTAATGATAAATTTTGAAATTTTTTAATTAGTCGTGGAATCGATCCGTCGTTGATTTCGTCGCTAAATTCAAAATTTTTAAAGTTTCTACTTTAGCGGGCATTTTAAATTTTTTCAAATTTTAGTTAACGACGGAATCATTCCGTCGCTAATTCAAAATTTTATATTTTAGCGGGCTATTTAAATTTTTTAAATATTTAAAATTTTTAAATTTTTAATTAGCGACGGAATCGATCCGTTGTTGATTCCATCGTTAACTCAAAATTTGAAAATTTTCAACTGGCGGGATATTTGAATTTTTCTAAATTTTCAATTTTTTAATTAGCGATGGACCAATCCGTCACCGAGTCTGTCGCTATTCAAATTTTTTAAAAATAGCGACGGAGTCCGTCGCCGATTCCGTCGCTAAGTTGCAAATAAAACCCCGACTTAGGCGAGGACGACATATGACAATGAGAGGGAGTGAAAATTAGAAAGAAGTGAGTGTATGAGAGAGCAAGAGGTTGCGAACCTTTCCCCTTTGCAACCGTCCACCGCCGTTGTCGTCGCCGCTGCCACCACCGTCGTGCATGCACCAACTAACCACCTTCAACTTCTTGTAGGTATGCTTCTCCATCCTCCCTCATTATTGGTTGTATTTAGAGTTTAGTTTGTTTAGTATAAAATTTGAGATTTTATAGAATTTGATGCAATTCATTTTGATAGCTATGGTTGAATGAAAATGAGCTAGAAGATGAAGATAATGAAAAGGAGGAAGAAGAAGAGGAAAAGGAAAAGGAAGAGGAAGTGGATCCCTATTGATGATGAGCATAACTTTTGTTTGTAAATAATATAATACACTTTTTTTTTTTTTCAATTAGTTTTTATGGTGGTTGATGAATTAAAGTTGGATTATTTATGATTTTTGTGTTTGTATATAGCAATGAACTTTGCCAAATGGTTGTTTTAAATATGATTTATGCATCCTAATCATGTTATTGTGATATATGTTATGAAATTGGATTTGTACTTTGTTCTATATTTTTTGTCTTAAGCACACGAAAACAAGTATAATTGTTGGTTTTTTTAAATTGGCGATGAAATAGCGACAAAACAGTCGATTCCGTCGCTAATTCAACTTCCGTCGTTGACATCGGCGACGGAATAGGAAATTCCGTCGCTAATCCGTAGCTAATCGAGCAACGGAATCGAAAACTCCGTCGCTAATTATTAGCGACGGAATTTTCCATCTTAAATTTCGTTGCTAATTGTGAAATTTTGTCTTTAACTAATATTATTCCGTCGCTATATGACGATTTTCTAGTAGTGAAAGACAATGATGCACTATTTACTAGATAAAAATATAGTAATGAAGATTATTGTACACCACCTCAAAGAGTATTGCACATCATCTCAAAAAGTATTGTATATTGTTTAGCAAATAAAATGTAACAGATGAAAACTATTATACACCATACTAAAGACTATTATACACTATCCCAAAGATTATCGTACTCTATAACATCACACATTAGTTTTTTGTTTATTTCACATTATTCTAAAATTAAAAAAGAATGAAAATTGTTAAATAAATAATACAAAAAAATACTCTCAGTAAAAGGAATATATTATTGTATGTACAACTTTATTTACTATACAATTATTGATGGAAATGGTAATTTACTTCCCTTACTAACATATAAAAATACGTCTTGTGTACATAGCATGGGTTGCATAGGGAAAGGAAAAAACACACAAAGAACCTATAACCCACCTTGTAGGAAGGGTTTCTATTCTATAAGCCCTTTAGTGTCAAAATAGTATGTTAGCTATAAAAATATAAAAAAAACTATATTAGCAGACTTCTCCAAGTAATTCCAATCTTTGTTGCTTGTTTTTCTCCTCAATCTGTGTTGAATTCTAATTTGGATCTCTTTTTTAATGAGGGGAATAAGTGCTTGGGCTTTATTCTTCTTTGCTTGTAAAAATCATGTCATATCCCTCTGTCTATATGTTTAATGACATAGGCCATATAGTCCGCCTTCTAATCTTTGACCTTTTGATTTGGAGTAATACCTCTTGCCATTCACCACAAGTGATCCGAATTCCAACCCATTGTGAAATTGCGAGTAATAATGATTTGACTGTAGTTGCATTGGACGAATAGGTGTCTTGTTGCTTCGAGTGTTGAATTCACAAAATACACAACTAATCATTTATAAGTATGCTCATGTTGTTGAGACTATCTCTAGTCAATAGTTTGTGTTGCTGATGTATCTATGTTTGGGACTAAAATCGGGGACTAAACCATTTCCAAAGACTGAAATTGTTGCTGCTATCCCATTACGAATTATATCCGGTTATATGGTGTAGTTTAACTATTGTTGAGCACTCCATAAGTCATCTTCGTAGCCTACTCTGAATTTCATTTTCAATTTATGCAATCTTCTCTAGTACCAACTCATATTCGAGGGTGGGTTGTAGTCTCAAAAGTCCTTCCCTTTGAGATACACCTCATTGACCCATTTGACCCATAGGGAGTTAGCTTTGGAGGATATGTCCTATATAAGTTTACCAACTGCAAGCATGGTTCCGGATGACACAATCCCTATGTTTAGGCCACCTTCTCTTTGTAAATATGATTCCAAGCAATAGGATGGATACCTCTTTTCCCTCCTTTCCCCTAAGAATGCCCTACACGATTGCTTGTATTTATTTCAGTGTAGCTTAGGGGATAATAAAAATGGATGGCCGATAATCAAGCGAGGTATCACCAAGATATTGTTCATGCTTTTATAGCATAAAAGAGGTTCCTTCCGGTCACGAGTGTACAACCTAGCTTTTATCTTGTCCACTACTCTCGGCAGCCTTCAATGCTCCATTTTGAGGGTAATAATGGCATACCAAGGTATTTTATAGGGAAGTCTCCTAGTGTAAAACTAGTTCTTTATGTGATTGCATCCTATAATCTACTACTTACTCCATTAAGGTATAGCTGAGGCTTCATTTTATTTGCACTCAACCTATAGCACTTGTAAAGTACTCAACACCCTCCATTATAGATCCATATATCTAAGGTTACCCTTGCAAAACAAGTATTAGATCATCTGCAAAACACAAGTTGACCAACCCCAAGTTTTTGTATTTAGGATGATACCAAAACCCTTCTTTTGTGCTTGGGAAGCAAGGAGTCTAGATAGGTGTTCCATTAGGATAATAAAAAGGAGAAGGGATTAAGGATCCCCGCCTGAGGCCTTTTTCTCTATGTATATATCCAAACATTTCTTTGATATAGTTAAACTTGAAGAGGGGCGGGGTTTAAGTGCTATCAACATATCTTAAAAGGCAAACCAAGTTACACCGGCATATGCCTTACGTAGGTTAATCTTCATGAGACATCTTGGTGATGCATGCTTTCTTTGATATAGTTGAATCAAGTCCTCTGTGAGGAGAACATTCTTAATGATGCTTCGCCTTGAATAAAGGCACTTGGATTTAGGCTAATGAGATGAGGGAGGACTTTATTCAACCTGGTACATAGCAGTTTTGCTATGCATTTATATATGGTCGTGCGAGTAGGCAATTCATTTGAGTTCACGTAACCTAGAGAGGGTTTGCTATCTTACTTCCTTTAATAACTTACCATTTTTAAAGAAATCTAGTATGTTCCGAGTAATATCAGCCCTAATAATATTCTAGGAGCTTTGGAAGAACCAACGTCCATATCCATCATGGCCAGGGCTCTTGTTTTTGTCAATTGTTATCATAGATGCCTTGATCTTAATGGGGGTAATAGGTTGAACTAGATGTAATTGTGTTCAATTGATCGAGAGGTCTCCATATCAATAATCTGTTATTGTATAGGTGCTTTTGGGGAGGCCTTGTACCCAAGAGTCCAAGTGTAATAATTAGCAAATGAATTCTTAATGCTTCAAAGTACGTAGGGTGTCTCTTTCATCACGTATAGCCAGTATAGAATTCCTATAAGCTCTCTGTTTGATTGCTGCATAAAATATCTTTGTATTCACATTTCCCTAGTCTTTGCACATAGAGTTATGCACTCTAGTAGTGCTTAACTCCTTAACTTTTATTTCAAGTAAACCCCACATTTATCTCCCATATTTTTTTACACATGCTTGCCACTGCCTTTTACTTATTAGGGCTACTAAGCCCCTTACATTCCATGCTATGAGATTAGGCATTCCCCTTAGGAGGGAAAGGTGCATCATTAAGTCTCTTTTCAACAACATCTTCCTTGCTCATATTGGTATGAATTTGAGTAATCACCATGTCTTATGTTTTTGGTATAAGTGTATTTTGGGGTTCTTGTTCCTGTTGAGGCATACCAGGGCCGGGGCTATAGGTATGTTATGTTTTACCCTCCACACCCATGTACCTTCCTTATTTTTTCACTTGTCATTGGTGTGGTCATATCCATGACATGAAGTACACTGGATAAACCTCCACTCAAAGTGCACCCTCTATCCTAGTAGAATAACATATTAATTTTCAAAGAGTATCTTCTCCTTCAATGAGTTAAAAATCTCAACTTCAATTAGTAGACTAGCATAGCCCGCTCTGGTCTTTTGCTCTGTAATCTTGTCAGTCATGATAGGGATTCCCACTAGACTTCTAATTTTAGTCGGGGATTGAGAACTCTAGTACTTCAAGTCGTACCTAGGTAATTGTACCCAGATTGGTATGTTTTGAATCTCATTCTTGAAGTTTGAGTAACTAGGACACCATGGTTTCATGACTAATGGCTTACTATCAAAATGGTAAAAGCCATATTGCAATACCTCATCTCTAATTTCAATATAACTAAATCGTAAAGTGTTATGCCATTTTTTAACATAATCGGCTTCTCCATCACGTACTTGCCCCATATTCGTTCCGGATAACCCTTTAGTATTACAAAAGGCGGGTTCGCACCTAAGGCATAGCAGATCGGGGAGGACTTCTAATATTCAATCTCTATCTTAATATCTTTAGCCTCCATTTTTCCCACACGAGTGTCCATTAACACATTCTAGTTGCACAAAACTAATTTGAAAGCTTACTTACATCAAAGCTATCCCATACAAATTTGGCGATCGACCCATTAGTAGGGTATGGATTGTCGCATACTAGATTCAAGGGGAGCGGTATTAGTCTCCAATGTAACAATAGCTTCTTTAGCAATTCGGGATTGAGAAAGCTTAGAAGGAGATAGCGATTTATTCGATCTTAATTTCGCTAATTGTGATGCTTGAGAATGAGATTTTCTCTTCCTCACCATGGCGAGCGCTCGTTATTACCTAACACATGTCTAGAGGAGTCATTCCTAGAGCTTGGGTATTCTATATAATTAATATTCATGTTTGATATAGTTTTTCTTTGGAAAAAAATAAGAAAAGATGAGCTAAAAAAAAAAAAGAAAAAGGTAATGCTAAAAAATAACATTAGAGGTGTGAAGGGAAAAAACATTGATGATGTCATGATCACATTAGCAAATTTAGTTTGCACATGCTTGAGGCGCGTGCATATGTGGGAGTACGGAATGATATGTCATTCGGAAGAAAGATAAAATTTTCCCACAAGTGATGGATGGGTCTAGAGTAAAATGATGATGAATTCACAAACCTCCTCCCCCAAGTTTCGTATTTTAGTTTTCTTTTTTAATAGCACAAAACATCCTTTTTGGTCGTAGTCCTTGCATAAAAGTCGACGGCTCATATCTAAAACGTTCATCTAATAGGTGGAGCATACTAAAAGGGGTTAGGTAACCTTTCTATGCTTAAAAGTTTCATCTAATAGGTGGAGTATAAAGAGGTGAGCTAATCTTTTCGTATATATATATATATATATATATATATATATATATATATATATATATATATATATATATATATATATATATATATATATATATATATCTCAACAAGCCAATTATACAAACACAATTTTACATATAATAGCAGAACAATTAACTCAAGTCTCTACAAAGATAGATTCAAAAATATTAAATAAACCATCAACCAAGTAGGGTTGGACCTCCAAATACTATTTCTAAACTTTTTTTAAAGTTAATAGTATACCAAAAGAATTAGAAGATTTCTTTTTAAAAGAAACTTCAAAAGCTAATAATAATGATAATCTATTAAATAAGATAACGGAACAACTTAAAACTCTTGATATATCTCAAAAGAATACATAAGTTTCTTGCCTTGACAAAACATGTCCTAAAGAAGAGTCTAATTCCCCTTATCCTCATCCACGGAAGAAGATGAGGAAGATCCAAAAATGATTACTACAATATATGATCGGTTTGTTGAGCATGAACCATTAATGTTAAATATAATAAAATCTTGGAAAAATGTTTGTACTTAAAATTATTATTCAAGACCCAATCCTTCGATATTCAATTTGAAGAAAGATCACAATTTGCGGCTAGACAGTTTGATGCTACTAGCATTTATGACTGGAATATTGATGGAAACTCGGAAGATAAGATTCTGTCAACACTTTAAGAAATGAGTATGGCTGCAGTTGCCTATAAATCTAAAAATCTTACTCCTAAAAATAGTTACAGGATTCATCGGACAATTAAAATCCTCACTTGTAAAGAAAAATTATCAATTTTAGAACACAAAATTACAGTTACTAATGATGATGGTCTGCAAAGTAAAGAAGGGGATGGTCATGAAATGCTTTTCCATACTCTTTCTCCATTTCATAGGGAACCCTAGTGATGAGCGGATCGCAAATAGGTCCATCCCGATTGATCTCGAGTGTCTAACTCTTAGTGATTATAGATGGTATAAAGATGTCTTTATTACAAATATTTTAAAAAGAGATGATGTTAATCAAACATTCGGAAAAAACGTTTTATAAGCGGGACTCGCCAAAGTTATTTAGTGAAAGAATTTAAAACAAATTAAGGACCCTTTATGTTTCGGATGATATCCCTTTTCAAGATTTAACCTTTGGATAAATTTTTGGTATCATAAAAAATAAAGGATTAATTCCCTACAATGAATTAAAAACTTTAGGCAAAATATGGATTTGAAAAGGTTAGATCTCGTAGAGAAATGGGCTCATTTTGCGAAGCATTTGGTATAACCAAAATTGAAGCTTCTTCTACAAAAGTTAAAAAGGCTAATAGAGCCTCTTTCAAAAAAATTCAAAAAATCTTCTAAAACTCCTCTACCAAATAAAAATAAAACCCCTTTTTAGAAGAAGAAAAAGGCTTCAAAAAAGAAAATAATCTGTTTTGAATGTGGAAAGTCCGGGCATAAGGCTTCCTAATGTACTAGAGAAAAGAAGATTAATGAATTATTTATCGATGAACCGGATCTTCAAAAGAAACTTCTACCTATTCTTACAAATGAATCCCCTAAATCAGATAGTGAAGAGATTTATTATCTTTCATCGAAGATGATGATTCCGACTACGATTCTCCTCTTATTCAACAAGTTAATGTTTTAATAGATCAAATACAAAAGGAATTCCTTTTATACCTTATAGGAAAATTTTCTGATGATGAAACAAAGAAAGAGTATTTAGAAAAAATTAAATACATTATACTTGAAGAAGAAAAAAATCTTTAAAATTTAATTTAGAAGTTCCTAGTATATCGAACTTACTAAGAAATTCCCGCTCCAAATCGTTTTCAAACAATATCCTCTAAAGAACTTCAAGCTGAGGTAAATCAATTAAAACAAGAAGTTCGTGAACTAAAGCAAAACATTTTGAACCTTAAAGCAAAAGATCTAGAATTTGAAACCCGTTTTTTTAAAATTAGAATCACAATTACCTAGTAGTTCACATATTCTTGACAAAGAAAAATTTCGATGAAGAGATTTTGGAAAGTCAATTTATACAAATTATTTCTCAAGTTACTTTCCAAAAATGGTACGCCATTGTCAATTTAGTAGTTAATGATTTCTCTATAAATACAGTTGCTCTAATTGACTTAGTGGCAGATCAAAATTGTATTAGAGGAGGGATTATTCCTACAAAATATTGTGAAAAACTAAAGAAAACCTTTGTAATGCTACTCGGAGAACCATTAAGTATTCGCTATAAGCTTAATAAAGGATACATAAAAAATAATGATTATTGCTTTAAGAATGTCTTCCTTATTATTGATAACATCACAAATGATGTAATACTCGAACTCATTTCTTAACTTAAATATACCCCTTTTATATTAATTAAACAGGAATCTATATAAAATTTTTAGGTAAGCAAATTTCATTTAAGTTCCTTTCATTGGCCGGACAAAAGGATGTCCTTTTACTTCAAACATCCATTGTATTTGAATAAATTAATTCTTTACAAAGCAAACAAAATCAGATCATGTTTCTAAAAGATCATGCTTCTTATATTAAAATATCGTAGCAATTGAATAATCCTTCTATATAAAGAAGGATCCTTGAAATAGAAGATATCATTAAGAAACAAATATGTTCGGATATTTCTAATGCCTTTTGGGAAAGAAAGAAACATATAGTTTCTCTTCCTTACATTTTCAACAAAAGCTCTACCTACACAATTGAATTTAGAACTTTTGGAACATTGTAAAAAGAAATTCAAAATCTTCTTAACAAAAAACTCATTTGACCCTCCAAGTCCCTTAGAGTTGTGTAGCGTTTTATGTTAACAATGCAGCTGAGAAGAAATGAAGAGTTCCCAAACTTGTTATTAATTATAAACCTTTAAATAAAGTTCTACAATGGATTAGATATCCAATTCCTAACAAACATAACCTCTTAAATAGGTTATATGACGCCATAATATTTTCAAAATTTGATCTAAAATCTAGATTTTGGCAAATACAAATCACTCGAACAAGATCATTATAAAACAACATTCACATTCCATTTGGGCATGATGAATGGAATGTTATGCCATTCGGACTCAAAAACGTTCCTTCATAATTTCAAAATGTTATGAATGATATCTTTAATTCTTACACCACATTTATAATTGTTTGTATAGATGACATTTTAATTTTCTCAAAATCTATTGATCAACATTTTAAGCATTTACAAGTTTTTTACATGTGGCCAAAAGAAATGGTTTAGCTATCTCATCCACAAAAATGGTTTTATTTCAAGAAAAATTCACTTTCTTGGACATGATATATTTCAAGGCACAATTACACCTATACGGAGATCTGTATCATTTACTAAAAATTTTCAGATGAATTGAAAGATAAAAGACAATTACAAAGATTTCCGGGATGTTCGAATTATATCTTAGATTTCTTTCCAAACTTAAGAAATTTGTGTAAACCTTTGTTTAAAAGACTCACGAAGAAACCCGAGCCATGGACAAATCAACACACTATTATTATTATAAGAGAAATTAAACAAAAAATAGGTTCACTTCCATGTTTTTGCATTCCTCATCCATCTCGCATTCATGATAGTTGAAACAGATGTATCGGATATAGGATATAGAGGAATTTTTAAACAAAAGCTTCCAAACTCGTAGAGCAATTAGCCCGTTGTCATTTGGGTCTCTAGATCGGTTCACAATAAAATTATTCTACTATCAAAAAGAAATTTTGTCAATTGCTTTATGTATTTTAAAATTTCAAGATGACCTATTTTGCAAAAAAAAAAAAATTACTTCGAATTGATTTGTAAATCAACAAAAGAAATTCTACGAAAGGATGTTGAAAATTTAGTTTCTAAACAAATCTTTGCAAGATGGGAAGCTATCCTGTCTCGCATTTGATTTTGATATTGAATTTATTAAAGGAGAAACAAATTCTTTACCCGATTCTCTTACTAGAGAATTCTTGCAAGGAAAGAGTTACAAAACACAAATTTTGCGGGAGACACTATGAGCAAATCAAATGACAAAGGAAAAGGCATACAAAAAGTTAAAAATTATCAGCTAGTTGAGCATCCTACAAAAATCCTTCTCCCACTACATAATACATTTGAAACCTTAGCCCAGCTTTACGCCATTACCATACAAAACAACAATTATCTTCCATATTCGTCATATGGAGCATTTCTTCTTAACCTCTTATGAAACAGACACCTATTGATTCACAAATTAGACATGTTGTCCAAAGATTCTTTGGCAACTTACACTACCTTATAGATTATCCTCCAAAAACCAAACAATTCTATGAGCTTATTCTTGTTGATACCTAGTTTATAGACTTTACACATAATCGGGATAAAGCCAATCCCAATTTCATTCATTTCTTAAAATGCATTATTCGTAAAGTAATTGGTTCTCATGAATGGAAAGATCCATTTTTGAAAGGAAGTTCTCGGTTACCTTTTCACCCTAGACTTACAATTATAATGACTATCGGACAACATGGTATCGAGTTTTCCTTTACAATCCAGGATCCCACTCTTGGTTTTTTTAATTTCCACGACAATTTCTCTACAAACTTCCCCATTTGGTTTTACCATTGGTGGACTATGTTTGGGGGACTCATGTTTTTCTTCGTACGTAAGCCAAAGAAGGATTTAATTTGTGGATGAAGTGTTCTTTGGCCAAACCTTATCAAAAGAGCTACAATTCTTTCGAATTTTTAATGTTGCATGGACATTTATGTGGGAATACAAATTTCGAGTCCTTTTATCCTAATTCTTTCCCACTATCTATGGTTAGAATTTATAAATCTCGCTGGTGGCCTCGAATATAGAACAACCCTCTATAATGCAGTAAAATGTGTAACATTTTTTGCAAAAGGGTATCAAGAAATATACCCCATAACTTACACACATTTCAACTTCCTAAGAAACCTCTTCCCGAAAATTGATCGGTTGCCCCAGTTACCCCCAAAAACAAGAAGCTTCCTCTAGTACTAAGGGATCTCGGTGGTCTCAAGGTCTTTCACAAAAACAAAAATATATTCTAGCTGCTCTTAAGGATGAGTCGAACTCCGAAAACAATATATAGAACGACTCATGACTGGGTCCGATGAAGAAGTTGAATCTACAGAATCCTCTACGCAAGATCCATTTGGCGGTCCTTGCTCTCAAGATCCATTTGACATTTAAAAAAAAGTATGTGACCTTAAAAAAAATTAAAGGGTCATTTTACAAAAAAAGCCCTGCAGTTAACCCCTGGCAAAACTAAGGGTCATTTTACAATGTTCATTTTTCTATAGTTTTCGCATATTATTGCTACAAAAGCTGATATCTCCATCAGTTTTCTACGGAAGAAAGATATCAAGCATATTCAATAGTTAAGCACTTTGATAAAAGTGAAAGCTCAATTATTCTACATAATGACAAACTACAAAGCATCTTTGCGACATTGATATGACAAAAGGCAATTACATTATTGCACAAAAGGTTTCTACCTGCATCTATAAAAGGGAAACATTTCTACATTTGGGAGGCATCGTAAGACGAGCGCATTTAATAAAAAATACTTTAGCTTGAGAGTTCTCTAAAATCTTCCTCTTGTAAATTTTCTTTGGACTTTGCAAGCTTTTCAATTTACAAAACTTCGTAAGTTTCTACCTTACAAAACTTACGTAAGTATCTACCTTTATGTATTACATTTCAACTTTATAAAGTTTTGTAATACCTGCAATTTTGGGTTAGGTAGTTATATGAGTTAAATTAATTAATTAGTTTTAATTAAATAAATTAGGCCCATTAACTAAAATATATGTGAATATATATATTCGTGATTTTATTTAAGAGAATTATTGTCTGTTTGCTTAACCTCGATTAGTGAAATATATTACTTTTCTCTCTTAACTTACCGTCCCGGCCCAAATAAATAAAAGACATGAGATAGACGAAGATTGAATTTTATTACCTATTCTAACTTAACCTAATTGTTATGCCTAATTAAAAGATAAGAAATTTGGAGCTAGGGTTAATATTAGATAATTAGCAACAAAACAAAAAGGGAATTGAGAAGGGGTAATTAGGTGTCAAGATGAGGAAGGGGATTAGTGTAACAAGAGGAATGTGCTTGGCAAGTTGTGAAGGAGTCACAAGCAAAAGGAAAGAGAAAAAGGAATTAATGGAAAAAGAAAAAAGAAGGGCTCGGGAAAGGAACACGAAAGAAAGCCCGAGCTTCAAGAAAAACAAAGACGGAGATGGAAGAAAACCAAGAAGCGGGATAGAGAGAGAGAGAGGATGATGGCGAGCAAGAGCAAAAGGAAGAGAGGGATTGAACAAGAACCATAGAGCAAGAAAGATTGAGCGATTGGGAGAGAAGAGAGACAGCGGTAGCGACAGTGTAGAGACAGAGAGACCACGGGGAAGAGGAACGACGACCGGGGAAAAGAACCAGCACGCGTAAAAGCGAGAGTCACGGGAAAGTAGAGACATAGAAGGTGAGAGATGAGAGACCGAGACCAACACCGAGGAATGAGCGGGAATGGTGAAAGGAACTGCGGCCGACGAGTAAGAAAGCGGCGGCCGGCGAGCTCGGGCGCTCAAGAGGGGCTGAACCAAGCCTAGCAAGGGAAACGGGAGATCGAGCGAGAACCAGGCGAGACAGAGACAAATGAAAGGAAGGGAAAGGTAGGGAACCCAACCCGACTCCATTCAATCAATTTCTCAAACCCTACAATTTGAGGTGGGAAGTCTTATAATCTAAATTAATAGTAATTTTGAAATCCAATTGAATTCGTTGTGAATATTGAATGTTTGTGTTATAGAATGAATTTAGGAAGTAGTTAGAGCTGAATTAGAACACAAAAAAAGTTGATTGAGTTTTAAGGCTGAATTGGGAACATGGAAATTCCGATGAAGTTAGATTGCTTAGGTCTATGGAGTAATATGGAAGTTTCAGTTAGCAATTAAGGATGAAGAAGTTGTGATTTGGGTACCAATTATGAGTTAATTGAGCCTTAGGGACTTCCTGAATTCTCTCGCATTGGAAAGTAATTGTTGATATTAGTAAATAGTGTTTTGGAGTATAAAGAGTGAAGGTTTGCTCAAGGAGAGTCCGAGTCACCCTAGAGGGGGGTGAATAGGGTGATAGAAAATTCTTTACGAAAATACACACTTTTGCGCGAAAAGAGGCAAAGACAGAATCCGAATCTAATAACGAGTCGAAAATATTGGACTCGGAAAGCAATGAATCGGAAGAAGCAAGAGCACTAAGGCTGTCTCGAGTCTAGAATGAACTCGAAAAAGAACACGAGAGATTTTACGTGGAAACCCTCCCGGGGCGAGAAAACCACGGCCCGTGTCAATCCAGACACGAAGTCAAATCCACTATTTTGAGTCCACAAAATACCGTGAACTTGACGGAACCCAAGTTGCTCCCTTAGACAACTCTATACAGATTTTCCTAGACTCGAAGTTACCTTATCCGATCTAGTACTTCCTAGCTGAGATAACCCTTACAGCTAGGGACAACTAAGCTGAGTTAACCTTTACGACTTAGTCAAGGGACCTTACAAAGAATGTAAGAAGTGTTTGTAACGAAGTACAAGACCTTACAACTCGAAAGTAATGAATTATAGAGTGGGAGTTGTAAGTTGAAGATTGAGAGTAAATACAATAACTTTGATCAAGTAAGTGTATAGACAATATGTTCGGCAACCTCCAAGTCTTGTGAAGTGGCTTCTTTTTATAGATAACCAAGCGAGTAGCCGTTATCTTCATCTCGCTGACCGAGAGTCTTCCGTGACCGTTGGTAGAAGCTTTACGAGTCACTCGAAAGTATCCGTTGAAATATGAACGTTGAACAACGGTTTAACTCTCTTGGAAGTCCCAAAACCATCGGTTGTGTCTTGAAAAATGAGGTGGAAACCACCGTTAGGCTTAGCGTTCCAGTTTTCCGGATATGGAAGCGCACGGCTTTTGACACAATCTTCCGAGACTAAAGCGGGGAAGGTGAAAAGCCATATCTGTTGGTGATTTGACGTTACGAAGCCGGCTACTTTTGTAGTTTGAAAAGATATCCTCGATTGAATAACCTACAAAAGTAAAACACCTTTGGTTCTCAAAGTATAACATACTTTGGTCCAAGGTTAGACACGAGATAACAAAATAATTTTGAAAAATTACGCAATTGATTATCCGAGTCGAAAAGAAATGGAATTTTCGAGTCTAATATCCATGATACTCGGAATTCCATATGACTTAGTCTTAAGTAAAGAAACACGTTCTATAGCCAATATCGAGTGAGAAAGAACTTGATATAGACTAAGTATGAAATGAACTATGAATGCCGACTATGCAAACAATAGAGTAAATAACCACAAGTCGGATTCCGAGTGAGAAACAGTGGAATACTTGGTATATTCAAAATGCGATTAATCCGAGTGAGAGTGGACTCGGAATAAAGAACCGGTTTTCGAGGCGCTAACCGAAAGCGATTAAAGAGATATGTGAAGGCCGAATCGCGTAGAGAAGATACTTATTTAACTCAAGTAAGTTTCCAAGACACAGAGAATGCCTTGGAATCAAAACTCTATATGAATGACATCGTTATACCCGATTCCTTTTGCATGACTCGGAAAGATATAGAGCGAGTGTCCGAGTCTTCAATCTCCCCTTTTTGATGAAAGGCATTCCATACTTAAACAGAAACTTTGTTAGAGGAAAACAGATTGATTCCGAGTAGTTTGATAGAAAGTAAGGCATATTGAATAGATCGAGCAATATACACTATATCGGAGCAAATTAAAGTATGCTTTAACTCATTAACTCGTAAAAGAAAGAACTCGAAATGAATAAGGAAATGCATCAATTCATTAAAAGAAATTACAAGGGCTGAAAGAACTCCCCTAGACAAGACAACCAGTTTCGACTACATTTTCTCCCCCTTGCCTTTCAAGCAAAAACAAGAAACAAAAAGAAGGGAGAAAAGTGCAAGTAAAACACATAAGTTGTCCGGACAAAAGAAAATTTTGAAGCGAAATTCTGGAGACACCGAGGAATTGTGACTCGGTGCATGGCTCCAACTAGGAAGGAGGGATTTACGAGTGGATGCGGAGGTGCGTCGGCGCCGATACGATCGTGACGATGTGCTTGAGCGCGGCGAAGGGAGAACCGGAATAGTTCTCAAGGGCTCGGCTCCGAGGGCCGACCGGAGAGAGGGGATCGAGGGTTCTTCCCTTGGGACCTCGAGGGCTGGAGGGGGCTGCTCTGGCGACTCGGCTGGAGGAGCGAGATCTTCGACCCACTCGGACTCGCTGTCCGAGCCGAGTACGAGCAATTTGAGCTTGGGGAGCAGTCGCCACGGCCTCTTCTTCCCTTTGCCCGGAAGGGCTCGCTTCAGCCGCGGGTTCCTCGGCGTCCTCCGCTGCATCTGCAGCTTCTTCTTCCGGTTCCTCGGCTTCCTCGCTGTCCGAGGAGGTCGGGCTCGGGCTCGAAGACGCCTCGGATGTGTCTCGAGTCATCCGGGTCCTGAGCCGCCTTGGACCGATCTCTCTCGAGGAGCTCACCCGGCTCCTTCTGCTCCTTAACCAGCTCTCTCATCTCAAGAACGAGAGACTGCTGCTCTCGGATTTAGGACTCGACCGGTCTTTTGGTTGATGGTCGGACCACGAAGAACAGACTTGAAACCCTTGAGCATGTCTCCGAATTCGGAAGACACAGAGGTGATCTTGTCCATGAAGACAGGGGACAAGAGGGCGAGAGAGAGTTTTGGAAGCACCGGAGGTGGAGGCACCACCAGGTGAAGAGGGAAGAGGAAGAGGGGTTGATTTCGAGTCCGAGGTGGAGAAGGAGGCCTCGGCTCCGAGTTGTGAACCTAGACACCGGGGTTAGTTTCCTGGTATCCATACCCTCGGAGTTCCTTCTTGCCGACCACAATGGCCACCTCGGACACCGCGTTAGGGTCGGAGGGAAAAGGAACTTGGAATTGTTTGAAGACAAGGGTGAGAAGAGCACCGAAAGGAAGGGAGGTGTTCTTCTTGCTCTGGAGTTGAGTCAGCACGGCGGCCATCCGCTCAATGATGGAGGGGAAGAGGTCGACTTTGTATCCCTCCGGGATATCGAAGAGGGCTTTGAGGTGATTGGAGTTGGGGTTCTCCTTGCTAGAATGCTTTGTGAGAAGAAGGTTCTCATCGGCAGGAAACACTGAAGCCCGGCTTCGACTTCAACCGAGTCACACAAAAGTTCTTTCGGACCCAAGGAATTCTTTAGCATACTTTTCAAAGAAGTTATCGGCGACTTCGAGTGAAAGGGATAGGGTTACTTGTTCAAGAAGAGAGAAGAAACTTTGAACGATCCGTGAAGAAGAGAGGTGTTGATACTGAACAATAATGTTACGAACCCGAGAGGTTAGAACATTTTCGGAGTGGGTGAGATGAGTATAAAACTCGAAACGAGTTCGGGATAGATGAACTCGTCTGAAGCACAAGAAAGGGTAGACTCAGGTGGTTTGGATATTGGACAACCAGGAGAATTTGGTTGTTGGGAATAACTTGTCGTTCAGCGCAAGATCTTTGGGTGACAACGGGTTTAGAAGGGGTTGAGCTTTACGGCTTGTTGGTGCGAGGCTTCTTAGAGGATGAAGAAACACGAAAGTCGGGATGGTTTCCTCTTTTAGGCATAGTGAGAGAAGAAAAGATGAAGCTTTTCGAAAGAGAAAGAGAATGAGGTGTAGAAGAGAAGATAACGAAAAATGGTAGAAGAAAGAGAGATGAGCAGATCGAAAACTTACGAGAGAGAGAGAGAGAGAGCTTCTTCGACGTCCGCGGACGATCAGGGAATACTATTCACGTAGCAAACTTCCGCGAGAAGAGTTTCGTTTGAGAGGGAAGGAGTTTTAGAATATCGAGATGAAGATGGATAGTCGTTATTTATAGTGAATACGCGCGCCCGTTCACTATCCGTTAAGTAACTCCGTTCGACTCAGCCCGTCCATCGATCATTAATGCCCGGTGTGACGGTTCTTCTTCAACGGTTGAGATATCGGTGGTTTAAAATCTGCGGTTATGATCCGATCGCGGCGCTCGAGAAAGAGAGAGAAAAAGGGTTTGAAATTATAATCCGAAACTCTCCACTGTTCTAGAGATAGCTTCAGAAAATTTGATGTCCAAATTTCTCTTACGTCCGAGTTTGACTCGGAAAAGTTTCGAGTGACTCGAAACACGAAATAACTATCAGCCCGGTATCACGTGATCAAGTCGAACTAATGGTTATTAACAATGAAAGCACATGGCACGAAATATTCAAGAATCATAACACAAAACTAAGCATTTAACATACCAAGCTCATTCCGAATAAAACAGAATTGATCTTCACCAAGAGGCTTAGTAAAGATATCGGCTAATTGAAGATTAGTAGGAATGAACTCAAGTGTAATATCACCCTTTTCTTAGTGATCGCGTAAGAAGTGATACCGACTTCAATATGCTTTGTTTTTAGTGCTTGGACAGGATTCTTAGTGATGCGGATTGCGCTTTGATTGTCACACTTGATTGGAGCCGAGTTGAGAGATAGTCCAAGATCCTTCAAGTGTTGTTGTATCCGAGAGAATCGAGCGCAACAAGCTCCAGCGGCAATATATTCAGCTTACGCGAGTTGATAGAGCTACTGAGTTTTGCTTCTTTGAGTGCCGGGATATTAGGGATTGACCCGAAATTGGCAAGCTCCGGATGTGCTCTTTCGATCAACTTTGTATCCTGCATAGTCCGCGTCCGAGTACCCGGTCGAGTCGGTTACGAGGCTCCGGAGTACCATAGTCCTAGATTACGAGTGCCTGCAAGATATCCGAATATTCTCTTCACCGCAGTGAGATGTGATTCTTTTGGATTAGCTTGAAATCGTGCACATAAGCAAACACTGAACATTATATACGGTGCTGCTTGAAGTAAGATATAGCGGTGATCCAATCATACCCCGATAGAGTTTCGATCTCTTGCTTTACTGTCTCATCCGAGTCGAGCTTTATATTGCTTGCTCATAGGAGTAGATGCGTGCTTTGCATCTTGAAGTTTATATTTCTTCAGCGAGTTCCTTGGTGTATTTTGATTGATGAACAAAGATTCCATCTTTGTCTTGTTTGATTTGCAACCCAAGGAAGAAGTTGAGTTCTCCCATCATACTCATTTGGAACTCTTGACTCATCAACTCGAGAAAATTCTCGGCACGAAATTCATTAGTAGCACCGAAAATAATATCATCAACATATATTTGAACAATGAGAAAATCTTTCCCTTTGGTCTTTATGAATAAAGTCTTGTCGATCGACCTCTTTTAAAATCATTTTGAACCGGGAAGGCTGCTCGAGTCTTTCATACCAAGCTCTAGGGGCTTGCTTAAGACCATAGAGAGCCTTTTGAAGTTTGAAAACATGATTTGGAAATTACGAGTTTTCAAAACCGGGAGGCTGCTCGACATAGACCTCTTCTTCAATAAAACCATTGAGAAAGGCACACTTAACATCCATTTGATATAATTTAATATGCATGCGGGATGCAAATGCCAACGATATTCTAATGGCTTCAATTCTAGCTACTTGGTGCAAAGGTTTCCCCACAATCAATTCCTTCTTCTTGATTGTAACCTTGAGCTACAAGTCTAGCTTTGTTTCGACTACTATTCCACCCTCATCCGGTTTGTTTTTGAAAACCCATTTGGTTCCTATAGCTGGGTGGTCGGAAGGTCGGTTGGTCGAGTCCGAGACTTGGTTTCTTTCGAATTGATTCAGCTCTTCTTGCATGGCCTCTACCCATTCGGGTTCATTAAGGGCTTCTAGTGCATTTTGGGTTCGATTAGTGAAATGAATGCGGTGAATGCACATAGATTATGAAGAGAAGAACGAGTTCTTACCCCACTTGTTGATATCGAAATTATGTTTTCTTGGGGATGACTGGAAGTAAATTTGAATGCTTTACCGAGTTCTTTGATTCACCAGGTTTGTGGGCTGAATAGCTTGATCTTCGAAGCTTGTTACGAGTGATCGGCTCCATTGACTTGCTCGCTACGAGCGACTTCTTGAGCTATTTCATTACGAACTTCCTCGTTACGAGTGATCTCCTTACGAGTCTTTGTAAGCTCATCTTCGTCATCATCCTTTACGAGCTTCGGTTACGAGTATGAAGATTCACTTGGTTTTTCCTGTTCAAGCTCATCAAACACTACGTGGATACTTTCTTCCACTTTGTTAGTTCTCTTGTTGAAGATACGATAAGCTTTGCTATGAGAAGAGTAACCTAGAAAAATTCCTTCGTCGACCGAGCATCAAACTTGGTCGGATGATCCTTACCATTGTTGTGGACAAAGCACTTACATCCGAAAGGTCTGAAATAGGAAATGTTTGGCTTCCTCCCTTTATAGAGCTCATAAGGTGTTTTCTTCAGAATGGGTCCGATGAGGCATCGATTGAGAGTGTAGTTAGGCTGTGTTTCTCGCCTCCGCCGAGAAATAGTAAGGCAAGTTGTGTTCAATCATCATCGTCCTTGCTATTTCTTCAAGGGTTCTGTTCTTTCTCTCAACTACTCCATTCTGTTGAGGAGTTACGGGTGCTTGAGAAGTTGTGAGAAATTCTATTCTTGTCACAAAACTACGAGAATTCGAGTAATCGAACTCCCTTCCATGGTCGGTTCGAATCTTTTGAATCCGAGTGCAGGACTCCACTTGAATCTTTCTACGAGCTTACTGAATTCCTTGAAGGCTTCATTCTTATGCTTGAGAAAGCACACCCAGGTAAATCTTGAAAAATCATCAATGATAACAAGTATGTAAGATTTACCTCCGAGACTCTTTACGAGAATTTCGCCACATAGGTCCATATGCGATAATTCAAGCACGTTGGATGTGGAAGCTGTCTTCGAGAGATTTGAATGAAGATCGACTTGTTTCCCTCCGGTGCATGCTTCACATACTTTATCCTTCTCAAACGCACGGTTAGGTAATCCTCTAACTAGATGATGAGATGCAAGCTTTTTGATAGTATGCATGCTAATATGACTTAATCTACGATGCCAAGTCCAAGAATCATCTTGAAGAGATGCTTTCAAACGAGGATAAATTCGACTTGGGTCGAAAGAGGGATGATGTAGGTATTACCGATCTCTTACCTGAAAGTTTTACCTCTTTGGTGATCTCATCCGTGATGTAGCACTTGGATTGAGTGAATTTTACCTCTTGTCCTTTGTCACAAAGTCTGGGAGATGCTAAGTAAGTTGTACTTTAGTCCTTTGACAAGGTAGACTGGGCTCACCAGATTGTTTTCATTACCAATCTTCCCAATGCCCACTATCTTGCCTTTGCTTGTCATCACCAAAGGTCACCTTTCCTCCTTTATATGACTCCAGCTCGGAAAAGAGTCCTTGGTCACCTGACATATGTCGAGAACATCCGCTGTCCAGGTACCAGTGCCCTTTTGATCTTTTACGAGAGACACTGCAAAACAGAGAGAATCTAGCCCTTCTCACTTCCTCTAACGAACCCGAGTAACATTCCTTACTTGTGGTCCTTTTACGAGGAAGAAGGTGCTTCGGAACCCAGATTTGAATGACTTTGGGTTTAGTCCGATTCGAGTCTTCTTCTTCTCGAGAGAGCCGAGTCCGTATCTCTTTCCTTTTAAAAACCTTTCCTTTTGCAACGAGAGGAAAATGGTTTCCTTTTGTAAATAGGTCCGGGTTTAGTCCTCCTTTCATTTTTGTGAATGGGACCATGCTCGGCCTTTTTGAACTTAACGGTTACGGAATCCTTTTGAACAATTCCGAGTAAGAATTAGATTCTTCCTCCTTGTTGAAACCAAGACCTTCTTTTCTAAAAGAGACACATTGTGAACCTAAGAGCATATCAAGGTTCTTACGTCCTTGAGTAAATTTTAAAACCAGGTCTTGAGACTCGGTGAGCTTACGTTTCGGTTGCTCATTTTCTTTTCGAGTAACTCGGACTCGGTCTCATTAGTTTGAGCACTTGTCTTGAGTTCTCCGAGTGTGAGTCTCGGTTTTCCAATTCATTTTTTAAAGAAGTGCTCTCGAAGTGATTGACTCAAGTTGTTCCTTGAAATGAGAAGAATCGAATTGGACTTTTCTTCCAAAGTAAAGATGTATTTAGCTAAATCAACTTTGGAGAATTTGAGGAAGTAGTTTATTACCTCTTGAGGATCGGTTTCCTCATTATACGAGTTCGTGTGTCGAGTCGACTCTTTTCAGCTTACGAGTCGGTGATCGCCATCGGACACTTTGAGTCATCCGAATCCTCGTCGTCTTCGAGATGATTCCTCATCGCTCCATGTTGCCATCATGGCCTTTTTCTTCTTCTGTCCCGTCTTCGTTTTGGACGAGTCCTTGACTATGTGGTCTTTGCTTGCCACATTCAAAATATCCGGAATTCTTAGACGAGAGATAACTTTGAAGAAGAAGAAAACTTACCTTTTCTATCTCTTTTGTCTTTCTTGTAGAATTCTTCTTTTGGTCTTTTGTCCCATCTTTTGTGCTTCATCATTTTCTTGAAGCCTCTTACAATGAGTGCCATGGGATCATCCTCCGATTCGGAGGAGCTCGGAGTTGCTTCTTTGGATTACGAGGCTTTAAGCGCAATGTTCCTTTTGGAAGTACCCTCGGCATCTTCTTCTTCCAGGTGTATCTCATGAGTCGAAGCTTTCCGATGAGCTCGTCCGGCTTCAAGAGTGAGAGGTTCCGAGCCTCTTCTATGGCGAGTCACCTTAGGACCCCATCGTCTCTTGGGTAGGCTTCGAGAATTTTTCGACACATTTCTTCATGGGAGATCTTCTTTCCCGAGAGATTTGAGATTGTTGGTGATCTCGGTGAAGCGTATGAACATCCGAGTAATGTTCTCTTCGGCTCCATTTTGAAAAGCTCATATTTGTGAAGATACTTGGCTGATCTTTGCTTGTCTCACCTGACTTGTACCTTCGTAGGTGTTGACCGAGTGTCCCACACCTCTTTAGCGAGTCACGAGCGGAGACTCGATTATATTCTTCGAGCTTATGGCGCACATGAGGATGTTCATGGCTTTGAAGTTCTTTACGAACTTCTCACGCCTGCTGGCGTGAACTCGGCCTTTGTCTTTGGAAGGATTACTGAATTCATATGTCTTTGTTGGAATGTAGTTTCCTTGTTGTATGATTTCCCATACTTCTTCATCGTGATCCATAAGGAAACATTCCATAAGCTTCTTCCAGTGACCGAAATTTGAACCTTTGAATTTTGGTGGCCTGTTGGAAGATCTACCTTCGTCGAACTCTCCGGTGTTACGAGCCATCCGATCTTTAAACCTTTGGACTGTTAGATCCTTTACGAAAGGCTAGGCTCGATACCAATTGAAGGTTTGCTCAAGGAGAGTCCGAGTCACCCTAGAGGGGGTGAATAGGGTGATAGAAAATTCTTTACGAAAATACACACTTTTATGCGAGAAAAGAGGCAAAGACAGAATCCGAATCTAATAACGAGTCGAAAAGATTGGACTCGAAAGCAATGAATCGGAAGAAGCAAGAGCACTAAGGCACGTCCGAGTCTAGAATGAACTCGGAAAAGAACACGAGAGATTTTACGTGGAAACCCTCCTGGGGCGGAAAACCACGGCCCGTGTCAATCCAGGACACGAAGTCAAATCCACTATTTTGAGTCCACAAAATACCGTGAACTTGACAGAACCCAAGTTGCTCCCTTAGACAACTCTATACGGATTTTCCTAGACTCGAAGTTACCTTATCCGATCTAGTACTTCCTAGCTGAGATAACCCTTACAGCTAGGGACAACTAAGCTGAGTTAACCTTTACGGCTTAGTCAAGGGACCTTACAAAGAATGTAAGAAGTGTTTGTAACGAAGTACAAGACCTTACAACTCGAAAGTAATGAATTACGAGTGGGAGTTGTAAGTTGAAGATTGAGAGTAAATACAATAACTTTGATCAAGTAAGTGTATAGACAATATGTTCGGCAACCTCCAAGTCTTGTGAAGTGGCTTCTTTTTATAGATAACCAAGCGAGTAGCCGTTATCTTCATCTCGCGACCGAGAGTCTTCTGTGACCGTTGGTAGAAGCTTTACGAGTCACTCAGAAAGTATCCGTTGAAATATGAACGTTGAACAACGGTTTAACTCTCTTGGAAGTCCCAAAACCATCGGTTGTGTCTTGAAAAATGAGGTGGAAACCACCGTTAGGCTTAGCGTTCCAGTTTTCCGGATATGGAAGCGGACGGCTTTTGACACAATCTTCCGAGACTAAAGCGAGGGAAGGTGAAAAGCCATATCTGCTTGGTGATTTGACGTTCGAAGCCGGCTACTTTTGTAGTTTGAAAAGATATCCTCGATTGAATAACCTACAAAAGTAAAACACCTTTGGTTCTCAAAGTATAACATACTTTGGTCCAAGGTTAGACACGAGATAACAAAATAATTTTGAAAAATTACGCAATTGATTATCCGAGTCGAAAAGAAATGGAATTTTACGAGTCTAATGTCCATGATACTCGGAATTCCATATGACTTAGTCTTAAGTAAAGAAACACGTTCTATAGCCAATATCGAGTGAGAAAGAACTTGATATAGACTAAGCATGAAATGAACTATGAATGCTGACTATGCAAACAATAGAGTAAATAACCACAAGTCGGATTCGAGTGAGAAACAGCGGAATACTGGTATATTCAAAATGCGATTAATCGAGTGAGAGTGGACTCGGAATAAAGAACCAGTTTTACGAGGCGCTAAGCGAAAAGCGATTAAAGAGATATGTGAAGGCCGAATCGCGTAGAGAAGATACTTATTTAACTCAAGTAAGTTTCCAAGACACGAGAGAATGCCTTGGAATCAAAACTCTATATGAATGACATCGTTATACCTTATTCCTTTTGCATGACTCGGAAAGATATAGAGCGAGTGTCCGAGTCTTCAAAGAGGAGTGTGAGTTCATCTTGATTAGTGCACAATTGAGGTAGGGAAGTGGAGAGTTTGAGTTTGGAGCATATCTAAATCTTTGAGATTGACTTAAGATTGAAGATAAGCGAAGCTAGAGGAATTTGAGTAGTGAAGTAAAATTAAGAGTTATATGGCTGAGTATGGGCGAGAAAGAGTTGATTAATAAGGTAGAGACATAATATGAGAATTTGAGGTAAAGATGGCAATCTGTGAGAAGTTAGGACGTTTGAGTTAGGTGGTAACTATTTGTGGTTATTGTGGCTCCGAAAAAGGAATTAACTTTATCGAAATGACAGATTTAAAGAGGCTTAGTCGAAATGAGTTGAGAATAGTTATCGGTGTTGATTTGTGGCTATTTGTGTTAAGTGAAGATTGAGTGTGATAAATGATAACTAGCGGTGACTCGAGAGAAGTAAATAATGTAAATTATGGTTAAGAAGATTGGAAAGTGTAGGCACAAAGTGAGAAGTGTAAATAATGGAGTTAAGTATTGGTGAAAGATTGCCAAACCAAGCAAGTTGTAATGAATATGTGCATGAAAGTACTAATTGAGAAGCATGTGATGGTTTGAATACGATTTACGTAAGTTTGATCTTCATCTATTTACAACGATTCGTTTTATGCCTTGTTTTACTCCTCGTATTGGAAAGTTCCGATTATGTGAAAATCCACTTACAATGCTTTTGATCATTCTAGAAAAATGATTGAGAATTGAGTTCAAAGTTGCGAGTTTTAGAAAATAAATGGGTTTTCAATAGTTTATGTGGTTTAGGTGTGATTTGAATGCTTTAAAATGCAAGTTGAGATAGTTTTAAATCTTTGAAAGGTTATGCCTTGAAACGAGATTGAATTGAGATGATTCTTGAGAAAAGTGTGACTTTAAATTGGAATTTTGTAATGCGATCTTTCATATATCCTCTTTAAAGTAAGTGTGTTCTTATGAAATGATTTTAAGAGATAAGAAGTCTAGCACCATAGGATATATCGTGTGGTCCGAGTACTTCCTAATTAGCCTGTGCAGTTTGGGTTAATTGTATGGTACTAATGGAGGACTCGGTCGTGCGGTCTAACCTTACGATACCATGCGGTCCGATATTCCTTAACAAGATTTTCTCCTTGACTTTAGTAGTTCCGGGATTAGAAAAGGTCAAATTGGGTTGCGGTCACCCAAATGAAAAGGATACTAGTGTATAAATAGGGATCCGATACTCTAAGAATGTCTTTTATTCAATTAGGTAATTAAATAATGATTTGATGCATGAAAATGTTTTTATTCAATTAGAGAATTGAATAATGGTTTCCAAAATGAGTTTGATTGAATTGCATTAGTGACAATGCAACCTTGAAAATCCACAAGTTGATTTAACCATTACGACTCCGAGGAATTTCATTAATGAAGATTTATATTATTATCATGTTATCACTACTTTCTCAATAATTATTACTGGTAGTATGTGTGAAGATTTTTCGTTTTAAGAGTGTAAGACCCTTTAGTGAGAAGATTGGTGCTCATCCTCACAAATCCCCCTCCCCAGGTACTCTCTCGGAAAGTGTATCTCGTGCTTTAGCATATTCCGGACTCTCGCATGCCATTTGATGTTCACTAATTGCTGATTGTTGAATGGCTCAAGTTGCTGATGTGCATTCCATATGTTTCTAAGTGTTGTACTTTGTAATTAAGTTCATATAGTTTATATCGGATGTAGCATGAACCATTTAGGTTGTTTTGAGTCTTAATGCATATTGGTTGGACTCCGGCGTGTGGCCGTTGAGTCGTGAACTCCAAGCGTGTGGCTCATTGAGTTATGTTGTGATTTTTATGCAGGTTTTTAAGGCTTTAAGCCGAGGGGATATACCATATTACCTTCGGAACTCTGCCGAAATTTTTAGAAAAATTTCAAACTCTTTTGGAAAATTACCTTTATTACCTTAAGTTGGAATTAGAAAGTCAACCCGACACCGAATGAGCCTTGGGAGTTCCTTTTGAGGAACTCCAGTGATGTAATACTCCTAGGGTAGGTTTTGGGTTGTTACGGTTTTAGATGCGATTAGGAGAAATAAAATAGAAAAAGGGGAGTCATCAGTCAGCTTTAGGAATAAAAACTAACATTAGGAATAAAAACTAACACAAATAAAAAGAATAAGCTTCCAAACTTGATGTGAGAAAATTAAGCTTGAAAGAGGTTTAAAAACCGACTCCATCGGTTTAGAACAGAGAATTCGGTGTTCGGAGGTGAAGGTATGAAATGTAGGGATAAGCCCTCCATTTCACTCGTCAATAGACAACCTTTACTAATTCAAATTGTGAGTCAAAATAACGTGTCTAAACAAGCAAGCATACAACATACAAATACGAGAAATTAAATCAACTAAGGCATGCTAGGAAAGCTAGAAATAGCAAATAGGAAAGCAAGAAAAGAAAGTAATAAAGAAAAGCGAAAAAGAAAGTGAGAAAAATAAAATTACAACAGGCGCGGAGGAATTAAAAGCGATTATATTTTGATCTACAATACTGAAAACATTAAAGGAATAAATTAAATAAACTATAAGTAGGATTGAAAGTGAGTTGAGCACCCTCGGGTTGTCCCACCTGCCGATCTTGAATCATGAACCAAATTTGGAAGCATGACGATGGGCAAGTGAGATCAAAAGAGGCTTTTTGTAAAGTTTATGGAGGTAGGTAATATGAAAAGTAGAGAATTAGGAAATGAAATAGAATGGCAAGATCGTTTGAGAATGTAGTAGAGATCAGCCAAAAATGAGCCAAGAGATCGAATACCGATGTAGCATTAAGTAGCTTTTATCTTAATTTCAGCAGCGTGTAGCTTAGGAATTATTCGTTCTTAGAATAAGGGGTTAGGTCCTCTACTTATAGAGAAAATCGGGGTCACAAAAAAGACCTAAAAGAAGCATTTTAGACGCCGAAAGTCGATTGAACCCGACCGGTCCACTGAGTGAAATCGGAGAAAAACCGGATAAAATTATCCTAGATTGGGAATCCCGTGGAGGGTGCCGAGTAGGTCGGAACCGGCCTCCCAATGGTGTTGTTTGGTGAACTTGACTTCCGTGCCTCGGTTGGGTGCTTGGAGAAAAACGCAATGCTTTGATGATATAAACTATGAAGCGCGACGCCGGCCTCAAATGGCGTCGTTTGGACATTGGAACTCCGTGTTACACCGGGATTCCGAGGATGAAATGTTGCGTTTAGTGAGTAGCAAAGCCTAAACCGTGGCGTCGGCCTCCTCTTGATTGGGAGCCTTGACTCAGGCTTGGTCCGGTTGGAAAAAACGGGGTTTGTGGGTCGGCCCAAACAAAAGGCTTATTTTTATGGTGCTAATGGGTTCTTTAGGGCTTACTACCTTCCGTCACACGAATCGGACTCCGACAAGAACCCGAGTTTGCAAACAAGTCCGGGATTTCATCATCGGGCTAAAAAAATAAATAAAATAGATAAGGGACGACACTTTTTAGGTGTCTACAATGTCATGTCATTGTTTAGGTTTGCAAGTCATATTATGCATCCAAGTATCGTGCAACTTGCGTGCTTTTGTTCCACTCGGAACAACATTTTGCTCATCAAAGCTATTTTGATTTGTGGATGCGCTTATCACTGTCCATCCAAGAAATAATTAGCCACACACAGCTCAAGAAATGTCATGCCAGTTCAATAGACAAAACAGTGAGGCAGTGGGCATCCTTCGTGGAAATCTCTCCGCTTCGAAGTGCTTCTAATTAACAAACTAAGAGAGGACTAAGGACCACTAAGAAGTTTGCTGATTGTATATAGCACAAGATTCTCTTTAAGTCATATGTTAGGGCAATGAAGAACATCAAGAGGTTCTTCAAACATGAACTTTGATGGGAATGGTTTAGAGCCAAAAACTTCAGTCCCCATTGACATATTTTCTACCCCATTTCCAGTTTGCATAATTTAATTTAAGTAATCTGCAAACTCTTCCCCTATCACCAGATATTACACTTGTTCTATTGATGCCACAGATACTACTAGTAAATTTTCATGCAACCAAGAATTCCCCACATCTCAAACTTGGTATATATACGTGACACTTTATGAAATAAAAACTGAAGCCACTAATAGATAAATGAGTATAGTTATAAAGCGTACACAAAGACAAAGAAATTTAGCAATCAGAAAAACTGGAGCCCAATTCCATAAAGTTGAATACACATAAACCGAGAATAAATAAATCGGCATCAATGAAGGAAAATTGATAATTTCCTATAAAAAAATGGAGAAAGCTCATATTTGCACACACAAAATTGGAGCTCATACTTATCATAAACTACATTTTGAAAATTGAGCAAGCAATTTTCCAACAATAGAAGAGAGTTTAGAGTATTCGGGTCCTCAACCGAATTGAGCAAGAAATTCGCAAAGACAAAGAAATTACATAATTAGAACTAATTTCGCCCGAAAGGGAAAGCTTCTACCGTGGAATGGCCGACAGATGATGGAGGCTTTGACCAAGAGACAATGGCTGAGCAATCAGCAATATATACGCGACCAACCCGGAGAAAGGGGTCGCGAGTACCGACGACAAAAGAGAGTCGAGAGAGAAGGAGCAACGATGGGCGGACGCCGAGGGCAGTCGGCGGCCGGCGGCGGGCATCTAACACCGACGAGGTTGGTGGCAGGTGGCTACCGGCGACCGGCTAGGTGAATTCTCGCTAGGGAGAGAGAAGATAGGAAGCAAGAGAGAGAAAGAGAGAGAGAGAGAGAGAGAGAGGAAGAAGCGAGGTGGGCGAATGTCGGAGACAAGGCGGACGAATTCGACGAGGGAGAGAGAAGAGAGGAAGCAAGGTTTGAGAGATTGGAAAATGTCAACTACTGACCCTTCCCCTTAATTTTTTTATTTTTCTTTTTCTTAAATTATAAAAATACCTTTTAATTTAAGCCATTAGATTGAGATTGAACAATCAAGATTAAAAGTGTTTACCTAATAGGTGGAGTGTACCTAAAGAGGGGTGTTTAGTTGAACCTTTCCCTTTATATATATATATATATATATATATATATATATATATATATAGGAAAGTTTTCAAGGAAGCAGGAACACCCCTAGGTAAAATCCCGACTAATAGCTGCCCGTGCAAAATTCCGTTTATAACACTTGTTTGGATACGGAATTTTGGATCGTCTCGTATTTTTTTGTTGTCATTTTCACTGTTATTTTAGTTTTTTTTTTAAGATCAGCTATTTTTGCCAGCCAATTCGCCATCAAAAAGAGTGCATTATCGGACGATTTGCCACCATCAACACACACATGCTTAGTTGGGGAACTTATTAAAAGCCCAAAATGGGAAAGACTTGTTGATTTTATCGCTTATAAAAATCGGAGGAGAGAGAAAATTTTGTGTCACAAATTTAAACACTTAAACTCAAACCACACAACTTTTTTCTCTTTCCTTTCCTACAAACCATCACCTTCTCCAACAACCCTCGCACTCGCTAGCCACCGGAGCTCCTACTATCATCGCCTTCGATCGCCAAAAACCACCAACAGCCACCACCACCCTTCCCTCCCAAATTCTTGCTCCTTGCCTCCTTCTTCAAGATATAACTTCAAATAATTTCCCTCCTTCGATGGCTAAAATTTTACCTACTTGTGGCATGCAAAGATGAATTAAGCATGGACTAATTGTGTAAGATTGTGGGTAATAGATTGAGCCATGTGTAATAAAGACTTTAATTGAGAAATTAGTTGTGGATGTTCTAATGTTGAGTGAATAGGGAATTGGAATGTTGTTGCATGTTTTGATTCAATTATTTTCCATTAGACTCGGTTTGATTCAAGGAAACTAAGATGGAAAGAAAAAAAATTGGAAAAGTGATTTTATTTCCATTTTTGGATTAATGAAAATTAGAAGGAAAAAAAAACCTTATGAAAAATACAATGGAAAATTATTTATTTTAGATGAAAGAAATTTTCCTCCAAAAATGAGAGGAAAAGTTTGAGAAAAAAATTTGATTCGAGTGCTCGACCCACCTTTTCTCTCACACAGTTCCTCTCTCTCTCTCTCTCTCTTCTCTCACCCACTGTCTCGTAGCCACGGGAAAAATCAAAGAAGAAGGAGACCGAGGTATGGATTTAGATTTGCCACCTGATTACAAAATAGGTAGGACTCCGGCAAGCATTTAGACAATGGAGTTTATTTTTCGACATCCATGAGGACATAGACCACTATAGAGCATATTGTCGATGCCAAATATCACCAAAAAATACATCAATGCCGACATGAGAAAGATGAGAGAGAAAGAGGGCGGGGAGAGTAAATTAAGGGATGAGAGGGAGAGGGGTTCTCTAAATTGAGGAGAGAGAGAGAGTAAAATGAGGGGATGAGAGGTGAATTAATGAGGAGAGTGAAAAAAATATATAATTTTTTCCTAATTTATTTTCCTAGATCCAAATAAAAGAAAGAAAATTAATTTTCCTTCCATTTTTTCCATCTTATTTTTTTCCTAAATATTTTTCTTTTCTCCCAATTTTACTAGAATCTTAAACCTGCAAAATATACTTGGAATGGTAAGAGTGTGGACATATTTTGAGTATAATGTGGTTGATGAAGGTGATTAAGAAAATTTAGAAGTTAGGGAATGAAAAAATTGGACATACATATCAAGTTTTAAGTGATTTTGGGATGAAAGAATCAATGTATAAGAATTTCATTGTTTAGCATCAAATATAAATTCTATTTATGTTTACTATACAATATATGACATATATTTGTTAAATTATATAATATCTTGACAAAATTTTTAAATGATTTGATTCTACCCATTTCAACATTTAATTCATCATTTTTATTCAAAATTACTTTTCTTTCAAATAAATGGTTTCCCATCCTATTTTTATTTCTTACATAATAGTGCCCGTTGGGGGAAAGAAATCCCCGCAAAAACAAAATAATAGGGAAATTCTAAGATTTGCAGTGGTAAGCATGTTAGTAACGGTCTATAATATAATCCGCGTCACTAACGGCTCACAAACACTACTCAACAACCTTTCAAATTAAATAATTCTACTGTAGCCAATCATAAAGCCCATAAAAAAACTAGCCGTTACGAGAGCGTCAAGTCCCACGCCCCTTTCCTCCTCACCCTTCTCCGCTTCAGTCGCCCACATTCAAGACTGTTCTCTCTCTCTCTCTCTCTCTCTCTCTCTCTCTGTGTGTGTGTGTGTGTGTGTGTGTGCAATTTTGATGGCAATGGCTACTCCAACAAAATGCCCACAAAGTGTTCGACTAAAGTCCCCTCAGAGTTCTTCAAAGAATCATCAGGAGAATTCTGACCCCAATCTCGCAAGCCCTGTCCCTAAACCCTCAAGTTCCCCTTCTGTTATCAAGTCAGCGGGAAAAGCCCAGAAATCGGCATCAAAAAACCCTAGCCCTTCATTTGCGTTTCCCAAAAAGAAGATCAGAGAGAGGAAGTTTGTGGTTGCTAAAAAGAACAAATCTAATCATCAGGCCTCAAATGTGAATTGTAAATGCAAAGATAAGATTAATGGGAAGTGTTTGTGTGTTGCTTATGAGAGTCTAAGGGCTTCTCAAGAGGAGTTCTTTAAGAGCAGGAGTAATGATGTTGGGCAATGTGAAAATGGCGGTGAATTGGCTAATGGAACTGTTGAAGGGGGAAGGATCACAAAACTACTACTGATAATCTCGAAGTACAAATTGGGTACGAGAGAGATACCGAAAAAGGTGAATTCTTGGGGTCAGATGAAAAGGGTAATTTTGAACCAGAGCAGGCTGAATCCCCAAAGAAATTGGGTAGCTCGACGATCAAGAGAAGAAGGGATCTACTCATGGAGGAAGCAAGGCAGAGTGTTCCGGAGCCAGGTTTGGGGAGAGTGCTGCATTTGGTTAAGGCATTTGAGAGGCTCCTGAAAATTCCCAAGGAATCAGATAAGAAAGATGAGAAAGAGGAGGAAGAAACCAAGAAAGGGATCAAATGGGCATTGCCGGGGTTGCAGCAACTTCCTGCAGCTCCTGAGACACAGGAATGTTCATCTGCCTTTTGTCCTGGAGAATTGTTCTTTACGGCAGAGAGCTTGGGGCTGGATTCTCGGGTTTGTGCTTCATTGGACAGTAGCCAGGGAAGGTAGGTGACTGTGGCTCTTTGGTAGCATTCGCTGACCGCAATTATGGTTATTAATTTGGAGCTTATTGGATGGTTTTCGATTTGGAGCTTATTGGATGTTTTGAATTTGGTTGTCTTTGAAGTGTTTCAAGCAGAAGTTCGAATGGAAGCCGAAGAAGCAGGAGAAGAAGCGTAAGGATTTCATCTTCATCATTGGCTTTCTGCTTAGTATCTAGTAAGCCAGATACGCAGATGTTAGTTTTTGCATATTTACGTGGTGTACCATTGTAATCTTAGGGATCTTTTTCTTCCGGGGCTGTTGGTGGAAGGAAGTGGAAGAAGCAGCAGCAGCAGCATAGAGTCACGTCACTCCGACCTTTCAAGCTAAGGACAGAGGTAAGCAAGTCGTTATGCGTGATTTGCATTCTCAAATTTCCAACTTTAATATTTCCAACGAGTATGAATTTGTTACTTCCTTGATGTGTCATCTGATTGCTTAGCCAAGGAAATCTTGAAATAGTTCTATTGAAATGATGTTCCAAATAACATCTAATTTGACTTGGAGGGAAAGCTCATAAGTCATAAAGAAAAATCAAAATAAGTATATTATCATGTTTTACTTGGAGCGAAATCTCATTAGGAAAAATGAATGTATGGTATCAAGTTTTGCATTTTTGGTAGTATATTGTGAAGCTCTTATTGGCAATCTGTAGTAACATGAAGCTTGAGGTCACGAATCATAACTATGTTGTTTCAACAACCAATTGCTATTTGATAATGTCCTAATGTGCTGGAAAACTTGATATAGTGATTATTTATATACTTATTTAATATAATAAAGAGATATTATATATACTTTCTCTATGTAATAAGTTATAATTTAAAGTAGCATTTTATTATTTTAATGTTTAATATGAGTTCTATTTTTAATTTCAAAGGATGAAAAACTCAACTTTTCTTTGAGTATATAGGTGGTTTAGGGGTGTTTGTAGCATTGTGATTGGTTGAATTTATTTTATCTTATATTTATTTTTTAACCTTCTAATTGTAGAAAATAGAAAACACAATATATCACGATGTCTTAAGAAAAAGAAAATATATTGGTTGTAATATGTTTATATTTACATGTATAAAAAATACAAAGTGAAAGTTTAGATTTATTTTCTCAATAAAAGTTTGTAAAAGTAATTAATTTTAAAGGGAATATATGCAATCAAGTATAAATATATTGTTAACTCCATTTTTAATAAAAAAATATATCAATGATATACAATTCACCGAAAAAGAGTGTTTTTAGTGTAAAACTTAATATGATGATTATTTATATATAATTTTAATATAATGAGGAGCTAATATGAACACTGTTTATAGTTTACAAGTTACAATTTAAAATGGTGTTTTGTTAATCAAAGTTTATTACAAGTCTATCCTTAATTGAAGGGATGAAAACACAATGTTTATTTAATATATTCATTAGTAAAAGAGACTATATATTCTAAAATTTCATGAATATTTGGCTAATCTTGAACGTATAGGAAATATTAAACAAAAAGAGAGATTAAAAACTAACGGTGCAAAGCACGGTATTCTAACTAGTATGAAGCTAAAAGTTGAACATTATTCTCAGAAATAGGTTTCAGATTTTGCTTCTGATGAAGTGTGAAAACGTGATCAAACATTTGCACAACTTGCAATAACATGCCATGAGCAAGTTGTAGACAACTATATCTGCACATGTAGCCGGTTATAATGCCTGTATAGAAGGGGTGGATAAATCTATAACAGCTCTGAGTCATAATAATGTAGATAATTAGAGATTGCAATACCTCATTTTCATAAACCAACTCTTTCAAGTGCATCACTGGAGTACTTAAGGTGCAGGGGTTCTGTTGGATATTTATGATCAAGATCACACAAAACCACTTTTATTTGATTTGATGCTCCTGATATAAAGGAATTCCTAGGGTTTGGTGGTTATCTTGAAGTTCCTTCCAACTTCCAAAGATTTGATTTTAGGCATTTTACACTGACTTAAGTTTGGATCTGATCTCTTCCAGCAAAGAGGAAAGGCGAAGGAGGAGGAATTCCTGAAGAAGTTACAAGAAATGATGATAGAAGAAGAAAAGCAGCGGATACCAATTGCACAAGGCCTCCCATGGACAACCGATGAACCAGAGGTGAGACCAGTTGCATTTGGAATATCTTCAAGAATGAAGTGCTTCAAAGAACTAAATTTGTTGACGCTAAAGTGTACCCACCGCTATACAATTCACTTGTGTCATGCTGACTTTCTTTTCCCTTTTTTTGGTTTTTTTGTTCTTTTCTTTTTGGGGGTGTCCCTTTTTGTGTTTATATATATCAGTGTCCAATAAAACCGCCTGTTAAAGAGTGCACAAAATCAATTGATCTGAAGCTGCATAGTGATGTGAGGGCTGTGGAGCGCGCTGAGTTTGACCACCAGGTATTTTTGTAATCTGTTGATCAATATGTTAGAAAGTACTATTCTTGCAAGCAAGCATTTAATTCTCCTTTGAGACTTTAGTAGTTGAGCCTTAAGACTTGACCCGGAACATTCTTTCTGGGTGTGTAGATTTGAAATCATTCCATCAGTTAGATTTCTTTTTGCCCTTTTTGCCAAATTTCATCACCACCAGTGGAAAAATTTATCTGAGTGGTGCTAACTTTTAGAAGGATATAATCTCAACCTTGCAACCTTATTTTTGAGCAAATTTATCACCACTAGTGTAAATTTTGTTCCACCACTGATGGTAAACTTTTTGTGGCATAAAATTGCAACCATGCCTCCATCTCCCCCAAACTACATTAGAAGGTCCAAGTCCGTGGAAACAACAATGTCTCAATTTCAGAGGCATACAAGGGATAACATATGATTTTTCTGTGACCTCCACTTTCCTTGCAAGTGATATCTGACATTTGGGAATTGTGATTAACTTTCAAAGGTGGCTGAAAAGATGATGTTAATAGAGCAGTACAGAATGGAAAGAGAAAGGCAGCAGAAGGTAAAGATTAACATCAATAATACTCTACTAATTCAGCTTTTTCACGTCATAATTTTCATTTTATTATGTATATATTTTTGTTTTTTCTTCTAGTTGGAAGAAGAAGAAGAAATAAGAAGATTGAGAAAAGAACTTGTCCCAAAAGCTCAACCTATGCCCTACTTTGACAGGCCTTTCGTACCCAAAAGGTAACATTACATAAAACATGGCCAGGATTTGTAAATATTAGTTGATACAGGATTTGTAAAGAAACAGATGCGAAACACTGGCATCTTAACTTGCAACAATGAAATTTAAATTCGGTACAAATTCCAGCACATATATACCGAATTCAGTAGGAAAAAATGATTTGATCATAATATGATTCTTTGCCTTTTCTTGCTCTCGAATGCCAGGTCCACAAAGCAGCCAACAGTTCCGAAAGAACCAAAGTTCCATATCTCAGCATAAGACGATCAAGTGCCCATCTTGGAGTGATTCTGATCAATATATATATCAACATGAACTCTTTTATTAACACCACAGCATGATCAATTGTTTCCTATGTTTCAATATATGATATGATGATTCTTTTATTACTCAAGACAAGGTCTCGTCTCTCTCAAAATTCTTGTTGTCTTCACCTTTTGGGCACCTACTATTCATATGAATGTGCACAATTTGGGGGAAAATTGTTTGCATTGCAACGTATCTTCGTGAGTTATCACTTAGATGGACAAATATAGATCTCAATCAACAGGCCTTAAGGGAGAGTTAATCAATTTAAACAGTGATACATTTCTAGTTTTCATTAATTATACAAAAATGTCCATCCAAAAAGTTTTTGAGAATACAACTCTTGAGCAGACGTTTTTTTCATATCATTAGTATGCTTTATAAAAATTGAAAAAATGATACAGCAATAAGCCTAAAAGATGACTACAATGAGAACATCACATTATTTATCTATGGGCTAAAAATAAAAGACCACATTAAAATAAAAATCTCTTCCTTCTAAATAGACAATGGCCTTGTTTGGCAATCGGTTGTTAACTTAGCTGTTAAGTGTTTGATTTAACTGTTTGTATTAGTTGTTTGAGGAAAAGGTGTTTAGTAAAATTAGTTGTTTCTACCAAAGTTGTTTAGTGAAATTTCATTTGTGCCCATAGCTCAATCTCATTAACTTTTTTATACATTATAATTTTTTTTTCATATTCATATTTCTTCTTAACATTAATGAAGAATTATGTGATATATAAAATTATATTTATACCTTCTACACAATTTTAATTATGTATATCTTTCTAAAGTTTATTTTTAATAATATATTTGACATTTATGTAGCAAACTATTTATTTATTATGATAGACTAAATTATTTGTTAAATATAGAAAATATTAAAATAAAAAAATATTAACTTAAATATTTATAATCATCCTCTATTATTATTCTAAAAGTTAAAAAATATGAACTAAAAAAATCTTACACATAAGCATAATTTTAATGATAACTAGCGTAATTTCACCAAAATGTAAAGGGTACTATAATAACTTTATTTTTTATTTTATTTTATTTTTTGGCAACGGGTAAGTCGTAATGTCATTATTGAAAAAAGGTATTTACACCATTACTTTGGGCATACCCAAAGGAGAAGGCTACTAACAAAGTTTATAGATTATTAATCCAGTTTTTGTAAATGTGCTTCCTGGCCCCCAAAGTGGCTTTGATCTCCCATCTTATCTACTGTATTATACATGCTGTTGTGTTACTTTTCTTTTGAAAACATCTCTTATTCCTTTCCTGCCAGATGTGGTAGCTGATGCCAGCAATTAGGGCTGCAATGACCGCTCGTTTTGCATGTGTAATATGCTTGCCCTGCAGCCAATTGTTCCATTTATCCCTCCAGTCACTGCTTGTGTTTCTGATTTCAAGCCCATTCAAGATGCTTTGGGCAAAGTTACATTGCATAAACAAGTGATCAATTGACTCTTCTTGATCACAGAAAGTACATTTGGGGTCAATATCAGTCCATCTTTGCTGTCTGTCTCTTATTAGCAGTTTCTTTTTTAAGATGAGCCACAAGCAAAATGCATGTTTTGGTATGGAGTTTCTGTGCCATACCAATTCCCACCATCTCACCTCTTGTAATGTTGGTTGTAGAGCCTTATAAGCATCCTGGACATTGAATTTCTCATTCAGTTCAACTTTCCAGCTTCCATTTTGGCACCAGTCAAGAATGTGTTTCCTTAGGCTCATGATTTTCTTAAAGTACCGGTTGTGCCCTTACTTGCACTTATGTGAATGCCATTCCTCACCTTTTAACTATATGTTGTTTATCTATTTGATCCATAGTGTTTCAGGATGTACTGCAAGATACCATAAGTGTTTAGCAATCATGGCCTTATTCCAGTCAGTGTAGGTTTTAATTCCTAAGCCTCCATATCTTTTTGGCTTGCAGACTTCATCCTAAGCAATTGGAATAAATCTCTTTTTCCCATCCTCAGTCCCCCACAGGTAGGTTCTACAAATTCTCTCAACCTCTTTTATGGCCGCACTGGGTATAATGAAAATTAAGCTCCAGTAGCCATGCATGCTGATAATATTTTTGTAAAAGAGATTTTTGGGTTTAAAAATTGCTTCAAAAGCTATTTACCAAATAGTCTATTTAGCTTTTTAATTTAGTCAACATCTAAAAAGAGCTCTTTAAAGGGAAAAGTTATTTGCCAAATCTCCCCAAAGAATAATGCAATTCATTACGCTTCATGAAGACATTTCATGAAGTCTTTCGATAAGACCAAACTTTTATATTAAATCTTTTTTAATGACTTAACCACTTTTAACTTTTAAATAAAAACAATTCATACAAGAGGTGAGACAATTGTTTTGGAAAATCACTCAACTATAGAGATGTAAAAATACTATATTTTTGCGTGGGTGATTAAGGCGTGCTATATGTGTTTGTATTTGACACAAATTAGGTTAGTGGAAAATCTAGAAGACCTTTATGAGATCTCCCTGAGGTCATTGGACAACAAAAACAAGATAGAGTAGGAGTTTTTGTTAAACCATAACTTAATAGGGTCCCAAAATTCTGTGATAGGTATGTCAATTTAATGGTTTACATTATCTATTGTGTTGACTATTGATTTAAGGGGATCAAAGATAGATTTTTAATATGCTTGGTTGATTTTTTGAATTGTTCATTGATCAAAACTTCTAACATGCGCATGTGTTACTATAGATAGTTATTTGGTCAACTTGAGGGGATTGTCCCTCGTTTTGTACTATTCAACCAATTTGAGAGGAATCCCTCCCTATACAATCCTACGATGTTCAAATTTCCAATCAACTTTAAGTTTAACCTTAAGCATCCTGTTTAGGTACACTCCACCCATTAAATAAGCGCTTTTAATTCTAACCATTCAATCTTCATCTACGAGCTTAAATTAAAAGACATTTTATAATTTAAAAAGAAAAATAAAAAAATTAACCGGAAAGGGTCACAGTAACGCTCGACATTTCCAGTCTTTCCCAACGTTTGGCTTCCTTTCTTCTCTCTCACTCTCGGTCATGTCCAGATTTGGCCCAAGCGACCTCTGGTGGCAACCGCCGTCATCCCGTCGCCGGAAGCCGATAGCCGCCCTTGGCTCCCCGCCTGTCTCCGGTTCGCCACCTCTCTTCCTCACCCAGCTCGCATTCGCCCAACTATCTCTCGGTCACACCTATTCTCTCTCTTTCTCGCTCTCTCTCGTCGCTAGCGGTAAGCATGGCCCTTCTCTATGGTGCGGCCGCTTCTACGTTGCCGATTGCTCAACCATCGTGTCTCGATCAAAGATCCATCATCTGCCAGCCACTCCATGGTCAAAGCTCTCCCTTTTAGGCGAAATTAGGGTTTTCACAATTGCAAATTTAGGTTCAAATTAGGTAATTTCTTTATCTTTGCGAATTTCTTGCTCAATTCAGCTGAGGACTTGAATATTCCAAGCTTACTTGAACTGTTTGTGAATTGCTTTCTGAAATTTGTCTTTGCGAATTGAGGTCCCGTCTTTGTTTTGTTTATAGGGCTTTCTGAAATTGAGTTGGCTTCTATTGTTTTGTTGGATACTTGTAGTTGTCAATTCACCTGTACTGTTGTGAATTTGAGATAATAAGTCTGCTGTGATGGTGGTGTGGAGTGTGATATGATTATCAAAATGTGTTTTGTGCTGTTGAGGAAAATTGGAGCAAGAGACGTAATTATCTAAACAAATCCAAATTTAACTTCCTTGATTACTCTTTCCTTGTAAGTGAAGAATGATTGTAAACTTTTAATTGAAGAATTACTAAGAGGCTCCAGTATTGTTAGTTATTCTATGCGTGGAGCAAAGACGTAGGTGCTATATTGGCAGGGACTTCATGCCATTAGGCTATGACCCAAGGTACTATGCCAAAATATAATGATCCAAGGCCTTAACAATAGGGTGCTGAACACTTTATCTGAATTTTCTTTCGCTCAAGGGACATTCATTGCTTTAAAGATTAGAAGAGTACATCTCTAGTGGGTGACCTCTATCTCATCTAGTTTGTAAAAGTCAAAGTAACATTTCATGGATTAGATCAAAGAGGAAATCAACAACCTTTTAGGATGAGTATTACAAAACTCCTTTAACAACAACAATTGGCTACATTGTTAACCAATTTACTAGGACTTTCCATCATCAATCTATAAGGAATACTTTTGATGACTCTGAAAGATATTAATAAGCCTTTGGTAGATTTTTTTGTTTTTTGTGCGTGTGTTTTTGGTTAATAGTCTGGATGATGGGATGCACATAATTCTTTGTGTGTTTTGCTATGGTTGGTGGCATATGCAGGTTACGTGTCTAATTATTAAGAATAAATGAATTGTGAGATATTATTCAATTCTTTGAGGTAAGAAGGATGCCTGCTCCATTTTGCACAAAGAAGTATTATAAAATCGAAAGAAGACGAAGTAAACACTAGAAAGAGATAAGAGAATCCCAAATTTGAATGAATGTATACTATAGCAGTTTTAGTATTGAAGTTTGATAGAAATACAAGACTACAAGAGCCTAAAATGTGGATAGACTTGTTGAGATGTTGAAGCTACCCTTTGATTGAAACTGGAAAGGATTTGAGAGAGAACAAACTTGTATCTTTTAAGTATCTGGCATTTGCTGATTATATAAGTAATGTTGTAAATCTGGTGCTGAGAACTAGAGTTTCCTCTGGAATCAAACAGTGTTTTGTCCTTTATAATCACATATAAGAAATGGGTCTTTTCATTGAGAATAGGTTCAGCCAGCCTTCTACAGAATTGGAAGAATGAGTTGAACAAGATGTACAATGAAAGATGTTTGGAATATTGACTCCTAACAACAGCACCAGTGTCTAGTGTAGGGAAAGAGGAAGTGCTAGATGCAGAGGCAAAGTTGGATTTAATATTAAGGTGAGCCAAATCAGAGTAAACTTGCAACATGTAAACAACAACCATATGAGTGGACTGTGTTGAAGTTTGATGGAGTTTTCCCCTCAAAAAGATGCAAGTTGGATATCATTGGAGGACTGAACATGAATGTCAATGTTACTCCACTAATATATTATTAAAAAGGAGGTCATTGCTGAACTATTTGCTTTTTGCCATTGCTTTTTGCCATGAGTGTTGATGTTAGAAAAGCCTATTAGCTCAATATGGGAGAGCATTTGTGCAATGACACAAACGATGTGGGTTCGAATCCCACGTAGGCTGTCTTTAACACACTCATTGATTGTTCGAAAGGCATCAAATTTTGTTGCAACTAAAAACTCAATGTGCTAAATTTGGTGTTCAAGCTTGGACATTCATTCTCTTCATTGATTAGCATCCTTTGTTACATATTAGACTTGTCCAATACCCCAGCAGCCTCAAACTACACTACCACCAACTTTTATGCACACTGTTAGTTTCAGCCATACATGCACTTCCTAAACTAATATGAACTTAATGTGCTGAACTTTTATGCACAATTACAGATTGCGGACATAGTAGACATCACAATATACCTCCACGCGTAGTACACATTATACTTCCTTAGCTAACATAGACCGGGTACCCCGTCCGGGTCCGGGTCCGGGTCCCAATTTTCACTATCGGGCCGGATCCTAAAATTCGGCCCGATCCCAAATTCGGTTCAATCGTGTCGGGTTCTGGACCCGCTGGGTTCAAACGGGTCCGGATCCGAGAACCAAGTTTGTGCTCACCCCTAATCGGCAATAGAATAATCTATCCAAATATTTTAAAAATATATTAAAACATATATCATTACTTTATACAAATCGAATAGACTTAAATATCCTATAAGATCCTACTCTATTCAGATCCACATCTCTCTCATACTTATAAGACCCAAAATTTGGCCAAGAGCACCTGTTATTTGGCCATCTTCTTTTCGCAAATAATACTATTATATTCGCAAGGCTAGTGTGATTAAAGCGAAGGTTACTAAAGATATCTTCACAAAGTATAAGCTTATCTTTGGCCAAAAGTCTAATTTATCAAAAAGTCTAAGACCAATGTGGCTCTCAGTAATGGCACGCCTAACATAAAACAAAAACAAAAAGAATAACGGGATCTTGATCACCTTTGACATTAGAGAAGTGTTTGTGAGTGACATATACCTGAGTACGCCAACCAAGATTAGATTAGTCCAAGAAGAGACTATTTGCCTCTTAATGGAGAATAACATGATCTTCAATTGTAGGCTTATATTATAGCTATTTTGTAGCCGAATTATCTCTCAATGTTGCTTCCAAAAACTCTCTTATCTAGCTTCCAAAGACTATTGCACCTCGTATTTCACTTGTGTATGCTTAAATTCTGTCCTATAAGTTTACTCAATCTTCTCAATCTTTTCCTTCATTCATAATTTTGTACCTAAATTTGCAGCATTCTAACGTAGGAAACCAAAAGCGAGAGATCAGGGATGCAATCGCACAAAATAGGAGTTCAACTTTGATAAAGGAGGTGAACTTTGATTAGGGTGGTGAACTAGGCAATCGTCCAAGACTTCGGGTGAGTGAGGAGAGAGGTGTACAATTTTAAGTTGAACGTAAATCCAGACAGCGCAGAGGGAAAGCGGCTGAGATGGGAAAGGAGGCCGAAGAATAAGAAATGGCAGCCACGACCCACTAGTAGCTGCTACTGCTAGTCAGCCACTCTATTGTACTACAGCAGGGAGAGTGGGGCTCTTAAAGGCGATGCAATCTTAAGAACACAAGGGGTCCGACAGTACCAAAATTTTCTGGTTTGCGTCAAAACCTCCTAAAGTTCAGATGAATTTTTTGGTCCAAAATACCCAAGGTTTTGTGTCGGACAATTCAAACACACCTAAATTCAGGTTAAAATCAAATTTGCACCACAGAATTATAAAAAATTTGGATGTCCGAATTTAAAATTCAGATGAAGATTTCATCACCAGACCAGGTTCTTTTTGGGTGAGACAAATTAGGGTAATTGGATTGGACAGAATCTTGCCAACACTGGTTTCCAATGTACGAAATTGGGATACGAGAGGCAGAACAGTTAAAAACAAACAATGCATGCCAAAACAATAGAGCATCAGATCACCCACACGCACACAGCATGGATATTGATAAAATAACAGTCAAAATAGAGATCTCCAACAACCTAAAATTCAATAGTAGATATAGTAAAGTCATAGAAAGACGACTACTTGTTGACAAAACCCTCTCTCAAGTGACCAAAACTTAGGTCCTAAATTAACAAAATATGATGGCAATCTTTAAAAATGATCAAAAATACATTCCTTAGAGCATACATTCCTCAAGCAGCAATAACTTTGATGTGTCCAGCGACTTGATCGAGATCCCTCTGTCCGCTGGATGTGATTTTCCTACCACTGATTCAAAGTCAGAAAAGATACACCATTAGGCCGAGCAAGAATTCAACAGATGGGCATGCAAAGCAGCATTCCTCAAAAAGATGATATTCTATCCATGATGAGCACAAAACAATTCTATTAATTCACACCCCTGAGTAGAAAGAAATCATTTTCTGCCTAGTATTTAAGAGAGTACTACAAGAGCAAGACTGAAAACAACTTACCCCTTGGTATCAATTTCAACAATGTTCATCCTCTCCAATTGTTGGAGGATGTGGCGAGCAACTGATCCGCTGCTCTTACAGAAGTGAGGAGGGCAACTTCCATTTCTCTTACTGCCACCATAAATTCTACGGAAGGCACCAACACCAAGACCACCTCTCAAGTAGATTTTCCTTGCAATTGAAGCTTCATGATTGTACAACCACGAGTTAACAAAACCCAAAATCATAGATAGTTCGCTACTATGTTATACAACATGTACGTAAGAATATTCTGCAAGTGCCTACCTGCTCTGATGTAGTACCAATCAGGGTCATATGGAGCAAGCTCCTTGTGTACTCCAGTCTTGACAATGTCAGTCCAATGAGGCAGCTCAATCTGATCACAAACATGAAAAAATTTATCAGTTAAGTCCATTAAAACCCATTTCACCTCTCAAACACCAACCCCTCCCCCACACACCCACCCCCTCCCTCTAAGACAAAGAGAAAGAAAGAGTTTGTTGTGACTGAACTCTTCAGCCTCGACTTCAACTTAAGTATCCATGCCCCATATCCACAATGCGACATAGATATAGACACTTCCCTTCTTTACCCAAAGCATTCAAAATCAACTCGAATATGTGCCAAGCCGCAAGACCAATACCCAGGCAGATGTCCATGGTGGATGACTACACCCAAGTCCAATTTGTCAAAACTTACGTTAACTACAGTCACAACCAAACCAAAGCTTTAAAAAATGGTCCTAAGACATGAATATGGCATTTTGCACAAAAGAAAAAGCCAGTATGACCAAATACCAACTTCAATGAAATATAATCATTGCAACAAGTATCAACAAATTGTATTGAGCTACTCTGCATCGAGAAAGCTTTGAACGTTCAAAACTTTAGAAGTCAAAAACTAAGGCAATCAACCAAAATGATCGGTCCCGAAATTTGAGAAGGAATAACGAGTACAATAGCCTAAATTTACACATTAATCAGGCATTCCGTTCCAATTCTGAAACTCGTGAAAGTTTTCTCAAGTGGATATATATTGTGATGCCTACCAGAATGATTGGAACCTCGTCCAGAATAGCCTAACGTAGCATAGCATGTGGAATATTCCAAAATTTACGCCTCCCTCTCTCTCATTTTCTGAATCATAAGCCCTCTTCTTCTGTCCCTCTTTGAACTCCTGTTTCCTTAAGCCACCCCAAAGAAAAAGAAAACTCAAAGAAGAAGAAGGAGGTTTAAATGGGAGGAGATATGGTAGAAAGACTGATGGATGAGATCGTGCGAAAAGCAGGAGGAAAGAAGGTTGCTGCATCTTCTGCAAAGGGAAAAGAGGTTTAAGCAAATGCAAGAAGACATCCTAATCAAGAACAATGGATAGGAAAACCGACGAAAACAGAACAGGGAGAAGACTTGGCCAGGAAAGAGAAAGAGGATGAAGAAACATGTAAAAACACCCTCTCAGATTCCACTCTCTGCTTGCTCCTCGATCGCTTTGTATCCTACTGATCAACATCCAAATGCACAGTGATAATCCACAACAATGTATGTGAAATTTCTGCCTGCTTAGATTAATCGATATCGGGGATGGGTACGTGAAATGTATACAGAACCATGTTGAATTTCTACAAGAATTGTATGATTGCTTATTCATATCGGCTCAGAGTTTCAAGTAATTTTTAACAGGGGGAAACAATCTGAATCGCCGCCCAATTCATCAAGAGATCATTTTTAACATGGGAAGAAACCTAATCCTACCAATCAAATCCGAAATTTTCAAGGTAAACTGGGGCGTTTTACTAAAAGAAATATCACAACAGAAATCTATTCCAACAGAAATCAGGAAAGGATGAACAACAGAGAGATGCGAACCTTGCCAGAGCGCTTAAGGTGAGCCGCGTAGGCCTTGACGAATTCATGGGGTGAGACGTCCTTCACAGTACACGCAGATGCCTTCTCCATATTTGCTGCTGCTGCTTCTGCTTCTGCTTCTGCTTCTGCTTCCTCCTCTCGCTCTCTGTCTCTCTCCGACTCGCTAGCGTTTTGGGCAGTGCGCGGGCAGCTGAAGGCATTTCTAGGGTTTTCTCGTCCCACTTTATAATCACTTTCCAGTCTCTGCTCCCTCGCTGTGTTGGGCCTTGTTTGTTTTGGGCTCTTCTCATGGGTTTTCCCTTTCTTTTTCCTTTTTTTTTCTGTTAAGCTATTTTTCATACTTTTGTTAGTTTTTTTTCTAGTGGGTTTGTATTCGCAACATAGGGCCCAACTTTATAGTCCATTTTTTCCGTTTTACAAGTTTAAGGAAAAAGAGATTACTTATAAAAATTAAAAAAAGAGATCAATGACATTTTCTCCTTAAACATAAAAATTTGAATGCATGACAATAAGTACATAAAGGAAATTCATATGTAATTACATAAATCAATGACATTCTGTTATTTTTTATTCATTTTCTTTTTTTCCTTTTAACGAAATCAAAAAGTATCAGAGAAAAAATTTCTTTGTTTTAATAAAGAGAATAATTTACTTTCTATTACTATCATATGTAACCAACAACCATATGTGCAAAAGCGTAAGTTGTGAAGTACCAAAAAGAAAAAAAAACTCACACTAAAATTCTATAACCAACCTTCCAGGAAGAGTTGCTATAAGCTCTCAAGTATTAAATCAGTCAAACTTCAACTATTTTAGCAGTTTGTTTAACTAGATTGTATCTTTGTTGATAGTTTTCCTTCCTAGCCTGTGCTGAATTTTGATTTTAATCTCCATTTGAACAAGGGGAATGAGTGTCTGGGCTTAAGTGTTCTTTGCTGCAAAAATCCTTCCAAATCTCTCAAATTATCTGCTTTTAAGTTTTGATCCTCTCAAGTGAAGTAATCCATCTTGTCGTTCATATTCAGGGATTGAAAACCAGCCCACTGTGACAAAGCTGATGAAGGTTTGCTCGTCTAAGTCACCTTAGAGGGGTGAATAGGGTGATGGAGAAAATTAAATGATTTTTGCAAGAGATTAGCTAAACAACGATTTTGAGTCTAGATTAGACTCGGAAAAGTGATAACTCATATTTATGTGAAAACCCTCATGTGGCGAGAAAATCACGAGTGTTAATCCAAGCACCAAGTCAAATCCACTATTTTGAATCCACAAAATACAAGGACTAACTCTACCGAATTGCTCCCTTAAACAATTTCTTACGAGTGTTTTCCTAGAGTCGAAGTTACGTTATATAATCTAGTATTTCCTGACCGAGGTAACCTTTACAATCGGGGACAACCGAACTAAGTTAACCTTTGCACCTCAGTCAAGGGACCTTACTCAGAAAGTAAGAAAAAAATGTGACCGATTACAAGACTTTCTTTACAACTCGAGAAAATATTAAATATAGACTTGGAGTTCTAAATAGAAGATTGAATAAAGAATGAGAACAACAATTTTTGCTCAAGGAATGTGTTCAAGCAATCTTCTAGTCTTGTGAGATGGCTTCTTGAAGACTCGGACTCTGCATTTATATCATTCCGAGTACTATCAAGAATTCGGTACAAACCTCATCCCTTCTAGGTTTTGATTACAAGTCATTCTAAGTGTTACGTAAACTATTCCGAGTGATATAGAAATTTTTCGAGTGTGATAGAAACTATTGCATATGTTTTCACTCGATTCCGACTCGACTCGGAAAGCACATTCTTGTTTATCATTTCACACTTATGGTTCCGAGTTACTCGGACAACACTCACACTTATCGCATGTTCAAACAATCTCACTAACACTTCTAAACTCAAGTCCGACTTCATATTCTAGGTTCAAGTGAATTAAAGCGCTAATTCAACTTTCTAAGTCGACATGTTTTGTTTGAACTATATATGTCTAGATCAAGTAATCTTACTCGATATTCTCTGTTTAACTTGAACTTTCTCTAAACCGACTCGGATAGAATTTGAGTATAATGAATATTAGACTCGGAAAATTCCACTCTTCAATGACTCGAGATAATTATGTACTTAATTATCTTAATTAAATTATTATCTCGTGTCTAATCTTGGACCAAAGTATTTTATACTTTGAGAACCAAAATTGGTTTACTTTTGTAGGTTATCTAAACGAGGTTATCCTATTTTTGAATTATAAAAGTAACCGGCTTCAAGTCGTCAATCACCAAGCAGACAAGGCTTTTCTACTTCGAACAAGGCCCGGACACTATGTCGGGGTTGTCCGTTTCCAAAATTGGAAATCTTCAACGCTAATCCCCAATGGATTGGGACATCCTAAGGAGTCAAGAGTCATTGCACAATGTTCACATCTCAACGGATCTTTTCCGAGCGACTCGGAAGATCCATTACAATCGTTACGAGAGGACTTCGTTCGGAAGATAGTCACAAAGGCTAATCTGCTTGGTCATTTATAAATAGAAGCTAACTCTCAAGACTAGAAGATTGCTGGATTTATTGTCAATACACATTACTTAAGCAAAAGTCTCTATATTCATACTCAATCTTCTACTTACAACTCCGAGTCCGTACTTAACATCTTTCCGAGTTGTAAGGTCTTGTAATCGATTACAAATTCTCATTCTTACTTTCTAAGTCAGGTCCTTTGACTAAGCTGTAAGGATTAACTCAACTCGGTTCTCCCTAACCGTAAAGGTTACCCCAGTTAGGAAGTACTAGATCGAGATAAGGGAACTTTTGAGTCTAGTAAAATCTTGTAAGGAATTGTTTAAGGGAGCAATTCCGGTGAAGTCTTTCTACTCGTATTTTGTGGATTCAAAATAGTGGATTTGACTTGGTGCTTGGATCAGCACTGGCCGTGGTTTTCCGCCCCGGGAGGGTTGCCACGTAAATTCCGAGTTTACACTTTTCCGAGTCCAATCTAGACTCGGACGGCTTCAAAGTTTGTTTTAAACTTTAATCTTCCATTTATTGTTTAAATTTCCTCATCACCCTATGCACCCCCTTCTAGGGTGACTAAGACTCTCCAAGAGCAAACCTTCACTTGTATTTATATCCAACCAGGCAGAGTGACCGTTGAGTCTTGGTTCTCGACATAAGTCTTCACTCGGTCATTGTAACAGCTTTTCTAAGCCACTCGTAAAAGATTCGTTGGGATGTGAACGTTGTGCAATGGCTCTTGGCTCCAAAAGATGGTCCAATCACTTGGTGGTGACTAAAAGTTATGGTGGAAACAACCGTTAAGCCTAGAGTTGAAGTTTTCCAATTTTGGAAACAGACGGCTACGACACGGTGTCCGAGTCATGTTCGAAGTAGATAAAACGTGTTTCTCTGGTGATTGACAACTAGAAGCCGATTACTTTTGTATTTCAAAAATGAGTTAGCCTCATTTGAATAACCTACAAAAGTAAACCACATTGGTTCTCAAAATACAAAATACTTTGGTCCAAGATTAAGCATAGATAATAATTAAATCGGAACAATTAGTTGCTTAATTATCTTTTGCCTAGAAGAGTGGAATTTTCCGAGTCTAATATTCAATATACTCAAATTACATATGAGTCAATACTAAGGATGATCAAGTAGAGAGGGTAAAATATCAAAGTATAACAACTTGATCCGGTCAAATAATTCTTAAGGAAATAAAGCTGACTTAAAATAAGGAATTAACACCTGCAATTCTCTTTGTGTTGAAATATAGTCGGTACTTAGAATAAGAGTGTTAGAGAAACGATTTGAGCATGCGATAGTTCCGAGTGATGTCCGAGTGAGTCCGAAACATCACTCGTAGAAGATATACAATAAGGTGCTTTCGAATCGGTTAGAAACGAATGAAAACTTATAGAAGAGTTTCTATAACGCTCGGAATGACTTAAAATCAAAACTTATGAGAGATAAGATTTATACCTGAGTTCTTCATATAATACTCGGAATAACTTAGAGTTAGAAATTGAGTCTTCAGCTGAGACAATAATTTTGTTGTAGCTACGGTGGAAAAGAAATGCCTTAATGTTTCATTATTAACCCTGCGTTGGACATGGCTAGAATAACCGGTGAACAAGCCCGGATGGTTGAGTCTCTCTCTACTTAGAAAACTCGTCTTACAAGTAAAAAGCCATATAATATACCTATGTTCGGGAACTGCTATTAGGGACCATATTACTTCCTAAAATTGAAAATGTTATTACTCGCCTCATCGACCAATTGTAGCCAGATTGGATGGTGTAGTTGTGTTATGGCGAATACTTCACGGACCATCTTCATACCCGACTCTAAACTTGAGTTTCAACTTGTGCAATATTTTCTCGTACTAGTTCACATTTGATGGTGGATTGTATTCCGAAAAGCCCTTACCTTTTAAGTACACTTCATTGACCCATTTAACCCATGAAGAGTCGGCTTTAGCATATATGACACGTGTTTGTTTCCCCCTTCCTCTAAAAGAAATATCCGCATAGTTCGTTGTATTTGTTTGAGAATGGCTTGGGGATAATAAAAATAGGTGGCCAATAAAGCTAGGAAAAGAGATCACCAGACATATTGATCGCCTATGCTTTTGTAGCATAAGATAGGTTCCTTGCAGCCACTTGTTTGCGGTCTAGATTTTTAAAAAATTAAAAATTAGAAAAATTAGAAAACCGAAAACTAAGAGCAACTTGACAACTTAATTAGCAAACTACTAAAGTAATTTAAATGAAAATTTGATGGCAATCTTCTCTTCCCATTTTGAGGGTGCTCAACAAGTTGCATTACTCATTGGACTCTCCAAAAGTTTCGGTTGCAAGCGACTTTTCAGCGAAGCATAGTTTAGGAAAACATTTGCGGAAAATCTTCCACAGATGGGTATATGGGGCTGAAACTTGGCATGGACACAAATGATATGATCTTGATAGTAGGGAAGGTGTGACATCCCTTGAGCACTTTTAAAATCAACAAACTAAAAATAGAAAAATACCAAAAAATAAGAAAAAAATGAAAATTAAGAACAACTTGACACCTCAATCGACGAAGCGACGAGCCGCAAGCGCACGGTGTTTAAATTGTAACTAGTCAAGGTCGATCCCACAAGGACTCGATCTAGCAACGCACTAAACTAGCCATCTACTCAATTGCTAAGCAAATCAGATTTTTGAAGTTGGTTCTTTCTAAACTAGTTCTAACTATTAAAATTAATAAAATTAATCTAGACTTAAATCAATGGGTAAAAACATCTAGGGATTTGCTTTCCTAACAATGGGTTTGATTATTTAAACATAATTTGTGCAAGCATTCATTCAAATAAATCAAGGATCGATAATCGCAAAATTCTACCGCTCTTTCGATGCTTAATAGAATTTCTCTAATTAACCTATCAAACAACTTTCGTATGCCTTTTAAGTTAATCAAAGTTAAGGATTTCAAATTATCAAAGTGATCCCCTAATTTACTATTTTTTTCTCAAATTTCATAAATTAGGTAGAAAGGTTGGTTGTCGGATTATTCTATTTCACCTTTCAGTACATGATAGATTAATCTCTAAATATAAGTATTCTAGGCCTTCAAAACACTCATGAACATGATAAACACAACCTTTTATTGATCAATTTCAGAATTCAAGCATAAATCATAGAAAACTAATCAAACTACATTGTTTCGGATTACAAATCCCTAGAAAAACTAAACTACTCACACATGTTTATTAAAAGCTTAAATAATATCCAATACATGGAATCAAACCTCAAACAAGCAAGAAATGAACAAGTAGATGATAGGCTTGAAGTGCTCCACTTGCATCTTTCGACTTCGGATGGAACTCCGCAATCGCTTCAATCTTCTTCTTCGATCTTCAAAAGTATTTTTAGTTTGATGTGGATGAATGGAGGAAGGAAAAATGGAGGATGAACTATTATGGATTCTGGATCTGGATGGATGCAGGAATTGCTGAAAAACAGCTTAAATAAGCCATTAAGAAGCAATCAAGAGCCAAAACCATCAAAACCGAAGCGTCTCGGCATATTTTACCTCCAACACGGCCGTGTCCTCCGACACGGGCTGCCCGTGTTGGATGCTCGGCACGTCAAAACTGGACAGGGACGATGAAAACGGGTCGTCTCGGCAAAACCCAAGTGAAAAGCATAAATGGGTCATAAAAGTACATAAATATGAATATAAATCCCCAAAAACGACAAGCAACCTCCTTTGAAATCCAATGCAAAAATGACACTTATCACAAACTACTCAAGTAACTTCAATGAAATTTTAATGGCAATCTTTTCTTTGGTGCTAAGCAAGTTGCATTGCTCGTTGGACTCTCCAAAAGTTTCAGCTCAAGCGGCTTTTCAGCAATATAGTTTAGGAAAACAATTGCTCCAAATCTTCCACGAGTGGGTGTCTAGGGCTGAAACTTGGCACGAACACAAAAGACACCTTAATCTTGATAGTGGGGAAGGTGTGAGACCCTTTGAGCACTTCTAAAATTACAAACTAAAAACAGAAAAATACCAAAAATTACAAAAACTCGAAAGTAAGAATAACTTGACACCTCAATTAGCAAACTACTCAAGTAAGTTAAATGAAAATTTGATAGCAATCTTCTATTCCCATTTTGAGTGTGCTCAAGCAAGTTGCATTGCTCGTTGGACTCTCCAAAAGTTTCGGTTGCAAGCAGCTTTTTAAAGCATAATTTAGAAAAACACTTGTGCCAAATCTTCCACAATGGGTGTCCGGGGATGAAACTTGGCATGGACACAAAAGACACCTTAATCTTGATAGTAGCGAAGGTGTAAGACCCCTTGAGTACTTTTAAAATTAACAAGTTAAAAATAAAATAATACCAAAAAATAGAAAAAGCTGAAAATTAAGAACAACTTGACACCTCAATTAGCAAACTACTCAAGTAACTTAAATGAAATTTTAATCGCAATCTTCTCTTCCCATTTTGAGGGTGCTTGGCAAGTTGCATTGCTCGTTGGACTCTCCAAAAGTTTCAACTCCAAGCGGCTTTTCAGCAACATAGTTTAGGAAAACACTTGCGTCAAATCTTCCACAGTGGGTGTCTAGGGTTGAAACTTGGCACGGACACAAAAGGCACCTTAATCTTAATAGTGGGGAAGGTGTGAGACACTTTAGGCACTTCTAAAATTAGGAAATTAAAAACGAGAAAATACCAAAAACATTAGAAAAAATTGAAAACTAAGAACAATTTGACACCTCAATTAGCAAACTACTCAAGTGAGTTAAATGAAAATTTGATGGCAATCTTCTCTTCCCATTTTGAGGGTGCTCGGAAAGTTGCATTGCTCATTGGACTCTCCAAAAGTTTCGGTTGCAAGCGACTTTTCGGTAGCATAGTTTAGGAAAACACTTGCACCAAATCTTCCACGGTAGATGACTAGGGCTGAAACATGGTATGGACACAAGAGACGCCTTAATATTGATAGTAGCAAAGGTGTGAGACCCCTTGAGCACTTTTAAAATTAACAAGATAAAAACAGAAAAATACCAAAAAATTAGAAAAAGCCGAAAGTTGAGAACAACTTGACACCTCAATCAACAAACTACTAAAGTAACTTAAATGAAATTTTAATGGAAATCTTCCCTTCCCATTTTGAGGGTGCTAAGCAAGTTGCATTGCTTGTTAGACTCTCCAAAATTTTCAGCTCCAAGCGGCTTTTCAACAACATAGTTTAGGAAAACACTTGTCCCAAATCTTCCACGAGTAGGTGTCTAGGGATGAAACTTGGCACGGAAACAAAAGACGCCTTGATCTTGATAGTGGGGAAGGTGTGAGACCCTTTGAGCACTTCTAAAATTAGCAAACTAAAAACAGAAAAATACAAAAAAGTAGAAAAAAACTTAAAATTAAAAACAACTTGACACCTTAATTAGCAAACTACTAAAGTAAGTTAAATGAAAATTTGATGGTAATCTTCTCTTCTCATTTTGAGGGTGCTCGGTTGGTTGAATTGCTCCTTCGACTCAAGTAACCACACATATACACACTATATCTCATAATGTGACAACTTGATCGAAGAAACTTTCCCAATTTTTTGAGAGGGGAGTGAGGAGTTTTAGTTAGTAACATGTATTTTGAACACTTATAATAATGAAATTGTTCGAGATGAAATTTTCAAGAAGGTCATAGGAGATGACAAACATGGCTATGCAATGACCTTTGGTATAGGCGTCAAAGTTCCTAGCTCAAGCTCTAAAAGATGTGCTCTAGAGGAAGAGTGAGCGAAAAGAATCAAAATCGAACAACAACATCAACAAAGTGAAGAGAAACTTCATAAAATAGAGAAGTAACTGGGTGAGATCACAAATTTGGTGGAACTACTACTATGCCTTTTTTTTCTATTTAGAGGGTGGGGGTTGGGGTAAGATAGCCACATATCTATTTATCAAGTATGAGAAATTAGATTATCTTTGTTGAGCTTTTGAAACGGTGAAAGCTTAAAACATACAAGTAGGAGCTATATACATATTCGGTTGATGAGTAATAGATTCTCATATTTGGTTATGTACAGTTGCTCAAAACTTATAGCCCACTGGTGTACAAACCGAGATATGTGTTATTTGATGTGTTATCTATCTATTTTTTGAAGACTGATGTACAAACTAAGATATCTTTTATTTGCTTAGTTACCTGTCTATTTGTTTGAAGTTCCCTGGTTTGATGGTGCTCATGAACCGGTATCTAGAAATGTCGGTTCATGTGTTTGTTGAGGGCTAAGATACAATGGGTTCAATGATCTTGACCACTTCATATTTGAATTTATTTTGTTGTTAATTAGGTATACTATCATTCCAAACTAACAACCAAACATATTAAATAGGAGCAAACTTATAGATAACTGGTTTATATGCTAATCTAAGTCTTATAAAGACATACTTCCACAAACTCTTGAATAGGAGCATGTCCTCACTAAATTTGTAGATGACCAAAATTAATACAATTGCCTCATCCTAATTCTTCTTAGGACTTTCTCTCCTTCTCTTATTCTACAAAATGTTAGCCTTTTCACACCTTAGTGGCGCATTAGCGACCTCCTCTTTGCATGTCCAAACCATCTTAGCATTGCTTCTTGAATCTTATACACTAGAAACAAGGTTACTATTTAACGAATTTAATAAAGTCTTTGAGAAAAACGCACGGGCCTGATTTAATGAAGTTCAATTTTTGTGTGGTAGTGTACATATATGGTAATTTAGGGTTAGTTCATTTTGTATGTAACTTGTTGCTTTGGCCTACTCCTTTCTCTACTTCATCTATTTGCTCTAGTTATTCATTTTTCAAATCTTAATAATTCATTTTGCTAGTATGCATAGATGTTATTAAATTATTTTGTTATTTTTAGGGAATGTATGATGATCATTTCATTTCACTTGAGGAAGATGATACTTGAGGCCGACAATCCAAACAACCAAGAATATGAAGAAGATAATCCCCAAGAAAATGAAAATGGTGAACAAGATGACAACTTCGGCATATATTGACTTCCTTAATATGGGTTAACTATTAATTATGAGTTTTTATTTTGACTTAGTGAAAGTATTTGTACATAATAACCGTAATGAATCGAACATAGAGTTCAACTTTTTAGCACATACTAACCGTAATGAATTGAATATTTGAACTTTTTTATATATAGAAAATGAGTTTGTTTTATTTTGCTCGTGTTAGAGGTTTATGTTATTATGTTAAATTAACTTGTGTGATTTATTTATTATTATAAATATGTGAATTGTAAATCGAGTAGAAAATAATGAGATAATTGCAAACACGATTATTGCCAACAAATAATCTTTGCAAAGAAGGGAATATTTTCACTAATAGATATTTAATGTTGGGAAATGAGTAGTTGCTAGAAATATTTACTACTAGCGGGAAACATTTTCACCAATAGATATTTAAATAAACAAGTAGCCCCTAAAAACACAACTCCAACAGTTTTTTGTTGGTAAACATGCATTAGTAGCAACAGATCACCATATGTTGGTGAAAAGCTTACATTGCCAACATAAAGTATCCGTGGGCTATGTTGAGAGAACCGACCGGTTATTAACCCGGTCAAGGGAACGGGTCAATGGGTCAACCGTTTGAACTAGGATTGGACCGCTTGACCCAGTTTATTGTTGACCGTGTTAGACCGAGCTTGACTCGTCAAATTTTGAACTAATTTTTTCTCTTTTTTGTTATGATTTTTTTTGTGTTTGTATTTAACAATGTTTAATTGCTAAAAATAATAATTTGAGAAATATTACACAATCTCAATCAAATAAGGAGTTATCTATTTTCCAAAATTTAAAAAATTGTTTCATGTTCATTGACACATACCCGCAACCCAAATTTACATTATACCTTAAAAAATCCTAATCATATTGAACACTTAAGTGCCACTAGCCCCCTTCGCCCCCTCTCTCCTCTCTCCTATCTCCTTCTTCTCTACAATGCAAAACGCAAAACGTCGGTCAATGCCCTACTTTTCTCTCTCCTCTTCCTATCTTTTTCCTCACTGCAACATCATTCCAGTGAAGCACTTAAGGCCACCTGTCTTTCTCTTTCCTCCTCCCCATGTCCCCCTCTTTTGTCACAATCCTTAATTTCCTAGCAGTGGCTTTCCTTAATTGTCTCTCTCTCTCTCTCTCTCTTTCTCTCTCTATTCCATCTCCTCAAGCTCACCGAAATCAATCATGGCCAAACCAATAATAAACCATATCGAAGAAGATCCGAGAAGAAAGAACGAAATCCCGGTCGGACCGCAGTTCGACTGGTTCATCCGAGTAGTCGGGTCGTCCGGGTTTGGTTGAATGTTTCGCGGCCCGGAGTTAAGCGAGTCGGTGTCTTCTCCGGTCCGGATCGGTGAGCGGTTCCGAGTCGAACCGGTTCAACCGGCGGTCCGGTCCGATTTTTATAACGTAGTATGTGGGTATTAGCCAGCAATTCCAACGGAAAATTGTATCTGTCGTTAGAACTTTTACCCTCAAATTTTTCACCAACAGTTTAATGACAGATAATTATATGTTGGTAAAACCTTTTGCCAACATTTACATGGTTTATACCAACAAATATGGGCATGTTGGTAAAAGTCACTTTTTTATAGTGTTAATTTAATTATATAATCAGCCCACTTAAAATCTCGAGTCTTACATTTCTCCCCTCCTAATAAAAATTTCGTCCTCAAAATTTGTAACAAATAGGTAATATCTAGAATAGGTACGATGTAAGCATAAATACATGAATCATACTAATATTACTTAACCTAGAATATAACTTAATCAAATATATATTTCCAAACACATTTATTAAAACTCCTATGGAAGTTCTCTACGTATTAGTATAATTTCCTTTTGAAATGTAACATTCATAGTATTAGTCACATAGCTTTTAGGTTTTCATAAACAAATACATAATTTCAATCTAACCGACTATGAACTTTGGTCATTTCAAAGTTAACAAAATAATTAAGTTTTGAAGATATGGAAAGAAGTTAATGGGTTTCAGCATCCTCTCTACCATCATTTCCGTACATCCGCTCACTCAATTATAGGACCCGATGAGCAAATCATATCGAGAAAAGGGCAAAAAGTGGGTCTAGAAGTTATGATTTCAAGATCGATTTTACATGAACGACAATGTCTCAACTATATGCCTAAGCAACCAACACATTAACTTTCCGGCTATGCATGATCATATATTTGGCACTTAAGGATTCTCCATATCTAATACTTCAATAACACAAACCAAGATCATGTCGAGTAGAGTCAACTTAGATCAATTTCATTCCAGAGCACTCAAACACTATCTACGCGCTCATTTACCTAGTAAGTTTACTTAGTCCAAATATATCGTAGGCTTTTTAATTATGCATGTTCACATCACATTCTAGTTCCTATTTTCATAACAAATCAATCAAATCGGGACAATATCTCAACAATACCATTATGACTCGATTATGTGATTCTTCTCACTTTGTGTCTTCACCTTCTAACACTCTTTACCATAATTCACATTTTGGTTCAAGTACTTGACATTTCTTTACACATAGTCATTTATTACTTAAGCATGAACCTCATAATCCAAGTACACGTAGTTAAAATCTACCTCATTTAGTTCATTTCTAAGGGGAGCACCTCAAGCTCAAGTTTCATTCATAATCGAATTTGGTTCAATGATTCGGTGACTCTAGATGCAACCCAATTACAACAGATAACATCAACAAAATACTAATTCAAACACTCGAACACCACCCAATTACTACAAGTTTCAAAACTCACTTGAATCTCTATACTTCAAATTCACGCTTCTCTTCTACACTTCAAACCTCATTTTCTCATTAAACTCAATTCAATCACAAATATAGCAAATTCAAGCCTACTTGGAATAATGAAAATCTTAAGTCTGGAACTATCGGTGACTTGACAACCTTCTAACAGTTGACACTCTCCAAGATTGGTGTTGGAGAGAACGCCCTAAAATTGTTTTTCTCATGGAAATAATGTTGGTCGATACTCGATCTTATGAGAATTCGTAACCACTGTGGTTATCAAAGTGGAATTTGCTTGAACAACGAGAGGAAGATCTAGGGGCATAGGCTTTTGGTGGGATAGCCTTAGCATATCTATTCGGCCATATGATGGACATCACTTATTTGCGTAAATCATAGAAAACAGGATACCCAAATGGGGGTGATAAGGGTGTCCGGTTGGCCAGGGAACACACGAAATACAAGACTTAGAAAATGCTAAAAACACTCAAGGATAAAAACACCCTACGCCTCCTGGTGTCCGGTGACTTCAACCAAATATTGTATGAATGTGAGAAGGAAGGGGGAGACAAAGGAGCTAGAGGAGGATGGACGAGTTCGGGGTGACGATGGACTATTGTGGACTCCAAGATTTAGGTTCTCTAAGTGATGGCTTCACATGGCGGAGAGGTAAAGAAGAAGGGCGAATCATACGAGAGAAACTCGATCGATTTCTTAATAAAGATGACGAATGGTGCAGCCTCTATCCTAACCATCGGGTTCACCACTTTCCTCTTTATCGATTTGCTCAGTGTGCAATTTTTCTTGAAACCGTAAAACGTTGTTGGAAGGGGCATAGTACCAAGCGCTTCAAATTTGAAAAATTATGGCTCATTAAAAGGGATTGTCCCAATGTAGTTTTGGAATCTTGGGACAAAGACAAAGGCGAAAGTTTGACTTGCAAGTCGGGAAATTGCGCCACTACACCGCAAAAATGGGGCAAGGATGAATTTGGTAATATTAAAAGCAAATTCGTGAAACTAACAAAGCATTACAGAATGCTCAAAGGCTTCCACCTTCTACTGGCATGCTCCATTTATGCAAGAATATGGTGATAAGACTGGACCAATTAAGAAGGGAGGAAGATTCATTAGCGTATCTATGGGCCAGAGCAAATGAACCGAGAGACGATGACCGGAACACGACTTATTTCCATCACAAGGCTAACTCTGCTGGAGCAATAGTATCAATGGATTGAAAGACAGGGATGGCGTATGGCAAGCCGACCCGGATAAGCTAGAGGAGATTATCACAGGATACTTCAACAAGTTATTCAAGTCGGATCAACCTAGTGACATTGAATTGGCTCTCTCCGGTATCACACCGTAGACACCAAATTTTGACCTTTATATATTTAAAATTTTACTAACATTTATCTTTTCTTTTAGTAAAAAAATATAAAATATAAAATATAAAAATAACAATTAAATTGTGACAAAAAAAAAGCCCAAAAGGCCCAAAATACATTATCCAAAGAAAACAACCATAAAGCCCCAAAATACACCCTCAAAAAAATATATATAGAAAAGAAAAATAATAAAATTAAAAAAAAAATAAAATAATTTGAGGGGACATGGCTGGCAAACTGCAGGCCACGCCCTCTCCCTAAAAAAAAAAAAAAAGAGGGAAAAGAAAGAGTAGGATAACATTTGTTACAGACTTTTCCATTTTATTTTGTCATTACTTGACAAACACACCCTCCCCAACGACTCTCATCGGTTGTCTTTTCTTTTTCTTTTTCTTTTTATTTTATTTTATTTTATTTTATTATTATTATTATTATTATTTTACTTTTTTTTAAAAAAGAAGGTTACTAGGGTTTAGAGGGCCCTATTTGTTCTATAAATATCCTTCATCAATCCCTAGAGGGTTGGTTGGTTTTTTTGAAAAATTCTCTATCTTCTTCAAAATTCTCTCTCCCTTCTTTGATTAACTAAAGATTAACTTCATTGGGAGTTGATTAAGTTTAAGTTAATCTTTCTAATTTTTTTTTAATCTTGAAGAAGCCAAGCTTTCTTTCAACTTAGTCAAAATATCTTCTTTATCTCAAGAAACAAGAGATTACCACTAAGTTTAATGAGATTATTTTTTTTCTCTACTCTTTTTTTATTTTTATTTCATGATGATCAAACATACATATACATGGCACTTTCTTCTTCCTTACTTTCTTTTATTTTCTTTTGCCTACCCATTTATTTATTTATTCTTGTCATTTTTTTTACCACTAACCCCTCCATTATTATTGTTATTGTTCATTTAATTTCATTTATTAACATTATTACTACTAACTTTATCATGATTATTGTTGTTATTTGGTTTAGTACTACTAACCCTATCATTATTATTATTGTTACTAACCTTATCATTATCATTGTTATTGTTACTAACTTTATTGTTTGTTTATGTTGATTTTGCTAATACTTAACCCTAACATTATTGCTATTATCGTTACTATTATCAATTTTTTTTACTATTATGATCATTTATTGCTACTAATGTTTTGGTGTTTTCTTGTCTCTTTTGGGCTAGGCCGGTTCCGGGTTGGTTTCAGCCCCGAGTTTTACCGTCCGTCCCTTTAGGGCTCGCGCGGCCGTTCCCCTATTTGGGTGGAACACTAGTTTTCCTTTTTTGGGAGTGAGCTGTGAGATCCGAGAGTTGATTGCAAAATTGAGTGTTATTTTCTCTTCTCATCTTCCTCACTTTTATTTTCTCTCGTAATATTTGAAAAATGAAGAAAAATGGGCTAAGTCATGATTGAACATGAAAAATAATAACTTGGAGTAAAGTGGTCTAAACCGGAAGGTTGTATGTATTTCTAGGGCACTTTAGTGGAATAATTTCAATTCCAAAATTTTTTATTATTATGTCATTCAATGGAGTAATGAAAGAGCTTTCCGGCAAGTGGTCACTCACCCAAATCCAAGTCCCAAGCTATTTATACCATATTTTTTTCGGTGGAAGGTCTAATCAGTCCCAAAAACAGCACCATCACTGTTTTTCTAATTTTTCATAATCTAAACGTTTTTTTCTAGAAAACTTTCCTTCATAAGAAATAAGATAGGCTTTTTGATCTTTCTAAGTTGGTAAATTTTATCTCCTAACTCCTTATAGTTTGAGAGATATGATTTATTAAAGTCAGCATTGCAAAATTGTAATTTCTGCAGTGCCCAGATCGGAACATATATATTGAAAAATCTGTTAAAATATCTTAAAGTGCTTTAAAAATTATCCAAAAAATCATACCGGTTCCTTATTGTGTCTAGTTAATCCAGTTTGTACAATTTTATAATATTTGATTTATTTTATTCTTAATAAATAAATGAATGCCTCACTATCCAGAATAGTACAAATCAGGGCATCGCCTAAGTTTTCGACTTATCAGTTTTACATGCTTGTGAATTTATTTTTCATATTTTTACCATTGAAACTAGACTTAAAATATAAACTCTAGGCTTCAGAATCACCTTGATAGGATCTTCCTCGAAAAAGTTATAATTTTTTGACATAGGCATCCGTTATGGCAAGTGCGGTGCAAGAAGTGTCACTTTAAGACTTCATTAAATCAATTTGAAAGCTTTTAAAAAGGTAATTTTTTTTTACATCTGAGCTTCTTATGAAGTTTTCCAATTGTATAAATTTTCTTCATATCATTTTTTAAGCTCATCTTACTTAGTTTCGGGATTTCTCTTTCAAAAATTGGCTTTAAAAATCAACTAATGATGCCTTTCAATAAAATAAATACTCGGGACTTTGTTTGGTTAGTCAAGACTCATTGTTCATTATAATGCGAGCCAAGGATCTATGAAGAAGTTGAATCATGAGCACTTCTCATCTCCGTGGTGTTGGGGAATTTTTATTTACGTTCTTTTTAAATTTCTTGTATTTAGGAAAACCTTGTATATTTCATTTTGTTCATTGTATTGTAATAATCCGGTACTTGTAAAACCACTAGCTCCAAAGTGTGAATAATAATAATATTTGATTCAATCATGTCTTAGCCCATTCATCACAATATAATCAACTCGATCAAAAATAATAAGATGAACCGTCTAAGATTGCTGATTAGTGTTGTTGCCAAAATCAAAGTATGACCCATGAATAGGGGACGACGGTAATCATAATTGCCCCTTTATGATCATCTTGACCTTAATCATGAGTCATAACAATGTTTGGCTAAATATCGAATGGTGATCATTAGACGCAACCGTGCGTGTCTTGTATATGTTTGCATGCTTGTCCTTAGGGCCGACATATTCTTTGATGTATGGTCGTGACCTTTCATCAAACTTAAGGCCTTAATCGAAATCCGTTCATATCCGATCTTTAGGATGATCCACATCCACTTCAATTCAAACAGCCTTCACAATTTCACCATTATCCTAGTGGATTACCTTGATCGGATATGACCGAATCGCCGATCGTATTCTTTTGTTTGGCGACGAGGCCATCGGCGAGGATTCCATCCGAATCTTTGAGAACCATTAGCCATGAAATACCGACCCATTAACTCCACAAAAAATCCATTCCCCTTCATACCCAAGGAATTATTTTCTCAGTTGAAGTGGGAATGTTAAAAGGTCTAATCCTTATACTCATGCCCGGACTTGAGTCAATCCACCTAATACTTCACTTATCACCTTGAGTAACAGAGTTAAGACCTTGAGTCACTCTCCCTTTTCTCAACCGGATTGATTCGACTATAGGAATTAGTCATCTCTAAAGTCTTTTAACATGACCATGAAATAGCGAAATGATCCCTAACTATCCCAGTGGAACTCACAAGAGTCATGACGGAATTCTTGCTAGAACTACGTGGGGTTTTGATCCGAGAGTAGATTCAAGTCCTACAATGATCGGTACGTAGAGCAATTTGGCTCATCCGAATGCAAACCCACCATACATCAACGAATCTGTTGGCCCTAAGTTTTCCATTCATGTGCTTGTATGTGTGTGCTTACGTGTATAATGATGCGTTTTTCTTTTATGCTCTTCTTTTGTAAAATCTATTTTATGAATCTATGATTAATCAACATTTAGGATGTCTAAAAAAAAAGGATACAAATATATTAGTAAGAGCCCGTTCTTAGAACGGAGGGAGTGGCGAGTCCTTGACGTTCGTGCTTCCTAACCAAAACCTCGAACCCACCATCTCGGATTCTCGGATCAGTCTTTATATTGTTTTCGCCTTTTGGGCACAGGAGTCAACCTTTTTTTCTTTTCGAAAAAACTATAATTTCAAAACTGTTTTTTTAAAACCCCGTCCTTGTTTGGGTCATAACAAGGTGGCGACTCTAGTCATCCAAAAATATAATAATTTTTCGGGCCCCACAACATATAAGATCACATTACAAATGAATGAAGACCTTTGAAGACTATCGAATTATGCTTGAAATTCAAAAGGCCCTTTTGACATGCTTCCCACAAAAGCCCGGGACCGGATCGATTCCATGTTGTCTTCTACCACAACTATCCTATAACTTCGAATACTCATGCACCCAATACGAGACTTTGACAACATACTAATCGCAAGGTTTCGTATGGTCTAAAAATTGTTATACTCTACACTAAATTTCACTCATTTCTTTTCCAAAAGGAGACGGCATGGTAGGTGGCCAACCAAAGGCATATACGTATAGTCCTCCGAAAGAAAGGTCATCCTAAGTTAACACTTTAAGTGCATAAACATACAACATCTTGTTACATATTAGTCATGCTCGAATAAGCATCTTAATTATTTAGCACAATAATCAAACAATGCACATAGCGTCGGCAAAAATTCGGGTTCGAGTCTTCTCGGGTTCGGTCAATTTGGACATTCGGACACATCACCCTTACTCGAACCCTGTCCGAATTTCAATTTGGACGCACTTTCCTACCCGGTCCCTAACCCAAATGTCCGATGACCGAACCCGATTGTCCATTTGACCGAATTTGTTATCCGAGTAATTTAGCATATTTTAAGTGTGTAAAATACAAATTAAGTGTGTTTCATACTTTTGTGCTACAAACTAGTTGATAGAGAAGCTCTATCGCACAAACACACAACCAAACACAATTATTTTGGTAGGAAAAATATTGTAGACAAAAAACCAATAACCACAAGTTGATTTACAATACTACAAATAGCAACATTGAAAAAATTACGAATTTATAAAACTTTAAAATTACGGATCTAAACTCGAACGATGCCTCTTGCTCGAATTGCCTCCATGAGTCCACCATTGTCACCATTGAGGATGGGTTTCTCGGTTCTCACCGCCTGAATTGCCTCCACAAGTCCACCATTGTCACCTTTCTTGGTTCACACTGCCATGAATTTGGATGAACTACAATGAATCCACCATTAGAGAAGAGAGAGAGAGAGAGAGAAAAGAAACAGAGGCATGGCATCGAGGAGAGAGAAACAAAGGCATACCATCGAGGAGAGAGAAAGAGTGAAAGGAGAGTACGTGAAGAAGGAGAACATGGGCACGCCGTCGAGGAGAGAGAAAGGGAATAGGAGGAAGAGAGAGAGAATGCAAGGAGAGTATGAAAGAAGTTTAGGGTTTTTGCTTTTATACTAATTTATGGGCTGTAAGTGAACCAAAACCCTACCATCTCTTTCTAACCATTCCGCCTGAAGCCCAAACCGCTCATTACTTTAATTTTTAAGTATGAAAATTCGGGTTCGGACATGTCCGAATTTGTGCGGACCGAATTTTATCAAAAACTCGGACAACCTGAATTTCGTCGATAAACCCGAACCCGAACCCGATTTCATATTCGGACACGTCCGAATATTTGAATTTTAAATTAGGACAAAAACCGGTGACCTGGTTTTATTCGGGTTGGGAAAATTCGGATATTCGGGTTGGATACATTGTTGCCGAGTGTTAAATGCACATGGGACTTCCAACAACTAATAAGGTATCACAATCCGATATCACTAAAATATCAGTCTAAATGCCACGACGTAGCCCAAATGGACCCAATATGGGACTCCTATAAATAAGAATTAGATTTATCATTGTCCACCACAAGGTCGGCAAGTCAAGAAAAAGAAAATTTTCTGGCACTATCGCATCAACTATTATTGTTAGAAATAAATATGAAACTATATTTAATCATATAAGAATACTAGTGATGAATTTCATTGCCCTTCTTTGGTGACAAACATGGAAAGACTCTCACCATTTGGAGTGGCCACTCAACCAATGATATAACAAATGCTTCACGTTGTCTTTCCCATAAATTTTCTCTCCATAGCCTCTATTTCCCGTTCATAACTTTCAAAAGTACTCACATATAAGTATCTTATTTAGTATATACAAGTATCCCTTAACATTGGGTTGCTTAGGAATATCTTATTCAACAACGTGATATTTTTGATTCATTCCTTAGTAAAAACTTCTAGAAATTAAATATTCTAAGTTCTAATTCAACAAATAGATACCACATCCCTTTTCTTTTCTCTTTTTAAAGTCATAAAACCACTTATACATTCCTTAAGCTCGAGTAGAATGATATATATGTGAGGATAACCAACACGGAATTGAATACTTGCATAATTCTTAGAGGTTGTGATCCCTAGTTCAGTTAGTGACTCACAAGCCCTATCATAAAACCAACGGATAACGGAACGGAAATAGAAATTCAACCATATTCAGTCACACACTTAGCATATGCACGTAATTCACATATCAAGTTAATGAGCAATTTATAATCAATTAATTTAACTAAGTTGACTATATAATCACCTGTGAGTCAAATGTTACACTTAATGTCATACATATACTTGTCAAAAATAAACATATTACATCGCTAGGGTTCCCGAAAAGATCCCTTAAGTCTCATTAAGAGTCGATTTGGTTTTCTAACCCCAACCTAAAGATAATAGAGGTGATTTTACTATTTTGGTTTGAAATTTGTATCTAAAAATTTCGGCAAAGTTTCGTTTGTAATATGGCCTATCCCCAAGGCTTAAAACCTTAAACTTGCATAAAAACCATAATAAAACTCAATGAGCCACATGCTCGAAGTATACAACATCCAACTCAACGGCTACATGCCGAGTATACCCAATATATAGTTACAACTCAAAATGGTTTGTCCGGTCTAGAACATGACTACAATAGTTATATGAAAATATTATGCATATATTAAGAATAATCATGCCAAGTACATCAAAGAAAATCATATAAGACTTCACATCAAGCACGTTTCCACAAGGAATATGTTCAACCGAAACATAAATCTTTTGATTGCTTAATCCATACCTCAATTTGTACTTGGAAAGGGAGAAGAGAGATGGAGTGAGCAACCACAAGCTCAATGAGTAATTCTATCCCAAAATCACAATATTTATACATTATACGCATACATACAAACCATAAAATTTTAGCAGATTAATAGAACAATCCATTGATCATATTGTATCTTCCATTGCATAAATATCAACTTTTGGATTCTAACTTCCATTGTATTCGTCATTACGTGGAAATGAACTCATGCAGGTTCCTTGTCCCAACGACCAATATGACTCCTTGTCCCAACGAATCATACGAGCTCGCTCATGTCACAGCAGCAATTTTCATGCAACACTTTGTTTTCTTTCCCAAAATCATAGTTGTCTTGTTTGTATAATAATAAAATAAAAGTGAAATTTTGACCTTAATTTATAGCTTATGTTTTAACCGATGCCCTCCTTGAAGTGGTAGTTGAGACTTTGGGTTTCACACTTGAGGTCCGGGGTTCAAGCACCGGTCTCTCTCTCTCTCTCTCTGGATGACAATTAATAGCTTATGTTTAAGTTTAGTTTTCAGTTTAATTATTTTTAGTTGGATATTATAGACTTTAATTCCAATATTGTATATTCAATTCAAGATTTAAGTTTTAATTCAATTTCTTTCAATTTCTTATTTCTATCTCTTTTCATTCATTGTAATTGTGAAAGATATATGACGGAATGACTCATAAATATGGGAGTCTATCATTATATATATATAGAAGATAATATAGAAAAATAATTTACGGTTATTTTATGTACAATAATATCTCTAATACTCTATTACGCCCCCTCAAGCTAATCAAGGGTACGCATGGATAGCTTGGACTTAAGAAACTGAAACTGTTGAGAGGATAGCCCTTTAATAAAGATGTCCGCAATATGAGAAGTAGTAGAAATATATCGCACAACGAGATCTCCATCGACAACCCATTCTCGAACAAAGTGATAACCCACGATTATATGTTTGCTACTGGTCGTGATGGACCAGATTGGCGATCATATATGTAGCATCGATATTGTCACAATATAACCGAATAGGAGTGGCAAGGGTGATGCCAACATAAATAAAAAAAAAAGCTTGCGAAGCCAAAGTGTCTCAAGCAATCTGTATAACCAAGAGCGCGATACCCGACTTCGGTGGATGATTTGGAGACTATGGGTTGCTTTTAGAATGCCAAGATATGAGATTAGGACCAAAATAAACGGCATAGCCTGTGGTAGAGCAACATGTGTCACAACAACCAGCCTAGTCAGCATCATAATAGACAACAATGACTAACGAGTGAAGAGGTAGAACGAAGAAAAAGCCCATCTTCAAGAGTTCCCTGCAGATAACTAAAAATACACTTCACAACATGCAGATGAGTTAGTAAGGGAAGCGTGCGTAAATTGGTAAACTACATGCACTTGCATAAGCAATATCGAGTCAAGTCGTGGTTAAGTACTTGCAAGGCACCTACCACACTTCGTACTAAGAGGGATCGACAAACAATTCACAATCTGTAAGGGAAAGAGTGGTTCGAGCAACGAAGGAGTTTTAACTCGAAGGAGTTTTAACAGAGGTACAAGTTTGAAGCTGAAATTTATGTAAAAGATCTAAAACATATTTCGATGTGTCAAAAATAATCCGGAAGGAGATCGAGCCACCTGAATGCCAACAAAATAACTTAGGTTTCCAAGATCTTTTATGGCAAGGGAATCAATAAAAGACTCGTAGTAAGGTGGATGAACTACCGGTTAAAATAATGTTTGAAGGTTTGCTCGGGAGAGTCCGAGTCACCCTAAAGGGGGTGAATAGGGTGATGGAGGATTCTAATAGAAATTCAAACTCTTTTGTCAAAGAAGAGACGAAACAGATTCCGAGTCAAAAGCGGAGTCGAAAAGTATGGACTCGAAATGCTATCAAGAGTGAAGAGGCAAATTAAGCAAGGGCTTTGAGACTGTTTGAGTCTAGAATGAACTCGGAAAGTAAACACTTAGAGATTACGTGGAAACCCTCCTAGCGCGAGAAAACCACGGATCGTGCTAATCCAAGCACGAAGTCAAATCCACTATTTTGAGTCCACAAAATACCGTGAATCGATCGAACTCGAGTTGCTCCCTTAGACAACTCTCTATAAGTTTTCCTAGACTCGAAATTCCCTTATCCGATCTAGTACTTCCTAGCTGAGATAACCCTTACAGCTAGGGACAACTAAGCTGAGTTAACCCTTACACCTTAGTCAAGGGACCTTACTTAGAAAGTAAGAAAGAGTTTGTAACTAAGTACAAGACCTTACAACTCGGAAAGTAATGAATTACGGAGTTAGAGTTGTAAGTAGAAGATTGAGAATAAATACAATGACTTTGCTCAAGTACGTGTATTCACAATAGGTTTGGCAATCTTCAAGTCTTGTAGGTTGGCTTCTATTTATAGATGACCAGCCAGAGTAGCCGTTCTCTCCATCTGCTGATCGAGAGTCCTTTGTGACCGTTGATAATGGCTTTACGAGTCACTCGGAAAGTATCCGTTGTAATATGAACGTTGGACAACGGTATAACTCTCTTGAAATCCCAAAACCACTGGTGGTGTCTTGAAAGATAAGGTGGAAATCACCGTTAAGCTTAGCGTTTCAGTTTTCCAAATTTGGAAACAGACGACCTCGACACGAGCTTCGGGACTGGGACGAGAGAAGGTGAAAAGCCATGTCTGCTTGGTGATTTGACGTTTTGAAGCCGGTTACTTACGTATTGCGAAAAGTATATCCTCGTTTGAATAACCTACAAAAGTAAGTCAAATTTTGGTTCTCAAAGTATAAAATACTTTGGTCCACGATTAGACACGAGATAATAAAATAATTAAGACAATTAAGTTGGTAATTATCCGAGTCGAAAGAGAATGGAATTTTACGAGTCTAATATCCATATAACTCAAAATTTCATCGGAGTTAGTCTAAGCAAAAATCAAGTTATATAAAGAATATCGAGTGAAATAACTTGATAATGACTAAGCACGATTCATACTAGAAGCGCTGACTATAACAGAATAGAACTTATAACATGAAGTCGGATCCGAGCGGAATACTAGTCTAATCGAGCATGCGACAAATCTAAGTGATGAGGGACTCGGATCCGAGTGAGATAAGTAAAGTCTGTTTTCGAGTCACACAGAGACAGGCAAGAATACATGAAGTAAATGTCTGTATCACTTAGAGTAAATATACTATATTACTCGTAAAAGTTTCTAAAGTGCGAGAGAATGCCTTGGAATCAAAACTCTATACTTAAGAGGTTCTTATACTCGATTCCTTCAATACAATTGAGAAATGTGTTGAACGTTGTCCGAGTCTTCAATGTCATCCAAGTAAAGAAGAAGAATGAGGACATGACTACCAGTTCGAAGAACAAACATGGAGGTGTCGGCATTGCTACATACAAAACCATGAGACGAAGGAAGTTGCTAAAGTGATGAAACCGGACACGAGGAGCCTATTTTAAGCCATAGAGCGCCTTTTAAGGCGACAAACATGGGTAGGGAAGTCGGGATGAACAAAACCAGGAGGTTGTTTCATATGAACTGTCTTAATGAGATATCCATGTAAAAAGGCATTCTTGACATCAAGCTAGTGAATGGGCCAATAAAAAGAAACAGCAAGAGTTAGAACCAAACAAATAGGAGCGAGGCTTAACAACGAGGTTGAAAGTCTCATGGTAGTCAATACCGGTTGTTGGTGAAACCCCTGTGCTACAAGTTGAGCTTTGTACTTCTCCACGGTACCATCATATCGATATTTAATCTTGTAAACCCATTTCATCGCCAACCAAATTAAGATCCGGTTGAGATGGAACCAAATTACATGTGTTATTGGCAATCAAAGCATTATACTCCTCGGCCATGGCTTCCTTCCATTTGGAATGTCCGGAAGCTCGTGAAAAACATGTAGGTTCAACTTCAGCAAGACCAACACTAAGGGACAGGAGACGCTTAGGTTTGATAATGCCGGACTTAGACCGAGTCTATATAGGGTGAACATTGGTGGACAGAGACATAGGGACACTCGAAGAGGCAAATGACCCGACAAGCGATTTATAGAATCACTAGTATAAGCAAGAGGGTCCGACACAATAAGGGATGGACCGGACACAAGACCAAGGACGGAGGGAGAGGGAGCAGACACGATGCTGGGTTCGGGAAAGGCATGGGCCATAGACGTTAGGCTAGGGTCGAGACTCGACGAGGATGAAGAGGCTAAGGGAAGAGGGTGAAACACCTTAGCGACGGAAGAAGCTCGGTTCGGACAACGTGGGGGAAGGACCAAAGATTGGGTCAGCCCAGTCGTCACAACAGATGTATGGGAGACCAAACCAGAAGGAGAGATGGAAGACGAGACAACCGAGGCACGAGTTGGAGTGAGACAGAGCATTACGAGATGAACTAGAGATAAGTTTAGGAAAAGGATAAATGTTTTCATGAAATCGTACATTTTTACTCACATAAACACGACACTGTTAGGCGATCTAAACAACGATAACCCTTATAATGAGGAGCATATCCCGGAAAAACACGAGTGAATAGACCGAGGAGAGAGTTTATTGGACGCCTTTCCAACAAAATTTGGAAAACATGAGCAACCAAAAGGTTTAAGAAAACCATAATCGGGCGAATGACCAAATAAAAGTTCAAATGGTGAACGATTTTGCAACACGAGTATAGGTATGCAATTGATCGTATAGACAGTTGTAAGAGCGACATCAAGCCAAAATTGAGCGGGCATGGAAGCATCAATTCGAAATGTATGAGCCATTTCCAAAATATGACGATGCTTATGCTCAGCAACCCCATTCTATTGTTGTGCATCGGGGCAAGATTTTCGAAAAAGGATCCCTTTTTGAAGAAAATGAGCAAAAAGAGGAGAGTTATCCAACTCTTTGCCTCCATCTCTCTAAAACATTTTAATTTTGCAATTAAAAATATTTTCAACTAAAGCCCGGAAATTGCAAAAATTAAACATACTTCGATTTCAATTGTATAGGATAAATCCAGGTAAACCTGGTAAAATCATCAACAAACACAAGAAGATATCGAAAACCTTTATGTGAAAGTCATGGTGATTGCCAAACATCTAAATGTATTAATTCAAGAGGGAAACAGATTTATGTTACGCTAATGTAAAAAGAAGAGTATGTGACTTTGCCAAACAACAAGTCGTACAAGTATCATGAAAACTATTTGTGAGTTTAACGATTTATTTACCCTAAGTAAATCTAAAACTCGAGCTCCACAGATGTCCTAGTCTCCGATGCCGGTTAACTCCGGTCTCACTCGGAGCTAGGTTAGCTGAAAGATGTGGTGTCTCAATGGGCGGACGTAAGGGATAGACATTGCCTACATCTGGGGCCTGCAAAAGAACATTACCCGAGGTGTTGTCCTTTACTGAAACATAATGAGTATGAAAAGTGACATGACAATTATTATCCCGACACAACTTGTTTGACCAACAAGAGGTTATCTTGAAGTTGAGGCACATGATAAACAGGTTTTACAAGAAGTGGTTCGAAGCGGTTTGCAATGACGAGTACCAACATTAGAAATAGGTAACCGGGCTCCATTTCCAACCTGAACCTTAATAGGACCAAAGTCAGCAGATTTAGAAGATAACTTACCGTCATCGAGCGTCATGTGAGAAGTCGTTCTTTGAAATAGGATACCACGAGTTGTTCACCATTTTCAACTCGGGTTGAAAGTAGCAAATGTAGGAAGTGCTTGGTTGTCGACGAGGATGATAACGATTGGGGCAAGCTGTCGCGAGAATGCCCGGAGCATGACAAATCCGGCAAACAACGAGTAAGACGAGAACCTAATATCGCTTGCAGCAGCTTAGTGCCTGCATGGGAGTAGTTAGTACACGAAGTAGAAGGACCAAAAGTACAAGATAATGACCCAATCGAATTACGAAATGTAATACCTGTAGGCGATGACAAAGGTATGATACTTGGAAGGAGCCCAAGCAATAGTAAACCGAATCAATTTGAAGTCCGTAGCGAGGACCGAATAGCGGCAAGTGAATCGGCTATGTTCTTAATGGTTCGGAGATATTCATCCATGGATTGATTTTCCCCATAGAAACATGAGTAAGCATTCGTTTAAGGTCTAGAGCCCGAGCTAAACTAGCGATCGTTGAGCCGAGACTCTAGATGTTACCAAATTTGAAGGGAACGAGGCAAGCTATGAACTTCACTCAAAGTTTCGGGGAAATAGTAGCAAAAATCCAAGCACGCAACAATCGATCAACTTGTAACCAATAAGAGTAATTAGGATTTACAACCGAACAACCCGGGCAACAACTAAGTGATACGGCGGTTGAGAAATAGAACCATCAAGCATACCACTAATCGATGCATAATAGTGAAAGACGAAAATTGCTCTCGCCAAGATAAATAATCATCAACCAAATGAAGAATAATCGTAACGTAATTTGTAATATTTACCATCCGAGAGAGATGCTAAAAGGGCGCGAGACCACCCTGTGGCGGCGGAGCAAAGGAAGCGGCGGCGAAGTCGTCGACGGTGGCCGGGGACGACCATGGTTGGGGCGGCGGCGGAAAAGACGAGCGACACAAAGAGATCGTGAGGCATCGATGGAGGCAACATGCTCCAGACAGGGGCACCGGTGAAAGGTGCCAAAGGAGGCGGCGGGAGCCTAGCACTCGGTGGATGCGACGGCGGCGAGAAGGTGAACCCCGAGGCAGCTGCAGGCGTGGACAACGGAGCCCACAATAGGAGAAACCGAAACAGGGGCAAAAGCAACGGGAGAAGAAAAACAGGTTAGACATCGGCGAGAGGTGCACAGGGAAGCACCGTCTGGAGGAGCAGGGCGAGCGACCGAGACAATGGCGGCAAAATCGGCGAAGCGGCCGACGGTGAGTCGGAGGTGAGGGCAGCCATGAAGAAGAGAGAAAGGTAGGGTTAGGGTTCTTCGTGGGTGAGTGCAATCGTGAGCAAGCAATAGATTTATTTTTTTGGACAGTGGGCAAGCTGCCGGGGTTGCACTAGGGTGTTTTCGTAGGGAAGAAGAAAACGAGAAATTTTAAATCGAGCCTTTGGCTCAAATACCATGTAAAAGACATATGGCGGAATGACTCATAAATATGGGAATCGGCATTCTATATATATAGAAGATAATACTGAATAATAATTTACAATTATTTTATGTACAATAATAACTCTAATACTCTATGATAATAGAGTATTAGAGATATTATTGTACATAAAATAATTATAAATTATTTTTTGTACAATAATATCTCTAATACTCTATTAGTAATTTATTTCCTTTCCATCTGCCTTTTCTTGGCTGATTAAAGATTCATGCTTTCTTGTTCGTATTGATGATCTATTGATAGCATTCATGACTCAATTATGCTTAGAATAGTGAAATTTTTGTTTGCTAAATGATTCATGAATTCATGTTTATTATTTTTAGTTTAATTAGCATGAGTAAGTGTGTTTTAGTGTAGTCTAGATTCAACCTCGTCTCTATGAATTCGACCCGTTCGTATTTCAGCTTTCTTTTCTAGTAAATGAAAATTAATTCAAGCAAAACTAATGGACGTAAGGAAAAAATAAGGAAGATGATTTTAATTTATATGTGTGTTGGATAGCCCAATAACTAGGTGAGGGCAAGTGATTACCTCGTTAAAATCATGCCATTCTCACTCATTTACTCTTGTATGTTGCCAATGACTATTGAAGACTTTGTGTACATGAAGTGAAGGTTGCCCATTAGGTGGTAAATTTTTATGTCAGGTGTGTACATGTGTTGGGATCTTTTAGAATTATTAAGTGTTTTTCAATGTTTTTACTTTTTTTCTCCAAATAAATTGAATTATAATACACTATCATGGAACATAAAGTAACATATATAGCACATTCAAAGTACCTCTACCTCCAAAATCACCAACCACGAGTTATAGAAGTTTTGACTAATTATCTTGAATTATATCTTTCCTAATTTGTAAAATTTTATTTTAATCTACACGTCTAGAAGTACTTTCATATGATGACTTTATATTAAACACAAGTGAATCTCGTATTAACGTAGGAAATCATCAATTCTTACAATATGAAGGTATTTTTTGTTACCATTGCATAAATATCAACACATAATATCCATATATACCATTTCGTTGCGTTTTCTCCAAATCTTACCCCATATGATTATGGTATGTTTTGACGCATGGGAATTAAAATATCCTTTTTGTCTTGCATTGAAGCATCACATTATATACATGATTACTTTATTTACTTTGCTAATTTTATTTAATATACAATATAATTGATTATCGAAAGCCATAAAGAATATTAAATTTTAAAGTATACTTAACAAGAAAGCTAATTGTTCTAATACTTTCTTGTAAAATTTTTAAAAAATTAGAATAAGAGTTGAAAAAGGTGAATCTCATTAAAGACAATTTAAATTGCTTGGACATGTAAGATTTCACCTAGAACGCAAAAAAAATACCTTGTTTACTTTTTGTTGATGATAGTTTACTCTTTTGCATGACCAATAATAGCACGTGCCTTAAACTTAGCATTATTTTGAATGAGTTTTGTAATCTCTCTGGTCAACTTGTTAATTTCCATAAATCAGTTTTTGTTTTTTCGAAAAATGCGACGTCTACCGATAGAATTGCGGTTGCATCCATATTTAATATTCCGCATAGAGATTCCTTGGGAAAATATCTTGGGTGTCCGATTTTTGACGAAGGACAAATATTATTACCTTTGCTAATATCTTGGCTAAAGCGAGATAATAAACTTCAAAATTGGAAAGGTATAATTCGCTCTCTAAAGCGGGACGGATGGTTTTGATTCAATACAATTTGGAATCACTACCTGCACATATTATACAATGTTTTAAATTGCCAAAAAGTACATCCTTTTCGTTGGATAAAATTAATAGGAGGATTTCTTTTGGAGCAAATCAAATGATCTAAAAGGTCTTTCCCTTATTTCTTGGGATAAAATCGTATACCTAAGAGACTGGGGGCATGGGTCTCGGGAAAACTAAAGCTATTAATCAAGTTTTTCTCTATAAACTTATATGAAAATTTTTGTACAAGCTGAATAATTTTTGGGTTTAGATCATGCGATATAAATATCCTTTATCTCGATGATTTTTCTTACGAAAACCTAAGCCTTCGGATTCTTGGGCCTAGAGATGTCTCATGAAAGAAACAGATCTTTTTATAAAAGGATTAAAATGGAAAATTGGAAATAAAAAGACTAGGAAATTTTGGCATGATATCCGGTGTGGGCAAACAACATTACTCCGAGTATTATGATGACAATAGGAATGATATTCCATCTCTTGATGCATCCAGTAAATATATGTATTACATTTGATAAAGAATGGAATATTCAATTTCTTTTCTCGTTCCTTCCAATGGACATTTGTAGAATGATAAAGAGTATACCCATTCCTCATCATGATTTGGAAATGTTGGGGATTGTCGAGTACAATGAAGTTCCCTACAAAATCGAGCAACTTAGAATGCACATAATATTGAGGATCGAAATCATGTTTGGGAAGTGGGGTGGATATGGAAAATGGATATTATGGCTAAAACGAAACTATTTCTATGGCAACTACATCATAATTCCATTGCTACATGAGATACACTTCTAAGAAGAGGGATTAATGTAGATAACCATTGTTCGATATGCTAACTTAGTTAGGGATCGGTCGACCATCTCTTTACTCGATGTACTCATGTTAAAGATACTTGGAAGAAAGTTTATCTCCATAAGTGGCTTGACATTAATATCGATCATCTTCACAATCCATCACTTACTAAAATTATCTAAAAGTTTAGGAATCTTAATAAACCAACTCAAACAGTTCGGTTGGTGTATTTGATATGGAGCATATATAAAAGGAGAAATGATATTATGTATAATAATGGAAGGTATAATTTAATATTGACAATTATCAAAGCTAAAAGGTTATGGGTCTGAAGGGAGGGCAAGAGGAAGATTTGATGATTTGTATTCTCCTTCTAGTTCACCTCAATCATCTCCTCTTACCACCTCGTATCATCATAGCGAGATGGGAGAAGTCGCCAGGGGTATTCATCAAAATTAACTTTGATGGATCAAAATCATAAACAAATGCAGCAAGAGGGTTTGTCATCGAAGCTAGTACGGAAGATTTATCCAAGTGGGAGTTTCAAATGCAGGGCCGACCTCGATCTCGGTAGTTGAAGTCACTTCTATGAGAAATGGAATACGAGCAACTATTCAATTAGGATTTCGTTCTATAGTCATTGAGGGGGATAACCAAATTGTGATCAAGGCTTTATGCAAGGAATGCCAATTAGGGGTGAGCGATTGCCCTATCCCAAAATTAGGAATCAAGCCCGACCATGTTTGACCAGGTTCTCGAATTTTAGAAATTTGAATCGGAACCTCGGGGTTCGATTCTTGAATTTTAAGAACTTGAACCCGAACCTCGGGGTTCGGTTTCGTTTCCAAGATACCATTTCATGCCATTATTTTTATGAAAAAAACTTTAAAGCCTTAAAAATTATATATTTATGGATTAATTACATTTCAAACATTAATAAATAGCAAATTAATTTTCCACGGGAAGAGTTAGAAGAGAATTTAAAAATCTTAGGTAAAAGGAAACAAGAAGCAAAAACATCAATTTCTGTTTCTCTTTATATTTAAGAGTAAATATCACGAACCACAAACTAATTAAACTCGAAATTACACAGGCCTCATATTCACAAACCGAAACACGAAAATCGTAGAAAAATTATCCGTCTTAACGATTCCGATTCAGATTCAAGGGTTTGATTTTTGGAACTAGAACCTGTTTGACGAGTTCCTAAATTTCAGGAATCATATCCGGAACCGTTTGACCAATTCCGATTCCGGGACCTTACCCGTTTGACAAGTTCCGGTTCGGTTCCAAGGTACCCATGGAGTTGTGCTCACCCCTAATGCCAACCACCATGTGAGATCCATACTCTTATTTATGATATCTATTTGTATTTTAGGAATTGTAGTCATGTCTTTATTAATCATCAATATCGGGAGGACGAGTAGGGTTGCTAATTGGGTAGCAACGAGTAGGTCTTTCTATCTCCCACTCTTTGTATTAAGATTTTCTTCCCTTTTTCTTCTTTTCTCTTCATTTTAATTGAGAATAACTTAGGTAAAAGAAATACTAGCTATTAATTGATTTACTTACTTTTTTAAAAATAAAAAAATAAAAATATATGGTAACATTGAATTATAGTCACAAAAGTCAATAACGTTTCCAACCCAATCATCATATCTTGATTAGTGAGTGGTAAACATGAGTTGGACTAATTTTTACTCCCCACATTTTATTTCGTCTCATTTGACCCCGATAAGAATTACCCTTCCCAATTTTTTAACACTTTCCCCGCCATTTGCCTTCACCTCTCTCTCTCCCTCCCTCTCTCTGTGCTTTCTCTCTCTTCTCCTCCCATCTCTAGGGCTTGTTTCAAAAAACCCCCAATTTCCTTTCCCATCAACCCCTAACCCGACGATTACGGCCCTAAATCCTCACATTTGATGATCAATTCCAAGCATTCTCAACATTTTCGTCAATTCGTTTGAACAATGAGCAGCAATTCGAGCGATTGGAGTCAAAGAGGCATCACTTTGTCCAACACTATACACTCCGAGGTTGCGCCATGCTTGCCTTTGCCGTCTCTTCCTCCGTTCTGCGGCGCTGTAGATCAAGAGCTCCGCCTCTTCGACGACCAGCCGACGAGGCCGTTGAACCGCCGGGAAATTCTTGCTCAGGCCGGGAAGATTGCTGATCTGCTTCGCCATACTGATGTTTCTTACCTGTATGTGTTTCAATCCTGTTGCTATTTTTCGATTGACCTCGAATTGATCTCATTTGTGCTTGAGTAATGGCACTATAGTACTATATAGCTGAGGAATTGGAAGAGTACTTGTTGATTAATCTTTTCTGAGGTCGTAAAATCTGCTTTTTTTGAAGTAGGAACTTGATTTGAGGCGGTTTTGCTCAAGTAGGTGAACTAGAAAATTTACGTGTTGAATTTGTTTCTGGCGATGAATTTGGTGCGAGCTAGCCAAATTGCCGTTAATTTTTTATATATTTTAAAAAATTCGTGTGGGAAGTGAGGATTCGCTTCAATTTGAGTTGAGGTAATAGTAATGAAGGATAGGATGTGATATGGAGAATGTAGTTTGTTTTGATTAATTATCCATTAAGCACAATAAATTGGCTGCAGCGTTGTTATTATTGTTTTTTGGAAGTAGTAAATCTGCCTTTTTTGAAATAGGAACTTGATTTGAGGCGGTTTTGCTGAAGTAGGCGAACTAGAAAATTTACGAATTAAATTTGTTTGTGATGAATTTTGGTGCGAACCAGCCAAATTGCCCTTATTTTTATATATATTTTTTGAAAATTCATGTCGGAAGTGATGATTCGCTTGAAGATGAGTTGAGATAGTATTAATGAGGGCTAGGATGTAATATTGAAGATGTGATCTGTTTTAATTAATTATCGTGTAAGGACAATAAATTTGTCGCTGTATTATTATTATTGTAGTTTTTTTTAAAAGTTAAATATGGAAGAGCGATGATTTGGTGTCTCTTGCACTAAGATTTTGGTAAATTAGAAACAGTGAAAATCTAAAAGAGGAAGAATTATTGCTTTTTAGTGGTTGCTATTAGGCCTATAATTAGTCTTACAATGCTGTTGGGCAGGAATCTAAAAAATGATGCAGCTTCAACTTCTGCTTCCCTATCGAGTCCATGGACCTTTGTGATGAAGTCCTTCGTTGCAATCCCGACGCCTTTGAGTGTACACCTCCAGGTAAAAGTATTTAAGATGGTTCTTTATGAAACTTAGGAGCTTCGAAGTTGTTCTCATTGCATCATTATGCTTAACCGTTTTATCTGTTTACCTCAGAGTATTCTAGTGGATGTTCGTTTAAGCAATTATTGCTGCCACTTATGCTCCATGGACTCTTCATTTCACCTAAATTCTAAGCAATTCTGTTGAATGCTCAATGATTGACATGTTTGTATGTTAGTCCAGATCCTGGACATGTAAGTGCAAGAGTTTTGGTTGCTTGTAGTGAGTCTGCATAACATATATAAAAGCTGTCATGTACTTTCTAGAAAAATGTGCTGAAGATCACTAGCAATATCTGGGATAATAATTTGCGTTCTTATTGACAATATTCAAACTTGTAATTTGTTGTTTTTTTAATCTTTTGCGGCTTTATGTAAATATTGGAATAAAATACACAAATATTTTGCTGATTATTTCTTCATAGATGCTGCTATAATCTTTTAGAATATCCATATTATTGCTTCAATGAACTTGCTTATGGTTTAGCACCGGTCATAATGAGTTTAGATGATTATATGTGTGGAGTTCTCTGGTTATATGATTTACTATTAATATTGAACCATCGGGCGATAGATGAACTGTCTGTGTGGCGATAAAAGATGTGGATTGGTGCTTTCATGTGGATCATAGCTATAACATGTAGGATTTTGATTTCGTACTGGCCAGGAAACTGAAGATTGTGGACTTTGTAGTAAATCTTTCATATCTTAGGGATATAACAGCTGATGTGGACATACAAGATTAACTGATACGTAGCAACTTTTGCCCACTATACCATGCCTGTCAATTAGTATTCATCGTCCAACCATTTGAGCTTTGAGGAAGTATGGGAAATTACAGCTTCAGTAGGCTGCATTTCTAGCAACTTTTCTGCAGCAACGAGACCACTATGTTCCAAATACGATTCCTTATGCATTGCTTTGGAATTATAGCCTGTTCCCTTATCCGGTTCTCCCTTTTATTTGAAATCTGTAGAAATCTGTTGAATTTTGTAGAATTTTGGGGAAATATGTTAAAATTTGGAGAAATGAAGGCATAGAATATGAAAATTCAATTTTTTATTAATTAAATTTTACAATATGAAAGGCAACACAAGTTTAGCCCCTAATTTATACATTGTCGTTTATCTATTTGTTTCTAAAGTTGTAACTTTAAAATTTAAAAATATCTTTCTTATGGTATGCCATTTACCAGTGAACAATGTGTTTTTAGTACGCGTTGAGGGTTTTCTGGGTATCACAATTGTAACCATGTTAATGAAACTCCTTTTATTGCAAGATTCTTTTAAATCAGGCAACTTGGGGTTATCAGATGATTAAATGTGTGTATTAATTGGATAACTCATGATCAATTCATTTTCTTGTTTCGGAAGACAATGATATGATTGTTTGGTCCCATATGCTGCGGCATTTTTACATGGTTAAGTTCTTCCGACATACTTCTCGTTAGATCGTGCTAATTTCCCGCAGAGGCCATTTGGAAATTGGAAGTCAAAAGCTGCTGCCAGAGCACCTTTTTCGCCCCGGGGGTTCTAGGCGGCTACTATAAGAAAGAATCCTATAGACAATATATTGAAAGAATGAATTTTAATTTGGAAAGCATGTTCTTATGTGCCTATAGAACAAAGATTTCGCGACCACCCACCAATTCGTTGTCTGCAAGCCTAATCTAATTGCTATTTATTGTCTTCCATTATAGGCGTTTGTTGGGTCCAATCAAGGAAAGCCAAATTTGTATTCTTGGTTGGAAAAAGAAAAGGAGTTGAATCTTTGGTATTTGGAATATTTATCTATTTGGGGAGCATTCGGAAGGAAGTGAATCAGTGAAGCTTTGGGGGCAAAGTTATGTCTTATTATGACTTTGAACTTTATTTGTTGGAAATGTGTATTCAGTATTTGTTTCAGTCATGTGTAGAAAAGTCAATGATATTTGACTTTTTTAGATTTTGCAGATGATATTATTCATGAGAGCATAAGGGATTGATGATTTTTCATTTGCCCCTTTTGAAATGGGTGACATACGTTTGGTGTCCAAATATAATTTAACTATATGTGCGAAAAGAACTCATTTTCTTGTGTCTCTGAGTGTTTGTGTCTCAAATTCACTCAATGATACTGATGTATTCATTTTTAATGTGTATATGTCATAGTAGATTGACAATTAAATAATTTGTAGCATTGATTTTTAGATTAAATTGTTACTAATATTTGATTAAAATTCAGTCGAATGCATAATATTCTCATAGCAATTCTTTTTCAATTTTATTATGATCATATATAAGATGTAAAATCTAGAATCCCGAATGCGAAATCTGGAGGAATTTGGAGAAATTTCAAATCTATAGAAATTACGAGAGATGTGGAGAAATCTAAAATCTGGAGAAGTTATGATGAAGCAGATTTCTCAAGAGATCTTTCTCAACCCTGTACAGCACTATGCAGCTCCTTGCTTTAAATATCTAAAAGCCTTGAAATAGTTACTTCTTCTGTACTGTTTGCATATTTAGATCCTGGAAATATATAAAATAAGCATTAATATTGCTGTTAGTGTATGGTTGAAAGGAGTTTTTTCAGCCAATTAAAGCACTAATTTCTGGCCCATTCAGTAGGCAAAAGAAGTACTGATTTCTTATTGAAATAGTTTTGAAAATGTCATAGGAGAAACCAAATGGATGCATATGATGGTTCATATGTGATTTTTATTAATTTTTTTTATAAAGGGGGATACTTCATAGTAATTTCTAGAATTGAAGCCATTTTTGAACTAGTGATATAAGCTTTGTTTGAACTTTTTAGTGCCTTGTTTGGGGAAAATTGAGTTTTGCTGCTGAATATAATTTAATTACTAAATTATTTTCAAAATCATGAAGCTACACGACAGCAATTATGGACACTAAGCAAACCATGGGTTCTAACTAATACCTTTCCTTTCTAATAGGGCATGGTTGAGATGTATACGACTCATTCCTGTATATTCATATGTGGAGAGATTGTTTTTCTTGGAGTGATTTGAAGGGCATTGATTCCCCCTTGGATTTGTATAAGTCACTACGTCAAATTGTCAAAGTTACTGTTTTCTGCAGTGACTGGTATAATCTTTTCAATTTTTTAGAAGTTTTTCGGAATTTTAAAGAGCTTTAAAATTCCAGGGATCAACGGAACGTCAGAAACCCATTTGTTCCTCAGTAATTCACGATAATTTTTCCAGGTCGTTTGGTGGCGACTTGCATAATATATTATGTTGTAGAGATATTCTCCCAAGTTTAATCCAAAAATAAAAAAAAGGTTAGGAAAAATCAGAATAAAATCCAAAAATCCCGTTATATTCTGTGTGTGCATGTATGGTAGAGCTTGTTCTGGGTACTTATACAAATTTTTGCTAGCATTTGTACTAAAATGAAAATGTTTTACCTCTTTCCCATGACCCCTGGGATGGTTTTGCAAATAATATCAAATAATTATTTCAGGCTTAATTGGAGTCAAGAAAAGGTATAGGTTCTTTTTTCCAGACTGTCCATCCATAATTTTGTATTGAGAGAGGTTCATATTCAAATACCAATTTATTTATTTGTAGTAAAAGCTCCTACAATCACAATAAAGAACAGGAGTTCATAAAACAGTAGCCCAAAAAAAAAATCAAATGTTTTAACATTTTGGTCCACATGTAAATGGCTCAGCTCACTTCCAACTCGAGATTTAACTTATATTGCAACGTTTTGTCCATAATCGTATGTACCAAGTATCAACTGCATGCTTTTTTAAATGCAACATTTTCAATCTCAAAAGGGCAATTGAATGTCACAAACTTCTAGAGCTTGTACATTAACTTCACATATCAATCTCAAAGGAAAAGTTTTCTTAGAATTCAAAGACAACAAGAAGCTCAACACATTGTTATACTAGTGTGAAAGACGAGACAACCTAGGGTGATTTCGTCTTTTTGAGTGTTTTTTTATGAAAGCTTCATAATCGAGCTTCTTCCATGTCCTCAAACACCCTCAATACTCTTACTAAACACTTTAGCTTAATTGATCTTTGTTTGTTTTAAAGCGTAAAGTGGGCAAAAGTGAGCACCCTTTTCATAGTCTCTTCTCTTTTCTTTCTACTCTTTTGCAGTAAACATCATTGTGCCTTCCTTTCATAATATGCCATCTTGCCCTAGGAAATGAGACAAAAAGAACAAAATATAAGTGGTAATTTGAGCCTACTACCATCACAAGCGTTCTCCTTGTCTATTACAAGTGAAGACAACATGCTTGAAGAGGCTAGTATGAGAATAAATAGCAGAGATGCTAAGTTGTTGCCCCACTAGTCTATGTAACTACCTGACTCAAGGGTCTGCAGTTGCAACTTAGTTTTTTTGAAAATGCCCTCGTCCTACTCAAACTTACCTCATGTATAGTCTTTTTGTACTTTTGATACAGGTTTTCCTGTTCAAATATTTTGGGTTTCCTGTATACAGTAGGTGGCAGGGTCTCAAATGTTCTCTCTCAATTGGATAAAGATTAAAAAAAAGTTGTCAGCCCCTTTTCTTCCAGGCCTGTCAGTGCTCTTTATGACACTGATGCTAAATTCTACACTGTGTCGCTTGGCAGTACAGGTGCCCTTAATTATGGTTGAGCGATTGTGGATTCATATGCCAAATGTACTTCCCCCTTTTCTATCTGTTATGCTGTCAGATAACCTGCTACCATTTTCTCTTTGCAATCTCACTTTTGCATCAATGCTGGCCATTTTTCATGTCTCATTGTTTACTGTTTTGTTCAAGTTTCTCAGGTCCTTTTGATGTGAGAATCTCTGGCGCATTGTCTGACAGAAACATTCCCAGGAAAACTGAGTATATTCCCAACCAGCCACAGAGAGAACATGGAGAAAGCCATGATCATCAGCATGCTCGTGTACTTGATGTATGTAAGCTCTTGTTTTAACGATTTAAACCCAAGACACTTCTGTACTAAGTAGCTGGTGAAAATGTAGGATGTATCATTATCATCTAAGAAGCCTAGAGTTAAGAAGAAAGCAAGTCGGGAGCGTCTTCTTCTGCAGTGGCTGATCCTCGTGAACATGAGGGTAAGTCTAGCTTATTCATAATGGCTAATAGTGGCACCTTGCATCCCCCTCTTTTAGTAATCTAAAACAAAAGATTTGTGGACTCTTTTCAGATGCTGTGATTGGACAATTCTGTGATGTTCTGGAGGGCTTTTGTAGTAAAGCTGAGATCGCTGGTGAGGAACAGGATGAAGCAGAGTGGTTACAGATGCCAACTTCTGACATTAGAATGGTTGTGAATGAAGTGTTGTCTATCCGGGCACAGAAAATCTTACATCTGGTTCCTGTAGACAATCTTGTAAGACTATTAAAGGTTCTAGACCATCAGATCCATCGTGCTGAAGGCCTTTCAATCGATGAATGCGAACATGTAAGTTAGTTCCAAATTGCCTGCAGGGCTAGGGTATATGTTCTTTTAGGGTGGTTTAGTTATCCATCTTTCCTGGGAGATGTGCCAGGGGTTGCATTCTTCCCAATTTTCTTGGGAAAACGAATTTTGAAATCATGCTTTTCTTGGCCTTATTTGTAGAATTATCAATTATAGTATTATGTTTAAGACTGTAAAATATTACGTTGCATAATGTGTTATCTTTACTTTACTTTTATAGTTTCATAAAAGAATATGATGAAAAATATATATTGCACATAATTTATAAAGCATTCCTCAATCTTTTCTTCACTGAATTCGTTGTCATCTTGTAAGAATTTTATTTTGAGGTCATTCTTATTAAAGATTTTTTTAAGAATGATTTTGCAAGCATATGGCTTTTGTTGCAACAATTTAGGGGTTAATACACAGTTATGTGGATAAAACTAGACCGCCAATTGACTACTGTAATAATGTCAATAAATATGTTAAATCTAAAAATAATAAATGGAATAAATTAATGTAACAATTGGCTGAATTTAACATATTTTCTTGGAAAAAAAAACTAAAATAAATAAGAAAGTATAAGGGTAAGGGACAGTTATTAGAGATAAAATCATGAAGTGGAAGAAATATGAACTTCAAAAAGTTGCCTAAGTCCTTTGATGAAATAAGCAACTAATGGATATTGAAGAAAAGCAACAGAGAGAACAACATTAATTTATAGTTGAACGTGTATACTTTTATGGTTTTCCACTGAAGAAGAGATGCGTAGCTCGGTATGATCACCAAACCAAAAACTTTATAAAAAACAATGATAAAGGAGGAGAGGGTAACATCCCTGAAAAAACATAAGAATAAGGAGGAGAGAAGAAGAATTAGAACATTAAAAAAGAAATCAAAGTGAAAGGTAGAAAGTTTTATATGGAATATCAAAAACCCAACAAAAAAACATGAGATGCGAAAAGAAAATGGTAAAGAATGAAGGGATGGGTGGAGAATTTTGTAAAGAAAAATAAACCCAAAATCTGTTCAATCTCTAGTGAAATAAAAGAAACACAACAGAAAAATAAGAAGGGAAAAAGAAGAAGAGAAAAGGAATGCTCCGGTTTGCTCCTAGAGCACCTGCTTTAAAATCTTTCCTCCCCATCAATTTTTTTTGAAAAACCCTCCAATTGATGACGATGAAGGCTTTTGTTTTGCTTTGTGATAATTGAGAAGATGAGTGCTATGACCTATTAAATGATAAAAATGTGTCAATGATAACATATTATGTCAGTTCCAAGGAGACTTTCAATATCCACATGTAAAAATTTTACCGAAGTTTTTCCTAGGATCAATTTGCATCTATAAGGATTATGTCTGTAGGAGCTCTTATTATTTGGGTCTGTCATGAGACAGCTGATGTTCTGTTACTCGTTTGAAAATCTTTGCAGTTAGACTCGGATGTTTCATTGATTTTTGGTGCTTTGGAGTCAATTCATGCTGCTTTGGTAGTGATGGCTTATAATGACATGCCTAAGCTACTGTACAAGGAAGAGGTATAAGTATATTACTGGTTCATCGGTTTGTTTTATGCGTTGGATACTATACTTGAAAATTATGAAATTGTCACTTACAATTAAGCACTCAGTTTTAAGCCTTCCTCCTTAGGTTATAGAAAGGATACTTGAGTTCACCCGACGTCAGGTGATGGACATGATGTTAGCATGTGATCCTTCTTATCGTGCTCTTCATAGACCTGTTGATAACGGAGTTGCTGAAGGTAGGTGAATTTTAGAAGTTGTGGCAACCATATTCTTTTCGATAAAAGTTTTTGGAGATTTTAATTTTGCTGCGGATCCTAAGATGCTACCTTGTGCTAAAATGCTAAGTCTAGCTTGATCTACACTCTCTAATAATATTTAATGAAATTAAACTCTGTTTTTCAGGGAGGAAGACCCTGATGCTGATATTGAGTATGGTTCTGCGAGCAAAAGACGACGTACAACTAAGAGTCTAAAGGTTAAAAGGGCGGCAAACAGGTACTCGGTGATTTTTGGTTCTTGTAGCTGTATTGGCTTCAGCCTTCAGGGGATTATAGTTTGGAACTGGAAATTGTTACCATTAATTTTCTCTTATCATCTAAGGGATTTTGTGCACTTAATGTTGAGCTTGTGTTCTATCTTCAAAAATTTATTTATTATGTCTTTGAGGAAGAGAATCATATGCTGTGTGGTGTTGACTTCCTAGGATTTCAGCTACTGTGAACACCGCATTTCAGAAGCTCTGCACTATTCTTGGCTTACTGAAGGACTTGCTGCTAATAGTGCGCCTCCCAGACAGCTGCATCTTGCAGCTTATAAAAACTAGTTTATCAACATTATTGGTTGATAATATCCAACTCTTGCAATTAAAGGCTATGAGCCTTATCAGTGGGGTACTGAGCTTTTCCCTTGTTTGCTGTATAGATAACGCTTCTATCATTTTTAGTTTTTAAAATGCCTTTGTTCATAATGATTACTGCAGATATTCTATGCATACATGCAACATAGAAGTCATATTGTTGATGAAGTAGTTCAACTCCTTTGGAAGTTGCCATTCTCAAAGCGAGCAGCCAGAGCTTATCATTTACCTGATGAGGAGCAGAAGCAGATTCAAATGATTACTGCTTTGTTGCTGCAGTTGGTTCTTCATAGTGCTAATCTCCCTGAAACTTTTAGGCAAGCATCAAATAACAGTGCCATCTTTGAAACTGCTATTGAAACAAATTACCTAATTAAATGCAACGAGGCAGCTACAGAAACTTGTGTTTCATTCTGGACCCATGTTCTTCAGCGGCTTACCAGTGTAAAGAGCCAGGATGCATCAGAGGTGAAGGTGATAATAGAGAATCTTGTACTGGATCTCCTTACTGCGTTAAATCTGCCTGAGTACCCTGCTTCGTCTCTGATTTTAGAAGTAAGAATTCCACTATATATTCTTGTTGCTTGGTGCCTTCTTCCACATCTAAGAGATGGTTGCCTGCAGGTTCTCTGTGTTTTACTGCTCCAGAATGCTGGCCCAAAATCGAAGGATGTATCTGTACGCTCAATGGCAATTGATATACTTGGTACAATTGCTGCACGGTTGAAGCGTGACTCTGTTGTTTGCCATCAGGAGAGCTTATGGGTTGTGCAAGAGTTGGCTGGTAGGGAAAATACAAATGGAAGTGAACTAAAGGGTACATGTTCTGTTTGTTTGGATGGAGTGGTTGAGAAGTGTTTAGTGGTATGCCAAGGTTGTCAAAGATTGTTTCACCCTATTTGCATTGGAGTTACAGAACATGACATCTCTACGCGTGGTTGGCACTGCCCATTATGCCTCTGTGGAAAGCAACTTCTAGTGTTACAATCATTCTGCAAATCACAAATGAAGGATGACATCAAAACCAATCACAGGGCATCAGAAAATTGCTCTGAATCTTCTGAGTCTGCTTCCACAATGGAGATTGTCCAACAGATGCTTTTGAATTATCTTGAAGATGTTGGCTCTTCTGATGACATTCATCTTTTCGCTCGATGGTATGTTTCAAAATTTATTTTCAATTGTCATTTTTACTCTTATTCAGCACGCAGGTTTTTCTGAATATGGTCCTTATAGCTTTTGAAGTTTCAAATTTGTCTAGGATCTTTGACAAAAGCAGTTTGATGTATCTTGAGCAAGCTTGATGGGATTTTTTTGGGGGATTCTCTTCCTGGTTAGATGGAAATGACTGTATTCTAACTGAAGAGTTTGTATTTGAGGCATGCTTTTCAGAGCCTTTGTCCTGATCTCTCTTCCTCTACCAGTGCCTCCTATCTCAGATAATAGATTTTCTTGGATGCTAATCTTGAAGTTGCTGCTTCTACGAAAGTGTACTTCTCTACCTGGAGGCAACTTTTGGGCAAAATGTTGATATGTGATTTTCTGCTAAAGAAGGGAGAACTTTGGTAATTGGTTCTTCATAGTGTAAGGGATTTGAAATCCATTGATCCCTTGTTACTTGATTGCCCATTTGCTGGAGTTCTCTGGGAGTTTGCTTTTAATAATTATGATTTTACTTTATTTGTTGCTAAATCTGTCAAACAATACATAATGACTTACACCAAATCATTGGGGTTATGATTTGAGCAGAGAGAAATAGAAAACCTTGTGACGGAGTTGAAGCAACTCTTAGGAGCAAATAGGATAGGTTTGTCAAGAGTCAAGACTTTTGTAATATTAGGACAAGAAGTACTTTTTCCCTCCTTCCATGGGTGCAATTAGTTTTGTAGGTAGCTATTTGCGAATCATCATTGGCTCTTTTTGTAGGATGCACTTTTAGCATCCAATTCTTTTGGTTTATCTAGTATTAATTTTGACAGCAAAAAGAGAAAAGGTTGATTGTAGGCTATTTTCGTTACCCCCTCACCTCTTGAATTGCTACGCTGGCATTGCTTTTTCTTGTCAAGGATCATTAGAGAAATGCAAGTGTGATGTTCGCCAGATTTGAGTCAATCATGGGCTCAGCAATGTTGGTAAAACCTTGCACTGATTGCTGGTAATGTCAATTACTTCGGGTAAATGTTATAATGAAACTAGAACAACCATTCAGACATCTAAGAATTGAGAGTGGATAATTCAAGGATGATTTGGCTCAGGGCATGTTATGCTACCATGTTTGCTGTATTTTCTTGTGTGAATTGTGGACTTTTGAGTACTCAGGTTTTGGTGGAGGTATTCCCCTGCATAATTTATTTCATTTGTATCACCTTTGTAGTCCTCATAACTGTTTATACATTTACAGGTTTTATCTCTGTCTCTGGTACAAAGATGAACCAAAATCTCGGCAACAATTCAGCTATCGCCTTGCTAGATTGAAATCAAAAGCAGTAATCCGTGACTCAGGGTCCCTTTCATCACGTTTGACGAGAGATTCCATTAAAAAGATAACTTTGTGTCTGGGAAAGCATAGTTCCTTCTCCAGAGGATTCGATACAATTCTCGGGATGCTTCTGGTTAGTATTAACAGTATTCTCTTTTCCTTTTTGTTTGATAAAGCATCTAGTTTTGACAAGGCAATTCATTTCAGGTTAGTCTCAGGGAAAACTCACCTGTAATCAGGGGCTAAGGCACTGCGTGCGGTAATTGAATTTCACATTTTCTGTTTTTTGGCCTTTTCCATGTTCTTGCCTCCCTTCCCCTCTCCACTTCTCTCTCTCGTGCACATGTGCTGACCACGGATTTCTGTATTTGTTGTTTGCGGGATCATCTTCTGATTCACTTGATTATTCTTGTTTCGCTTCTGACCAACTTGAGCAGGTTAGTATAATTGTGGAAGCTGATCCAGATGTTTTGCGTGATAAGCGGGTCCAATTAGCAGTTGAAGGTAGATTTTGTGATTCTGCAATATCTGTCAGGGAAGCTGCACTGGAACTTGTTGGAAGGCATATTGCATCACATCCAGATGTTGGGTTGCAAGTGTGTGAATTATTTTGTTTTTTGTTTTTCTTGTTCTCTTTACGTTTACCCATATAGGTAACTTAATGCTGTTTGTCTTATGTATTTTTCTGGGTAGTATTTTGAAAAGGTTGCTGAGAGGATTAAAGATACAGGAGTTAGTGTTCGAAAACGTGCTATAAAAATCATCAGAGACATGTGTACGTCGAATGTTGATTTTCCAGAAGCGACCCGGGCTTGCATCGAGATAAGCCTCGTATTAGTGATGAAGAATCGAGTATTCAGGTAGGCAAAATCCTGTGTTAAGGGGTTTTGTAAATCACACAGATGTGCTTTCATGTGGATTACCTGTTTTCTGTTGTTTTGTTATTGCTACACTTTCTGATTTCACTTTTTTGTGATTTTATTTTTGGGTAACTTGGAAGTGATAAATTTCTATGCTATATTCTTGTCTTAAGAACTTAAGCTGGAAGGGTGCCCTAGAGTGATGAGGCATGAAGTGAGGGTGGGCAAAAATATCAGGTGGCCAAATGAATGATGGCAAAAGCAAAACTGAAGGCATGGTGCCAAAGTAAAGACCGGGAGTTCAAGCAAAGCAATCAAGCTGACTGGGAGCAGAGCTGAAGTAGCTTAGTTATGGGGCTGTACCAAGGATAAAGAAATTAAACTTGATCCATCGCCGGGGGAGAAGAAAGAAATTGAAAGAGGAACAGGAATAATTGAACTCATGGGCCTGTACCAAGGACAAAATAGTTTAAGGGCCCATTTGGGGAGAAAAGTTATCGTGGAATGGAATCAGAACTTAAACTTTAGGGGGTTGGGAATGGGACTGGAACTCTGAACTCAAGTGTTTGGTGAGCAATTGTGGGATTAGCCAAAAGGGAAAAAAACTACATCACCGCCATTATTACCCCCACACCACCCATCACACAAGCCTCCCATCGGTAAGCCATTGAACCATCCATCATCCCCCATCATCCGATGGCCATGGCACCATCCATTGACCACCCATGTTCGGCCTACTGCCACCATGCTGCCGCAGCCCTAGCTCGCTCACAGTTTGCAAACCCAATTCGCAATTTATAAACGCGAAATTCGAGTTCGTCATACCCAAAATTGAACCTACCTCTTGATTACCCATTGAAGTTTGTTCAAAAACCCCAAAACAATTGAGGGAAATCGCTTCAAATTTTGATTGAAATTGAGTGTTCTACAATTCGCAAAGCCCTAACCCTAGGTTGCGAAAAATGAAAAAAAAAAAGAAAAAATTTATGCCGGCCAGCGACACCCTTGATAATGGTGTCCAGCGGTGATGGCGATGACAGTCTGGCTCCTAGATGGCAGAGTGGCTCTGTGCCGGTGATGGCTGTGCTGCTGCCTTTCTCTGTCTCCCCCTTCCTCTCTCCTCGGGCTAATCCCTTGGGGGTTGAAACTTGATACCCCTCCAAATGGGGGGAGGGGGTTCAAGTTGCTGGGAATTGGGAAGGGACTTAATTCCCCCAAAGATCATGTTCCACCCTCAAAATCTCTCACCAAATGCTAAAAAATGGAACTTGATACCTGGGGATTCAAGTCCCCAATCCCTTTTCCCTCACCAAACAGGCCCTAAGTTTATTCCATAAGAAAAGGGAAGAAGAAATTAAACTACAGTGGAGACCTGGCAATTTTGAGAATGCTTGAGAAAGAAAATGGCTCCTGTGTGAGTGTTTGACAAAGAACGAGATTAAGTAAAAGGAGAGAAATGTTAAGATAAAAAAGAAAAGCTAGCTAGAAGGGGGAGAAAAGGATGTAATGATTTTTGTTTTGGGCAAGGGGGTCCAGAGCAGTAGCTATAGAATCAAAATTGATGGGAGAGGGGAAATTGCTGCAATGATGAGATGAAGAAGAGTGATTCAGGTGATCACAAAAAGTGAGAATGGAGTGTCAGAAGAAGAACAGAGTGGGTGGGTATAATTGGTCTTTTGCTATTTGCGTTGCAAGTAGTGCACTGTTGCTGGAGGAGCTATGATTGACTGCCAAATAACAGGATGAGATGTTGATGGGTCTGGGAATGTCCAACTAAATTACCACTCTATTCTGTGGCTGGCAGGCAGCAAAAAGAATGAAAGTGAATTAAAGAAAGGGGGCATAGGAGTTTTTAGGAGATCAAGGCTATGTGCTATCAGGAATTAAGGGTTTACTTTTTGAGAACCTTTGTATAGTTGGAGTCATATTCTCCTCCATTATGGTATCTGACGTTTTTGGATTTTTTAAAAATAAGATTATTCAGGAGAGCTTGAGGGCATGATGTTTTTTATGGTTGCCTCTATTTGATAAATGCACACCAAATGGTCTTTGCGGTGCCAATTTTATTGCCCATTGAACCTCACATTAGTGGGCATACTTCATCTTTGTATCTGTAGTTATATAGTATTATCCAGGCTTCTATACTAAGAGGATCTGTAATTTAGTTGCATTCACTTTTAGTTGGTGCGGCCGGTCTTGCATGCATGTTCTGGAAGGTTCATGGTGGCATATATTCATATTTCTTGTGTGCTTTTTCGTGGAGGTCATTCCTCTTAGAAGGTTCTTGCTTTGGTGCAGGATCTTGTTTGTAAGACATTTTATGAGTTCTGGTTTGAAGAACCTTCAGGGAGACAGTATTTCGGAAATGATAGTTCTGTGCCGTTGGAGGTGGCCAGAAAGACTGAACAGATAGTTAACATGTTGAGAAAGATGCCTAATCATCAAGCTCTTGTCACTCTTATTAAACGCAACTTGGCTCTTGATTTCTTGCCCCAGACAAAAGGAATGGGGACCAGTCCTGTATTATTAGCAACAGTGCGCAAGCGTTGTGAGATGATGTGCAAATTTTTACTGGAAAGAATTTTACAGGTATGATCACACTGCTTATTTTCTTGCACCAAAAACACTGCTTATTCTCTGAGCTGAAGATTTGAAACTTCTATTTACCTATAGTTGTAAACTTTCGATAGGTAGAGGAAATGAACCTTGATGAAGGTGAGGTGCGGATACTTCCTTACGTGTCAGTTTTACATGCCTTTTGTCTTGTGGATCCGTCACTATGTGCACCTGCATCCAATCCTTCCCAGTTTGTGGTCACCCTCCAGCCATATCTCAAGAATCAGGTAATTGGGGTTTCAACTGTTCTTTCTTTTTTGGCTGTATTCAAATTTTTTGATTACTTATAAAAGAAAAAACCCTGTTTTTAGCTTGCTCTGCCTTGCTGTATGTGTGTGTCCCTTTAGCTTTGTCTGATTTCATGACAAGGATGGCCTAGTAATGTTTCCAAATATAGGCATGCTTTCATGTATTTGAAAGAAGAGCGACTGATAAGTAACCCGGACTCGTCTCTGACCTTTGCTGTCTCAGCTTAGCCACTTTTTTTGCATTTTCTATATTTTTCTTTCCTTTATTCTTTTTGAAATCTGGTGACAATCAGGATATAAGAAGATAATTGTTAGGGTCTTGGGCAATTTTTGAAGCTTTATGATTGATGGATGAGATTCCATCTTGTTGAGTAGTTTGTTTTATCTTGTGTAAAGGTTGATAATCGAGTTGTTGCTCAACTATTGGAGAGTGTCATCTTCATAATTGATGCTGCTCTTCCTTTACTCCGGAAGCTGCCCCAGAGTGTTGTTGAAGAGCTTGAGCAGGATCTGAAGCAGATGATTGTTCGGCATTCCTTTTTGACAGTTGTACATGCTTGCGTCAAGTAAATATACTTACTACTACTATTTCTTTCAGTTATTTCTTCCAGTATCAATCTTTCTAGTGTAACTGCAAGATCTGTTCTTCTTGTAAACAATGAGTAATAACTGGTAAATACGGAAATGAAGCATGATGCTGACTGCGATGTCAGGATATACAGCTGTAAAATCTGAATATAGGTAGGTTTGTCTTGTGCAGTACACAGTATCTTTAGTTCCATTCCATCCAATGAGATGTGGAGATATTATTCGTCAAGTGAAATGTTCGGGAATGAGTGGCCTTCTGAGGAGCATACTATTAAGTAGGTGCATATCCTTTGGTCAGACTTTCTCATGCGAGAAATATGGCAAGATTGATGCAAATCCTGTTGGGTTTTAAAGACTGTTGGGGTGATGTTTTTAGTCCTAAATCTATTGTTGGTCATCCTCTTATCCCCAAAAATATGACAAGTCCGTAGCTACTCCAAGTCCATGATGGTTGGCAGGCTAAAAGTTCGTTTATTAGTGACTATTTGAACCTATCGGAAGGCTAACAAATAATTTAGGAGAGGATTCATGTTAGGGATTTGTCTTCTTTGGGGGGAGATTAATTTTCCAAGGTACTCCCTTCATCCCTTAGACTTGTTATATAATCGGCTCTAGTTACGATAATTGATGCAAGTTGCTTTTGACTCATTTTTTGATGAAAAGTATTGACAAAATGACAATCACTAGTCATGACCACTAATTTTTGGATCTCATTGAATTAATTTTGGGGAGTTGCAGGCAGCCTATAAATTTTATCTGTCATTCTAATTTTTTTAGAATTTTCAAAAGCTTTTTGTTCAAAGTCAAGTCATTTGAAGATTTTGTGAATGATTGTCAAAAATGATGTAGTTTGATGCCTTGAATTGGAGACACTGAGGCAGTATTAGTTAGATGACAGAGACATGCAAATATGGAAACATGAAAGGTAGATACCTTTGCGTCAACATGGGGGAGAGCGGGGAGCCATCAGTATGGCATACCTTCGATTGATGGTTAAAAAAAGACGGTTGTATCTTCAAAATAACTTGCAAGAATAGGAGGTTTTCTTTTGTATATTATTTTGTCCCAATGGGATATCATAGATCTTTGCTGTTTTTTTTATTGCTTATATTGTGGTGTACCTTTTTCTCTATGGGATTGATGATATGATCCTGGCAAAACAATACTGAGCTGCTTATATCTCCCCTAACCTCCTGGGGGCACATCTCCTACTTGGATACTAGAAGACATTAAAAGTCAGACCAAAGTGATTCATTTTCTTGTGGGAGTTTGCATGGACTTAAAATGTTGTTTTAAAAATGGCGCAATTCATGCGAACATTCTACTTTTGATGTAGGAGTGATGTTTGTTGGATGATGTTGATGATGATATTATCATAATAGCAACAATTACGAGCGTTGTCCCTTATTTTATCTTTTTTTTGTGATGCAGATGATATTCACTCTTAAGTCATATTTTTCTTCATCTATTGAAATTGAAGTATAGGTTAATCAAATCAGATGCATTTGACTTGCACTCTTTGCTTTGCTCCAGGTTGATCTGATAATCTTACTTTCACGATCAGTGTGGTATTAAAATCATATTGACAGTTATTTCCTTTTCATATATTTAAAATTCAGGTGGCCATAGTGTTCGATAGTTAACTGCTTAATTGTGTGAATAATTTTTGCCAGATAGAGGCCCTCTTAGATCTTCACTGAGTGGAAGACAATTATGATTTACCTTAATTTTTGGTCGAAACCTGCTAGATGGATCTGCAGTAGATTTCTTCTAGCGCCGAAGTATTGATGCCTAATGATAGTTAAAGCAGCAGAATTTTACACAGGCCAATGGGAATAGTGTTTTCCTGCCTAATAAGTGTAGAAAAGTAAGGTATATGTGTAAGGTTCTGCTAGCCTTGTATGGGTGATTGCCAGGTTGGAGATTAGAAACTACTCCCATTGTGGGTCTGGCTTTTACGGGATTTGGGGGTCGGTGAACAGGAAATGGCCTAATTTTTTTAACTATGCCATCTGTTCCTAGGATCCTATTGTGAACTGATGCGTAAGTTGTTCATTTGGAGTCATAAGTAAAGTAGCCACTAACTCATTCTAGACTCTGACCTGGTGTCATGTGTCACTTCAACTCATTCTAGACCCTGACCTGGTGTCATGTGTCACTTCAACTTCAAAAAGATATAATGCCTGACCTGCTGCCCCTCACTTCAACTTTACTGGGCACACTTGGGGGACTTCTTTTCTTCTTTTAGTTCATACGTTTCTTTCTTCCTTTTACCATCTCATTTTATCTTTTGGCTGGGTTCATGTTTCCGGATTTGTGGTGCATTTGTGGAAACAAAATCTGTAAATTATTTACATACTTGTTTCCCTATTTGCTGTAGGTGTCTATGCTCTTTGAGTAAAATTGCTGGCAAAGGAGCACGGTTAATCCAGTTTCTGATTCAGGTGTTCATTAAACGTTTGGATGCTCTTGGTGTTGATAACAAGCAGGTTCGTTGGTGTACTTTTGGATTGAGAGATCTCTTAGTATATGTTACCCCAAGCTTGAATCCTCTTCCCAATCCACTGTTATTGACTTGGAAGTATCTGTTTTCTCACATTGCATAATGTTCAAAGTCCAAACTCTAATTTGTGTGTTTGATTTCAGATTTATATATGTTGGTGTTTAGTTTTTGGTCTCTATGGATAGGAGGGAAAATGATAATAAGAGAAGCATGTGGGATCAAAAATCAAAACAAGAAACAACTAATGTAAAACCTTACTTTTTAAAACAACTAATGCAAAATAGCATGTCATTGAGCTATATTTCTGTTAAAGATTCCTATTTAAAGCTCATACCATGGATTATAATCAGATGAGCCATCTTAAAACTCACCCAGTAGTGTGTGTCAAAAAGGAATCTGATGTGAATACCATAGAAGAAAGTTCAATCCTCTTCATGAAGTTTAAAAGTTAAAACAATTTATTGTAGTATTATGCACTTCAACCTTTAACCTTTTCTGAGATAGATTGACTGAGGGTACGTATTTACTATTTTGCTGCTATGGTCAGCGGGAGACAATAGATTCTTTGTGAGAAGGGCGCCTACTTCCTGACTTTCCTCAGTATGTGTCCATATGGGATAAAGTTACATTTCTAATCTATCTTTGGTTCTATACGTCTGGATTTCGCTGGGGTTATTCGAAATTTGTGTATTATTTTTCTTTACAGCCAGTTGGCTTCTTGGATCTTATGGTGTGCAGTGTTTAATGTAATTTCTTTTCATCTAAACAGCATGTAAAGGCTCAGCAGAGAAAGGGTTATAACTTGTAAATGACAAAGTTTTGCCCTCAGAATATATGCCCGGTCCCATTTTTCTGTTTGCTTCACCAACTTGCCAGAAAAATTTGCTTCCAAACTTCAGAAATTAAGCCTTGCTTCATCTTTCATTTCCATTGCACTCATACTGTGACACGTCTTTAAACATTTCTGAAACGGGCTAACTTACATCAAAGATGGACAAATGCGAACAAAAAAAACGCACAGAATTATGGTTTTAAGTTTTTGCTATTCCCCATCCATTTGTGAATGGTTGATATCCCTTTGGTGTCCTGATATATGTCTTTATTAGTTTATTGCTTACAGAAAAAAAGGTTCGATAGATGTGAGGGAGTTGGGATGTTGGATAAGGAGTCATCCAAAACCTAGGCAGAAGAGAATGATCCTTTTGAACTGCCATATTGAGCCATATTTTGTCATGGAGAAAGGATTTGACACCCCATGAATGTAGTCACATGTATGATGTAATGAAAATAACTAGTTCTTAGTTCTTTCATATATGTCAATATTGTTGCTTTGTTGGGAAAGGTCCACTAGTTCTTTTTCAATGTTGTTGCTTTAATGGGAAAGAAGGTACAACAATTCATTTCCAAGTACAGACACCAAGGACGATCAATGGATGACTCTCTATGAAGCCTATTATGCTTAATAGCAACTCTCTATTCTTAAATAGACAAATTTGTGCTGAAAATTGTATCATTGAAAACCTGCAATACCTAACCATATATATATATATATATATGTGTGTGTGTGTGTGTGTGTGTGTGTTGAAGTTGGGATTAGAACATGCATTAAAGTTATTATTTCTTTTTCCTTTTTTTTGTAGTAAAGCTAATTAAGGTGGAACATGTAACTCAAGAGTCCTTGGGATATAGAAAATGATAGTATTTTTGTAAGAACAACATAATATTGATTATAAAAGAAGAAATTTTCTTTAAAAATTTTTGTAACATAACCGTGCGAGTAATAAGAGAAATATAAAAGTTGCCACTAAAAATTTTACAAACATTAGTACGATGGAACTAATAACTTTATGTTAATAAAAATGTATATAATTAGTTCCTTTTTTAGTCTTTGATTATCTTCGCTGTCTATTTATATAAAAATTATATAAAAACTACATAGTAAGCACTTGTATATTTTTTTATAAATTATTGAGTAAAATTTAACACAAATAGTTAGAATTTCTATAACATATAGACAATAAAATGTACAAAATTTAAAATATGGTTTTTTTTTTTTAAAGGGGTGTGCATAGGTTGTACCATATTTAAAACTTAAAATATAATTATTAGAGTATATATATATTTTTTTTTAAAAAGACAAATATGTGCACTACATAACTTTTGAAAAAAAAGGAATAACACAGTATATATTACAACTTATAATTTTTAGACAAATAATTTAAATAAACGAGGTGGTCAAAATCCTAGTCTATTTAGAAACTGACTCCAACTATGGGTCCATGATGCAAATTTTATATGGGCCATGGCTATCCTTAGTCCATTCTTTTTTTTTTTTTTATGAGTAATCAAAAAATTATAGTAATGAGACACCAAAGGCTGCCACCCAAATACAAAAAGGGCAAGCACAAAAATCATCCTGCCCTCATGCTCTCATGCATAATTCTATCTACAAAATCCAAAAGAAACACCTTTGTACCACCATTGAGCTCTTGGCTCCAACTATACAACATTCTCCAACGATACAACTATCCTTTCAAAACTCTTACGTTAGCCGATCTGCTTCTTTTGGTCTCTGGATCTTCAATCTACCTGGGTATTGGACACCCCATCTGCTTTACATCTGATCAGATAGTGTAAAAGCGGAGCTGTACTTCTTCCGAGAGGTCCTTTTTTTTGGGGGGTATTATTATTTTTTTGCATGATGTTTATGTATGATTGCATTGATAGCTGGAATTATTTGTTGCCATTGGTCTAGTAGCAAGACTTCAATTTTCTGCCGGAGGCTGCCTTGCAGTTTTGCTGTGGGATTAAGCATATGCTTATATCTAATCCATCCACACCCTACTCCAGGTAGGAGTGCAGGGTCATAGTTTGCTTTGGTTTGGCTGCTTCTTGCTGTTGCACTATGAACAATGCGTATTATAGCCTCTAGTTTTAACCTCCTTGATAGTTCATTGGTTAGAGACAATTGGGATTTAATGGATATCACCCAACTCTTTTCCTCTGTAGTTAACCAACCTAAAATCACTAAATCCCACTTATGGTTGATATCTGCCAGAACAACAGGTTTGGGAGAATGAATACTGAAGATAGTTAGCATTGGGAGTAAATTTGGAGGGTGAAACAGCGTACTTATGATAAGTGTGTTGTGTATAAAAGTCGAAGGATGTGAGTCATCTGTTTGGCATCGTGGGTTACAGCACCTATTGCGGCTTGCTATGGTTCCCCCATCGACATACATTTCTGCTTTTTGCGTCTTCTAGATCATGCTTTTACATACACTGAAAAGTTTCAGAGATCTACCAATTTTTGGGGTTCTACTAAAAGCTTCAATAGTTCTAACAGTAAATATAGGACATGTACGGGCGGATCTGATGAAGTGTACGTTGCCAATATAAGCATTTCAGATTTGCAGTATTGTGAGAATAATTATTCGCATGGGTGGATATTATGGTCATGGTAGGGTGCATAGGCCCTCCAAACTTTTTGCGTGCCACTGTTTTCCTTAAAAAAAAAATGATACTAAAGAAACAGTCTGGGTACTGGTATAATGAAGACCAGTGGGTAGAAGTTAATTTCTTAATTTTTGTTGTTCACAGCTCTGAAAAAATTGATACCTGTAAAATGCATCAAATAGTTGTTTGGATAATGATAAAAGCTATTTCGATTTCATGCAAGAAGTTGTTATTTGTAGATAGAATCACGCATGAAAGCTTGACGGCATGTTTTTTGTTATTTGCCCCTTTTTTACATGGGTGACATTGCCTTGGTGTCTTTCGACATATTTTTTGATTACTCATAAAAAAGAATGAAAGGAGTTGGAGTTTCAGTGCTTCTAAATCCTTTTTCCAAGTTCTGCCACCAATTGCCCTGTCATTTTTACCAGAACGGCTCACTAAAATGTTGTGTTCTGCCTCATTTAGTATGTATTTGCTACTCTGGATTGCTTTGCTTCTTTTATGCTGCCCCTTTCTTTATCTATGCTGGATATTTTGTTCTCTGCTCCATTTTGCCTTTCTAATTTGCTTATGCTTGCAAGTTCATTTATTTCTATTTTTTGGTGGTTCGGTGCAAGTTCGTATTTGTGATTGTAACTGATATTTGTTTTGCTTTTTGCCAATTTAGCAAGTAGGCCGGTCTTTATTTTGCCTTGGGCTTCTCATCCGCTATGGTAATGTACTGCTGAATGCGTCCAATGGAGGTATCGATATTTCTGGCAGTCTCAGTTTGTTTAAGAAGTACCTCCTTGCAGATGATTTTGTTATAAAGGTCAGAGCTTTACAGGTGAGCAGCCTTTCCTATGTGTGCCCTTTAGCCTTTCTTTTGATGGTTATTCTCACGTGGATGGAAACTTGCCAGGCGTTAGGCTTCGTATTGATAGCCAGACCTGAATGCATGTTGGATAAGGATGTTGGAAAAATTTTGATGGCAACATTGTCTTCGAGTTGTGATGATCGTTTGAAGGTAGGTTTTAATCTCTTTGTTCATATTCCAGTATCCGACATGTTATGATTTGTTTTCTGTACTGAATGGGGTGCTGAACAGCTCCAGGCTCTGCAAAATATGTACGACTATCTCCTTGATGCTGAAAGTCAGCTGCAGTCTGACAAAGTAGAAGATAATGTGGCTGATTGCTCCAGAAGCGGTGGCTCTGCTGTGCCTGTTGCTGCAGGTGCTGGTGATACTAATATTTGTGGAGGAATAGTCCAGTTGTATTGGGATCATGTCTTGGAAAGAAGTTTAGACAGAAACGAACAAATTCGGCAATCTGGCCTGAAGGTAAGGGTTTAAGCTGTTTTCTTAATTTAAACCTTCTGTTGCAAAAATGTAATAGAACATGGTAACTGAGTTTGACCATGTTCAAGAAATTAATTTGAAGATGAGAGTTAAATAGATGAAGAGGAAAATAATCAGACTGTAATACGGTTTAAAATCACAATCAGAATCTATTCATTGTACTAAAATCAACTATCCAACAACAAAAGTGAGGTATAAGAAAGGTTAAGTGGGGTTGCTTTCTGGAATCATATGTTGCCAACATCTGTGGCTTGAAACAAGTTATGAGAGTTTTGAATGCCTTCTTCTGTTGAAAAATACAGTCTAGTGTGGATTTGGTCAGTGGTCTGTGCACACGTGTTACTGGCTGCAAGTCCTGATATCTGATATCTGATTTTATTTTGTATAGATTGTGGAAGTTGCATTACGCCAGGGCCTTGTTCACCCAATTACTTGTGTGCCATACCTCATTGCACTGGAAACAGATCCACTGGAAGCAAACTCAAAATTGGCACATCATCTGCTGATGAATATGCATGAAAAGTATACAACTGACACTCTGTTAATGGTTTAATTCTTTTGGTTCTTGTTTTCCTTTTCTTTCTCCCTTATCTTTGTCCCTCTGCTGATTAATTGATTATTCAATTATTGCTTCAGATATCCAGCCTTCTTTGAGAGCCGTCTGGGTGATGGCCTCCAGTTGTCGTTTAGCTTCATTAGATCAATGAGTGAAGTTTCTCTGAATTCAAATTCCAAGCTTCAATATGGAAAGGGAGTACCTGAGGATGCATCATTTGCAAATGCAAGACTGGGAGTTTCACGGATCTACAAGCTCATACGTGCAAACCGTGTTGCTAGGAATAAATTCATGTCATCAGTCATCCGCAAATTTGATAATCCTAGCTGGAGTGAAACAGTCATCCCTTTCTTGATGTAGGTTGCCCCTCTCTTGTGCTGTCTGGACTACATTGTTGAACAATCATTAGAAAATGATATTGCTTTTGATATTTTTCAGGTACTGCACGGATATTCTTGCTTTGCTTCCTTTCACAACACCAGATGAGCCTCTGTACTTAGTTTACTCTATAAATCGAGTTATACAAGTTAGATCCGGGACACTGGAAGCAAGTTTGAAAGCTTATAGTTCTCACTTCTCTAATCGAAGTTCCCAAAAGGTTCTGTCGGAGAACGGAAGCATTTGGCAGGGATCAGGTGTGGATGGGCAATTTTATGCTTCTGGTGTATCTTTAGAATTAAATGGTACGATTCAGGAGCCTGCGGATGGGCAACACTATGCTCACCCTACAATGAATGACGAAACTACGGAGACTAGAAATTTAGGAGCTCGTTCGCTGACTGAAGATGATCAACAGAGAATACAGGTAATCTGCTCTAGAAGTAAACTTCTTATTTAGGCAACTTTATGTAAACATGTTTGATGTATCCATATATGTCAAGGTTTTTGGTCTGTGTGCAGGCTGTCTGTCTTGCAGCTACAGCTCTTCAGCTCCTCTTAAAGCTGAAGAGGCACTTGAAGATTGTGTACAGTCTAGATGATGTCCGGTGCCAGGTGGGACTCTATATGTTGGTTCTGGCATTCTTTCTGGTATGGGTTGTGATAACCTGATCTGAACTTTGAGAATGTGAATCATTTGCCAGGCTTTTTCTCCTGCTGAAGTCCCGAAATCTGGTGAGGTCCTTTCCAGGCAGAATATTCCCTTCAGTGTTGGCAACATACACACCAGTTTGCCTTCAACTTCAGAAGAATTGACCCTGAGATATCAGGTACTTTATGTTGATCCCAAAATTTGACTTGTGACCATCTCGCAAACAGCCTATGTATGAGAAGCTTTAATTTTGTTTTCAGAAGTGGTTCAGGCATTCTTTATTTTGAATCTATCTATAGGACAGATTATAGCTTAGTGTCGAAGAAACATAAAACAGAACTCGACAGTTGACAAAGTAGTTAGTATTGTTTATACATTAGTGTTACAGGTCCTGTTTCTGAATGCAACTGTATAGCTCAATGCTGACATTGCATTTTTCCGTGGTCACACATTCACCTTTTCTGTTTTCTTTCTTTTTCATTCGAACTTTTTCTTTTCAACCCTTATGTTTTTCTCCCTTCAATTTCTGTTGCTCTTTTCCTTATTTCATTTATCTCCGCCTCCCCTCCCCTGAAAAAGAAAATCTGTATGTTCCTTTCTAAAAATTTTGTTGACCTAACCAACGAGAGAAAGAAAGATCAACTGTAACCCCCTTGCAGTGTTTTTGAAACCACCTCAAGCTTCTTTAAGAATCTTAAAAAAATCTGAAAGTCAATTGTGGCTCATATTGAGAAAAATAGCAGATTGAACTGTATTAGTCTTGGTTGCCTAGAAGACTTCTTAGCATACCTAATAGTAACAGGCCTTAGAAATGTCCCCACAGATCCTCTTAATTGAAGAGTCTTCAGGGGGCGGTACTTCTCTTAATTCAAGGATAAGATTGTCAAGACTCTCTACTTTTGGGACAGTGGCAATATCTGCCAATCTTCTTTTGATATTGTAGATTGTGCGGATAATCTATATTTTGGTTGTATATAATCCTTTTGTAGGATGCTTGCTTTGCATCCATCTTTTTCATTTATATTTTTATATACTTCGATTTTTCTTATTGAGAAAAAAAAAGAAATGTCCCCACAGATTTGGAAGTTGACGTAATTATTGAATTTTATAGCATCATCCTATACATTGTGTTTTCCCAAAATATAGTAATTTTGAAAGCCAGAGAAAACAGAGATTGGAAATGAAAAGGAGAGGGAAATGGAAAAAAGAAAGGAAAAAGGGAAAACATGCAGCGACTAAAACACGGCTTAGACTGATTGCGCACGAACAAATAACTACCTTCATACCTAGATTTCTGCATAGGAGCTTTCTATTGTAACAAAATAAATTTTTAGCTGAAAAATCGTTCTCGGCTTGGTCTCATCGTAAAACAGGAATTCAAGAATGCACTGAGGGAAGACACTGTTGACTACTCAACCTACACTGCAAACATTAAGAGAAAACGACCGCCCTCAAGAGGAGGCCGGTCTAGTCGAATGGTGGGGAGAGGCGATGAAGATTATGAAGATGACGATGAAGATTATATGGGAGGTCGGAGGAGTTATTCTGGCCGGCAAAGCAACAGAGGCCGAGGAAGCAGGCGGTTCTAGTCTGTGTTGTACATAACAGTAACAGGTTAGGCTTTGTACATTTGGTAGCACTCACAGTAGCAAAAGCATAACATACGGATGCATCAAGGCAGGAATTAGGAATTTGGAAACAGAAAGGTGGCACTCTTCGACGGAGGGCTTTTCCGATTGCCTGAATTACCTGTAAAAAGCCAGAATTATTATGGGTATAATTCCTTGCTATTTTTGTGGAGGCTTACCCCTGTTTTGTATTTCGGGGTTCGCCTTTTGGTTTTTGGGATGGATCTGGTGGAGTACTATGTTGGTGTTCGGTAGCTCGAATGCAAAATATAGGAGGGTATGTAAATTGCATTGAACTATTCAAAGGCTAGTTTTCTTTTGGTGGAATATGTAAATGTCAGTGTCATTGTTTAGAGCTTGTTCGAAATTATATAAAAATTGTCATCTATTTTTGTTTTTTATTTATTTTTATTCGTTTATTTTCATTTTTATTTATTTCTGATCGTTTCTGTTTGAGGTCGTGTTATTGTTATTGTTATTGCTATTTATTTATGTTCGTTTTTACTTTTTTTATTCATTTTTGTTTCTGTTTATTTTTAAGTAGTTTCGAATAGGCCTATGTGAAGAATACTTGCATTTTTTCTCGAGGTTCTGTTAGTTATTAGTACACTAGGTGTGTTCGTCAATTCAGACCCAATTACGATGGTGGTCTTACCAAACATCTAGTGAATATGATAATAAAATTAAATTATACACGCTAAAGTGCTCAAACCAATATTAACAATGATTTTTTCTAAAAAAATTTTAAAAAAACTTTTTAGGAAAAACTTAAAGAAAATATAATTGTGAAGAGACGGCAGATTACTGCACAAAAGTAACTCAAATGGTACTTTTTAATCAACATGGCAATTCGAGACAAAGTGACAATCGAAGCCATTAAGCCATTTATTCAACATGATTCATATTCAGATAATTGAACATCGTTTAATACAATTCCAACGTTGTTTACTATTAGCATCACTAGCTCTATCATTCAGCATTATTTGGTACTTTTTTTATACCATTTCTCACTTTTCGGTATATAATTTGCATCAATTAACATCATTCAGTACTTATTCGCTGAACCTCAACTTAGTATCAATTATGAAGAATTGAACAAAATAGAACGTTAGTAAGATTGTCATGCCAACAATGCAAAAGAGAACTATCAAAATGTAAAGGGATCAGGAATTCTGGATATCTGTCCTCAAAATTGAGAACCTAAACTTAAACTTATTTGATAGATTTCACTTTACAAATGTGAACGAAATTTATTGGACCAATTCCTCAATTTAGGAACATAAATTAGAATTGTAGAATCTAATTTTGGTTTCAAAGTACTCTTTTGATCTCCTAAAGCTTGGAGCATGCAAGTAATAATTCAGAATATTAACGAGTAAATATATTTTTCTTTGTTGCAGAAAAAAGGATATTAATTGAATAATGATTGTATACAAGCAAATGTCTCAAATTAATCAACAACTAAATTCAAATTTGAAAATTATGTGACCCTTCAATTAGAATTATAATAATTAATTATGGTTTCCTCATAATTTTGGGTTGGACCTCATGAAAGACTAAATACATATAACCTTAAGCCGTTGTAGGCACAAAAAAAATTAAATAAATATGTGTCACGTTTTGAAATAATTAAATTAGTTTAATTTAAATTAGTCCAATTAATTAATTTAATTTAATTGGGCCCAATAGATTCATAAGTTGATGACCCAATAAAATATCAAATTAACGACCTAATGAACTAGTAAGTCTCGTGACTAGTAGATTACTAAGTCGGCACATAATTAGACTCTCAAGTTGTCGGCCCAAATTGAAGGTCCTGTCGCGGCCTAAGAAGACAAATAAATCACAAACTTTACTAGAAGGGAAGATGGTTTTCCCCTATAAATATGGCCCTACCCCTTTATTCAAGGGATCAAAAATTCTAACTCTTAGAAAACTCTCTCTAGCAATAGACAACAATCACATCAAATCATGCATTCTTGATCGAGATTCAAGTCGCTTCGACCTTCGTTTAAGTTGTCAATCAAAGATTGAATCCAGCCCATTTGATTGAGATTCAAGCCACGTCTGTCCTCTTTCAAATACAATTCCGGAGATCAAATCGGATGATTTATATTTGTTTATTTGTAACAAATACGAGAGATTATACCCAATATTTTTAAAATTAATACAAATTAAATTGTCTCATATTTCTTGTTTTATTTAATTTAGACTTGAAATTTGTTGGCTACAAATTTGGCACCCCGGTGGGACAATCTCTGCCTCTCATCTATTTCTCTGAAGATCAAATCTTTCAACAACATTCCTCTAAAGATGACATGGCCACGATAAACGTAGCTTTGAACTTCAATGGAGAAGATTGGATCCTTATCCCAAGAATCCACTAACATTATTTCTAGTAAGACAAGCACTTGGAGTAGTGACAAGAAGTATGGCAAAAGTTGTTACAACGGCTATCCCTAAAGGAATTGTGATGTCTGCGAACTTTTTGCCGCGTGATGGTCAAAATTGATGAAGTCAACCAACCCTTTACTCGTTGAACTCCTTTTGCCTCCCAAGCTGAAATTGAATCCTCCACTCGCTATTGTCATGCCAGTCATGGTGACAGGAGCTGTTAACCGGGAGGAAGAGATGACTAGTGTGAAGGCAACGCTCGATAGGCTTGCCAAAGAAAGTGAATAAAAAGATGCACACATCAAGCGTCAAGATGAAAAGATCGCTAAGTTGATGAAAAAATTGAGAAAAGAGTTAATTGAATCCTCCCACAAAGGCTTTGGTAATGAAGAGCAGGAAGATGGATTTGACTCAAGCGAAGCTTTTAAGATAACGTCATCTCGAAAAAGGCGATAAGTCGCATAATGACTCGTCTTCAAGCTTAATGACCGCCGAGCAAATCCAGGAGGTGATTGCAACCTGCAGTCAAGGCCCAACTAGGAGGTCTGTATGCAAAAACTCATCTCTACACTAAGCCTTATACGAAAAGGATTGATTCTCTTCGCATGCCTTATGCTTACCAGCCTCCTAAGTTCAATCAATTTGATGGACAGGGGTAACCTAAAGCAACATGTTCGGCACTTCATCGAGACGTGCAATGACGTTGATACCGACGGTGATTTGTTAGTAAAACAGTTTGTCGGGACCCTAAAAGGATCGCCTTCGATCGGTACACCGATTTGGAACTTGAGTCCATCAACAATTGGGAACATATGCAACAAGAGTTTCTCAACAGATTCTACAAGTACCCAACGCATTGTCGGCATGACCGAGCTGACAAACACTAAACAGATGGAAGGATGAGCCTGTCCTTGATTACATCAATCGTTGGCGTGCACTTAGCCTCGAATGCAAAGACTGTCTATCCGAAGTTTCTGTTATAGAGATATGCACGCAGAGCATGGATTGGGATTTGTTGTATGTCCTACAAGTAAGCAAGCCTAGGACCTTCCAAGGGTTGGCGACAAAAGCTCACGACATGGAGATAACCATAGCTAGTCGTCATGACAAGTCTTCTTTTGCTTATGAACCGAGAAAAGAGAAGACCGAGTTTAAAAGAAGTGTTAAGTCCTCCAAGAGCTCGATTGAGGAATTCGTGTTAGTATCCACAAATGAACCGATATAGATCTCAGTAAAGCCCAAAGGCGAGAGGAGAAGAAGGGCTCGTATTTTAGGAACAATGGGAATAAACATCAAACACTAAAAGAGCTTCAAGAGAAGAAGTACCCATTCCCCGATTCGGACTTGTCGGGAATGTTGGATACTTACCGAGAGAATGGTGTTATCGAGTTGCCTCAACCAAAGCGCCCGAAGAAGCGGGAAAGACTACTCGAACCAAGGTATTGTCGGTATCATAGGGTCATTAGTCACCCCGTGGAGAAATGCATGAATTTCAAAATTGGAAAATGATGAAAAAATCATCTTGGACTTGGATGATACTGCTTGAGACAAATCAAACAACTGTCATGTGTGAGCATTGCCCATCTTTGTAACAATAAAGACTTACCCAACGACTATTTGGGGTGGGACTTAACTTAGCTCTTGGTATGAGAGAGGAACAAGTTATAATTCAATTTGGGATGTTGGAGCCAGTGGTACTTCTAATGGAAGTCCCTGTACCGTTGCTAAGATATAATCTTACACAAGATGTTTTTGATAAAGACGATGAGAGGCGGACTCTCATCACTAGATGAAGGTTGAGAAAACAGAGGCATGTTCCATCACCTCCACTTTGTCATAGCAAGAGGCATGGTAGAAAGAAGAACGCTCGACAGTCCAAAAGGAAAAAGAGGCTTGATGTCGTTAAGAAGCACGAAGTTCAGCCCGTTGACTTGCTTGAACAAGAGCAGACTCATCTCCGGCACATTAGAAGAGTTCTTTCCAAGGGAGTACCTTCACCATGTTGTGGTCAACATGGCTTCGTGCTCTAAGATTGAGGATGATGGAGAACTTGACGAGTAGTCCTTCTTAGTGTGCTACTTGCAATACCGTAGTAACATTCACGAGATGAGGATTTTTTGTTAGGATGTAAACGGCACAACCGTCCTTTGTTTATCGCTGGTTATATACGAGGTCAAAGGGTCAAACGCATTTTAATGGATGGTGGTTCATCAATCAACATCATGCCAAAGTCTACCATGAATGACTTAGGCATTATTGTCGAAGAACTCTCCAAATGTCGAATGATGATACAAGGTTTCAATCTTGAAGGCCAACGTGCAATTGGCATGATTCGCCTTGAGTTGACAATGGACGACTTGTCAACATCATCAATCTTCCATGTGATAGACTCTCGAACTTCATACAAACTGCTCTTTGGACGACCATGGTTACATGAACATGGAGTAGTGGTCTCAACTTTGCACCAATGTCTAAAGTATTATCGGAATGGTGAAAAGAAAATAAATGGCGATGTCAAACCATTCACTAAGGCTGAGTCACAATTTACCGATGCTAAATTTTTTGAAGAATGTGTCACACCGAAAGAGACCATGCTAGTAACCATCTCATCTACTGGTAAAGGGGGTGCGAAAAGTGTTGAAGGTACTCTTACATCATCGGACAATGGTGTTTGCACTAGCAAAGAGCAACGACTTCATAAGGAGGAAAGGGGGCAAACAAGTGGGACCTCTCCTGTCAAGCAAGTTATTGTCTCAACAAGCCCTACGAGTGTCGAGTCCCTAGGTATATTCCTAAGTCTCGCCGAAAAAATGGTGAATCACCATTTAGCGAGTGAATGACGTGTGAAGGGACTACTAAACCTGTCGTTAGGTACAAGGAAGTCAATTGGCATGTTCTTGAAGAAAATGGTGAACTCTCGGTTCATAAGGCAAACCAACCTAGAGTGACTAAAGTCTTTCTCTCTGGTTTTGTCGCTTCTTCCAAGAGTTCACTTCAAAATGAGACTCGCCTTGCTAAAGGTGTACACTCATGATGGATTCGATCCAAATGCGTACAAGTTATTGAAAAAGTCTGGTTATGATTTTAGCAAACCAACTTCTTTGGGACTTGTTTTTGAAGCTAAGCCTTATGGCGTCAATGAAACATAGAAGAAGATCCAGGAGCAAAGAGTCATGTGACGATTCCCAAGATTGGACTTGGTTATGTACCACCACAAGCTATTCGGATCTTAGGACAACGCAAGGACAAACAAGTCGTTGTGTTAGTACATTAGTAATCGAAGAGACTGTCGAGAGCGATGACGAAAACGCCAAGGTTAAACCAAAATTTTTTGTGTTTGACAGGTTGCAACCTCAACAACACGAAGCAGCCTTCATTATTCGAGTAGAATGGGAAAAAGGAAGGCGCCTAAGTCTTCTCGTCTTTTGGAGGTTAAAAGAAATTGCACAACCTAAGTCCTCGGCCTTTGCTAGGATCAAAAGAACCGAAGAATCATCAAGCTCGGTGTTGCTACAAAAGAAGGACTCTTTGTTTGGACGCCTTGGTGAAAAAAATAAAGTCTAAAGTTTCATGCTTTCTCGTATGAAGCGGTTTTCTACTCGGATGTGAAAATAGATGGCTCATTAAGAGTGAAGAGGCATACAATAGCGTTCACTGGACATCAAACCCATCCAAATTCAAGTGGATAGGTTAAACAAGATGAACAGGTTTCCTCTAATTACGTCAAGGTTCGGCAGGATGTCGACTCAAATTCCGAAATAGAACTTGCTGAGTAAGAGCCTAAACTGCTCTAAACAAAACAAAAAAAAACTTTGTACTACTCCTAACCCGCAAGAGTATAAACTGTAATGGCTAAACAACAAAAAAAAGAAAAAAATCTTTGTACTACTCTCGGCCCACAAGAGTATAAATTATGAACAACTAAAAAAAAAAAGAAAAAAATCTTTATACTAATCCTAGCCTACAAGAGTATAAACTGTGAATGGCGAAACCGAAAAAAAGATAAAAAAAAAAGTTCATCTTTGTACTATTCCCGACCCGCAAGAGTATAAACCGTAATCGGCTAAACAACAAAAAAGAAAAAAATTCTTTGTACTACTCTTGGCCCATAAGAGTATAAACCGTGAACAGCGAAACCAAAAAAAAAGTTCATCTTTGTACTACTCCTAGCCTGCAAGAGTATAAATTGTGAATGGTTAAACAAAAAAAGAAAAAAAAATCTTTGTACTACTCCCAACCCACAAGAGTATAAATCATGAATGGCGAAACCAAAAAAAAAAAAAAAAAAAGAAAGTTCATCTTTGTACTACTCCTATCCTGCAAGAGTATAAACTGTGAACGGCGAAAACCAAAAAAAAAATCATGTTTGTACTACTCCCGGTATACAAGAGTATAAATTGTGAACAACGAAACAAAACAGATGAATAAAATTTCTTCCGTTAAACTACGTGATGACTTGATCTCATGGACAAACCACAAGTTCTTATGAGTACGTAGGTAGCTTGGTGAACAAAATTATCAAGTGCGATTACAACCTTGTCAAGAAAAGTCAAACAAAATATAAGGAAAAGAAGAAGGAAATTTCACATGTTCAAGCAACAAAAAAATGGATGAACAAGCAACAAGCAAAAAAAAACACATTAGATGAAGAAGATTCCGGAGAATCTAACTAAGTTTGTTATGACGATCGTCATATTCCCAAAGAAAATTGTGGAAAATTGGCATCCAAGGGGCCAAATAACCGTTGATGGAATTGTTATGAAGCCTCCTATTTGAATGAAGGTTCCCAACACCGCGGACTTACAGGTCACCACCTAGAGCCTCTTAAGTCATTAAGATAATAGATTTCTAAGTCTCCGAACTTGGACATTTCTACGTCAAATTCAAGATTACCAAGTCATTAAACTTCCAAGTCACTTCTAAAGACGTCCAAAGACTCTCAAGTCACTTCTAAAGACTTACAAGTCATTAAACACAACAAACTTTCAAGTTATCAAAGCTCATCGACTTCCAAGTTATCATTACGGACACCAAGTCAACCAACATGGCAGACTTTCAAATAACCGCCTCTATAGACTTAAAAGTGGTACAAGTCATCAATCTTGTGGACTAACAAACCACACCACATAATTTCTCAAGTTATTAAAATATCGAATGTCCAAATGATTATTGTTAGACACGATAACGAGACTATCATGTCGTCAAAGTTGTAGACTACCAAGTCATTAAACTCATCAACTCTCAAGTTTCCTTAAGACTTACAAATCTCCAGAACACAATACTATTGATTCATTGGTGTTGCTGACATCCAAATCACCTCTAAAAACTTCGTTGTTAACGTTTGAGACTTTTGACTCATCAAACTTGCAAGCTCTCAAGTTTTTTTAAAAAAATACGAACTCTCAAGTCAAATAAGTTTAACACTCTCAAGTTATCCTTAAGATTCATTAGTTACAAAGCTAGTGACAAATAATTCGCACTCGGAAACAACAAATTATGTATAACACATACTTGCAAGCAATCAAGGTTCATGATTCTTATTCTCTATGCAAGATCATAAAGTGTGCATCACTACAAAGAGAAAATGGGGGCAAATAATAAGAGGAAATATCAATATTCACTAACCTTTTCAAGTATATACTATGTATGTAACCTTCAAGGTTTCCTTACTACTTAGCGCGTGTGGGGTCACTAGAAACCTCAAAAGGTCTAGGACCAACCTTGTCGCAGATGATCTTCAAAATCTGCATGTCACTTAATGCATGTGGGGACCATTAGAAACCTCAAAAGGCCTAAGGTCAACCTCGTCGCAGTGGTATTTAAACCTTCCTACCATTTAGTACATATGGGGACCACTAGAAACCTCAAAAGGTCTAGGATCAACCTCGTCGCGGTGGTTTTCAAATCTTCCTACCACTTAGTGCGTGTGAGGACGAGTAAAACCTCGAAAGGTGTATAGTCAACCTCGTCGTAGTAGTCTTCAAACCTTTCGTACCACTAACGAGGACCACTAAGAACCTCAAAATGTCTAGGACCAACCTCGTCGCAGTGGTTTTCAAATCTTCCTACCACTTATTACGTGTGGGGACCAATAAAACCTCAAAAGGTGTACGGTCAACCCCATCGCAGTTGACCTTCAAATCTTCCTACCACTTAGTGCGTGTGGGGACTAGTAAAACCCGAAAGGTGTACGGTCAACCTCGTCGCAATGGTTTTCAAATCTTCCTACCACCGAGTACGAGAACCACTCGTAGAAACCTCAAAGGGGTCTAGAGCCAACCTCATCGCAATAGTCTTCAAATCTTTCTACTAGTTAGTGCATGTGGGGAGTTAGTGCATGTGGGGAGTAGTAAAACCTCGAAAGGTGTACGGTCAATCTCGTCGCAGATGGCCTTTAAGTTGTTCACCGATGATCCTATGCACAAGAAAACTGCAATACAAAAAAAAAAGGGCAACATACAAATTGATAAAGAAGGAATCAGTACAAACCTTGAATGATATTACTGATTTGACATACCAGAGCAAGGGTACGAAGTTATTGCCTTACGAAGGATTATTGACTTATCCTCGTCAACTAAAAAGAAAGACAGAGATAAAAAAAAAAAAAAAAAACGGCTAAAATCAGGTAAAGAGTGTTTAATTAAAAAAAGGGTTGCAAGAAAACACTAGTCCTAATATTAAAAGTGATTATCCTATCACATACAAAAGCAAGAAATTGAATAAACAAGAAATTGTCTTCTTGTTCTTGGTGGTACTCACGTGAAGCTACGAAGTGTTGTTGCCACTCAAAAAAAAAAATTCAAAATCAATTCGTTATTTCATTGTATCAATTAGTCATTAATATAAAGGAGTTGACTAAAGATATAATGATATAGAAAAAAAGGGGAACAGAGCCCAGTGTCAACATAAAAATAAAAAAAAACAAACAATGTCCATGTTACCACTATGGACTCAGTCAAAAACCAAGCACAAGCGTCAAAAACAAAAAAGAAAAGGGGGAGGCAAAGTCCATTCCTGTGTCAAAGGCCAGCGTTAAAAAAAAAAAAGCAGTCAAAATCAATCAATCTGTGCCTCCAATTTGTCAGTTATACAACCCTAAAAATAGGGGTAGTAAAATTGATGAAAACAAGATACACACTACCTTTTACTTGGCTGCTGCTAATTCCAGGACGCTCAACACATTAGTTGATTGAAGTTTGTCTGCTTCTACTGCATACTTAGAATTTATATTAATACACAAAGGGACTATGCACAAAGGAAAAGGAACGTGAGCATAAGGATGATATCATTTAAGCTTTATTTGATTTTAATAAAATAAGTTGGAAAGAAAATTTAAATGAAAAAAAGTGATAAGAAAAAAAGTCAAGAGAAAATTAATGGAGATATTAAATTTCTTACGTACTTATTCCCCAAGTTTAGAAGTTAAAGGGAAATTTCAAAAAAAAAAAAAAAGAGTAACAACCGTGACGGATATAACAACTAATATGTCACACACCAAGTTGACGATGCATAAATTATATCGACAAGACAATATATCAAGAAGTTGACAAACGGTAAGTCAAGGAGTCGATGAGAAGAAAAATCAAGTGACAACAAGTCACAAAGTCGATAAGACAACAATTCAAGAAGTCAAGAGAACAAGAATTCTCAAGGAATAGACCACAAGTACAAAAATTGTCAAGACATTGCTTAAGTTAAACACCTAAATTGTGTACTTGACTAGTCTCGAGGGGGCAATTCGTAGGCACTAAAAAATTAAATAAATTAGTTTGTGCCCATGCTCTTGCACGGGATCTTTAATAATAAAAAATTATCTACATAAATATAATAATTTTAATTTCAAGTATATACAGTTAGAACTTCATCCATATAAATAATTTTCTACCTATCATTTATAAATATTGTACACTTGATAAGTTAAATCTAACATAAGTTATAATGTCTTTTAGAAAAAATAGGGGTTAATATAAATTTTAACTAATCAATTTTTTATTAATATTTTTTAAAAAAATAGGGGCTAATAATTTAGATTCTTGATTAAAAAAATATTATTTTTAGAGATGTTCCTATTGCAAGCATCTCTTTTAGAATTTCTCCTTGGTTTGTACTTCAAGGAAGATTTTTATAAACAAAACCTCCAAACGCAAATTCGAATGTGAGTCTAACAAAATAAATAAAGTTGAGTTTTTCCTCAACAATCCCTATTTATAGTTGTCATTTAAGGGGTAAATAGTTTGTACCCGTACAAAAGCACGGTATTCATTACTAAAAAGTTATTCATAGAAATGTAAAAATTTTAATTAGTTAACATATAATTAGAGGTATACCATATAATTAAAGTGAATTTGTGCTTTTATTCTTACATAAGTATTCTAAATTTAAAAACTAATTTATATACAATATAACACATATTAAGGAAGAGAAATAATTTGATATTTCTAAAGTAAAATATAAAGGAGTTACTCCCAAAATGGAGAAAAAATTATATAATATCAAAGAGAAACGATAAAAGATATAATTTAAAGTTAAATTAAGAATTTCGTAGTAAATAATTAATTTAAATTGAAACAAATTAATATAATAAAAAATTATCAAGTGGTAGTACCATTTCAAACCAAAATACGACAAATAATGTTTTTCTTAACCATTTTAATTTAGATTATTGGATAAAAATAACATCAACTCTATGGCTATTAGTTGAAAATAATATGAACTATTTTATTGAATGTCGAGTAGATAAAACTTAACCTCATTTAATGTTATTAGAATACCACCGAGTTAAGAAGGATGTTGCGATAACATGGTAAGTGAAGTCGGTCACATGAACGATATAGTTGAATATTTAATATTAATTTTTTTATTTGTATCAATACATTTAAAAAATTGTTAAAAAATTATGGTAAATAGATTATGTGACTCACCGCCTACATAAGCAACATTACTTAGCACGTCATTGCTTTATCAAATCACAATTCCTTAACTTGTTGGTATATTATGTCGGCATTAAATAGGCTTAAAGTTAACACTACTAATATTAAAAAAAGTTCCTATTTTTTTTATTTTAATAGCCCAAAAGTTTGTATTATTTTAATCCAACATTTTAATTTATAATTTTAAATATTTTATAGTTTGTATCATTCTTTTCCTTGAAACCATCCTACAGAAAAATAAAAATTTTGGTATGACATATACAAAGTCTAACCATAAAGTTTTATGAGTGTTCTTTTGTATTTTATACAAATAAAAAAATTATTATTTGAGCTCATTAAAATTATAAGCGAAAAAATAATAACTCCCTAAGTTTTTAGAATGATCAAATTTTCTATCCACATATTTTAGATTAAGATCAATATTTTTTTTATTTTTTGACACTCACTCTAAAATTATAAATTATAGTATGTACCCTAATCTGTAACCAAACTATTATAAATGATTAATCACTCATCATTTTTATATAAGAATTATTTCAGTAACAAATAATTATATGTTTGAATAATTACTTCATTTATTCATTATATATTGATTATAATTTTTTCACTCAACTAGATACCCCTCCCCGAATTGGTTATTCCCTTACCTTCTTATTTAGTAACTTGCTCAGCATGATCAAACTATTTATTGTCACCAATTATCTTCGCCTTAGTCATCGTTGTAAATTGGAAACATTTATTGTATACATTATTAAAACTGGTGCTATCAAGTAATGTAGCAGTATCATATATTTATTATAAAAACAATTGTCATATTTATATGGTATGTAGAGGAAGCCAAGGTAAAGGGTTTAGAGATGTAAGGAATGCAACTACTCATGTTGAATGAGTATTAATGGATATAATTAATTAAATACTAAAGGTTTAGGTGTAATTTAGAAAAGTTTTATTACTATTGTTACTAGTCCGGACCCGTGCTATGCACGAAGTAATGTTATACAATACATAACTTAAGAAATTATTAAATTACGCAGCGATGTTGTACTTGTGAGTTTCTTTTTCTCGATTATTTGATTTTATTGAATGATTTCACTTTCAACAACATTCTTATACATGTTATTCCCTCATAACAAAAACGTTTCGTGACTCATCAAAGTTATCGGAACCCAACACATAAAAATCATTAGAGCCCAACATACATTAATCTTCCAATCATTCTAAATTTCAAAAGAATAAATAAATAATTTAAAATAATAAATAAAAAAGAATGTTAAAAAATATCATCAAGGTTTTAAGATTACACACGTGATTTGGAATATTAAGAAGTCGGACCCATCTAAGAATAAAACAATTTAAATAATCATAACTCATACGAGTTATAGAAATAGTGTGACAATATGTTTGGATATCAAAAGGTAAATATTAGTAGGAAAAGGAATAATATATGATTGGTATATATTGAGGTAGATGACATATAAATGACAATAAATATCATTATGTCACAAATTAATATTACAATACAAAGTACATCAAATCAATAAAAGAATATCAAACTTATAACTCATAACTCTTTACAAAGTCAATACTAATTTAACTTAATGGACACCTAGATAAATATTTATATGCAACCAATCTACTAAAACATCATTGACTTAAATATTAAACGAACTCTTAAAAAGTATACATATACCCATAATGGGATCTCATTTTTTTAAAAATTATAAGGTGAATACAATTATTTATCCATTCCTACCTACCTCTGCACACAAAGATAATTAAACATATAATAACTACTTATATTGAGATTAATAGTGAAAAATATTATAATGATAGAAGTGATCCAAATATATTTAACAATAATAGGTAATTTTTGTCATAGTAAAGGGCATGATAAGTCAATTCGCGTCGTAGGCTAATAAAAACAACTCTGTTTTGTACTTATATTGAAAATTGATCGCGATTTTAGTAGTGAATCAATGGGGTAAAAATATTGATACAATTGAGATTTTACAAATACATGTTTTACTCGATTAACAACCAATTGCTTCCCTCGAAACACAACTCTTCCTCTTAATTAATTAACATAATAAGAGCAACATAAAGTTCTATTTCAAGATGGCGGGGAGGTTTGATGGCAAATACTCATCTTTTAATAGTTTAGAAAACTTACAATAGTAAAAGATATGATTTAAATATGTTTGTCAATAATAAGTCACAAATAGACATGTTAGGAAGAAACTAAAATAAACTGTATTTGTAACAAAAAAAAAATGATCTCTATGTTGTGCAAAAATTTTGAGACAAATGAATTTATTTGAAGTCCTATGCGCTTAATAAAAGTTGGCATATTAAATTTGTAATCCTTTAAACATAATACAAATTACGAACTTAAAGTACACAAATTACGAACTAAAGCAATATAATTCCTAACTTTTTATTCATTACGTTTTATTCCACGACATATTAGAATCATAATTTTCTATCTTGTAGACATTTTTAATAATTAATATCAAGTATATATGTAGTTGTTATATTTTTATTATATTAATTTATGATTTATTAAGGTTTATTAAATCATTATGTACATAGGATGAATGTAATAACCAAATTGCTTCCTCGGATAGTTAAATATTTAAATATTATTTTTATAATATGTTCCTGTTGATTTTAATTTTAAAAATTCTTATAATAAATATATTTTGAACTAATACAATTTTATGTCACCAAGTCAAAAAACACCATCAACAATGAAAAATTAATAATGTTAGACAAAATTATTATATTTCAGGCCAAAATAATATTGCATATCAATATACATAAAAATAAATGAGAGCTAATATACAATCCAAATCCTAAATAAATAAATACATAACTATATATATTAATTTTATTTTATGTGTTAATATAATTTTATTTTCAGATTACATTTCTTTTGGTTTTTGTTATTTTGTAGTCGGTTTGTTAGAAGTTAGAATAAAATTAGTCTTGTTCGGTTAATTTTATTTTTACATTATTATACCGTTTAGTTAGAATTTGTTTAATCTATTAGTATTAATTTTCTTAGTTTTTATAACTGATTTGATAATTTTTTAGATTTTTTTCTAATTAAGGTTAAAGCGGGTCTTTAATTTAATAAATTTATAAATTTAGTTTTTATTTTGATTTTAGGTGTTTAGAATATATTCAGGTCCAAAAATAATTTTAATATTCTGGTAATTTAATTATTTATTTTCTCATTTATTTACTGCAGTTATTTATTTGTTTTACTTTCTGTTTAAGATTATATTTTTACTTTATTATTTTTAATTCTATTTAATTTTTCTGGAAAACTATAAAAAAATATTTTTGGGTTTTAGGTTGCTTTTATATTTTTTAGATTTCTGATTTAATTTATTATATAATTTTGTATATTTGTTATTTATTAATTTTCTACTTAGTGTGTTTTTATTTTTATGAATTAATTAGGATGATTAATTATTATTTAATTTTCATATTAAGAGTAGATAATTTTATAATATATAACTGATTTCATAATTTTTCAGATTGATTTACTAATTTAGATTAAAGTATGTTTTTAATTTAATAAATTTATAAATTTAGTTTTTTCATTTTTATTTTAGGTTTTTAGGCTAGTAGGTCCATAAAATAGTTTTAATATTTTGGTAATTTAATTATTTATTATCGTATTTATTTAGTACTTTTTATTATTTGTTTAACTATTTGTTTAAGATTATGTTTTTATTTTATTATTTTTAATTTTGTTTAATTTTTCTGAAATATTATTATTATTATTATTATTATTATTATTATTATTATTATTATTATACTAATAATAATAATAATATTTATTTTTCCGTGGAGTAAAAAGAGTCCATATATGAGTGGAAACCTATATTTTTTCAATGATAAATTATTATTTTTTTATTGGACGAAACTCCTAAATTCACTCTTAGACCGCCATGTCATTTTTTTAAAAAGATTGGTATTATATAGTGTATAGATTAAATTTAAAATCATTGCAAATGGGAGGAAAATTATTTTAGTACTTTACTTTGAGCGGGATTTAATATCATGCATGTGTTAGAGGTAATAATTATCATGTCATGTATTTGGAAATGAAGTCTTTTTTAATATAAAAGAAGTCATTTTAAATATGGTAATATAAATTTTTTATTTAAATGATAATTTTAAATATGGTATATATTAAAAAATATGAATATGATAATTACATAATATTGCTAATTGTATAATATTTTGAATTTTTTTCTTGGTGCAGTATTATTTTTTATTTTACAATAATAGGGAAAGTTTAGTAAATAAATGGTTAAGATAATCTTATATATATATATATATATATATATATATATATATATATATATATATATATATATATATATATATATATATATATATATATATATATATATTATGGATAAATGATTAGTAAATAAATGGTTAAGACAATAATAGGGAAAGTTTACCGACTCGGATTACGGATAACTAATAGAGATTGAAGAAATCCAATACAACAATTCGAACCAGGTCTAGACTAATACACCGCTTCCGAGAGAGAGAGAGAGAGAGAGAGAGAGAGAGAGAGAGAGAGAGAGAGAGAGAGAGAGAGAGAGAGAGAGAGACGGGAGGGAGTGGGATTATGAGTTTTTCGAGATATGAAATTTGAAAACGACGGATGAGTTTTTTAATAAACAAGTTACAAAATGGGGAGGGGGCGGGAATATCTCCGTAGGGTTTTTTTATCCGCCTTTTATGCATCACAAAATTCCAACGGTCCAAAGTCCAAAACAATGCAAATTCTTAAGCCCTGTTTGGATGGGTAAAGCCGTAATGGAACTTGATTTCTCTAGTTTCGAGTTCATTTTTCATTTGTTTGGTTGGGTATTTTGAAGTTGTAACTTGAAATTTATAGGTTTCAAGTTCCCCTCAAAATAAGGAAATTTGAATCCCCCAAAGAGAAAGGGATCAATTTTCAATCCCTCAAAGATCAGTTTATAATTATTAAAAAAAAAAATTAGCCTATTTGCTATATTATTATTATTATTATTATTATTATTATTATTATTATTATTATTATTATTATTATTATTATTATTGTTGTTGTTGTTGTTGTTGTTGTTGTTGTTGTTGTTAGGTTGGGGTAATTTTTTCAGTTGTTTATTATTATTATTATTATTATTATTATTATTATTATTATTATTTTTATTATTATTATTATTATTATTATTATTATTATATATAATTTTTTCATATTGTTTGATAGAACATTATAGTTTGAAAATAGGTTTACTAAAAATTATAAATAAAATTTGTTAATTATTGAAAAAATTACAAGATAGTTAATTAAAAAATTAAATAAATATAAGACTCAATTATCAGAAAATATGCTAACGAGCTTCAACTTTTATTGAATCAAATGATGATGATGATGATAATAATAATAATAATAATAATAATAATAATAATAATAATAATAATAATAATAATAATAATAATAATAATCATTTACAGCGATATAAAATAATTTAAAAAATAAAATAATTTTAATTTTATCCCATGGTTAACAACCAAACAATAAGAAGTGGAACTTGATTCCATTCCTGTTTTCTACCAAACACTTGAAAAGAATATTCAAGTTCCATACCTAACCCCTCGGTATCATTCCTTGATTGTATTCCATTCTATTTTTGCATACCAAACATAGCCTTATATTATATATATAGTACTAATATCTCTACATTATTTTTGTTAAGAAACAAAAAAATTTAGCATATACATTACTCTAGATATATCACTTTATTATTCTATGAAAAAACTTTTCCTTTATTACTTTACAGAATTATTACAATTGCAAGCACAATTTGAAAAAGATGAGGAATGTTTTTGCAATTATTAGAAAGAAAAAAAATGTACAAAGTATTAACAAATTTACTTGCCTTAACTTATGAAATTAAAATATTTGATTAATAGATGATTTTGAATTTATTTGATTAATAGATGATTTGAAATTCAAAAGGAAATATAAGAAAGATTTTGGCAAGGAAACTAAAAAGTTCATTGATTTTCTTTTAGGGAAATAATTGATTTCAATTACTATTATTTATTTCATACATTAATGTAAATTTTAAAAGTAAGGTAAAATGGAGGGAATGAATATGAGGGCATTTGTTTTGGTGAGATTAAATGTGGTGTAAGAAATGATTCAAAAAATATTTCAATTATTTTAATCCACATATTTTAGATTAATCCAATCTTTTAATTTATAATTTATAAATATTTTATAGTTTGTATCTTTTTTTCCCTTGAAATCATCCTAAAAAATAAAAATTTTGATATGACATATACAAAGTCTAACCATAATGTTTTATGAGAGGTCTTTTGTGTTTTATAAAAAGAAAAATTATTATTTGAACTCGTAATAATTATAAGCGGAAAAAATAACAACTATCTAAGTTTTTAGAATGATCAAATTATCTATCCACATATTTTAGATTAAGATCAATTTTTTTTTTTTTGACATTCAGTCTAAAGTTAAAAATTATAGTTTGTACCCTAATCTATAACCAAACTATTATAAATAATTAATCACTTATCATTTTTATATAAGAATTGTTTAGTAGGAAATAATTATATTTTTGAATAATCACTTCATGTATTCATTATATATTGATTATAATTTCTTCACACATATACATACCCGACCCCCAAATTGGTTGTTCCCTTGCCTTCTTGTTTAGTAATTTGCTCAGCCTGATCGAGCTATTTATTGTCACCAATTATATTTGCCTTAGTTATCGTTGTAAATTTGAACATTTGTTATATAAATTATCAAAACTGGTGCTATCAAGTCATGTCAGAATATCATATCTTTATTATAAAAAAAATATCATATTTATATGATATATATAGGAAGCCAAGGTAAGGAGTTCAAAGATGCACGGAATGCAACTATTAATGTTGAATGAGTATTAATGAATATAATTAATTAAATACTAAAGGTTTAGGTGTAATTTAGAAAAGTCTTATTATTATTATTATTATTATTATTATTATTATTATTATTATTATTATTATTAAATTTAAAATCATTGCAAATAGGAGGAAATTTTTTGAGTGCTTTACATTGAGCAGGATTTAATATCATGCAAGTAAGTGTTTGAAAAAATATTTAAATTGTAGTTTAAGATTAAAGAGCTAATTAGAGGGAATAATTGTCATGTCATGTATTTGGAAGTGGAGTCTTTTTTTTTTTTTAATATGAAAGAAGTCATTTTGAATATGGTAATGTAGATTTTTTTATTTGAATGATAATTTTGAATATGGTACATATCAAAAAAAAAAAGTGAATATGATAATTGCATAATAATGCTAGTTGTATAATATTTTGAATGTTTTTTTCCTTGGTGCAGTATATTTTTTTATTTTATAACAATAATAAAAGTTTAGTAAATAAATGGTTAAGATAATCTTTCCATAAATAACGTCTATGTGTTTGATATCTTTGACAAAAAAGAAACAATTTAGTTTAAATTTAAAAAGGATAGAAAAAGGGAGGGAAGCGATTTCAAAAGGGTTATTTAGGCGGGATTCAACGTAATGCAAGAAGCAATTAAAAAAACATTTCAATAAGGAGAAGAGATAAATACTCGGATTCTGGATAACCGATAGAGATCGAAGAAACCCAATACAACAATTTGAACCAAGTCTAGACTAATACACCGTTTCCGCGAGAGAGAGAGAGAGAGAGAGAGAGAGAGAGAGAGAGAGAGAGAGAGAGAGATTATGAGTTCATTAAGATATAAAATTTGAAAACAGTGGAGGGGTTTTTTAAGAAACAAATTACAAAATGGGAAGAGGACGGGAATATTTCCCTAAGGTTTTTTTATACGTCTTTTATGCATCCCAAAATTCCAACAGTCCAAAGTCCAAAACAATGCAAATTCTTATATTATATATATAGTACTAATATTTCTACATTATTTTTTTAAGAAACAAAAAAGTTAGCATGTACATTAATCTAAGTATATCACTTTATTATTCTATGGCAAAAAAACTCTTCTTTTATTACCTTATATAATTATTAGGCTTGCAAGCACAATTTGAAGAAGATTAGGAATGTTTTTGCAATTATTAGAAAGAAAAAAATGTAAAAAGTATTAACAAATTTACTTGTCTTAACTTAAGGAATCAAAATATTTGATTAATAGATGATTTGAAATTCAAAAGGAAATATAACAAGGATTTTAGCAAGGAAACTAAAAAAATTCATTGATTTTCTTTTAGGGAAATAATTGATTTTAATTATTATTATTTATTTCCTTCATTAATGTAAATTTTAAAAGCAAGCTAAAATGGAGCGAATGAATATGAGGGCATTTGTTTTGGCGGGATTAAATGTGATGTAAGAAAGTTTTCAAAAAAACATTTCAATTCTAAAAATTCGACTTTATTGTTTTGTTAGACCCACATTTGAATTTGTGTTTGGAATTTTTTAAAAATCTTCCTTGAAGTACAAACCAAGGAGAAATTCTAAAAGAGATGTTTGCAATAGGAACTTCTCTAAAAATAATGTATTTTTTTAATCAATAATCTAAATTATTAGCCCCTATTTTTTAAAAAAATATTAGTGAAAAATTTATTAGTTAAAATTTATATTAGCTCCTATTTTTCTGAAAGACATTGTGCTTATGTTAGATTTAACATATCAAGCGTACAATATTTATAAATGATAGGTAGAAAATTATTTATGTGGATGAAACTCTAACTATATATACTTGAAATTAAAATTATTATATTTTTATAGATAATTTTTTATTATTAAAGATCCCGTACAAGAGTACAAGCACAAACTAGTTTTGAATATGGTAATGTAGATTTTTTTATTTGAATGATAATTTTGAATATGGTATATATTAAAAAAACTGAATATGATAATTGCATAATATTGCAAGGCGTATAATATTTTAAATGTTTTTTTTTCTTGGTGCTGTATATTTTTTTATTTTACAATAATAGGGAAAGTTTAGTAAATAAATGGTTAAGATAATCTTCATATATATATATATATATATGAAGACCATATCAATTGAAAAGTAGGGGTTTAGATGAGAAATATGAAATTTCAATCTTCACCCTTCATTTATAATATAATGGTTGAGATTAAATCCTAATTTATATCCATCGACTCACTCATTTAACCCCAATTCCCTCTTCTCTCTCCTTGTTTTGATGACCATCACCGCCGTCGGACCGCTGCCGTAGCCGGGCAGCTGTCGTCGTCGGAAATATCCGGCAAATTGGTTGTTGACGCAGAGGAGAGAGAAAAGGCTTCCCCTTTATGGGGTTCACTATGCCCTTTGTTAGGGTCTTTCCATTGCCATCGGAAATTTAACGGTTGACACTTTCGGCGTTAAAGTCGCCGGAATAATGAAGAAACTCTAACAAAGGGCATGGTGAACCCCATCGAGGGGAGCCTTTTCTCTCTCCGTGCGTCAACCACCATTTTGTCGGATATTTCCGACTATGGCGATGGTCCAACGATGGCGAGGTTCGGCGGCGGCGGCGGTCCGATGACGGCGGCAATCCGGTAGCGGTAGCGGTCATCAAAACAAGGAGAGAGAAAAGAGGGAGTGGAGAAGCTAAATGAGTGAGTTAGTTGGTATAAGTTAGGGTTTAATCTCAACCATTACATTATAAATAAATGGTGAAAATTGAAAATTCCTAATTCTCATCTAAACTCCTATGGATACTGGTTTATCTATATATATGTATATCATCTTTCCATAAATAACATCTGTGTGTTTGATATCTTTGACAAAAAGAAACAATTTAGTTTAAATTTTAAAAAAGGATAAAAAAGGGAAGGAAGCGATTTCATAAGGATTGTTTAGGTGGAATTCAATGTGATGCAAGAAGTAATTCAAAAAAACATTTTAATTATAAGAAGAAGAGATAAATACTCGGATTCGAATAACCGATAAAGGTCGAAAAACCTAATACAACAATTTGAAGTAGGTCTAGACCAATACACCGCTTCCAGAGAGTGAGAGAGAGAGAGAGAGAGAGAGAGGAAGGAGGGAGATTATGAGTTCATTAAGATATGGAATTTGAAATGGCGGAGGGCTTTTTAAACAAACAAATTACAAAATGGGGAGGAGGCGAGGAATATCTCCGTAGGGTTTTTTTATCCGCCTTTTATGCCTCCCAAAATTCCAACGGTTCAAAGTCCAAAACAATGCAAATTCTTATATTATATATATAACTCTAATATCTCTACATTATTTTTTAAGAAACAAAAAAGTTAGCATATACATTACTCTAAATATATCACTTTATTGTTCTATCGAAAAAACTCTTCCTTTATTACCTTACATAATTATTAGAATTGCAAGCACAATTTGACAAAGATAAGGATTGTTTTTGCAATTATTAGAAAAAAATATATAAAAAGTATTAACGAATTTACTTGCATTAACTTACGGAATCTAACATATTTGATTAATAGATGATTTGAAATTTAATAGGAAATACAAGAAGGATTTTGGCAAGGAAACTCAAAAAAATTCATTGATTTTCTTTTAGGGAAATAATTGATTTTAATTACTATTATTTATTTTCTTCAATAGTAAATTTTAAAAGTAAGGTAAAATGGAGGGAAGGAATATGAGGGCATTTGTTTTGATGAGATTAAATATGGTGCAAGAAATGATTTAAAAAAATATTTCAATTATAATATTAGATATGTGACACGTTCTGAAATAATTAAATTATTTAATTTGGATTAGTCTAATTAATTAATTTAATTTAATTGGGCCCTATAGACTCACAAGTTGATGACCTAATAAAATATCAAATTAACGACCTAATGAACTAGCAAGTCTCGGGACTAATAAACTACCAAGTCGGCACCTAATTAGACTTTCAAGTTGTCGACCTAAGTTGAAGGTTTGATCAACGAACCAAGAAGACAAATAAACCACAAACTTTACTAGAAGGGAAGAGGGTTTTCCCTATAAATATGGCTACCCCTTTATCCAAGAGATCGAAAATTCGACTCTCGGAAAACTCTCTCTAACAATAGACAACAAGCACATTAAATCATGAAGTTTTGTTATAGAGATCAAATCACATTCTTGATCGAGATTCAAGTCTGCTTCAGCTTTCATTTAAGTTGTCAATCAAAGATCAAATCCATCCCATTTGATTGAGATTCAAGTCACATTGGTCCTCTTTCAAATACGACTTCGGAGATTGAGTCGGAAGATTTACATTTGTTTATTTGTAACAAATATAGAGATTGTACCAAATATTTTTAAAATTAATACAAATTAAATTGTCTTATTTAATTTAAACTCGAAATTTGTTGGTTACGAGTTGTAAAATGTTGTTAAAGATTTTAGGTTCTAAGTTTCATGTTAAGCGGAACAGCTTATAATTTTAAAATCGGATATGAAATGGCTTGCACAAGTTTTGAATTTTTAGGAAACGGACTTTAAATTGTTTGATCAATTTTGATTCTAAAACTTAAACCGTTTGACCGATAGTAATTTGGTTCTAGAGTACCTTACGTGTGCTCACCCCTATTAATTCTGACATTGTTTTTTTTGTCACAAGATTCTCACATTGTTAACAGCATATTTCAAGCTACGGGGCACTATTTTCCAAGGTGAATTTATACCTCTAACCTGCAAATATGTTTTTCTTTATAGAAAAATAAAAAATTATATATTTTTCTAATATTATACGTTCACTTTATATCATATTCTCCTACTGATTATGTATTTCCACCTTTATAGATCATTAATTTCTTCCATTCAAACAAACTACTAAAGGTATCCGTTTTCTTTTACAATAAACTTTGCAACTCTTTCATCCAAATAAATCTATTAAAAATTCTCATAAAATAAGTGTCGTTGATTTAACTAGTAAAGTTTTAGAACGTTATTGTTTCGTGAAAAAAACAGTTATTTCTCAGAAGAAAAAAGGAGATATATTAACATTTGTCTCCCCTATTTCAAAAAAAAAAAAAAAAAACATTTACGTCTCCTGTATTATTATATAATAATTTTAAATATCTTGACCTTTATGTATTAGTTTATAACCCCTTTTAAATTAGGTATTAATAATTTATATAACATGTTTTGGGTGAGAGGGGTAATTGAGAATTTGAGACATGGAATGATCAAAATAGCCCTTAATATGTCTTTAATGTTGACAATATTTGTTAAAATTAGTACATAAATGCATTTTGATTTAAAAAAAACCCCTCAAAATCTCTCTTCCATGAGTCTTTCTCTGACTACGAAGGTTTGTGAATTTAAGATTTGGGGTGAACAAGGACAAGATCGAGATGCTTTTACATTTACAAGTCCTATGTAAGAAAGTGAGTTTGGAAAAATTATTTAAAATTTGTGAAATTGATTGAAGTTGTTAATCAAGGTAGAAGACAATAGAGGAATTGACAAGGAAACAATTGACCTCACATCTCATAATAAAAAAATTAGAACACACATACGAGAGAGAGAGAAGAGAGAGAGAGAGAGAGAGAGAGAGAGAAACATACGTGAATATCAGAATTTTTTCAATAATTAAGATCCAATTCAGTCACAAGGAAAGAGAATGAGAGAAATGAAGTATAAAAATGACAGATAAAAATAATAGTATATAAGTCAATTGGAGGGTATTCGGAGAATTCATTTATTTAGTTATTGGAAAAGATATCAACATATTAATTTCATTAATGTTTATATAGTTCAAAAACATATGTTAGCATAGTTGGGTGACAATTACTCCTTACGTTTCACAATACATGTTACTTTAACTAATCTTTTTCGTTTCAAAATATTTGTCACTTTACAATTCAAATAAAGTATTAATAATTAGTTTATCAATTTAGTCCTTATTAATTGCTTTATTTATTTTTTTTTTATTAATTTTTTTATTTTTAATAAAATTTTAAAATAATTTAATCTTTTAACATAAATTTTATAATCAATTATGTATTATCTTTATAATAATATGCAAAAGTAGATGCATTTAAAATCATGACACAATAACGCAGGTTTGGTTAGATGTTAAGTATATCGGAAAAAGGAAAAGAAAAACCTTGTATTTCAAAATAATTTCCACGTCCTTACACGAAAAGATTCCAAGTCTCTCTCCCTCTCTCTCTCTCTCCTCCAATTCCCCAAATTCCTTCGTCCCCGTTCGCCAGTTCAATCTTTTGCCTTGCTATTTCACTCACTCTGTAGCTCGGGCTCGACCAGTTTCAATTCAACTTATTGGTTGCATAATACCTGCGTTTCAACAAGTTCTAGGTTCGCTTAGACGTTTTTATCAACATAGTTTCCAAAAATTTATCTCTGCCCACCTCGAGTTTGTTAATTTTTTCATGCCGTGCACGTTTGATGCGCTTCACCAATTTTTGTGATGCTCTTTTTGGCTGAATGGTTGTTAACTATTGGGATTTTCTTTTGCAGATGAGTAATTCGTTGGATAATGAATCAGCAGGAAACAGTAAGTAATTGCAATTCATGGGCATATTTGAATTTACCAATTTGAACGTTCTTCTCTTTGAAAGTTTTAATTTTGATTGATTGTTTTTTGTTTTTGTTCTTTTGTGTTAATGTTGCTATGTTGGAAGATGACGGGGTGAAAAGAACGGAAGTGTTTGTCGGTGGATTGGCTCCTTCAGTTACTGAAATCGAAATTCGCGAGGTTCGGTGCCCATTTTCTACATCTTTGTAATTTCCACTGGAGAAGTACTAACCTTGAAAGAGGCATGTCGATCGAGAGAGAGGTTGATGTGCCATCTTGTAGCTCAATGTAGTTTTTTGCAATTTTGATTGGCATTACATGCCATTAACCCGGTGCCTCCTCGAGGTTCCCATTTGTGGTATGAATGTAGGATATTTGGAGGGGCTATGACGTACACAACCTTAACTTTCGGACTATGCAGAGGCTGTTTTCGTTTGTACATTGATTGAAAGGGCATTGGTTGACTACCATTTCACAAAATATGAGAAGCACACATCAGTTCGAGTAGTTTGATATAGACCTGAACCGTTTAAAACTTGTATTGGTCAATTTATGTTTCTTATCTAATAAGATGAAACTATATGGCTATATGTAAAGTGGAAAAATAGTGAATAATTTGGCCGACTATGAAAGGAAAGTTGCAGCTGTCTACACAATTGTGAGATGAGAGGCAGAGAGAAGGCATAATGGAACTTGTGCATGTTGTTTATATATATATACAGCAACAATCTCTCTTTTATCCTTAGAGGCAAACTAAATAACTGATTTCTTTGGGTTTGTTGTTTATTGGGCATAAGGCACATAAGAGGGTTACTTATCTGCTGACTGATGCATAAGATGATCATATACTAATTATGCTATACTGTTTGGAAGGTGATAGGGAGAATTCGATTCGATGGAAACTATCTCCACTAACCTAAGGTATATTGTTGAAAAACCTAGTATGAGCAAATCTTTCTTGGTAGCTTGCAAGTCGGAGGTTATCCTGAGGAAAGTTTCAGGGAGTTCCTTGAAGATGATTTCAAATGCCACTGGGTGAGGCAGCTGGCAGGATATGGTCAAGAAACAGATGATGAAGCAAGGTCTGATATTAAGGACCTTTCTTTTGCTAATGGAGCTCTTCTTCAAGGAAAATGATTGTGGTAGCTCTTAAATGAAGAAAATGAGGTCTAGAGAGAGTGGTTAGCTTGAACTTTGGGTTTATGATCGTGTGATATCAACATTCTCAAGGATACCAGTTGAACTTTAGGATATTGGGTTAGAACTTGGAAGAATATTACCCTTGTTGACCTTTGAGTTGGATTGTGGCTCTATGGCACAAAAGATTGGGTAAAAGTTTTCAATGTGCCTTGAAGAGGAAAATAAATTGACCACCACCTTGTTCGCTACTGCTGGATTACTGCTTTGCCATCTGTGTCTCTCCTTGATAAGGGTTAATTGTTAAAGGTGTCGTGATTGCTGAAAGGAAGGATGAAGAAGAGTTGGGTTCTTGGAATTTGAAAGATTATCCCTTGGCCATTAAGCAATGTACTCTGGAACAAAAGGAATCATAATTTTTGAGAGCAAAGCTATGTCTTCGAAGATTTGAAGCTTATTTTAAGAATTGTGTGTTTGGAGTCAGAATGCCTAATTCACTTAAATTTTTTTGGGTGCAATTTTGTAGATTATATTACTCATGAGAGCTTGACTGCATGATGTTTTTTGTATTTGCCTCTTTCTATACACGCATGACATTCTTTGGGTGCCTTGTACTTTTGTATCAGTCATTTTGAAAATAAAATAAATATGTAGAGATTTATTTCCTTCTTTATGTATACTGGCAAAGAGACCTTATGCTCAATGGTATGTTGGAACTGGTTTGGGCCCATATTGTCTAGAGTGACTTTCGCTATCGATGCTTTCTCTTGTGACTTCTTCACAAAACTTGGTCTTTGTTCAGCAAGGAGTCTCAAATAGAGTGATGTGGAGGCTAACTTCGTCTAGAATTTATTTGCAAATCGTTTTACCTTGGGTGTTCTTTGAGACCTTGGTGCAGTGTCCTGAGAGCCAATGATGCCATGTGAGACTATATGGAAGATTCTTTCCTTCATAAAAGTTTCTTTCTTTGAAGTACTCGATTGAACCCAACTAATCCTGTCACAGAGAAAAGGAGAAAGACAAACGCCGAAGTGCAGAATCCGCCGATAATAAGTAGGTGTTTGCTATATTCTTCCTCCTGCAGGCACATAAAACATGTGTCTGTTAAGTTAAATTTTCTTTTTGTAAGCATATCCTCTGTAGGAATCTTACCTTTAGTGGCCGCCCAAACAAAAATATAAGCTTTGGTGGGAGTTTTTAGAGCCCACGATGGCCTTGCATGGAAAATAGTACTCTTGAGTCAATCAGCAAGATTATTGTAGAAACTGTTATAGATAAAAGCTTTTAAGTCATTGGCCACACAATCACATCGTTGCCTTCACCGTGAAGTCTGGAACATTCATATTCGTATTAGCTAGTGAACCTTATGGACTGAAAATGACTCTTCTTACCAGTCAATCCGGTTATTTGAGAACATTAAGTTCCTATGGTTCTGGTCACTATTATAAGACACCATTTCTGGCACCATTACCTCTATTTAAGTTTGCAATCCCGGAAAGATTTGGAAATTGAACTCTTTTCAATTTTCTTTTTATTCTTTTTTTTTTTTTTGGGGTCGGTTGGGGGGGAGGGACCTCCTTTATTTATGCCTCTCTTTAGACGCATGCAGGCCAAGAAATTTCCTTTGGCATTTTGCCATAAGTTTGCTATTGGTACAATCGTCACACTCACAATGGAGAAAGTGGGAAAAACAGCTATTCATGCTATTTTGAGGTCTTCAGAAGGCTAGTTCTTTTTCAGATCTTCCTTGAGCAGAAATGATGCTACATAGAGTCTTGATGACTATGAATCAATTATATGCTATCAGCCTCATGTTCTGGCAGTTTCACATACATTCTCCGGCATTTCAGTTGGTGGTAGATAGAGAAAAAGACAACAAATTCTCTCAGAATAAGGCCACTTCTTATTAATATGTTTCTTTCGAAAAACATGTTTGCATTATTTTTAATCCGTACCTAGTACAATGAGGCCATTTCTTGTTCTGAACAAGTGAAAGAATGTTGTGTGTGTGTGTGTGTGTTTTTTTGTTTTTTGGTTTTGGGATGAGTAAAACACACACGCACATAATCTAGGGAGAATTGAATCTTATAGTCTTTCTTGTGGTTATGGAAACCAAGTTCCTTACCACAAGACTACCCCCAGGGAGCCAAGTAAAAAATGTTGTTGCTTACATATAATTGTTATTATGAATTCATTTAATGTACCCAAGCCTTAATTCTGCTTTACATCATTTACTGCTGTTGTGGTTTCAGTTGTGGGCTATTTACCTTTTTGGAGTGAACTTTTAGTTTGATTCTTTGTGCCAAACATGTCAAGAGATAAGGCAATAGTCAATTACAATTAAATTTACCCCACTTGTCTTATTGCTCACAAAACTTTTAGCTTTATCCTTTGCACTTTTTACTCTAAAGGGTAGATCATCAACGTTCAATATCTTGGCTTTGTTCAAGAGGAAGGGGGGTTTGAAATAATTGTATCCAAATCTCATATCACATTGTTTGGTGATTCATTTGGTGATGCTCTTGATATTAACTTTACCTTGGTAATCATCGCTTACAAATGCCAATCTAAGACCAGGAAATTGATGAAATCATCAGGGGCAATTCTTTATTTATATTGCAAACGTACTCTAAGCAGAGTCTTGGTTGTTAATCTAGACCAAGCATTAGTGGTTCATTTACCCATGCATCTGTGCTGTTTAATCTAGGGTCCAACAAAATTAGCCTACTATAAGACCAGGAAAGGTAACATTGCTTCATCTGCCTCCGGATATCGATATGTACACTTAGCTGAATCTTAGAAAAGTTTGAAATTGTTGGCTTTGATTTCATCAAATTCAGTTTCGCGATGAGTTGCTTCTGTTTTCATTTTCAAACTGCCTCCACCTTTTCCTCTGCTTAACAAATGCATTGTACTTTCAGATATTCTCCACATGCGGGGAAATCGTGGAGGCACGCATGATAAAGGATCACAAAGGCAATTCAAAGGTTCACTTGTCTGCCTCTTTCAAGTTGTGGATCAGTACTCTTCTGATTACCTTGATTGCATTAGTTTTCCTGGCAAATTGCGTTTTGATTTTTGACATCATCTCTATCGCTGAGCTGCTGCAGGGGTATTGCTTTCTACAGTTTTCAACCAGAGAAGCTGCTTTAAAAGCTGTGAAAGATAAATCTGGGATTATGGTAAGGGTTGATTGTTTTACTAGTTGAAAAGATGATATTCCTGGAGAGTAATATGGAGATAAACTGCATATATGTTCTATACTTTTTAAAAAAAAAAATACATATTTAGTTTTGCACTATTTCCTTCCTCCATTATGTGTTTTGAATGGGAAATGTACATATCCTTTTTATTGGGGGAAGTGAGCTATGTGGGATAGGATGCTGAATTACTCTTGTCATTCTAACATGTCACCTTTTTTAATTCTCTTTGGAGTTCAGTTAGGATTTTGGTTTTTTTTTTTTTTGGGGGGGAGGGGGGCAAGGGACTTGATTTCCCCCATTATTCAAGAGGTTTTAAGTTCCATATCCCCATGAATCAGCCTTTAGTATTTAAAAAAGAAAAGAGAAAACCAACATCTCTGCGATTCAGCTAGCTTCTCTGCTTGTCTGTCTTCCGCGGCAGACTTCATCTTCACTCAGCTTGCTCAGTAGATTTAATCTGCGGTGACCGTTTGTTACACAGTTGCTCGTGAGAATTGGGACCTTGAAGGAGATTGAGTGAGGCGAGCTTTGAACCTATGTATAACTTTTAGCATTTTCATGGAGTTTTAAAAGATGCATAAATCTGAATGCAGAACTTATGTATAATATTAAAAAATGGTTATATTAATAGGGCATCAAGGGGATGTCACACATGTACAAGTGGGGACAGCTACAAAATCATGAATGCTCTCGAGCTCTCCTGCACAATCTAATTCTTAAACGTATGAAATTCACAACTGAATTTTCTACTGCAGTCCAGAACTTGATTCTAACTATACAAATTTTTTTTTGATGAGCAATCACAAAAAATGTACTAAAAGACACCAAGGGGTGTCACCCATGTACAAGAGGGGCACACACAAAATGCTAAAAAGTAAAGCTAGAATTCTGGATAAAACATAGACTTGCTCTTATTTGACTCTTCCTTCCCTTCCAAACGGCTAGTGGAGTCATCTTGTGGACAAAAACCGAACTTTTCTATAACCTTCTTCTCCAGGCCTCCTAGCCACGAAGACATCCTGACAGGAATGTCAGGAATGCAGGGCTTTCATTGTTGATTTACATTGTGTATAGCTGTTGATGGACCAAAACAAGAACCCTAGAAATAAAGTTATTATTCTAAATCTAATTAATTGATATTAATTTGTTAGCTGTTGATGTACATAGCTGTAGGATGCTTGCTTTGCATCCAATCTTTTGTTCATGATCATTAATATGTACCTTTTCCATATCAAAAAGTATAATAGATGTAATTCCAGTAGAACCTTATTTTTCCCCCTATGATCAACCTTCATTAGTCTCTGTATGATTCAATTCCTTTTTGTAAAGTTTGAATGACTAATTGGGTGTTTGGTTTTGAACCCACCACGCACATGCGCGTGCACAAAAGGTCAAGTATAAGAACTAAGTTAAGCATGTCTCTTGATCAGTTACAAGAAAAATACTGACTTTTGCACCAAATATTAGAAAAGAAAGGTTTGATTCATTGATTATTCCATAATTGAGCCAAACAGCATAAACTAGATACTAAATCCATCCCTTAATCAAACCAAACAAATGATATTAGGCATCATGTCCCATCCACAGATCCACATGCCCCCTTTACAGCATTATAAGATAGACCCAATACTACTAGTAGTCCCAGTCACCTTTGTGGAAATAAGGGGGTTTTGGGAGGGAAACAGGAAAAAAGTGGGTTTTTATTTATATAGATTTGGGGTCTGCCTTGTGATTTGTACCGCAGTCGTCATTCATGATTTTCATTCTATTCCGTTTCTGGTGAACCAATTGGGACAGATTCTTTACTGCATGTGGGTCTTTCTATGTTTTATTGTGGAGAAATCTTCAATATTATGGATATAGCATTTGATTGGTTGGCCTGAACTTGAATGTCAGCTGCTGCATGTGGTACTTTCTATGCTTTTTAGCTCTAGCCTTTGATTGGTTGGCCTGAACCTCAGAATGTCGAAGAACCCAATGAACAAGGCGTTCTTTATGGCTTCTTTCCATGGTTCAAAGTTAGAATACTTAAAGATTATATTGTTTTCTTTTGCATAATATAGGTAACTTTCCTTTTAGGTACCCTAAGGTATATGACATTGATCTTTTTGACCCCCACTTATTTGACTTAAATTTGAAGTACCTTCACCTGTTATTTTGGTATAATTTAGTCCTTAAATGATAATAATTCCCTTTTAGTTTTATTTTCACATTTTTTCCTAAAAATCCCTCACACGCAGTAATTAACCCACCCGTACCACCCTTGCCACCACCTACTACCGCCCTTGGCACCACCAGCGGATTGCCCTATGACCAGAAAGGGTTTGCCGGCCACCGGCGAGTCCACTGGTGGTGGTTCCACTGGCCCACGGCCACCCTCCTCTCTCATCACTTCCTCCTTTTCTTCTTCCTCTTGTCTCCCTCCGCCATTCTCTCTTTATCCCCCTTTGTTTCTCTCTCCATTTCTAATAAGGCTTTTGCCCTCTCCAAAGTTGGTTTCCCATAACTGAAAGTCGAACTCTCAATTTAATTCCTCCCCTGCATTTTCCACATCCCATAAACTGAAATTTATACCCCTTGAGCTTCGTTCTCGTCTAAACGCCATCCACACTGAAATTTATACCCCTTGAGCTTCGTTCTCTCTTTATCCCCCTTTATTTTTGTGCATTTTCTGTGCTTGATGAGGGTTTACACATCTATTTTCATCTAGTGTGGCCTGCAATGGGCGAGGCATAGGCACGGGCGCTTTATTGCCGAGCTTGCAAGCTGTGCTATGTCCGATGATGTGAAATTGTTTAAGCTTGTTTTGATTTTGTGCAAACTGCTTGTGAATTACTGATGAAATTGGTGAGTATGAGAGCGAATAAGGGCGATCAGAATGAGGGAGTATCACAACCCAATTTCTTCTCTCTCATATCTTCTTTGCTTTGTTGGTAAAAGCCACTCCCAATTGCCATAACCGAATCCATCAAAAAATCTCAATTGAATGCCACAAAAGGAGATGTGAAAGAGAATAAGGAAAGAATGAGAGAATGGAGGAGGAGAAAGGAGGAAGATGATGGGGAAGGGAGGAGAGAAAGGGAGCAGCACCAAGATGGGGTTGTCAGTGGCTCCAGGGACGGGGGCTGTGTGGGATTGGGGTGTGGGGTGGTGTCACGGTGGTTAGGGTGGGAGATGGATGGCTCTAAGAGTTTTCTAAGTAAATAAGTGAAAAATAAAATTAGATGGGTTCGATTGTCATTTTAGGGCTAAATTATACAAAAATAATTGGTAAAGGTACTTAAAAATTAAGTCAAAGTGGGGGTAAAAAAATTAATGTCATATACCTCAGGGTACGTAAAAGTTAAGTACTCATTTTAAGTATCTTGTAGTAGTTGTTTGATCGTCTATTTGTCTCCCTTGTGTTGCTTACTATAAAATAACTTTTAAATTACTTTACCCTTTTTATTTCAGCTGGAAGGGAGGAAACTTGGAGTTCATCCATCAACAGAACAGAATTCTCTCTTTATAGGGAATCTTCCAAAAGGTCAGTTCACATTTTTTGTGACGTTTATTATTTAAGGGCCTGTCTTTCAAACTTCATATGCCATCAATGCCTGGCATTTTGAAATGACCTGAGCTTCAAAGCCCATTTGTTTTTTCTCTTTTGTAGATCTCATATATGTATTTGTTTGTTTCAGAGTGGAGTCCTGACAAATTTGATGGAGAGGTTAGACAGGTATGAAACATTGCACTTGATGGTTAGTACACTGTTTCATTTGCGCTGAAGAGGGAGCTTTCTCTTTCTGTGCAGGTTTTTGAAGATGTAGTATCTGTGAACCTAGTAATATATGAAGGAATCCCTCTCAATCAAAAACAGCAAAATCGGGGTTTTGGTTTTGTTCAATTTTCATCCCATGCGGTAAGCCATTAGCCTTCTTGTGTTACTGAACATGCTTTTACTTTTATAAGCATGTCTTATGGAGATGACTTATTGGTTCCCACCTGGATTCATACAGGCTAGAGGCTCAGGTTCGTGATAGTATGATGGTTCAGCATTATAAAATTGAAAGAAGAAATACACAAATTATAAAAAAAACTTCAAAATCGTAAGCTCATTCTCAGATATCAATGCAAATATTTTAAATCTTCAATTATAAATCGTTAAAAGAAGGGAAAATGTATTTGCTCAACAATTAGGCCATTCTGATTAAGAGTAACAACAGAAGACTTTACTAAGCATTTCTGGGAGCTCATATCTGTCTTTTTCCCATTGTTTATTGCCAATGTAAAACATTCAGAATCAACTTCTTGTTTGAAGTGAATTCATCTCCTCGCTTCAATATAATCTGCTCCAGATAACATTATGAGTTGTCTTATTCATTCTTTACCCAAAAAGAAAAGAAGAATTCTCCTATTTAAACCTCTGTCTTATTCCATGCATAATCACATTAGTTGACTGCTAATACGCGTTATTCTTCATCATAATAATTCTTTGAATGCTTTTCTGTATTTTGCTTTCATGTATCCTTATCAGAGAAGTAAAGCCAGATACAAAGTTGTTTGCCAACTTAAACTCAGTGGAGAAATGAAATAATGATGATTTTGTCGTCAAATATTTTGTTTTAAATTGATCCTTTATTAGCACAAGCTGTATCGGCTCATCAGAATTAATACTAGGTTTCTCTGTCGAAGGGGTGGTATAGCAGTCGTCAACTCCCCACCATCTGACTTAGCGGTTGTCAACTCAATGGCCACCATTGGGAGGGTCCCCTCCCACCCCTCTTTTCCTTTCGCAAGCTGTCTCCACATTAAGGTGTCCCTTTGATTGATGGAGCCTCTTAGATTGGTTACCTTACATACCCAAAAAGAAAAGTTCTCAATCCCCCACCCCCTCCCCAAAAAAGGAAAAAAAAAGTCATATTAGGCCTCAAGCCTTTGCCAACACTCAAGGATGGTTTTTGGTGTAATTAGTAGTAGTTTATTAAAAATACTCTCTTTAAGATGTTTGTACCTTGTCTTAATAAGTACTCATAATTGAAAGAATTGTAAGTTTCAACTCCTAAGTTCCTTTGTCAGAAGTATTCCCCCTTTCCTTATAGGTATGTCATATAATATGACATCCAGAGTTGCTTCTAGTGGGCTGACTCCTGAGGAAGTTATTCTTTTAAGCCTTTTTGTCTTCCGTGTGTTACCCTTGATGACTTCACGATAACAGTCATGAGGTTTTAGCTAGGTTTATTTCTTATCTACTTCTTTGATATTAGGAGATTTCGATATTTAAGAAATAGCCATCACTAAGATGAACATAATTTGACTTAATTATTTGATGACCTAGTTGGTTATTTATCTATGAATGATAGTGTCGGAGAATATGAAGAAAATGTACAATCCCATGTATAATAAGGTACCTTGTCATCAAATTGATTGATTAGAAGTGTTTGAGTTGGTGTTCATGTAAACAAAACAAATATCCCTAATATTCGAGGATGCAATGGCATTGCAGTATATTTATCGTATGGAAATGGTGATACTAAGGAAAGTGAAGGACAATATACTACTATTTACATGTGATAAGTAAGCTACAAAGTCATCAATTTACTAAGTCAAATTATGTTTGACTCAGTGATGGTATATACAAAAGAAATACCATCGAAGTGCTAGGCCCTGTTTGTTAGGTAAGGATTATTGAATTGATTCCAATATCCCCAAAGTTGGAATTATTGGCTTAAAAGAACCCTTAATTCTAGTAAAGTATGTTTCCAGAGAGTATCTGCTAGTGTGGTTATTTTCTTTCCCCCTTTATTCACTTTGCTTCTCCACCATATTGCATAGAGGTCTTCTTGCTCTATGTTGCTTCTTTGTCTGATGAACAGAAATAGAAACTTTAATTGAGTTTCACATTGTAATGTGCGCAGTTTCTTCAACAATACTAGCCTTCCAGAAAAATAAAATGTTGCCTCAAAGCTACCTTATTCATGCTGTTGGAGTGAACTTTGCGTCAATGTACTGGATGACCATATAAAGTTTCTTATCTTCATCCAGTCCTTTTGCTCGTATGATCGTAGGTCCTTTCCGTCCATATGTTTATGTTGCTTTAGCATATAACTCTGAAGCTCACTTGCTCATCGATATTTTTGATCACTTATTTGAATATGCCACATATCTTATACAAAACCTTGATGAAATCTTTGATCAGCTATGCCGCATATGTGGCAGTAAAACTTCAATGAAAACTTTGATATATTGCTACCTGCTCCCCAAAAAGCTCTGTAGCAAAAGTTGCTAATCAAAAAAATGGAGGGTGATGCAACATGCCAAAGCCACAGAACTTATTGTCAACACCAACACTTTCTGCTAAATGATCAAATAATCAATTGCAACTCAGCACTTTAGAACTTTGACCAAGATCATAAATCTTGATTGCTGATATGGCCATGTGGGGGCTTATCAGTTTCAAAATCAATAATCATAACACTTCCAGAAAATTGATCACAAGTCCCTCAAAATGCAAAATTACAGGCTGCAGCTCGTGCATACAGAGTGGGGTCAAAAGAAGACTTTGTCCTTGGGGGTAGATGTCACCCGACAGTGCAGTGGGCTGAGGAGCAACCTGAAATTGATCCTGAGGAGCTTGCTAAGGTGCTAACCTATTTGGTTGCAGTGAAAGGCTCTTTTCTGTGTTCCCCCTGTCTGACCCACTTAATATGGTGATTGCATAACATCAGGTCAAGGTGGCATTTATCAGAAATCTTCCTGTAGATGTTAATGAAGACTCTCTGAAGAAACTTTTTGACCCATACGGGAAGGTGTGATATGTGCACAAGTCTGTTCACTGTGATACAGCTGGCTTGTAAGGATTATAATTATCTCTCTGTTCTGCATTTCAGATAGAGAAAGTAGTTCTGTCTAAGAAGGGTCCATCTCAAGCTGGTTTTGTCCATTTTGCTGAAAGACTGGTAATATACTATTCTCTCTAATGCTTTCTTTCTGATGAGGTGTCTTTGATCGTTTGCCCCAGTTTTAAATCCATCGTGCTTTATTTTACATATTAGATGAAATGAAGTATAAATTATAATAGAAATATAAGATTCTCAATCCCAGATAAGATGGATGTCATTCTAAAGGGGAACCCAACTTGGATTGTATTCTCTGTTTTTGTGCTGCTTATACTTCTACAAAAATCCAAACATTCGTGTCATTAATTTTGAGAAGGACCACAATTGGGGATTAATGTTTTTGTATGAAGCTTGTTCTTGTTGGCAGTAGATTTGCAACTTCATAATTTCTGTGGCATGCTGGCTTAGTTGTGTCTTTCCTAGTTACTACACACACTCTCTCTCTCTTGCTTCTAGGATCTTGAAGCTGCTGTGGAGGAAATGAATGATAGAACTGTCGAGGGACCAAATGCTTGCTCATTTAAGCTTCAGGTATATGCTTGTGCAATTGTACATAGGACTTCTATTCATTGTAAAACCATGTTGGAAATACCTTCTAGCCTAATAGTTAGTAGGAATAGTAGAAACTGTAGCACAGCACCAAAAAGAGAAGATCGGCAACTTGGCATGCAGACAATGAAGATATTCCTCAACTGGTTCCTAAGGTTACAGCGGATTTGATTACAAATCAGAAAATTCAATTTTATGTTCAGGTTGAGGTTGCAAGGCCTTTTGAGAAGAGCAAGAAGCGAGCTCGTGAAATTTCAAGTAAGACTATGAGCCAATCTAAATCGCCGAAGGTCGAGCCAGCTCTCCCTTCTTCTGGCGATCGTGCCTTGAAAGTGTTGAAGGTTGGTTTATTTCACCACGTGCATAAACTTTTTTATAGTGGCTATCAGAACTTTGTGGTCTTCCTTACATATTTTTGCACATAAAAGTCCTTGGTACCTCTTGGTGTTCCTTATACTGGTGAATACTCACTGTTCTAGGTAAACAATACATTGAGTTTCTTAGACCGGTGAATACTCACTGTTCTAGGTAAACAATACATTGAGTTTGTACAGTGCACGTCTCTTTGTGTGTGTGTGTGTTGAGTTTGTACAGCGCACGTCTCTGAGTGTGTCTTTTTGTGTGTGTGTGTATGTGTGTATATGTTTTGAGGCGCATTACTTTAGAGCATTGGAGCCTTTTGAGTTTTTCTTGAGCTTGTCGCCCCCTCCTTTATTTTGGAGTATGGAGGATAATCTTACTAAAGGCTAAAGCCTTGCCAGGTTTGCATGTCCTTATAGTGCTAGTGTGTCCAGGACCTATTAGTTGCGTTGTTGATCATATTTTACCAGTGATGTTCCTTTTATCAGGACCCCGTTGTTACCGATCCATATGAAGCAGTAGTTGTCTCATTACCTATTGCTGTCAAGGATCGTTTACTTCGGATCTTACGGCTTGGTATCGCTACTCGTTATGATGTAAGTATTCACACACTAATCTCGTAGCACGAGCTGATGTGTAATTTCTTGTATGTTATTAATGTACTCTTGAGTAGTCAGCTATCACAGAAAAAAGCAAAAATGTGATTTGGAATGACAGAGGGTCATGGAGATGGAGATTAAACATGGGCATCATTGGGCTTTTGAGTCTTTCCAGTAACACAATTGCATTTTTTAAGACTTGACAAAATTATCAAGAACACCTTTTTCCTTTAGTTTGGCTGTATTCATTTTGTTCTATTGGGCTTTTTCTCTAACTCTCCATTGATTTTTCTCGTGTTCTTTTTCTTAACTTGATCATTTTATTATGACAGATTGATATAGATTGCCTGAGAAGTCTGAAGGATCTCCCGAGTCTGCTGCAATATCTGTTCTTGATCAGGTTGTGGTTAGGTGAATATACCCCCGCCCCTTCATTTTTCTTTTCGATGTCACCCAATCTGACTGTTATACGTTCGGTGTGTATAGTTCCTGTTATCAGGAGCAGATGAGATTGACAAGGGAGCATTTCTTGTTGGATTAATTCAAAAGGTACCAGTTGGGTGGATGTGAATACGTTACTGTTATGTAAAAGAGAAACCGACTTGTTCATTATCTTCATATCAAGGTTCCATCCTTATCCTGAAGTGTTTTCCCATGCAGTACCTGTTAAGAAATCTGGGAACCAGTCGAATGCCGGACTACACATTAAGAGCAAGTGATTTTGTCAGTGTAAGGACTGACTTGTCCAGGTTATCAGATAGAAGCCATATGCCTGCTGTGGATTCATTTTCGTCCCATGTGGCATCAACTGTGTCACGGTAAGTTGTATCCATATATTCTTTTGAGAACACACCCCTAAAAAATGAGAGAAAATGGGGAAAAAAAGAAAAACAAAACTTCAGCATCCACATCAATTACTTGCAATTGCTTTCTAGGAAGAATAACAAGATATGCCCCTCTCCCCCCCAAAAAAAGGGCCTAAATGACTCCTTTTCTTAAACTCATTATTTTAGATGGAAAATAATTAATTTCAGTTTCATCAAGAAAAACAAAATAATTAATTTTGACATCCCTCCCTCTCTTTCCTTCTTTCTCTGTGCACTTTCCTTCGTTCTCTCTCCTCAAAGCCAGTAAGCAGTGCTCCTCTTCCCTCTTCACATTCTCTCTACTTCTCTTTGCTTTCCCTCTCCTTAAAAAAAATTAGGGAACCTCCTTGCTCCTCCATATTTTCTGGTACCCACCTTGCTCCTTTATACTTTCCGGCAGCCCTTCCCTCTTCACGTTCTCTCTACATCTGACGAATAAATGCCAATTTCTTGCATTTCATGGCAATTTGTCCATCCCTGGCGGCACCCCTTGCAGTGGTTACCCACTCTCTCTCTCCTCCTTACTGTGGTGCTGGCCACTTCTCCATCCCCGACGACCGCTCAAAGTTGAGATCTCGTCGCCCACCTCTCTCCTCCTATTAGTGGTGTACCTTGTGGTGGTTTCCGGCATTCTTTCCCTCCCGGTGGTCGGCCAATAGTCAGGTGTGGAGTGTCCATTCTCTCTCCTTTCTCAAACATGGATGGTGGTGGGTGGTTGATGATGAAATAGAAACAATTAATAGTTTTTCTTTTATTTCAAAATTAAATGTTGATACTTGGGGGAATGAGAATTGATACCCCTAAAAATGAGAGGAATCAAATATAATAGAGGAATTTGATACCTTTAAGAAAATCTCATTCCGGAAAAATTTAACCAAACACAAGGGATGGAAATTTGATACCTAAAGATTAAATTCCATTCCTAAACCCCAAACCAAATGGCCACTTAAAGTGTTGAGTGTCTGACATGGGTTTTAGTGTTGGACCTCGTATGATTTCTTACCTTAGGCTAAAATGGAAGGTAAACACTCATCTTGGGGTGTCATGTACTCAACACGAATACTTGGGATGTAGTAAAAAAGAAGCAACATTTATAGCATTTCTCATATGATCTGCCATCATAATCCATCCATATATACCTCTGAGATACTGTGTGATGTTCGTTCACCTGTCCAATATGAGCATCAATTAGCCCACTGGCCAGAAAACCCTTGATAGTTCAAGAGTCCAACAAATATATTTCTCCCAGTTGTTGCTGCTGCAAAATTTGGAGGACCGAAATGCACTCTTCAATTTTGATATATTCTGTAGTTCAAGAGTCAATTTTGATATATTCTGTAGCTTTCTATTTCTCCTATCATTGAACACGTCTTATGGCCTGCAAGAGGGGTTAGTCCTGGGTACATTTGCACAAATGGCAGGTCACATTTTGGAGTGGGAGGTGGTGGCAGTGGTGGTTTATAAAATTCCAAAGTAGAGAATGACTAGGACATAGAAATTCCAATATAGAGAATGATTATTGCCTTTGAAATGCCCTGATCTTTTGCTTGTAAAACCAACAACCCTCTCTAATTTTTTATCCCTTAGCTTGTTATTTTACTTGGATTCTTCAGTTTGCCTAAAATACTCATGCCAGGCACTAGACGCTAAAACATGAGTTATGGACAGTGGACACTCCGAAACTTTATTTTAGACCAAAAATATGCAATTGCAGAAATAGGTGAATCCCGTACAAGTGCACTTGTCCATGTCTGATGCTTGATGCCAAACCTGAGTAAACTTCGTGGGTTATCCTCTTAAATCTTATGTAAGCATGGTAATGTTTGCTTGAGTGATATTGAAGGTACCTAAAATAAAATTATGTCACACATGACCTGGGAAAGAAGTAACTATTTTCTTTTGGAGTAGGATATAATGTGTAGCATATAGAAAGAGAAACTGTAGTTCCCCTAGTAGTATATGGTCCTCTTGGGAGTACAAACCGTCATGTACTCCCGGAGTTAATTAATGTATAATTATATACTGATTAATGTATAACTGTACACTAATCAGTATACAATTGTGCACTAATTAGTTATGAGAGTACATGACGGTCTATAGTATTGTACACTAATCAATATACAGTTGTACACTAATTAACCCTGAGAGTACATGACGGTCTGTATTCCCGAAGTCCATTAGAATTTTCCGTAGTTCCTACTGTTCCTTGAAGCCTGGTAGGCTGATAGAAATATGCCACCGTTTCTGTTAGGGGAATGCTAGATCTACTGCCACTCTTTTAACTTGTTCCAAACCACTGCTTAATTGGCCCGCACCAGCAAATTGTGGTCCTCAGAAGTTCTCAACATTTTGTGCTTAAGTTACAGAGGTGAATGAGAAATGCTAACATTGAAAAATAAATGGGGAAGCGCGATTAGTTATTCTGTTCTGCTGCATGCTAATGAAACTCCAATCAAACTAAACAATTGAGTTCCTACTTCACAGAAACAAAATTTGACATGATTTATTGAGATATTCCATTAGTAAGAGTTTCTTCATTTTTTTCTCCTATTCTACTGTTGTTCTGAAGGAATGTCAGTTCCCAAGCTCTGAATTACTTGTGTCCGTCTCAGGTATGAACCCTATGCACCCCGCTTCTCATATGTGGAGTATTCGCTCTCTTCTGGGGCTGCGACCTCAAGAATAGTAGAGGAAAGGAACCCTTCTTTTTCTCAAATTCCTCCCCTAACTACAGAAGGGGAGTGAATTCCCCCTGACAGTGGGTCGCTCCCCTTTGGCCGTGTCTGGTTCACCACCTAGCCATGGAAGAAGGGTTGTAGGCTCGCCCTCTGTACTTGCTCCATCCCTCCAATTGACAAGATCCCAAGTGAGATTTGATCCATTCACAGGTGAACCGTACAAGTTTGATCCATACACAGGTGAACCTATTCAACCAGAATCCGTTCCTCGAAGTGGTGGAAGCCTATATAGAAGATGACGTTGATCGACTGCGGATGAGCAAATTTTGGCTATTTTCTGATGTAAGAGAATTTGATTGTACATTAGTACCGAATTTGTAGCCTTCAATGAGGAATATCTATGGTGATGGTTACTTAGATATTAATTTTCGGTTGCTAGGCTTTTAGTCAGCAATGGATATAATATAAACAGGCATCTTTGTATCAAATGCTTTTGCCTCTCATTCCGATAAAAATACTAGTACCATATACCCGGGTTTATAGACAAGCGATATGGCATAATTTTATATAAGAGACTTTATTTTATCTTATTTTGAAAATAGGGACCATGACAATAGGGAGTAAATTTTATTAAAACAAAATCCTATATATAATAGACCCGAATATATGATATAGTTTGTATTCCTATGGGTTGTGATGTGAACATTTTAATGCTCTATGAAAATGTCATTGCTGGACAATTTTTATTTCTTTTTTAAAAGAAAGAAAAGTTAATATATTAATATTACAACGTTCCAACGATCGGATGCGTAGTTAGCTCCTTACAAAAGACATACATCCAAACTACAGACATTCCAAATAGGCAGCCGGATCCAAAGAGTAAGAACAAAATTAGCGGCCACTTTCAATATCGACATAATTTAACATGTTAACACAACTTAAAGGTAGGATTTCAAACAATCTTATTAAATTTTTTTTGTATAATTACTAATTAGATTGATATAATTTAACATGTCAACACATAGATATGGCAAAGCCGACTGAATCGAATGGGTCAACCCGAACAACCCGAAACCCAAACCGAACCGACGTCCGAAACAGTTGAACCGATTTTGACCGAAAACCGAAATGAACCAACCCGAACCGAAGCGACCTGAAATGTAATGAACCCGATTCGGACCTGAACCGAAATGACCCGATCCGAAACCGAACCGACCCGAAACCGAAACCGACCCAAAATATAATTGACCTTATTACGACCCGAACCGAATAAGACCCGAACCGAATCAAACCCGAATTCGAATAAAAGTGACCCAAACCCGACTCGACCTGAATTTGAATTTGACCCAACCCCCATTTTTTTGACAAGTCTCTCATAAGAGAGGAGCTTTCCCTCCAAAATCTAATTGTAATTTTTGACAAAAATTTTGATTTTTACTAGAGTAGAAGTAGAGATGAAAATCTTGATTTTTGTTAAACAAATAAGAGGAAAAAAAATAAAAGTTGGAAATTTTTACGTTATAACTTTATAAGATATTATTAATAGAAGTTAATTTAATTTAATTAATAAGTATAGAGAATTTACATTACAAAATAAGTTATTATTTTGTTCATGAAAATGAAGGTAAAACATATAATTTAAAGAATAATAAAACGTGTAAATATATATGTAATTTAAAGAATAATGAAATATGTGTAAATATATAATTAATTTAAAAAATAATAAAATATGTGTACAATATGTAATTTAATTTGTATAAATAAGTTCAATTCGAATTGTATTAGTTTTCACTTTGATTTAGCAAGTTTATTTAGGATTATATTGACTCAAACTTATCTAAGTCGGGTCCGTTTAACATTAAATATAGTCACTACATGAATAATTTAAGTACTTAACTAATATCAATGAGACTTGGTTTAGTAAATTAGTAGTCATTACCATGTCTCGATATCTCACAACTCTGTTTTTATTAATCTGTACTAGTTTAAATTTGACCAAATTGATATTAAATTTAACTCTAGATTAATGTTCAAATTAGTTCAATTAATTGGTTGGAAAACTATAATACAAGATGATAATCGTAAGTCGAGTACTTATGAGTTGAGCAATAACCGATTGATTGATCGACTAGATATTCTTCTTAGTTGGTTATTATGACTAGTGACCGATGAATATTCAGTTTTCATTTTGATTTATCAAGATTATTTTAGATTGTATCGACTCGAACTTATCTAAGTTATTCTAACATTATCTTTATAAATTCAACATCAAATATAATCATTCTAGAAATTCGAACCGTTGCCATTTTGTAACACCCCAAAACCCACCCTAGGAGTATTACACCGCCGAGTTCCTCAAAGGAACTCCCAAGGCTCACTCTGGTGTTGACTTAGCTATCTTAATGCAACTTACGAGTACGAATTGAAATTCTCCCCAAAGGTTAAAAGTTTCCTAAAAATTTCGGTAGAGTTCCGTTTGAACTATGGTCCAACCCATAGGCTAAAAGCCTTAAAACCCGCATAAAAGTCACAATAAAACTCAACGAGCCACACGCTCGGAGTACATAGCTCAACGGCCACACGCCGGAGTATATTCACAACCACACAACTCACATTTCGAATTAGTTTACATCCCAAGTCATGAATTCAACAAAAACTAGATTTACAACCACTTGAGATCAAAGTTGCCGGGAAAGAATCTCCGACTTGTCGAGCTACTAGTTCGGTCTCCATACATATGTCTAACTTACTATACAATACTGTCTATTTACATAAGTAATCGAATAGATACAATATACTAAACGTGAAACGCATAGACTTGATCTGCAGCCATAATCGCCACCAAAGACAAGCATTCCAGACCATTCGCCCCGGGGGTACCCGCAACTAGGAGGGACGGGGCAATTTGTGGCGGTGAGCAATAATCCACGGGCTCACCGGAGTCTTACGCCCTTAAAATGGAAATTCTTATACATAGTACACATAATGGTGAAATCTGCGAAAGCATAATAATGTAATACAAATCTATATACTTTCAATGAAATCTCTTGCGAGTGGAAAGATCAGAACTCTTTTAATCATTTAAAAGCACGGTTTCACATACATGAACAATTCTTTTGGGGTTGAATCAACATTCTAGGCCTTCGAGGACTTGAACTAGCACTTCTTTAATTCGGGCGCAACCCCGACAAAAAGGCTCCCGAGACCTATCTTCTAGGAAGTCTCGGAGCGGGCATCCCGCCTCTGCAGGACCCCTGTTAGACCCCTTCCCTCGAAGTCTCTAGCTGGGTGTTCCCGGTTCGAACCCTTCGGTATGCTAAACAAATCGTAGCCGATCGATTCAAAACAATTTGCACATATTCACATTCATCACATTCACTTCACAACTTTCTTAATCGATTTAGTATCAAGGAAGGCAAGACACCACGTGTCACCCTTATAAATTCACTTTCTCAAATCAGATTTGCTTCTTTAGAACAGAATCACGTTTGAAAGACATTTCATAGGAAATTGCATTCAAGGGTCATTTCACATAAAACACAAAACTTCTTTCAAAACTACTTTTGAGCATCACATAAAGCAAACACATAGCACGAATAGTCACTCTTCAATGCAAGCACTCATTCCCAACTCTTTTCCAACTATGTCTTTCTCAATTCATCAATTGAATACGATTATCTCCATTTTCCGAGCCACAATAACCACAAGTACATATCACTCAATTCAACATTCTCACTTTTCATTGCCTTTTTGCCTCACTTGCTCATTTTACGCTTCTACTTTATAACCCAACTTCCTTTGCCCGTATTCGACCACCCGACTCTTGCTCTCACTTTATCGCTTAAGTCCCTTTCGCTGTGCTTAACTTCAAACTTAATTTCATCCCAAAGACCGAGGTACGTTCTAAACTCGTTTTAACCTTAGAATTCCCAACTCGCTATTTCTCTACCTCAATTATGCCTTAATCAAGATGAAGTCATGTCCCTCCTTTATACTCAAATCATTACTTCCCAATACGCATCGTTATCTTCCGAGTGCAAGAACTTAGAAAGTCTCCATGGTTTATACTGAAGCATCGACTCGCAATTTACTCCCAATTTACCACTTCTTGTCCCTAAGTGCCATTTGAGATCGTCACCATATTCTTTATACCTACACGACCTAATATTTTCAGCATCTCATCTCAGCCCTAACTAACTACTAAGTTCCTTCCAGTTCTCGATCGGACTCAACAATTCCGTTCGATTTACTCATAACTCGCTTCGGTTCTAACAGTTTCCTAGCTTCGTTATATCACATATACATTCAAGAATCACAACAAACTCATTTGGGTTTCGAAATTACTAATAGTTTGGAGTACAAGACTACCCACCTCGATTCGGGGATTGTAGGTTTGTGGTTTCTTCGAGATTCGAGCTCCCCAGTTCCCTTCCTTCTTTCGTTCCTTTTCCTCGCTCGCTAGCCTCGGCTTCCGCCGCCCTCCTCTGCACTTGACACCGGCTGCCTCCCTCGGCCCTCGCGTTTGCTTCCTTTATCTTGGCCTCGGTTCCGCCCTCTTTCGCGCTCGACCGTTTCCTCGCACTCGCCGGCCGCTTTACCGCCGCTCGCCGGTCCCGGCCTCTCTTCCTCGCCCTCGCTCTCGCTTGCCCTCTCGGTCTCGCTCTATCTTTCCCGCTCGGCCTCCCCCTCTCTCTCGGTTCCCGATTCCGATCAGTCTCCCCTCCCCTTCTTTCCTTTTCCTCTCCTCCTCTCTTTCCCTTTTTCGGTGGTAACATTAGGTGCAGCCAGCACTCTGCTGCAGTGACACACTAATCCTCCCCACAATTAAACTTCTTTTTTTGCATAAGTCTGCCGGGATTCTATCTCCAATAGCGACGAACGTGAAATTACCTTTACTAATAAGCTATATAAACACACGAGCACATAACAAGCACATAAAATAAATTACGCAAAAATACTTAGCTTAATTTAACTATAAAATTAATCTACTCAAAATTTCGGGTCTCACACATTTAGTCTATTAGTATTGTTATTATGTCGGTATCTCGCAATTTCGATTTTATTAATTTATGTAGTCCGTAGACAAGTTCGGTTGAAATTGTACTAGTTCGAATTTGACCAAATCGACTTGGCATCGTATGAAATTAAGTGTCAAATTATGGTTCACATTAGTTCAATTTATTCATTACAAATTACAATTCATCAAAGTAAATTCAGTTAATCCTTACTCTTATATCTATCGATCTGTTGTTATCTTGCGATTTCATTTTTGATACTTATCAATAAGTTTGAGTTGTATTATACATATGTGACGTATTGAAATATCAACTTGGTTTATCTTGTTTTAAATTTAGAGTCAAATATTCAAATTTTGCTTGTTTACACTTATAAGTTATATCTCTTAAAAGTTACTATTTTTTTTAATCTGTACAAAAACAAACGTGTAAAATAAAAAAACTAATATTAATAATATATTAACTTTATAAAATTTTATTTTTCTTCAACTCAAAAAGGTTTTGTAAAAAATTTGACACAACACTACCGAATATCAACCCGACCCAAAAGTGACCCGACCCGATTTTAACTCGATCTAAAGTTAACCCGAAATCATACTCGAAACTCACCCAAATGACATTGACCCAACCCGAACCGAAACCGACCCAAAGTTGACCCGATCCGAAATTAACCCAAACCAAACCCGAACCCGAACCGAAACCGAATGAACCCGAACGAAATTGACCCGAAATTGAACCGAACGAACCCGAATGAGATTGACCCGAACCCGAAACCGAACTGAACCCGAATAAGATCGACCGAAGTTAACCCGAACCGAACTAACCCGAACTGAATGACCCGATTGTCGAGTCTATCAACACATAACTAAAAATAGGATGTCAAACAATTTTATTGAATTCTTTTTATATATAAATTGAATCTTAATTACTGGGCAATATATATATATATAAGCAATGTGTGTGTTGTTACTGCTGCTATTAAATCTGAAAGAAAAAAGTTCCATCGGCAACTCTAGGGTTTCTGGTGGGTTTTGCAGTTCGAATATATATATATATATATATATATATATATATATATATATATATATATAAAAGCAATGTGTGTGTTGTTACTGGTGCTATTAAATCTGAAAGAAAAAAGTCCCATCGGCAACTCCAGGTTTCTGGTGGGTTTTGCAGCTCGTCTTCGAACTGCACAGTAATTTCGTCCCCCTGCTCTAGGGTTGATCCAGTTTCAGCACCAACGGAGTTCTATTGATTTAGTCTGTGATCGTGTTTTTTCGAATGAACAATTTGGATAATCTGGAGATTAGGTGGCAGAACCTTAAACTAAGGGAGAAGGAGAAAGTTATCAGAGGAGAGATTGATGATAAGACGGAGGCGGACGGAGGAACAATACCCTTCCTTTTAGCCGGAAAACTTTGTATGAATAGACCTCTCTTTTGAGGCCCTAAAGAGAACCCTGAACACTAACTATATGGTGATTGAAAGAGGGGTTTTCCATGCACTCCCTGGAGCCGAATCTTTTTGTGTTCCAATTCTAATCAGTTGTTGACTTGGATGGGTGCCTGTGGACATGTGACAAGTTCCTCTTAATTCTTTGAGAGGTTGAAGACGACCAACACCCATAAAAACTGCGCCTGGAATCGACCCCTTTTTGGTTGCATGTATATGACGTTCCATTGGATAGGAGGAAAATCAAAGTTGCAAAGGAAATAGGGGAAGCACTTCGTAGTTTTCTTGACTTTGATGATTCTGACCCCCTTTGCCTAGAAAGAACTGAGAATAAGGACAATGATCAAGGTGGGAAAACCTAAACATCTCTACAGGAAAAGGCACATCCAAATAATGGGTGCACATTAAATCTGAACGACTCCCACTTTTTTACTATTTTTGTGAGAGGATCGCTCGTGGGATGATCAGCAAGAAGAGGAGACTATCTTTTAGTACGGAGAGTATTTATGAGCCACACCAAGAAAAAAGCTGGCATAAGAATATCATGGAAGAGAGGGAGAAGGAGAGGCAGCGACTGCAGAGGATAGACAGAAGACAAGCCCGACTTTCGGCACAAAGAAGAGAAGGAAAAGGTGCAAACGTTGGCCCCCTAGTATCGCGCGTAAAAAGCTCAACTTTGACGCGATTGAGGCAACTACAAAGCACTATACTGAGATTTATTTGAAAGGGAAGAGCAATATGTTGAACAAACCTCAGAAAAAGGGACTTGAGCCAAGGAGGAAGCAAGGAAAAATGAGGAAGTGGTGTCTAGCTCTATTCACAAAACCTCAAGGGACCTCACTATAATAGATGAACCAACACAACCTCTATCAACCTCCACACCCCCTGATCTGCTGGAGGCTATCCTTGTCCAAAATATATTTCTCCAGAATGAGAACCCCCATCATGATCTCAATCATGCCCATACTGGATCCCCCACAAAAGAACATAACTTTCCACATCCCCTGAGTCCCAACTCCAAGCCTTTCTCATAAGACAGATTTATGACCATAATGATAATAATTTATAGTGTGGATCTCACCGTAAATAGCAAATTTGTAATTTTTGAGAGAGAAAAGAGAGAGGAACACATATCACTAGTTACGAGAGGAGAAATATCGAACAATATGTAAAGTGGAGTTAATGGAGGACAACAAGTCCCTAAGTCTAGTTTTCATAAAGGGAAAGATTTGTGGGTTGGTCAAGAGTTGGATAGTGGGAGATACGTGAGAAGAGGTGTTTTTTAATTTCAATTTATGATAATAGAGTGAAAACATTGAGAGGTTGAAAAAACATTTACCGAAATATTGAGAGAGTATATATATGTGTGTGTCACATAGAGAGAGAGAGATAGAGAGAAAGAGAGAGAGAGAGAGTTGTTGTCTTAAATGATATCCACGTTAATAGTCAATTTGGTATTTTTAGGAAGTCAATTTTCTTCATGATTTTTGATTGAGAAGCTATGCAATTTTGAAGATATCCTCTTATCATGTACCCTTTATCAATAAAAGAAGTATATTATAAACATTTTTATCAATTATAGAAATCAATCATAGAAAAATACTTTTACTGTTTCCTTTTCCTAAAATTATTCTTATTTTCTTTCTTTAGAATATTGAAGAAGAGAGGAGGAGTATAAATTAATACATGCATTGGTTAAAAAAGAAAAAGGTATACTTAATGTAACATATGAGTGATGTAACAGTCTAACATACATGGAAGGATGAGAGAAGGTTGCAAGTTGTATAGTAGGCCTATTACGTACATTTACAGCACCATTTACGTAGATTTGAAACTTTTACTTCTCTCTTTTGTGGGCCAAAAAGCAACTGTTTTTAAGGAAATTTGAGATTGAAATATATAGATAGCAAGCAAATATTGATCTCTAATTGAGACGACTGGCCCATTTCATCTCTAAAAATCGTTTCTATCGAAGTGCAATCAGGTTAGCCATTATATTTAGTTTCAACTGGAATAATTTTTTTGTTGCAGAAATGCTTGTAAGGCTACTGCCTATATCCAAATCTCTCCAAACTCCGCTAAAACGAAATCCACAATAGGAGTAATTATTATATTTAGTCTCATTGGAGTCTATTTTACTTTTTCAAAATTTCGTCTTACATATGGACACACTCCATTGGCTTCTTCTTTTGATCTTTTAAGTTAAAATTAGATATAAGTTCGGAGCTCAGTTTCTAGTGACACAAATTCTTGTAATGACACATAAATTTGTGAATTTATTGTAAAAAGAAAGTGACAGATTAGGCAAACATCATACTTAGTTGATCCTCAAGAAGGGTGCCACCGCTAGAGGGGTGAGTTTGCATGGCTTCATCTGTATATACAACAACATCGTGTATTGTCAACTATCATAACAAAATCAAACAAACATCATATATATATATATATATATATATATATATATATATATATATATATATATATATATATATATATATATAGAGAGAGAGAGAGAGAGAGAGAGAGAGAGAGGGAGGATGGTGGTGGTGGATAATGAATTACGAGCTGAGACTCGTTGAAGTATATATAATAGTCATATATAACGTCAAGTTGAGTTGAAACATTAATTTGAAATTGATTTTTTTATGAATTAATAAATTTAATTGTGATTATACAATGAATTATAGAGTAGCTAATCAATTAAGTTTCAGGTACTCAAGTATTTATAAAAAAAAGCATATATTAAAAAAAAGGTGTTTAATTTATTGATACCACCAATTTTTTTTTTTTTGATCCAGATAACACCATTAATATAACTTTAGTTAACTTATATATAAATTGAAGGGCAAAATACTTTGTACTCAAACTTATCTCATCTTTGTCTTTAAACAATCAATCTAGATATAATGATTAAATGGAAATAGAATTTTCACTAACACAACGTGTCATAATTAAATAAAAAATATTATAAAAATAGGAGAATTTTAATTAAAAAATTTAAATCGAACTATTATAATAAATTAATATATTTTTACTATAATAAATTTTTGACCTTTAAATAATGCTTGAGTTAGTGTGATCACAATAATTTATTGTTGTTTAAATTTTAACACAAAAACAACATTTTAATTTTTAAATAGATGTTTCAAAGTTTAATGGATTTTTCATTATCAAGAAACTCAAGTGCAAAGCATTCGAGTTTCTGTTATTTAATATTTATTTTCATAAGAGTAGGAAACCGTAAAGTTTTATTTGATTTTAAGAAAATAGGTTGAAAAGAAATTAAAATGGAAAAAAATTGAGGAGGAAAAAAAGTAAGGGGAAATTGATTTTTTTTTCTTGTATTTGGTTCAATGAAAAATAAAGAGAAAAAAGTTATAATCTCTTTCCAACATCTTACCCATCCACCATTGCCATGGAGAGAAGAGAGAAAATTCTCAATGACAAGTCACTTTATTTTTCTTATCCATCCACCATTACCACGAGAGAAGAGAGAAAATTCTTAATGATCTTAATAAGTTGAAGCCCTCTTTTTGTCTCTTTCTTTCTCTATATAAAATTTTCCTTTCATTTTCCTCTCAATTTTGGAAGGAAAATATTATTGACCAAATTGACAAAATTTTTTATAATTTTTTCCATCAAACTTTTTTTCTCACATTTTTCTTTAATTTAAACAAGGGAAAAAAATTATTTTTCACGTTTTTTTTCTTTCTTTCTAATTTTTCTAGAATCAAATGGAGCCTAAAGCAACATTATTATGTTTATGATGTTATGAAAAAAATAGAATGGTATTTCAAAAATGCAATTCAAAATCATGTTGACCACACACATGGGCAAAAAACTAATTTATGATACCTTCATTTTTGGTGCAACTATTTTTAGGACTATGGCTTATCAAAAATAATTATAAGGTATTTATCTTTGAATGTAACAAATTTTTAATACCCTTATTTCATATTTTTTGTAAAAGACCCTTATTTTATGTCAAAACATATAATTGTTCTTTATTAAAGTAAAAAATTTAAAAATAAAGTAAATATAAAAACATAATGAAATTATATAAACAATATATAAAAAATATAATAGAGTAATTTAGCAAAATCCTTTTAGAAAGATGGAAAATTACTTTATTATATTTTTTACATTTTGCTTATATCAATATTATGTTTTGTATTTAGTTTATTTTTAAATTATTTACTTTAATGTAGGACAATTATGTCTTTGAACATAGAATCAGGTCTTCTATCAAATGAAATAAGGGTCCTATAAATTTAGTATATTTAAAACATAAAGGTACCTCATAATTATTTTTAATAACTCGTAGTCCTCAAAATAGTTGCCCCAAAAATTGAGTTATCATTGAGTATTTTTTGGCAGACATGGGGATTGTGAGACCATTGCCTCAATCGTTATGGAGGCTACCTTAGATGTTAATCTCAGGCTTTCAGCGTTCTTTGAAGGGAAATTGTGGGGTTTCAACAACCCTTGCCTTCTTTGTTTGTATGTCTCATCTCCTACCACCTATGTTATTAAACTCTAATCCAAATCTCACAATAGTACGATCATCGATCCACTAATTACTTAAATTTATTAGAATCTTATAATTTTAATTTAATTTCAAAAACTTGTAGTAAAATCATTCATGATATAGTTCTACAATTATACGTTCCTAAATAAATTTCATAAAGTGCTCATACATAATTATATTTGTTCATTACCAGTATGCTTTCGTGTCAAAATCTTCGATAACATATAGTTGAACTAAATTTGTATAAATTTTTATGAATTTGTATTCTTATAAAAAAATTCACTACTGCAATCAAATATTAGATCTCACGATCTTCAATCCAATTTGACAATTCCGATTCTATCTGTCCCATTGATTCTCGGATTCTTACAACCTTACTCCCACCCATTACCAACCAATTGATTGACTTATAAAATAATTTAAAGTCCAACTCTTTCGATTTCACTTATAAAATAATTTTGAATGTGATTCATGTTAACCGCTTTAGCCAAGCCTGAATCTAATGTCACATCTTAGAATACAAACAACCAAGAAGGTCATTGGACGCTTGCGTAAGAACTTGATCCGTTTCCCTTCCCTTGCTCAACCTTTTTATAAGTTCATAGACATACCTTGAGAGATCTTAAAAGCTACATCCAACGAAAGACAACATCCAACGAAATGCTGAGTGCTGCACCCTTTGAAGTAGATGCCAGAGATACAATAGAGTAGAGTTGGCATTGCCTCGGCTCATCGCCTTTGTCGTGTAAGTTAAACTCAAATCGAAATTCATACGTCCCTCGTCCAATCCATGACAGAAAATTTCAGCATTGGCCAACTTTCCTATGACTTGAAATTGAATGCTCATTCTCTGCTCATAGCTATACTCTGCACTTGAATCTTGATAGTTGGAGATAATGGAAGTGGCACCTTCTTCAGAGGAGCTTGCGTTTCGGATGATTGAAGGTGAGGATCTGCAGCAAGCAAGGGTTGAAATTGTGAATAGAGAACGGGAGGAGATGGGCATGCAATAGAATTTACATAATTTGACTGAATCATTACTCAGAAATAAAACAAGATCATACAGAAATCATACAGTATCGTTCGTACAGAATGATTCAGATTGTCAAAAAATCTATCAGAACTTTCTTTTTCACCATCTGTTAAATCTCCATCATGATGATAATAAAATCTGGTTCTCATTTTCATGGCCATTGCAGACCTTCCGGTTTCCCTTCATGAACACTCCAAGCTCCCCAGCAATCTCATTAAAGAGCTGGTCCCAACCCCAGCCAGAATAGCCCCAAAAAAACCAGTAGTCTTGAGCAGATTCATTTCCTGCCCTAATATTCTCAATTCCACTGAGAGTTGCCAATGGATCAAGAAAATACACACCGGGTAGAACTTGAGGGTGCTGATCATTTAAGAAACCCTTCACCAAGGAAACGAAAGGCAACCCTTCTTGTGTGACAGGGCCCCCAAAGGAAAGAGGAGCCTCTTTCAAGAGCTCAGCAAGTTTAGCATCTTCAGATTTTATCGAATCCCAGCTGATAGGCTTGTTAACTATCAGGCCTTGAAACCCTAAATCATGGTCAGAAGCCACTATGAGGATCCTTGCTTCGTTGAATAGGTTTAGTCCATGCAAATGCTCGGTGGCAATAAGAAACGAGCCAACAGCAATGTTTGGTCGAGCAGCTTTTTCATTCAGCTTGAACAATCCTTCATTTTCCAATTTGCCATTTTTCTTAACGGCTTCAAAATACTCATCGTTCCTCTGCAGAGGATCCTCGCTACCTCCACTCATGAATGCACCTTTTAATTGGTCGTCATGTTCTTCTCTATCTTCCTCATCAACCCATAGGGTTCCTACAGAACATACACAAGACATCACTTTAGCTGACCCTAGGAATAACATAGTTCATTGCATAAGAATTTTAATTTTTAATATAATTTGCACTATTATTTCACGTGCTTCTTTATGGAACTCAAAAAACTCACTTGTCAATTAATAATTTGTTCTTCAAGTAGTCCTTAACTCTTGTTACAATTGGCTTGATATATCAAAGCCACTTTTATAATAAAAAAATCGAAGATATATTAAAACCTTAATGAAACCTGTGTCATAAAAAACGCATTGAGCTCACACAAGTATCATTTTCCAAGTCCATGCGTAGAAAAACCACCATAGGGGCCCATAAGATCTGCAAGGATATCTTTGAGCTCTCATCAAACACTGAGGAAAGGAATGAACAACAAGAGCCATTGTTAGAAAGACTCCAGCCATTAAGGGAGAGAGAGCTTATATGGAGCCAATGTTAGGAAGTCTTCAACAGATGCTTCACATGAAAGACCTGGAATCTATAGGCAAATATTTTTCACCACAGAATTGCTCCATCTGTATAGATGCCTTTAATTTATTGGATATCCTGAGGTTTCAGCTTGTTTGAAGCTCAACTTTTGCCCTGGGACTTGGGAGAGGCTCTACAGGAGGGAACTCAAGGGCAAAGAAGCTAAGATGACCCATCATATTACTTTTTGGTTGGTTAGGTTAGAGAAACATAGGAGGTTTTGAGGGGATTCATATCATTAAACAAAGTGGATTCAACTTGGTACTCAATTGCATCTAAGAATTTATGTTCTGCCTCGTTTAATGCTACAATTTTGTAAGTAGCCTTCATAAAGGCTATTTAATACCTTATGTGCCGGTGCCTCAGGCTTTAAGGTATTATAATCTGGAAGCTGTCAATTCCTCAACATATACTTGACCTATGATGTGAAATGTGAAAATATGTATAGCTTCCCACTCATGCAGCACAGTGGGTGAAGAGGAACTAATTGTTCATTGCTTGATGAAACAGAAAGAGAGAGCATTCTCCCCCAAAAAAAAAAAAGGGGGGAACAGAGGGTACACAGGATGACTTTAAGGCTGCATACCTCTAAGAGCAAGAAAGAGCAGTCTGGCAGGGGCTGCACAGATAAAAATGAAGATCAAGTGTGGCAAACTAATAAGAGAGGATGATACAGGAGGCATAATGCAATTACATTACAAGGACTATCCTGAGGGCCAATTTGCCAATTCAAACTAATATCAAGAGATGGATCTGTGACGATGATTCAATTTTGAAGGCTTGGGAATAATTGTATCTAGTAAGATTTGCAAGAAGGATGCATCATGATGACTGTTTAATATATATTTTGGAAGGATTTGCACAGTCATCTATCAGAATGATGAGAAATAAACTCCCAAATAGGGGTGCACTGAGCATGTAGTGCCCTCCAGAGTGACTACAATAGCAATTAGATAATCAAAGCAATCATGTCTAAGAGCCTCCAAAAAAGAGGCATGCGTTAAACATGAAGGAGTTTAAGGGAAAGACACAAGCAATAGGAAGACAAAAGATTGATATGAAAAGTTGAAGTAATTCAATAATCTTGGCCCCAGAAAAGTTCTGAATCAGTAAATCATGAGACAACCAGCAATCACATTCCCCTCAGAAATGTAAGTATGACTGGCTGTAGATACAAGATAACCAATACGCACAAGAGTAATTTTAAGGAAGGCAGAATCAGAAACAAAAGAACAAACAAAAGGTCTAATAATTCATAAAATAGAGGTGTGAGGCAGAAAAATACCTTTCTGTCTGGAGAGAAGGTGAGAACTACTTCCATGGTTAGCAATAAATTTGATGACATCTGCGACCATCATATTACCATCATAAGGAATAGGAGTTTTATTCTCTGCTGGAAATAGCAACAGTGTTGGATAAACCTCCTCCTGCAAATTTTAATACAAAAAAAAAAAGATAACTGTTCAGAAGAGTTCCAATTAGGTTTCTCAATTGAATGGTTTGTTTTATTATTTTAGTTACAAATTTGTTTGAATGTGATGATTATTGTAGATGTCATATGACCTTCAATTGATGAATTTATCCGTTATTGTTTTTAAAAAGGACATTACTCGTCTTTTTCTATTTTCCTTATTCTTCCCTTTTTCTAGATGACATCATTTTGAAGTCAAAAAAAGTGAGAGAAAGATAATTAGAAAGTAGTGGCAAGAGAAGGTTGAGTTTTCTAAACTACAGGAAATTGCAACAGAAGGAAGCATCACCAGCTCTCCCCAGCTGGGGTTCCCTTTTATAGTTAATATCATTCTGTAACCACAGCTACATGTGGGGTGTTCCATGACTTGGGGAAAAAGGGGGGTTCAAGTAAACACTCATATAAGAACAGCATAGCCTGTAAATTTCAAACAGGGCAGGGGCACCATTTCTCTCTCACTTGTTGAGGAGGTCAAAGGGTAAATTACGACTTCAAAGACTAGTCAAGCATGTTAATAATGACACACAGAGGCTGGAGGTAACCAGTTACATGAAAATTACCATAGAATAATAGGGTGATTTTCAAATTAGTTATCACACTGAATCACAACCATAAACATCACACAAAAGGATTTCTAGTCAAGAAAACATACTTGACCAATTGATCTGAGAATCCATCCACACTCATTCAGTGTGCAATCAATTGAATAAATCGCCGGAACACTTGCAGCATTATCCCTCAGTTCGTCTATCAGAAATACAAACTATTAGCATATTATTCATCAATCTCCTAAGCAAGAATGAAAAGTGTATACTTATATATAAACTAGCAAAGGTTATTAAATAGGAAAGGACAGCACACAAATAAACTATCAATAATCTGCATAATATCTCATCTGCAAAAATCCACAAATGATTGAGCAACAGATCTCCTTATCATGGAACATATATTAACACTATCTATGAATCCATCCCAAAAACATGATCTGAATCTATCTAATTAGTCTAAAATAATATGCCACATTCCAGATCAGAACAAGACAGACCATAATAGAAACGAAAGAAAAATACCAGGATGATCATCTCAAAACACAAAGTGGCACGCTTCAAAGTGGGGTCAGCAAATCAAGCCCACTGAAGCAACCTAACCGGACTTGTAAATTATGATATGCGGAAGACTGACCGTGCAATGATCAAAATTCAAAAGTTAACCCCCTCCCCAAAAAAAAAAGAATAAGAATTAAGGCTACATAAAGACAGGATGGAATACAATTCTTTTTATTTTATAAGAAAAAACGAAATATATATATATATATATATATATATATATATATATATATATATATATATATATAAATGAAAAGATGGATGCAAAGCAAGCACCTTACAAAAGGACTATGTACAACTAAAATGTAGACTATCCACAAAATCTACAATATCAAAAGAAGATTGGCAAAAATTGCCACTATCCCAAAAGTAGAGTCTTGAGAATCTTATCCTCAAAGCAATTGAAGTAAAGTTTTCACTCCCTCGAAGACTCTCCTATTTCTCTCACACCAAATGCTCCAAAAAATGGCATGTGGGATAAGCAAGGCTTTCTTCTCTTTAGCTTTTCTCCCAAAGTAGCCATCCCAAGCCACAAGATGTTCCTTAGTAGAACTAGAAACACCCCAAGAGACACCCAAACAACTAAAGGCTAACTCCCACAAAGCTCTAACAAAAGGGCAATGCATCAGCAAATGATTAATGGATTCCAAATCAGCTTTGCACATAGGACATCTATTCACCAAAATATGTCCTTTCCTTTGTAAATTATTCACAAGTTAAAATACTCCCATGACAAGCTTCCCACACACAAAAAGAAAACAATTTTAAAGGCGCCAGAGACTTCCAAATGAGCTTCCAAGGATGAAAATATGAGGTGAGATGTAAAGATCGAGCACGATCGGAAGTAAGCTTCAAATAAAAAGACTTAACAGAGAAAACCCCTTCGTGATCGGGATCCCATCTAACCACATCATGAGAGGAATTCCCTATAGTAATCTCATTGAGTTTGACGAGGAGGCTAAGAATAGTATCATCATCAGTAAGGGCTTCTCCAATAAAAACCAGAGACCAAAGTATATTATCAAAACCTCTTTCCAAATAATCAGCCACGAAGCATCCTTATTCCTCGCCAAGGCAAAAAGAGAAGGGAAAAGAGCTTTCAAGTGAGCACCTTCACACCATCGATCATGCCAAAAATAAATGGAGGAGCCAACCCCACCTCAAAGGAAAAGTGGGGTAGAAATTTATCCCATCCTATAGAGATATACCTCCAAAGGCTTTGTCCATAAAAACCATTCCATCTAGAAAGATACCAACCAAAATTGTCCTGTCCATATTTAACTGTCACCACCATGCGCTAAAGATTCTCCTTCTCATTCATGAATCTCCACAACCATCTCCCAAGCAAAGCCTTATTGATCTTTAAGTCTTTGGCACCTAATCCCCCTTTTGAACCGGGAGCTTAACAATATTCCATCTAACCAGATGGTAATCACTCCCAAAAGAGCCCCAAAGAAACTTTCTCTGAATGGCCTCTAAGAAAACACGTCCTCCCTAATGAAGCTTTTCGAGATTGTGCTGAATGCTGTCCAACAGGGGTTTCTACTCAGGGGAAATGAAAAGGAAGGAATAGAAAGTGAGAATTCGATGAACCTTATCTCCACATAAGCCTAGTAAGAAAAAGAAACTCAGGAACGGAAAAGAAAGTCCTGAAGCCGAGAGAAATCAGGGATAAGTTACAGAGAATTTAGCCAGAGCAAAAACCTTGGAGTCACTGCCTAATTTCTGAGTAAGTCCCATGCACTCGCTTGATAAGCCCACCTTCAGGAACTAATTTCTTTCTTTCTATTTATAATTGTTTCATTTTTTATTTAAGCATATGGAATGGGGACAGGTAAAGCACTTCCAAATATTAATCATCAAGTAAAAGATTATTACGGAGTAAAAGACGTCAACGTAGAAAAGGTTTTTCAACAAGCTATAGCAATGAAAGTGCCCACCTTTTGAAAACTTTTCCTTGTTTTTTGGATCAGAGTTGACCGTGTCCATGTAACCTTTCAAGGCCCGATAAACTTCACGAACAACTAATTCCATTCTCTGACAAAATCCACACCAGCTATTGCTGAAAAGCACCACTACATCCTCATGCGAAGTATTAGTTGCATTTTGATCACCAGGTTGACCAGAACCAAAAACCAACTTGGAAAACATCTCTGTCGTAACAGAAGGGATAGAATCTCTTTCATGAAAATCAAGATTGACAAATGGAGGACGTGGTGTTTCAATAGAATTCCGCAAAGGTCCAGATCGCTGGTAAGGAGTAAGTGTTCCATTGAGAAATCCGTCAATAAAAGTTGATATAGAATTAGAACTCAAATTTGTCAACTCAGAGAAGACATAATGCTGCTGCGACATAGGCTCAACGATCACAATTCTTGGAACTTTTGAACCATTGGTAAGAGATCTAAGGAACTCGTAGTTACATTCAGAAAATACAAATGAACCAGGAAAACCATTGAATTGATCCTTTGGGTCTAGGTCTATGGAAGAAGCAATTTCATGAATATCGAGAGACTGATGAGGACCCAGCAAGGCAGATTCTTTACTTGCAAGATTATCAGCTGCTTTTCCCTTAGCATCAGCATCTGAAGCGTCAACAATAATAGGTTGGGACTCTTCTAGTTGTTCTATAGACGAAATTGTTTCTGTCTCATCCTTACTCACATCAAGAACTTTGTCAGATACTTCAATGGAATTTTTGGTTGAATCCTGATTCTGGCTTTCTGTATGAGATGATGGCACATCTGCTAATTTTACGTCTATATCATCAGAAAGTAGTTGGAAGCCTGCTTCCTTCGCAAGAGTACTTAACTTCAATTGCTTCTTCTGCTCAACCAAGTATGTCAAAATCTCATGCAAAGAGCTACTATCTAAATTTGAGGCCTCATTATCCAATGTAACAGGTTTCCCTTCATTTATAATCATTATAGACATTTTATCATTTAATTTGATATTCTGAGATGAAGGTGATAGCAGCAATCTCTGACTTCCAAACATATTGGTTGACCCTTGATGTGAGCGAAGAGATGATCTTTTTGGCCAATCAATGTTTTGCCCATCCACCTTGTTTGGTCTCCAATACTGCAGTGCTACTTCTTTAAATGCATGAAGAGCATCCTGACTTTTTGTCCTAATTTCTACTGAGTCAGATGTTCTGTCAATAAAAAGTAGCACTGACGGTTTATCGCTAGGTAAAGATGGTCCAAAATCCTCTCCTTTGTCAGCCAACTGCATTAGAGAAAGACATCTGCAAGTCAGCTACGATCTGACAAACAAATCAAACAAAAATATCGCTGAAATAAACATGATCTTCCAGCTTCTTCCATTTAGAGTCAATGAATAATACATAAGGAGGACAGAGATACACACATATACATTCAAGAATAAAAATAAGTCCTCTACAAAAGCATTATAACCGGGTCGGGTGTATTCGGGTTCGGGTAAAATACTAGTCGGGTGTATTTCGGGTTCGGGTAAAATACGGGCGGTCGTATATCGGGTTATACGGGTTTCAGGTCGACCCAACGGGTTGAGACCGCCTTTTTATTAGTTTTTTTTCTTTTTTAATTATAAAATTCAACATGGTTTTTGCTTAAAATTGCCGATAATTCTACGAAAAATATAGTATTTGTATTTTCTAAAAAGAATATTGAAACATAGTCAAAACTTTCATTATCATATTTGTGTGAAGACCCCATTGAGTCGAGCTGCTTGACCGTTTGAGCCCTTTAAATAAGGCCGATAAAAGATTGGGTCAATAATGGGTTGAATAATAATGACTTGTTCTATTAATGATTCATTTAAGGTTCTGATGTTTATTGCACCTCTTCTATTATACTAAGGAGGTTTATATGCATATTTACATTATTTTCAAACACATTGAGAAAGGGTTGACCTAGGAAGGCATAACCGACCCATTTTATTCACTAGCAAAAATTTGACTTTGTTTTAACCTGGCCCATTGTCCATCATAGGAGCTATGATTCAGGTTCAACTAAAATAATTTCAAATAAATAAGAATTAGAGATTTACAATAAATTAAAATTATTATTTTTAATTATAACATCAAAAGTTTACATCATTCCAAGTAATATTATTTCTACAAAACAAAAGTATATTATTTAAGATGTGACTAGGAATATTCATTCACCAAAAATACAACAAGTATAACTTGTGTACTTTTAGTACTTTTAATATATCACGCAATTTGAATCCGGATATATTTTTATTAAAATTAACTATGCATAACTTTTTTATATAATGGGTTTTTTATGAGGAAGAAGTTAAGAAATAAAACAAGTATTAGTCTTCGTTTGTAAATGATTGCGATAAATATGTAATGTCTCTACAAATGATGTGCTATGATAAATAAAATAACCATTATTAAAAAAGTGATAAAGTGAAGGGAAAATCATATAACGTGCATAAAACATTCAATCAACAAGCCACAAAGCTAAAATCGCTGTTTTTATTGCCTTGACCCAACGGGTCGAACAGGTTCAGGTCGGGTTTGACCCGTTAATTTGCGAGTTTTTGGGTTCGGTTTTTTTTTATTCGGGTCGAGAAAATCGTGTCCAAAACCCCAAAAAATCGGGCAGGTTCGGTCAGGTCAGGTCTAATTATAACATAAAACAAGTACTCCATGACAGCATTAGAGCATAAAATTCCAGATAACATGCTAAATCCAGAACAGAACATGCTGAATCTTTGGAATAACTGTGTTTGAATTTTGTTTCATTCAGTTCACATGATTTTCTACGTAGTTCATTTCAAGAGTAAGGCAATGTACATCTTGATCACCCCAGCCAGACCCCTAAACAGCTCCACATTGAGCATTATTTGCATATAATTCTCACAATCAAATTGCCACATTGTCATAGCAACTGAGGCTTCAAGCCAAAGGCCAGAAAAAGCTGCTATCACAAAAACAAAAATTATAACAGTGTGCATTACAAAAAGTGGGCAGATAATGATAAACAATATAGAGGGGAGAGTTCAACCTCATGCATAACATACCTCCATCACAGGTAGATCATGGCTGTCAAGAACATCATTGAGCTGATTCTCTTCTTTGATTACCCTTAGGCAGCCAGGGCATCCAGCATAAGAGATGATCAAAGACCATTGATCGGAAACTTCAACACCAAGAGGCAAAAGCAATAATCCATCAGAAACAAGACCATATCTTTGCCTTTGAGGAGGAAGGTAGAGATCTCGTGCCACCGCCAAGAACTTTAAGAAGAAAGACTCAAATTTCTTGTAATCTTCATAGCTGCAAGATGTTTCCAGAGTAGGGTAGATCTCCTCATCTGTTGGAGAAGCTGTTTCATTTTGAGCACTGAATTCTCCAACCCAAGGACTTCTGCCACACCTATCTTCAACCTCACAACTTATCATTTCATTTCCCAAGACCTGTTTAGACATGAAAACAACTGATGATTCATCATGACCATATTGATTTACCTCCACTAAGGAGAACTGTTATAATGTGCCATCACAAACCACAAGCCACCTTCAAGTTCTGCTGCCCTCCAGATGCCAGAGTTCTATTAGTTTCTTCATTCAAACGCTCTGATAAAATACTACCTGCAAAGCTAAACTATCTATAATGTCACTGAGCAATTAATTTACAAAAATAACTTCACTTAGAGAAGAGTCAACTTATCACCAAAACTTCTTAGATTATAACTTCGTAAAATTTGGCAAGTACAAATCAACTTTTAGGAATGTATGCCATAAAAATTTAAAGGATTTTTATACATCATTCCAAAATATTTAAAGAGGGAGACTGAACAGAAGCTATCTTCAAATAGAAAGATTAAACAAAGAAAACCTCTTTCTGATTGATATCCCATCCAACCATATCAAGAGAGGAGTTTCCTAGAGTAATCTCATGAAGTTTGAAAAAGAGACTAAGAATAGTATCGTCATCAATGAGGAGTTCTCAAGTAAAAACCGGAGACTAAACTATAGTGTCAGACCCTTTTTCAAAATCATCAGCCACCGAAGCATCTTTATCGCTTGTCAGGGCATAAAGAAATGGAAAAAGATCTTACAAGGGAGCACCTTCACACAACCTGTCATGCCAAAAAAATATGGAGGAACCAACCCTAACCTCACAGGAAAAGGAAAAATTGGGAAGGAAATTTTCTCATCCTTCAGACATATACCTCCAAAGACTTTGGCCATAAGAAGCATTATGTCTGGAAGGATACCAACCAAAACTGTCCTTGTCATATTTGAAGGTCACCACCTTACACCAAAGGTTCCCCTTCTCATTCATAAATCTCCACAAACACTTTCCAAGCAAAGCCTTCTTAAAGATCTTTAAGTCTCTGACACCTAATCCTCCATCACAATCCGGGAGCTTAACAATTTTCCATCTAATTAGACGGTACTTGAAGTCACTCCCAAATGAGCCCCACAGAAACTTTCTTTGAGTTGCCTCTAACTTAGAAGCCACTGAAGAAGGAATGTGGAAGAGGGAAAGGAAGTAATTAGGGATGCTAGAAAGGACACTTTTGATAAGGGTCAATCTTCCCCCTTTGGAAAGATACTTCGATTTATTAATGGCGTCCTAGTCATTTTTACCATTAGCTGCATGCTTATGTGACACCTACGTCGGAACCGTATGACAAACCTCACCACTCAAAGTCAAAACCCATATATATGATAAGTTAGAACTGTTATGTGGGGTATTTTTGGCTTTTTATTTTCCTTTTTTTTTTGTCAGAAAAACAGTTACTTAACACTTTGTTCAATGAAAGTCAATAATCATTGCTTTATAAAAAAGTTTGTCAAAAAGACTAAACAGAAACAGCCCCAGCTTTCATGACAACTCACTTATGATCTTACAGAAGAATGGAAGTTATTGTTACTATTTTGTTTGCTTATACCATTTACTTTTTCCGATTTCCTATGTGCTGGCCTTGCCTCTTCCCCCTCTCTCATTCTGCTTCCCCTTCTCAAATCTCACGAATTGCATCCCTCTCCCTCTCACTAGCAAAAACTTAAAAACCATTATCTCCCTTCTTTTTCTCACCACAATTGTTGCACCAGGAACCTCGAGCATTACCAGTTGCCACCTTCTTCTTTTTCTGCTTCAGCGCTGCCATTGACCTTTCTCTCATCATCATTTCCAGGTCACTGGCTTTAGTGAATTCGGTCATGACCCACCGCAATCTGGGTCGTAATCGAACCATGATTTGGAACACGTGAACCGGACCACTGTTCCATCAATCGATCTGTGAACAGTAACATTAACACTGGGCGAGTGTGTGCATGCATGCAAACGCACATCTTAGTGTGTTTTGGTGTGTTGTGTGTGTATCTATCTTAAGTCATATATTTGAATGTCTATGTGAGCGAGAGAGGGTTTATGCATGTTTCTGCATGTTCAATACTAACCAAATCTTCCATCAGTACTATTTCTAACAATGACCCCGCTACATTTGGCTTGCCTCGAGAATCCTAAATGACAGAGAAGTAAAAGTGAAGGGGGATAGCCAGGAGAAAATAGAATAGTGTTACCTACACCGCACCACAAGAAGACAGGGACAGTGGGTTATTATTATCATTGTCATAAAAACTAATATGACATTTTAAGCCAGTAACTAAAAACCCTAACATGCAAAAAAATGCTAGAAAAGGTGATCAATAAAATAATGGAATCAGTTGATGTTTAAAGCACACATCCTAAATTCCAACGAAGATTCTCCATTTTATTCATTCTTGGCTTCCTTAAAAGTACCCAACCATATTAGTTACTCAAGGTGAGAAGCTATCAACTAAATCAGCATTCAATACAATCAGGTTTGCAACAAAACTTACACAGCAGTGAATCACAATAATCGAAAATACCTTGAAAAGTTTCATTTCCATTGTGCTGCTGAAGCAATTTAGAGGTCCATCCACAAGACTCTAGGAGAAGTATGGCCATATCAGTTGATGCAAGAAACTTGTTCAAGTCCTCAGAATTGTTCAGTCTGGTAAGAGGAAGTTCTTTGGGTGCAATTGATATTAAATAATGGACAGAGGATAATATATCTTGAGCTCTAAGACTCCCTGATATCTATAGGACATTGCATGCTGATAACAAAGAATTACAATTCCATCAACTGCATCAAGAGACTTCGCCAACACCTTATCAAGGTTACGGTGCACAACCATCAGCTTCAAGGAACTATACTTGTGCTGTTCTTTCGCCAATGTATAAGATATTTCCCTCATCAGGGATCGTGACTCCCCACACCCTGCGAGAGAAAAATTATTGAACTATGAGAAAGAACAAATTATTAGAAACATAATATGTCCAACTCGAATTACTTGTCCCTCTTAGAAACAAAAGCCTCATTTATGACGCACAAAACCAGGCCCTTAGTTCTAAGCGGGACATTTATTATGAGACACCACCATGCCTTCATCTAGCAGTTCATCAGAACAGTTAGCAATCCAAGGGTGGTTTATTCTCACAATCTCTCAACAAAAAATTTGACGTTTTCAAGGTTTTTGACCATATAATTCCCATAAGTTCTCTATTGACCCCTTCCCCTTGGACCTTCATGGTTGTACTAGGCTACACTAGACAATATCCAATGGGTAGTTTGGCTTACTCACCAAACAAAACCAAAAAGAGGTTTCCACAATTGATCCAACAGATTAATCTTCAAATGCTTTCTGAGTATCCCCCATGTCTTCCAAGTCAGATTGAAAGAATCAAGATTGCTAGGCTCAATCCCTCTCCAAGTTCAAAACTTCGAGTTTCTACCGAATAAATCTGATAAGTGTTACTTCTATACTCTGTAGTTTGGTTAACATCCAAGGGCGTGTTTTCTCATTCAAGATTTCCATTTTTGTCTCATTTAAATAAACAAAATAAAATAAAATTAAAAAACTAGAAGCTAGAGAAATAGAGATATATCACTACGAATGAGTATTGTTAACATCTAATTCCGGACAAATCCAAAAAAGTCTAGATTTTAAATAACTTAAGCCCACGAGAACAACTAGTAAATTCTTGTAGTTTCAGGATTTCACAAGGGATGAAAAACTACAACAAAGAACTTGGGGTAGTAAAGAAACCGAAGAATAGCAAGAAAGTTGACGTGAGATCATTTTGAGAAGAATGAGAGGGTAAATGGGTACAGGGAGAGCAGAGAATCAGACGTAATTCACTACTTCCTGTCGTGATCAATCAAGTTTGTGTGAGAAATATTTATAGTCTCCATCAACAATGCCAACAGCACAAAGCACTAACAATGGACAAACTACATCTAAGAAATTGGCTTGCTCTAGCATCCCCTTGTTAATTTTTATACTAACTAAGCCTTAATCAACTGAGCAAGGCAAATAAGCCCGAGAGGTTCCATCCCAAAAGGCAATTGGGGGAAGTAACTTATAAGTTTATATACATACTCAAAGTCATCTATGTTATCAATATGGGCAGGGTGGAGCCAGAAAAATTAGTTAAGTGGGGGTTGCTAAATATGATATACTTCTTAGGCTTGAATGATATCTTATCGTATACAAACAAAAATTGTGAATATATAAGAAAAATCAGTAGATTCATTAAGTAATAAGACTAACATGTAACATGAAACAAGTTAGTCGCATCAAACAAATTGTAGACTTTCTTCATTCAAAAATTAAAGGCTATGTTTTAGAAGGTTTATAACTAACATGTTGCATTAGTCTAAAAAATATTCAATACATAGAAAAATGACATTTCTCGAATTTTAATTAGAAAACTAATCTAATTATCAAGATAAGAAATGAAAAGGGAATATATTTAACAATATCTAATAGGCAAGTGATAATATTAATGAAAAGATAAGAGCATGTATAGGTAGCATTTCGCAACAGAGGGTAAAGGAAATAGAGCAAAAGAGCAATAAAACCTTAATAATACAGAAAAAGGGTTAGCAACGACAAAAATACATAAAAAGAAAGATTAACTAGCAATAGAAAAGAAAGGTAATAAATACAAAAAGGGAGCGGAAAACAAGTATTGAGAGTGGGAAAGGATATGTGGGAAATAAATAAAATTGACAAAATGTTGCAATGAAGTGCAGTCGAACCTAGAAACAAAGAGCAAGATAATTTGACAAGGGGTTAAGCCAATGCGCTAAACAAAGAAATTGACCAATCCTCTCCACTCAATATAATCATTTTTCATTGGATTAGGGGGGCATGGCCCATACTCCCCGCCCCCACCTTTCTAGATCCGCCCCTGAATGTGGGACAACATCCACTATTATATCCATCACACGCCCCCTCCCCCATGTGTAGGTTGCTGACAAGGCCCAACTCATGGCATGATCCAATAGAGTGGCAACGACAGACCAAAACTGAGCAACTTCGCTCTCATAGCATGTTAAATTTTATATTAATTGAGTTTTAATGAACTAAGCAATGCATATTCTATTCCAAAACCAATTGGTGATGGAAGGAGTAACTCATAACCTTATATACATACTCAAGGTCTCTATTTTACTCAATATGAGACAACACCCACTATTATATTCTTCACACTTATCACTAAGGTACCAACTACCATCCTAAGCACCCTACCAAGAAACAAATGACTAATATTCCATGATCTTACAACTTCAAGCTAAAGATAGGAAGCTCTAAGATCAAACAACAACTAGAGTTCCCTCAATTCTAGATTCTCACATTTACAGAGAGGTGGGTTCACTTAAGTTCCCCATCAAGCAAGACATAAATGGCATTTTGATACAATCACGTTCTTCCATCTCTTAAAAGAACAATCCCTCTCCAGGGGAAACATATGGGGGCCTTCACCAACAAAAGACGTAGATGGAAACTTGCCTCAACAAAGGGTAACTGTGGCAATAAAGTTCCCATCTTGTCTGCTTTCATCTTTCCACTAATTTCATTCATTATGATCACAAGGGCAGAATCAAAGACAAAAGGGGCCATAAATATACACTTTTTCTCTAATATTGCTAATTTGCTTTAAGGATAATCCTCAGAAGCTCAAAAAAATCATGTCCGGCATCAAATTCAACTAATCAACACACAGAAGTTCCAGACATTGGTGCCATTCATCATGTAATTAAAGAAAAAGGCATAATAGAGGGGGAGAGACAGAGAGAGAGAGAGAGAGAGTACAGACAGGGGACCGTCACGAGGAGGAGGACGTGAGGGTGGAGACGGATCTGGGAGGAGAAATTCTTGGAAGTGAGTATCTCCCATTGGAATTGATCCTTGACTTTCGACCCGGAATCAGCGGTGCCATGAGTGAGAAGCAGGAGAGCCGCCACAACCACGAGAAGAATCAATCTACGGGCCGCCATTGCCGAAGCTTAAGCCTCGGGGACGCTTGGCATGAGAGAGACAGTCTAATAGAAGCTTTTGAACTATCTTTTGGTTCTGCTGGTAGAAGGCTTCTCTTGACTGCTAAACCTGGCAACTGGTAGATTTGTAATGCGACTCCGTTTCAAGTGGGGTCATTTTTTGTTTACAGTATTCGACTTATAGGTATAAGTTTGGATTTACACGTAATGGGTGCAAGGATATAAAAGAGTATTGTAATTATCTAAGATAGGGAGGAAAAATATTAATAATCTTTTCAAAATTAAAATTTTAAAATAAAAAAATCATTCATGTGGTCTTAAATATTGTTTCCATTCCTACTAAATATATATAATTTATTAAATTGAAAAGAAAGGACATTTAAAATGAGTACTTTGATTAAAAATTAGAATAAAATGTACGACAAATAAAATTAATGATTAAATAAGAAAACCATCCATAGTGAAAGATAAGATAACTTATTGATGGAGTAATAAAATGGAAACATAATAATCATATATACACTAATGGCTATGTAAAAATATTTTATTGTAATTGAAATAGCATTGAGAAAGATACATGAAAGAAGGAAACATTATTTTGATTAAAAAATATAGGTAAAAATAAATATATAAAGATAAAGAAAACGTAAAAGATCCTAAAAAGATTGTAAATTTTAACTAAAAATGATAGCGCTGATACCAATAGAAGTGTAGGAGATACTCTTAATATTTGAAAGAAAAAAGGAAGAAAATATATAGGAGGAACTCAATTTTGTTCGGATTAAAAACTTTTGTTGACATAATCTTCTATAGGAATCGCACTAAGAAAAAAAATTTTAAAAATAATTAATTTTATACTGTTATAATAATATTAATCAACATGACTATAAAATCTCTAAATTGTGCAGTTTAAAATTAATTTAAAATATATGAAAACACAAAGATATATTTATGAAGTAATAATAAAAAATAAAAAAGGGATTAGACATAAAAGGATTTAAGTTACTAAGAAAATGAATGTCAACTCTAGTAATGAAAATTGGAGGGGTACCTTGACATCCAATGTTGTACGCTTCAACTTCTTTCAATCTATTTAAAGAAACTAAAATCATGTGATTATATTGACAAAGAATATTGTAGGGTGTCTTAAAGATACAATAAGAGCCATGCTAGAGAAGTGAAATCATAAATGAGCGATTATGAAGAACCGGAGAGAAGAAATTGAATTACTATTAGAGTAAAAGTTGTAATATTTGGTGGACTCTATACATAAAAGTGGGTAAGTAAATATTAATATATTCATAAGAATATATAAAATTAAGTACACAAATACAAACATTAGAATCAATAACTTGTGAAAAACGAAACATACTTATTCTATCATTTGTAATTTGAGGTGTATGTATATTGGTAGTAAAAGAAAATATTTTTTTATCAAAAATAATAAAGAAAATAATTTTTTTAATCAAAAAGGAAATTATTTTTAGAGGTAAGGTTGATGGAGGTTTTGGGTTAAAATAAAAGGTGGTAGTAGAAAGGTGGCTAAATATATAGTGAGGGAGAGAGATAGGGGAGGAGGATCAATTACAATCCGATTTTTATTACTTTTTTCATTCCATTAAATAAGAATATTTTATTCGTGTACATTAAAAATGGGTAAAAAGAATCGCGGGCTCCGAAATATGCATGTTCATCTTTTTTTTAAAAAAACTAGTACATTATATTAGCATGCATGGATCATATGTGAAAATTTAGGTCAAAATGTATTGAATTTTAAAAATAGATATTGCACTTACCTGGAAAGTAATCAAATTCTCCATGCACATCATCATAATCTCCATACTTGGTCTATTGGCGTAAATCTTCAACAAATCCAAACGAGAGTTAGAGAGAAATTATACACAATTACCAAACTATAAAATAAATAAATAAATAAACAAATCATTTCATTAACTCACAGTTAAATTGAATCATATATACATGTGCTCCGAAAAATGTTAGATGTTAGTGATTTTTTTAATTAAATTTTTTATTTAATGTTTTTTGAAAATAATTATTTTGATGTATGAGTAATTAATTCCTATAAATTTATGTAAAATAAGTGTGTAATTGACAAATTAAAATTTATACAGTAATAAAAAGGTCTTACCTTTATATATAACATAGATAAGTTTAATGATCTAATAATTTGTGACTATTATATCCTTAAGATATAAGTTGTATTAAGGGTAAAAAAGGAAAAGGCAAAAGTTATACAACAATAGAGAAGTCTTGGCCTTATGTACAACATATATAGATAGATAGATAGATAGATAAAACGAATAAATTATCCAAATTTTATACGTTATAAGGGTAATTTATATCAATAATATTTATTTGTTTATCCAAAGCCCAAACTTTAAATTTACACTTTATGTATTTAATTTTCCTATTATCAAGGGTAGTTTATATAAAAAATAAATTTTTCATGTATGTTTATAATTATAATTATGTTAGATTAAAAATAGTTAATAAATTTGATTAAAAAAATTAATGGGACTTGGGTATGGGTAAAATAGAGAGAGAGAGAGAGAGAGGAAACTGGAGATAGAGGGGAGGGAGGGTAATTGGGGAGAGAGAGAGAGGCAGACTGAGGAGAAACTGGAGATAGAGGGGAGGTAACGGGAGAAAGACGGGGAGAGGAGGGTAATTGGAGAGAGAGAGGATTAATTATATTAAATAACAATATAATGACACTTTTATTCTTAAAATTTAAGTTAAAGAAGGGGTAAATATGGAAAATTGAAATTTATATATCACTTTACTCTTCCCTTTATATATAACATAGATAAACTAGTAGGAGTGAGCGGAATGGGGATCTGGTCATTTTGATCGGACTCGATTTCGAACTCGATAGGTTCGAAATCTGGATCCAATTTTGCACCCGCTTAGAACCAGATCCCGAAGATTTGGAACCGATTCCGGACCCGGTAGCACCGAGTACCCGGTTGTTTGCTTCACAATTTTAAGTTTTTCTAATTATTTGATTTTTAATTTTTTTGTAAAGTTTTAACCTACAATTATCTAATATTTCAAATGCACTCAATCTAATAATACAAAGTATGCAACCTTGTAATTGTGACTACTACGGAAGGTTTCAAATCCACATGTAACACAAATACCAAATTATAAGTTTGAATTTTAAAAATATAATAAAAAAATAAAGAAAAACGTCTCAAATAATCTAACATTAACAATAAAAAAGAGACTCTCAAATTCAAAAAATTTTAAAGTATATTATATATATATATATATATAATTTTTTTAAATATTAACTGGGTACTGGATAACGTGTTCGGGTCCGGTCCACTTTTTCACTACCCGAGTCCGGATCCGGTTGTAACGGGTTCTTGAAAATTGGACTCGATCCCGGACCCATTTCAATTGAGCTCGGTCCGGACCCATCGAGTTCAAACCAGGTCCAGTCCGAGTACGAGATCGAATACCCGATTTTTTGCTCACCCTCATGAATTACATGATGTCGAAAAATCGACGGATGAGTTGCGGTTAGAGTGAAATGTCACTCGAATTTAGAGTTAGTTGGTTCTCCCCAAAATGGATTTAGGCATAATAGTTAACCGGACATACCGTAATGCAGTCTGTGAGGGTCGTACCAAATTGAGATAAACCCTTAATGGTTTCAATTTCGGGATGGGTTGGGTTGGTTTCAATTTTTGGTTGATTGATGTGTTGGTCTAATGTCTTGCAAAAGAAATAGCTTTGTGGAAAATGTTTTGATAATTTCGGTTTGATATGGGTCATTTTCGATTTTGAGTCAACTTTGTGCTAACTATGTCTAGTGTCGGTTCAAGTATGGGCTTCAGTTATTTGGTTCGGAGTTATTTGGGTCATTTACTTTTGCTCGGTTTACTTGTGTGTGTCCGTGTTTTATTTTTAATCCTTCTTTGATTTTCTTTTTTTCTTGGTGGTCGATATCTAATAGGTGTCAATTTCGAAGATAGGACTCCGATCGACATTGCATGATTATGAACTTCATACACCAACCACTTAGAAATTTTGTAAAACTTACATGAGATAAGACTTTAACGTGGAACATTATAAACAGATGTGATTAGTTGGCTTTTAATGACTAAAAAATGTGCTTTTTTGCATTTCTTTCATTAGGCTCGTCCCCTTGATTACCATTAACCACTTCATGGAGGCGTATACACCTCTTATGCTTGGTAACAACCTTTGGCCAATGCAAAAGTTCCAAACATTCTACTAAACCTTCAAGACTCGAGACGAAATTACAACAATTGAGAACAATTTTACTTACTACGAACACCCATCGCTATAGAACCATATTTTCCTCTTCACTATGAATTTGTCAGTAGGTCCTTAGAAAATGCTTTCGACGTACAACATCCATTCATCCACTATATGCTCATCAATCTGACAATCAATCTACATGTATTTCTTCAACTATCCAAGTATCAACTTTGCAAATGCGTACAATTATTAACTAGTACCTCACAATAGCCTACGTGTTTCTCTTTGCAAATATGCTTAAATTGCACGATATAAATAAACAAAGTGGTCAAGTTTGTCCTTCTTTGATAACCACATCTTTCTTTTAACTTAAATTCAACTCTATTTTGTTCGCAAGAGGTATAATTCTTCATTCACATATCTTACATGTTTATAAAATAAGAGATCTTATTTAAGCGAAAAAAATATTAAATTATTTGAACCAATTTGTTTCAGTTTGGTTATTTGTATTTTACCTGGAATGCAAGACAATATATATTTTCTGAACATTTCCTATTGAATTCTTTCTTCTTTATTTTTCCACAAAACCTTTTACAATAATTCTAAATATATCACTAAAAATTACTCTAATTTGACTAATATTATGAAATAATAAAGCTGAGAACCTTACCCAAAAATCTGGGAATAATTCAAAAAATACAATAAAAATAAAGTAGCATTTTGTTGTTTTATTGGTACAAATTTAGTTTCTCAATGCATATTTTACTACTTATAAAAATTGTCAAAAGTGTCATTTGGTTTATATTTACTTGCTATAGTCAATAGATCTTAAAATAATTGTCAAAAGTGTCATTCGGTTTATATTTACTTGCTATAGTCTATAGATCTTAAAATCCTTCAAAAACAAATCAAACTACAACTTTGACAAATTTAACCATTAATATGATTTAATAAGTGAATCAAATGAATACAAAAGCAAAGCCCCAAAGTCCAAACACACAAGTACACCTAATAAGGAAATTATCTCCATCAAGATTTGAACTCCGATGGAGAGGATAAAAGCATGAAGTGTTTACCACTAAAGTAATACTCACACTTATGCACTTCTACTTGCTCCAATCAATTCCTTCGTGCTCCTTCCGGGGGGTAACTCAGCTTCTCCTACTCTTTTCCTGCTCAACCACCCTATCCACTTCTTGAAAACTTTTTATAACTCCATTTTATATAAAATTTACTCAATTTCATTCCTATTAAAAGGTGGAAATGAGTCGAACCCGCTTGAAAGGACTCGAGAGATAGCTCGAGCAAGAAACTCAAGAAAGCTCTACATAGAAAAAGCTTGAGCAAGCTCGGGCTCAAGCTCGTTATACAAATGAGTAGTACTCGAGCATGAAGAAGCTCGGCTTGCTAGGCTCTTGACGATCTTAAAGAGAAGGGGAGATGGAGTACATATTAGGCTTGACCGGTAATAGGATTTCATAAATTAAATTGTATACTTCATTAATAAAACTAGGCACTTATTTTATTTGTCATTTATTTTTCTATTATATATTATAAAGCCATGATATATCATACTCATTGCCATCATGAATTGTCTTATTTTTTATTATTATTATTATCATTCTCTAATCCTAATTACTTTTTAATCTTGTATGATTATTGATAATGATACATTTTTTTCTTTAGCGTCAAAGATTTGAATTTGATTTTGATTGTTTTAATTCGTAATAAGATTTAATGAGAATACATGAAATATACGCTCGAAAAAGCTCATGAGGACTTGTGAGCTTAAGCGAACTAAGCTTTAAACCTAAATTTTTAGGCTCGGTAAGCTCAAGAGCCAAATCGAAATCATAAAAAGTTCACAAGCCGAGCCGCGAGCCAGGCTTGTTTCCACATGTAATTCCTATTCACTCCAATTGTCCATTCACTCTCTCTTTCTCACTCATGTTCCATTCCACACTTCAAATTGTCCATTCTAGTGGAACTCTATAATCTAAATTTTCTTTTGTGACCCTCCACTGTTGTCCATGCTCCTTGTGACGATAACTTATTGCATTGATGCCTTGAATTGTCCCTATACTAGTGCCTGCTCTTCTTTTTTTACCTTCCAATCGGCTCATAATTTACTAGACATGCCACTCCCATATGTTCCAACCTAAGTGGAAAGAGTTTTAATCATGGACACAAATTCTGGTTTCAGAAAAATAAAAAAATGTATAAGGACTTATAATTTGTATTAAGAAAAGCAATCTTTGTTATCTGGTGGGTTGGGTTAAGATCCTGTTTGGTTTTTATCTTGTTTAAAATTAGTTACCTATTTATTTTGGTTCTAATGTTCACTTATAATCACTTATATACACCAAATTACAAAGAGCATGCAAGTTAGGGCACCATAGATAACATTAGGCCTCATTGAGTAAAAGTCTGGTAAAAGGGTAGGTCAACCTCATCTCCTATTCTTCATTCTAAAGAAGAACATACGCTTCTAGATGTACTTCATGACCTTTAAAAGTGTTCCAATTAGGGTTATGCATGATTCGGGCCTAAATCGGACCGAATCGAAGATCGGCCTGGACTGGACTAGTGGAGTTCGGCCCACTCCTTGATCCGAGAATTTTGATTATTTTATCTTTGATCCAATCCAATTTGGTCCATCGATTTGGTATGAAAACTATTAAAATCATGGGGTTTTTTTGTTTTTAAACTTTGAAGTCCTGGTCTTTGAGCATCATTATTAGGGATGAACGGTTTCGGATACCCTATCCCAAAATTGGGAACCTAAACCTGATCATGTTTGACCGATTCCCGAATTTTAGGAACCCGAACCATAACCTCGTTTGATCGGTTTCGAATTTTAGGAACCTCAAACCCGAAACTCAGTGGTCCGGTTCCGGTTCCGAGGCACCCTGTCCATACCATTATTTTTATGAAAAAAGCTTTAAGGCCTTAAAAATTATATATTCTTTGATTAATTACTTTTCAAGCATTAATTTGCCACATGAAGAGTTAGAAGAGAACTTAAACATCCTAGGTAAAAGGAAACAAGAAGCAAACATCAATTTTTGTTTCTCTTTGCATTTAAAGAGTAAATATTAAGAAACATAAACTAATAAAACCCGAAATTACATGGACCTCATATTCACAAATTGAAAACTAAAAATCTTGAAAAAATTACTTATCTTAAGCTGTTCCAGTGTTTCGGTTCTATGGTTTGATTTTGGAACCGGAACCGAAATCTGTTTGACGAGTTCCTAATAAATTTTAGAAACCTTACCCGAAACCGTTTGACCAGTTCTAGTTATAAAACCTTATCCATTAACCGGTTCCGATTTAGTTTCAGGGTGCCCATTAACCGTGCTCACCCTTAATCACTATGCTTCCATGCGATGTGGTTAATTATCCTCCTTATGGTAGGGATTTCATCAATCACAAGCCCACTGATGGATTTTATGATGGAAAATTAGCCACTGATCTAACTGGTAACCCCTCTACTTTAATTTCCCTTTTTTCTTTTTTTGGGTATATATAGAGTTTTTCCAACTAGTGTCGGACAAAGGCATCCGTTAAATTTAAACGAAAATATAACGAGTGTAGTATAGTATTAATTAATAACCGAGCTAATCTTTAGAGTTGAGAAAAGCCGATCCGGCACAATTACCAACATGAACACGACATGAAAATAAGTGGGTTTGGGTAGAGTTTTTCAACCCGTTTAATTAATTGGGTTGACATCTTTAACCATTTAATTATATGGGTTAGGTTCATGTCGAGATTTTTGACACAAAAAATAATCTATTTGACACTTAATTAAATGGGTTTACGAGTTGACTCGTTTACCGGAAAACCCATTTAACCCGTATGTAATAAGTTTTTGATTTTTTTAAATTTTGTGAAAAAGCGGTAGTTCTCCCCCTCCCCTCTTTTTTTTTGTTTTGGCCTTGTAGCTGCCTAAAGTTTATTTTTACTAACCCTAATTGGCCCAATATATAAGTTCTCTAAAGTAAAAAAAAAAAAAAAACCAAGGTCATCTCAATTTTCCCCTCTGTTGGTGGAGCTTTTTTCTCTCCTCCACGGTTGTTCTCTTCTCGCTCTATCTCTCTCCCTTTGCTGCATCTCTCCTCTCTCTCTCTCTCTCCACCCTCCACAAGGTGGTTGATACAGTACTAATTATAGTTGTTGTAGGAGCAGCTTTTAGAGAGAGAAAGTGTTGCTGCTCTCATGTTCCACCTCCTCGGCGCCGATTTCAATCCGTCCAAAGATATAAACATGGTGAATCTATTTAATGTGATACATGGAGAAAAATATGATACATGGTGAATCTATTTAATATTTGTTGGTTGTGGTTTGGTACTTTGGTTATGTATTTGTAGACAATTAACTCTCCGAATTGTAATATTTGGTGTGTGGATATGGATGTTGAAGAATTTATGCTTTAGTTTGTGGTTTAGTATTTTGGTTTTATAATGTTGAAAGTTGAAACTTAGTTTCATGGTAATTGGTTTAATCTTTTGTAAGCTCACACAAAATTTTATATTTAATTGCAAGTGGTATATGTTTAATTAGTTATATTAAAACAACATATTAAACGGGTAATTAATAGGTTAAAATCGAGCCAACCCATTTAATATATAAATAGATTCAGGTTGAGGATTGTCAACTCATCTATTAAACAGGTCAAGTTTAGGTGGGATGGGAGGAAAGAGATAAATTTGACCCAACCTGATCTATTTGCCATCTCTAACTAATCTATACTTATGTGACATTTTGCAAAATTAACCACATGTCATTTTCATCTTATAAGATATTACATTACTTCACAAAAGATTTTACCTTGCAATTTAATTAATTAGTAATCAAAGGCCTAAATATTTTATTTCATCCTGCAATGCCTCTAAATTTGCCTTCTATTTTGCTACAAGTAACAATATATCATTTCAAAAACAATATGAAATATTTAAAAATAAAATGCTAATTTCATAACACACTGGAATATACATTTGACATCCATTTTCATTTTTCAAACCCTATGCTCTTCCAATGGTTACCCAAAAAAAAAAAAAAAAAGACCTAAACTAGTGAGTTCAAAATTCTTAAGTCCAAATGGGGCCAAAATTCTTCAAATAATCCCATCAGGATATACCTACCATAAAAGAATCTTCTTTTTCTTTTCTCTTGAAAAAATACTGTCTAAATTCTTGATCCCACATCCCAATTTCTCCTTCTTGACCTACCTCTTCAACCCACCCAAAAAAAAAAAAAGAAAAAAATCTCAACAAAAGAACAAAAAAATCATACTAATCCAATGAACTCCTTTTCACGTTGTATCAGCAGAAGCATTCTGATCATCCATTTTCTGGGAAGAGTAGAAATCGATCAACTTTTGCAGAACATATATTTGAGATCTCAATAGGACGATGTAATCGGCCGTTCGCCGAAGAAGATCGTTATCCGCCTTCACAGCCACCTTCCCCTTGCGATGGCGCCGCCAAGTTCGCCGACGCCGACAGTGCCTCCTTGTTGATTTTGAGTGTAACTGGGGAGGAGATTCTTCAGCATTTCCAGCTTCTCCTCCACGCCGGCGCTGCCGCAATTTCCGACAATTTTCTTCCCGGCGGCGAAATTCCGGTTTGAATTACTCCTCCTTCTGCATCTAGATGCCGAATTTATTGCCCTAATTGACTTCGATCCCATTTTCGTGTTCGAAATGTGATTCGGGGAGAGATAGAGAGAAGAGAGATGGCATGGTGGAGAGAGTGGGAAAGGGTTGATGTTATAAGGAACGGTGTGTTCCATTTTAGACACTAGCTTTTGAAGATATTAACAAAATTGCCATTTTGGCGCCACCTTCTTATCTTTTCATTTTATTTCTTTTCTTTTTTCCTCGTGTTCACTTTTGTCTTTTGAAAAGTGAGGTAAAAAATCACCTTAAGAAAAAAAAAAAGAAAATGATGATTTTTTAATAGAAAAATAAATCTCATTACTAAAAATTATATGAAATTTATAAAGATAATTTTAAAAAAATAAATCTAAAATATCAAAACAAATCTCTATTTCGAAAAATTAATGATAAACATACTTCGTTCGACTCTATATTTGCAGCATTAGTTTAGCCACAAAACCGTATTCTTTGACTTCAATATGTCTTTCCCGAACGTCGACGAGCTATTTTATAACTTTATAGAATATGTATCTCCGATATAATGGATCCAACGTAAAGGAAACACTATTTCGATCGAGTCATATGAAATTCCACCGTTGAATTATTTTCAATTAAAATCAATGAAACTAATTGATAAAAATATCAAAAATATACTCTAAACAAATCAATAACCTCTGTAAAACTTGTACGCATTAGAAGCAACTCGTACAAAGGTGAGAAACAAGGCTCTCACGAGAAGGAGAAACCCCAACTCACGTAAAAGGGACAAACTCAAACTTTAAAAAAGAAAAGGAGAGAAATCCAAATTCTCATAAGAAGAAAAAAAATTATTAGAAAATAACATTTTTTTTGGATAGAAAAAAATGACAATGGAAGGAAAGTGAAGTATTATATCCTGAATTATTATTAATTTATGTTGGATTAATAGTTTAGAATTTTTATGATAAGAAATAGTTTAGAATTTAAATTGGATTTTACATTCATTTTTTGAGAAATTCCATAATAATTAGGTGTATGTGACCAATGAGGTCATGGTCTCACTGCTCAATACCGAGGTTTTGAGTATATTCGGTCTTAAGTTCGATTCCCTCTCCTTCTTTGTATTATACTACCCTTTGTAACTCCTCTGCATTAAAAAAAATAATTAGGCGTATGTGACCGAGGATAGCTTTTTCATAAAGAAAAAAGATGCAAAATATCAATTTGCATCATTATCCCTTAAAATAAATAGTGAAACGTTCTTATTTTTTCCTCTAAAGTTCAAATAATTTTTTTGATAAAACAAATAAATTTTTTAACAATGATAGAATTAAGGATTATTGGATTTTATTATCTCCATCTTTGAGTCATGTTACTTATAATATTTCAAATTACTAATTGGCCGGTGTTATCCCCAACTTTAACACTAGTATTTTTTAATATCTCATACTTTGAAAATTAATCTTAATTGTCTCAACTTTGGAACATTGATACACTAATTTTTCAAGTATGAAATATTAAAAAATATTAGCGTTAAATGTGGGGATGTTACAAAGTAATTAATAGTGCTTGGATATTATGAACAACATGACTCAAAAAATTCGCAATTTTAAAATCCAATAACCATAGAATTAATTTGTTGTGTTTAACAAAATATCACAAAAAGAGTATTTTATGAATTAATTATTATTGTAGTTATAAAGTCTAATTTTTCGATCAAAATAAAAAGAATATAATTTCAAGGGTATATCGTAATTAAAAAGAAAAAAACATGGTACATATGATGACGGTCGATTATATTCTATGAGTAAGTTACTCTTAAACCTTATAGGCCTCGCACCACATGCAAGGAGAGAAAAACATACGCTCAAAACTTATGAGAAACAATAACTCAAACTCTTATAAAATGAAGAAGAAATTTATAGAAAAAATTCTTATAAACTAAAAAAATATTAAAAAGAGATTCTTTTTCTTCTCCGGAGAATAACATGTGCACTGTTTGCTGCCGATAATGACAACTCCTTCCAACACCAAATTAAAGAAAGTAGATTAATGTTTTTCAAAATTGCTCGCAGTTTAATTAAAAAAAGGAGACTTCCTAATGACATATTAAAAGGGTTTTGCTATAAAAAAAGGGTTTTTTGTTCATATTTCCTATTTATTACTTCTTTTTCTACTGAAAAGGGATAACAATATATAATATTTGATCAAAAATATATATATAAGATTGTATAACCTTAGATTTCGAGCTCATGAAATATTGATTTAACGATTAAAATTGAAACCTTGATAACCGACTTTAAGTCTTATGCTAATTGTTCCCTGTCAAACAATTAACTAAACAAAAAAAAATGCAAGCTAATAAGTAAAGGTTCATGAATGTGCTAATTACATTTTTCCGTGCAAATATCCTTTTAAACTTGAAGCGTGGTTCATGTACGTAAAATAATTGTTCATATCTTACGTGTAAAATAATTCATTTTTAAGTACTAAATTTAATTAAAATCAAGATATATAACATCATCAAAATTGTTCCAAGGTCACATTAAGGAAATAATTCAATCAAAATTTAAACATGATGTTTTCCTTTTAGACTACGTTCTTTAATATTTTTCTCATAATATGATTCATCCGTACATCGACATTCATGGAAGAAGGCCCGGGTTTTGACCACAGCACATATTCTTAGATGGACTTTTGGCAAGGGATCTTTCCATCAATCTCAAAGTGAGCTGGGGGTGGGGCAAAGGCAAGGCCCTCATTTGAAGGAAATAAGCTGAAGCAGGTCCTACTCATAAAACACACTTGCAGATATTTTGTTTGACACCAAATTTCCCATTTCCTTGATATACACATACATATTCTGAAAAGGAGATCAGATCTCATGGCAGAAAATCCACCAGCAATATGACACACAAAAATCTCAACCCTCTCTCACTTAAATGAAGCAAAAAGCAAGACTACTAAGAAACTAAAGGCTGTGAATGTGAAGGACCCAAGTCCTGGCTGCAAAATTTAAAGCCTGGCCAAGCCATATATCTCCCATCTGCAATGCACATGGCCAGTCCCCCTTCAAAAATTATTGCTTCTGTCTAGCTAGGTCTAGCTAGCTACATGTTCTTTGCATAGTTTTAAAGGCTTAATCTTGTTTATGTACCATACATTCTTGACAGGTTGTTAAGACAGATGTATATACACGTGTGGAATAAATGAAGATTGATGTATACGAAAGATTTATTTAACGCCGATACTAGATATATACGTATAAAAGTTCACTTATATTGGTTGTTTTATATTAGCAAAGGTAACAACCTGTCATTTTTGAAAAATTCATATATATCGGCAAAAATGGTTGAGTTTATTTATTTGAACTAAGATGAGCACGAAAAACTATTACATTACTTAGAACCCAAACAAACAATCCTCTTTGTCCATCGTAAGATTTATTTTTGAGGTAAATAAATCCCAAAATGTTAGATTAACCAAAATTAAGCTCAATTATATTTATATACAAACAAAAAAATCTATGCCCCGAAAAATCCTTCGCTAAGGCAAGGTGAGGGAAGAAGGTTGTCTAATTTACCAATATTATCCTTGAATATCAAAATTAAAAAAGATTGGTTCTGTTAAACCTTAAATTTAAAACTTGTTGATCATACACTCTTTTATATAAAAAAGTAAAGAAAGTTTACAGAGACATTTTGTTTAAATCCACTATAATCCAAGTTGAAAAAAACCCTTTTAAACCCTCCAAATTATGGACATAATTAGATGGAAGAGGAACAAAATTTTATATATGAATTTACACCTCAAAAAAAAAAAATTTCATAATATCAACTATGGTGCATATCATCGACAAAATTGTTGGAATAGCACTCCTTGCTCCATTTTAATGAAAGTCATCAATAAAATGAGCATTAATACTCGATTATTTTTTAAGATTATATATTAGAATTTAGGGTCAAATTTTAAGAATAATAATATAAGTACATAATAATTCAAAATAAAATAAAATCTCTAGATAGTTAAAAGATTGACAATAAATAATATGCATGTTGCAACTTGTAAATTAATAGTGAATCAATCCTTTTTATTTTATTTTATTTTATTTTTATAGAATAGTGAATCAATCTATTGATAACATGCATTAGCATATTATGGGATTATTTTCACACTTTTTCTTCTAATAAGATAATGTTCATAATTTTATATAGTTTAATTATGAATTACTGAATTAATTAATTAATTAATTAATTAGTAATAAGACTGACTCATGTGCCAAACCACCAAGACAAACTGTACAATTGGTGGATATATATAAGAGTATAAGGCACGAAATGTAAGATCATTGTTTTTTTAATTTTTTTTTTTAGGGATTAAACGTGACATCTTGAAGATCCTACAACCTTCTAATTTAATTTTACAAGATTCTATATTTGTAATAACAAGAAAGGCTCTTTTTTATTTTTAAAATGTTGTATTTTCTTAGTTATTATATGAACATAAATTACAAACCTCTATATTATTACTTATAAATAGTGTCTTATTAGGACACCATTTTATTAATCTTTTCTGTAATAAATAATAGACATAATTAAATGTTGGCTAGTGAATTATACAATGACAATTTCTAGTTAGTAATGGTAATTTTGTGATAAAAACACACATATATGTTCAGTAATATTTGAGTTTAAACCCATTTTTGTTGAAAAATTAAATATTAAATATGCGTACCAAAGAGTAAAACATTTTTAATTAGACAGTGAATATAAACAAAGTTTGTCAAGTAATGATATTGATATCATTTTAGTTTTCGTTGATGAATTTTTTAAGTAACAAAAAATGTATATCGACATCATCTTAGTAAATATTAATGTTTTATAAAAGGATATGTAGTAAAATAAAACTTGAAACATTGGGAAAAACTAACTAAAGCTAAAAATTTAAAATAAAATTTTGTGATGTCAAGTGATATATATAGTTTGTAAAATTTGAAGAGTTATTATTACATCCTAAAAGTCAGCAAGTTTCTCGTTGTGAATTTAGTGAAAAAAGGTAAATTTTAAAAATAATTTTCCACAGTTTTTCAATATTGAAGATATTATAGGAGGGGCAAAAACAGCAAAGTGATAAATATGTCAAGAAGAAGGGGTGAAATTAGGATTGACATTAAGAAGATAAGGGAGAAGATCAACACTTTTATTAAAAATTTACGGTGGTGATATGGATCACAGAAATAAAATGCGGATTTTAGAAGATTCAATCAAAATATGATATAGGTTCAATCAGGTTTATAAACTCGGAATTATATCATAATTTGTAAGAAGATATGTAGTACATGTAGAGCATAGTTGAGGAGGAGAAGAGGGAGCATGTGAAAATGGGAATGGGTCCAGCAAAGCCAAAGAAGAGTTTGTCAAGGAGACCCACATGCCCCCCTGCACATGACTTCAGTGATCATGAATGAATGGGATCTATCAGCGCAGACAGAGGGAGGGAGAAGAAGGTAATTGAGGTATAGCTAGGCTAGCATGAAATGTATAGCATGTTCTGCACATTCCCTGCATGCTACTGATCAGTTGGCAGTTGGCATGCGCCCTCTACCTACTTTTTGCTAGATCCTCACCCCAAAACTTAAATTATATATAATAATCACTTCAAATTACACTTTTATATATATATATATATATATATATATATATATATATATATATCAATTTTTTAGTGAGTTTATTTCAATTTTATGGTACAAAAAGAAGTAAAAAGAGGTTTCAAATAAGGAATTTCTTGATAGATATAAAGAGAAGGAGTCAAAGAAGATGAAAAAAGTGTTACCAACTCAATGTTCGTTCAACCAAGTTTTTCCTTTAGGATTGAACTGTTTTCATCTTCTCCTTCAAAAAAATAAAAAATTAAAAAAGTTCAATCCTAAAGGAAAAACTTGGTTGAATGAACACTGAGTTGGTAACACTTTTTATTAATTTTTTTATTTTTGATTTAGTGATTATAGTTGAAAGTGTTTGACATTTTTCTTGATCAACTGTTATACCTCATAATATTTTGAGATATCAAAGAATCGACACAAATAAATGAAAGTCACATTTCAATCTAAATGTTTAGTTTTAAGATTTTTTGATTAAAATAAACTATACTTTGAGGTATTGGATGTTTATATACTAAATTATAAAGTTGATTGATCATGTATCGTACTTCGAGGTATTTTTTTCTAAACCACTTTAATTCAAGGGTGCCAACTCGGTTGTTTTATGACCGAGAAAAAGAGAATTATTATACTACCCCTATTAAATCAATTGTTTTTCCTCTTTTCTCAAGTTGACACGTCATAAAACAACTCGAATTGTCACGCGCTAAATCGGTGGTGGTTTAGAAAAAAAAACCCCAAAGTATGGTACATGATACATCAACTTTATAGATTGGTATATAAACGTCCAATACCCACAAAATACAGTTTATTTTAATCTAAAAACCCTTAGTTTTATGATCCAACTTACATGTTATGCTAGTTTTAAGTCAAATTTTGTAACCTTTTTTTTTATCCTCATAATTTTACCAAATAAATGAAAGCCATATTTTTATCTCGATGTTTAGATTTTGTTTTATGATCCAACTTACATGTTATGTTAATTTGAATTAGGATTATTTTGTAACTTATTTATTATGCTCATAGGATTGAAATAATATTGAATAGTAACAACATACATCTAACCAATTATGCAAAATCTCTGTGTTCACTCTTTGCTTTGGGATATATTGTGCACCTATGCTAGTTTTAGTTGTTTTTATGTTGTTGAGATAGTGCAATTTTAAAAACTAGTCTTTTTATGGTGATACCCTAATGGAAGAGAAACTCTTCTATACTTCCAACATATTCAAACCTCGATTCTTTTATTTTCTTTTTTTTTTTATATATAAAAAGGGCTTTGGTAATAAGGACAAAGAAGAAAAAATGATCTAAAAAGATTCAGGCCTCTAGGAAGATAATGGTAAAATTTTGGGTTCATGTTGAATTTAATTTGGATAAATCAAGTAAATATTTAAAATTCAAAAGAAATATTTTATCCGAAGACTCGGACACTCGTTCAATACTTTTCGAGCTATGTAAAAGGAATCGAGTATAACATCTTCATACTTATAGAGTTTTGATTCCAAGACATTCTCCGTGTCTCGAAACTTATTTGAGTAAAATAGTATCTTCTCTAAGTGATACATCCTTCACTTATCATTTTTATCGCTTTCCGTTAGCGACTCGTAAAACTGGTTCTTTGTTCCGAGTTCATCTTCACTCAGATTTATCATGTTTTGAATATACCAAGTATTCCATTGTTTCTCACTCAGAATCGACTTGTGATTATTCGTTTTATTCTGTTATATAGTCGGTATTCTTAGTTCATTTTATGCTTAGTCTATATCAAGTTAATCCTCTCCGATATTCTTTATCGCACTTGATTCTTCGCTTAGACTAAGTCGGATAGAATTCTAAGTATCATGGATATTAGACTCGGAAAATTCCATTTCATTTCGACTCGGATAATCGGTTGCTTAATTATCACAATTATTTTATTATCTCGTGTCTAACCTTGGACCAAAGTATTTTATACTTTGAGAACCGAAGGTGTTTTATTTTTGTAGGTTATTCAATCGAGGATACATTTTTCAAACTACAAAAGTAGCCGACTTCGAACGTCAAATCACCAAGCAGACATGGCTCTTCACCTTCTCTCGCTCCAGTCCCGAAGATTGTGTCGGACGCCGTCTGTTTCCATATCCGAAAACTGAAACGCCAAGCTTAACGGTGGTTTCCACCTCATCTTTCAAAACACCGCTAATGGTTTTGGGACTTCCAAGAGAGTTAAACCATTGTCCAACGTTCATATTTCAACGGATACTTTCTGAATGACTCGTAAAGCCTCGATCAACGGTCACGAAGACTCTCGGTCGACAGTGAAGATAACGGCTACTCGCTTGGTTATCTAAATAGAAGCCACTTCACAAGACTTGAAGGTTGCCGAACGTATTGTTTATACACATACTTGCTCAAAGTTATTGTATTTACTTTCAATCTTCAACTTACAACTCCCACTCGTAATTCATTACTTTCGAGTTGTAAGGTCTTGTACTTAGTTACAAACTCTTCTTACATTCTTTGTAAGGTCCCTTGACTAAGTCTGTAAAGGTTAACTCAGCTTAGTTGTCCCTAGTTGTAAGGGTTATCTCGGTAGGAAGTACTAGATCGGATAAGGGAACTTCGAGTCTAGGAAAACTTGTATAGAGTTGTCTAAGGGAGCAACTCGGGTTCGGTCAGCTCACGGTATTTTGTGGACTCAAAATAGTGGATTTGACTTCGTGTCCGGATTGACACGGGCCGTGGTTTTCTGCCCCGGGAGGGTTTCCACGTAAAATCTAAGTGTTATTTTTCCGAGTTCATTCTAGACTCGGACTGACTTTATTGCTCTTGTTCCTTCGATTCATTGCTTTCGAGTCCAATCTTTTCGACCCTGTTGATAGACTCGGAATCTGTCTTTGTCTCTTTTCTGCGCAAAAGTGGGTGTTTTCACAAAGAATTTTCCATCACCCTATTCACCCCCTCTAGGGTGACTCGGACTCTCCCGAGCAAACCTTCATTATCTAAAATACGATCGCTTTTAGGATTAGATAAAAAAAAAAAGAGCCCAAGTTCAGGTCAAAATCGAATTCTAATAATAGATATTAATTAAAAGATCTTGTATCCACACTTAAAATACGGATGCAAAATTCATAACCAGATCTTTTCTTTTAGATTGAACTAATTCGGATAATAAGATTGAAAAAATTTTGCAACGCTAAATTCGAGTCAACGACCATCATGATTAGACATTCATCTTCTTCATAATACTAGTGGCGCACCGCATGCGATGCGCGTCACACCTCACTTTTAAATTTGAAAGTTAGGCAAAAAGAAGTTTAATATTATATTAAATTTGATGTCTGTAAAGTAAAAAACGTTATAGATAATTAGATTAATTTGGATATATATGTATCGTGCTATTTAACAATGTACATTTTATTTTAGTAAGATCAAATTTGTATTCTACCTTATTTTTAATGACTTTATGATAGTGAATAAGAGAATTTCATTGCTTTCAAGGTAAATTGTGTTTCTTATTATTGTTTTTTGGTGCATCAGGCATATTAAACGAAAAACAAAAATAATTCTATTGAAAAAAACAAAAATGAACTGTAAGCTAGGTTTTTTTTTTTTTTTTTGGTACACATTGTAAATCTTTTTTATGGTTCCAAAATAATACATAACAAAGGTTGATGAAAATAATGTTCAAAGTCAAATGAAATCAATAATGATAATTGAAATTGTGTCTTGCTAAAGTAAAGTGTTTAAAAGACCAAATAAACTGAAATAGACACCATCTAGTTGAGGACTTTTTAAAAGTCATTTATGACAATTATCAATATAAGGTAGTAAATAACCAAAAAGGGATAATGTATAAATAAAGAGATATAATTACCATAACAGAATATAGATAGTAAGCATAGAAGGTGATGAAATTAGTCATAATTTAGAACTAATTAAAAGTTTAGTACAATTAATAAAAGCAACTTACGATTGTCATTGTTCATTGTTAAAAGTATAATTTTCAAGTAAGCAAAAGGAAATACGATTACTTAGAGCTAGAGTTGATAGGACTTCAAAGTTTGCTACACATAGAAGGCTGGCCTTGTTGCATCACATTTGAGCCATATAAAGAGACCACCTACTTAGTTATACAAGGCAAATATTTAATTTTGCAAAATGAAATACCTAGACATATTAAAACTTACAATGTCCTATGCACTACTATCTCCTCGTGCTCTATTTGGTCGTCTTCCTCTGCCTCGATGTCCTGCACCTCTCCATGGAGGTGTTGAGCTTGATTATGGCAGTGTTGGCTCGGATGTTGGTGAAACAGGTATTTTTCTTAGTCTACCTCTACCTCTTGGGAGTGGTAGTGCCATGGAGGAAGTGATGTTGTCTTTATGAGGACATCCTCTCTTGTTATGGCCAGTTTGGTTGCAGATAGAGCATGTTATCTGTTATCCATGTGTAGATATTGGGTTCTCTAGTTCTAAGTTTAGCGTTCCCAATTTGGTCTTTGGGTAGTTAGGTGGAGGAGTGAATATTATTGTGTCTGTTTCATCGAGCTTGGGCTCTTCAAGGTTTTGATTGATCGGATTTGGCAAAGTTTCAAGTGCTAGTTGAGGTTCATCTATGTCATGCATAATTATACATTTACTTCATGATGGCCCCTTCTAATACTTATCATATCAATTGCTTGATTATCATCAAATATCGTCCTAACTTCATAGCTCATGTTAGTATCAGAAACTAAGTGAAAAAATCGGTGACACTTCATATCCGATTTGTTAAGCAATTTTTTTCAACCGAAAATTGAAAACTTATCTATATCAACAGACACAATAGATCTAATATAACCGCCTTCATATTGAAGCGTTCTCTTGTAGATAAATTTTCCACCATGATATAAGTGAAGCACAATGTTGTCTTGACCCATTATAATATCTTAGAAGATACAAATGGACATAGAAAAATGCAAATTCAGGAGTAGGGAATTCAGTGAAGAAGATATGAAAGGAAGAAATCGAAACCAATATCTTTTATAAACCCTAAATAAGAATAATTGCAATATGTAAGAATTCTTCCATAAATTATGCTGAATTAAAATGAAATTATACAATAATAGAATTTTTATAAGAAATTCATACCTATTGGAAGTGTAGATGGTAAATTTTGTCAACTTAATTGCTCTTCAAATTGTCGTATCAATTTGGACGAAGTGCATACTCGAATTGGGTCAACACGGCGTTGAAATTTATTGTTTTTCTTTGAAAATTTGGAGGGATTGCAGGTCGGGAAAGGAGTTTTTGGTTTCTGATTTTGTGTGGAGATACCTAATATAATTCAAAGGTAGAGAAAGAAATGGAAAAAATAAAAGCAGAGTATCGTTGGAGACTGAGAAGATAGAGGGTACGAGAGTAGGATGTAATTTGCAGAGAGTCTTTCCGGCGAGTAGTCAGATGATTGATGGAAGTAAAAACACATTTGTTTGTAGTTTATTTGTTTTTAATTTTTTCAAAGTGGTTTTAGTATTTTTGTTTATTTTTTGTTGATAATTTTCTTAGTGAACTAGGTGTTTTAACAGCCCAATTGAAGGTGATGTCTCGTTTCAAATATTACTACTGCCCACAATCAATTACATGACATTGGCTAGTTAATAATTTTTAATTAAATGTAAGCCTTTTAAATAAAGGACTAGGTGTTGATCCTAAGCGCATATTATGTGGATCTACAACTGAAACATCCGCACACCTATTTTTTCAGTATGACTTCGATAATGAGGTGATAAAAGAAGTATGCAGGTGGACTGAGGTCAATCTCCCCATGAAAAACTGGATTAACAAATTAATTTAGTACTGGCGGCCCCTAATCAGGAAACAAGCCATATATGCTATAGTTACTGAGTGTTGCTAACATATATGGGCAGAAAGGTGTGACAGAATTTATGGAGACAGGAATAGAGCAATCTAGGTGGTAGTTCAAAGGATCAACTGGGAGGTTCAAGTGAGAATTAAACACAATCTTGGTAAAAAAGGTCCAACAGAGACAGATTATGGTTGGAGACAATATCAAGTAAGAATATTTAGTTACATTAAGAGGTTCGGTAAAAGTTGAGATTGTGAACGGCAACCCTTCCTAGAAGGTGGGTCGCTCATATCCCAAATCTCTTTTTGAAACATTGTACACTTATATTGTTAACTTTTTCCATGAGCCTACAGGAATGAAAATATTTTTATTTTCATTAAAAAAAGAATTAAATTTATGTAAAAAATTATAAGGATTAAATTTATAACTGTTAAACAATTTATTACTTGGACTATAAAAAGGTAAAAAAACTAATAAGAAACAAATTTTTTTAAAAAATATGTAAATAAAACACTCCTAAATAGTAAAGTTATCTATAATTTAAAAGATTTTATCATCAAAAAAATTTTATCATCATGTTGATTAAAATATTATGCCATTATAAAGTTAATTATTTTTTATAAAATATTATTTTTTAAAGTACAATTTTGTAATAAATCATTTTATTTATCCGCTTCAGACTCTTAAGTTCCTTATATTTTTTGGTTATTCAATCATGAACGATAAATTTTGTGTTTTAGTAAAATTATTCATTTTTTTTTTATAAATAAATCCAGTATCTAAAGAGAGATTATTGTTTGTTATGCAACCGACTATCTGTTTCATATGTTCCTTTATTTCGTACACTTGAAGTTCTTCAAATAACTAATAAGAGAAAGTTGCATAAATGTTGTGTTATGTGATAGTCTTAATTTATAAATTGTCTATATTATCTAAGTCAATCATATTGATCATGTAGAGAAGGAAACCCAACGGAGTTTTTCCAATAGTAATAGTCATTAGCTTTTATAGGTGCATTATATAGTGTAAGTAATGAATAGTAACAATAATGTGTTGACTTCGTTGTGAATTTCTATTTGGACATCAATAAGACAATTAAAATGATAAAACTTGGTTTGAACCTTATATCTAAACCCATTTCATACCTAAGCTTGTTTAATGTCAAGTTGCTCATGTTTGGAATTGGAATTTTTTTGAATTATACACATTAAAATTGGAGTTAGTTCGAGTGCTCGGATTAAACTACCCTTAAACCTTCTAGAATTGTAAAAAATGCCACTAATTTAATCGATGATAATCGTCTACCACTAAGCTAGTAATTAAGTAAAAAAATGCCACTTGGAGGTTAAAGTGGCTCGCTGAGGCCGATAAAAACCTAGGCAACCGGTTGAGAAAACTAATTATTGTTTTTTTTTTGAACTATTAAGAGTATTAAATATATTGCAACGAATTCCCTTCAATTCGAGTGTTCATTTGCAACTTCCACCCCCAAATTGAAAAGTTAGGGTTTGAGGAAGAAAACTACGAAACACGAAATTGAGTGAATTTGGGTACATTGGGAGAGGAATTAGGGTTTGTGTCACGCAATCGAAGAAGAATCGAAGCAAATAGCTGCAATCATGTCTCAATTGACGGTCGTAGCCCCACCAAAGCGTGTAAGAGTTGCCTTTGTTTCTCGGATGTTGAAAGCTCCTGCAGTTGTGGCGAAAGATGTGAAATTTACATAAGCATGACGACGAAGAATCCTGGTAGGAGATTTACAAGGTGCTCAAGGTGTGGCACCCTTGGAGATTGTGGATACTTTAGGTGGGTGGACGAATCTTTATGTGAAAGGGTGAAATCGATGGTGGTTGAATTGATACTCGAAAAACGAGGCTTTGACTGCAGAGAAAGAGAAGCTGGAGATTGTTCGAGAGAATTAGAGAAGTTGATGAAGAAAGTTTGAAGGTTGTAAAAGAGAAGTACAGAAGGATGAAGATGGTAGTCGAAGGCATCAAAAGAGGGAGAAAATTGTAATGTGGGGCATAATTTTTATAACTCGTAATGTTTGCATTTGGTAAGGGTTTGGGGGTGGAGTTGTAGCCTCGAATGTGAAGGTCTGAATAAATTATGAGTGATGTGTTCTGTTGTTACCTTCGTTGTTGAATTATGCCTTATGTTGTAGCCTCAATGAATTATGAATGAATGATGAAGCTGTTTTTACATTTGTGAAATTGCCTTCCCTTTGTGTTTTCTGTTTATATATATGTTGAGATATAATTGTCTCCATTTTGGATGCATGACTCGAAGATATTAATGTGCTTAAATATACAACAATTGGCTTAATTTTGGGTTGGCATCATTGTTTGCTAACTTGGAAACAATTGGCTTAATTTAGAAACCGACTTTCATATATTGAGATATGTAATGGGTACAAAATGTCCAACTTGGACACAATTAACATCTTTGTTTGGTAAAAAAAAAAAAAAACAAAAACAAAGTTGAAATTGGCAATTACATAAGTATGTAAAAAAATTACCACAAAATACATATCTCCTAACATTGGAGCCTAACTGTTTCATAAGAAAAAGAAAATAAAAGTTGTCTGGTGAAGCATATCATTCATCCAAGCATCACATATGTCCGACTTGGGTTTGCATATTTCCAGATTCAGTTTGACCTCCTAGTTGGTTGACTTTTGGTGGACTTATTCTTCTATGATCATCCGGTTGTTGGATGTGGTGCTACTGGTGCGAGAGGACACATTTTTTCTTGAAGCGAGATGGAGTAGAAGAAGATGGAGCAGAGACAGCTTTGGGTAACCTAACTCTCACATGAAAGTTCTTAGGAATGGGTGGTTCGATCATTTCAGTTTTTTTGGGGGGTTGAGAAGGATTTTTTGAGGATGGCTGAGGTTGTTGCTAGGGGATGCATCACATTTCCTCCTTTTCGCATAGCTTTTGAGAATTCCGACTCCTTTTGTGAACATTGTCAATGTCGGTGTGGGATGCCTCAGGTTGGGGTGGCTCAAGTTGACCTGCTTCAATCTGGGTAGCTCGGGTTGACTGTTTCAATCGGGGTGGCTCGAGGTTGGCTTGGTTGGGGTGCCCGAGGTTGACCTGCATATACAAAGTTAGAATTGATCCTATACAAAGTTGAGAAATAAAGAGGTGAGGAGGTCGACTCGCTTCGATCTGGGATGAGTCAGGTTGTGCAGGCTGAGAAATGATCCCCTCGGGTTGGGCGGGCTAAGTTGGCCTTCTTCTTACCTAAACACATATTACAACAATAAGTACCTTATCACCTAACACAACCTCAAACACTTAATACAACTTCAGGTACACAGACCTCTCGAGTCACTTAATACATCCTTCTTCTCACCTAAACACAGATCAAAACTAAAAGGCAGACATGTGTACTTTTTATCCAAAGTCTTTTCTCGCCATGTCAATTCCTTCCCAACCTATGATCCCCATAGCCTCCACTCACGACTTTCACCCAAACAACACACCCGATACCTCACTTTATCACTCTTCTTTACCTGAAGTTGATACCCTTTAGCAATCCTGTAATTCTCAACTCGCCTTCACTAAACCATCCTTATTGGGAAATTTAAGCCCAACCTTAAGCTCAGTTGAAGAACTACCCTTATGTCTTGGGTATTTGACACTCTTCTTCCTTTTTGATTCATGATAATTTTCCTCACCTACTCCTTCCTCATCGGTTCAAGCATCACCGCCACCCTGTCTCTCAACGACTAATTCCTCTTTTATTTTCTTTTTCTTTTCCCTAACCTCTCTTAATTCATTGTCCTCAACATATGAATTATCAAAATCATCATCCTTTGACCATAGATCATCATCATCATCGACCCTACTCCATCATCATCCGACCCTACTCCACCATCACTCTCCTGTTCACTTTTTGCACCTCCATCTATTGCATCATCATCGTGGTCAACATACAAGCATATAAACTCATTTTTCTTGTACATATCACTCAGCTCCCTTATATCATCATCGCTTTCTAATGCTACTAAACTATCCTCAAAAGCTAATCCAGGCCTGCGAAGTAAATTGTTTTTATTCTCTCTTCAGTATAACCTAAGTTTACCACATTCTCTTTGACATCCCCAACACTCAATAAGTCAGGATCACATTGTATCTCATCCATCTCATGCTCATTATATATCAAGTGTGGAACTCTTTGAAATTCCCCCATGGAAAATACGCAGACTTACAAATTCCCTCATCACTCATTCTGAAAATTTCAAAAATAATCAAGTAAAAAATAATGACAAACATTCATAAAAATCAACTTCATACCCAAACAGAGCATTACCCCTCCCCCTCAAAATACTAAATTTCAAGCATTTCACAAATTTAAACTACTATTTCGGAACTAATTCACTTAGTATCAACATTATACAAGTTAATTGCAACACCAACATCTCATAATTCAACCCCAACTTGTCATAATTTTCAAAAAAAAACCCTAAAAACTTACCTGGCCTGTTGGTTGATCGCAGTTCCTCTATATCCCCTTCCCCGTCTGCAGTTAATCGCCTCAACTTTTTCCTCAATTTCCAAGCGGTATCAAAAACATTTAGGGTTTGAATTTCCAATTACAAGCAAGATAAAGAGAGTGTGAGTGAAAATGGCGAGAGTAGAGAGAGAGAGAGAGAGAGAGAGAGAGAGGAGAGAGATGTTCTTCAATGGTTGTGATCGGTTTCATTCAAAACGAGGGAGAGAGAGAGAGAGTGAGGTAGTTCAATTGCATTAAACAATTAACATTCGTGGGTTGTGACCGGTTGCACTGGTTTTTACCGGCCTCAGCAGGTCACTTTAACCTCCAAGTGGCATTTTTTGCTTAATTACTAGCTTAGTGGCGGACGATTACCATTGATTAAATTAGTGGCATTTTTGACAATTCTAGAGAGTTTAAGGGCAGTTTAATCCGAGCGCTCGAGTTAGTTCGGAGTATTTTTGTGGGTTTTGGGTTATATTGTTATCCTCGATTATAAGTATTGAACAAATTTTAAAGTTGTATAATATAGTGTAAATGATGAACAATTAAAATAGTGTATTGTATTGATCATGAATTTCTATTTAGACATTAATAAGCCAATTAAAAAGATCAAACACATTTTTAGTATGTTCATTTTGCAAACATATTTTAAAGGTTTATAATTATACAAGAACGGAATCAACTTTGTGATATCGGGTTAAATACAATGTGATAATTAGATTTGAGAATCAGAAAGTTAATAATAATGGATCATTATTTTGGATCGGTTGTTATTTCAGCAGTTAAATTTATCTACGAGAAAAAGAAAGGATTCGTGAAGGGTATAGGTTTAGTATGTTTGAACCCTATACATAAACTTAATTTGTACTTGAACCTCTTTATTTGATATCAAATCTAGCTATGATTACAATGTAACTCTTCTTTTAACTACAATTGTTAAAATCGTAATGGCTTTATGATTTTTTTCAAGTTTCGGGTTATAATACCGATCTTAGTTATAAGTATTAGTATATTTTTTATACATGATTAATGTAGTTATTTCTTATTCAATTGAATGTTTTTTTCTAAATTGGTTTGATATTATATTTAATTAGTTTGGACTCGTGCAATGCACGGAGTGATATTGTATTTGTAAGTTTCTTTTTTCTTGATCATTTGATTTTATTGAATGGTTTCACCTTCAATAACATTCTTTTCCATGTTATCACCTCATAGCGAAATGCTTTCGTAACTCATTAAATTTATCGGAACCCAACACATAAAAATCATTAGAACCCAACACACATTCATTCTAAATTTTTAAAGAATAAATAAAGAAAATCTAAAATAAAAAATAAAAAATAATGTTCAAAAATATCATCTAAGGTTTTAAGATTACACTTGTGACTTGGAACACTAAGGCTCTATTTGGACTTAAGAAAATAGCCCGGAAAGAAAAAAATTTGGAAAATTACTTTTTTTCCTTTGTTTGGATTAAAGAAAAAGAAATGGAAAAAAACTTAAAAGAAAAATATGAGAAAAGGTTGGGGAAAGTTAGTGTAAAATATTTTCTCCACAAAAACATAAGGAAAATCGGTGGAAATGAACTTAGGGCCTCCCGAGCCTCGTTCGCTCTTTGCTTTTACCTTTCTTCACTCTGTCATCTCAGGCACTCATCTTCTCCTCCACCGGAGTGCTTCTTCGCCGGCATTAAGGAGGCCTTCCCGAGCCTCTTTCTTCTCACTTTCGCTCGCCTTCACCGAGCTCTTGCTTCTCCTCGAGCTTTCATCTCCTCGCTCTCCTCGTGTTCATCTCTCGTCGGCGTTCTCTCCGCTTGTGACTTCTCTCCTTCGGCCTCCTCTTTCATCCGGTAAATATGTCACTCTCTCTCTCTCTATCTCCCTCTCCCCTCCCACTCTAGTAACCCGTCTCTTCTCATATGTCGAAAACTAGGGTTTTTGAGTTAAATTTGGATTCAAGTGTTTTTGGGTTCATTTGTACAAATTATGTGAATTTGTGGGAATTTGATGTTGTGTATTTGTGATTGAGTGGATTTATCCATCCGGGTTGGTTCAATTTACGTAGATAGCTATACTTTGTGTAGATGAAAATTTCATCCTTGAGAAATGAGAACGTTTTGTTTGTGCTTGAATGCTCGATATTCCAAAGATGTGACATTTTCACGTATCTAGAGACCCGAATTATTATACGTTCTCCATTACGGTGTGTCCTCGTGTGAATTTTCCAGGTAGTGTCCTTGGGTTGAGACAGAACTAGAATGTATTTCAGAATTTTTGCTAAATCATTTTGTCTGTACTTGAGCCTCTTGTTTCCTTTGTAAATAGATGGGGTTAAGAGAGACCTGAAAAATCTGCTGTTTAGACTTCTTACTTGGCCATTTTTGGAATTGAGATATTTGTTTTGGATCCTTCATGACGTGGGTTATGTTTTATTTGGGATTCAAAGTGGGTGTTCTATATATAGTGAATGTCGGTAGTTACTTGGCCATTATGATTCTTGTTGATCGAATAAGGACAGAGGCTTGTTCATTTTTCTCGGTTTTGTCATGAGGCTATAGGAGGAATAGTTTTATGAGTTTGCTATATTATTAGGCACCGGTAGTACCTTTTTCTGTTCATAGGCTTCATGAGCTGTGGTCTTCCGGTGCTTAGTGTCTTTATGATTAGGATATATACTGTTTTAACTTAAGACCACGAGTCTTAAGTTATGATTGAGAAACTAAGAAACAACTATAAAGTGTATGAATTTAAGTTCATGAACATATCCGATGTTGATAGAATGCTTGTTCAAGATTATTGAAGAATAGAACTCTTCAAGCTGATTTCTTTTTTTTTTTTGGACTGCCTTGCTTGCATATACGAGTTCTAGCAAGCAACTAGCACCTACATTAATTGATTTTATTGGACAAATTTGGCACATGATTGTAGTGGCTCAACCACTCAACAGCTTGTAAACCGGCTTTTTAGCTAAATTTGTGGTTATTAATTACTAGCATTTGCTATTTTCTGTTCATTTGCACGTGATCTAAGGAGGCCTATGGGACTACCGTAGTTTAATCATTTGCTAAATTGCAGTCACTTGTGAAGGTGGATGCTTGCTTACACGATTGCATTAACATAGATACATAAATATATATATTCATGTGTTTTGTAGTTTAATCATCAATGACATCAAACAAAATGAGGAACACTTCACTCCCTCAAGCGAATTGCCCCAAGTTGCCCTCCAGCTCCTCCCTCAAGCGCTCAACTTCCGAGGAATTGTCGATAAGAAGAAATTCAAAGCGTCCAGCTCTAGAATCGTCTCATATTGGGGATGACACTCGAAGATCAAGATGCAATTTTCAGACCGTGGTGAAGTTTGTCTAATCGGACGAGATAACACCAATGATGAATCCGAGGAGGTACTCTCCCTAAGTTTGTATAGATTATTGTATTTTCTAATTGCATTGCCTTTGTAGGCAAATCCAAGAGCAAACAACTTTCACTACAAGCATGTGACAAACTTCTATAAGTGGGATCTTTTATTTGGGAAAGATAAAGCAACTGGAAGTAATGCAGTGACCTAAAAGAAAGGCAACGTCGGTGGACAAAAGAAACAGCAAGTTCAAGTGATAATGTTGTAATGCCAGCTAATGAAGAATCTTCCTGTGGACTTCCACCAAAAGACCAACAAGAGGCCAAGAAAACAAAGAATAAAACAATTAAACTTGTGTGTGAGGAGTTGAAATTGCTGAGATCGGGTATGGATGTCTGTAGCTGCCGCTCTTCAGCAAGGAAACTTAAGAAACTATACTCGAAGAACAACTTTACAATGAAATTACAAAGGTATTTATCCTCTATCAAGTTTAGCAGCCGCTTTTGGATTCTCGATTCCTATACCATGTGCTTATCAAGTGTTTATCCTCTATGCTAACTCGGGTTAGTTTTGGATTGTGTTGGAGCTTTGATTGGAAAATTAGTAACTTGGATGTGGCCTGAATTGGGTTAGTTTTGGTAACTTGGATGTAGTTTGAATTGGGTTAGTTTTGGATTGTGTTGGAGCTTTGATCGGCAAATTTGTAACTTGGATGTGGCTTGAATTGGGTTAGTTTTGGATTGTGTTGGAACTTTGATTGGCAAATTGGTAACTTGGATGTGGCTTGAATTGGGTTAGTTTTGGATTGTGTTGGAGCTTTGATTGGCAAATTAGTAATCGTAACACCCCGTCCCTAAGAAAATAATTAACTTAAATACATTCAAGATTAGCATGAGCGCATGCATTTCAAATTCCAAATATTTTCATATTACACATGTGTGTGTACATATGTATATATATATATATCTGTCAATGTTGTTTAAAATGCAGGAACCGGATGATGACAACGACGACACACGAACATACTCTATAAATTTCAATGATTTAAAAGATAATTAACACTATTACGTAACTAATTTATTTTGGGTTCTAAAAATTCTTAAACAAATAAAACTAATATAATTTCTATAAACTTAATATTGCTAAAAATAAAATCCCTAGATTAAGATAAGCTTAAATAGAAAAGATGATGATAAGTATTAAGAGGGGAATTAGAGCTGGGTTAGGATAAGCTGCAAGAGAAATGGGCCGGAGAAGGGTTTAGGTTGGATGGCCCATTGTAAGAGGGGAGGAGAGGGAATATAAAAACGTAAAGAAACCTAAAGCTGTCATTTTTCCCTTAACCTAAAACCCGATAATCCACAAACCTTCTCTCTCTCTCTCTCTCTCACCCGACGCCTGCCTCGCTCTCGCGTCCCACCTCCACCACCGACCGGCAGTACTGGCGGCTCTGCGGCCGTGCCGACCGCCACCCCGGCTAGCTACCGGCACCGCCACCATCATCTTCATCGGGTTCCTCATCAAATACCTAACAACTCATCCTTCCCTTCGCTGCCTCCTCCGCCTCCCTCTTCCCGCTCGTTTCAGCCACCGGAAACACCACCACGACACACCGACAGCCGCCACTACCTTCTCGCCGCGCTGCCGCCGCCCTAACCACCAAACACCAAGCACACCGCCATCCTTACTCCCACATCTGCTCGGGTTTTCACCTACCTTTGCCCGAGCTTGCCCTAATCCGGTCCACGGTGCCTTCGGTTGGTCTCGGTTCCCGGTTTCGGACCTGTCCGGCTACCGCCACCTTGACCGAGCACCGACGTCGCGTGCTACTCCCGGCAACCGCTCCGACCGCCGACTGTTGCTCTGTTTCGGTTCTCCCCGATCTTCCACCACCACTTTCAACCACCTCAAAAACCCTCAAAAAAAATTAACCCCGTTCACTTTGGTTTTTGGGTAATTTTTCAGCTTTTAATTTAATTTCTTAGAGTAAATTTTAGTTTCGATTCGTTTAATTAAATTCTTATGTTAATTTTTCAGATTTAGTTCTTCATTCTTTTAATTTAAGCATTTAAGTTGTAATTAGTTATTCATTTTCTGTTTGGAGATTAAATTTGATTATGGTATGTATGTAAATGATGCATGGAAAAATTGGTCGATTTGGATATATCGAAAATTGAAGAAGAACCATGGACAATACCTGTATGAAGGACATTTATGGACAAATCCTCGTATGAAGGGTATTTATGGACAATTTCGTATAAAGGACACTCGTGAAGTAATTCCGAGTTAGAAATTACTTTTGATTAGTTTACATGGTTATTTAACCTAATGAAGAGATTAAAAGACAGATTGAGGATGAGGATGATAACTAATTATGGGCGGTTTATGAAACCGAAATGTGAGGAATGGACATCTTTGGGGAATTAGTATGCCCTTATAAAATAAAATAAGGTTAGAAAGATTAGAAAACAAGTATATAAAAGAATGAATGAAGATATTTATGTAATAAGATAACTAATGGAGTTAGTGTTCAATGCATCGTTTAGAAGAGAATTATGTATATTTGAGGTTACCACATATATATATATATATATATATATATATATATATATATATATATAAGTGTGTACATACATTTATGTATGTGTTTAGAAGAAAGCCATACGTATACTTTAAAGTGTTGTAAATAGATGCATACATATATAGTTATGCTTGCATTGTACAAAATAAGATAATCGAGTCATATAAATTAAAGATAACCTTAATATCCTTTAGTAGAAGCTAACCTTATTAGTTTTCATTTCAAACGATTTTGAAATGATTTAATAAATAAGCCATAAAAATTTAGTTTAATAATAATAAAACTTTTTATCCTTAATTAAGGTCATCAAGTATCAGCGTCGTGCGTTCATCCGGATTCCGCCCGAAAGAAAAAGGAGGAACATCAGCAAGGTACGTTCATTGATCGTGCCCTTCAATGTTTTATTTACAAACCAAGGCCGGACATGGCCGATATCAACAACAATAAAAGAATTGTTTGCAGATAATATTTGCCATCATTAATATGGACCCGCCCATCAAGTGCCATTATTTGGTACTCCCAATATCCAGGTTGGTAACCCAGTAACGGTTAACCGCCTTCAACCGGACTATCCGATCGGTGCAGGTGTGTGCACATGCGTTTATGTGAAACCCGATGATCGTAAAGGGATCCATTCAGATAATCAATTAGCAACAATTTTACATTGTTCACTCTCCCTCATTTACAAATGAATTAAAATGCATGCGCTCAACTCAATTACTTCATAACTATTATTTTACTCGCATGATAGTGAACGTATCGAGTTTCGGCTCACATTTCGAAAATGTTTTCTTGTTTTGTTTTAGGTAAATGTGTGGAAGATTTGAAGCAAAGGTCCGTTAAGGACTTAGAGGCTCGCGAGTGACAACCTAGTTGGAGTATCAAGGGTTAAGTGCCGTTGTCGTAGTTTACCGGATCGTAGTCTATACTTATGCTTAATCTTCGTACAAGTTAAAGTTTATGTTTTATCATGAGACACTTGCTGTTAGTGGCAAAAGCAACTAACCAGGGTTAGAAACGTATCTATTATTATAGCCTTGCCCTTTCCTCCGGTAAGGGCGGCGTAATGCCCTCGACCTACTTTCCACTGCGCTAATCATCGGCTAGCGGCTTGCTTAGTCTAAAATCGGTGATTATGGGTTTGGGGCGTTACGGATATGGTATCGAGCCTAAGTTTAAGAGATTCCTGCGAGCCATATAGGAACTATGAGGATTGGGTTGGAATAGGAAGTATAAGTGCCTTATTATTAAATTGTTTGTACGAAGTGCGAGAATAGAAAATACTCATAATGCCCAATTAAATCTCAAAAGTTGTAACCAATAATTAACATAAGGATGATGATCCTAAACAAATGGAGGACCATACCTCCATAAACCTTCATATGCCTATCAACGGGAAGTTGACAAAAATCAACTTCCCTGTCTCTCCAAATTTCAAAGATAAATATCAACCCTATATATATACCAAGGAAAGCGTATCCAAAGGGATATATCTATCCTCGTGATTCTCCAACAATATAGGAAAGCAAACCAAAATGCCAAAAGGAACCCCAAGGGATATGATGGGAAGATTGATTAGGAATGTAGAAGAGAAGTTGCAATTATTGAAGACCAAAAAGGTGACTATAAGGACATCACATCTAGCAGGAAAGGCAAGACACATAGTAAAACACGATTATATGAGATATTAGGGAATTGACTTTACATTTGGCCAAATTTTGAAGAAAATTAGGGCCGAGTTCCATTCTTCTCAGTTGAAGAAAAGAGTTTTAAGAATGGGACAACTTAGAAAACCCCCAAATGGAATTATTGAGGAAACCAAAACCACAATGGGAACCGCATGCCAAGAAGGGCCAAAACTCAACCAAATCAAAAATTTTGTGTCCATTATCCATGAATCATGTAATATGATAGAACCTTCGTAAAGAAATTCGATAACAATGGTTAGGGAAGATTTTACCACTAACCTCATTCAGTTTGATTTAATTGACCTTGAGATAATGTTGGGAAGAGAGAAAGGATTATCGAATTGGGATGCCAAGGATTTGTCATGCGGAAAACGAAAGGGCGATAATAGAGGGTTGCTAAGGATAGAATATAGGCTATATCGTAATAAGAATGTAAGGAAATATTTCATGATATCTTTGGGTAAATACAACGAGACTTTTGGGAAAAAAATATATATATACATCAAGGTTATTGGTGTTATACTATTAAAAGAGGAAAAAGTGAGACTCGAGGATATTCCGGTGATAAGTGAATTCCCGATGTTTCCCTCAGGAATTTTCGGGATTACCGCCTCGAAAGAAGTAGATTTGAAGTAGAATTATATCCGAAGCTCGACCAATTTCTAAAGCATCTTACGAGAATGGCCCCAGTGGAGTTGAAAGAATTGAAAGGTCAATTGGAAGAACTTATGGAGAAAGGATCTATCCAATTAAGTACTTTACCTTGGAGAGCACCAGGTGTTACTTGTGAAGAAAAAGGATGGCACCTTGCGGTTATGCATTGATTATAAGGAGTTGAATAAACTTACGATCAAGAATAAATATCCTCTACCCGGATCGACGATTTATTCGATCAACTACAAGGTGCGGAAATATTTTCAAAAATAGACTTAAGGTCCGGATACCATCAATTTAGGATAAGGAATAAGATATACCCAAAATTGCATTTTGAACCAGGTATGGCCATTGTGAGTCTATTGTCATGCCTTTTTGGTAACTAATGCACTCGCCAAGTTTATGGATCCGATGAATAGGATTTTCGGACCTTACCTACACAAGTTTGTGGTCGTTTTCATTGATGATATATTGATACGCTTGGGGAATAAAAAGGAACATGTCCATCATTTGAGGATAATATTACAAGTCTTAAGGAAGTACCAGTTATAGGCCAAATTACGAAGTGTGAGTTCTAGTTCAATGAAGTGACGTTTTTAGGACATGTGGTATCCCAAGAAAGGATATAGGTAGACCTACACAAGGCACAAGCGATTACCGAATGGCGCAGACCAACTAATGTTACTAAGGTGAGAAGTTTCCTAGGGTTAGTTGGATACTATCAAAGATTTGTACAAGGCTTTTTAAAACTAGCCCTGCCTTTGACTAACCTCTTAAAGAAAACCACTAAATTTGAATGGTCTATTGAGTGTGAAGAAGGAAAGTTGACTACTCGCCCTAGTATTGACCCTCCTTGAAAAAGGCAAGGGGTATACCATCTATAGTACTTGCTTCAAAACACGGATTAGGGTGCGTATTGATACAAAATGGTAAGCGGTAGCATATGCTTCTTGGCAGTTGAAAGTATATGAAGGAAATTACCCTACTCATGATTTAGGATTGGCTACGATTGTGTTTGTTTTGAAAATTTGGAGACATTATTTATATGGAGTATCTTGTAAGGTATATACCGATCACCAAAGTTTGAAGTATGTGTTCACTCAAAAGGAGCTCAATTTGAGACAAAGGAAATGGTTGCAATCTGCTAAAGGATTATGACTTGGAGATTCAATACTATTCGGGTAGATCCAACGTTGTAGCCGACGCCTTGAGTAGAAAAACTCAACATAATGTGAATACTTTGATTATCACCCAACCAATCCTTATTCGAGAATTACACAGAGTAGAAATCGAGATCATTCGACACCAAGGAGACAAAGGGGTGCTAAACTTTTTAGAAGTCAAACCAGTCAATTGCGGATGAGATCAAAATAGGATAGGGGAAAGATGAGAAGTTTGTGAGGATTAACCAGAATATTAAAAGGGGTAAATTCCCAGGATTCATTTTACATGAGAATGGAACTTTGAGATTCCAAAATCGTTTGTGTGTGTCCGACCAAGAGGAGATTAAAACGAAGATTTTAGATGAAGCCCATACGACTTTATATTTCGTCCATCCTGGAGGAACAAAAATGGATGTAGACCAAAAGGAGAATTTCTGGTGGCCCAACATGCAACGAGAAGTTGCGAGATGTGGATAGGTGTCTTACATGTCAAAGAGTAAAGGCAGAACACCAATGCCCTATGGGCGAGTTAAGGCCTTGGAAATTCCAACCGGGAAATAGGATTCTATATCAATGGATTTCATCGTAGGACTCCCTCAATCCGCCACCAGGAAAAATGCCATTTCGACGATAGTTGCACACTTTATACCAATTAGTGACAATTGGACCGTAGACAAATTAACTCAAGTATACTTAAACGAGATTGTCGGACTTCATGGAATACCCAAAGATATAGTGTCCGATAGAGGCACTCGATTCCAACCTCGATTGTAGGGAGCCTTACAGCAAGCTTTTGGGACTAAGTTGAACTTTAGTAGCTCATACCATTCGAGAGACAAATGGTTAATCGAAAAAGTTAACCAAATCCTAGAAGATATGTTACGGGCTTGCATCCTTGATTTCCAAGGAAAATGGGAAGAGTATATCGCTCCGATTGAATTTTCATACAACAATAGCTACCAGGCCACAATGAAAATGGCTCCATTTGAAGCCCTTTATGGAAGAAAATGCATAACCCCCTTATCGGAGCGATTTAGATGAGACGCTCACCATAGGACCAGAGTTGATACAAGAAACTACTAAAACAAGTGAGAGTAATATAACAGCGAATCGAGAAGCTCGGAGTAGACAAAAGAGCTATACGGATCAACGAAGGAAACCTCTAGAATTTCAAGTAAGAGATATGGCTTTTCTCGGGTATCCCCAACCAAAGCAATCAAAAGATTTGGAATTAAGGGAAATTAAACCCTATATACATTGGGCCATATGAGATACTTCGGATGTTAAACCCCGTGATCTATAAATTATCTTTACCGATCGATCCGGAGCATATCCATGATGTCTTTCATATACCTCAACTTCGGAAGTACATATCCGACCCAAGCCACATCATAGAGGTTGAACCAGTGGCTATCGCCCGGAACTTAACACATGAGGAATATTCGTTCCAAATCCTAGATCGGAGGATTAAACGGCTTCGTATTAAAACTATTCCTCCGGTCAAGGTTTATGGTCGAATCATACTTCAACCGAAGCCACTTGGGAAGCCGAGGAAGATATGAGAAACCGAGTACCCACATTTATTCTCGGATAACATTTATACCATTTCACTTACAAGTTTCGAGGACGAATCTCATTCTAAGGGGGAAGACTGTAACACCCCGTCCCTAAGAAAATAATTAACTTAAATACATTCAAGATTAGCATGAGCACGTGCATTTCAAATTCCAAATATTTTCATATTACACATGTGTGTGTACATATGTATATATATATATATATATCTGTCAATGTTGTTTAAAATGCAGGAACCGGATGATGACAACGACGACGCACGAACATACTCTATAAATTTCAATGATTTAAAAGATAATTAACACTATTACGTAACTAATTTATTTTGGGTTCTAAAAATTCTTAAACAAATAAAACTAATATAATTTCTATAAACTTAATATTGCTAAAAATAAAATCCCTAGATTAAGATAAGCTTAAATAGAAAAGATGATGATAAGTATTAAGAGGGGGAATTAGAGTCGGGTTAGGATAAGCCTACAAGAGAAATGGGCCGGAGAAGGGTTTAGGTTGGATGGCCCATTGTAAGAGGGGAGGAGAGGGAGTATAAAAACGTAAAGAAACCTAAAGTCTGTCATTTTTCCCTAAACCTAAACCCCGATAATCCACAAACCTTCTCTCTCTCTCTCTCTCTCTCTCACCCGACGCCTGCCCTGCTCTCGCGTCCCACCTCCACCACCGACCGGCGAGTACCGGCGGCTCTGCGCCGTGCCGACCGCCACCCCGGCTAGCTACCGGCACCGCCACCATCATCTTCATCGGGTTCCTCATCAAATACCTAACAACTCATCCTTCCCTTCGCTGCCTCCTCCGCCTCCCTCTTCCCGCTCGTTTCAGCCACCGGAAACACCACCACAACACACCGACAGCCGCCGCTACTACCTTCTGTCGCGCTGTCGCCGCCCCAACCACCAAACACCAGCACACCGCCATCCTTACTCCCACATCTGCTCGGGTTTTCGCCTACCTCTGCCCGAGCTTGCCCTAATTCAATCACGGTGCCTTCGGTTGGTCTCGGTTCCCGGTTTCGGACCTGTCCAGCTACCGCCACCTTGACCGAGCACCGACGTCGCGTGCTACTCCCGCAACCGCTCCGACCGCCGACCGCCGACTCGCTGCTCTGTTTCGGTTCTCCCCGATCTTCCACCACCACTTTCAACCACCTCAAAAACCCTCAAAAAAAAATTAACCCCGTTCACTTTGGTTTTTGGGTAATTTTTCAGCTTTTAATTTAATTTCTTAGAGTAAATTTCGGTTTCGATTCGTTTAATTAAATTCTTAGGTTAATTTTTCGATTCAGTTCTTCATTCTTTTAATTTTTCAGATTCAGGCCTCGAATATGTGCTTGAATGGAGTTATATATATATTTAAAAAAGACAAAAAAAAAAGAAAAAAAAAGACAAAAAAAAAAAAAGGAGTAGTTTGCAAAACAAGTTTATTATCGATTTTTAGTGAGTTATCTGTTGATTCGGTGTCTCTATAACCATACTGCACTTTAATTTTTCCCATCCTAAAAAGTTTTAGACCTCTTGACCGGAATGTACATGTTTGAAAAAGATGGATAAATTTTTTATTGTTGCTTAATTAAAAGAGATATTGTGAGGCTGATGAATAAACTCTCCGATGACAATGAAACGTTTAGTTCTTCACTTGCTTGGAAAAGACAAATTTTTCATCAAAGTATTTTTGAAAAGCAAGGCAAACTTAGAGTATATTTTATGTTTTATGTATATCTTTATAAGAAAGCGTATTATTAGATCGAGTCTTAGATTTCTTTGCACGAGGACGTCCAAAGTCTAAGTGTGGGGGATTTGTTAAGTCGTATTTTATACGTATTTTTAGTAGCTATTTAGTTTATATTATATAGTTTATTTTATCTAAATTATCCTATTTTTTCTATTTATAGGTAATTATCGAATAAAGTGGGGAAGAGAAGAAAAGTCGTTAAAAGTGGATTTTTAGCTACCGGCAAGCATCCAAGAAAATATATGAAGTCGGTCCATAAATATAATATGTAATAAAATATTTATTTTATGATATTATATTTTAGGAAATCCTAATTGGAATAGAAAAGGAAACTTAGAAGAGAAGAAAGAGAAATAAACCCTAACTCTTTCACCCTATATATACTACTTATTATCATCATGGAGAGGAGACCTAGGAAGCTAGCCACACACAATCACCACCTGCTGCTTGCTGTCCATGCACCCTGCACCACCAGCCAGCCCACGCACTGCTGCCCAGCCGCTCTGCACCTGCTGCCGCTGCTCCTGGTTGCCGTCCGTCCGCCGCTTCGGCTTGCTGCCGCTCCCTGTGCTACTGCCCAGCCAGCCACCATCCATCATCATCTTCTTCATCTTCCCGGGTCAAAGAAACTAATATCGGTAGTATAATTTAGTTTTGTAATTTTTATTAGAAAAGATTGAGTTTTTATTGTTAGATTAATATTAAAGATGCTAGTTTTATTTAGTTTACATGTTTTAAATTACATTATGTGTGAGTAGTTTTTCTTATACTTAGTATAATCTACTTGAAGCCATGTTAAATTATTTATTTTGAAACAAAGTTTCGATTTTTATTGTCTTATTGATTCAATCCATGATTCTATGATAATTTGTGTTTAATGTTTATGAATTTATGTCTAATTAATTAGAGTGCACGCTACTTAGTTTTATATAAATTCATGTGATAGTTTAAAGGGTTTAAGTACGTAATTGTTTGATCTTTTAGACATAAGTATCACCCTAGTTAATCATGGATGACTCATACCCATCTCTTTTAATTAGGAAATTATCATAGATCCTTCTTAAATCAATTTGCTAGTAGATTGGTTATTAGGTGCTAGACGATGTTTTTCTAATACTTAATGCTCTGATTTGATTAAATTCTAGTGCTAGTGCTAGGGTTATCAATATTAGTAGGGTTTATATTAGGGATAGGCCTAAGTAAACTAATAACTAAGGAAAAACGGGGAAGATCCGCTAGTGGTTGTCTTCTACAGTTTAGCTCATGGGTAGATCAATTTGTGTGTTAATGATAAATAATAATTTGCATGGTGGATATAGATTATACTAAGTGTTTTTATAAATTTGCTATTTTTGATAATTATTTGTTAGCTTTTAGTTATTTTCTTGAGTTTATTAATTTTTACTTATAAAGTTATAGTCTTTTATTATCAATTTCATTAAACCCCCTAAAGATCATTATTTTAGATTAGTTTTAGTAATTTTAATTTAATTTTATTTTGAGTCTTTATATATTTTAATTTTCAGAATTAATTTTCTGTTAGTTTTTATTATTTTTGAGTCAGTTTGTTAGAAATTAGTTTAAAAATAGTTTCTTTTGTTATTTTTGTGTTTTATTTTCTTTTAGGGTTTATATAGAGTCCTAGTTTGCTGTGATTAAATTTTAGAATTTTTGGAATTAATTTGATATTTTTTCAGATTTAATTCTTGAATTTAATTACTGCAGGTTTTTAATAAAATAAATTCGTAATTTAGATTTTAAATTTTTTTAAATATTTTTAGGGTCTGGTTAGGTTTAGAAAATTAGTATTATTATTCTGGGTAATTTTAGTATTTATTTTCGTAATTATTTTAGTGCAGAATTTTACTTATTTGATTTTCTGTTTTAGAATTTGTTTATTTTCTGCTTTAGTTTTCTGTTTTAATTATTCTAAAAAATATACAAAAATATTTCTGGGTTATTGTAGTTTTATTATTATGTATAAATTATTTATTTAGTTATTAGATAATTTTCTATGAATTTTAATTATTGATTTTAATTTATATTTTCTGTTTTGTTTTTAAGAGTACTAAATTTAATTAGATTAAAACTTGCATGTTATTATATCTTTCCTCGTGGATTCGATCCCTACTTGCCCTTACTATATTGTTTATTATAAGTTTAAGTAGTGGTTTAATTTGTTGTCTGTACGACAAGCTTAACAGTTGTAATTAGTTATTCATTTTCTGTTTGGAGATTAAATTTGATTATGGTATGTATGTAAATGATGCATGGAAAAATTGGTCAGATTTGGATATACTGAAAATTGAAGAAGAACCATAGACAATACCGTATGAAGGACATTTATGGACAAATCCCTGTATGAAGGGTATTTATGGACAATTTACGTATAAAGGACACTCAGGAAGTAATTACGAGTTAGAAATTACTTTTGATTAGTTTACATGGTTATTTAACCTAATGAAGAGATTAAAAGACAGATTGAGGATGAGGATGATAACTAATTATGGGCGGTTTATGAAACTGAAATGTGAGGAATGGACATCTTTGGGGAATTAGTATGCCCTTATAAAATAAAATAAGGTTAGAAAGATTAGAAAACAAGTATATAAAAGAATGAATGAAGATATTTATGTAATAAGATAACTAATGGAGTTAGTGTTCAATGCATCGTTTAGAAGAGAATTATGTATATTTGAGGTTACCACATATATATATATATATATATATATATATATATATATATATATATATATATATATATATATATATAAGTGTGTACATACATTTATGTATGTGTTTAGAATAAAGCCATACGTATACTTTAAAGTGTTGTAAATAGATGCATACATATATAGTTATGCTTGCATTGTACAAAATAAGATAATCGAGTCATATAAATTAAAGATAACCTTAATATCCTTTAGTAGAAGCTAACCTTATTAGTTTTCATTTCAAACGATTTTGAAATGATTTAATAAATAAGCCATAAAAATTTAGTTTAATAATAATAAAACTTTTTATCCTTAATTAAGGTCATCAAGTATCGGCGTCGTGCGTTCATCCGGATTACGCCGTGAAAGAAAAAGGAGGAACATCGGCAAGGTACGTTCATTGATCGTGCCCTTCAATGTTTTATTTACAAACCAAGGCCGGATATGGCCGATATCAACAACAATAAAAGAATTGTTTGCAAATAATATTTGTCATCATTAATATGGACCCGCGCATCAAGTGCCATTATTTGGTACGCCCAATATCCAGGTTGGTAACCCCGTAACGGTTAACCGCCTTCAACCGGACTATCCGATCGGTGCAGGTGTGTGCACATGCGTTTAGGGAAACCCGATGATCGTAAAGGGATCCATTCGGATAATCAATTAGCAACAATTTTACATTGTTCACTCTCCCTCATTTACAAATGAATTGAAATGCATGTGCTCAACTCAATTACTTCATAACTATTATTTTACTACATGATAGTGAACGTATCGAGCTTCGGCTCACATTTCGAAAATGTTTTCTTGTTTTGTTTTAGGTAAAGGTGTGGAAGATTTGAAGCAAAGGTCCGTTAAGGACTTAGAGGCTCGCAGTGACAACCTAGTTGGAGTATCAAGGGTTAAGTGCCGTTGTCATAGTTTACCAAGCTGTAGTCTATACTTATGCTTAATCTTCGTACAAGTTAAAGTTTATGCTTTATCATGAGACACTTGCTTGTTAGTGGCAAAAGCAAGTAACCGGGGTTAGAAACGTATCTATTATTATAGCCTTGCCCTTTCCTCCGGTAAGGGCGGCGGTAATGCCCACGACCTACTTTCCACTGCACTAATCATCGGCTAGCGGCTTGCTTAGTCTAAAACCGGTGATTATGGGTTTGGGGCGTTATAGTAACTAATTTTATCTCTAATTTTGTTTCTAATGCTTTCTTGTGTTAATAGGTTGATGGTCCGAGCGATATATCTCAAATGAAGGTCTATCAAGCTCTTTCACGTAGATCCCAATTCAGCTAGAGCTTTTCTTGCTTGTCCAAGTGCTCGTCATGCTTTGTGGTTGAAAGTGAAGTTTGACAATGATATCTAATTTGTTAGCATCTTATCCGTTATGGATTGTAAATATCATCTTTGATTTTTAAAACGTTTGGAGAGATGATGGATAGTAAAGTGCTACTTTTGGGATTGTTAGGGATTTAATTTTAGCATTTGGTTTTTGATGACAATGTCAAAAATGGTCATGAGCTCCTTGTTAAATTTAATTTTTAGTGACAATGTTAAAAACGAGTTATGAGCTCCTCGTCAAATTTGGTTTTTAATTTTTTCAACGTGATGGTAATTTCTTATTGATTATTATATGTTATAAGTGATTAGTTTAGTCATGAGTAATATACATAATTGGTATGAGAGTTTGCATACAATAGTTTAATGAAGTTAGAAACTCACTAGGTTAGTTTTTTTAATTTTTCCAATCAATTTTCCTACTTCCAAACAATGGAAAAAATGTTAGTTGGAAAATCAATTTTTTCCTTGGGTGTGTTTGGTTGGGGGAAAACTATTTTCCGGAAAATAATTTTCCGATTTTCATGTGTTTGGTACCAGAAATTTCGGAAAATTATAAATTATTTTCCCCGTGAGGAGAGGGAAGTTGCGTTTTCCTTCGCTGCTCCTTTGGCTGCCTTCGCTTGCTCCATTGTTGCTCCACCTCTCTCTCTCTCTCTCTCCAGTCTCCATCGTTGCTCCACCTCTCTCTCTCCATCTTTGCTCGGCTTTAGCTCTCTCCAGTCTCCAAGCCTTCCTCACGCAGCACATGCAGCAGTGTTTCTCCCTCCCGCTCGAGACAGTTCCTCACACAACTCTCTCTCCATTGTTGTCAATTTTATCGGTAAGACACACTTTCTTGCTTTTTTGATTTAGTTGTTTCTCTTTTAGGGATTTGGTTTGCGACTTTTAGGGTTTCGATTTGTCAATTTTAAGGTTTTGGTTTTTCAATTTTCGCTTTGCTTGTGCTTGTCGAATTCTAGGTTTTTATGACTATGGAGTGCTTGAATTGAAGCAAGCAATTTTGTATAGATAATTGATTATCGTGTGAAAATCAATCAATTGATTGTATACTATCTCTGAACACTCTTCACTAATAAGGTTGGAAAACAGATTGTCCCTTGATATTATGTTATCCGACGTGAACCCAATTACCCAAATTTGGTGAAAGGAAGCTCGAACCTCACACTTTGCAAAGAAGCGGGGCATCCCAAATTTGATCAATGGAATGGATAAATTGTGCTACCGTGGGGCCACATTTCTTGGATATTCCTGAACTAGATTTTGGTGCTTGCTCATGGAATGAGGAGGGCATTCGATGAAGGAGACATAAAGGTTAGATACTAAAGTATTGAGCAATTTCTATTTTCTTTCATATTATGACACTCTAAAATCAAGTCTGTCTATCAAGTCAACGTAGAACTATATCCCATGATCTGGTCACCCTATTATTGGCTTATATTTTTCTTACATTTGCTTGAAAGTAGGAATCGATCGAAACTTAAGTGAATAAGAATCCGACAAGACAATTCGCCTGTTCGAGTGGATCATGTTTTGCATTGATGAATAAGCATTTTTGCATTGATCAATGAGCATTTTTTACTATGTCATTAATTTTGGGTCTTCTTTTATGACAGGCTCTGGGTAATGGTAACATAAACGTCATCCACTCTCCTCTGTAGCGGCCATTTGTAATTGGTAGCTCCGCCTCCGAAGATCGCTTGCGAAACTTTCCAGATACGGAAATAAGAAGTCAAGGAGGAAGTTTGGGAGGAAAATCAAGGTCGAGCACTATTTATGGCAAGGATCTTAACATACTAATTAAATTACTTTAAGATTCCGATATTGAATTTCCTTTCTAAATAAGATAAGAACTTTGTCTTTGCATGTAAGATTATACAAATGGCATGCACATGGTTATTGCTTTATAACATTACTATTCAATGTGATTACTGTAAGCAATAAAATCTTTTCTAGTTTTTGAAGGTGAAGTGATCTATGATTTAAGTGGAATAAATTTGCTACTTGTCCTCGGTGTCTTAGTTAGGATTGGATTTTTCTGAAATGGGTTCTTGACTTTTTCTATGAAGGGGTTTGTTATTTTGGAATATACACACATGCACGAGTATACTATTTACGTTACTTTGCTATTGCCCTTTATCGTATCCGATATATCTCAAATTCCAGTTTATGAAGGGATCAAATCCTTTTACAAAGAGGAGGATGAAGCTCATCTAGTAAATGTTTATGGAAAATCTAAGCTAGAATCGGAGAAGCTCATTTTTGCACAGTGTTCAAACTTTGCAATTTTGAGAAGCGAGCATCATATATGGGCCACGGACAATATCACCTGTTCGAAGTCCCTTCCGAGTTCGAGTTCGTATCTGCAGAATGAGTGTGGCATCATTGTATATTTTTGATAGATTGTTATATGGTACCGAGTACTTGGCGAGGGTTACACAAGCTTGCCATTGTGGCGATAGAAACTTAAAACTTTCCTAGATGAGAAAGAGATGAGATTTGTCAAAAAACCTACCACTTCTTCGATGCATAACTCTCATAAACTTGGCATTGCACCATATAGTTGGTAATTTGGACATTCGATCATAGCAAGTCATAGCCTTAACCCTTGAATTTTAGACCTAAGGAAATGAAAATGTTTGATTTTTGAATACTGAGTTTGAAGTTGAAAGACTCGTCATGTTGATGTCATGCCGAAAAATGTTTGAATGCACTATTTATTTGGTTACAAACATCTAGGCTCCTTTTATTTGGACTGAAAGCAACACTTTATCAAGTCCAGTGGTCAATGTTACGGTCTCATGGATAATTTTTGAACATTGAAGTTCTAACTACATGAGCCTTTATAACAAGGAAGTAAAGCTTTTGAATTGTGTTTAATATTTCCATCCTTTGTGTGGTGCAGTGTATTGATAGTGTACTACCAAAAGGAAACAAAGTGAATTTCTTTTATGATGAGTTTCGCTGCCCGGTGTATGTAAAGGATGTTGTAAGCTGTCATCCATGCTTTGACAAAAAAATGGGTTATAAGTGGGCACCTTAGCTCATGTTCGTTTACATCAAATCCCAATTTGCAATGTTGAGCAACTTCCTTAGTTTCAAATGCATGTTTTCACGTGAAAGTTTTATCATTTTAATAGTCGAAGGTTAATTCTATAAACATTAAATTTCTTCAAACCGACCAACTACGATTCCTTTGAGTTTCAACTTTGGGCTATCTAAGAAGCCTTCCCGATGTCCGCTAGAATGCTTTTGTTTTTGTTCCCGATAAACTAAGCATGTGGTCATCATGAGCAACACTAGGTGTTTTTTCCACAACTAAGACATTCTTCTCCCCTCCTCCCCGAGAGCCTAAACTCTAAAAAATAGAAAGTGGTATGAATTGATCAATAAGTTGATTATTACCGTTTTTGGTTCGGATAAAAATCCTATGAATTATGTTGATAACCAAATGAATATTGTGTCTCGTACCCCTTTTTTGAGTGTTATTACTCATTCGAGTATAAACAATTGCTCGATTTGCTTGCAAATTCCGATATTTCGAGTCGATCGGGTGTGAAATCTCCAAGCAAATATATCCATGGACATTAGCAAACTCGTTAAAACATTGAGTGTATCTCTTATTTCATTCAAAGATGGTGTCAAATTGACACTAACGGAACCATGATTTCTCCATGCTCAAAGATAAAAGATATTTGATCGTTACGCCAAAATCCGTGAATGAAGTTTCGATATCTCGATTCTGTTCATGTCCGTATATTTCTTTGACCAACACATTGGATACAAAAAATACATGTAAAATAGAAATATTGTTTGATACTGGCCTTGGATTGTAATCTGGAACACATGAAGTTACCAGCTTATGTAATTGAGGGTTTAGGGTTTAGGGTTTAGGGTTTAGGGTATGGGGTTTAGGGTATGGGTGTGGGGTTTAGGGTTTAGGGTTTAGGGTATGGGGTTCAGGGTTTGGGGTTTGGGGTTTGGGGTTTGGGTTTTAGGGTTTGGGGTTTAGGGTTTAGGGTTTAGGGTTTAGGGTATGGGGTTTGGGGTTTAGGGTTTAGGGTTTAGGGTTTAGGAAAATATTATTAATTTCCTTCCTACCAAACAAAGGAAAATGAGTTTTTGGAAAATTATTTTTATTATACCAAACAAAGAAAAATGTATGTGGAAAATGATTTTCAAGAAAAATCATTTTTCCATGGAAAATTAATTTCCGAGAAAATGATTTTCCCCAAACCAAACACACCCCTTGTGTTTTTCTCTAATCCAAACAAGGGAAAAAAAAGTTTCTCTCAAGCTGTTTTTCCTTCTCATTTTTTTCCTCTGAATTTTCTTTCCAACCTACTTTCCTAGGTCCAAACAGAGCCTAAGTAGTTAGGCCATTCCGAGAATCAAACAATTTAAATAAACGTCACTCATACAATTATAAGAACAGTGCGATAATATGTTTAGATATCAAATGATAAATATTAATAGGAAAAAGAATAATATATGATTGGTAGATATTTAATTAGATGACTTATAGATAACAATAAATATCATTATATCACAAATTAATATTACAATACAAAGCACATCAAATCAATAAAATAATATCAAACGTATAACTCATAACTCTCTACAAAGTCAATACTAATTTAACTTAATTGACGTATAGATAAATATTTACATGCAACCTATTAAAAATGTCATTGACCTTAAATAGTACACGAACCCTTAGAAAATACACATATACCCATAATGGGATCTCATTTTTTAAAATTATAGGATGAACATAATGATTTATCCATTCTTACCTACCTTTGCATACAAAGACCATCCATTTTCCTCCTATACTCTTTAGTCATCCTCAAAATGTTATAGATGATAGAAATTAATTATAAATAACTTAAAACCGAGACTACACCTCTTAATCATTATGTTGAAACTGCACCCCTTATCTTCTTATATTTGCATTCTTAAATCGGTTGTATTTTCTAATCATTTGCCCAACATCCAACACAGACTTACAAAATGGATTCACATATTTTAACTTCACTTACAATCACTTTCGAAACTAAATTTACAACTATATTTACTCTCTAAAAGTTATAACATTCTAGTTATCTAAAAGAGAATGAGAAAATTCGTTAAAGAAAAATTTACGAGTAGATATTGAATTAGATGTCCTATTTATGTTACTTGCATAAGTCCACTGTATATAACATTCCAAATTTTTGTTTAAGTTAATTCGTCCATGGTATATCTTTCGTTTACTTCTTTTATATGTGAGTAATTTTTAGCGCTTTTATTTTAATGTAGTACGCGTATTAAAGGCGTAACTTATTTGCAATATTTTTACCTATATAATTTATTTTTTGTAGATATTGGTTTTTTCTAAATACAATTAATCATTTAAAGGTTAAGAGTATAATGGACCATTTTAAAAAATACAATATGAAAATAGCAACTTCAAGTTCTCCAAGCAAAAAGAGGGGTACAATTTGTATAATCATTTTGAATGTGTGTTTAACCGAGTGAAAGAATAGTAAAATTATACCATGGATTTAGATTTATAGACTTGAGTTACTAAATATAATTTTTTGTTTTAATAGTCCCCATATTCAAAAAATTATTAAAGGTCTAACTCGAAATCGTCACATATCTCTCGGATCTATTCATCTCGGATCTATAGTATTAGTATTGAAATAAATAAATAAATAAATAAATAAATAAATATAGTACATTTCTGTCATTATCATATAGTACAAGTGTTTTAAGATATAAACATAAATAGGTGTGAGCATAATCTATTAACCGGACTTTCAATTAATCAAATTTTCGGTTCGGAAAATATTGAACCGTAACAAAACAAAAAACTTTGATTGGCTGATTATCGGTTAGCTGAAAAAGTTGATTTGACAAAACTGTGAATTGTGAAACAAACCAAATTATCAATTAACCGGATTTTTAGTTCGGTTAACCAATACTTCGGTCCGATTTACGATTGACCTATTTTATTCCCTAATTTACATTTTTTATTTTTTTCTATTTGAGTGTTTATTTTTTTATTTTACTAATTACCTTTGTGAAACAAGTGAACTCATCATAAAAACCTTAAAACCAACAAATCAAAAGTTAAAATTCAAAACATAAAATACCCTTACAAAAAAATGTCTCAAACTTAAATCCAACAAACAAGAGAGTTAAACTCCAATTCACATTGTACTTATCATCATCAACAATTATGTTCATGGGATTATTTACATCTAAGACCGTTTTAATTGTTATCATCACAGGAGGAGTTGTATAAAACCGCTGGTTTCGCTATTTCGAAGAGGGATTCAAATATTCAACACTTCGGATATATGGGTAATTAAAAAACATTAAAAAAACAATTACATAACAAGAAGGGAAAAATAAGTGGAGAACATCTCGAGAGATGAAGAGAGTAGAGGGGTGGTCGACCGACCTTGAAAATGAATGTTGTCGCTGCCATATCCGAAAACCACCGTTGCCGCTATTTCTAAATCTGAAGGCCAATGTCGTCACACCGGAAAATGCAAGAGAGCCGGAAGTTTGGCAAGAGGACCTAGGAGCGATTGAGCGAGTCCGAGAGAGTGAGAGACAAGAGGAGTGAGAGAGGTGAATCGACGAAGTGAATGAGAGACTAAGAGAGAGTCACCTCTCGACGGAGTGAATGAGAGACTAAGAGAGAGTCGAGAGGAGACCAAAGAGAGTAAGAGAGGAGGCGATCGAGATAGAGGAGGCGAGAGAGAATTAGAGAGGACGCAAGAGGGAGATAGCACCGATTTTAAGGTTTCGACTCTTTGTCCCTTACCCAAGCAAGCATTTAATGAAAATTTGGTATTGTTCGCGGTTAACTAAAATTTTCATCTATCGAACTGAAATCGAATCGCTAACCGAAAAGTTTTTGTTTGGTTAACATAACCGACTTTTAACTAAAAATTTGATCGGTTAACCGTAATTTCGGTTTGGTTTCTCGATTCGATTTCTTGGTTTCGGTTTTTCTGCTCACCCGAAACGTGAAGTTTGTTGTATAGTTTTAACCATCCATCTCGTGTGGCCCACAACAATGCCAACTTCACTTTCCCATCAATTTGTCTTTTTTTCTCTCTTTGGTCTATCTTTTTTAGATGATAAGTATAAAAAATATTAAATAGTATTTCTTTCAAGAGTTCTACCCATATTATCATCGGTAAGTATACATGAAAATTCTTATGAAAAGAGGATATAAAGGTAATTTTAGAACTCATAACATATCCTAATTTGCAATAAAATCAGCGGTCATATTACCTTCTTTTAAAACATGGTTAATTGAATAAGAAGAGAACAATGAAAGCATAATTCGTATATCATGAACCAACGGCTGAATCCTCCACGGGGTGTGAATCATACCTTGAATTACCTGAATAATAAGCTTATTGTCTCTCTCAACTTGTATGTGTGTGAAGTCTCGCCTCTAATGCTTCTTTAATATCATCTCGCAAGATCATAATTTCACACATAAGTATAGGTGCCTTATGCATGAATCTAGTACCTGCTTGAATGAGACCTCCTTTCCAATAGCATATAACATAACCTACTATTGCATCTATGAAGAAAATGTATCGTCGAAATTGATTTTGATGAAACCGCCAAGGAGAGAAGTCCACCTCACTAAACCAGTGTGCTTGGACATGGAAATCGAATGAAATGATGAGGATGACGACGAGTGGTGAGAAGAATGGATACGGTGCTCGCCACTCTACCCAATTACGTTTTAGCCGGATGAGTGAACCCAAGGGTTTGGATAGATCATTCTCGAAAACAATGTCATTACGAGACTTCCGGATGCTCCACAACAAGTACAACAATTCGAAAATATTGGCCCCTCGACCAACAAAAATATTGTGTAAGGACTTTCGAATCGTAAGGGTTGTTGACAAAGTCATCCATACTAAATAGTTATATTCCAAACTTGAACTACGAAAGAATAAGTAACAAAAAGGTGTTTCACATCTTCAATTTTTGATAGACAAGTCTGGACAATTAGGGTCCAGATTGTATGCCATGTTGTAATAACTTGCCTCTAATCGGTATTGAATTATGAAATAATTGCCATAAAAACGTTCTAATCTTAGGCATAACATCCAAATTTTAAATCCAATTAAATTTCCATATTGGTTGATCAAGTTTGAGGTTATCATGAGCTTTTCAAGTGACATACTTAGTAGAAAATTCATTGAGTCAGTTACGAATTGTTATGATTAGTGTTTAAGCTGCTACGACTTGTTATGACTATTACGAGCTATTAGTTGTTATAAATATTGTTATAAACATTAAAACGAATAGGTCCTAAATACTAAAGGTTCAAGCAATGCTAGGACTTAATTAAAAAAAGAATATTAAGAGGTGTCCGTATCTCATTTGTTATCGTGAAATTAAACCAGTTGCAGACAAGTTAACAAATTTAGGAATTTCATACATTAGATAAAATGAATGAGTTTCATATTTTGAAAAAAGATACGCATATATTTATGTTATATTACCAAATTTAAAATGATATAGTGAATTGTCAAAGTTTTTACTAAATCTAGTTGTGTTTGAAATTTGAAATCATGGAAAATGGTAAGGAAAGTATTTCAAGGCCTTACTTTGGGCGAGATTTAGTCTCGTGCAAATAAACAATTAAAAAACAGTTTTGCTAATTATCGTCTTTAGGGTAATGGATAAAGACTATCATAATTAATTGTTTATAATCTTTTTTATTTTTATTTGTATATTTATCTATAAGACATGAATGTTATTTCTTCCCAAAATAAGATGATATGAATATTACTTTTTTAAATTTTAATTTGATTAAGCTATTAAATATTTGTCTAATGCTATTCAATCTCCTAAATCATTGTCTCCTAAACTGAGAAATTTAAGTTATTCAATTAAATTATGATAGTAGATGATGACTCGATGAGTTAAACTACTTTTTTGAGGAATTTTATATTATCAGCTTAAGAGTAACTTAAAGCCAAAAAAAAATAAATTATAAACTATGTTTGAGCCTATGATATTCATGATCTATAGAGCAATATTTTACATTTTCAAACAGAACTAGACATAAGCCGTAAAGAAAAGCTAGTGAAAAAGAAGTTATATTGACTTATTGCAGTCAAAATTTATTCGAAGTTAGATGCAATGAACTGAACCCACAATATTATTAGGCACCCCCCTCCCGCGGCTCAAAACAATTTTTTTGGATCCCAATTTCATTAAATTAATTTGCTAAATTGGCAAGTTTAATTATTTCCTAATGTAAAATTAATGGTAGTAGGACTCTCTTTATGTTTTTTTTTTTTTCATAAAACTCTCTTTTTGGTTAACTTAAGTTTAATTAGGTAACTGTAATAAAAGAAAAAAAAAGAAAGGAATTAATTTGATAACAAACATAATTGGGTTTAATTAGGAAATAATACAAATTGAATCTATTTCTATTATTAGACAAGATCTATAGAAAACTATTAATATCTTATACATGGATAGAAATAAACAAGATTCTATGAATTATGGACGAAAATTGGTAAAACCGTTAAAAAACATTTAATTTATAGTATAAGATAAGATTAGAAAGAAAATTTTTGATCTGAGTCTGAGTTGAATCCGATAAGATTTAGAGGAAGCTCATATCATACGAACATCTTACATGCACCTAAAAGATGGTTGGACTGAACGAAAAATAACGGATTTTGTAAACCCCTCTCTTTCTCTCTCTCTAGAGTATATACTCATAGGAACATTTAAGAATTTGCACATATCATATCCAACTTCTGATCAAGTTTGATTACATATTCTATATCATTTAAATCTAAATTTTAATTTTTAGAATTTGAGAAATGTGAAAACAATCATTCTAGGTATATGGATAGTCCGATTAAAAAAACGGATATCGAACTTTTACTAGCACAATGTGTCACAGTTTAACGGAAGACATCTATTAGTACACTTTCACATCTGTCTCCCGTCTCCTGGAGCCCTCGGCTCCTTGCGCAGCCTATTTCCTCTTATCTTCGATGAGAATATACCTTCATATCTCTCTCCCATCTCCTGGAGCCCTTGGCTCCTTGCGCCGCCTATTTCGTCTTATCTTCGATGAGAAAAACCGCGGACGCGCCGACTTCATCAATTAAAAAATTGCAGTTAGACTCCCTCCCCATCGTGTCGAGGCGTTTCCCCTCGTCATCTATTCCTCTCCCTCGCTTGTGGTGTCACTTTCCGTTCTCAACCACATGAGTTTGAGCCCCTTGAACCAGCTCAGCAACCGTGGCTCGATGGTGTGCAGAGCAGAGCTGAACCCGTAAGTGGTCATCAGCCTGAGCATCAGCCTCTCGTTCTTCCTGGGAAAGTTAGTTTTCCTCAACTTCCAGATGGAGAATAGGCATCAGGCTCTCGCTATTCCTGGGAAGATTCAAGTTCTTCAACTTCCAAAGGGAGACAGCAGAACGGCAGAACACACTACGAGGCAGGTCCAGGGTTGAGGAGTACATCAGACTTTTCATGTCTAACGACCCTGTTGGCTTCAACATTGCCGATGTCCCAGCTTGGGGCTCCACTGATCACAGCGTTGCTAACTACATTCTTGCCACCTCTAGCAATGGCTCTGATCCCAAGTTCTTTGACTAAGTAGCCTTGGGATAATCACATCAATACCATCTCCCCCACCTCCCAAAAAAAAATCCTTTTAGTTCAGTTTGGAGCACCTAATTATCTACATTCCCGTTTTCTTTTTTTGTGCTTGATCAATATTCCTAGCGAAAAAAACAGGAATGTGGATGGTCATATGGCTCATATTGGCTGTACTTATTGAGGTGTCTTTTTAATTTCTTTCTCGATGTTTTCTTCAACTGTCTTGCAAACATTCTATGTTCAAAGAGTGAAGAGAAAGAGTTCCAACTATATAGAAACTATAAGATTCAATTAGATAATGGATTCAGACAGCATTACTTGTTTAGCATCATCTCCCTACTCTACTTTCACTAATTCTGCAAAACTTTTAAAAGCTTACAATTGTTTGGGTATGATAAGTCTCATGATTCATCCTCACGAGCTTCAGCGGCAGCAATCTCTGAGTCTAACATGTTTATGAAATGCTCGCTGACATGTTTTGCCACTGAAATCATGTCGAGGATGATGCTTGGATCAACGCCTGCTCCCCCACGCTTGGTGAGGCCACATATATGGCCTTGCCTGTTAACTGAAATGGAGATGGCTGAACTCATTTGAGATTCCTCCTCTTCAGTAGCATCAACTATGTAGTATTTCCCCACCTGCACATCATACATGTAATAGGATTTCAAACTGAATCAACTCCTTGAAGACAGGCTATGCGAATAATGGCAGATGCCAAGCCAAGTATATCTTCACTCGAAAATGACATGAGACCAGACCCCAATTGCTTCTTGATTTTGAGTCAACCCAAACCAAACTAACCCAAATTTGTCTGACTAGTACATATTAAATTTCCTTGACAAGCATGTCCGTCAAACTATAACAATGACCTTGATCTAAAATAAACAGACTTGAGCCTTTCTGAACCAAAATTACAATAACTCAAGTCAAGCCTAAATGAAACAATCCAATTACCAGGTGTTATACAAGCATCATCTCACAAAGCAAAATTGTTTGTGCGTTAAAGAAGAAAGTCATAGATGAAGCATTACCTTTGTTAAGGTTATTATGACAGGTACAGTCGAAGTGTCAAACTGCAGAAACTCTTCATCACTAATATCAACTTCAGGCTGATCATCTGCTGAAGTAGCATCAGCTGCAATAACATTAACCTTTGGAATGCCAGTATTACTCAAAGCAGCCTGTTAAGAAATAGGAGTATCAACCAAAATACTAATAACCCTTCAGAACTTTCTGCAATATTAATAGCACATTAAATAGTAGGAAATAGGGATTTTATTTTAAATTTGGGAAGGGGGGCTAAAGACCAATTTCACATTCGTAGCAGCACCAGTATCCAGGAAATAATAAACATGGGAAGTCTTTAAAAAAAAAAAAAACAAATCAAGGAATAAAAATACATCTGATGTTAACCACAAGTCCTCTAAGAATTTTTCATATTTGCTCAGACAAGCACCTCTAATTACTGCAGAAAAGGATTTTGGAGTTGGAAATAGAAGAAACAGTAATTTTTTGTTGGGGAAAGCCTGAACCATCAGGGAAAAAAAGCTCCTCAATAACCTTCTGCATTGTTACAACAACATGAAATATGACAAACCTTCAGCTTTTTTATACAACAGATCAAAAAGAATTTAGAATGATTATATCACACAAAGCTAGGAGTGAGATTTCAACAAAATCAGCAGCATCCAGTACATGAGTAGGCTACAAATCAAAAGGTAATAATACCTTGATCGCAGCTCCTAAGGCATCCAGCAAATTTCCATCTGAACTAACCACAAGACCATCAATATAAAGATCCCAGCAAACTTTCCCTTCCACGATGGACAGAGATGAAAGTTCAATCCCAGCCCCTGAAACAAAATTCATTAACAGCTCAGCACTTGTCTAAATACGGAGTTTTTGCCATCTGAAACAACACAAGTGAGGGATGGATATGCAGCTGTTTTCATCTCCTAGCATAATCCCTACCTGCTCCACTTTTACCACCCAAAAGACAGCGCCTAAGAGCAACTGCAAATTCTGTTGACAAAGCCTCACCACCTTTACCCTGTGAAAGCCAGTAAAACCAATTTATCATCACTTGTTTTAGATACAAACGAATAGTCACCCCAGGAGACATTTAATCAAACAAAACCAGTACCCCCTCCCACAACCCATGGCAGCGTAATATCTGAAAGCTGCTACAGCTAACCACTTAGCAAACCCCCACCCCCCAAAAAAACAACACCCAGGACAGGGAGGGGGCTCACAAAAAGGAAAGAAAACAATAGAAAACATATTGCTTAGACATAACAATCATTTAACAGAAAGAGAAATATATAGAAACAAGAACCTGAAAGATAGGCGCAGCAGTTGCACTGCAATCTATATTTATAGAAACTCTTCCTTGATCAGGTTGAGATGGATTAGGTCTTCCTAGTTCAGCCTGCATTTCACGCACGGTATAACAAAATTCATCCATGAAGCAAAAACTGAACATGAGATATATATTTATAAATAAATGAGTTAGTATATCATTGGAGAAAATGCAGCTAATACCTTAACACTGGCAATGACATCTGTCCCTCCTATCCTTACCCTCGCTGAACCATTTGCCTATTATAAAATCAACACAAGACAAAGATAATTGAGAGCACATGAATACAGGAAAAACCAATGAATTGGATGCATCCTTAGTTTGGGCAACTTTGTAAACACTAAGCTGATCAAATGGCCTTCTTTTCCCTTCAAAAAGAATGTGTGATGTTTCTGTGGATTCAACTTGTGGAAGCACAGTAAAATAAAAGAAGAGCAAATAAGTGGTTGGAAAACAAACAAAAGCATCAATATTTCCTCTTCCATTGCTAAGATTTATGGCGAAAATGGAGGTTATTATTTTAAAATTACTAGTTTATTCCAAATTTGAGTTTCCACATACCAAAGATGGGATTGGTAATTGTAATGCCTATTCATAATCCCCAAACCAAAACTCACATTTCCACTTCTTAAGTCTCACCATGTAATTCCTACATATGAAACTCCACAAGACTGTAAATTAGTTGTTTATTTGCTTTCCTTCAGAATTCCATCAAATTGGGAGAAACAAAAGGAAAAAATTGATGGGATCTCTCCCTACAAATTGCTTCCTTCCCTCATTCATTTTATCAACCAAATGTGGAAAGAAACCCATTGTCCATTCAATTTATTCAATCCAAACAAGATTTGTAGCAAATGTGAGACAACTATTTTTGGAAGAAAAAAGCATCAAGATATACTTGTGGAATGACCCCTGTTTCAACACCAATGGGCCGGTAGTTCAATCGTTTGCGACCATCACAACGAAGGTCTTGGGCAATTCCACCTCGTATGAAATTCTTTTCTCCAATTGATAAACCCACCATGCTGCGAACGAGTAAAGAATGTTTAGATAGTTAGAATATGTTTGCTACGGTACTCCAACGATGGCGGATCCCAAAATCAAATCAACCATGCCAAACATAATACACATAGTTAAAAAATTTAAAACTAGCCATATAAATGAAACTACACAATTCTTACTCCAAAAACACACTTGGCATATGCAAATTAATCAATCACATTACAACAATAATAAACCAAGTTTTTCCAAAATTCAAACTACTACCAGCTTGGATTCTTATGGCCACAACTAGAGCTGGGCAAAGGCTGGGCTGGTCGGGTCAGGATCGGCCCATTTCTATGAAAGGTGGGGGTTCATCCCATCAGAAAAGGTGAATGGGCCGGGCCGGGTCATGGGCCAGCCAACCCTAACCCGCCTAGAAAAAAATCTGTCAGAGGAGAAGGCCGGAATATAAAGATGCTAAAATTCTTCTAATATCAAGTTTCTAGACTTAAATTTAATCTCGTATTAACTTAGTTTCAAAGTACCCTTTGTCCCACATTAACACATTAATACCCTAATTCAAGACGGTTTCTTTTACTCTTCCGCACAAGCTCCATATAAAAGTAACCTTTTGCACAGACCTTGTCGTTTTTCAATCGGACGAAAAACAAACTTGCTTAGTAAACCCACCACTTGTTGAACTTAATTCCTAGTGAGCAGTGGCGGATCCATAAGTAGATTTAAACCGACTGAGGTCGGAATTATAAGCGATGATTCAAAATTTAGTCCACGCCCAGCCCGTTTGAACCCGAATTTTGTTAGGTTTTCGGATTTAGTTTAAAAAGTGTGCCTAGGGCGCACCTAGGCTCACAAAAGCCCGTAGCCCACCCCTTTGCACCTTGCAAGGGGTCAAGCCCAGCCCCTCCAAAATCCCCCAAAGCATGCGCCTTAGCCAGCGCGCAGCTCCACCTCGTGCGCCTTGCGTGCCTCAGGAAATTTTTGTGTTTTTTGCTATTTTTATGTCTCCCCTCCCCCTCCTCTTCCTCTTGTCTTTGTCTTTGTTAGACTACGAGTAAGTGGGTCAATTGCCCCTTTTTTCAATCTGTGCTATTTATTTTTCTTTTTCTACTTGCTTTTTTGGAGAAAATTGTAGCGAATTCATTGTGTTATCACAATTTAATACTCTTTGTGGTATTTTTTGTAGTTACAATGATATCTAATTACTTATTTGATATCATCATCTAGCATATTCGACAAAAATATTGCTTGGTAATGATTTTTAAGCATTTTTTAGTAAGTGCACCTTGTTTCAAAAGGCTCGCGCCTTTGCCTTGAAGCCCGCGCCCTCGCAGGAACCTTTGCGCTTTTGTGCGCCCTGAGCTTTTTAAACTAAGGTCTTCGGATTTGGATAATTTTGTTAATGCTTAGCTAATAATCACTTGCCTATCTATAAAAAAGATTAATCACTTGCCAAACTTTTAGTAACGAAATGTATAGATTGTATTCAACATGTGCAATAGCGGATTCAGAATTTTTATTGAGAGGGATCGGAATTAAGTTAATATTATATGGTGGTTAAGATGCATCTTTGTCATTTTCTTCATTCAACAAGTAAATTTTGGGATGCAGAGTTTGGACTCTAATGGTCGGGTAACTCCTTTTTGAAGTGAAAAATTGTTCATAATTAGTAAAAATGCTTTTAGAGTCATAGGTTTATGTTTTTTAATCTTCATTTGATTTGCTAAATTTATACAGTTATCTATCAAATCCCAAATTCCACACAATATGACAAACTCTGAAATTTACAAAATTCCATTTCTAAATTCCCAAATTAAATATTCAAATTCCCAAATCGATAAGTCACCCCTCACTTCTACATTAATGTTATGTTACCAAAGTTATTAATTTTCATCCTCCCAAAGGGAAAAACACCCCCAAATCACGTCCCCACCAAGAATTCCCTCAGCCTCCTAGTTCCTTGCTAGGTAAAAGCATCAAGAAAATGAATTATTACCAAAATGTGAATCAAAATATGAATTCCTAAACCAAAATGTGAATTCTTATACCAAACGAAATGGAATCAAAATGTGAATTCTTATACCAAACAAAATGTGAATCAAAATCCTAAGTCCTAACCATTACTTGTATTAAAGAAAGAAGAGAAGAAATTGCACCTAACTGTGGACAGTGGGCTCAGCGGCACAGCTAGAGGAGGCAACGGGATGGGCAGCAGCAAGCAGGCAGGCAGCAGGCGTTGGTTGGTCAAGGGAGGAGAGAGGGCGAGGCAGAGAGCTAATCTATGTTATATATAAAGGGAAGAGGATTGAATTGTTGTATAAATTTTAATTGACCATATTTACCCCTTTTTAGCTTAAATTAACGGATAAAATTGTCTCATACAGTTATTTCACATCAATTTCCTCTCTTCCCTCACGTCAGTTTCCTCCCTTCCCCTCACGTCAGTTTCCCTCTTCTCTCTAAGTTATCTCCTTAACATATCAGCGTGAATCTTCTGCAAATATTTTTTCACAGCAGCTGTGAAACTTCTTATTTGGTCACCAATGCCGCTCACCAATTTCTTTTTTGGATTTGGTTACCAATTCACGTAAGTTATTTATTTGTTAATTGAGTTTTTTTTTTTTTTTGTTTAAAATCTGTAAAGGAGCTCTAGAAATTCAAGCAATCAAGCATTCACAAGACACCACAGATCTAACTTCATCCAAACTGACAATTTACAAAAGTAAAATCTAGAATTCGGTTAAAAGGAGAGAAGACATGAACATACCTAAAAACGATGGAGAGAGCGAGAGCCGGAGAGCGAGAGGGAGCCGGATAGAAAAACCGGGCCGGATATCAAGAGCAAGAACGAGCCGGAGCGGAAGATGGAGAGTGAGAGCCGGAGAGAAATAGGCCGGCGATGGCAGAGCGAGAGTCGGAAAGCGTGAGGTAGCCGGAGGGCCAGAGACAGTCGGAGAGCGAGAGGTAGCCGGAGAGCAAGAGGGAGCCGGAGAGAGAGTCCAGGACGGCAGAGAGGGAGCCGAAAAGGGGAGGGAACCTGGAGCAGAGACCGAGAGAGGGGGTAAACTAGGTAGGTGTGAATGAGGTAGTCCGGCACTGCGGCTAATGACAGACCAAGGAGAGGCAGTCAAGTTCGGCGTTTTATTTTATAAAAGTCTTCATAATTATAGGATTACAATTCTATGAATTTTTTAATATTTATAGTAATTAAGATTTTTATTTTATATTATTTATAAATTTTATTTTATAAAAAATTTTATTATTATTTTAAATAGTTAATGTTATTTATGTTTTATGAATATCTTTATCATCATTTTAAGTAATCAAAAATGTAATGAAAAGTTTGAATTTTGCAATAAAAGAGAGAGAGTCTCTAGTGGAAGAGAGATTATTAATTGAATTTTTTAATTTTTTGATTGAAATTTTTATTTTGTGAAACGTTTGTTTATATTTAAGTATGGAGGATGAACTCAATTTACAAAAAGACAATCAAATCTAAATTTTTTTCAAAGATCCCTCTCGAAAGCCATTGATATGATACCAATTACTAGTAACTAATGGTGATTTAATTTTTATTGTTTACTTTGTGCATTTACCATTTTTCTGTATTTTATTAAATATAATCCGCTTACTAATAATTAATTTTTCCTCATATAATCTAAATTATTCTAAAGGATTAGGTTTTTTTTTTTTTTGTCTTCCACCATTGCTTCTAAGCTGAGTTATACTTTCAAAATTATAAAATTGAATCATCACTAAATACTTCATAATATGGGTATCAAAATAAATAATATCATAAGATACATTAATTTCGTAATTTTACAAGCTAATCTATAATCTACGAGTATAATTAATCTATCGATAGTAGTATTCTATGTTAATGTTCCAATCATATTACATTGATAAATTTTAATATTATTTAATAAAAATAAATAACATTGTTAAGATTTGAAAGTTATGTGTTTACTTATATAATAAGTCATTGAATTAAAAGGGTTGAGTATATCTTGATTATTTGTGAGACCCCATGATCGTCCTTCAATTCATTTTAATTACGTGTTTGCAATTTAGTTATGTACTTGTTTTTAACTACAAGTAGACAAAATTTGAGTATATCAATAACCCAACTCTTGAGTAAAAAAACTATCATAAAATTAATTTTAACTAAGAGTATGTATATATATATATATATATATATATATATATATATATATATATATATAGAGAGAGAGAGAGAGAGAGAGAGAGAGAGAGAGAGAGAGAGAGAGAGAGAGAGTTCATAAGTTTAATTTTATAAATATCTTTACCAATTTTTTAAATAATCTATATTATTCAAACACTGATTTGAAATAAGCTAAGCATATTATTAGCAATTTTTATTATGTTCAATAAATTATTAATATGATTAACAACCTATGTAAATAAAATAAGAAGATGTGAGTAATATCTAATAGAGCATATAAATGTTCGGAAGAGTTAAGAGTATAATGTATCATACTCTAAGAAATCTAATTTAATTTAGTTTTTAATTTTTAGATAGGAAAATTAGTAAGGCAAATCAACTTACAGAATTACCGTACGATGCTTATAGAATTCTTAAATATGAACATCATTGATTTGGATACAAGAAAATATCTTTATGAAGAGTTCTCTAAACACTATTGATGGATTGAAACCTCACATACTTAGAGAATGAGACAAAGTAATCAAAGAGTCGTTGGTCGAATATATATGTGAATCTAACCGATGGAAAAAGATTTTCTATGCGATTGTTGCTCAATTATGTTAAAGGCCCCGTAATCATTTGCACATCTCAAAACTGTTAATAGTATTACTTATCTAACATTCAAAGAATCTGTAGAAAAATTAATTCTCATACACAATGATGCCAGTATTCAATGATGTTTAATGGATGCATCCATAATGAGAATATCATTGTCATTTCGATGGTTATTTGTCACTTGTTTCAATATACTTGTCAACCAACTGGAGTCCGTAACTATTGGGATTAATTCTTTCCATTCATGGCTGAGAATTATCCTTCAACTTCCTCGGTAGATCATGATTTTGCACTAAATTATGTTCTACTTGAAATATATCGAATGCTAAAGCAATTATGTCATAAAATTATAAATTTTAACCTCCCACAACTAAGTCCAAGTTGATGAAGGGGTTTAATTGTCTAGGGCTTTACATGTTGAATTGTCTATGCCAGTGCCACCTAAAGATATTCATTGTGCCCAAAATCTCAATGATAACCAACGATATGCATTTAACACAATTATGGAGGCTATTAGCATAAACAACGGTGTCATATTTTTTGTAGATGCTCCGGTGGGACAGGAAAAATATTCTTATATCTTGTCATTCTTACTAATATGAAACTTGAAGGTCAATTCGGACTCGTTGCGATAAACTTTTGAATTGCTTGCAACACTTTTATATAAAGCTAAAATAGCACATAAGACATTAGGGTGCATTGTTAATGTATTGTCTTACTAGACAATATGTAGAAGTACATTTGATAAAACAGGTTGTAGTTATTATATAAGATGAAATCATTGTGACTCATCAACGTTCATTGAGACTATTGATTGTAGTTTTAGAGATATTATAGGAGTAAGCTTTGCAAAGTGATGGTATTTAATAGAAATTTTAGACAAGTCTTACAGGTTATACCAAAGGGTGCTAAAGTTGAAACAATCAATGCATGTTTCATCAAGTGAACATTGTAGACAAATGTTCGAGTACTTCATTTGACACAAAAACATGAGGTCTCTACTTAATGAGAATTTTGCAACTTTCTTGCTCGAGTGGGAGATAAACGTGAATGTACCGTCAATAAAGATATGATCAAGTTGTCACCATCAATACACATATTACCTAATCATGGTAATCCTGTTGATGATTTAATTGATGCGATCTTCCCTAATTTGAGTAACCATGTAGGTGATATAACGTATATGATTGACGAGTTGTAGTCATCTATACAAATGAAGAAGTTCGCACTTTGAATGAGAAAAACATTAACAAATTTGCTTGAAATTGATAAAATTTACTACTCTGTTAACTATGTCCCCAATTATGTCAAATATGTATATCAAGACAAATTCTTGAACGCATTATCCTTTAGAGGACTGTCACTACATGCTCATATATTAAAAGTTTGTTGTCTAATCATGCTCTTATACAGTATTGACACAATGAGTGGCTTATGCAATGAAACTAGGCTAACATGTTGTCAATTAAGGGAGCATTTAATCGAGACTAAAATGGATATTCGAACTCATGATCTTAGAAAAAACGCCACCACTGCCACAACCGCACTCGACCGCCCGGCGCCGGTGCCGCCCCTAGACCACCGCCACCCGGTGCCCTCCAGTCAACGACGCCGCCCTCTCTCCCTTGACAACTTGGTGTGTATTGCAACTTTCTCGCTCTTCTTCTTAGTTCTTTTTTTAATTCTAACTAATGCTTTGGATTTTGAGTTTTAGAATGAATTCCTCTTCTTCTTAGTTCTTACTAGCTTGGATTTGCATGCATATGTGCAACGAATTAAAAGGATTTAGATTTTAAAATAATACTAATAGTATATGATTTGGATAATAAAAATACATGATATTATATATTATTTAATACATAATTTATTATATTTAATATATAATATATTACGTATTATATATAATATATTCTTTCTTGTCTCTCCGAACAACTCACTCTTTCACTCTCTCTCAAACACACCCACCAAACGAGAGGACACCCCTCCTTCTCCACTTTCTCTCCTCTCATTCTGTCATAACTTTGTTTTAATTTTAACCCTTAGATTTGAAATGAATGGTTGAGATTTAATCCTCTCACTATCACTTTATCCACTCCTCTCATTTGATATAATCCATATATATATATATATATATATATATATATATATATATATATATATATATATATATATATATATATATATATATATATATATATATATATATATATATATAGCCCTTCCATTTATTTGTGCTCACTCATTAGATCAAGCACACAAGATTTGAAGTGTCCAATTCTAAATCCAGGGTTGAGATTTTTTTAAAAAAAAGAAAATAATTTTTTTGTGGAAAGGGTAATCGACCCCTCTCTGCTTGCTCTCATTTAATACTTCTCCTCATCTTTCTCTCTCACTCTCTCGCTGAAGCATCACATAATCTCGCCGGGCTCCACTTGCCTTCCTCCTTCCGCCGTTGTCCTCCCGCCCAAATGCTTCTCGCCCACCCGTAGCCTAGTCTTCTCGGCATGGACTTTGCCCAGCAGCAGTCCAGCCCAGTCTTCTCGGCATGAACTTACCATCCCAGCTGTCATCCTGCTCCCGCCCCACCTCCATTGTTGGAAGCGGTTGTTTTTCCCCACCCGGTCGTGATTCGTTCTCTCTATCTGCCCACTCCTCAAAAATCAAATCTAGGATTATTGCTATTTCGCATTCTCCGAACCCGTATTCGCCCATGAACCCATATTGACTGAATGTCATTCGTGCTAAAAATCTAAAAATAGTCATTGCTCTTTTGCATACTCGAATCCCAACCAAACTTGAGGTTTATCAATGGTGGTGTGGGGTTTGCTTCAACCGATTTTGGTTTTTGCATTAGCTTAAATTTAAGTAGTGTTGATAGTATGGTGCCCAGTTTTGTTTTGAGTTTGTCGATGGCGGTAAATTAAGCAAAAATCCGAGTTCATTGAATCAAGCTGGAAACTTTGTTACATATGAAAGCACTAGCAAGAATGAAGCTCGATGGTTTAAATTCACTGCATCGGAGAAGCCTTAACGGTTAGTGTGTGTGCTTGAGTTCTTTGTGCGGTTAGTTTGTGTCTTGTAGGTAACAAATTGTCATTCCTAGTTGTACCTATTTCATGGTTTAAATTCATTGCAGTTAGTTTGTGCACTTCAGTTTTTGTGCCGAGTTAGATTATAAGCCTTGCAATTAGTTTATGCAATTGATATGCTTTGGATTCTTTGTGCAATCTAAAGCCATATAATGTTTATAAGCCTTGCAATTAGATTGTGTTTATAAGCCTTGCAATTAGGATGAGTGGACTGAATTTCTTAGAATAATTGACCATTCCTAGTTCAAAAGGATATTTGATCTTGCTTATCTTTACTATAAGATAAAATCCTGGTGGTTGCCTTAGGCTTTGATTAGGAAAAGAAAAGTTTATATTTTTTTGCAGGGTATAGTGAAAATGAAGGCTAGTTATTTTCGGTTGGAGTGAAGAATTCTACTTTTGTATGAAATTAACCTCCTAATTGGATCACCACCATCTTCTTCCACACTTGTTTCCTTGGCATAGTTGCTTAATGTCTACGGTGGTATAGAATAGCTTATGGCATTCTATTTGTTATAAGATTCTTCAATGTATGTTATTATTAGCCTAATAGTTCAATGGTAAAGCAACATGCAATAGCATGAAGATGTGGATTCAAATCCCACTTGGGCTATTTTTTCAATTGGATTATGCCTCTGCCGAATTCTCACATGGCTAAAACTAGAAGACCATAAGTTTACAAAAACAAGAAAACCATAAGTTGCTACGGGATCGGCGTATATTTCAAGTTATATGTAGTGTTCAAGTTGCTATGGTATTGGTGTTCAATTTGCTATGGCATATATTAAGTTGATGTCAACAGTTTAGAATGGTGCAAAAACTACCTAAAATATTACAGACCAATAAACATAAAAATTCTCCAAAAAATTATTTTTGCTGAAAATTAGGAACTCAATATGTTGAAATTGGAGCCCTTGCTTGGAGTGCTCTTTCCTTTATGTAATAACCTTTCTAACTTCATTTTAGGATTATTCATAGCCCCGATCGTTCCAAAATGAACTTCCTTCAACTTTTATGCACATGTCTTGCTAGCAACTAACTTTGTTCGAAGGGCATGACACTTTGATGGCACCAATAGGCATGAAATATATCTATCACAAGATGTGCAAAATATAACTAAAAATTGCCTAAAATATTACAAACTAATAAATAAGAACTTGTCTCAAAAATTTTAAAAATTATGCTGAAAATTAGAAACTCAATATGCTTGAAATTAAAGCCCTTGCTTGGATTGCTTTTTCCTCCATGGAATAAGCTTCATAACTTCATTTTTAGCTTGTCCATAGCCCCGGGTGCTCGAAAATGAACTTCCTTCAACTTTTACTCACATATTTTGCTAGCAATTGGACTTGTTCGGCCTACATTGAACTGAAGAGCATGGCACTTTGTTGGAAGCAATTGGAATGGAATATATCCATCACAAGATGTGAAAAACATAATTAAAAACTATCTAAAATATTACGGACAAATAAATGTAAAAGTTATCTCAAAAATAAAAAATTGTGTTAAAAAACTAGGAACTCAATATGCTAAAATTAAAATTCATGTATGTACCAGTCCTTCTCTTCATGAATCATCTTCCTTGACTGCATTTGGGACTTATCCAAGGCCTTAACGGTCTTAAACTACATTACCTCAAAGTTTTATGCAAGTATATAGCCAACCGAATTTGTGCATGCTTGAACTGGTCCGAATGTGTTGTTCCCGACTTTGAATAGAGGTAAACAATTTTGAGTACCTTATCCCAAAACTAGAAATCCGAACCTGAACCTATTTGATCTGGTTACTTAATTTAGGAATCTAGACTGGAACTTGTTTGATCGGTTCCTAAATCTTAGTAACCTGAACCGCATGGTCCCGTTCCGGTTCCAAGGTACCATGTCTATACCATTATTGTTATAAAAAGAAAAAGTAAGAGTGCTTACTTACTAGTATTACTTGGGAGTTTTTAATCAATAATTGGGTTGGAACTCATATTAAAAATTGAAAAGTGAAAATCAACTTAATCTCATATTAAAAAGTGAAAAGGTGGAAAATCTAGAACATTGTTAATGATTCTGGTACCCATGGTTTTAGGAACCTAAACCTGTCTTAACCGTTCCGAGTTCCGATTGCAAGATTTGATTATTGGAACTCGAATTGGAACCTGTTTGATAGGTTCCTAAATTTTAGAAACCTTACCGGAACTAGTCAAATGGTTCCGGTTACGGAACCTTCCCCATTTGACCGGTTCCGGTCATGTTCCAGGGTATCGACCGGACATGCTCATCTCTAGTTTTGAAGGTTGTTTAGTTTTGTTTTCCGCTTGGACTCACATGTTCTTTCTAGATTTTATGCAAGTTTGAATTTTTATGCCTATGGGAATCATCTGTTGTTTTTAAGTTTGAAGTTTGGAATTTTAGCCTATGTGGGATTTGAAACCACATTTTTGTGTAATAACACAAATGTTCAACCGATTGAGCTAATAGGCGTCTCAAATTTGGTTTTCCATACAAAACTTTGGCATTCTATTTTGTCATAAAACTAATATTACGTCTCTTATGTTTACGGGAAATTACTAATTTTTTCAAAGTTTATAGACATCTCACGAGATACCACTATGTAATATAAAAGCAAAGTAATTGACGAGCTGCGAGAGTGAGAATTTTCATACTATAATTACAAAATTTGCATTAATAAACAAGTAAACACTCCTATATCTCCATAACTATCATTGCAATTTTATACTTGTATTCGAGTGATATTTATCATTCAATGATATTATCATTATATCCACGAGAGTGTTTACTTGTTTATGCTCCCCATGTCTCAATCAAGCTAACAATCTTCAATTCACATAAGCGAGTCTACCAAGATACTATGTAAAGGGTAAATATACCTGCATTAAACGATATTATCATTCTACCAAATTGTAACACACTTTTTTCTAAGCATATATTTGTAATGTCCACATCGCCGAGGTAAAGGGGAGGCCAAGATCAACTTTTTATTCATCCGATCCCAAGTAATTCAAGCAACCTACACCTCATTTTCATTTACCAAACAAGGCATTGATATCAACAAATGTGCTATTAAAAATCCTTAGTAGAAAAATTTATAAAACCAACAAGATAGTTTCTTCGATCCGCATTTTAGTTATACGGAAAACATAATTCATCCCAAGTTCCACGAAATAAACAGACCTCTAAATGCGAGTAGAATATGTTGATTCCTTGATCATTTGATACCTTAATCAACCCAATATCTTATTTATTGTTCTACCAACGATAAATCCATACCAAAAATCAGAACCCTATGTGTCACGATCTAATAATGAGATTAACATTTGGAAAATCGTTCAAAATATTCAAATCGACACAATTTCCCAAAAATTAAATTCGTATAATGAGCTCGAAATCCACAAAATTAATCCACAAATTCATCACCACTTTCATAATCCACCAAATCTACAAGATCGAGCAAATTAATCACCAGTTTCAAATGTCAATATGTAAAAAAAAAAAACTAAAAGCATTTCAATCCACAAAATTAAGACAAACAAAAACAAGATGAGTAAGAAAACATACCCGTAAAACGTCTCCGTGCGTGGCCTGATCCCATTGTCTATTTCCGGTGGCGATAGGCTGCTGGGGGAAGACAATGGTTGTGGCTAGAGATAAAGAGAGATACTTGGGGGAGATCGTGAGAAAGAGACAAAGAAGGGATCGAAAGATAAAGGATCGCAAATCTAGATTTAATTGAAACTCTTGAAATTTCCTGCAAGGTCGTGCTTCTTAGTTAGGGAAGAGAAAGAGATAGCCAAAGCGGGACGATAGTTGGTCGGGGTTGGGCTGGTGAAGCCGGTGTCCGGGCAGCCCCGAATTCGAGAGAGGTCGACCACCGAGTAGAGACGACGAACCGGCGAGCACAAACTAGCGAGCGCTAGGAGAGGGACGAACGAGAAAGGGTTTAGGAATGAAGGTCGGCGGTGAGAGGAGGCCGACGGTGGGAGGAGGCCGACAGATGGACGCCAACATCGGGAGGAGCTTCGACGAGAGAGAGAAAGAGAGAAAGAGAGATAATGAGGAGCAGAGAAAGGGTCGAGATCCCCTTCCCCTCTCCCAATGAATATATATATATATATATATATATATATATATATATATAGAGAGAGAGAGAGAGAGACAGAGAGAGCATATCCTTCGAGAATTAGCATTTCAAATGAGAATTAGGATCTTTAGATTAGAACCCTTTATTTCTCATCCAAAAGCTATAGATGTGCCACATCACCCTTTCTCTACTTGCTACATACTCCACCTTACGTCGCATGGTGGTTCATGACGCCCCGGTGGTGGGCAATCCTCCCACCTTATGGGCCTAACAACCGCCACCATGGGGCTTGCTCGAGGACGGAACACACCAATCGGCGTTCCTTGTCCATGGGTGAGATACATGGTGGCTGCCGTTAGGCATTAATTCTCCCCTAGCCTCGTTGTTATCGTGGTCGCCGACAACAATTTTGTTCAATTTTTATGAGTTTTTTAGCAGCTTTACTGCCGTACAAATAAAGAACACGCTAGATCGGGGCATGGTAAACACACAAAAAGGGAAACATGAAATTTTCGGAGTAGCGAGGCAATTAAATCGGGGCATGGACTCGCCGATGGATGGCGACACTCAATCTGGATTCCTTGTCCACCAGGCAAGCCACCGTGGCGGCAGCCGCTGGCACCTTTCATGACATTTGTAGGGTGGTGCAAATGGTGGACTTGGAGGTAGGGGCGGTGATGGCTATTGATGGAGTAGAGAGAAAGGGGTGTTGCTGGTGGAAGGAGAGAGACATGAGAGTTGGTGACATTGATGGTGGGAGGACAGAGAAAAGAAAGTGGCTGCCATGGTAGGAAGAGAGAGAAAGGAGGGTATGGTGGCTAGGAGATTAGATTTGTGGGTAAAGACATATAGTTAAATGTGGCCATTAAATAAAAATTTAAGGGTCAAGATTAAAAGTTCATAATTCTCATTGGAAATAGTAGCTCTATTATATATATATATATATATATATATATATATATATATATATATATATATATATATATATATATATATATATATATATATATATCGTGTGTGTGTGTATGGGCGGGGGAGAGTTCAAGTGAGTACCTCCCTTTAGGTACACTCCACCCATTAGGTAAGCACTCGTAGAGTTTGACTTTTCAATCATGATCTAAAGGCTTAAATTAAAAGGCGTTTTTATCATTTAGAAAAGATTTAAAAAATCAAGGTTAGAGGGCGTTCGGCGACAGGTCTCGACATTTCCCCCACCCTCCAACCTTGCTTCCTCTCTTTCACTCTCGGCCATCCCTCCCACCGAAGTCGCTCAACCTTGTCTCCGGAAGCCGCCCGCTATCTCCGGCATCTTCGACCTCGCTTCCGTCGTCTCTCTCTCTCTCTAAACTAAAGTATGGATCATCTTTCTTCCATTGATCCGTGCATGGATTTGACGCAGGAAAATTATGAGACAAATTGGAAATTTGCAGCTATAGCCAAAAAATTCCCCTTCGATTTGTCATCTGTCGAAACTACAAGTAAGCATCTTGTTTTATTGTAAAATTATATATATGGTGTTGAAATAATTATTATGGTTTTGGGTTGATGTAATTTTACAATAGTTTTGCCACTCGATTTTCATTGTTATCACTTGCCTAGTTGAAATATTAAGAATAAGTTTATCTAATAATCTTTTATTTCATTATTTTCTTAAGTTATAATGGGGAAGCACCTCTTGAAGAAGATTAACAATACCAAACACTTGAAAAGTGCGAAGTTCTACACATGTTATCAAAGAGTGGATACCTAATTCCGATGAGGAGTTGAAACCAAAACAAGGATTAGAGTTTGCCAATCGGAAGAATGTGAGAAATTATATAAAACTTATGCTCTATGTTGGTTTTAGCATTCGTGAATGGACATATAAGAAAATACGAAGGCTTCCAAAAGTATAAGTACATTGTTTGCTCTAAACAAGGGTAACGCAAATAGGAAAGTGAAGTTGACTAGGGATGGTTATAATGTAATGGTTGGTTTTAAAAGAAATAATGATGGAAGATATGTTACTCGTTGATGATCTTAGTAAAATTCATCAACAAGGCAATTATACCAACACAATTTCGGAGTGAAATATATCATGTCCAAGAAAATGAATTTTAATTGCTTTTGAATGTCATATTGAGCTTTACGAACACCTACTAAGACTTTTTTATCTTTTAATTCATATAACAAAACTACTAATATAGTTAATTCTCAGGAGCTTAAAACTAGGGCAATTATTAAAGCCACTACTCCTTATGAATACATAAGTTGGACTATTCCTAATATTAATGTAGATTATATTTACAAAATAGGAACATTTGATTTTACTAGAGCTTGTTATGTTAAAACTCATGAAGAAGTTGTTAGTATACAAAATGGTCGGCAATGTATTGTCATAATTTCTCTTGAATCTATACAACATCATATTAATGCTTATAGGCCTAGTTCAAGTGACAGTTAAACCTCTTGTCGGAAGAGGTATTGATGCACCCATTTACATGGCATTAAGAGACAAAAGGCTTAAAAAATATAAGTCTTCACTCTTAGCTATGGTTAATACAAACATTTGTAATGGACCAATTTATTTTAATTGCTACCCCGACTTTACAATTGACTTAACCTATCCTATGACAATAGAAGCCTTGAAACTTGATGTTCTTGTTCAAGGAAATGAATTTCACAATTAACTGGCATCATCTAAAAGAAGATTATTATTCGTCGAATAATTCTTTTCAAACAATGGTTTGAAGAATTAAATCCATCTCTTCAATTTAAGATCAAAGATGAATGGATCTCTTATACGAATAGAATTTTTAGTTGATATCTTATTTTTTATTTGGTTTTCACTTTTACTTCCAAATTGGGTATCCAAAACCCCTACATTATTCCTAGTTTGAATGTTCAAACTAGTTTTAAGAAAACTTGGCATTTAGCGAATGGTTCTAATATAGTTTCCATCCATCCTCCTGCCTCTCAATCTTTTAAATTAGTTATGCGCGGAGAACAAATAATTGTTCCTCCTTACAAAAAAGGTTGGGGAGGGAATGATATTGTTACTGTGATGATCTTAGTAAAGTCCATCAACAAGCCAATTATACGAATATAATTTTGCATACAATAGCAGAACAGTATAACTCATGTCTCTACGAAAATAAATTCAAAATATTAAATAAACGATCAACCGATAAGGTCGGGCCTCCAAATGCTATTTCTAAACCTTTCGTTAAAGTTAATAATATACCAAAAGAATTAGAAGAATCCTTTTGGAAGAAACTTCAAAAGCTAATAATAATAATAATAATAATAATAATAATAATGATAATAATAATAATAATAATAATAATAATAATAATCTATTAAATAAGATAACTTAACAATTTAAAACTCTTGACATATCCCAAAAGAATAAACAAATTTCTTGCCTTGATAAGACATGTTACTGAAGAAGAGTCTAATTCTTCTTTATCCTCATTAACGGAAGAAGAGAGGAAGAACCTAAAATGATTACTGCAATGCATAATCGGTTTAATGAGCAAGAACCATTACTTGTTAAATAAAATTAAATCTTGGAATAACGTTTCTACCCAAAATTATTATTCAAGACCTGAAGGTTTGCTCATGGAGAGTCTTAGTCACCCTAGAGGGGGATGAATAGGATGATGAGGACATTTTAACAAACTTGGAAGATTTAAGTTTGAAAAGAGTAATCAAGACAATCCGAGTCTAGATTGGACTCGGAAAAGTGTAAACACGGATATACGTGGAAACCCTCCCGGGGCGGAAAACCACGAACAGTGCTAGTCCAAGCACCAAGTCAAATCCACTATTTTAAATCCACAAAATACAGCAGATCGACTCAACCGAATTGCTCCCTTAAACGAGTTCCTTACGAGTTTTCCTAGACTCAAAAATTTTCTTATCCGATCTAGTACTTCCTAACCGAGGTAACCTTTATATCTAGGGACAACCGAGCTGAGTTAACCCTTATAGCTCAATCAAGGGACCTTACTCAAAAAGTAAGAAAGAGTATGTAACGATTATAAGATTTTACAACTCGAAAGTATGAATTACAAGTTGGGAGTTGTAAATAGAAGATTGAATATGAATACAATGACTTTTGCTTAAGTAATGTGTATCAACAATAATTCCAGCAATCTTCAAGTCTTGAGATGTGGCTTCTATTTATAGATGACCAAGCAGATTAGCCGTTGTGAGTAATTTTTTAATAGAAGTCCATTGTGACCGTTGTAACGGTTCTTACGAATCGCTCGAAAAGATCCGTTGAGATGTGAACGTTATGCAACGGCTCTTGGCTCCTCAAGGTGCTCCAATTAGCTGGTGATATCTGAAAAGTAAGGTGCAAACCACCGTTGAGCTTAGCATTGAAGTTTTCCAGTTTTGGAAACAGACAACTCGACACGGCGTCCGAGCCTTGTTCGAAGTAGAAAAGCCTTGTCCGCTTGTGATTGACGACTTGAAGCCGGTTACTTTTGTAATTCAAAAATAAGATAACCTCGTTAGGATAACCTACAAAAGTAAATTATTTTGGTTCTCAAAGTATAAAATACTTTGGTCCAAGATTAGACACATATAATAATTTAATTAAGATAATTAAGTGCATAATTATCTCGGGTCTAGAAGAGTGGAATTTTCTGAGTCTAATATTCATTATACTCAAATTCCATCGAGTCGATCCTAAGAAAGATCAAGTTCTAAGAGTGAAAACATCGGAGCATACGTACTTGATCCGGACAAATAATTCTCAAACAAACATGCTCGACTTAGAAAGATGAATTAATGTTGTAATTCACTTTACTTCAAGATATGCAGATCGGAACTTAGATATGAAGTGTTAGAGAGATTATTTAAACATGCGATAAATCTAAGTGATGTCTGAGTGACTCGAAACATCAATGTGAGAAGATAGACAAGAATGTGTGTTACGAGTTAGTCAAAATCATATGAAAACTTATGCAGGAGTTTCTATAATACTCGGAATGACTTGTAATCAAAACTTATGAGGAATGAGGTTTGTACCTGAGTCTTTGGTAGTACTCGGAATGATCTAGTTTCGAGTTTGAGTCTTCAAGACCTACTCCTCCCGACATTCAATTTGAAGAAAGATCACAATTTATGGTTGGACAGTTTGATGGTACTAGCATTTATGAGTGGAATATTAACGGAAATTTAGAACATGAGATCCTGTCAACACTCCAAGAAATGAGCATGGCTGTAGTTGCCTACAAATCTAGAGAGCTTACTCCTAAAAATATAGCCACGACTATAGTTGCAGGAGTCATCGGACAATTAAAATCTTGGTGGGATAATTTTTTTACTTCTAATGAAAGATTATCAATTTTATAACATCAAATTATAGTTAGAAAAAATGGTATGGAACGTGAAGAAGAGGATGGTCATGAAATGCTAATCCATACAATCTCTCTCCATTTCATAGGAAACCCCAGTGATGAATAAACTGTCAAGAGGTCAATCCTGATTAATCTCGGGTGCCCAACTCTTAGTAATTATAGATGGTACAAAGATGTCTTTATTACAAATGTTTTTCAAAGAGAAGATGATAATCAAACATTTTGGAAAGAACGTTTTATAGTAGAATTACCAAAATTATTTAGTGAAAGAATTTTAAACAAATTAAGGACCCTTTATGTTTTAGATAATATCCCTTTTTAAGATTTAACTTTTGGACAATTTTTTGGTATTATAAAAAATGAAGGATTAATTATTTGCAATGAATTCGAGGCAAAATATGGGTCCGAAAAGGCTAGGTCTCGTAGAGAAATGGACTCATTCTATGAAGCATTTGATATAACAAAAATTGAAACTCCTTCTACTAAAGTCAAAAAAGCTAATAGAGCCCCTTTCAAAAAATTCAAAAAGCTTCTAAAGCTCCTTTACCTATTAAAAATAAAACCCCTTTCTAAAAGAAGAAAAATGCTTCAAAAAAGAAAATAGTTTGTTTTAAACATGGCAAGCCCGGGCATAAAGCTTCCCAAATGTACTACGAAAAGAAGATTAATGAATTATTTGTTAATGAACCTGACCTTGAAAAGAAACTTCTAACCATTCTTACAAATGAATCTGCTAAATCGGATAGTGAAGAGGATTATTATCTTTCTTCGAAGTTCATGATTTTGAATATGAATCTTCTCTTATTCAACAAGTTAATGTCCTAACGAGATAAAATACAAAAGAAATTCGTTTTAGACCTTATAGGAAAGATTTCGATGATGAAATAAAGAAAGAATATTTAGAAAAACTTAAAGACATCATACTTGAAGAAGATAAAAAACCTTTAAAATTTAATTTAGAAGTTCCTAGTATATCTAAACTTAATAAGAAATTTGCTACTCCAAATCCTTTTCAAACAATATCCTCTAAAGAACTCCATGCTATGTTAAATCGGTTAAAACAAGAAATTCATGAAATAAAGAACCTTAAAACAAGAAATATCTAGAATTTAAAACTCGTTTTTCTTTATTAGAATCACAATTACCCAATAGTTCGGATATTGTTGACAAAGAAATTTCTTATGAAGAGATTTCGAAAGTCAATTTATACAAACTGTTTCTCAAGTTATCTTTCAAAAATGGTACGTACACCATTGTTAATTTAGTAGTTAATGGTTTTTATATAAATACAATTGCTCTAATTGATTCAGAGGCGAGATCAAAATTGCGTTAGAGGAGGAATTATTCCTACAAAATACTGTGAAAAAACTAAAGAAAAGCTTTGTAGTGCTAATGGAGAATCATTAAGCATTCGTTATAAGTTTAATAAAGGATACATAAAACAATGATTATTGCTTTAAGAATGTCTTCCTAATTGTTGATAACATCACAAATGATGTAATACCTGGAACTCCTTTCTTAACACAAATCTACCCTTTTTATGTTAATGAAACAGAATTCATATAAAATTTTTAGGTAAACAAATTTCATTTTGATTTCCTTTCGATCTCGCTAGACAAAAGGGATGTCCTTTTACTTCAAACATCCATTGTATTTAAACAAATTAATTCTTTACAAAGTAAACAAAATTAGATCATGTTCCTAAAAGATCAAGTTTCTTATATTAAAATATCAGAGCAATTAAATAATCTCTCTATACAAAAAAGAATCCTTGAAATAGAAGATATCATTAAAAAACAAATATGTTCGGATCTTCCGAATGCCTTCTAGGAATGAAGGAAACATATAGTTTCTCTTCCTTACATTAAAGATTTTGATGAATCTGAAATCCCAACAAAAGCTCAACCTACACAAATGAATTTGGAACTTTTAGAACATTGTAAAAAAGAAATTCAAAATCTTCTTGACAAAAAATATATACGACACTCCAAGTCCCCTTGGAGTTGTGCATCATTTTATGTAAACAATGCATGTAGCCAAGAAGGAACGAGGAGTTCCCAGGCTTGTTATTAATTATAAACCTTTAAATAAAGTTTTACAATAGATTATATATCCAATTCCGACAAACGTGACCTCTTAAATAGGTTATATGACGCTAAAATATTTTCAAAATTTGATACGAAATCTGAATTTTGGTAAATTCAAATCACTAAAGAAGATCGTTACAAAATAACATTCACGGTTACATTTGGACATTATGAATGGAATGTTATGCCATTCGGACTCAAAAAGGTCCTTCAGAATTTCAAAATATTATGAATGATATTTTTAATCCTTACACCACATTTATAATTGTTTATATTGATGACGTTTCGATCTTCTCTAAAACTATCGATCAACATTTTAAACGTTTACAAGTCTTCTTATATGCTGCCAAAAGAAATGGTTTACCTGTCTCATCCGCAGAAATGGTTTTGTTTCAAGAAAAAATTCGTTTTCTTGGGCATGATATATTTCAAGGTACAATTAAACCTATACAGAGATCTTTATCTTTTACTGAAAAGTTTCCAAATGTACTTGAAAGACAAGAGACAATTACGAGATATTTCTAGGATGTTTGAATTACATCTCAAATTTCATTCCAAACTTAAGACATTTGTGTAAACCTTTGTTTAAAAGACTGGAAAAAACTCGAACCATGGACAAATCAACACACTACTATTGTCGGAGAAATTAAACATAAAGTAGGTTCACTTCCATATCTTTGCATTCCTCATCCATCTGCATTCATGATAGTTGAGACATATGTATCAAATATAGGATATGGGGGAATTCTTAAACAAAAGCTTCCAAACTCTCAAGAACAATTTGTCTGTTTTCATTCGAATCTCTGGATTGGCCCACAATAAAATTATTCTACCATTAAAAAGAAATTTTGTCAATTATTTTATGTATTTCAAAATTTCAGGATGACCTATTTTGCAAAAAAACAATTTACTACGTATTGATTGTAAATTAGCAAAAGAAATTCTACAAAAAGATGTTCAAAATTTATTTTCTAAACAAATCTTTGCAAGATGGCAAGTCATCCTGTCCGCATTTGATTTTGATATTTAATTTATTAAAGAAGAAACTATTCTTTGCCTAAGTTTCTTAGTAGAAATTTTTGCAAGGAAAGAGTGACAAAACACATACATTGCAGGAGACATTATGAGAAAATCAAAAGATAAAGCAAAGGGCGTACAAAAAGTTTAAGATTATCAGCTAGTTGAGCATTCTACAAAAGTCCTTCTCCCACTTTATAATACATTTGAAACCTTAGCCTAATTTCTGTCATTACCACACAAAACCGATGTTAATACAACCTCACATAATATCTATAATTGGCGTAAGCGCACGGTGTATGGTTGTAATTAGCCAAGGTCGATCCCACAAGAACTCAATTCTAACAACGCAATTAACTAGCCCTCTACTCAATTGCTAAGCAAATCGGGTTTTAAGTTGGTTGTTTTCTAAACTAGTTCTAACTATTAAAATTAAGAAAATTAATCTAGACCTAAATCCATAGGTAAAAACATTTAGGAATTTGCTTTCCTAACAATGAGTTTGATTATTAAAACATAATTTCTTTCAATTGAATTAAGGATCGATAATCACAAAATTCTACCGCTCTTTCGATGTTAAATAGAATTGCTCTAATTAACCTATCAAATAACTTTCATATTCCTTTCAAGGTAATCAAAGTTAAAGATTTTAAATTATTAAAATGATCCCCTAATTTACTATTCTTTTCTCAAATTTCATAAACTAGGTAGAATGCTTGGTAGTCAGATTTTTCTATTTCACTTTTCGAGTACATGATAAATTAATCTCATATCACAAGTATCTAAGCATGAATTATGAAAGTCTAATCAAACAACATTGTTTCGATTACAAATCCCTAGATAAACTAAAACTACTCACTCATGATTATTGAAAACTTAATAAACATAATCCTAAACATAGTAATCAAACATCAATAGCAAGAATGAAGAATTAGCTTGATGCCATTCAAGAACTCCACTTGAATCTCTCAACTTCGAATGGAATTTCCTCAGCTTGCTTCAAATCTTCTTCTTCGATCTTCAAAAATGCTTTGGTTTGATGTGGATGATGAAAGTATGGAGAATGGAAATAATGAATAGAGGATGGGTGGTGGATGAATTATCCATGGATGCTGTAGGTTTTCGTATTAAATAGGCATAAATCAACATTCACAACACTCAAAACCGTTAGAACTTGAACGACCACACGAAAAATGCGAAAAAGTAGCCACTGCGAGCAGCCTAGAGTGGCCTCTCGTCCAACTTTTCTCGCCTTGATTTTTCTACCACGGTTTGGGGGTCCATAGGGAGGTCCGTGGTCAACTTGTTTTGACCAGAAATTTAGGAAATCGGGTTGTTTTGGCCTCAAAATTTGTAAATTTGCATAAAAAACAACAACACCAAGTGTAATATAGAAATAGGGATATAAATCAAACATTTTAAGCACAATATTCCTTAATCCACTACCGAAATTCCCTAAAACTCAAGTCAAAATATGCTCTTATCAAACTCCCCCATGCTAACTCCTTACTTGTCTCCAAGCAAGTACAAGACTAAAACAAAAACGAAAAGACTTAAGAAGAAAATTACGAGACTCTCATGTGTTCGAAAATTTATAACAATGAAAATTCTCTCAATACTCCCACCAAAAAACATTCTATCATATGCTTGCTAAAAATCTCAACTCTCCACCACGAGTATGCAAATGCAAATGACAATCAAGAGGTCTTTTTAAGGGTTGTAACAAGGCTAGAGGCTAAAGGTATGGATTGGAAAAGTATTTGGGTAATGTGGAGCTAAAAGCCAAACTTGGAGCTAACTCATCAAATATCTCATATATACAACACTACCCATTCATAAACATTCAAAACAAACCCTAAAAATCCATTGGAAACTGCCTTAAATCTACACAAGCCAAGGCCAAACACTTTATTTCTTTCTTTTTTTCTTTTTTTCTGGTTTTTTTCTTTTCTATTTCATTTTTCTGATTTTCTTTTCTTTTTTTTTATCGTGAATGGAAAAACAACAAATTTATAACATTAGGCAAGTTTCCAATCCTCAACCCAAATGAAACTGCATAAGTGGAGAAAAGTTCAAGAATTGAATTTCACAACTATTCCCCATTAACCAAACCACAAAATTTACCACAATCAACCCACATCATACTCAAAACACTCTAAGCAATAGCTTAAGGGTAGGAGAATGTATTTGGCCAAGACTTGTTAATGTAGGTTCAATCAAAAAGAGTGGTCAAAGGCTAGAAAATGGCTAAAATCGTTACTTCATACATGAAAGGGTGGCTTTTTGGCTCATGTAGCTTACAAAATCAACAATGGAATGCCTCTATCATATTGTCAATGCAAATACAAATTGTGATTTCGAAGAGATTCAAAACAAGTTGTAGAGATTGCAACCAAGATAGAGTCACACATGGAAAACATGAGACTAATAAAAATGATTTGTCTTTTAAGGCTTAGTGGTCTCACGGGTTAAGGCTCAACAATCAATACTAATTCAAGATGTTCCACATGCCAAACTCATACCAAAAGATCAATAAGGGTAATCCATTCTCTTTAACAAAATGCAATTCTAAACCAAGATTCTTTTACAAATTCTTTTCGAAAATTTTTATTCACAAACGGGGTATACAAGATCAAACAAAGTCAAAAGAAAAACTACCCAGGCATAAGAATCATCACCGAAGGATTTATTCACTAACCTAAAGTCTAACCTAATTTTTTTCTTTTTTTCATATTATTTAATTTTTTTTTGATTTTCTATTTTTGTATATTAAGGCAATAAAAACTACCCCTACATGCAACCTAAATGGAAATGCAAAACTTAGAAATTACAAAAAGAAACTAAAAACAAAAGACAAATAAAAGAAAACTAAGAAAACTAAACTAAAGTAAATGCAACTATATGCAATTATATGGATGTAAATGCAACTATATATATCATTCTTCATGCACCACATGAATGCAAAACCTCCCCCCATGCTCAATGTGATGGGAGGAGAGAGAAAACAATCACTCTTCGGATGCATATAATGGTGACTTTTATGTAAAATGCAAACTACCTAAAAATTAAAAAAAAAAAAAGAAGGAAAGAAATCACCTTAGGTTGCCTCCCAAGCAGCGCTTCTTTAAGGTCATTAGCTAGACCTAGCTAAAATTATCCATCTAAAGCAAGAGGATAAACCGGAAGGAAATGGGACTTCTCAAGAAACGTCCCCGTTTGTCACGGACTTCAAAATCAAACTCATGTAAAAGAAGGGTCCATTGGAGAAAGAGGTCATGCTCGTCCTTCTTAAACATGGGGTACTTCCAAATATCCTTATCAACCTTCCAGTTGTGGTCCAAATCAAGAGCTCCAATGCATGGAGCATCAACCAAACCAAGCTTCAACCTAATACACTCATTGAAACAAACTTTATTAAACACATAGGACAAGCCCTTGTCAAACATTGGAGAACGAAATTTGTCAACCTCTACCACATTAGCATTGACAACTTCATGTCCTTCATGCAAAGTTTTATCACATGTCATTTCATTAGTTATCTCAATACTACAACATTCAGCAGAAATAGGGAAACATTATGTTTCTTAAAAATTCAAATTCGGTGTGATGCTCCCCACATCAAAGGTCAATCTACCCTCTTTCACATCAATCTTACACCCAGAAATAGCCAAGAAAGGCCTCCCAAGAATGATTTGGGTGCCAGTATCCTCAACCATATCAAGAACTAAAAAGTTCACGAGCAAAAAAAATTACCAACTTTGACGGAAATGTCCACTAAAATACCCAAAGGATATGTCATAAAACTATCTCGCTAATTGAAGAGAAATGGTGGTGGACCTTAACTTATCTAAGTCCATTTTCTTATATAAAGAATAGGGTATCAAGCTCACACTTGACCCCACATCATATAATGCACGATCTATGGACACATTCCCGATCGGGCATGGGATGGAAAAACTACCGGGTCTTTAAGGTTTTCAGGAAGCTTATTTTGGACTATCGCACTACACTCTTCACTTAATGCAATAGTTTCATGCTCATTCAATGTCCTCTTTTTGGAGAGGATCTCTTTCAAAAATTTATCATACAAGGGCATTTGAGTCAAAGCATCAATGAAAAGGGATGTTCATATTGCATTTCTTAAGCATCTCTAAAAACTTCCCAAACTACATATCAAGCTTAGTCTCAGCTATTCTTTGTGGGAATGGTAAAGAAGGAGCGTAAATTCTTTGGGGAATTTTTGTTTGGTTATTAGGAGTCTCATTCTCATTTTGCACAACAACATCAACCAAGAGTTCTTTAGAGGGTAAAGACACCTCCTCATTCACGACATCATGCAAACTCACATCATTCTCATTTTACACATCAATGACCACATGCTCACTACTAGCACCGCCAATTGTGTCCCACTCCTCGAGTTATGGCATTGCATTATTCCCTAGGGTTAATCTCAAGTTGACTAAGAAGCTTAATAGGAGGGCTAGAGGAAGAGATAGCTTGGCTAGCAATCTGAGTTTCTAGCATTTTATTATGAGTGACTAAAATTTTAACTTTTGTACCCAATTGCTTGATAATCTCATCTTGCTTTTGTTGAGCCAAAAGCATGCCTTCCATCATGACCTCCAAGTTAGACTTTTGGGGAACAGGTGGTTGGGTAAGTCTTTGGAATCTAGGGCGGATGGTCTTTGGACTTGTTGTTGACCCATGGGATTGTTGTTCCGCTAGGAAAAATTAGGGTGATACCTCAATCCTTGGTTATAGAAATTGGAGAATGGTTCAAAGTTAGGCCTTGGGTTCCGGTTGCCAACAAAATTTGACTTAGTCGATTGGTCCATTACTAGCCTACCTACATGACAAAACAAAGTCTCATGCTCATAAGAACTACATGAAGCACATGGAAGGGGAGGGGCGAGCATTCACATTTAAACGATCCATTTTTGAGTTATTGCATCAATCTTAGTAGATAGGACAAAAACTACATCAACATCAAGATTATCTCTCATTCTCTTGGAACAGGACTTGGACCATTGAAAGCTATTCAACGCCATTTTCTCAATCAAGCTATTCAACGAACTTGCTCATAATGTTTCCTCCGACCGCCGCAAGGATGGTGGCTCTTAAGTGATCATCAACCCCATTGTAGAAAACTTGAATGGGGACCCATGGCTCAAATCCATGTTGTGGACATTGGCGAAGGAGATCCTTGAACCTTTCCTATACATCATAAAGTGCCTCATTCGGCTCTTGGACAAAGGTGGAAATCTGGTTCCTCAAACTGGTCAAATTGCTTGGTGGGAAATATTTCGCCAAGAAAGCACTTGCAAGTTGATTAAAGGTGCTTACGGAGTTTGCCGAAAGAGAGTCTAACCACTCCCATGCTCTCCCTTCGAGCGAGAATGGAAACAATCGTAGCTTGATTGCATCCGATGAAGCCTCGTTCGCCTTGAAAGTGTCACAAGCTTGGTGAAAAATGCAAAGATGTCGGTTGGGGTCTTCATTGGGGAGGCCACGGAAGCAGCGGCTCTCGCCAAGTTGATGAGGGATTTTTTCAACTCAAAGTCGTTTGCCGCTACATTCGGGACATTGATGGCCGTCGACGAATTAGTGACATTGGGTGTCACATATTGCCCAAAAGTTCTTCTTTCTTCCTTAGTCATCTTGGACTTTGGCTTAGAGTCTACCTCTTGCTTCTTCCTAGCCTTCTCTAGCATTTTCTTCTTCCGTCTAGAGTGGAAGGTTTGCTCAATTTCAGGATCAAACTCGAACAATTCAGCTTTTTGCATGCAAGGAGAGAAACCTAGCAAGAACAAAAAAAAACTACCAACGCAATCAAAACAAAAAAAGAAAATAAAACGCTTAGTCAATTTGAGAGTATTCATCTAATGGCTACTAAAGACAGAGTCCCCGACAACGGCGCCAAAACTTGACAGACCGCAAGCGCACGAGTGTATGGTTATAGCTAGTTAAGGTCGATCCCACAAGGACTTAATTCTAGTAATGCAATAAACGAGCCCTCTACTCAATTGCTAAGCAAATCGAGTTTTAAGTTGGTTATTTTCTAAACTAGTTCGACTATTAAAATTAAAAAAATTAATCCGAGACTTAAATCAATAGGTAAAACATATAGGGCTTTGTCTGTTCTAACAATAAGTTTGATTATTAAAACATAATTTGTGCAATCATTCTTTCAATTGAATCAAGGATCGATAATCATAAAATTCTACCGCTCTTTCGATGCTAAATAGAATTTCTCTAATTAACCTATCAAACACCTTTCATACGCCTTTCAAGGTAATCAAAGTTATAGATTTCAAATTATTAAAGTGATCCCTTAATTTACTATTCTTTTATCAAATTTCATAAACTAGATAGAATGCTTGGTAGTCGGATTTTTCTATTTCACTTTTCAATACATGATAAATTAATCTCAAATCACAAGTATTCTAGGCCTTCAAAACACTCATAAACATGAATAACACAACCATCTATTGATTAAAATCAGAATTTAAGCACAAATTATGAAAGCCTAATCAAACAACATTGTTTCGGATTACAAATCCTTAGATAAACTAAAACTACTCACTCATGATTATTGAAAACTTAACAAAAATAATCCTAAACATAGTAACCCAAACCTCAACAGCAAGAACGAAGAATTAGCTTGATGCCCTTTAAGAACTCCACTTGAATCTCTCGACTTCGAATGGAATTTCCTCAGCTTGCTTCAAATCTTCTTCTTCGATCTTCAAAAATGCTTTGGTTTGATGTGATGATGAAAGTATGGAGAATGGAAATGATGAATAGAGAATGAATGGAGGATGAATGGTGGATGAATGGTGGATGAATTCTCCATGGATGCAGCAAGTTTTCGTGTTAAATAGCCATAAATCGAGCACTCAAAACACCCAAAATTGTCGAACTTGAACAGCCAAACGAAAAATGCGAGAAAAAGTAGCCACTCCGGCTTGGAGTGATCACTTCGGGCAGCCGAGTGGCCTCTCGTCCAACTTTTCTTGCCTTGATTTTTCTACTACGGTTTGGGGGTCTATAGGGAGGTCCATGGTCAACTTGTTCGACCGGAAATTTAGGAAATTGGATTGTTTTGGCCTCAAAATCTACAAATTTGCATAAACAACAACATTAAGTGTAATATGGAAATAGAGATATAAATCAAACATTTTAAGCACAATATTCCCTAATTCACTACCAAAATTCTCAAAAAATCAAGTCAAAATATGTTCTTATCAATCTACCATATTTGTCATACCGAACATTTGCTCCTAACCTCTTATGAAACAGACACCTTGCAAATTCTTTCGCAACTCACTTACAGATTATCCTCCAAAAACCAGACAATTTTATGAGCTTATTCTTGTTGATACCCAGTCTATAGACTTTACACACAACCGGGATAAAACCAATCCCAATTTCATTCATTTTTCAAAATGCATTATTCGTAAAGTGATTGGTTCTCAAGAATGGAAAGATCCATTTTCCGAAGGGAATTTCTCGGTTACCTTTTCACCACGGACTTACAATTATAATGACTATCGAACCGTGTGGCATCGAGTTTTTCTTTACAACCTTGGATCCCACTCATGGTTCTTTAATTCCCATGAAAATTGCACTACAAACTTCCTCATTTGGTTCTACCATTAGTGGACTATGTTTAGACAACTCATGTTTTTCTTCCTACGTGAAGCCAAAGAAGGATTTAATTTGTGGATTAAGTATTCTTCGGTTGAACCTTACCAAAAAGAACTACAATTCTTTCAAATTTTTAATGTTACATGGATATTTATGTGGGAATACAATTTCAATCCTTTTATCCTAGTCGTTTCCTACTATCCATGGTCAGAATTTACAAATCTCGTTGGTGGCTTGAATACAAACCCACCCTCTGTAATGCGAGAAAATGTGCAACATTTTTGGCAAAAAGGTATCAAGAAATATACACTACATAACTTTCACACATTACAACTACCCAAGAAACCTCTTCTTGAAAATTCATCACTTGTCCCAGTAACCCCAAAAAACAAGAAGCATCCTCTAGTACCAAGAGATCTCAAAGGTCTCAAGGTCTATCACAAAAACAAAAGGATATTCCGATTGCTCGTAAGGATGAGCCATAACTCCGAAAATAATATCTACAATGACTCATGACTGAATCGATGAAGAAGTTGAGTCTGACGAATCTTCGACGCAAGATCCATTTGGTGGTTCCTCCTCTCAGGACCCATTTGACATATATATGAAACAAATATGTGACTGTTGAGAGAATATTTATACCGCAAGTGCACGAGTGTAGTCGTGGCTAGGAACCAGCTAGTACGAGTTGTGTCCACGAGGAACTCGCTTTCAAATACTAAATCAACCTAAAAACTCTAATCTAGGTAAAACTCGGTTCGACGAGTGATTTGGGTTTCGGATTCAACTAATAACAAAATAACTAAGAGAAATCAATGAATAACAAGCCTTAGATTGGGATTAATCACACTATTATGCCCGAAATCAACATCAAATACCGCTTGAGATTTTCCTATGCTAGTAGTTTAGAAGGGGAGACACCAATTAAACCTATCTTTGCCTACTTTCAAAGGTCAAAGACTAATCTTGCACAATCTAATCACCTATTTTCATGAGATTAATAAAGAGCAAAATCACAAAGAATGCATCTCACAACCCCCGATTAAAACCTTAATTATTTTCATATTGAAGTTCTAATCGCTCACAACGTCATTCTAGGTATGTTTTCATCTTTCGATGTTTACAAAAGCCTAATAAAAATATATGAGTCCTCTTTCGAGGCAATCAACGAAAAGTGATGAGCGAAGTGAATTCTAACCTAACAAGCATAGAACAATTCAATTGGTACTCAATTCATGATTATCAAGGCATAATAGGGATCAATCTCAACCTAAGTAGAGAAATTAGCCCTTAAACATGATACTAAACAATTGACAAAATTTAGGGAACATAGCCATGGAGAAATGAAGAGAAATTGTGAAGAAAAGATAAAGAGAAGAAATTACGATTACCGAATAAAAACTTGAAGCTATTCAATCATACATAAACTTGAATTAGAAAATTAGAATTGAGTATTCTTGAGTCTCTTACGGGAGCTGCCTCTCAAAACCCTAGCTAAAATTTAGAATTCGGAAAAAGATCCCTAAAAATTACAATTGGAAACTTAAATATCCGCGGAAGCAGTGAGTCGCACGGCCGTGCAAGGTCGCACGAGGTACCGTGCGAATTGCATCACGATTTCGCACAACTCCGTGCGACTTTGCACGAGGGTTGTGCGAAAACTCCGAACTCTCGCCCATTTCGCACAGGGGCTGTGCGGCCTTCTTTGACTTTGAACCCTTCGCTCGATGATCCGCACGGTTGTGCAACTTCGCACGAGGGGTCGTGCAACTTCTCTTGATGTGTTTTAGGCTTCTTTCTTGCCTCCTCTTAGGCCCGAACTCTCCTCTTGATCGCTTTTCATCAAATTTGCCTCGAATCTCTCTAATTTAAGCCCAAAAACCTGTAATAAAGAGATTTACGAGCTTAGGTGATGATAAAGAGAAAAAGAGCAAAATCCAACCCAAAACTGAATAAATATCATTGAAATCATCACGGAATTGGGTTAAATAATGCCTTAAAAATCAATAAAAACGAGGTTTAACAACTCCCCCATGCTTAGCTCTTGCTTGTCCCCAAGCAAGACTATCAATTAACGATCCCAAGGTTAAAACCTCGCATTCACCCTCCTTAGGTAACGAGTTAAGAGTTCAATCAATAGGGATTGCCATGCACAAAGACAACCTATTCAAAGTATCATACTTCCATGAAAACTTGCCTGAAAACTTCAATGACTATAATGCTTGGTTGCAATGCACAATTGTCTCATATTGAACTACAATAACATTCATGACGCCCTCAAACAAATGGCGAACTAGCTTGACTGGTGGAACCTCACTTTAGGAAATGTGGATCACTCCATCTCATTTGAAATTTCTTTTGAGGTTTCTCTCAACATCTCTTTCCAAAACACAACCTACCATAGGCTTGGTCGTATTCTCATTCTCCACCACTATAGAGGCAAAAATGCAAGTGCAATCAAGAGGTCTTTCAAAGCTTGTCACGTGGCCAAGGTTCATTGGTAGAAAGGGGAACCAATTTGGGATATGTGGAGCTAGATAGCAGAGGCCTAACAGCTAAGGAGCAAAAAACACTTCCAAACATGACTAAAAACTTTCTCCCAATTCACCTCTTTAAGCACAACATGCTTAAAGACAACTTTTGGAATGACCATACAACTTTTTTGAACTTTCCACATGCCAACCACTTATTTCTTCACTTCTTTTCTTTTTTTTTTTCCTTCAATTTTTCTTTATTTTTTCAAATGTTCAAAACTTTCAGGAATAGATATAATTGGCATGGGAATCATAAACACTACTCAATTCCAAAAGAGTCTAAAAGGGGAACTTATCATTTTTTTTTTTTTAACATGGATCCCTAAATCAAACTACAAACTAAATGAAACACTCCATCATTCAAACCAAAACTACCCAATAAGTATTGCTCCACTAGACCTGGCTTTGGTATAGGAAATGTATAAAGGCCAAAGGTAAAGTAGATGCAGGTGTATCAAGAAACAAGTTAAAGCTCAAAGGGGTAGCAAAATGGTGTAAATGAATGGGATGACTTTTTGGCTCATGTAGCTTGAAAACAAACGAATGCCTCTATTATATTACACAATGCATATGCCAAGTGTGGTCTCAAAGAGAAATAAAGCAAGTTCTAGAGGTATGCATCAAGGAAGAGTCATAGAAAAAACGAAACACGAGATAAAAATTGATGAATTAGTCTATAAGGCTCAAAGTCTCACATGCCTATCCACCACAGACCAACAACTAGCTCAAAAGTTTTACCACATGCTTAAGTTTACCAATCATGCAAAGAAATTCTCAAAGACACCGGCAAGCAATTCAAGACATCACAATCAAATTTATTCGTAAGTTCATTTTCACAAAAAGTTTCTACCAAGAATGGGCAATCAAATCATGCACAATCATGCCCAAAGATCAACTATCACAATTCACATCATCATCATGAGAGGGGTTTTCAAAACTGTTTTTGGGATTTTTAAATTTTTTAAAGCAATAAAAGCAAACTAACAAAGATACCTCACATAGAAGAGAATGAAAGAAGGGATGGAGCGGGTTTACCTCAAAAGTTTATGAATTTCCCTCCTCCATAATTCCTCAAATGAGCCAAGATCAAAAAGAAGAACAAAAATGTAAGTAATGTAAAGATTCTAACCTATATGCTTAGGACTACATGATAAACGGAAAGGTGAAAAAATGAAAAACTAATCCCAAGAAACTACATGAATGCAACCTAAATGAATGCAAATCCATCCCTACCATCCTTAAAACATCATCCAAAAGCTGCAAGCTACTCCCCATGCTTAATTCTTACATTTTCCTCAATGAAAAAGGGTAAAAAAAGAAAGAAAAGGGAAGAAAGTCTACAAACAACGGGAAATTGTAATGAGGGTGGGAGGGAGGGATTTTTTTTTTTTTGAAAGTAATAAAATGCTTGGGTTGCCTCCCAAGAAGCGCTTATTTAAGGTCCTTAAGTTTGACCCTTACCTCTAACAGGTAGACAGTGAGGACCGAGGCTGAGGATAAAGTGAAGAATGGACTTGTGACATGAAATTCATTACCTCCTCATCATGATCAACACTCGAGCAAACCGAATATCGCCTTCAGTGGTCAAGTCCGGTGGAGTAGGTCGGCGTGGGTGGCTCATCCCATGTGCGGATATCAAATCAACTACGTGGCTGGCAACAGGAGCCAAGGGTACAGGTGGTGGTGGGAGGAGGAAATCAACACTTTCAGCACGAGATGTGAAAGGAGATCTTCCCTGCAGTACATCAATTATAGCTCCTGCAGTTGCTAGAAATGGTCTCCCTAAAATAATAGGGACTCGGATGCTCTCATCCATATCCATCACCACAAAATCATAGGGAACAACAAACTTCCCTACTTGAATAGGTACATCCTTCAAAATACCCACGAGGTACCGAACAGATCGATCTGCGAGTTGAATGGAGATATTGGTGGGTTGCAAATCACCTAGTCGAAGCTTCCTGTAGAGTGGAAGTGGCATTATGCTCACACTTGCTCCGAGATCACAAAGGGCTCTATCAATCTGCACTCCCTTAATTGAGCAAGGAATAGAAAAACGTCCCGGATCCTGCAGCTTAAAAGGTGACTTGCTTTGTAGGACCGCACCGCATACCTCCCCATGCTTACTACCGAAACATCCTCTAACTTAGTCTTCTTGGAGAGAATCTCCCTTAAAAACTTAAGATAAGAGGGTGTCTCCTTGATAGCCTCCAAGAATGGCATGTTGATGTAGACCTTCTTCAACATATCAACAAATTTCAAAAACCGAGGCTCCAACAATCTCTAAGGATATGGTACATGTGGCCGATATGGGTGTACATGAGGTGTTTTGGGGGCATGCTCATCTAAACTCGAATTGGGCTATGCTCGATAAACCCGAGTAGTACTCGTGCTTGTCTTCCTGCAAAATCATAACAGGACTCTCTACTAACTCTGCGCTACTGAGTTTGAACAAGCATTGACATGGGCCCTAGGATTGATCTCTCGGTTGGCCTGGAAAATTCCCTTGAGGTCTAGAAAGATGGCTCACTTGTTAGGCTATTTGGGATATTTGGGTCTCCGGGATCTTGTAGTGGGTAGACATGCCCTCAAACTTAGAAGTCAATTGCTTGATAGATTCACCCAATGCCTCATTTGTTCTAGACTCGTGTTTGAATGAAGCTTTCCATGAGGCTCTCTAGATTTGACTTCGAGGTGGGGGTTGAGGTGCCTGGATTGAAGGAGACCCTAGGCTGAAAACCGGGTGGTACAGGATTGTTATTCTCGTAAGAAAAGTTGGGGTGATTCTTCAATCCAGGGTTGTAGGTTTGAGAGTATGGATCATTTTGTGGTCTAGAATTAAAGTTCTGCAAGGCATTGGCTTCCTCAATAGTTTGGAAATCAACTTGGCACTCAGCGGCCACATGTCCTTACACTTCACATATCTCACAAACTACATATCCCTCATTTGCAGCACTTGAGGAACCACTGGAAGTAGACACTACACTCACTCGCTCTAACTTCGACCGAGAGCCTCCACTTTGCTAGCTAGGAGGGCTATAGAATCAATCTCATGCATCTCTCCTTTCTTCGAACCGACTTTTCATCGCCCCAATGATAGCTGTTGGAAGCTATGTTCTCAATAAGGGCCTTGGCTTCACTTTCACCCTTAGCCATGAGAGCACCTCCTGCAGCTGCATCTATAGAAATCCGAATCTGGGAGGTTAGTCCATTGTAGAAAGTCCGCAGGAGCATCCATTCGGGAATGCCGTGGTGAGGACACTTCATTTGGAGATCCTTGTAACGCTCCCAAGCCTCATAGAGTGACTCTCCATCCTCCAAGCAAAAGGTGGAGATAGCATTCCTCAATTTCATCTGTCTTGCTTGGGGAAAGAACTTTGCCATAAATGCCTTAGACAAAGCCTCCCAAGTAGCATACTTGTTAGGATCCTCATTTAGCAACCAATCCTTAGCTCTATCCTTTAAGGAGAAAGGAAAGAGCTTGAGGCGGAGGGCTTCATCGGTGAAGTTGTTGGTCTTCGCAGCTCCACACTTCTCCAAGAAGGAGTTGATGTGTCGGATGGCATTTTCGCCGAGAAGCCCTCCAAATGCATCTTGCCGCACAAAGTGAATGAGCGACATCTTCACCTCAAAGTCCTCTCGCAGCGACATTCGGCCCAACGATGGCCGAAATTTCCCGAAGTGCTAGGGATGGCATAGTCCCCTAGCGGTCTCGGTCTGCGGTCCTTGCTCCACCATCCTTTCCTCTCTTCTCCGCCTTCTCGCAGCTGCGCTTATTGATCTTGCTATTGCTTCGATTTCGTGGTCAAGTGGGACAATTTCTCTCCCCTTCAACTCCTCCTACGCATGCAAAAACAAGAACTATACCGAGCGTAAACGAGTTCAAGCGTAAATCAAGAAAAGATAGGTGCTCGAGACAAGAACACAAGACCTAGTTTCAAGTCTAAAAGCAAATTTAGTACTCAAAAGAACAAAGTTCCCCGACAACGGTGCCAAAAACTTGTTGAGAGAATATTTATACCGCAAGTGCATGGTGTAGCTATAGCTAGGAACCGACAAGTACGGGTCATGTCCACAAGGAACTCGCTTTCAAATACTAAATCAACCTAAAAACTCTAATCTAGGTAAAACTCGGCTCGACAGAGTGATTTGGGTTTCGGATTCAACTAATAACAAAATAACTAAGAGAAATCAATGAATAACAAGCCTTAGATTGGAATTAATCACACTACTATGCCCGAAATCAACATCAAATACCGCTTAAGATTTGCCTATGTTAGTAGTTTAGAAGGGGAGACACCAATTAAACCTATCTTCGCCTACTTTCGAAGGTCAAAGACTAATCTTGCACAATCTAATCACCTATTTTCATGGGATTAATAAAGAGCAAAATCACAAAGAATGCATCTCACAACCCTCGATTAAAACCTTAATTATTTTCATATTGAAGTTCTAATCGCTCACAACGTCATTCTAGGTATGTTTTCATCTTTCGATGTTTACAAAACTCTAATAAAAATATATGAGTCCTCTTTCGAGGCAATCAACGAAAAAGTGATGAGCGAAGTGAATTCTAACCTAACAAGCATAGAACAATTCAATTGGTACTCAATTCATGATTATCAAGGCATAATAGGGATCAATCTCAACCTAAGTAGAGAAATTAGCCCCTAAACATGATACTAAACAATTGACAAAATTTAGGGAACATAGCCATGGAGAAACGAAGAGAAATTGTGAAGAAAAGATAAAAAGAAGAAATTACAATTACCAAATAAAAACTTGAAGCTATTCAATCATACATAAACTTGAAGTAGAAAATTAGAATTGAGTGTTCTTGAGTCTCCTCTCGGGCTGCCTCTCGAAAACCCTAGCTAAAATTTAGAATTCTGGAAAAGATCCCTAAAAATTACAATTTGGAAACTTAAATATCCGCGAAAACAGTGAGTCGCACGGCCGTGCAAGGTCGCACGGGCACCGTGCGAAATTCCGCCGCAGCTTCGCACAGCTGTGCGACTTCGCACGAGGGCCGTGCGAAAACTCGAACTCTCTGCCCATTTCGCACAGCCTGTGCAACTTCGCACAGGGGGCCGTGCGGCCTTCTTTGACTTCGAACACTTCGCCTAATGATCCGCATGGTTGTGCAACTTCGCACAGGGGTCGTGCAACTTCTCTTGATGTGTTTTAGGCTTCTTTCTTGCCTCCCTTTAGGCCCAAACTCTCCTCTTGATCGCTTTTCATCAAATTTGCCTCGAATCTCTCTAATTTAAGCCCAAAACCCGTAATAAAGAGATTTACGAGTTTAGGTGACGATAAAGAGAAAAGAGAAAAATCCAACCCAAAACCGAATAAATATCATTGAAATCATCACGGAATTGGGTTAAATAATGTCTTAAAAATCGATAAAAACGAGGTTTAACAGTGACCTTAAAAAATGAAAGGATCATTTTACAAAAGAGCCCGCTGGTAACCCTCGGAAAAACTAAGGGTCATTTTACTATGATTACTTTTCTACAGATATCGACACATTATGGATGCAAAAAGAAGATATCTCCAACAGCTTGCTACGGAAGACAAATATCAAGCATCTTCAACAGCTTAAGCACATTGATAAAGGCAAAGCTCAATTATTCTACATATTGACAAACAAGAAAGCATCTTTCCGTAAATTGATATGACCAAAAGCAATTGCATTATTGTACAAAGGGTTTCTCCTCGTGTCTATATAAGGGATGTATTTCTACATTTCAAAAGCATCGCAAGTTGAGCGCATTCAACCAAGAATACTTTACCTTGAGAATTCTCAACAATTTTTCTCTTGTAAATTATCTTTATTTTACAAGCTTTCCAATTTACAACATTTCGTAAGTATCTACCTATCTTTATTACATTTCTACTTTATCTATATAAAGTTTTAAGTTTGTTTTTTATCCTTGCGTCACTGGCGGTAGCTTTTTAATAATCAAAACCGATCCTCGAGAGATAGAGAATTGATCTCCTCCTATTTGGGGGGTTCCAATTCGTTATTTTGAGAGGAATTTAAAAACTCTAAATTTCAAATTCTACCTTCAAAATACTCCCAACCAAACAGGGCCATGAAACTAAACCATTCTAAATTATATTAGTAGTAATTCCACCGAAAAGGAGTCAAGAGCACACCTATGTTACGAAAATCGGATCGGATCGGCCGGCTCGATCGGTTCAACCAGAACCGGATGTGGTTCCGGTCCGGACACGCCCTTGACCCGTTGGAGAATTGAACCGGGTAGACTCGATCAAAACCACTCAACCCGGCGACGGTTTGACCCGGTCGAGTCGCGGGTGAACCAAAATTACCAATTTTCATTTTAAAAAAGGATAAAAACCCAAATCTTCATGAATCAATGGCTTTTTGTGATTTCGCGCATGGATTCTTTGCCCCAATTGAAGTATTTTCAAGCTTCACTGCATATAAAATCAACAAATTGTGTTGATAAATAGAAGTTATTGTTAGAGGACGAGGAAGACAAGTAGAAGATGAAGGAGAAGGGAGCTGTTGCGAAAGGAAGAAGAGGACTCCTAGAGAAGGAAGAAGAATGGAGGATGTTGAAATTTTTTGTGTCAGTGAGAGAGATAAAGGGCTTATTTAAAGTGACTAGGGGTTTCTTTTTGAAGAGGCAAAAAGTTAAAATATTAAGGTTTGTTGAAAGAGCTGAAATTTGATTGGCCTTTTCAAATAAGGCCCGGGGTTTTTTTTATGAATATGGGCTGAATTGATTTTGTTTTTAACTATATATATATATATATATATATATATATATATATATATATATATATATATATATATATATATATATATATATATATAATGTAGTTTACCGGGTTTGATCAGTGTAATCCGGTTCAACCATCAACCGAGTCAACCGATTTAATCCGAAGCTAAACGGTTCGACCGGATGAACCATTGACCCACTTTGCTAAACGAGTCAATCACCGGGTCGGTTTTCTTAACATAGGAGCACACTCCTATATGTCCTTTTGAGATCGCATACTGCATCATATTTGCAGGAGAACCATCACAACCACTCTCTCTCCTATGAATACCATTTCAATAAACAGGAGCAACAAACATAAGAAAATTCAAGGTCTAGACATAGAATAGAAAATTCAAGATTTGGTCCAAATTTCAATGTTGTATCCAACCCCATAGCCTGTAGTTGTCCCCAGTTAATCATAATTCATGACAGAATGTGCACAGAAAATTGCAGTAGAACCATGTCAATGTTCATGTAGCAAATATCAATGGTTCACAAAATCTACAAATGGGCATAAAAACAAAAAACCCTTCAAGAAAAGTTAAGATAGAAGATTCAAACAATAACAAATCAAAATCAAAATGTTAAATGATCAATCACTACGCTTTTCCTTGCTCAATACATAGTAAAATTAAGAATACAAAATTCAGCATTATGAAAAAATAGTTAAACAACCAATTTTCTGTTTTCAATTACTAGCTAAAGACTTCATCAATTCTTTTGCCATAATTTTATCCATAATACAGAACCCACAAAAACCCAAAGATTAACATAGAACAACTATACCTACCAACATCAACTAGTCATAATACTTTAATCAAGTTCCCAAATCCAATCATAACAAATGCTCCATGAACAACAAAAATCAACCTAGAAATTTCAAATAAGAAACAAAATGCTTAAGAAATTGACCACACTAGTACAAATTTTGGCTCATAAATCTACGCTCATACCAAAAAATCAACTATATTCAAATCAAAAATCGAAATGAAATGGAAGAAATGAGCAAAATCAACTCAATCAAACCATAGATAAGGACCGGAAACTATTGCAAAAGACATCAATATCAACAAAGTTTTGTACCTTGAATAATGAAGACATTTGAGGCTTTGAGAGGAGAGAGAAAGCGAGACCACATATCTTAAAATTTATGGGAGAAATTGATAGAGCGAGCGAGAAAGATATTAGGGCTTTAGGGAGAGATTGATGAGCGATGTATATGTTGGTTCGGCATTGCTTGAGAGAGAGAGAGAGAGATGAGTAGATAATTATTTTGTCCTATCAAGGGATAATATTTTTCCTTTGAAAATTATTTCAGACTTTTATGGTGTGAAACACCAGAAAATAAAGTCTTATATTTTTATAAAATATTTTCCCCAACCACACATACATTCATGGATCAATCACATACACATAAAAATTCCTCCCCCCCAACCCCGAAATGTTGCTATTCTTTTAGGCAATCTCATGAGATGCTGATAAGATTGTAATTGGTGTGATCCCTACCAATAAATCAGTGATTGTGATTTATCGGCATCATTGAATTCGATGAAAATATCTCAAAAATATAGTAATTAAGTTTATCCAAATCTTACATAATTATTGTAATTCCCATATACCAAATTAATACTCCAAACTCATTCATACTACATGCATCAAGAACTCTACATGTGTAATCATTTGGGTTGAAAATTACTAAATAAAAGATAACCCACCTCTATCTCATAGGGTTTGAACTATGAAGTTGAAGAGAAAATACACTAATGGAAAACAAAGCAGGAAGGGTAGATTTGGCATTTCAAAGAAAAACACGAAATATCCATTGTAGCTGAAATATCTAAATATCTATCCAAACCTACAGTGGTTTTAGTAAGAATATAGGGTTCTTCAATTTTCGCTGGAACAATAACTTCTAGCTATAGCTGGGCTACTTGGCATGTAAATTATATATATAACCTTATTATACTATTCAATATGAGATATTGTAATGTATACTATTCAATATGAGATATTGTAATGTCCTAAAATTACTAAAATGACAATTTTGTAGTGAACAGTAAAGTGTAATAGATATGTGGCTCATCTAAATCCATAAAGAAATTAGTGTTAAACTTTAGAATGGTTTACGTATATCTAAAACCGATGAAATGTTCAAATAGCTGTTTGTTTTTATTTAAATAGTCAAAAAGGATAGTGTAATACAATTAAATACCATAACAAAGTGAAACCAAACATGAGACTTAATAAGATTCTAATCTTAGCCGTTAGATCAGAACTTCATGGACGGAATGTCGATTTCCTATTCCAAAGCAGTCTGTGATCAATCGGTTTGTGGTATCCATTCTATGATCAATTGGTTTGCGGCATCCGGGAGGGGTTAGAACCAAGGATATGCTCAAGTGGAGCATTGTGAATGATGCTGCTCGGGTGTTTGTGAGGGTTTTTCTTTACATGTGCGATTAGCGCATCTAAACTGAACAGAATCAGATGACACTACACACTGACTCATGTAAAACTATGGCAACACAATGTATGGGTTTATTCTTTCGACATGAATAAAATCACTTAGTTTATTATTATTGACATGACAACCTCAAGGAATCTGTACAGCAGCTCAGAGTCACCAAGCTCGAAATCTACAGAACATTTCAAATCAACTTTATATCTCCTATATCTCTACGATTCTAATCGAACATATTAAAATAAGCAATCACAGAATTCTTTTGCAACTGAGAAATGAGGTTTCTCTCCTTCCTACCCACTGATTATGTACAACAGTTTATATGCATATGTCAAATAACCTATTCTTCTAGCTTTACTTGTGTAGTCTGTGATTCAGAACCTTGGTACTCAAGAAGCTTCTTTGGAAGGCTCTTAGACACAATATTACCACCATTGTAACCATTTATAAGCTGCTTTGCAATTTTTGACCTCCACTCAGAGGTATCCTTCTCCTGCTTGCGATCGTGAACCACCCTGTCACAGTAGTTCAGCATTGTACCCAATCCAGTGTTTGGGATCCATCCATATTCTGCCAGTACTCGTGCTTCCCTATCACTGATGTCTTCTCCAACCTTTTATGTTATATATCATACACAACCCCAAAAAATATAAGTAAAAAAAAAAAAAAGAAAGAACCACAGGCAACCATAAATTTGGAACATGGAATAAGAAGAAAACAAATTGATGGTTCTCTGACTTGGGGTCCCTCGGGGTATTTCTCGGAAAACCTTTTCTCCAGCATTTCACCTTACCTGCATTATCTAGCTTTTCTCATCCAATGCCATTTGGAAGACAAATTTACCTCTTAAAATGTGGACTTCATTGTGATGACAGCACTACATAGGATAAAAAATAATCAGACTTCAGAGAAGGCCTGGTTATATATTCCTCAAGATGTCTGTGATATTTAATGGAGCAATGGCACATCAGTCATTGATCGCATTTGTTCCCACATTGAGGCGGCAAAGTCCTCACAGAAAACCAGTTTGATATTTTTCCAGTAAATATTTGGTGTGCCACACCACAATTACAGAGAACGCACATGCAAGGTATGCTATGCCTGGGAGGGCTAAAGAGGTGGCTGCTTAGGCATAGTGCCTGCATTTAATTGAAGAGGAATTCCGGTCTCTCCTTCAGGAATCAGTAACCAACAGATTACCTTCAGGGTCTAGTTAGGGAGGTCGGGCTTTCTAAGCAAGAGCTGGTGTTCAACAAAACAGCACTAAATAAGGACTTCTTGTTCCCTTCAGAGTAGAAGGCACTCTTTTCTGACTGTCAATATATTTGTCTCACCAAAAGAAAGTGCCGGAGTTATGGATTACGGTGATAATTAGGAATACTATTAGGGAAGAGATGATCTTTGTCTCTTAAGAAATGTCCCTAGGAGTTAACATTCTGTGGAGGGGGCGGTGCCTCCCTTTAGGAAACATTTTTGCTAATCCAACATACAAAGTAAGCCAACAAACTTGTAATTTTTTTTAAGCTTTATCAAGTATCAACAGTTGTATCGCCTTTCATCAATAGTATAATCTAGAAAAACATTTGACTGTATATTGGTTTTATTTAACTCCATTGATAGTTTATTATAACCCAAGGGCAAGAGGATATCTTTTCAGCTTTCTCTCTCTATAGCCTGGGAAGCTCTCTCCAGCCATGGCAAGGCGAGGGAACCTAGGAAATCTGGACAGATCTTCAAACTCCAAAATCGCAAGGTACTCAGCAACCAAAAACTCAATTGACCACTGAAAATGAATTTCAAAACCCTGCTCAACCTAGTGAAACAGTAACCTCTTTGCCGACATCTGAACAATCAAAATCTAGATCATCAACACAGAGATCTCTTCATTCCAAGTCTTCTAGAGCTGATTCAGGTAACCCTCAACCCTCTGCTTGGGATAATTTTGATATTTCAAAATTTCACAATGCTGGGCATAAGCTCAATTTCATTCAAGCCCAGAAAGACAACGACATGGTATTTACTAAGATTGTGATGGATAATATTGAGCCTGAAGTTCACTATTGGGAATCAGCAGAAGCATGTTATGTACTAGAGGCATCTCCTTCATTCTCTGTTGTGAATGGTTATTTCCGGAGAATCTGGAAAGATCATATAATAGACAAGATTGTTATGTTGAACAATGGTATTATTTTGGTGAGATTTGATTCTCTAGAAACTAGGGAACTGGTTCCAGTGTGGGTTCAGATACCAGACCTAGATCTCAAATACTGGAGTGCATCAGCTCTTAGCAAACTAGCTAGCCTATTGGGTAATCCTAGCATGGCTGATAAAAATACACAGGAAAAATAAAGGCAGCTATGCAAGAGTTCTGGTTGAGGTGCCTATTTCAAAATTTGTTCCAAAGCACATTTATTTTGTGAATGAGCATGATATATTGATCAAACAAGATGAGGAGTTTGAATGGGAGCCTGTGATATGTGATCAATGCAAGAAATATGGACATGAAGCAGAAAAGTGTAGAAAAGATAGGCAATGGCAATGGAGGCCAAAGGTAATCAGACCTGTCTCAGAACCAATTGCGAACTCTGAGCAACATAATGACAAACACCAAGATGGTTGGGTCACAGTGGGGCAGAAAAATGGACCTTCAGTCAGCTATAATGTGCAGTCTTCTACACCAGTTCAGAATACTTTTCAGGTCTTAGATGAAGAGGCACAGGATAACAATCAAGAAATTGTCCTTGAAAATGTGGTTATAAGTGTGGAAGGGCATCCAACACTTAGTCCACAGGGATAGTATCAAAATATGGAACATCCGGGGTCTGAATGGACCTAATAAACAAAGGAATTTAAAAGCCTTTTGCTGGAAGAATAAAATTGGGTTACTATGTTTGGTGGAAACAGAAGTTTTGCAGAGAAACTTCAATAAAGTTTCTGGATATTTTTCAGAGTGGTTTCATTATGTTAACTACATTGCTCATGACAGAGGAAGGATACGGCTTATGCGGAAGGCCCAGGTTTTCGAAGTCCAACTTCTTCACACTACTGCTCAAGTTGTTCATTGTTGGGTTAAGCACATCTCCTCCAATAAGTTGTTTTATTTGACTGTTGTATATGGGTACAATGATGAAGCTGACAGAAAAGAGATATGGCATACTATTGAAACAATTTCCAGTAACATGTGTTATCCTTGGTTGGTTTTGGGAGACTTTAACCATCTTCTCTCCATTGAAGAAAGAATTGGAGGAGCACCAGTCACTAGCCAGGACATTCAAGATTTCAGGAGTGTACATATCAAGCTGCCTTATCTGATATGAAATGGAAAGGATGCAAATTCTCTTGGACAAACAAACAAGAGTTTAGGCCTAGAATTTTCTACAAAATTGATAGAGTACTTGTTAACAGTGCTTGGATTGAGGAATTCCTATCTCCAGAAACATGTTCCATGACTGATGATACCTCATATGATATGCCTGGGGTTATTCAATTTTTGAAGTATAGAATTATGGTCAAATATTTTGATATTGGGAAACTGATAAGAGTTATCCCAGAGTGGTGAGGAAGGTATGGCTGCTCCCAGTTCAGGGCAAACCTATGTCTGCTATATCCAAAAAGCTTAAGATTTTGCAAAAATCTTTAAGAAAACTAAATAAAGAGAAGTTTGGAGGTGTTACAGTACAACTTGCTGAGGCCAAGGCAAATCTCAATCAGATTCAACTTAGCATTCAGAATAACCATCTGATGTTCAGTTATATCATATGGAGAAAGAAGCAGCTCAAAATGTGCAAGTTTGGAAGGAGAGGCTTGAAAGCTTTTACATTCAAAAAACAAAGGAAGACTGGCTGAACTTTGGAGATTCAAATGAGAAATTCTTCTTTGAGAGCTTGAAAAGCAGACAGCTTCACAACAGATTCTCTTCTTTCCTTCAAGATAATGGAGGATGGACCTGGGACTACTCACAGGTAATTCAGCACTTTACTCAATTTCATGAAAAACCCCTTGGTACCGCTGCAGCAACAACTGAAAGAACCAGATGGGTACACAAGTGGTTTTCTTAAACAAAATTGGGAGCTTGTTGGTGAAGATGTTTGTTCAGCCATATGGAGCTTCTTCACTAGTGGGAAAATGCATTATCTCTGGAATTCAACTAGAATATCCTCGATTCCTAAAACTTCTAGCCCCTGCAATGCATGAGAATATATACCTATAGCTTGCTGCAATACCCTGTACAAATGCATTTCAAAGCTTCTCTGTTCAAGACTCAAAGGTGTCCTCCCAGCCCTTGTACATGTGTATATCAATATGCATTTATAGAAGGAAGCTTGATAGCTCACAACATAATGATATGTCAGGACTTAGACTCTACCAAAGGAAGCAAGTCTCAGCTAGGCGTCTCTTCAAGATAGACCTTAGAAATGCATAAACTGAAATTCCCTCCAGAATTCACTAAGTGGATCATGCAACTTATTACAACCTACACTGAGCATTAATGGAGTAGATCATGGCAGCTTTCAGGGGAAGAAAGGGCTAAGACAAGGAGATCCCACTCTCCTTTAATTTGTATTCTGGTTATGGACTATCTAACCAGAACCTTGACCTTTCAAGCCACACACACAACTTCAAATTTCAAAACAATGCAACTTGTCAATCTATGCTTTGCAGATGACCAATGCTATTCTGCAAAGCACACACACCAACAATGCAACTAGTGATGGAATGCTTCACATTTCTCAAAAGCAACTGGACTGCAGATTAACAAACAAAAATCACAAGCTTTTATTGCTGGAGTTTCTGAAGAAAGAAAGAGAAATCTTGCAAATAACAGGCTTTACTCTGGGGAGTTCCCAGTGAGGTATTTAGGATTTCCATTGAGCCCAAAAAGTGGACAAAGGCTGAATGCTCAGTCCTTATAGAAAGAATTGTAGCAATGATTAAGAGTTGGTCAACCAAGCACCTCTCTTATACTGGACTACAATGTTCTGTTCTCTCTTCATACCCATTGGACTACAACATTCATCCTGCCAAAGAATGTTGTGAAAAGCATTGAAAATATTTATAGGAACTTTTTGTGGAGCCAGACGTCAGAATACAAGAAAGTCCTCCCTGTAGCATGGGACTTTGTTTGCAAGCCAAAGAAGAATGGAAGACTAGGGATTAAAACTGTGAAATCTGGAACAAAGCTGCAATTGCTAAACACCTCTGGTAAATTGCTGCAGACAAAGAATGTCTATGGGTGAAGTCTACTAATGAAATATATACCAAAGGTAAAGATACTTGGACTGTGATCCATTCAGGCCAATCTTCTTGGTATTGGAGGAAAATTCTTTGTTGGCTATACTGATAATGTTTGGAACCTGTCCAATTCAAGAAGATACACCATTTCTAGTGGTTATGCATGGTTGATGGGGCCTCAAGATATTACCAGAATGGCTCAATTCACCTGGAGTAGATTTAACAACCCAAACATAGCTTATGTTTCTGGAGGATGCTATTAGGAAGGCTAAACACTAGAGACAGACTTCTGAACATGAATATTCAGGTGCAGGATAGTTGTCCACTGTGTCTAAACTCTAAAGAAAGCCATACTCATCTCATTCAAAGCTATACTCTTCTCTTCTTTGAATATGCAACAAGTCAGTGTGAACATACTAGCATACTTTGGACTGACTCAAGCGATTTTGAGGTTTAATAATCTTGATAATGCTGTAAAGATGCTGAAAAAGTCCAAAACTACAAGGAGAAGGAGGGTCATCAAACTCTGCATCGCTACCATTACCTACAGCATATGGGAGGCCAGAAACATCTCCATATTCCAGCAGAAACACAAACCCTCACTGAGAGATGTAAATACCTAGTTTATGCAAAACTTCAATTTTTAACCAGGAAATGTAAAAAGCTCATAGAGAGAGAACTGTGATGTTTATGTCTTAGAGGCTTGGGTTTGACCCTCCCTCTTAGATTTGTATTTGAGCATATTTTGCCTGTTGGTAATGGAAATCATCTATTCCTACCAAAAAAAAAAACAAAAAAGAACATAACTGTTTTTGTCCTCCTTGCATCCCCTTGTGTCCTAATATATTAATCAATCACACATCAAAAATGAAGAACAGAAATAGCTCTATTAATGACTTACTTGCTCTTTAGCCCCTTAAAGGCTTCTACACATAAATATAAAGCAAACTCTCATTTGTTTCCCCAGACTTGTGTGACATTGTCATTCTTCCTCAATGAAAAGGGAGGGAGTTACCATTTACTGTAGTAAACGAGAAAGGAAAGACAAAGTCTGTTGGAATTCAGCAAATCTATGATACTGATTAGGTCAGCAACAGTTGAACAGGTGCATGATGATAAAATCATTTCAATATAGAGATCTACGCAACCCCTCCACCGTACCCCCTTTCTTATGTTATGTTACAGTGATTCACTTGCCATGTTTGAGCCACATTAATTTTCATTATTCTTCATAGAAGCATCAAATATTCAGTCAGAAATGTTACCATAAGTGGTTTGTTCTCTATTAGTGTGATCCGGCCACAACTTGTAAGCTTCATAGCAGTCACCAAGCGCTTGACCTGCCAATCAACAGGTACAGAATCTAACAACTCAAAGAAGTATGTTGCAAAACCATATTCAGGCCGCTCTAGCACAATTCTGCATTCGACAAACTTCATCATCAGAAGACCACAAACAACAAAAACTCCCAGTATGGGTCCCGCTTATGCATAGTCATCAGAAGACTGAGATGATAGAAAACCAGAAACCTCGACTTCCTCACAATTATACCTGTTATGTCTTCGGAATACAAATATGAAAGACTGAAGATCTCGACACCAGCCCCATTCAACAGGCCACTTCCTATGTCTCAAATATCTTGTCTGTGAGGCACAACCATCAAGAAAAAAATTGACCATAAAGACTACGTAAGACCATGGATTGGAAGATCATTGAACCATTACATCAAATTAGAAGCTTATCCATAGTCCAATTAATTTTATTTATGAACAAATAACTTAAGAAAACAACAAATCAATAACTACTTCATACAATTTCTCGACTACCTGTTCAACGAGCGAGAGAAGACAAGACAGGTAGTAGCTGGCTTTTGTATCCTTTGCACAGCGTAAAATAGGAAACTTCATAAATGGTTGGCGTTGCGAAAACAACTGTAACAAAGATATGGAGAGTGAAAAAGGCCACATCTCAATAACTTCAAACATTCAACGTAAGCCATGCGACAGATATTTACATAATATGATTATGGCTGCAGTTAACCACTTAAAATTTATAAATCATATAGAGGATAGCACCAATTAATCCTTTCCAGCACAAAGGTCCATAGATGCATACACTCTCAAGTCAGGAGATTTCAAAAGGTGGTAAAAACAACACCACGTACCCCTTTACAAGAAATTGATCCTCACTGAAAAAGATGAGTGAAAAACCCAAATACCCCACAGCTAGAGTTGGGCAATGGGGCGGGCTCCCAATGGGCTTTTAGGGTCAAGGTAATTTGAAAAGGGTCAAGGCCCATTTAATTTTTAGAAGGGTCAGGGCCTAACAGACCGCCTAAAAACAGGTCAAAGAGGGTCATTAATGGGCCGTCTAAAAACGAGTAATGCTTCAGCTCAGCTCTCTCTCTCTCTCGCTCTCCTGTCTCCTCTCACTCTTTCTTTTCCAGAAACTATTCTTCAATTCTGCTTCAACTCTCTCTCTTTCTCTCTTTCTACTGCCTCATCTGTCTCTCTCTATCCTCCTTCGACGAAAAACCCTAACTCTGCTAAACCCTACCATCCCCTTTTAGTGTTGGTCCTACTCCTAATTTCCACTTTAAGGTACGCTTCAATTGCTATATCTCGTATTTGATTCTTCTCTATTATGTCGTACTTTGTTGTCCTTGTCGAATTTGCTATTGTTCGATTGTTCATCTGGAGTGGTAAGCAATTTCATGAAGTATTTTCTATCTTCTCTATTGTTTAATTATTCATCTGGGTGGCATCATCATTTTCAAGCATTATCAAGCATCTGGAACGGCCAGCCGCTTTAAGGAACTATGCTTGGTCAAATTCAGTACCACAAAATCCAAATTGAACCCAACCACAGTGCCCATCAAAACAGAGAGAGAAAATGTCATTTGATTGAAACCCTTGCTGACACTCTACCAGGACAACAATTTTTTGGGGATTTTTTTCCTCTTTAGATTTAGTTTACCAATCTGACTGAATTAAAATTCCTTGCTAATTATATAGATTGGCCTTTTTTATATGGGCTCATTGGATTTATATGTAGACCTCTGTCATTGTATATTGTAGATTACTGAATACAAGTTGGAGTACTCCCAGCGAAGACATGAGTGTAGTTTGAAACAAGTGGGGGCTCAGTGTATGGAGGGCAGAGGGCTGTTTATGGGTGACTTAATTTTTGTAATTGTGAGTGTTTGATTTTGTGCTGAAATTGTGCAACTTTCATGCCAAATTGGGCTCCTGGTTTAATCTGATTGTTTGTGTCAAGAGGTATCCCTGAGTTCTTTATCTCTAGCTAATGACTGACCAACTGTGAATCAACAAAGCTCTTCCATTTAGCTTGTCAACACTCTTCCATTTAATTCAATTAGTAACGATTCTCTGCATTTGGGTTTTGTTACCTACAAATTCTTGGGCGGGTCAGGGTCAGCTGGCCCATGACCCAGCCTGGCCCATTTTTTCATGACCCAGCCCAGCCCTTCATAGTAATGGGCCGGCCCTGGCCCGGCCTGTTGCCACAGCCCACCCACCACCCCCCCAAAAAAAAAAAATAAACCACCACCAACAACAAAAAAAAGGGAGATCGATGCAAAAAGGCCATCAATATCTGCATGCCATACCAGCTATTTGAAAGTCAAGATTTGAAAAAAAATCACTATTTCATACAGCATTTCTTTTTTGGAAAATCTGATGTGGAAAAGAAAGAAGCATGATAGTAAGTCGTCGAATTTAGAGCTTTTCAAAGGATACATAATAGCAGAAGATGCACAACACTAGAGGTAGTATAGTGCCAAGGTGCTGACAAAATCTGTAAAACTTACAAACAGGCAGGCTCAGAGAGGAAACAATACGGATAAAGCAGGCTCCCATAGCGCCCCCAAAAAAAAAAAAAAAAAAACTACCTAATGTCACAAACACTGAAAATACATACACATGTAATACGAAACGTGGTAACACTATCTATCCCAATTCCTACTATTGTTAAGTAAATCGATAAAATATAGTTACAGCAATATAATACATAAAGACAAACCACATCTACTTGCTATCCCATATTTTGATGATTGAATTTATGTCCAACCAGGAAAGATATTATCAGTGGAATGAAAACTAAGCTATGTGCAATACCCACCAAAGTAAGTATCTTTATGTACTAACTCAAAGAAAATGTCAAAGCCAAGCAAATCAAGCATCACAAGCGAAGAATTATACACAACCTGTGATATAACAGCTTCAAGTTCCGCAAAGCCATCTTCACTAACTGAACCATCTAGAGCATCCTCTGATTCTCCTTCCCCGTAGAGCTTAATCTCTTCAACAGATATTCCTCTTTCCATTAAAACCTAGCAATTTACACTGGAGTTAAAGATGATTCTCCATTTCGTGATAGTTTAGATCCGTATTTTCCTAATGCAATGTAAAGTGGTGGACATAGACGTACTACCTTTAGAAGCCCAGGAGCATCTTCCTCCAATGCAACTTCTGCTGAATCACTGCATGGCAAAATAAGGATCTAAGAAGCTTGCCATATACAACTGAGTTGTAAAGAATTGAAAAAAGTCAATGCCGAAACATTACGTAGCAGTTCTTCTCCTCTTCCTTGGTCGTCTGATGCTTATTGGTTTGACAGATTCCAGGATATCTGTACCGACCTCCTGATCTGAAGCCACATTTTTAGTATGAAACTCAAGGTTTTGTGATTCATCCAAGCTAGGTGTTCCTGATGACATCAACTTCAGCCGGTCTATTAATGGTAAGTGGTCCAACTCATCTCCAAGAAATTCAGCAAACTCAGGCTCACTTTTCAGCTGACTTTTCACATGCAGTAATTCACTATGCTCCCTGCCATTCTTTTCTTCATATGACTCACTGATATCAATAGGCTCATCTTTGACTCTAGTAAGCAATGACAAAGTCAAACTTTCCATGGCATTAACATTTGTCGCATTGATTTCCTGTTCATAAAAAGATAACTCGCGCGAGGTGTAGGAAGCCTCTGATTTAATTGATACAGGGCCGCACATGTTATCTGACAAAGTTGGTGCACACTCTTTTGTAGTGAGGAATGCTCCATTTGCATCAAGTTTTGAAGCCTGATTATCACAGCCATCCAGGCCAGTTTTTATGTCTGCCGCAATCGGTACATCTTGAACAGAACCACTTTCTGGCATATTAGTGCCTGCACCCTGGAGAAGAATTTTATGTAATTTGGACGATTCTCCATTATGACCTTCATCCTGAAAAAAACATTAATGAATCCAAATTACACTTGAGACAGAAAGAAAGTGCAACAATAATGCAACAAATGGTTACAAGACTTATGCATGTAAACAAATGTAACTTCCTACAGCAATACGGTATTGCAATTCATCAAATTAAATAAGCCCGAAACAATTCAGAGTCTTACACAATGGTAAGAACAGGTGAGGGTGAGGCAAAACATAGCTATATTAGATTAGACAAGGAATAAAATGACTAGAGATTAGGTGGGAGTGTCCCACACTAAGGATGGATGTGTGAAGCAAGGCTAAAATGATAGCAGACATCGAGGTGTGAGGTCTGAAGGTGCTAGTAAATCACCCTATTGGACTATAAAGACATAAGAGAAATCGAGAGAAGTCTTTAGACAAGACTTGGCCCATCTACAACATATGACGGGCATGTCCATTGATAGGAGCTTTGGCAGTCTATAATTAGAATCGCAACCCTTATCTTAGGACCTCTTTTTCACCCTCTTCTCTGTGACGTGGAATTTAGGCACCCTCTAGAGCTTTTACCATGTGTTTTTTTCTAGCACTTGGTGTGTATGCAGAATTTCTATCGTGACTTCCTCAATTACCCCTTATTATTGAATTAAAACATGTTCACTACGTTTATTTCCTTGATGTATCTTTCGATATCTAAAACTAAACCTTCTGAGTTTTGTGCTTTGACTTCTTCTAGTACTATCTCATGTATCTATCTCAAAATGTCTTAAATTCTCCTATCAGAAAGACATGTTTTAAATTCTCAAATTTATTTCCAAATAGTTTTTTTGGGTCTCTTTGAAGAGTTCTCCTGCTGCTGTGAAGTAATGTTGCATGCATTTAGATCTTCCTAAATCCCAATTTGGAGGAATTCGCTCTATGGAATAGTACTGCTGTGCTGTTGTATCTTTCTGTTAATGTAGAACACACAGGACTTGACCAAGTTATTTCGTAAGTATCTTTTGCAGCTCGGAAAACTAAATTTAACAAGGACATATCTAAAGCGCCAGGAGCATGTTAACATCTTCTATTATAATTTTTCCCCTTTACTAGACGAGATTTTAAAAACTATGCTACTTTTCCACAACCTTTATTTGCTAGTACCTCTACAGCATCAGTGCTGGTAAACTAGGTTTAAAACAACTGCGGTGTAGCATAAATCCAACCCCTCCCCCGGCAAAAAAGAAAGGTGAATTTGTTTTCTCCCTCTATTACTCATGCAAATCCAACCAATTCTCAAAAGGAAGATTCTACAAATTTTTACCAGAGGACCTTTGAACCACAAAAGGAAGATGACAGGTGAAGACATCATGACACTCATGTATTTAAAAACAACAGAAGAAGCGGCCCCCAACTCAATTACTTCTGAGTTTATGTCCAAAATCATTCATCAAGTTTCAGCAGTTCCATAATAGAGAACAACCTGAGAAACATAGAGGAAATGCTTGATAAATCATTTATCTAAAGTATCAGAGAATTACCACTACATATGATTCTGAAGATTGCAGTAGTTTCCTGCCAAATAACAACAAATATTAGATTGACTTATCATAAATGAAATAGATGAAAAGCACTAACATTTCCACTAAAAAAAAAAAAAAAAAGAAAGACTATAGGTAAATTTTGCTATATAGATCTTAAGCAGACTACAAACTTAGACCTTGTTATGCAAACTGGGCTGTAAAAGGAAGATTCAAATTATACATTTCACACGTAACGAGAAGGCGGGAATATATTAAGCTAAAAACATATTATTCAAAAGTTTCACTAATACACTATAAAATATATAATGTTGCTAAGAAAGTTTTAAATTTCGTTCTGTTTTCTCTTGTTGGGCAGGAAAATTCCTGGAGCGGTTCTGTGTAATTTTTGCTATTATACTACTCCGATCCAAACTCAAAGTCATATATTGGGTTGAATCAAGGTTGCATTCACAGGAGACTGATTCTGCTATTATGTTATTTCAATTCAAAGTTATTCGTTATGTGAACTGTGATGGACACTTTTCTAGACAAGGATATTAGAAGTCGCAATTCTCCATCATAGTTCAAGAAAATTGGCTCAACCTTTGTCACATCATTTTCCATTTGTCCAAAGACGGCCAAGATGGAAAAGCAAAATTGCATTCAAGTTTGAATATGTGGCTGGAAACATATGGTTTAACTAATTTCATCACAGCTAATGCATCTTTTGACATAGAAAAACAGGTTCTACTTCATTGTTACTAAGGGTTCGCCTGAGAGAGTTAGACAGAGTTCCTTCTACAATGACGCTGTCTGTCAAATCCTTCTTTACTATATTAGGCCCCCATCTAAAAATTCCATGAAAGTCTTCTGCCCCCATTAACCTCAAATAGCTATATTTGGACTTAGACTAATTTGTGAAGAGTAAGAAACTTTCAGTAAACAGATGTTTTATATGTTCAAGGAGGTTTCGAATTCATTGATCACTAGCAGCTTCGTACCAATTACTAAATTGCTGGAGCTTTTGGAAGATTCATATGGATAAAGTCTGAACTTGGATACTCTAGACAAGAATTCCATGCAGGATGTGCTGAAAAGAAGGAATTCTAATTCAGCAAGTGTTATAAGCATCTAAAAGACGAAGAAGTGACCGACCATCTTCTAGTTCATTATCCATGATCTTCGTCACTATGGCATTTGTTGTCTCTATTAGTGATGTCTGCTGGTTCCAGTCAAGGAAGATGATTTGGTGCGAGCGGAAAGAAGGAATAAGATGAGTTGGGTTCTTGGTGCTCGGAAAATTATAACCATTCCTCAAGTGGAATATTTTCCTCTTGTGATGGACACTTTTCCAGTACAAGGAATCTAAACTTTTATGTTTCGAAATGTATAGGTGGATTCATGTGCTCAACAGTGAAAGTACTTGAACTTTCTGATTTTGTAGATAATAATATAACTCATGAGAGTGCAAGGGCATAACAATTTTTATATTTGCCCCTTGCGCACATGCATGACGTTCCCCTTGGACCCGTAATATAAGTTTTTATTGTTTTATTTTTAAAAAAGTTAAAAACACTTCGACTAGGCTTCAGTCAGCGAGTCTATTGCACACTAAATTTTAGCATACATGCCACCTGCAGCAATCATCAGATCTTACGGAAATCCACAAAGCACCCAATTCAAGCTTGGATGGCTTTCCAAGCTCCACATCCCAAGGATCCACATGAACAGTTGTGTCATTCTTATTGCTTTTTTGAAAAACAATCAAAAAAAGGTCACTAGAGTTGCGACTCACGCCATCCATTGATCAATTAAAGAAACTACAATATTATTTGATGGTGCAGACCATGATTCTGCATCTTTGAGATAAGAGGACTTTGTCTGAATATGTTCCCATCAGAGAATAACTTCTAGTCTTTTTAGGGCAGTAATAAATTGCTCCATCCTTTCTTTGCTTTTTCTATACTCCTTTTGGTTAATCATTGAAATAAATTCAAATAGGGAGTGGGACAAAGGATAATGAGTTGGACCCAGGGTTAAAAGATTTCTGAACTGGCATCGGACTCCACAACCCAGGTTGCAGACCGAATGAATTTAGACAATAATCCTCAACTTAGGCCCTGTTCCATTTAGTTTTAACTTACAGCCTTACAGCTCCTTACAGTTGTAGCTCCTTAGAGCTCCTAACAGCTCCTTAAGCTTTTATAACTATCTTTATGCCGCTTACAACTTCTTCCAGCTTTCCTTATAGCCTTAAGGCTCCTTACAACTAAATGGAATAGGGCCTTAGGCCCACAAATTTTTATCCCCCAGTCATGACTATCATAGAGTTCTTGAAATCTTATGGTTTCACTTCGGTTAGATTTGAATGACTCATCATAGCCTCAGGCCATCAGTCCTCTGTTAATTTGGAACCGAAAAAGGAGACATTAGGAAATGACACAATCTAATTAGTCAGCAATGTGTTAGTCAACCACATGTCTGGAGCTTTTATTGGCGACACACTAGCACTTGGGCTTTGTTTCAATATAATTATTCAAAGAACCATCGATGTTTTAACTGAATTGGATAGTAGTTCTCAAGTATAAATACTCTTACAAATTCACTCTAATTAGAACCTTTATTAGTCATTACCAGTATGCAAACTGCCAATGGTGTGGTCTAGTGAGACATGTCCTACCTTCAAATCCCAATAGAGGCACAGCAGAGTTTCCTTCCCCACTGCTATGGTGCCCTCATGAGAAATAGCCCCTGACAGGTATGCGTACCTTACCCAAAGAAAAGATAAGCATAAAAATCAATGACATCCACATGCCAGAAATAATGGCAGCTAATATTTTTTGATAAGTCCTTAGAACTCAAGGACACAGAGGTGCGAGCCTCTAGAACAAGTCCTGTTCAAGTAAGGTCGTAACAATGCCAGCTGATATAATGGTGCTATTTTATTGTCTGTCCATATAATATAGATCATCATCTAAATAAACACATGGAAATTTTGTAGTTGACAGTGTATCCTCATAACTGATAGCTCAGAATTTGAGTAACATAAACAAGAATGTGAAAATAACGGAGTGCAAATGAACCAACAAGATGATCGACATCTTGTGGAAGGTAAGAAAGCGGAAATTAAAAAAAAAAAAAAAAAGTTTCAGCACATAAGGAAGTGACCAGCAAGCTCTTTTGTTTGACTTGGGATAGCAAGAAATCCGACTGCAAGTAAAATTAGAAAATGATACCTTGACAACAGCATTCTTCTTCTTTCTGACAACACAATATTGTCAAGAGAGCTGTCAAATTCATATGAGATCTCATGCTTGACCTGAGTGCATTGCAAATCTGCAATGTTTGAGCCCACCAAGTTGTCTAGCAAAGGAGTCTCCACAGTGCCCGGAACATCTGATGATCTCGATTTTAAAGGACCAACTGCATTGTTGAGTTGGTCATTTCTCACAACATTGACTCCTGTATCAGAGGTTAGCATCTTGCTTGAAGAAATGAAAAGCTTCATAGAAGTTATATCCTGATCATACAATTAAAGAAAAGAATGTTACAAGTCTAATGAGGTGAATTTAGAACACAAAAGCCATCTCTAATAAAGTCGAATGAGCAATCAGTCATCATTCATTGGTAATTTTAGCTTTGGATTATGATCAACAATCCACAATCCCATGAATTGTTGACATACACTGTCCCGGTTTTCTGGTTTACTTTCAAAAAGTAAGGGAAAAAGGAATAAAGAAAGAATTTGTCATGTAGTATGTTAACGCACATTCAGACTGAGAATTTGACTCGACCATAAAAATCAAAAAGAAAGTCAGATAGCTGTTCTAACATGAATACAGTTTCTGTGAATGATAGCAAGCAAGGGATTCGCAATTGCAGCAATGGGTGTCATACCAGCAAATCACGCCAAAGTAGATATCACGTGCGATTGTCATGGTCAGTATACAATCTTTCATACTTATACTTAGTTAAACTTTATAGTCCTATTAGCATAATATAATAAGGTTTGCAATAAACAAATGTAAATAACAAAATATATCATATAATTTCTTAAGAATTAACAAGTGGAGGATATAGATGACATTCTCCATTTTAGAACGGTTGTCGTGGCTCAATCACGACTGCCGTACGTTCCAGAGTGGTTGTCGAAGCCTTTCTAACATGGAACATGATGAGCAATTAAAACATGAGAAAACACAGTTCACTCAACTTCAAAAACTTGAGGCCATGTCATTGCAGGAACAGCCTCATTTTAAATCTTTAGCGAAGAAATATGACTCCAAAATAATCATCCTCTTGTTCAATTTGTCTAGAGTAGCAGGCAAGTCTAAGTCACTTTCTTGAGCATAGGAGAAGGCATGCATTGGTCTTGCTCTATCCGTTTTTCAACAAGGAAAACAGCAACAAGACTGCTAGATTGTCCACTGAGTACACAGAAATGCTGAAAGCAGATCTCAGAACGCCAGAGGAGCACACCTGAGGGCTGAAACTAACAATCGATGCAAAAGGTTACGGTAGCACATCCATGAAAGAAGAAACTATGACCAACCAGGCCCATGCAACTCAAATCAATCTTTGTGGTCAAATGCCTGAGTTTAAAAATGCTGTTTATTTCTGGTTTCCTACTGTCGAAATGATCATCACTACATGTATCATTATGTTACTAATCCATTTTTAGATGTTTTAGCAGTCCAGAGACATAGTAGTCAAGCTCATTCTAAAAGGAAACTCAATTTGAAGAAGTTAACTTGGCTTGACCATTTAGGAATTATTGCTGTTCAGGACTCCAGGGTTATATAACAAGATAAATGGTTACTGATCTTTTTTACCAGCTTAAGAACCATTAAAGGAAAGCTCCCTGAAGGCTTCGATCAATAAAGCATGGACACTAGATGATAAGTAAAAAAGATACAAGTTGGCGCAAACTAAGGTAAGATGGATTGTTTTATACTTTTGATGCATTGCTCTTTGAATAGAGTACTAACGCTTCTCAATTATCACAAGCAAAATATTTGAATGCAGTTGTAAGACCAAGCTTGTGATGCAGTTGGGCAGAAAAGCAAATAGAAGATTTACAATTTAAGGTATAAGGTTAGGAAGCATTTGTATTTTGATATTTCAGGGTACTTTTTAGGATAGTAATCGCATAATACAAGATGATTCTTTTTTTTTGGCCATATGATATGATTTTGCAACTTGTGTGTCAAATAATTACAAGAATGAATCTATATCACTTACTTTGATTCACATTGTTTGGCTCCAAGTTAAAGGTGGACATGAATTTTGGAGTTCAAATAAGTGAATATGATTGTTAATAATCTAAGGAAATAAGTTTGATGTTTATTTCACCAATTAATTAATGAATACAAATTAGCAATTTTTCAAACACCTAATTAGGCCTAAATCAATATCATATAAACTGCCTATACCAACAAAACATCCACATCAGCATTAAACCACATTTCGTGTTCTCACCATTGGTACTCAAATATACTAGGACATTTTCCAAAATTTCGTTAGCTTATTTTAGCCTATAAATACCGGTTTATTTTTGTTTCATTTTCAAACTTGTCTGTGGAACAAACTAGTTTTGGAGTAATTATCTATCAATTTGGTATTAGGGTGGGATTTTGTGCCAACTAAGGGTTGTCCTTGAGGATTGATAGTGATTTTAGTTACCTTTTTATCAATATATGCAGAGTTCTTATGGTCATAAAGCAATCCAGACCTACCAGCACTGCACTTCCACCATACCTATCATCTCCATAAGTCCTAATTTTTATTTTCTTTCCAAGTCCTGTTTCCAAGGTTATATTTTTTCAATTTACCAGTTCGTCTTCTATATTTACTCAAAACCTAATTGCTAACCATAAGTTACAATATAGTAGATTGGGAGTATAGTCTAATCTGGAAATATTGGCACTCCAGCAAATTCCTATCAATTTACAAATTGATTAGGATTAGTGTGAGAGTCTACTGCCTAGTCATTCATTATTAACTAATGATTTAGGGCATATGTTATTGGCATCTAGTGGGCTATGATTGTATAATTGAAGCATATAATGGAATTCCATATTCCAGTGTACGTAACACTACTTTTCAAAGGTTGCTATCAAATTCTCTTATATAAACATTAGTATAGATATGCTACTGAGTGTAGAGAAGACATTCACCGTGACAATTGAAGCGAATTGACAAAGAGGTTTGTGATCACTAAACTAGGGATCACCACCAACATAAGGTCTCTACTGAAGATTCTAAACGAAAGGACATTATACAAGAAGCAAACAACATTAGCATCTTCAAAGTCACCGTACTATAAAAGTCAGGAAAGTCATTCATAGCTCCAAGAAGTGCGAGATATTGAATTTCAAGAAGATTTCAACTAAGAAGTTCATGATGACATACTAGAAGTGGAACAAAGCTGTTGACCTTCGAGAAAAGGAGTTTGTGCTTCTTAATAAATATTGTAAAGAAGATGAATTTTGAAGGCCTGCTAAATAGACCATAGCCTTCAACTGAATCCTGACCAGACCGAGAAAGATATGACCTGAACATAGATGTACAAAATCTGATAGCCTCGATAACTAGTCCAAACAGGCCCTAGAATCTTGGAAATTTGGACAAGATTTGAGGACCCAAAGCCCAAATTATCTTAAACCTATAAAGCCGAATGATTTTTAGGTCAAGCGCTCATTTTGGTTAGGTGTTTTTAAAGTTTTTCTCACACCGAATCTTGAAAGAACTAGTTGGGTTGCCTTTTTGTCTTCTAATGAGTGAATGATAATCGTCAATCCTTAACTAAAAAGAGCAATGACCTACTACTTCCTCCCTCTTTCCAGTTTGTCATATGTTCTTTCTTATTCTCTAGTATTCTTGCCTACACTACAAAACCAATGTATAGTGCACCACTGCTAATGTTATATAGTGTTTCTTAATAGATATTGCCAAGAAGACGAAATTCAGGGATTGCTAATATCCTAATACTAGTGAATAACTTCGAATCGAAAAATTCAGGTCCCATAAATTGAAAGGTCACTATAATTGATCCAGACATCGACTATGCATTTATGCTTACTTCCTAACCTCTAATTCTTCTTTTCTTTAAAGCTCGTGATCAAGCCTTTTCTAAGAAGGGGAGAATGATGCAGTTGGGAGCAGGGGGCACGAGGATTAAGAGATTTATGATTTATGGTACAAATTTTATTAAAAGGGAAATTCGACTTGATGTTCCTCGTACTTTATCCACTTCCATTTTATCCAATTTTTAAATTCATAATCCAAGTGATACCCTTCTATTTATACCTATTCCATATATTACACATCCACTAACACCACCATTAACTTTTAAATAGAATGACCAAAACACCATCTTAATTTTCTCCTTTCTTGTTTTGTTGTTCAATCCATGAAAAATAAATTCCTACTTCCTTCTGTTCTGCCCAGTTCACACACCCACCTTTAATTTCCTACCCCCATTATTTTCTATTGTCTTCAACAATTGGGCATATTAAGGCCATTAGCTCCCCTTCATGCTATAGTCGACTATAATAGTTGTCTTCCTTGGAGATTTAGCATTCTTTTACGCTAAAGTGGTTCAATTTCTACAGCATATCAGGTTATTTTTGTGAAAATTGAAACTCTAGGGATTGATTTCTCGGCAACTTGGGCATGTCTTGTTGAAGAGTTGGATGGCGTCGGATAAAATGAGGAGAGATAAAGGGCATGGGCGACTCACTGAGGGCAAAAACACAACCCAGAAGCTGATCGCTGAGGTGGATAAGAGCCAAGATGGATTCAAATCTGAGTTGATGAGATCAATGATGAGAGAGAGGTGGAGGCATTTTGGGAGGAGAAATTAGGGATTTGGGATGAAGATGAGGTAGAGCAAAGGTTCCTTTTCTTTTTGAAACAAAAAATTGAAGATTGGAGGGGGATTTGCCAAGATAGTTTATAAGAATGTGACACATCATCAGTTAATGGTGGAAGTTAATGGTAAATGTCACAGCTTGGAGTTTGTAGAAATATAAGGGTATCACTTGGATTCTAAATTTAAAAATTGGATCAAACGAAAATGGATAAAGAGATCAAACGGAATTTCCCTTATTAAAACATAGAAAATAATATATGTATTGTATTTTCAAATTTTATTCTAGGGGTATCTTTTTGAATACTAAAATCTATAAAATATGGTTATATTAGGATTAGAAAAGTTAACATTATACGTATTTTAGAAAGCTAGGATATTTTTGTAACTTGTTAGCTTGTTTTAATGCTACAACTACCCCCTTTATTACAAGGATAAGTAATAGGGCATTCCGAGAATCGAACTCGGGACCTCTCGCACACACAACGAGAATCATACCACTAGACCAATTGCCCATGTCTCTATAAATACTCTTCATGTTTATTTTCTTTCCATAATTGATTATGGAATAAAATTAAGTTGGTTTAGCTCTCAAGGTATTGTCCACAAACTTGTAAAGAAAAAACCCCAAGCAATCAACTAAACATCAACAAGTCGAGCTAAATGCTTGTTTGAATTTTAACCATGGTCCGGAATTTCGACTTTTGATTGAGGATGAGTGAACTCAAGCAACTTAAGAACTTTCTTCAAATGCTAATCAACAAAGATTTGGAGGAGGTCAAGACTAGTATAGACACAGTAGGTTCAAAGCCTCGAACCCAATGGATTTGCTAAGTTAGGACCCGGATGTGATTATCTTTGTTCTTCAACATGTGTTTCAGGATATAGTCATTTCCTATGCATCATTTAGCTTATTTACTATATACGTAGGCATGTAATTAGGGTGCTACAACTCAAGTTAATTGGCAATGTTGTAAATACAACATAAAAACCAAGGTAACTGCCTAAAAGAAGATGATTTACATAGTTTGAATCAAATGAAATCTTATAGTTCACCGGTCAAAAGAAGCCTTTCTCTTCATGGAATCCATGTCGCTAAAGGTCTTAGGAATGAAGAGCATTCAATGTAGCTAAGGAAGCTGCATTCAGTTCTTCTCCTTGGCCTGTGCTTGGTTTTGAAGGCATTTTTTATTAGTTTGATTGCTTAACTTGGCAAGCAAGCTCCTCCATCAATAGGAGTGAAATATATAATAAGAAATTGGCTCTAAGCTTTATTCTTGCAGAGTTTGAGGAGATTGTGTCTTTTTTCTCTTTTCAAATACTTGCTATGTCCGTTCAAATTTAGAAAGCCTAAAGTTCAATTCATCATCAGAAGTGTCTTTAAGAGTTATTATTAGAATGTGTAACCCCAACTTCATTCAAGAGTGAGTTGTTTTAGGAATGAGTAATTCACTACTAAGGAAGCTCGTTTAGTCTTTGATTCGGTTTAAGTTGTGTTCATCATAGATTGACCCATGCACAAGACACCTCCCCCCCACCCCCCAAACAAAAAAAAGGTACCTTAAAAGTCATAGTATTGTCTCAGGAAGCTCCACGTGGTTCACTTAGATTTTCTGAACCTCAACGTGGAGAGTTATTCTTCTAGTTTTATAAACTAACAACCCAATTTTACATAGATCAGAAACAAAAGTTCAATCTCTCACAAAAATGGATGTTGTAAACTTCCATGAAGGTTTAAATCACTTAAAGTGTGCAAACAAACATAAAACTCAGCATCGAATAATTTGCCCTCCAACAAAATCAAAATAGTTTAGCAAACAACCTATTACACACATATAGTACCTTTGCATTTAGATGCCCATCTTCTTTCTGATCAACAGATATACCTTGAGACCTGCATAAACCCCCAGAAATAAGACATACAGCAATAAATAAAGGGTCCCTCCTTTTCTATCACAGAAAAAGAGACCAGTAACCATTTTCACTCACCTTAATTTACATTCTTCATCAGAAACAGCATATGTTACATCAGCAAGATCCGGATCAGAAGTTTTCGTGCGCAGCATATTCAATCTCAATCTTAATGGAACACTATCGTACTCCTCCGACCACCCACTATCACAAAATCTAGCCTCTAAATCCACCGACATCCTCCCCAATTCGATTCCGCAGCGTACCTAAAACCCTAAAATCTCACAGCACCCTGCAAACCCACACAATGCCATCGACAATCAACAATTAAGAATTCTTAGTATTCATCACGACGAAATCAACCCTCCTTACCCTATTAAACCAGAAACTGGGACATGTGAGATATTAAGCGTAGCGGGTTAGGGTTTAGCGATGAATCAATCAAAACCCTAATTCGTGGAGGAAATTATATCAAATCAAACTAGAAAAGGAGGAGGAAGAAAGAAGGGGACTGGGGAGGGGGAGAGAGAGAGACAGAGAGAGAGAGAGAGGCAGGAACCGGCAAATCGTACTCCAAAAATTGGTGGGGGATTTGAAGTGAAATTGGTTTTGCCGCCAGGAGAGAGTGAGAGTGAGAGTGAGAGTGAGAGAGAACTGAGAATACGAAAATTTGGCGCCAGTGGAGAGAGATGATTAATGTATAAGTATCTATTTATCTATCTAACTATATGTATCTTTAGGTGATAAGATATACTTTCGCCAAATATTTGTTGTTTATATTTTTGTTCATATCGATTACGGTAACTTTAAAAAAAAAATTTCTTAGCTTTATAATAATTATTAATTAAACCTTCTCTTCTCTCTCTTCCTTCTCTCTAAACCCTAACTTTATATCTACTATTTTTTTATTTTTCTAAATTATTGGCACTATTACTGACCTAATATTATATTCAATACAGTAAAAGAATCTTCAGGTCTTCCTTACTCCACTCCAAATCTTTCTCTTTGCTGAAATTTTATTTGATTTTCATTTTGAGTGAGACACTTAACTTAGTTAGATTTGATCCAAGTAAATTTAAAATTTATCTATATTATCTAGCTCAATTGGAGGAGGGTTAAAGTGTTGTATAAATTTTAATTTGTCTATTTACCACTCTTTTATTTTAAATTATAAGGATAAAATTATCATTTCAATATTTATCTTATACGATTATTTAATCTCTTGTGTTAGTTTCCATACCATCTCTCGAACTATCTCTTTCTGCACCTTCACATTACAACATATCTCCTACCCCCTACCGTCTCTGATTTCTCTCTCTCTAAGTTGTCTAATAGCATCCAAAAACTAGGTTCAATATTATGGAAACATTTTCCCAAAGCGGCGTTGAAACTTGGGACGGAGGGAATAATCGAGTTACTCAATGCTCGCACCATTCATCGCTCAACCGTCCTGTAAATTTTTTTCTCCTTCCTTCTATTTGTTTGGATTTGGTCACCAATCTAGGGATTATACCTAAGGTTTTCTCGTTTTCTTTGTTTGGATTTAAGCTTAAAAGAAAATGACTCTATAAATGGAGGTTTTTTTTTTCAAAATATGTAAATGATCGACAAGTTTGAAACAAATTAACAATATGATCATATTGGTTGAAGACAATCATTATAGAATTCTTATAAATGCATGGGATGTGTAATAGTGATCTGTAATTGTTAAAAGATAGAAGATTTTGAATGTTTTTGCTTAGGTCTTACTCATCCATTTGCTTACTTTGCCACACAATGGTTCTCCCTTTTAGTGCTCACCAACTATTCGATCAAATGCGTGACTCGAACCGAGCTTTATCAATTTTGTATCGCTTAGTCTCGTATCTCTTTATGAGGAGATTCGCCGATATTTAAGTTCAATTCACCATGTTTGTTATTAAAACTTATTAATTCACCATATGTTTACTTTGAAAAGTATATCATTAAGCAGTAAATTAAAATATTCACCCCTATAGTTTATTATTGAGACTCCCTAAGGGATTTTGGAATTATTGAAATTTATTAATTTATTTTTTTATCTTTTTCTTGAATATTGGTAGTACTTATACAATTAGGATAAATCCTGTTGGGAGATATATATCTTATTTATGAACCTTAATTTCTTATTATAAATATGTTGTAATTTTTTACAATGAATATAATGATTAAAAAAATGTATATATTTTACATATTTAATAGTATGACTATATGTCGACTATCCAGAGTTACTCTACCATTTTATAAATCACAATTCAAATGCAATTTTAGTAAATAATTTGGTAACAAAGGCCCAATAATTACACTGAGAAGAAAATTCTAAGCTAAAAAAGAGGGGACAAGAAATAAAATTGAATAATTTGATAAATTACGTCATCTATTTTAATTTGAGCTAAAATTATGCTAGCTAGAAAAAGAAAAAAAGGATAAAGGGGTGGCTTCTTCCAGTAAAGCCGAGACAGGGAGAGAGAGTGTGTATTAATTAATTTTATTTTTATAATTAATTATTTTTTTATTTTTATTATTTATAATTAATTTATAACAATTAAACTAACTGTAAATTAAAAAATAGTAAGTTTTTTTCAAATAGTAATAATAAATTGATATATTAGATTATATAATTTTTTATAATAGTAAGTAATAATATTTTCCTTTCAAAAAAAAGTAATAATATTTCTTTATTATTTTATTTTAATTAATATATTTTTCATTCTTAATGTCTATTATATTTAATAATTTTTTTAAACTAAATATAATTATTAATATTTTATGAGACATGTGAATAGTTCCCACGTTAAATTAAATTAAAATTATATTAAATTTACCTATTTGACATTTTACGTGACATCGTACGTGTAGCTCATAATTTTATCCGACTTTTAATATATATATATATATATATATATATATATATATATATATATATATATATGGAAGGGTTCAAGTAAGCACCCTCTTTAGGTACACTCCATTCTTTAGGTAAGCATCATTAATCGACCGTTTAATCTTAATTTAACGGCTTAAATTAAAATGTATTTTTATAATTAAAAAAATAATAAGTTTGGAGGGGTCGGTTTGAAACCCTCTACATTTTCCAAACCCAAATTTCATCCATTGCTTCTCCTCTCTCTCTCTCTCTCTCGTACGCCGACGGTTGCTCGGTGCTCGCCTGTGGCCCGCAGTAGCTGGCAGCGGCCCAGCGCCGCCCTTCCGGCAGTCGCCCACCTCGTTTCTATCGTCTCTCTCTCCCCGAACCGAACAAACCCGAGCAATCCCTCTTCTCTCTCCAAACCTCTCTCGTCGCCTCCTCTCTTTCTCGCTCGCCGGCGCCGGCACCGGCACCGGCACCCCTATTGCTCATCCATCACCCTCCGGCTGCCCCCTCTCACTTATGCTCTCTTCCGGTGGTTCTATATCCACGGAAGCCGAGATTAGGAATTTTTTTTTTTTTGCCTAATTGCACAATTTTGCTGAGGTAATTTCTTTCTTGTCATCTTGAAATTGGTCTGTTGTTGTGGAGATTTGTTGCCTTAGAAATTGTACAATTCGTTTATTCTGGAGTATGATACTGAATTTTGTTTTGCCTAATTGTTGAGCTTCATCCTCATTGGTATGTTTTTCTAGAGCTTCATTGCCTTAGAAAATGTGATAATATCTACATCAAGTCAATTGTCTGTTGTTAGTATTGGGTTGGAGTAAAATGAAGATACGCTCATTGACTCTTGTTCTGTTGATATTTAGTATTGGGTATTTGGTATTTGGTATTTGGTTGAAGTATAATACTGAATTTCTTCGCATACTGGAAATCGCTTGGAGCTTTTACATCCAGACTCTGAGAGATACTCAATTACTTCAGAGTGTCTCCTTTAACAACTGGAGGTAATGTCTCCAAGAAACAACCTCTGTATTTTATCGAAGGGCTAGGCTTTGCTAGGCATATCTGCCAAGCCTTTTGGAACCTTTTGCGAGCCACCAAGTCATGGTATCATATGGTAGGGTGTAATGATTGTCAATCAAATAGTTTGAGGTGATCTGCAAAACATATATTTTCTGGTTGACGTAATGTCTCTCTTTATGTGCTCTATGTGCAACTCTGTACGTTGGTATCACTGGCCTTGTCCAACCTTCAGAGAGCGTCATTAGTAGAGAAATCTAGACAGAAGCCCCAAGAGAGGATGAGCGTGCTGTCACATGTGTGTGTGTGTGTAGGCCCCCTCCTTTCAAAACAAAAAAAAGCCCAACATTATGTGGTTTAGTTATTTCTCTTTGTTCAAACAAAAGCCTATTAGCTCAATACAGGAGAACATTTGTGCAATGACACAAATGATGTGGGTTCAAATCCCACATAGGCTGTCTTTAACACACTCATTCAATGTCCGAAAGGCATTTGTGCAAAAATTGTTCCAAAAATAAAAAGGAAATTGTTTTTGCAGTTGATATTGAAATGCTCAATGTGCTGAACTTGTATGCACAATTTATTATTGTAATATCAGGGCAAATGATAGGCATGATGAGCTAAATGTAGAGTTTAGAATGTGGAGATTTGCACAGAAGAGCATCTAGAGTCTATGTACTGAGCTAACACATGACTTCTAAACGAGCGTACATGAAGCTTAAACCAGAACATCCTGTAACAAGGCAAAAGTAGTATTTTATTTCTTACAAAGGATATTAGAAACTTCTAACCTATATGGGATTCGAACCCACATCATTTGTGAAAGTACACAAATGGTCTACCATTTGAGCTAATAGGCTATACATAAGGGCTATACGTAACCACAGAACCTGAATTTGCAAATTGAAGAACAAAGCATATTCATTAGAAGGCCTGAGTTTTTCATTAGATTCTTGAATTAAGTAAAGAATAAGATGCTAATTCTTACAGGATCTCAACTATTGCAGGGAGTTACAAAATGAGATAAAAAAAGCCAATATTCATTGGAGGCATGAAAACCATATGTCACAGCAACCATCAACACCAAAAATTATAGTTCCATTTTCCAAAGATAAAGGCAAAAAGAAAACCTCAGTGGAGACAAATGATCAGGAGAAGACCACACAGACGCCTAGTCCAAGAATAGAAGGATAACAGAGTTAATGAGATCTTACATATATGCATTTCACAGCCAATAGAAAAGCATATAGTTCAGATCAAAGAATAAAATCCTGATAAAATGTATTAAAACAAAATGTATATAAATGCCAATGGGCTAATAAAATGCACCCTTCCCTCAAGAAGTGAGGCATCATAAAATATTTCCGAACAAAGATTGTAGACTTTGTATTTGCCCTGCAATGCAAAACATAGATTTGACATTAACAGGATAATAAATCCAGCAGATGATCAAATTTAGAAAACCTCAAAATTGAGCCAACAATCATCCATAAGCTTGTGTTTAACATTTCCTAAATTGAGCCAGAGCTTGGTTCATAGCAAAAGGTAAGCACAAAGTTTCATAGCAACAAATTAAGCCAGTGAAATTCAATCATATTTTACTGTCATCATCCACATAACATTTCCTAAATTGTGCATTATCCTGAGCAATAATCCTCTTTCGAACAATCAACCATATCAGATTTATGAGCAGATTCCAATAATGACCAACCAAATCACATACTTCAGGAATATATGGGATTAGACCCTAATTTATGGTATACTAGTAATACATAATAGCATATCCCACATTACAAGGTATCAACTCCCAGGATTTTCAGAAATCAAGTGACTTAACAGGAGATAATTATCTTCTGCAGCAGAAAGTAAAGCTATTATACTCCTAATTTCAATTTTCAAAACCCTAATTTCGTTCAAAGGGAGAGCTTTTACCTTTAAGTGGCTGGTAGATGATGAAGGCTTTGATCGATAAACGGTGGCTGAGCCATCGGCAACATAGACGCGGCCAACCCGGAGAGAGGGGCCCCGGGTACTGCCAGCAACGAGAGAGAGCGAGAGAGAGAGGAGGTATGACCAAGAGAAAGCAGGAAGCGAGGTGGGCGAGGGAGCAACGATAGGCGGGGGCTGGGCGTCTGGCTACCGGCGTCTGGCTGGGCGAATTCCGACGACTGGTTGGGGGAATTCCGGCGACTGGCTGACCCAGAGTGAGAGAGAAGAGAGGAAGCGAGGTCTGAGAGAAATGGGAAATGTCGATTACCGAACAGTTCCCCCTAATTTTTTTATTTCCTTTTTGTTTTAATTATAAAATACATTTTAATTTAAACCATTAAATTAAAATTAAATGGTCATGATTAATAGTAATTACGTAAATAATGAAGTGTATCTAAAGAGGTGCTTACTTGAACCCTTCTATATATATATATACTGTTCACTCTATTTACTATTCCCATTCCACTCAAAGTCTATTTACGTCAAGCATCCATGAATAGTAAGTGTCCATGTCATGCCTTAACTATTCGAGTCATGGGTATTCTTGTTCAAGTCTATCCATCTCGTCAATAACCGATCAAGACTCGCTCAAGAAAATTGACATTAATGTTATTTGTTCGTATGGAATTGGATCTTGACCGTAACTTCTTTTAATTTATTGAATATTCTTTGAGAAAATAAATTGGGTAATCCCGATATGAATTTTTCTTTCCAATACGGTTGTCTACAATCTTGTCTTTTTAATAGGTATGTAAAATATATATCTTTATACCAATTGTAATCTTCTAGAGTAGGACATCTTAAATTAGTCAATAAAATTTCTTGACCGCTTAACATGTCTTTTGGAGTACCTAAAAGATTGACAACTATTGTATGTACTAAAGTGTACATAGCTTTTTTATAATTTTTAATACTCGGATGTTCTTCGTGTGTCGTGTAATTTTCCCACCAAGATTTTCAAGATCCGGTGAAACTCGAAATTAGTAATTCAAAGGCTTGAGTTTCGGAGCTCCTTTGGATGTATAGGCAACATATGCCATCATCATCGTATGGAGAATAATTAATGCTTCGTGTTCGGATTTTCCATCTAGATTCCACTCATAGATGGAGCCACCGTCAAAAGTTTCGAGTAACTACTAATTTTATTGATTCAAGTTGAAGATCCGGAGGAGTGCTTCTAGAGTAATAAGAAATTTCCCTTTTGTTGAAGATTTTATTGATATTAGTTACTTTTTGATCTTCTTGAGAAATATCTAAAACATTAACGAGTATGACTTGAACTGGCTCCTTGTTTAAGTTTTTCATCAATTTTTTTAATTAATGGGTCTGTCTGGAATTTCTAAATTTTTATTCTTATTGAATTTAATAAGAGGAGATGAAATATCATTGAGAAAGCCTGGTTTTATCGAATCTTTATTTAAATCTAAATTTTCTAATTTTTTGGATAATTGATCAATATCTTCTTTTTTAGATATTGCTTCTATTTGAGTAGAAACCATATTAACTCGTTGAGAAACCGTATGTAAAACTTGATTAGTGTAATTATTTTGATGATAAACCTTTTTAATATCATCTAATTCTACTTGAGAATTGTCCGGATTATTTCTTCCTATTTTGAAAGGAGCGGCGGGAATATGACCTTGATCCGTTGGGATTAATATTTCTTGTAAAGGAGGAGTTATCGAATAGAATTCTTTTCCATTTAATAACGTCCATTTTTTACTAAGATCTTGATTAGTATTAATTTCTTTAGTACCATAGGGATCCGGTAAATTATTATCTTTAGCAAACATAGTCCACCATGTAAAAAATAGAATATTACATTCTAATCTTTTCATTAATGAATACCACTCTTGCCTTATAAATTTTTGAGTCTGTTTGATTGAAATGAGATAAAAACCATTCCTTTTTATCTCTATTTTCTATTGAATTGAAATCTCTTCTTAAATAATCTTTATTAATTTCAAAAGGTTTTGAAATAACATTGATAGAGGAATATGAAGGAGGTTGCATAAGCTGAATGAGTAGGTAAGCCTATTAAAGAATTATCTTCTTCAATTGGTTCCGCAATTGGTGATTTATAATAAATCTTTGAAGAAGAAGAAAGAGGTTCTTCTACGTGATTATCTTTCAAATAATCATAATTAGTAGACCTTGGGGGCATAGAAAAGGAAGATCGAGGAAGATCAATCTTTTACGAAGGTTTTGAAGAATTAGTTCTTTCATTATTAGAATTAAATTTTACTAATATTCTATCATCGGGTTCTTCAATTACTTGTTGAATATTCTTTTGAGCAATATTTCTAGTAGGCCTAATATTTTGAATAATAAATTCTTGAGGAATAGTTATCTCATTCCATTTTAATAATTTAGGAGTAAAAGTTGAAATATTTTCGATTCTGTTTTTAATAAGATTGTCTCATCGAGAGAGGGTTTTAATAAGCATTTTGGATTAAGTTGGGAAGTAAGTAATTTAAAATAAACTCTATAAGTAATAGCAAAATTTCTTGAAAGTTCTCTAAATTATACTTTTGAGTCATTTTGTAAATAACTATCTAAAATTAATGTATCCATGATCCAGGGATCATTTAGATCGATCGAATAATTTGGATAACCATTGAAATAAATAGGACAATTACATGTATTAGCTTGAATCATAGCTATTAATGAATCTTTGTAACCAATTAATATATTGTCTATAAGAGTCATGAATATAGGACAATCTAATCCTAATCTTGTTAAAGGTTTGAGAGCTATTTGAATCATACCAAAATGAATATATCCGTATTTTTCTTTATATTTGTTGATAGAAATATTTGAAAGTAACTTGAGAGTTTGGAATTTTTCATCTAAACTGAAAGTTTCTTCATGATCTTTTATTGAAAAGCAAGTGTTGAAATCAAACTTGCCTATTTGATACATTGTTTCTATCTTTTGTTTTGGAATTGACCAATTTGAGAAATCAACTTGACAACTAATTTCCTTATTATTGACCACATTAGTACTCTTACTACTACCTAGACTTAGATGATCTTGAAGCCAAGAGGCCATCGAGTTACGTTTGAATATTTAGCTAGGAATTATGCACATACTATCGGGACCACCGGAACCACCCTCACCAGGACCACCTCACACTGGCTGACCAACGCTAGCTATGATTGTAACAACCAACTAAATAGACAGACTTGGCTCGATACCGCTTGAGGACAGGACCGATCTAGGAGCTAGGGATGCAGCTCGGAGACTAAGGTATGGTTGGAATAACAGGGAAATAGTGACAAATTAATTTAACAAATGATTTTTCAAAACAAAAGATGAATACTCGAAATTGAAATAGCTAAAATAGACGGACTTGACTCGATACCAATTGGGGACAGGACCGATCTAGGAGCTAGGGATGCAGCTCGGAGACTAAGGTATGGTTGGAATAACAGGGAAATAGTGACATGATTAATTTAACAAATGATTTTTCAAAACAAAAGATGAATACTCGAAATTGAAATAGCTAAAATAGACAAGTAAATAGAAAGTAATGAAAATGAAGAAGATGATGAGTAAAAGCTTACTTTGATTAAATTAAAACAAATACAAGCTCTCGGGAGAGAGGAGTTGGAGACCGATTGAGAGAGTAAGGAAAGTGATTTGTGATAACAAGAGAAGGCAAGTGATTAGGCAATGCCCTCTATTGAGCTAAGGAATGTGAATATATAGAGTACAATATTGAATTATAGGTAACACTTGGTCGGATGAAAATTCTTGATTCTTGAAAATATGTTCCGACAATGTTGAATTATTGGGATAGTCTTGATCGGACCAAAAGCAGCTTTGATGGTAACATTAATGTCAATTTTCTCAGCAGTCTTGATCGGTTCTTGACAGATGGATAGCTTGAACAGTCTTGAACAAGTAATACCCATGACTCGAATAGTTAAGGCATGACATGGACACTTACTATTCATGGATGCTTGACGTAAATAGTTTTGAGTGGAATGGGAATAGTGAATAGAGTGAACAAGTGAATATAGTGAACAGTAATGTCCACTTCCTTCCGGGGATTTTGAGAGGTGAAATAAGAAATTTCACCGAAGCAAAACTTGCAAAAACCTGCATAAAAAACGTTAGAAAATAATAAATTTTTTGAGAGGTCCTTACTTGAACCCTTCCCTATATATATATATATATATATATATATATATATATATATATATATATATATATATATAATTGTAGGGAGTAGTGATTACAACAAAGTTGTAAGTGATTTTTGCGATGCTAAGCGATGCCCTCTATTGAGCTAAGGAGTAACTATATATAGAGTACGAGTGTTGAATAACAAAGTAACACTTAGACGATGAGGATTGTTGGTTGGAATGGAATCATCTTGATAATATCGTCCGACAATGTTGAATTATTGAAACAGATGTTGATTGGACTGAAAGTATGAATAGTGGTTGATGAATCATCTTATCTTAAACAAGTAATCTTGAAATAGTTTGCCGACATAGCTTTTGAAATCCATCACGTGGTAATTTGAGTGATGTCTTATCAAGTTCTTGATTGCCACTTCTTGAATTATTTGGCCGTGGAAAGTAGCAACCTTATCATATTTGCACATCACCTTTAAACTTGCACATTTCTTCACGGATGAGTAGTGGGATGAATAGTGAGTCTATTAATAAGTGTCTTCCATGTGGATGAATAGTGACATATTTATGAATATCCGCCATGAACTAGGGGTGTGCGAAAAAACCAAAACCAAAAACCGAACAAAAAAGCGGTTAACCGATAGATTTTTCTTAAATAATCGGTTCGGTTAACCGAACCGAAAATTATTTTCGGTTTTCGGTTCGGTTTCGGTTTGGAGAAATGAAAAATCGGTTAACTGTTGGTTAATCGAACCGAACCGAACTTTTTTTTTTTATTTATAAAAAATGAGTATAAATACGTACTATGGGTTAAACCTAACCCTTTGAAAACCTAATTGCTCTCCTACTCTGCTGCAGCTTGCTCGCCCCACCTCTCGCACCTCTCTCTCTCCTCCTTCCCCCTCCCCTTCATGCTCCCGTCGACCACTCCACCTAAACATCCTAGTGTCGGCGTCGCGGTGCTTCCTTCCCGCTAGATCCGACGGTTGCTCGCTCAACGTTTCGTCGTCTTCACTCCTCTCGCACCTCTCTCTCTCCTCTTCTCTCGCTCTCTCTTCCATCGACATTCTTCATGACCCTCACCGAGTCGACTTCAAGTAATTGCTTCCTTCCGTGCGGATCCGATGGCCGATGGTTGTCGCTCGACGGTTTTCTCTTCTTTGCCCCTCCGATGTCCTTCTCGCTCCAAGAGTTCGCCGGCCTTCTACAACCATCCGTTTTCTTCTTCATCCGGCGCATGCTACAGTACTCCATTTTAATTTACGTAATTTTTGTTTTTGCTTTTACTTTTGAATCGATTTGTGGATGTTATTCATGCCTAGATCTTTGTACCGATGCTTGACGGATACACAATTGGTTGCGTTTTCTACATGATTTTGCTTCTTGGATTTTTTCGATTAGTCACTTTTACTTTTTATAATGGGTACCGTTAACCGATCCGAAAAGTCGGTTAACCTGGAGATTTCGGTTCGATTACGGATCGGATTCTCATCGAACCGAATTTTTCGGTTAACCGAAAATCGGTTAACCGAAATTTTTGGTTCGGTTACGGTTCAACTTTTGATGAACCGAAAAGTCGGTTAACCGACTTTGCACACTCTACCATGAACGAGTAAGTGATCGATAATGTCCAATATATATATATATATATATATATATATATATATATATATATATATATATATATATATGAGATCTGCGAGAGAGAAGTGGAGCGCGAGAAGCACACAAAGAGAAGGAGGTTATGCAGACAGAACCAAAAGCGAGAGAGGGACTGAGAGCAGAGAGCGAGAGGGGGAAGAAGAAGCAGAGAAGTGGAACAGAACGACAGAGGAAGAGCAAGAACTAAAGCCAGAAGCAGAGAACGAGGGCGAGAGCGAAGATCGGGAGCGAGAGAAGAAGGCGAGAGAGAAGAGATAGTGAGCGAGGGCGTAAGAGCAAGGTAGAGCAACAACCAGAAACAGAGCGAGAAGACGATACAGAGAGGAAAAGAAAGGGCCAGGGTAGAGAACGAGACAAAGGCCGAGAGATTGAGAGGAAGAGGAACAATGGCAGGCAGAGAGAGGAGGACGAGCGAGTAGGAGTAGGCGAGCAAGAGAGGTTCGGGCAACGAGAAGGGGACCGAGTGGTGAAGGAAGAAGAAGAGGAAGGAGGAGGAGACCGACCTAGGTTATCCCAAATTCAGCGATCTTCAATCTCTAAGAATTCAAGGTGAGTGGTCTTATACTCAAAACTACGTTAGATTCGAAGTAAAATGAATTGGTATTGTGAATTAATTCTCCATGTGATTGAATTTCAGTTTGAAGTATATTAGGTTGTTTGATTAAGTGCAATTATGGGAAGAGCTAAGCTTTAGAGTAACTGTGAATTGAATGGGTTAGGTTGGAGAACTGTTTGGGTTAGACAGATGCAATTTTGGTAATCGAATTAAATATAGTGATTTTCCGCTATTTGTGGTTATCGTGGCTCGTGTGAAATCGAATTAGCGAATTGGCAGGTTTAGAGAGAAGTATGAAAAAGTGAGATGAGAGTTTGTGACCATCCGTGACTATTTGTGGTTATTTTTGGCAAGTGAGAATTGAATCTTGTGAATTCATAGTGATTGATACTCACTTAAGGTCTGGAAATGGTAAAAATTGGTGGTGTTGGTGTCAGAGGAGGGGGTAGTTCGTTGGTTAGATTCGCTTTGACCTCTCTCAATCATTTGCATTTAACTTTATCTTGATTGGTGATTGCTCAACTATATCTTGATTGGTGATTACTGGAACTTTGAAGGTGAATTAGCTGGATCAGTTATTCAAACCCAAGGTTGAGGTGAATGGAAACGAACCTAACCTGATTCGAATCAAACTTGAACCCAACCGAATATTGTGAATTTTAACCATGTATATTAGAATGTGAGGCTTGTGTGTAAGAGAGAAATTAGTTTGCGTATTTATATGTTAAACTCTTGATTTAAAACGTGAATTATGAATGGGAATGCTGGGATACGAAATATAAGGGAAACGGAAGTTAAAGATTTTAGGATATGCTAGTTATTAGTGCGATATAGGCGCTAATCTTATTGTTTTGCTATGAATATGTAAAAGAATGTGCTAGTGTGGAAGATTGAACTTAGTTGGTGGTTCGGAATGGTTTATTGTTAAACTCGATTTAAAAGCAAGAATTTCTGGGATTTGTTTTGAAAAGAGTTGTTTATGCAAATTGATAATTGAATATGATTTTTTGATATTTGCTTTTAAACTTGAAAATGTGTTCTAAAGGAAGTGATATTAAGAATAGAAGGGTGACAAATTAGGCTATGTTTTTTGTTGTGTTAAGTTGTAGTAATTGAGATTGTTGTTTGAAACAAAACCTGATGAGTGAATGCGTCCATATTGGTTTTAATTGATTTTTGGGCTAGGATTGTTTGGCACAGTGGAAAGGCTCAGTCTTGTGTATCCAACCACGGGGTCCTTGCATATCAGGATACCTGCCAACCTTGCGTTGCATATTCGGGTTATTGAGTCTTTTGTGTCGAGGAAAGCGGGGTCCTTTCGTATTAGGATGCCTACCAACCTTACATATTCATGTTGTTCATGTCTTTGATTCTTTCTTGTCGAGGTAAGTAGAGTATTCCAATAGTTTCACTAGAACTAGGCCTCGGGAGCTTGGGTCATAGGGTTGTATATCACCTCGAAATGGTGCTAGTTCAAGTCTAAAGCCCTAAAAGATGTCCACTTTTTCAAATGATTTATTGATGAATGTAGAACCTTATTGAGAAAATATTGTGAAATAATTTGTATAAACCTCTATAAGTTTGAATACCAAGTTTTACTATTTGTTTTGGTGTGAGTACTTGGTAGGAGCAATTTTCTGCGTACCAAATGGATGTTATGAAAATCCAAGTTACATACTACGTTGATATCAAGTAATGAATACTAGTATACGTATTATTATGTGAAAATAATTTCTGGTTTAAGAGTATAAGGCTATTCACTTGGTGCTCAGCCTCCACATATTTACTCTCCAGGTATTCTTTAAGGTAGTTTGTCTTTTTTAAGGTGGTTTGTCTCCTACATTTAGCATATTCTGGAAACACTTGCAGTGTGCTAGTTCTGAGTGGCACGAGCTTGCTCAAACGTGTATTTATATAACTTGTAACTAAGTTCATATAGTTTGTGTAAGTTGGGTCATAGGCAATCAGATTGTTTTGTGTTTTTAAATGCATAGTGGTTAGACTTTGGCTTGTGGTCGTTGAGTTGTTGATCTCCGAGTGCGTGGCTCATCGAGTATTCTTATTGTTGTTTCTTATGCAAGTGTAAGACTTTAAACCTAGGGGAAAGAGCCGAATTATAAGTGGAACTCTGCCAAAAGTTTTACGAATTTTTTTAAAAAATATAAGAAAATACCTCTATCACCTTTAAGTGGAAGTTAGAAAACAAACTCACACCTTAATTAGCCTTAAGGGCTCCTTTCGGGGAAACGTGGTTATGTAATACTTAAGGGTTCTTTCCGGGGAATCTTGGCGATATAATACTTAAGGGTTCCTTTTGGGGAATCCTGGTGATGTTATTCTTCAAGAGCGGGCCGTTACATATATAGAAAGAAAAAAGGGTTGAAGTACTTTACAAATTTTAATTTACCAAATTTACCCCTTTTAGCTTAAATTATAGGGATAAGACTGTCGTTATATTATTTATCTTATGCAGTTATTTCATTGCCACTATCTCTTTTTCTCCCTCCCTACTTCTCTATCATGTCAGTTTCCCTCTTGTATATATGAACTATCTCCTTCACCTTGACATTACTCAATTTCTTTCTCTCTAAATTCTAATAATATCCACAAACCAACTTCAATCTTTTGGAAATATCTTCGGACGCTTGTGACGGACGGAAGAATCAAGTCGCTCAATGCTGGTGTCATTCCTTGCTCCGCCTTCTGGTAAATTTTCTCTCTGATTCCTTGTATTTGTTTGGATTTGGTCACCAATCTAGGGATTACTCCTAAGGATTTTCTTTTTCTTTGTGTGGATTTAAGTTTAAAAGAAAAGGACTCCGTAAATCGAGGTTTTTTTTGTTCATAATTTGTGAATGAGTTGTAAAAATTTAAGCACCCAAGCAAATTTGACTGGATCTTCTATCCTCCATTTACATAGAAAATTCACAATTTAGCACATATCTAACTCCATCTAATCTCACAATTTACAAAAGTAAATTCCCACATAATCAAGAGATAGAGAGCGAGAGAAGCCTAGAAGGGGTGAAAGTAATACTATTTAGACATGTCCGTTCGTTATAACAGCATGGTGAAAGTAATACTATTTCAATTGCTAGTTAAACAAATAAAGCAAATCTTGTTCTTTTTTTTGGTTGCAAATGAAGCAAATGTTTAAATCAAGTTATGTGCTTATACCACAATTATTGTCTCAATTGTTTAAATCTCTCACCTTGATTTAGACAAATGCAGCAGCAACAACAACGAGAAGCCATCTGAAATAGCTGGCCAGTCGAGACATCTCTCTCTCTCTTTTTTTTTTTTTTTTTTTTTGGGAATTGATGGATTTCAAGTTCTGAGAGGACCGATGAAAGCTTCATCTTAGCTTCTTTACGAGGGAAATGAAGCTTGGATCTGTATAGGGGACTTTGAATATGAAGCGCAAGGACTTGCGTTTTGCTATTAGGGAAGACTTCAAGAGAGCGACTTTGGGTCTTGACTCTCAGCCAGCTGCTGGAGTGTTGGCACAAAGTCAGCAAATACGATCTTTTTTGGCAGAAATCCGTCTGCTAGCATGCTTGAGACAAAATCATCAAATATGCTCTTCTTGTAAAAAAGCCATCTGTCTGAGATAAACCCGTCTTGATAGAAGGAAGAGTACATCTCCCACGTCCAAAGAAATCATCGTTATGTCTGTCACAATCATCTCCAGCAAGACAAACAAGGTGGAGGGACAGGGATTCCAAGCCGAATCAACACCGTTTTAGTGTCAAAGATCCCCTTTGTTACCATCAAAGCTCTTTCCCCCGAAAATGAACCATCCGCAACCCCAAGGTTGATCACTACATAAAGCAAACAAGTCAATAGGAACTTTGAGGAGAGCTAACAACAAATTATAATCCTTCTGTCACTCAGTTGACTATATAATTTTACTCCACTTCCAATACCACTGCCTACCAGATTATTTGGGTAGTTTATGACAAGTTGATTGTATTGTCAAATTAATGTGATTGAGGTCTAAAGTTACTTTTACATCATCTGCTTCACAGGAGTTTTCATATGTACTTTATGATGATAACATACGTATATCATTTGAGAGAAAAACTAACTAATGTACTTCAGATCCAAACCAAAAAAAAAAAAATTTGGGCAGTAATAATGTAATTCATCCTTCATGGGTGAGGTATATTTTGAGTGTATACCCCCTAATTTGTTGGGAGATAATATTGTAATCCATCCTTCATGGGTGAGGTATATTTTGAGTGTATATCCCCTAATTTATTTTGGGGAGATATTATTGTAAACCTACTATTACAAATAGTGGAGGTTTTTTATTAGACCTACTATCGCTTAGTTTTTTCCTTCGTCTTAGAAGGTTTTTCACGTAAAAATTCGTGCTCCATCTACAATTTTGTTTCATTTTATTAAGTATGTCTTAATTACACAAAAAGGAAAAAGAGTTCGCTTATGTTATATTGACATGTGTTTTTCACTTATGATTAATGAGTTTTATTCAATTTATACAGTGTGAGAACTCAGAATCACATATTATCGTTGCTTTTCTAACATTTCAAATCTTTTACTATAAATTTATGCAGTTCTCAACGTTATGAAAACAAAAGTAAAGGAACTACATCTACGGTCTTGCACAAAAACGTGAAAACACATAAAATTGACAGAGTAAATGGCTGGTCAAGATCTTTGATCACGACTGGGAACAGGGAATTATCCCAATTTATTTAGCATGAAAGAATTATCCCATTTTGTTAGGTATGGAGGAATCTATTAGCAAGCATGGAAGGTGACAACATTCTACTCAATTAGAAGCTTTAGCAGCGAGCATGTGCTCATGACAAGTTTTTACTAAGCATTTTTTGGGGGTGGGGAGGGAAGGCAACAGTAAGTAATAATGTTGCTCATGAGTATGCACTATCCTACCATTAAGGAAGCATTTAATTTGTCCATATAAAACATTTCAAATGTAAGTGTTCCACAAACTTCATTCTTATCATTCTTACCATATATATATATGAGAAAATATGGTAAATATTTTTATAAATATCAACCACTCCACGCGAGCATCCTTGTCTTCATATCCTTTAGAAAAGAAGGCAGACCCATAATGATCTACACCATAACCAGTGTGGATCCCATCTCAATGGAATTTCGTGAGATCTAAATATATGAAATCTTACCTTCTAGATAGAGAGAAATTCCAAGAAATTCACAAAATAAATATCTAGAAATATTTTTGATGGATTAAAGGGAACAAGAAGGTCCAAACAGGGATTCTCGCAAATGTATGAACACTGTTTGCTACATGTAAAAGATTTGAAGGGAGAAGAAAATTTCCCAAATTAATAAAAGACAACTTGACTACAACTATGATATACCCAAAATACTAACCAAAGGAGCAAAAGGCATTAATAGTTTTAATTAGAGAAATTGCTATCATTTCTCACAAATTTGATCATCATCAAGCGATCTATAATAAGAGCAGTACACACAAGAATGTGGCAACCACAATAATTTCTTATGCATGCACAAGGCAGCAAAGTACATTTCTTATGCATGCACGAGGAGCAGCAAAGTTCGAAATCCTGCATCAAGAAGACCAAACTCTGGTTTGAGTGAAATCAAGCGGCCAATACAGTTTTACGAGACTGTAATGGGTTTTAGAGAAAACTTGATGTCTTATATATATACATAGTATTATAACATATTAATTTCTTATATAATATGTCATAGTTTTAAATATGTTCCAAGAGTTGAGAGGGAGGGTATGACCCTCTTTGGTTCATTCAAGCCTTCCCCTCTATTCACCTCCACCTTCTAGTCGGCTCCCATTGTCACCTCCTTATAACATTTGTGACGCCTTTATACAAATGTCACATTTGGCTTCACCTAGGGGATCAAATGTATGATCTTTTCCAGAGTAGAAAACATTGCACTTAAAATATCATGGTCAGTACCACTAATGTCAACTTCGGTTTCAGTCATATTGATAATACAATTGATATCTATACACTATATAATGCCAATCTTTTCAAAAAGATGACATGGCGGTTTGAGAGTGAATTTAGGAGTTTCGTCCAATAAAAAAATAATAATTTATCATTGAAAAAAATAGATTTCCACTCATATATGGACTCTTTCTTACTCCATGCCAAAATAAATATAATAATAATAATAATAATAATAATAATAATAATAATAATAATAATAATAATAATAATAATAATATTTCAGAAAAATTAAAATAAATAAAATAAAAACATAATCTTAAACAAAAAGTTAAACAAATAATAAAATGCACTAAATAAATACGAAAATAAATAATTAAATTACCAAAATATTAAAACTATTTTATGGACCTAATAGCCTAAAAACCTAAAATAAAAATAAAAAACTAAATTTATAAATTTATTAAATTAAAAACATGTTTTAACCTAAATTAGTAAAGATGTCTTAAAAATTATCAAATAAGTTATATATTATAAAATTATCTAATCTTAATATGAAAATAAAATAATAATTAATCATTCTAATTAATTCATAAAAATATAAAGCAGAAAATAAAAATAGAACTAAGTAGAAAATTAATAAATAACAAATATAATAAATTAAATCAAAAATCTAACCTGAAACCCAAAAATGTTTTTTATAGTTTTCTAGAAAAATTAAATAGAATTAAAAATAATAAAATAAAAATATAATCTTAAACAAAAATTCAAACAAATAATAAACTGCACTAAATAGTCTAATACACTATATAATGTCAATCTTTTCAAAAAGATGACATAGCGGTCTGAGAGAGAATTTAGGAGTTTCGTCCAATAAAAAAATAATTTATCATTGAAAAAAATAGGTTACCACTCATATATGCACTCTTTCTTACTCCATGCCAAAATAATAATAATAATAATAATAATAATAATAATAATAATATAATTTTTCAAAAAAATCAAAAAAAAAAATAAAAAATAAAAGAAAAACATAATCTTAAACAGAAAGGTAAAAAATAATAAAATACCCTAAATAAGTACGAAAATAAATAATTAAATTACCAAAATATTAAAAATATTTTCTGGACCTAATAGCCTAAAAACCTAAAATAAAAAATAAATTATAAATTTATTAAATTAAAAACATGCTTTAACCTAAATTAGTAAATAAGTCTGAAAAATTATCAAATCAGTTATATATTATAAGATTATCTAATCTTAATATGAAATTTAAATAATAATTAATAATCCATTAATTCATAAAAATATAAAGCAGAAAATAAAAACAAAACTAAGAAGAACATTAATAAATAACAAATATACAAAATTATATAATAAATAAAATCAAAAATCTGAAAAAATATAAAATTAACCTAAAACCCAAAAATATTTTTTTATAGTTTTCCAGAAAAATTAAAAAGAAATAAAAATAATAAAATAAAAATATAATCTTAAACAAAAAGTAAAACATATAATAAACTGCACTAAATAAATGAGAAAATAAATAATTAAATTACCAGAATATTAAAATTATTTTTTGGACCTGAATATATCTTAAACACCTAAAATAAAAATGAAAAAACTAAATTTATAAATTTATTAAATTAAAGACCTGCTTTAACCTAAATTAGTAAATAAGTCTAAAAAATTATCAAATCAGTTATATATTATAACATTATCTAATCTTAATATAAAAATTAAATAATAATTAATCATCCATTAATTCATAAAAATATAAAGTAAAAAATAAAAACAAAACTAAGTAGAACATTAATAAATAACAAATATACAAAATTATATAATAAATAAAATCAAAAATCTGAAAAAATATAAAATTAACCTAAAACCCAAAAATATTTTTTATAGTTTTCCAGAAAAATTAAAAAGAAATAAAAATAATAAAATAAAAATATAATTTTAAGCAAAAAGTAAAACAAATAATAAATTGCACTAAATAAATGAGAAAATAAATAATTAAATTACCAGAATATTAAAATTATTTTTGGACCTGAATATATCCTAAACACCTAAAATGAAAATGAAAAAACTAAATTTATAAATTTATTAAATTAAAAACCTACTTTAACCTAAATTTTAAAAAAATCTAAAAAATTATCAAATCAGTTATAAAAACTAAGAAAATTAATACTAACAAATTAATACTCTAACTAAACTCTATAATAATATAAAAATAAAATTAACCGAAGAAGACTAATTTTATTCTAGCTTTGAACAAATTGACTAAAAAATAACAAAAACAAACAGAAAAGTAATCTGAAAATTAAAATATATTAAGACATAAAATAAAATAAATATATATAGTTATGTATTTATTTATTTAGGGTTTGGATTTGATATTAGCTCTAATTTATTTTTATGTATATTGATATGCAATATTATTTTGGTCCTGAAATATAATAATTTTGTCTAATATTATTAATTATTGTTGATGGTGTTTTTTGACTTGGTGCCATAAAATTGTATTAGTTCAAAATATATTTATTATAATAATTTTTAAAATTAAAATCAACAGGACTATGTTATAAAAATAATATTTAAATATTTTAACTATCCGAGGAAGCAATTTGGTTATTACATTCATCATATGTACAGTAATGATTTAATAAACTTTAAGAAATCATAAATTAATATAATAAAAATATAACAACTACATATATACTTGATATTAATAATTAAAAATACCTACAAGATAGAAAGTTATGATTCAAATATGTTATGAAATAAAACGTAATGAATAAAAAGTTAGGAATTATATTGATTCAGTTCGTAATTTGTGGACTTTAAGTTCGTAACTTGTGTTATGTTTAAAGGATTCCAAACTTAATATGCCAACTTCTATTAAGCCCATAGGAATTCGAATAAATTCATTTGTCTCAAATTTTTGCACAACATACAGATTATTTTTTTTTTGTTACAAATACAGTTTATTTTAATTTCTTCCTAACATGTTTATTTGTGACTTATTATTGACAAAGATATTTAAATCATATCTTTTACTATTGTAAGTTTTCTAAATTATTAAAAGATGAGTATTTGTCATCAAACCTCCCCGCCATCTTGAAATAGAATTTCATGTTACTCTTATTATGTTAATTAATTGAGAGGAAGAGTTGTATCTCAAGGAAGCAATTGGTTGTTAATCGAGTAAAACATGTATTTATAAAATCTCAATTGTATCAATATTTTTGCCCCATTGATTCACTACTAAAATCGCGATCAATTTTCAATATAAGTACGAAACACGGATGGTTTTATTACCCGAAGCCACGAATTGACCTATCATGGCCTTTAGTATGATACAAATTACCTATTATTGTTAAATATATTTGGATCACTTCTATCATTATAATATTTTTCACTATTAATCTCAATATAAGTAGTTATTATATGTTTAATTATCTTTGTGTGCGTAAGTAGGTAAGAATGGATAAAACATTATATTCACCTTATAATTTTAAAAAATGAGATCTCATTATGGGTATATGTATACTTTTTAAAAGTTCGTGTAATATTTAAGTCAATGATTATTTAATAGGTTAGTTGCATATAAATATTTATTTAGGCGTCAATTAAGTTAAATTAGTATTGATTTTGTAGAGAGTTATGAGTTATAAATTTGATATTCTTTTATTCATTTGATGTACTTTGTGTTGTAATATTAATTTGTGACATAATGATATTTATTGTCATCTATAGGTCATCTAACTCAATATCAACTAATCATATATTATTCTTTTTCCTACTAATATTTACCTTTTGATACCCAAATATGCTGTCACACTATTTGTATAATTGTATGAGTTAGGATTATTTAAATTGTTTGATTCTTAGAGAGACCTGATTTTTTAATATTCCAAATCATGAGTGTAATCTTAAAACCTTGATGATATTTTTTAACATTCTTTTTTATTTATTATTTTAGATTATTTATTTATTCTTTTGAAATTTAGAATGATTGGAAGATGAATGTGTGTTGGGCTCTAATGATTTTTATGTGTTGGGTTCCGATAACTTTGATGAGTCACGAAAGCATTTTCGCTATGAGGGGATAACATGTAGAAGAATATTGTTGAAAGTGAAACCATTCAATAAAATCAAATGATCGAGAAAAAGAAATTTACAAGTACAACATCGTTCCGTTATTCAATAATTTCTTAAGTAATGCATTGTGCAACATTCTTCCGTGTATAGCATGGGTCCGGACTAGTACACATAAAGAAAATCCCTCATGAGAACCAAGCACAACAAAATTGGGGAAAATGGAAGAGGGAAATAGAAAGGTAGACCAACTTGTAACAAGTAGGAAAATGAAAAACTCTTTGGTGATAAGTACTTCCTAAAACTATGGTATGCACATGCACTTATGCGATTCAAGGTTACGCTTGCTATGTTGACCTTTCTCCCTTCATCCCGCCTAGGTGAAACTCTTGCTATATTGACCTTCCTTCCTTCATCTTGCCTAGGTGAAACTCTTGGGAATGTAACCAGTAGGTATCTACTAAGTATTTATCGATACGAGAAGCTTCATACTATGAACATGAATGTCATCGACCGACTCTGGTCATGGTTGTTAGAAAAGGAGTAGCTATTAATGGCGAGAAGAATAAAAGGGAAGAATGTTGTGTCCGGTCGCTCCCTAAGGTTTCCACAACAGCTTTCACTTACATGCATTCGAAAGTGAAGAGGATGGAGTATGCAGAAAACCGTGCCTAAAAATATAGAAGTAGTAGAGGAGAAAAGAGGAAGATGAATTGCATTTGAAACCAGCAAAAGAGGTCCGTATTTATAGGGGAAAATATGACTATTATGAGCGAAGTGGACCAGAAAAACGTGGAGAAGATCAAGGGAGAAGTGGAGAAAATCTCTCCACTTACTAAGAAGATCAAGGCAAAAAATAGGGAGTGAATCTCTCCACTAACAATCATAAAAGTAACCGTAAGGAAAACATCAACTGAAACTAAAACAAACTTTCTCCAAACACTACTACGTAACCCGCTTTAACGACGGTTAAAAGGACAAACCGTCATGAAAAATGGACTGGTGGCATTTTTATAAATAAGCGGCGTTGTTTACCACCTATGACGACGGTTGGTTTAATGAACCGTCATCATATGTTGACTTTTAAGTATAGTTCTTTCAATGAATAATAGTTAAAAGTTAAAGAACCATAGTTAAAAGTCCTGTTTCAATGAACCCTCGTTTCCCCTCAAAAGGCCTCTCCTATTTTCTTCTATTGTTTTCATTCTCTATCCCGCAAGGAACCTTCCCCACTTCTTCTCCCTCTCTCCTCTCTCTTCCCCGTCCCTACTTCTACCTTCATTGTCTTTTCGGTCTCTCCCCCGTTGTCGCCTGCTAGATCGTCGGAGCCTTGCCGGCCGGCACGCCTTTCTCCTTCTCTTCTGTCTCTCTAACTCTCTTTCGTCTCACTAACTCTCTTCGTCTCTCTCTTTTCTACCTCTCTTTCTCTACAATTTTTCTCGGATCTATCCCGACGAGGCTAGGGTTTATGGGTTCCACTTTTGGAAAGGAAACTATGAGTTCAATCATCGGGAATTTATAGGTGAATCGTTACTCTTTCAGTTGAATCTAGAGTTTCCATTGATATCCATTTGGTTGCAATTTCATTTAATTTCTCCCTTTTCAACATGATTTTGCAGGTTCCGACAAAGATGAAGGCTAGGGTTTGGGTTGAATCGAAGGTGAGGGAAATAGAGAGAAAGAGAAATCAATATATGAAGGTTTCGGTTGAATCGAAGGTCTCAGCGAAGGCGAAGGCTAGGGTTTCGATTTTGCAAGTCCCGAATCATAATTACAAAATGTTAAAGCTCTGGAGTCGCAAGAGAAGTGAATTGAGGAGAGAGAGAAACAATTGGAGCAGCGAGTTCCAGGCGGTTGAATTGGAGTCGAAATCCCAAACAAGGTGAAGATAATTATTTGATTTCCTCTCGTGAGTTTTTCCGGAGACTCGCACGAAAATGGTGTCCCAATTAAATTGAATTTGGTTTCCTTTGTTTGATAAAAGGATGAAGAAGAGGAAAGGAGAGGAGGATGTTTTTGTATTATGGATTATGGATGTTTCTAGATCTATATTTTTGTATTATGGAAAGAACAGGAGGAAACAATTGGTTTGAATTTCGGTTTTAGATATGTATTATGGATGTTTCTTTGTTGGTATTCCTTCGCTCCTTTAGAGCCGACTTACATTTCTTTGTTCGTTTTTCTTTTGCTCTCTTCCTTAATTTTTAGTTTTTAGATCTCAAAATTCTAGAGCTCCTTTAGATCTAAAAATTTCAGATCTCGAAAGAGCTATGTTTTTTTAATAAGTATAGCTATGACGATGGTTATTCATCCGAACCGTCATCGTAGATTGACCTATAGTGACGATTTTGTAGACAGAACCGTCGTCTTAGGTCCTATTTTACTACAATTTTTGAACCGTTGTCAAAGACGCTATATACAACAACACCGGATAACCGTTACTAAAGGTCATTTTTAACCGTAGTTAAAAGTGGTTCCTGTAGTAGTGAAAAAGATAAATACTATAGGCCAGCCCGCAGCCCACGCTCGCCTGCACCGGGCGGGAGGGCGGCGCGTGCACGTGTGTGTGGTGGCCTAAACCCTCCTCAACCCAAACCATAGTGCTAACTTTTCAAATAGTTGTAATGAGGAGGGAGTATTTAAACACATGAAAATTTCCCCAAAACTTCAATGTGGGACAATAAGGAAGAGGAAAAGTTTATGCTATTATCTAACAATCCCCTACTAATGGCATGTACCAGAAGAAAAGTGAGATTTTTGGGCAAAGGAAGGGTAAATACTTAAATGTCAATATCTTTTGATTGAATTGACACGTAGTGAAGTGAGGCAACATCCAATTCTAATCAAGTGAACTAATCTTGAACTTGATAGAGCTTAGACGAGGCCCCCACAACACATATCAACTTTAGATTAAAGCATACTCCGCGATTGAGAAAATTTGCGCTATAAAGGCTATGCACCTACCTCGGGTCTCATAAGTGTTCTAGAGAAACATCCCAAGTCTCACATAGAAGGCGGCCAAACCTTCACATTTACGTAGGTAGTTCCATCAAGTCCATCTCAATATAGACCACCATATAATGGATATGGAATTATCAAGAGTACAATATTGCTCAACCTCAAAGTCAAGTGGCGGTGAATCCATCAAGTGCTTCTCAATAGCACCACCCTGGTAGGCTATGGATTCATTAAGAGCATAAAATAACTCATCCTTTCATAAACACTACCAACACGTTATAGGGATAAGAATGTAGTGTGTTTTGAAGTCTCGGTATGGCTTCGTTTGACCACTAAAAGGTATCCACCATACTGCTTCAATCTATGGGCTTAAGTCCCATCCCCTCGACGTTTCGAGTATCACTCGCCTCGTTAGTCCTTTAGTAAGTGGGTCCGAAATGTTTCTTTCTGATATCACAAACTCTAAGGAAATAACACCATGTTTCATCAATTTTTTCCGCACCATGTCTAATACGGATATGTCTCTTCTTTCGTTGTAGACACTATTATGTGCAACGCTAATTGCCGCTCGCGAGTCATAATGTAGGGAAACCGGTGTATCTTTCCTTTCCCACACCGGCATGTCCGCCAATAGGTTCTTTAACAATTCCGCTTCTTGACCTCGCCAACTCAAGAGCAATAAATTCAGATTTCATAGTAGAGCGAGCTATACAAGTCTATTTTGCATAATTCCACGAAATAGCTTCTCCACCTAAAACAAACACATAACCACTACTAGAGCGTACGTCATCGTTATCGGATACCCAATTTGCACCACAATATCCTTCTAACACAACAGGAAATTTATTAAAATGCAAACACCAATCAATAGTACCTCTCAAGTATTTCAAGAAACGAAAAAGTGCATCCCAAGTGTTCTTGACTAGGGTTATGAGTTTATCGACTTAATATGCTAACTCGTATAAGCAATGTTAGGGCGTGTATAGTTCATGAGATACATGACACTTTCTATAATTTTAGCATACCCAGTTTGAGACACACTAGGTCCTTTGTTCTTTTTAAGATGTATGCTAGGGTCATAGGGAGTTCTCACATGCACTACCTCAAAGTAGTTAAACTTTTTTAAAATTTTCTCAATATAGTAAGACCGATAGAGAGAAAAGCCACTATTGGTTTTTGTGACTTTAACCCATAGGATCACGTCAGCTTCTCCTAAGTCCTTTATTTCGAAGTGAGAGGACAACATTTTCTTAGTCTCATTAACAATGGGCAAGCTAGTACCAAAAATTAGCATGTCATCTACATATAAGCATATAATCACATAATCCGATTCAAAAGATTTTGAATAAACACAAGAATCAAATACATTCACTATAAATCCATTTTGTTTTAAGGTACTCGTCAAACTTTTCATACCATTGTTTGGGAGATTGCTTAAGACCATAAAGGGATTTCCTAAGTTTACAAACTTTATGCTCCTGACCATGAATCTCACAACCCTCAAGTTGAGACATATAAATCTCTTCTTCTAAATCACCATTTAGAAATGTTGTCTTTACATCCATTTGATGCACAACCAGATTATTAATAGCAACTAAGGCAATCAAAGTTCTAATGGTGGCAATTTTAGTCACTCGGGGAATAGGTATCAAAGAAATCAATTTCCTTCTTTTGGTTAAACCCTCAAATTACCAACCTTGCCTTATACTTGTCTATAGAACCATCAGGTCTCAATTTTTTTGAAGATCCACTTACTATTGATAGGCTTAGAACCCTTAGGTAAGTCTACTAACTCCCATGTTTTATTAGACTGTATTGAATCTAATTCACTTTTAATGGCTTCTTTCCATAAACTAACATCTATAGACCTCATAACCTCATGGTAAGTTGTAGGATCTTCGTCAATAAGATAAATTGACACTAGTTCATCAATTATGGCATCAACATTTAAATTCTCAACTAGAAAGGAAGTAATAAAATCAGGACCATAGTTAAATTCGACTCTGCGTCTTTTACTCCTTCTAGGATTATTAACTTGGTCTTTAGTGACATAATTATAACATTGGTCGCATTCTCTTCAAAGGAAACACGTGCTCAAAGAATACAACATCTCTAGATTCAGAAATGGAATGGTGAAGGAATGACATAAATCTATATGCAACACTCGTTTTGCGCATAACTAATAAACACATAGTCAAAGGCCTTAGAACCAATATTAGGTCTCTTGAAATCAGGTAAAGGAACCTTAGCCAAGCATCCCCATACTTAAAAAAAAATTCAAATTATAGCATACTCTTTCCACAATTCATATGGGTCTGGTACAACTTTTATGGGGAACTCTATTTAGAATATAGCAAGCAGTTAAAACAGCTTTCCCCCACATATTATCAGATAGGCTTGAGCTTAAAAGCATAACATTCATCATTTCTTTAAGTGTTCTGTTTTTCCTTTCAACTATCCCATTCTGTTGGGGGCATAGGGGCACTATCCTCATGAATTATTTCAATTTTTGCACGTAAAGCAAGCAAGGGTATTGGTTCCATATTCACCACCTCTATTAGATCTAAGCCTTTTGATCTTTCTATCTAGTTGATTTTCTGCTTCGCTTTATATCTCAAGAACATTTCTTCAGCCTCATCTTTAGAGTTAAGGAGGTATACTCTAGTGAATCTAGAGAAGTCATCTACAAAGGTAATATAATATCTTTTTCCATCTTTGCTAACAGTGTTCTTGAAGTCTCGCTAAGTCCGAATGAATTAATTCTAGTAGTTCAGCTTTGTCTACTAGTCACAAGCTTAAATGGTTTTATAGCATATTTTGCTTTAACATGATAGCCAACACGATTACGAAGAGCACCATAAACTAAGTTTCTATGAAGGGAAGGAACATAAACACATTAGTCAAGCATAACTTTTTCCGTAAGTGAAATTAAGAACTTTCCCTTTACCCAACACTCCAATAGTTGTTGAGTTTCCCATGTAGACATGTTCTCCATCAGCAATAATTTCAAAGTCATGCATCATCTCTTTGTTGGTGCAGAAGTGCCTTAAAGCTCTAGAATCTAGGATCCACTAAGTTGGTTTTGCAACTAGGTTTGCCTCCACGCTATCGCACGGATTATCTCATCATATTCTACGAGGTTAGCTTGTGCAAGTAGCTTGTCTTGTGGGTTTTGCAGCTCCTTGTTCAACAGGTTTTTGATTTGGTCCTTTGCAAAGGTTGCATTGATAGGCCCCGTGTCCCGGCTTACCGCAGACATAGCACGTTACCTTTTGTTTCTTAATTTTGTTGCTTGATTTGTTTATCTCGATTCCGATGTTTGGGATTGTTCCGCCTCCGATTGAACTTCCTTTAGCCTTTGAACCTGTCTTTGTTTGTTTGCATAGAAGATTCAACTAGATTAGCTTTAGAAGAATTTAAGGAAAAGGAGTCCATCTTATCTTTAAGACGATTAGCCTCTTCGGCTCTCATGTGACTCGATCAGCTCCGCGAGGTGAGGTCCTTTTTCTTGTGCTTTTGTTGGTTTCTATAGTCACTCCAGGATGGTGGGAATTTCTCAATCAGCACGTTTTCTTGAAGTATGTCACACATCTTCATGTCTTCATTGACGACTTCAAGCACACAGGTTTTCGTAGACATGAACTTGCTCCATGATTGACTTGTCATCAACGATCCGGAATTTTAGCCATTCACCAATCACATACTTCTTTTTGCCAGCATCATCCGCACCATATTTAGTTTGCGCTTTTTCCCATATAACCTTAGCAGATTTATAGTCAATAAATAAATCAAACAAGGGGTTAGTCATACTGTGTAGCGAGATAGCCTCAAACAGCTTTGTCTGTCTTTTTCCAGCTTTCTTCTTAACAAGCGTTGGTAGAGGAGGAGCCGCTTTTTCCTTGTCTTTATACGATGCAGCAAGTAGTCTCGGATTGATTGTTGTCATCAACAATGTTTGTGGATAGAACGTAATCAACTTCTAATTGTTCAAAAATAATAAATAGCTTTTGGGACCAACGCTTGTAGTTAGTTCCATAAAGGGGTTCAATTTTTGAAAGGTCAAGAAGAGCTTTGTGGAAGTTGACAACCATTGATAGTAGGAAATCGCTTTCAAATTGTTAGAAAAGGAGTAGCTATTAGTGGCGAGCGTAATAAAAGGGAAGAATGATGTGTCGTGGTATAACCACCGACCGAAAGCAATTTCGGCCCGACAGGTGCAATCGTAATAGTTGGTTGCTCCCTAAGGTTTCCATAGTAACTTCACTTACGTGCACTCGAAAGTGAAGAAGATGAAGTATGCAGAAAACTCGTGCCTGTAAATATAGAAGCAATAGAGGAGAAGAGAGGAAGATGAAGTGCATTTGAAACCAGCAGAAGAGGTCCGAATTTATAGGGTAAAAAATAACCGTTATGAGTAAAAGTGGAGCAGAAAAACTTGAGAGGATCAAGGGAGAAGTGAAGAAAATCTCTCCACTTACCGAGAAGATCAAGGTAAAAAATGGGGAGTGTATCTCTCCACTAACAACCATAAAAGTAACCACAAGGAAAACGTCAACGGAAACCGAAACAAACCTTCTCCAAAAAGATAAATACTAGAGGCCCGAAGACGGCCGGCTCGGGCTGGACCTGGCGGGCGGCGCACGCGCGCGCTTGTGTTGTGGCCCAAACCCTCATCAAACCAAACCATAGTGCTAAATTTTCAAATATTAGTAATAAGGAGAGAATATTTAAACCCATGAAAATTTCCCCAAAACTTCAATGTGGGACAATAAGGAAGAGGAAAAGTTCATGCCACTATCTAACCGATCCAATAAAAGCACCTACCAGGATCTTTAACATTGTTCTCATAATGCTTGACATGTTGGTCAACCACTTGCCATGTAATTCCACATCATGGAATTGTCAAAGTGTCACAAATCTTGGCCAAATGGATAAGATTGTAGGGTTGAATACCCATTTGATGTAGGAGGTCGCCTCCTCCGCCACTTCCTTCCCCATCTCCTCCACCTCCTTTGATGTCTCGCAACTCCATCTCAACCTCCTCCTTGGCCCCCATATAGGTTCCCACGATCACCTCTTTTTCGGTATACACGCGGTACACGGCGTCGTTTATGAATGGTACTTGTGGCTCCCACCCGGGTTCGCCTATGTTATGGAAGAAAATAATTACAATTATTTAAAAAATATAATTGAGATTTAACCTTTATGATTTCTTTTTTCATCATTAAATTTTGAAAAAACCTATATGTTTAAAAAAAGACAAAAAATATTTGTTGTATATATCAACAATGCCCATGATAAGACTCATTATGAGCTTATATATAGAGCGGGAACCTCCCTTTAAGATTTTGTTTAGTTTTCTCCATTTGATTCTATAGAGCTATTATCCTATTTCCACCAAATACAATCTTAAAAAGATAAAATTATGAGTATTATAATGTTATTTTAAAAATCATAAACCAAAATTAGAGAAACAAAATTAAGATTATTAACCTAGAACTCATTAATGATTGAACATATATACCACAAAAGACAATCTATATTACAATTAATTGAAATAAATGCAAAAATTAAAATTTTATACAAAAGTTTACAATTTGTTCTTGACTTTTTTTTTTTTTTTTTTTGAAAGGGTAAGTAAAATAAGTATAAGGTAGCCCTTTTCGCAAAGGTTCTACTCTAAGATTTTCTCCATGATAATGGAGAGAAAAGAACTAGATGGAATAGTAAACCAACAAAGATTAGAAGAAATACAATGACCGAATCTAGCTACCCAGTCAACTCGCTCTATTCCCTTCTCTAAAGGTGTGACAAATATCAACATTGCCGCATCTTTGTAAGTAGCATCGAGTGTCATAAACAAGGGTATGGATCTCCCACAAAATTTGAATTTCCCCTTTAATGGCTTTGATGACCGTGAAATTATCTCCTTCCAAGACAATAGAGTGATAGCTTGCTTGAACCGCTGCTCCGATGTCGTTCCTCATAGCCGTTTCTTCGGCTACAAGAACCGAAACTTGCCTCAAATTAGATGTCCCAACTTGAAGAAATCTCCCATCCCAACTTCCGATGACAAAGTCTCGCCACTGCAGCTGAAGAAGTTTTGGATTCATCAAAGTTGATTTTGACGAATCCCCTAGTGGTTTGCCAACGAAACTAAAAGAGGAAGTTTGCTAGCTTGAGAAGAAGAAGAAGAAGAAGGTACTGGACACAAAAGGTTGTCCAGCCTAGTTCTAACTTTCCATTCTCGTCCAAGCCGATTTAGTCCGAATAATAGTTGCGAATGATTAAAAAATCCATTATTGAAAATAATGTCATTTCTGGTCTTCCGGATACTCCATAGTAGGTGAACCAGCCGGATCATTTGGGATGCCTTCTTTAAATTTTTTATTGTCAATAGCTTGTGTTGGTCCATAAATTCCAGAAACTATGCACTTTTGTCTTAGCACTTTATAAAAAATGTACAAATGAATTGTTCGTTGATCTTTAAGGATCACATTAACTGTGATATTAGTGTTGTTCCATAATACCCACAATCCCGTACTCGTGATTGTTAGGCAAGACATAATCAAAGTGGCTGAAGCCTAATGTAGGCACAATTTTTCTGAATCAAATTTTAGTAACTATACTAGTAACTCTGTGATTGGATGCCCATTGCGATTGAAATTGAAAGCTTATATTTTTTGGCTTATCACATGAATGTTCTGTATCCAAGAGGATATAACAATGGACTGAAAAAGATAAAGGGCCATGGTTCAATTTTGCTTTAGGATAAAGGAGATCCAATCCTTTCTGACAAGAACTCTATCAAGTTGTTCATACACGAGATGCCCTTTAAGAAAAATTTCTAACTGGTAGCTTTTATTTGTTGAACAAATTAATTGAATCATCTAACTTTTTCGACATTGAGAATAGCTCTTCCCTTTTTCTCATCAAGTTCAACAGTTTATTACAATCTCCTATGATATACCAAGGCAGATGAAAATTTTTATTTAATAATTGTAATTAATTCCAAAAGGCATTTTTGTATTTTTCCTATACAGGATCGTAGATACCTGAAACGATTGATTCTTTATGGGTATCCTTTTCTTTCATATATAAACGTATAGCCCTATCCTGTTTAGCAAGAGTATGAACTGTAACTTTATTCGTATTCCATAAAGCCCAATTTTCGAACAACATTAGTAGCATTAGTAAGGTTTGACCATTGTTTCAATTAAAAACACTGTATCGGGATAATGGGAATTCTTAACAAATTTAACTTCTTCAAGTAATCTACCTCTCGTTGAGCCTTGAACATTCCAAGTACTTTCATAATTCACTCATTTAAAGGAACGCCATGAACTTCTCCAAAACTGGCACAAGGTTCATTCTAGTTTGATATAGATCAAGCAATCTTTTGAACCTAATTTCTTGTGGAAGTCAAAGGAATTGAATCCATTTAAAAATGAGATATTGTGCAAGTAAATCAAAGTAATATGCTTCATGCCGGGTTTTGTATATGAACATCATTAACTCCATAAACTGCATCAATTAATACAATTGTAATCAACCAATCATGTTATTATGTAATTTTATATAACACAAGTTGTACATTCATCACATAAATTTTATTTTATTTTCTTTTGTTATTAATACAATTTATAAAAGCATTAATTTTGTTGCAAAAATTACTCAATGGTACCTCAACTTTTGGTGTAACTATTTTCAGGACCCTGATTTATTAAAAATGATTATCAGTACTTTATGTTTTAATATAACAATTTTTAGGACCCTTATTTTATTTTATAAAAGAGTCTTATTTTATGTTAAAAGACATAATTATCCTTCATTAAAATAAAAATTAAAAATAAACTAAATATAAAAATATAATGAAATGATATAAACAAAATCTAAAAACATAATAAAGCAATTTTTCATCTTTTTATGAGAATTTTGCTAAATTACTTTATTATATTTTTTATATATTGTTTATAAAATTTTATTATGTTTTTGTATTTAGTTTATTTTAAACTTTTTAATAAAAGAAAATTATGTCTTTTAACTTGAAATAAGGGTCTTCTAATCAAAAAATGAAATAAAGATCCTAAAAATTTATTATATTAAAACACAAAATACCTCATAATCATTTTGATAAGTCATCCTGAAAATAGTTGCACCAAAAGTGGAGGTACCATTGAGTAATTTTTTTTTGTTAATAATAATTATTATTAAATATGGTTTATAATACACTTTGTATATATCCAACACCGCATGTCTTTAGTTATTTTCTCTTTAATGTATCCAATTGTAATACTATTCTTTTTTATTCTTAGTGTTGGATAACACTCGTTAATGTGTACGAAAATAGTACAAGTAAATACACCCACCCAAGTAGCGGATCTAATCGCTCCATACATGTCGGTCAAAGCAGTCGGTCAAATAGGCTAAGGAATTCTCCCCTTAGAATTTCGAGACAGAGAACCTACTTTTGTTTTGAAATTAACTATCATGAAAAAAATGGTGGTCCTATCCTACGACTGTCTCATACAAGATCATGTCGTCACCGTGAAGCTCACCTATTTGAACATGTAACATAGGAATTGCGTTATTTATCCGGAAAAATTAATATATCACCAATTCTAGTTCCGGATGAGTTGCGTGCGCTTTATACGTGACTCGGACACTCGATACAAGACATTTTGCACGTATTACGTATGAATCCAAGCTAGTTTTTGTTGAACTAAACATAATTTTTATTGTTAAATTGATCTAAACTAATTTTTATTGAATTAAACTTATTTTGTTAAACTAAATCAAACTCTTTTTGATAAAAAAAGTTTAAAACGATATATAAGTTGAAAAGAATAGGGCCCTTTTTAACCTGTATATACCATATATGTTAGCAACAAAATAGATTTAGCAAAACTTGTACTCAATAGCTCAAACTAACTGGCCTAGATTTATATTTAATTCAAGATTATATATAGGGCTAAATATAATCCATCTTCCCTCAAATTCAACCAATCAAAATAAAGTTGTTCGTATCTAGATTGTAAATGTTTTGGACTGGGGGTTACAATAACTATGTGTGTGGAGGGATTTCTTAGAAAATTATAATATGGAATACAATAATTAAAAGGAGGTTGATTATTAATATATTTATTGTTAGTTTGGCAAATCAAATGAATTTTTACGATACTTTATATTTATATTTGGTCGAATTAAGTATTGATGTAGTATCGATTGGTTGTAATTTAATGAAATCCTTATTTTTCAAAGAGGAAGAAAATGGGCAAAAATCACTTTACTAGACTTCGATTCTTTAAGTAGAGGTGTCTGTAACATCTCTTGTCCTATGTCAAAAAAATTAGGAAATATGTTGTAGTTCGTAAACAGTATAGTAGGCCTAATACAACAACAAACATTTTTCCTTTTTTCAAAACCAAGCATGAATAACGAATGATGAAGGTTAAATATCTGGCAAGAAGGCCTCCTGAAGTTGTTGGCTTGTAAACTATATAATGACCTGACCTATTTGGATTGGTGTGTTGCATATATCGTTAATAACCCAAAATTTTAGGCTAACAAGGTTTATTATATACAAATATGAACACGAAATATATTGTACTCTTACCTAAATTCAAAATAGGAATTACTGGTATTTTATAGTTCATATTGTTACTGCACTCAAGGGGAATTAAAACATCTCATATTTGAAGTTAACTCGAATTAGAAGACTACAAGTCTCATATCATGAACTTAATAATGACCAGCCTAAAGGGACACATGATCATGTCTACAATATCCAAACCCCCAAAAAGGGTGTGAAATAACTACAAATTTCAGAAGTATTGAACAAAAATAATATTTTTTTCATATTGCCAACACCATGAACTTTAACCGCATTAATATCACCGTTGAGTTATGGGAAGTATGACTTGAGGAGCAATAGTGTGACAATGCATGGAAGTTACATGGATCCTGGAGTTCTTTTTTTTTATAACTTTAACTTTCTAAAATCTCAATAACACATAAGCAACCGACTTTTCTAATTTTCAAAAGATGTTGAAACAATATTGTTGAGTGAATATTTTTAAGTTTTACTAGATGAGGTTTAAAATTTTAGGTTTTTATTGAACGACTCAAAATGCACCTACCAAGCTTCTTTTCCATCAATTAGTTCAAGCGCTCCTCGTGAAGTTGAAAATCATATCGTATTTGATTTACATACTTGTGATTCAAGAAGTGAAAAGGATCAATTGAGTTGTGTTCCATTCCCATATTGCTGATGGCATTAAAATGTGCACGACTGTTGTTATTAGTGTTGAACAATTCTTTGATTTTGTAGGAAGTCTAAATATTATTTCAAATTCATTGCAATTCCAAATATAAAGAAGTCTGGTAAGTTGATTGTGGTCTCTTATGTTGGCACTTGGCAACATTAAAAAGAGGTGATGGGTCTTAATAAAGTGTACCGACCATGAATTTTAATACGTTCATTTAAGGATCTAAGCGTAATTAGTTACAACTTAGTGGAATTGTAGCCTAAATTATTTAAAATGGTGAGTTCTTGCAAGTTGAAGTGCACTCAAGTAGCAAATTAAGCTCGATAAATAAATGAAGGAATAAAATGGGGGAGAGAATTATTAAAAACAAATAAATTAATTAGGGGTAATCCACGTGTTTTCTCATGTCGGTGGTTAGGGTTTTTCCCTAACCCTTCTTCTTTCTTCTACTAGCCAGACATGGACACGTTTGCGCACGGGAGGGATAGAGAGAGAGAAATAAAGAAAGAGAGAGAGAGACAAAGAGAGGGAGAGAGGATGGGTGGTGACAGCAGCAATGCCCAGCTCATCGGCCAACCATGGGGGCAAGGTCAGGTGGACCTCCGACCACTCGCGCGCAGAGAGAGAGAGAGAGTAGTTCAAAGAGAGTGGGTTATACGGTGTTCTTAGAAAGCGGGTGGTTTCTACACCAACCACCACCCCACCGCGGGTTTTGGTGGTTGGCTTCAACACCTACGACCAGAATGAAGGCGAGGAAGTCGAGTTGGCGCTAATTGTGACTCGTTTTGGGCAAGGAAAAGAAAGAAAGGGGGACGCATGAAGGGGCACAAAATACCTTATTTTAGGTCGTGCATTGGTTCCGATCTAGCTGTCTAGAGGTAGAGATAATCAAGGCAGCAAGGATGAGCTTAGGTTCAATTTCATCAAGCACTAAAAATTCGTAGGCTACCAGTTGGTAGTTGTTGCAGATAGTTATCTACTCTCTGTAAAAGTTAGTAATTTCAAAATAAAATCAAATTTGATGCTTGTTGGTGATGAAATGATGCATGCATGCATATTGTATAATTTGTATGAGTTTATTGGGCATGAACATGCATAATTGTTTTAGCCATTGTTATTAATAATCTAGCATACTTCAATATGAAATTATAAATGTCATATTCATGCCAAGCTTAGCCGGTTGTAAATTTAGATGAAGAAGTGTCCAAAAGGGAAATAACCCAAATATTGAGTTACTGATTGTCTGAATTGGATTGGCCTCTTTGATTTCTTAATTATGAAACAAATTGGTGGAAGTTCAATCTTGTTATGGTTATAGGCAGCACAAATGTATATTTGATCGTGTTGATAGTCAAAGTGGCTAATCAAGATACACAACAAGTTCAAATATAGTATGTTTACGAATTATATGACACTGTGTATATGCTAACTTGAACCATCATATACATTAGAATTTGTATCTGCATGGAAGAGGTCTTATGTAAAGTAATAATGAATAACTCAAAAAAGATTGAATAACGTCGATATGTTTTGGGTTTTTTACCAAAGAATATTGTTGATGACAACTAAATGAACCGTATTAAAGTTAGTTATTGATGGAAGTGTGCTTAGTATCAATCACCGAGGTTTAGCTAAATTATATATGTTTAAGATGTGAATCTTGGAGTTACGTAATCAAAATTGAGGTGTTTGAATGTCAATTTGCTTGAAGTATGCTTCAATAAAAGTATATAGATTTTTTAATTGTGTAAAAAATAGACGAAATCTTAAATGTAATATGCTCATGAATAATTTAACATATACAAGGTTGTTATGAAATCGAAAGGATTTTTAATATCTGTACCTCTTGACGTATATGTTAATCATTTTTCTGCTCATAAACTATAAAAAATGATTTTAAAACCCCTGACATTATCATGATATTACAAGTATAGGCAAAACTGGCGAAAACAGTTGATCGGAGCATTAGAAAGACCAAATACCCTCTTATTACTATACGGCAATGATCAATGAAGTAACCCCTTACCTTTTTTAATTTTGGCTTTATTAGATTTTTTAAAAAAATCAATGAAGTAAGCTCTCATACATCATCTCTCTCTTTCTTCACCATCTTCTTCTATCCATTAACACCCGAAGCTCTTCCCTTAATATTAATGAACTGAATCATTTCCTCATCTTCTCTCTTTATTTTTGTCATCTTCTCTCCAATTTTCAATTTACATAGACGATAATTGTTGGGTTTTGCAATATGAAATTCGTTAAGCAGGTTTATTTGAGTGAAACATCAAATTTATCAAATTATGAAGCTTAGAGTTGCAAAATAATTATCAGGCATCTTCAACCTTCGAATATGTTCTAGTAGATGAGAGACTCAGAGAGAGAGAATATGCAAGAGAGATATATATAACTTTAGGTTTAAATAAAGAAAGAAAATATCTCTTCTCATTTATTTAGGAATTTTTGTGATTTAATGCCCACCAACCATGACCACATCGGCATAAATATCAAAAAGGACTTGTAAATTATTAACAACATTTGTCGAGGTGTTATAAATCATTTTCCATAATTCATGGGTAGAAAAATTATTAACACATAACTCAAGGAGTACGGATATTAAAAATCCAAAATCAAAGTAGCTATTTAAGATAGTACTTGGTAAGTAGCGCTAAATGCCAGAATAGCATGTGTTTAAGTCATGTGAACTTAAGTACTAAGTAATGAGTTCATGATTTTGTGGCTAGCTCAAATGAATCATAGTAGTAGTGTTAGAGCATACTTAAGTGAAACGGACTTAAAATTATTTAATAAATTGAGTTTGATTAGTTTTTATAATGTTTTCATGCTAAGGAATACTTTATTCAATAAATGTGATTGTTCCCTGCTAAGTAGATCGTATCTAGAGTATGTTCATATATTTGGAAAACATGAAGTGTGAATAACATAACCATTAACTTGAGTGCATATATGAGGCGTTAGAAAATTAGTCCATTTTGCTTGAAATGTACATGCATAGGATGTATAAACTTCTTTTAAAATATACTTACTACGCAACTCATGATTGCTTATATGGTACCTAGTAATGACAATGTATATGATGAATGGTAGTCTATTACTTTGGATTGTTAGAAAGCCAAATCATTGGTATTTAAACTTGTGTGACTTTCGTTCTACTTTAAAATTTTATGAGTTTATTACTTTGGATGAAGAGTGTAATTTTATCTAACGATTTTTGTTGAAAACATGCAAAAGTTATGGTTTTCTGCTTCATTTTGATGAATAATTGACTAATGCCGTTCTTTACATGATAACCATGTTATTACTATGCTATTAATAATACTTGGATGCTATTGATGTGAAACTTGTTTTGGTTTTGAGCTGTGAGAGATGTCCATGGAGCGTGTAGTTGTTCATCCTCTCCTTATTTCCCTTTTTTGAGGTTATATTGGAGCCAATTGTCGAATGGAAGATTTGTCTTATGTTAAATGACATCATTTACTCCTTTGGTTTTGTTGTAAAGTATATATGTGTTTGTGAACTTCAATATGTAAGTTAGATGGTGTAATCTGAGTTAAATCATTACTTTTAAAAGATCTATATTTGTATTACATGTATTGCATATTGTTTAGTCATTCTGATTGGCTATATGATCCGACCATTTGGGTAGATTAGGAGATTCAATAATACCTTTTTCATCTATAGTTGGAGTTAGAAATTTAGGGATGTAAACCCCTTGTGCTCTGGATGTGTTCCCGCTGAGTAGGGGTAAGTGATTCCTATTACCCTCTCCTAAAAGTGAGAATCTGAACTTGAACTTGTTCGACCAGTTCTTGCATTTTAGAAAACTAAAACAGAACTTGTTTAACAAGTTCTTGAATTTTAGGAACTTAAATCTAAACCTTAACCATAAAGTCCATTACCGGTTCCAAGGTACCTTATCGAGCTTTCAAATCCTTTTAAAATTAAAAGAAGCAACCTAGCAAGTAATAATTAATTCAAGTTCAGTACAATGTTGCTCTAACTCAAAGAGCATCTAAGCAATAATTTTTAATATTAACTAAATAATAATTGTAGGCAACCAAATGACTAAAATTAATTATCAAATAAATTAAAATTTAAAAATAATATAACTCCTCTTTTAGAGTTATGCTAGTTAATTAGAGTTTTCTTATATATAATTTTGAATAGCCTAAAAAAGTTATAAAACATATAATATTAAGCCCTCAAATGTTGTTAAAGGTTTCGAATAACAACGATTCCAAGTTGCAAATTCCAAGTGCTCGAATCTGAATTGAAACTCGAACATGTCTTAACGGTTCTAATTCCAGGTTCTAATTTTGGATACCGGACTTGGAACCGCTTGGATAGATTCCACATTTTTAGGATCTTGACCTTGAATCGTTTGGTCGGTTCCGGTTCTATTTTTATGATCTTTACCCTGAATCATTTGGCCGGTTCCGGTTCCGAACCCGAACCTTTTGACTGGTTCCAATCAGATTCCAAGGTACCCATGGGACACACACATCCCTACCGCTGAGTTGTAATTTTTAATTATATTATATTTCATCTGTTTGGTAATGAGCTCCGGGCGTGTGGCCTATTGAAATACATTGAGTTTTGTTGGATTCCGAGTGTATGGTCGTTGAGTTTCTAGTGATTCTTCTTTATAGCATCTTATGTAGGCTATGAGTTTATGGTAATAGTTGAGTTTTAGGTGGAATTCTACCAAAATTTTCTCAGGAAATAATAAAATAATTTTTTAAAAATAAAAGATGAGTACTCCTTAAATTCCTTTTAACTTCATTAAAGTTAAAAACCTCAAAAACAACTAATTCGGGAGTTGGGGCATTATAGTTATCTCGTTATTGTTATTGTACTGATGTGATGTTTTTGAGTTTCTTTATTTTGACATATTAGATTCAGTGATGTATCCATCAATAAGTAGTAGGGGAAAAATCATACTAATTTTTATTAAAAAGTTACCCTAAAATCTCATATATGTTTGTGTCACAAGTAAAATAAATGACACAATATACGGTTAATTTAAGGAATATTGGATCGGAATAATACACACTTTGGGGGTGTTGGGCAAATTTAATACGAAAAATTTTCTTAGCTGCGAATAGAACCAACTTTGTGGGTATTTTCCAATATCGAACGTCACCGAGTTTTATGGGCGGCGACTCGTCGGAAATTTGATGTGGCGATACTTTTTGCCACGTGTACGGCGGAGTCAATTTTTTGACTAAATTTAGGAGGATTTTAATTATTTTTAAAAAAACCGAAAATCTCTCTCTCTCGCTCTCCTCCCTCTCTCTGTCTCTTTCGCTCTCGCTCGTCTCCCTCTCCCTCTCTCTCTCTCGCTCTCCTGCTCTTCGCTCTCGCTTCCTCTCTCTCCCTCCCTCGTCCCCTGTTTCCGCTCTCTTCCCTCTTTGTCTCTCTCGCGCTCTCCTCCCTCTATCTCTCTCTCTCGTCCCCTGCTCTTCGCTCTCCTCTGTCTCTCTCGTTCTCGCTCTCCTCCCTCTCTCTGTCTCTCTCCCTTCCCTCGCTCTCGCACTCCTTCTCTTTGTCTCTCTCTCTCCTCCGTCTCTCTCGCTCTCCTCCCTCTCTCTCGTCTCTTTGTCTTCCCTCGCTCCTTGCTCTCATCCCTCTCTCTGAATCTCTCGCTCCCGCTCTCTCTCTCTCGTCCCTTGTTTCTACACCTCGCTCTCCTCCCTCTCTATCTCTCTCTCGCTCTCCTCCCTCTATCTCGCTCTCTTTCGTCCCTCGCTCCTCGCTCTCCTCCCTCTCTCCCTTCCCCTGCTCTCGCACTCCTTCTCTCTGTCTCTCTCCTTCCCCTACTCCCTCTTTGTCTCTTTCGTCGCTCTCCGTAAGGAAAGGGAGAGAGATAGAGAGAGACCAAGAAAGGGAGGAGAGCGGGAGCGAGAGAAACAAAGAGAATGAGTGCAAGAGCGAGGGAAGGGAGAGAGACAGAAAGAGGGATGAGAGTGAGAACGAGAGAGACAGAGGAGAGCGAGGAGCAGGGACGAGAGAGAGAGATAGAGGGAGGAGAACGCGAGAGAGACAGAGAGGGAGGAGAGCAGAAACGAGGGACGAGGAAAGGAGAGAGAGGAAAGTGAGAGCGAAGAGCAGGAGAGCGAGAAAGAGAGAGAGGGAGACGAGCGAAAGACAGAGAGAGGGAGGAGAGAGAGAGAGGGATTTTCGCTTTTGTTTTTAAAAAAATCCTCATAAATTTAGTAAAAAATTGACTCCGCCGTACACGTGGCAAAAAGTATCGCCATGTCGATTTTCGATGAGTCGCGCCAATAAAACTCGGTGGCGTTCGATATTGGAAAATACTCCCAAAGTTGGTTCTGTTCATAACCAAGGAAATTGTTCGTATTAAATTTGGCCAATACCCCCAAAGTGTGTATTATTCCGATCCAATAACCCTTAATTTAAATGTGTATATAAGTTTTATTTATTTATTTATTTGTTTTTGTTATAGTTAATTGTCAAAGGGAAACTAGATGCAAATAGATGGTCGACATATACTCTAACTAAATAAAATAATCAATATAGTCAAACTATTATCAAGCATACATGATGTAAGAAATTGTATTCACTAATAAAATTTGGTGCTCAACCTCGTACTATGTTCATGATTTCTCCATAAGAATAATATGAACAAACATATCACTTAATAGCTTTTCCAACTTATAAAGTTTAAGGTGGAGAATTTAACATCTCAACTTGACCATTGCCAAAACCTTTACATCCCTTGGAAGCACGCCAATTGAAAAAACTTAATTCATCTTTTTGTTAATGGGTCTCATCACCTAAGCTTAATGTAATGCTCTAACCCTTTTTAGGCCGTAGACATTATAGGAATGACTTGAATGATCGACGATTGACCCTATAAATCTCCAAAGTGTTTTCAGATTGCTTTGTCCTCACAAGCACGTTGCATGAGAAAACTTTCTAGAAATTTATCTATCATAAGACTATTCTAAGTTAAACACGTGTAACTGTAAAATTCTTAAAGATTAACTTCTAAAAAGAAAGTGCACCTTTGGATAATATAGTAATTTCAATATTTTAAGTCACACTATGGGCTTGTTTGAAAAGAAAATTTTTAGATCATTTGAGCTCATTTCATCCTGATTCGGTTATTTCCGGATCATACCAGCTCACCCGCCACGTCATCGACCAACTAGGCCTAATCAGTTGGATAATGGAGGAATCGGCCCAAGATAACCCTTAACGGGCCAGGTAAAAGCCCAAAGCCTACTAGGGCTAGGGTTTCTCCTAAACCCCGGTAAAGTACCGTTTTACCCCTTTAAGATCTCCTATAAATACTCATCACTTCCTAAACCCAAGGCATGTTATGTTCATTTTTGGCAAGACATCTCTTTGGGAGGATAATCATTCAAGCATCCAAATTCTCTAGCTCCTAAGCCTTGAACATTCATCTACATTCATCGAGATATTCATCCACATTCAACCAATGTTCATAAACGTTTATCGAGCACTCATCCCGAGAACTTCCATCTTTGGAAATATTCTCGTCTCCCAAGTAATCCCCCACGCACATCGAGGAAGATCTCCTCGATCCATTCAACTTAGTTCACTACTAACTTGAGCGTCGGAGGGCGTTCCCGGATCCACCACCCGGGCTTCGCCTTTGCAGGTTCAAGTAGTCGCCACTCGGACTCGAATCGATCGTGCCACGTCCTCGAAACCGGAGCGGTAAACCCTTCCTCTCTCCGAATCATCAATCCACATCATCAACTCGGTTTTCTCCGGAAACAGCTTGGCGCCGTCCGTGGGGAGGAAGGTAGCATATGGTCACCGGGGCACTCGATCTCGATCCAAGATGACTCGCGACACGAACCCACCGGTCCCTCACCCTCATCGTTTAATGCCTACGGGGCCAATCCCGCGACGCTCCTCAACCCGGGATGCGGAATCATCTCAGCGGTCTACCGGTAACCACCACACCCGACCGGAGGGGTACGTCACCCTAGGGGCTCTCCAAAACTTAATAGAGACCCTTAAAACGACTCGTTGCACAATAAGTGCGAATCACCATGGAACAAGCACATGCCAATCATGCCCTTCCACTACGCCCCAACTCCCGGGTATGGCGCAACCCCTGGGGAGGTCGACTTGTTGGCCACTTCTCGGGCAGGATGCCTTTCCATGCGGCTCCAGACACGACCCACTAAGGCACCAACCGCGCTTGCTCTTGAGCAGCCAAGTGCCCTCCCAACAAGGCGTCACGAAGAAGGCGATGCCCGAGGGATTATCGATGCAAAGAAAGCTCTCCATAAGGCCAACGAGAATATTGCAACTTCGCACACGGCCTCAACCCCTATGCTACCCACAGCGAGCATTCTACCCGGTTCGACGATCATGGTGACGCCCTTGCCCCAAACACGGAGCGAAGGCCCCTGGGGAGCATAAGGTCCGCCAGCCCTACACGATCGGCTACACGTAGCCGCAATTCTCATCGAGCCCGCAATGCCCCAAGGCGCGACCCGAGAGGTCTCGCCGCCCGAGAGCGGGAGCGATCAAGAGAAAGGCGTCATGAGCAATCAAATCGAAGGGTCCCGAGAAGTCATAGAGGACTAGGCGCACCCTCCTCGATCCGAGAGGAGGAAGAGTCCTTCCCCGGTGGAAGTTCCACGCCACCAACCCGCGCAGCCCCTATCTCTCGGCTCCGATTCAAGGCCAACCCGAATGCTTTCAACACTCCCTTTTCGAAAAGATTATGAATGCTCCCCGAATGAAGAAGATAAAGGTCCCAAACATTGATCCATACAATGGCACAACCGATCCCGAAGATCACTTGGCGTATTACAAGTCCCACATGTACGTTCGGGACGGGGACGATGCAACCTACCGCCGATTCTTCCCTGCTACACTAAAGGGAGTCGCGCGTAAATGGTTCAACAATCTTCCCCAAGGGAGCATCTCTTCCTTTGAAGAGCTATGCGAGAAGTTCGTCGCACAATCCATTGCGAGTTGCAAGCGTAAAAAGACTAGCATCCACCTCTCCAAGATTAAGCAAGGGAGAAACAAGACCCTTAAAGACTATGTCCGAAGGTTTCATGGAGAGGCCGTCCTTATCTCTCGACTCCGCAAGATGGAGTCGCCTACACCGCCTTCCTTAACGAACTCGTAAGCGGAAGATTCAAATTTTCCCTCGCTGAACAAAAGGTGTCCACCTTGGCGAAGCACTCCGAAAGGCGGCCGACTTTATTCAAGCCACGGAGATCTCGTGCGGAGGAAGGAGATGAGGTCGAAAGAAAGGAGGAGATGGAAAATTTAATCCCCGAAATGAACAGGACCACCGCTTCAACACCGACCCCCGAGTATTCCGATGGAGATCAAGGGGCATCCCATGCTCAAGAAACCACCTCCTATGTCCACTCCTGCGAAAGCGCGAGCTTCCAACAAATATTGTGAATTTCATGAGCAAACCGGACACAACATCTGCAGAGTGTCGCGCATTAAAGAAGGCGCTTGGGGAGTTGGCGGATAACGGGCAAATTGATCGCTTCCTCAAAAAAGATACTCATGGAGCACAAGGAGGTTCTTCAAGGTAAGGATATAAGCATTATGATGATGACGATGCTACTAAGATTGTAGCCACCATCGCTGGGGATTTGCAGGGGCACGACCTCCTCTTCCCGGAAGGCTCACCTTAGGAGCGCTCAACAAGTCCCGATCACCGGCCAACCTCCACCTCCGAAGGTGCCCACAGTGACCTTCGGAGGACAAGATTTGAAAAGCATGGCCGCCCCACATGAGGATCCTTTGGTCATCACATCGAAGATTTCGGACGCCATAGTCCGCAGAGTTCTTATCGACACGGGAGCTCGGTAGACGTCATCACCATGGAATGCCTAAGACAACTGAAGTATGCCCTCGAATCTCGTTTCCCTCGTCAATCCCGTCGTCGGATTCGAAGGGCGCACGATACACCCCATAGGCATGATCCGCCTACCAGTCGGGGTTGGAGAGAAGGTCGAGGGCCGAAACATCGAAGTCAAATTCTTAGTGGTCGACATCCCCTCTGCCTACAATGTCATCATTGGACGTCCCACCCTCAACCGGATCAAAGCGGTCGTCGCTCCATACCTTCTCCTCATGAAGTATGAGCTTGATGATGGATCCGTAGGTGAGACCTATGGAGACCAAAAGACCGCACGTGAATGCTATGTAGTAAGCCTTCGACCTTTGATGGAGAAGCAGAAAGAGGAAGGGAAGAGTCATGATGATCCTAAGGGTAAGAAGCTAAAAGCTGAGCCCCAACCAAAGTCTCCAAGACTATGATGGTGTGCCTCACCACCACAAAAGATTATGTCAAGGTCCGGCTTGCACCTCCCAAAGACATCAAGCTCAGGAGATAATGGTTCTTATGTAAATAGTGCGAGCTCATTGTCCGGAGTGGGGGCCTTTCTTTAAAGACCCACCCAGCCAAGTCCTAAAGATTTTGTAAAGGAATCACCCATGATTGACGCGACTTTTCGAAAGCGCTCAACTGGGGCACACATTCCTCTCTTTGTATGGACTTCGATCTTTCATCAATACAACGAGCAAGTTTTTTGCATCTTTGCGTCTCATACTTTACTTTAAGACGATCTTAGGGGCATGAATAGGGGCTAATACAATCCCCTAGAACACCCAAGTCCCTAGTTCCTTTCGTTGTATTTTCTTAACTTTGTCAAAGTTAGAAGAAAAGTAGGGGCTAATATGACCCCTAAAGCGCCTACGTTGCTAGTTTTTTCGTTGTATGTTTTTCATTGTGCCGATTTTGGGGGCAACACCGGGGCTAATACAATTCCCTAGGACAGCCAAGTTGTAAAACTCAAAGAAGACCCCACTATGATCATGTACCCCAAGTGGCAAGAAAACAAAAATCGACAACAATAAAAAGAAGCAACGAGGCAAGTAAGCATCCAACAAGCATCAAGTAAGGATCGATCGAAGATAAAAGTTCAAGCAAAACAAATCCAAAGAAGCAGAGTATCAAGTCATATGGCACGCAGACATCAAAAATAACTCATATCTCACGAAGAGTCGTGGAAAGGGGGTCAATCTACGGAGCCATCTTTGGCATCCTCGCCAACTCCATCATCCTCGGGGATCTCCCCTCTTTTGGCGCTTCCTCCTAAGGGATTGATATGGCCAAAGAGCTTGACTCCAAAGTAAGATATTCGAGTAAGATCCAAGCATAACATAAGTCAATGCCAAGCATGAAGAGAACGACTATGGTCCTCGGATGCGTACATTCGTCAAAAGAAAGGCCTCTTCGACGAAAAATTACGAGCATACGCGACTCGACAAACGAAGATCACATAAGGTCATAGAGGATCTCTAAGAGACACCACTCAAGCCTTAGGTCACCGGAAAAGGCACGAGATCAACACCCTTGAAGAACACTTTTGTTTCGCAAGAAACCGCTCCAACACTATAAGGGAGCGATGGTTCGCAAAATGAAGACGAAGAAGGTTTTTGGCCCCTCAAGGTGTACGATCGTTATTATAGCCCAACGCTAAACGTCGTTTGACGACATCAAGCTCGGAGGCAAAAGAGAAGCTAACGAAGACCTCCAACGTAAAATTACGACTTGGGCACAATCAGAGGCACCCTACGAAGGCCCATACTAAAGAGTTGATAAGCTCAACGTGGAGTCAACACAGGCTCATCTAAAAGGGGTTTGATTTTTCTAGATCATAAAACACCCAATATGTTTCGACTAACGGAGCCGAGGCCGTCGTATTTCCGCTACGAGTTGGGTTGATATTTTCGGTCCGAAGGAGCTCGCAATCTATTCGTTCTAAAATCAAGGTCGGTATTTTTCCGTCCCATTCAAAAATCTTTACGCATAAAATTGGTCGGGAATGTTTCCCCAAAAATATGCCAACATAATAAAAAATAAAAATTTAAGTTTTCTAGGGTTAGGGTTAGGGTTAGGGTTTTGGGGTGTCTTTGGCGTCTTGCTTCGGTGAGGGCTGGTGTAGGGGCGAGGGTTAGGGTGAGGGGTCGGTGTGAGGGTCGGGTTCGGGGTCGGAGGGAGGGGTCGGGGTAGGGGTCGGTCCCGGGAGGACCGAGTCCAGCGAGAAGCGAGAGAGGGAGAGCCGAGTGAGCGAGAGCGAGAGTATGCGTGAGGGGTCGGGGTGAGGGTCGGGGAGGGGTCGGGTGAGGGATCGGTCCCGAGAGGACCGAGTCCGAGCGAGAGGGGAGGGGGCGAAACAGGCGCCGAGAGAGAGAGAGAACTCATGGGAGCCCGAGAGGAGAGTACGCAGCGAGAGGGCGAGAGAGTGAGAGGAGGGCTCGGTGTAAGGGGTCTGGGGTCGGGGTCGGTCTCGGGGGTCGGGTTGAGGGGTCGGTCCGGGAGGACCGAGTCCGAGCGAGTGAGAGGCCGAGAGAGAGTGCGTGAACGAGGATACGCGGAGAGAGTAGAGGCGAGCGAGAGGGAGGACGCCGGGAGGATCGGGGCAGGGGTCGTCTCCGGGGTCGGCTCGGGCGGTCGGTCCCGGGGAGGGCGATCTAGTCGGGTGCGGTCGGGGTGGGGGCAAGCAGCAAGCAAGGGGGCCGAGAGAGCGTGAGAATGAGAGAGGGTGAAGGGGAGGGGAGGGAGGGGAGAGGTCGGGACCGAGGGAGGGGGCCAAGTAGCGGCGAGAGAGAGGGAGGGAGTGTGCTTGGCTCGGCGGCGGCTAGGGCACAAGCGTAAGGGAGAGCAACAGCAGCGGCAAGAATGGAACAGGGAGAGAGAGAGAGCCGGGAGGGAGGGGGATTCGAAAGAGAGGTGGGCCGGGAGAGAAGAGTGAAAGCGGGCCCGGGAGGGGGAAGCCACGGGTGTGAGAGGGATTCGGGCCGAGGGAGCGCGGGCCGAGGGAGCGCGGGCCCAGGAGGGGGAGAGGTGGGCCGAGTGAGGGCAGCCCAGCAGAGAGGAGAGAGCGTGGGCCGAGGGAAGAGAGCAAGAAACAAGGCAAGTGATCGGTTTAGGAGTCGGTCTTAGGGGTCGGTAAAAGGGGTCGGTGTGAGAGGTCGGGTTCGAAATAAAAAATAAAAAATAAAAATAAAAATAAAAAATAAAAAAATAAAATAAAATAAAGAGTTACGTTAACTTCGAAAAAAAATCTTCCGCAACGAAGCATATGATTTCGGAGTCGAAACGTCTCTCGACGTCAAATAACGACTTAGCCTCCGGGAGCTAATAAGTCATATTTTCACCTCCACAAAGGGGACATCCTTCGAAGTTACGGTAAGCGATAACTTAGCCTCCGGGAGCTAAAAATCGTACACCTAACTTCATAAAAGGAACACCTCTCGGAGGACACACAATCATGCACTTCTAAGCCTACGGAGCCGGAAGGTCGCGTAAAGACCCATGTCCGCATGGGCACTCGCACTCCTAACTTAAGGTTAGGGGTCGCGCTCTCCGTGGGATGTTCCCTAGCGAGAATCATGCACTTCTAAGCCTACGGGAGCTGGAAGGTCGCGTAAAGACCCATGTCCGCATGGGCACTCGCACTCCTAACTTAAGGTTAGGAGGTCGCGCTTGACAGTCATGCACTTCTAAGCCTACGGGAGCTGGAAGGTCGCGTAAAGACCCATGTCCGCATGGGCACTCGCACTCCTAACTTAAGGTTAGGGGTCGCGCTCTCGTGGGATGTTCCCTAGCGAGAATCATGCACTTCTAAGCCTACGGGAGCTGGAAGGTCGCGTAAAGACCCATGTCCGCATGAGCACTCGCACTCCTAACTTAAGGTTAGGAGGTCACGCTGACAGATCATGCACTTCTAAGCCTACGGGAGTTAGAAGGTCGTGTAAAGACCCATGTCCGCATGGGCACTCGCACTCCTAACTTAAGGTTAGGAGGTCGCGCTCGAGAATCATGCACTTCTAAGCCTACGTGAGCTAGAAGGTCACGTAAAGACCCATGTCCGCATGGGCACTCGCACTCCTAACTTAAGGATAGGAGGTCGCGCTCGACGATCATGTACTTCTAAGCCCATGGGAGGCTGGAAGGTCGCGCAAAGACCCATGTCCGCATGGGCACCTGCACTCCTAACTTCGGGTTAGGGGTTGCGCTCTCCGTAAGATATGCCCTCACGAGATACTTACATTCATGCACTTTCAAGCCTCCGGAGCCGAAAGGTCGCGTAAAGACCCATGACAACGCTACCATGGGCAAACTCACTCCCTTCGAATCCGAGGCATATAGGGACTGGGATGCCTTGAGGGCTCCAGAGGGATCACAAGAAAACTCATCCTCCCCGCAAGACTCCTTTTTAGCCCCAAGGGGCTAAGTAAAAATCAATCAAACAATCCATCACAAACATTCCGAGAATTGCAAGAACAAAACGAGCCCGAAAGCTCGTCAAGCAGACGACTTAGCCCCAAGGGCTAACAAGTCACATCCCTACCTTCACAAGGGGCTATCCTTTGGGGAACAAAGTCGGCTTGCACTCGCCGACCACTTGGCCTCCGGAGCCGAAAATCGCACTCTCGGCCCCATAAGGTGGTACTCTTCAAGAAGCTATCTCTCGAGCGCTTTCGAACCTTCAAGAATCGGAAGGTCCCGCAAAGACCCATTCCGTCATGGGCACTCACGCACTTTCGAACCTTCGAGAATCGAAAGGTCGCGCAAAGACCCATTCCGTCATGGGCACTCACGCACTTTCGAACCTTCAGGAATCGAAAGGTCGCGCAAAGACCCATTCCATCATGGGCACTCACGCACTTTCGAACCTTCGGAATCGAAAGGTCGCGCAAAGACCCATTCTGTTATGGGCACTCACGCACTTTCGAACCTTCGAGAATCGAAAGGTCACGTAAAGACCCATTCCGTCATGGACACTTGCACTCTTAACTTAAAGTTAGGAGGTCACGTTCCCCGTGGGATGTCCCCTAGCGAGATATCCATACTCAAGCACTTTCAAGCCTCCGGGAGCTGAAAAGTTGCTCAAAAATTATCCTCTAAGCCCAAGGGGCTACGTAAAAATCATTTTTCACAATGTAACGTCAACGACAAGACAGGAAGGCGAAGAAAGACAAAGTTAACAAAACGAGCTTCATTCATTCATTAAGACAAGAACGCGCAGTGCGCCATTACTAGAGAAGCAAAGCGTCTAAAACTCAAGATACTACACTACGACGCTATGGCTATACTATTACACTACAGTTACACTACTTAGAAGGAATGAGGACCCTGGCTACCACGTCACTTCTCCTTCGGAAGGTTCCTAGTTTTCTCCGCCGGAAGGTTCATGTTCTTCTCCGTAGGAAGGTTCTTCTTCTTCTCCGCAGGAGGCCACTCCCCTTTGCCTTGGGCAAGTCCCTACATTTATCAAAGGAGTGGGTCGAAGGGCCATCCATCGACTCGCCACTCTCCAAGGGAGGGTCGACGACGAGCCAACTCTAGGAGCGGTTCCTCCTCCCATCGCAACGTTCACCGAAGAATTAAGGTTCGTCGATTGAAGCTCAATGATAGGATTGTGATTACATTCCACCCAAGCCTCAAGCATGTCCCACTCGGAACGGATCGTGGCTGGAAGCAACTTACCATACTCCTCACCATCATTTATCAACCCGGCTTCCAAGCGTCGTCAATGAGAAGCCGGTAGAACGCCTCCGCGACGAAGGATGGTCGGCGATGCTCAATCGCTGTTTGCTCCACATTCCACCTACCTACCTCGGGAGGCATGCGAGCGTAACGTGAGGGGCTAAATGATTCGGTTATTTCCTGGATCATACCAGCTCACCCGCCACGTCATCGACCAACTAGGCCTAATCGGTTGGATAATGGAGGAATCGGCCCAAGATAACCCTTAACGGGCCGGTAAAAGCCCAAAGCCTACTAGGGTTAGGGTTTCTCCTAAACCCCGGTAAAGTACTCGTTTTACCCATTTAAGATCTCTTATAAATACTCATCACTTCCCAAACCCAAGGCATGTTATGTTCATTTTTGGCAAGACATCTCTTTGGGAGGATAATCATTCAAGCATCCAAATTCTCTAGCTCCTAAGCCTTGAACATTCATCTACATTCATCGGATATTCATCCACATTCAACCAACGTTCATAAACGTTTATCAGCACTCATCCCGAGAACTTCCATCTTTGGAAATATTCTCGTCTCCCAAGTAATCCCCCACGCACATCGAGGAAGATCTCCCCGATCCATTCAACTTAGTTCACTACTAACTTGAGCGTTGGAGGGGCGTTCCCGGATCCACCATCCAGGGCTTCGCCTTTGCGAGTTCAAGCAGTCGCCACTCGGACTCGGATCGATCGTGCCACGTCCTCGGAACCGGAGCGGTAAATCCTTCCTCTCTCCGAATCATCAATCCACATCATCAACTCGGCTTTCTCCGAAACACATCCCATTCAATTATTTCACCTCATTTCCCTATAATGTCTAAGTATTTAAGTTCATTTCATCTCATTTTGGTTATAACAGGTATAACAATTAATAATTTTACCTCGTTTTATCACATTTTAATTATAACGAGTTAATTTTAACGAGTTATTTTGGACAGAACCTTAAAAATCTTGCAATAACTCAATGATAAAAAAAAATTCAAACAAGAAAAAACAAGATAACATTATAAGCCAATAGAAGCAATGACAAATTTACTAATTATTACTTATTAACATCATTACACAATAATCCAACATGCAACCTCAAACACAACGGTTAAGGCATTAAATTATAATTTCTCTGTGACTCATGAGTGTATGCGGTCGCTAGATGAAAAACTATTTTTAGTACCACCAAAATTCCTAAACAAATAGGATATGACCGTTGAACACATATTGCCTTCCAGATTTTGCAGACACCTTACGTCCTTTTCCCTGTTCGTCTGATCAGCCTTTGGGCCCCTCCACTCTCTCCCCGTCCCCCCTCCTGATTTTGCATCTCAAAAGCCTCACTCAACCCAAAACCCAAGTGTGTAAAACTCGAAAAAGCCCGTAACGGTTATGTCTATCTCCCTACAATAAAAATCTCGTCTTCTCCCGAATTTCTACTGTGTCAGCATATAACTCCAAATATCTTCCTCACCGTCCGATCTTCTGACAACAAATCTTTATCATCTCATCTGCCCTTCATAAACCCCCTCTGTTTTCCCCGTTCTCTATCAAACCCCACTTGATTCCCCCCTCTCTCTCTATCATTTTCTCTCTCTAGCTCTAGTCATGGAAGCATCATCAAGGGTGGTTGCTCTAACTCTGTTGTTGGTCCTTTCAGCTGTTGGAGCTCAAGGTGACTTAATTTTCAGCTTCATTGAACTAATTGAGCTTTTAGGTGTTTGGTCTTTTCCCGAAACTGAAGCAAAAAGATTCCTTCTTTTGTGATTTTTTAGTATTATTCGAAGGTTGCATTTTCGCCATTTTTCTGGGTTTGTTTCCCTGTAATTTCTTTGGCATTCTCTCAGTCTATCTACCATCAAATTGCATATTTGGTGATTTAATTGATTTGGATTTGTTATCTATTAGTGAAAATAGTGGTCTCTACAGCAACCTTGTTGTGAAAATTTTTGTGGTGTGAAATTTGCTGTAAATTTTGGAAATTTAAGAATTACGAACTCGATCTTTCTGAAATTTTCTTTGCTATGATTTAAACTCTGCTAGTCATACAAAATGAGCAAAATAAATAAAAAAAGCCCCCACTTTTTTTTTTGGTTAGTGCATTATTAATGTTTCCTATATGTGGGTAGTGAAGCTTTCCAGTGGGCATTAGAGTTTGGTAAAATCTCTCTCGTCTTTGGGTGCCATTAAATGAATGCAGATGAAAGTGGAGTTGGGGGACAATAATACCTCTGTTGCAAGTGGAATACTTGCATTAATTGCCCACATACTTGGTCAAAAAGAGTGGAAGAACTGCCTAAATTTGTACTACGATTCAGGATATTCTGATGAAAAATTGAAACTTGGTAGTTTTTAGTTGTTTTTTCTGTTTGTTTTACATCTGCCCATAATACCAATGGTTTAATTAGGAGTAGTTATATTTTTATTGAGAGACTACCTACCTCGTGAATGACAGGGGTCAAAGATTAAAAATTCGAGGCAGTTTCATTTGGTATTAGTCTTCGCATAGTTGCAAAGGGTTTCAGGGCACAGCATGCCGGAAAAACCGCCTCGAGCTTCGGTCTCCTAACGGATTTTTCCATGTAGTTTTTGAAGTTGCTGAATCTTCTGAAATGTGCTTACTACTTTTCATGTGTAGTTTTGCTTTTGTCTTAATTAGTATTAGTAAGAACAAGTTCAGGCTTTAATGGCTAAAACCTGTACAGAGTTGGAATCTTCCCTTCAGAGAATTTGAAATAGTATTATACATGATTCACGCATTATGAGTTCTGGTTTCTCAGTTGCATATTGCACGAGTCATGTTCATATTTATTGTTGCGTAGTGTGTGTTGATTACTTCATTTAACCTCAAGCACCCAGATTTCGACATTGATTCTGATACTTGCTCTTTAGTTTTGGATCAAAGAACAAAATTTTAACAAAATGGCTTAGTGTGACAACCAAAGCAGTACTTTGTGTACTTCACACTCCAGCATGGTCTGGTCAAGTGAGAGTAACACGGGTTGAGATTGAGTAACATAAAATCAATTTTGCCAACTTTGCATGCCATAGGTCATTCTTATGAGGTTGTTTTCTATGTTTCAGACTCGTTTATTGGAGTGAACATAGGAACAGACCTCTCGGACATGCCACACCCAACTCAAGTAGTAGCCCTTCTCAAAGCTCAGCATATCAGACATGTTCGCCTCTATGATGTTGATAGAGGAATGCTCCTTGCCCTTGCCAATACTGGGATCCAAGTTGCGGTCTCAGTACCAAATGAGCAGCTCCTTGGTATCGGGCAATCAAACTCCACTGCAGCCAACTGGGTCTCACAAAACATAGTTGCCCATTATCCGGCAACCAACATTACCACCATCTGTGTTGGTTCTGAAGTTTTACAAAGTCTCCCTAATGCTGCCCCAGTCCTTGTAAATGCCCTCCAATATATCCAGTCTGCCCTTGTAGCATCCAATCTTGATAGGCAGATCAAAGTTTCGACACCCCTTCCTACTTCTGTTATCCTCGATTCTTTTCCTCCATCCCAAGCCTTCTTTAACCATTCCTTGAAGCCAATCATTGTACCAATGCTTAAATTCCTGCAATCCACAAACTCCTATCTTATGCTCAATATCTACCCTTACTATGATTACATGTATTCTAATGGTGTTATTCCCTTAGATTACGCGCTTCTTGAACCCCTTCCTCCGAACAAACAGGCAGTTGATTCCAATACCCTCCTTCATTACACCAATGTCTTTGATGCCATGCTGGATGCTGCCTACTTTGCCATGGCTGATCTTAACTTCACCAACATCCCCATTATGGTGACTGAGACTGGATGGCCTTCTAAGGGGGATGCTAAAGAGCCTGATGCCACTCCAGAGAATGCCGATACTTACAATAGTAATCTGATAAAGCACGTTCTGAACAAGGCAGGCACCCCAAAACACCCTGGAATTGCTGTTAGCACTTACATTTATGAGCTCTACAATGAGGACACAAAGCTGGGGCCTATCTCTGAGAAGAACTGGGGCTTGTTTGATGCCAATGGCAAGCCAGTTTACATCTTGCATCTCACTGACTCAGGCTCCGTTTTGGCTAATGACACTGCAAATCAAACTTACTGTACTGCTAAGGATGGGGCTGACAAGAGAATGTTACAAGCTGCATTGGATTGGGCTTGTGGAGCAGGAAAGGTCGATTGTTCCCCTTTGTTGCAGGGCGAGCCTTGCTATGAGCCTGATACTGTTGCTGATCATGCTAGTTATGCTTTCAATGCTTACTATCAGCAGATGGGGAGGGCTCCAGGGAGTTGTGACTTCAATGATGTGGCTGAAATCACCACCACAGACCCAGGTATGACCATAAACAGCTATACCACTGCTCAATGTTTCAATGTCTATGCATTGTTTTCCTTGTATAATTTTCGTTGCTTGAACATAGACCTGGAAAAGAAGCTCTTGTGGTGAGGTTAGATTGGGTCAGAATGGGTTGGTGGTGGAATGTTCACAATTAAGTCAGTTTGTGGGTCATGAAAATGCAATTGAATTGCATGAGGTAAATTTTGGATTCATTTGGTTCGTGTCAGGTCATTTTTTGATTTGGCTCAAATGGAGGCTGCCATATCTTGGGCTTCAGTTGGGGCTCGGTCTTGGTTTGGCTTGTTTAGGTGGGATAATCAAGTACTAGGTCAATTTTCCTTTAATTACTCGTCATCATATATGCGAGTATTTTACAAATTTCATTTAGCTCAAGGGTGAATTCTCTTCTATGACGCAGGTCATGGCAATTGCACATTTTCAGGTGTTGGTGGTGGCTTCAATGGGACCTTTGCAAATGCGAGTGCTCCTATGAGTGCCATGAGCTCTAGTCCTCGAAGTTGCACATTCGGGCACAGTTCTTTGGTGCTCATGGTCGGACTTCTCTTTGGAGCACAGTTTTCTTACAAGCTGTGGGTTTTGTCTAAGATCATCTGCTCAGATGTCCTGACACAGACCGGAACCTGAAGGAACTTTCTTGTTTCCCAGAGTAGCTAGGATCATTCTTTTGTTTAAATATTGGAGAAATTATTTCGCGGGCCACGTTTTGTACTTCCTCCATCCCTGCCAACACCTTTCTGTAAAGGCTAGCCTGGCTGTGTGCCCTTTTCTTTTGATCTCTAAACATTTATCTTTATTCTTAGCTTGGGAAAAGTGTGAAGGATCATTTGATGCAAATGCAAAGTTTTGGAATCATGATCCTCTGAGCGAAGGAAACTACCTATAGAAAATTAGACAACACAACTTGAGAGGAAACTCAACTCGTAGCATCAAACATATAATAATGCAAAACACTGAACAAAGTTCTGAATACTTTAATTTGATACCCCAGTAGCTGTTCTACATGTTAACTCTCAATCATTTAGCGTTAATTTGCTATTTGGCCCTCCTCTCGAAGGCATGGTTAAAGGTCACATTAAAATGACTAGCTTTTGCAATGATATACCTTGAATTTGGGTGTCAATTAGTTCAACTGATAAAGTCTTAAAGGAGTTGTTATGAGATATATAAGTTCAATTCCTACTTATTAACCTTTGTACTTTATTGACATTAAAAACAAAACATGACATACTTTAAGCTCCAAATATATTAAAATTTAAGTCTCATTAGACGCAAAAAAAAAGAGAGAATAAACACTAAATCCAACACCCAATACTCTAATATAGAGGACATTAATAGCAACTATATCTGGTTCTAAGTGTATATATATATATATAGCAAATAGGATTTTTACTTATACTAGCTTACAAAATGACCTGGGCGTGTTTGGGAGAGAAAGTTTTATATATGGGTCTGTTGAGCTTTGTTATAATAGTTCATGGAACCTACAATTATAAATAAATAATTCTGTAACCTTTGAGGTTTTGGTAAATGTTTTAGGAGTCCAAATCCGGCGAGAAAGATGTTTTTCCAGTTGAAAAATATTGTGGCCTATGAAATGACATAAATGCCCCTGTTCCACTGAAAAATTTACATATGACTTCATTGGGGTTTGGTAAAATAATTTATGAATCTACAATTTTATATAAATAATTTTGGGACCTTTGAAGTTTGGCAAATATGAAGGGAAGGGTTTTTTTTTCGGGGTGGTGAGTTTTTGTTTTTTCAATTAACTCTATTAAATCTAACCATTAATTTTTACATTAAGGGTTGAGATTTTATTTTTCCATCTCTCATTTTAACCATATATTCTCATTCAAGAAATAATAATAATAATAATAATAATAATAATAATAATAATAATAATAATAATAATAAGGGTTATTGGATCGGAATAATACACATTTTGGGGTGTTGGCCAAATTTAATACTAACAATTTCCTTATCTCGCGAACGGAACCAACTTTGGGGTATTTTCTAATATCGAACGCCACCGAGTTTTATGGAAGGCGACTCGTCGGAAATCGACGTGGCGATACTTTTGCCACGTGTATGGCGGAGTCAATTTTTTGACTAAATTTATGAGGATTTTAATTTTTTTTAAAAAAATCGAAAATCTCTCTCTCTCTCCTCCCTCTCTCTATCTTTCGCTCGTCTCCCTGTCTCTCTCTCTCGCTCTCCGCTCTTCGCTCTCGCTTTCCTCTCTCCCCTCCCTCGTCCCCTATTTCTCGCTCTCCTCCCTCTTTGTCTCTCTCACGCTCTCCTCCCTCTATCTCTCTCTCTCGTCCCTCGCTCCTCGCTCTCCTATGTCTCTCTCGTTCTCGCTCTCCTCCCTCTCTCTGTCTCTCTCCCTTCCGCTGCTCGCACTCCTTCTCTTTGTCTCTCTCGCTCCCGCTCTCCTCCCTCTCTCGGTCTCTCTCTATCTCTCTCCCTTTCCCTACGGAGAGCGACGAGAGAGAGACAAAGAGGGAGTAGGGAAGGGAGAGAGACAGAGAGAAGGAGTGCGAGAGCAGGGAAGGGAGAGAAGGAGGAGAGCGAGGAGCAGGGACGAGAGAGAGAGATAGAGGAGGAGAGCGAGAGAGAGATAGAGAGGGAGGAGAGCGAGGAGTAGAAACAGGGACGCGAGAGAGAGAGAGAGCGGGAGCGAGAGATTCAGAGAGAGGGATGAGAGCAAGGAGCGAGGGAAGACAGAGAGACAGAGAGAGGGAGGAGAGCGACAGAGACGGAGGAGAGAGAGAGACAAAGAGAAGGAGTGCGAGAGCAGGGGAAGGGAGAGAGACAGAGAGAGGGAGGAGAGTGAGAACGAGAGAGACAGAGGAGAGCGAAGAGCAGGGGACGAGAGAGAGAGATAGAGGGAGGAGAACGCGAGAGAGACAGAGAGGGAGGAGAGCGAGAACAGGGGACGAGGGAGGGAGAGAGAGGAAAGCGAGAGCGAAGAGCAGGAGAGAGAGGGAGAGAGAAAGAGGGAGACGAGCGAGAGTGAAAGAGACAGAGAGAGGGAGGAGAGCGAGAGAGAGGGGGAGAGAGAGATTTTCGGCTTTTAAAAAAAAATTAAAATCCTCCTAAATTTAGTCAAAAATTGACTCTGCCATACACGTGGCAAAAAGTATCGCCACGTCAAATTTCCGACGAGTCGCCGCCCATAAAACTTCGGTGGCGTTCGATATTGGAAAATACCCCCAAAGTTGGTTCTGTTCACGACCAAGGAAATTGTTCGTATTAAATTTGGCCAACACCCCCAAAGTGTGTATTATTCCGATCCAATATTCCTAATAATAATAATAATAATAATAATAATAATAATAATAATAATAATAATAATAATAATAAATTATTTGTTTATTTATTTATTTATTATTATTATTATTAAGTTAGCAAACTAATAACAAAAGTTGATTTTTTTCCTACTTCCACCCAAAAAATTAAACTTTTATTATCGATTACCAACTTAATAATAATAATAATAATAATAATAATAATAATAATAATAATAATATTATTATTATTATTATTATTATTATTATTATTATTATTATTATGGTTATGGTTATTATTTGTAACACCCTGAACTCCACCCCGAAAGTATTACATCGCCAGGGTTCCTCAAATAAACCCCTAAGGTTAGTTAAGTGTCGATTTAGTTTTCTAACCTCAACTCAATTTAATAAAGGTGATTTTACATTTTGGTTGGAAATTTTTTGAAAATTTTTGTAGAATTCTGTTTGTAATATGGCATATCCCCTATGCTCAAAACTTTAAAACCTTACATAAAAACCACAATATAACTCAACGAGTCACACGCTCGTAGTACACAATTCAATAGCCACACGCCGGAGTTCAACCAATATGCACTTTAAATTTAAAACAATCTAAATGGCCTAGGACACACTTATACAACTACATGAACTTAATTATAAGTTATAACCAATAGAAACATATAGAATACATATATGAGCAACTTGTGTTATTCAACAACAGACATCAAGCACATAAGTCCAACGTAAGCTAAAGATACGAGGCAACTCACTTTAAGGAGTACCTGCAACTACAAAGAGATACGGGGTCAGCAAACCACAAGCTCAGTGGGTAATCCTATCCCAAAATCACAATATTCACACGTTATTCGCATAAGACAAACCATAGAGTATTAATAGTACCGTGCATCAACCATATCGCACTTTCGTTCCATAATTCTAACTTTCTTTTCAAACACACTCGTATTCCAAATATTACTCAAACCACTATTTTCATATTTCCAAGCTAGCGTACTAAATGAATCGAATCACTCCAAAACACAATTTTAGTCATCTTTTAACTTTTGGATTTTTCAAAGTTGCATTATCACCAATGCAATTTAACCAACTTATTTAGCAAACAATTATTCTATTCTCTAATTGAATAAATGAATTTTCAAACATCAAATAGTTATTCATATTCAATTCTCTAACTGAATAAAAGCATTTTCAAATAGTAAACCATTATTCAATTCCCTAATTGAATAAAGATTATACTCAAATGATCATATCACTCGTTTAGACACCAGTACCCTTTTCATTTGGGTGATCGCATTTCCGGAAAGAGGACATCCGGAAAGACCGCATTTCCAAATTCCCATTTAAAATCACATTTCTCAAGAATCAACTCAATTCAATCTCGTTTCAAGCCACAACATTTTAGAGATTCAAAACTATCAAAAACTCGCATTCCAAAGGCATTCAAGCCACATAAACCATAGAATCATACTATTGTAGATCAATTTCTCAATCAATTTCTAAAATTATTTAAAAGCATTTAGGATAAATTTTGTATAATCGTAACTTGCCTATCCAGGCGTAAAACCAATATGCGTAAACAGAGGTATACGGAACGTATGTTAATCATATTCAAACTAACACACACTTCTCAAATCCACAGAACTCATAAATTTAATTTAAAAGCATGTATATTCAATTCCAAGTACAACTTTTCAAGTTTTGGTTCAATTCAACCTATTCTATTGACTTCGAGCTCATATTTCCGCTATCAATTATGGGGCGACTCCCTTTCATCAAATCCACATTCGAGTAATAGTATTCACCAATTGAGAAGTAACTACACACCAAGTATTTCAATGGTGATGTATCACTTTTAGACCTCGATTGGACATCAATCTTCGATATAAATTCTCATCCCCTTCCATACGTGAAGCCATCATATTCACACACGCAAGCTTCCGAAGCACATAGAGTTTAACCACAATAAAATAACAATTTGCAATCCATAACTTGAGTATTCTCTCCAACTCAATTCAACGCTGTCTATTCCTAATTTTATTTCACAACTCCAATCTTCGAATATATATTAACAATTATTGAATTTTGCGAACTCATTCAACCGTATAATTCTCATTTCCACTTCACGACTCACTTTTCTTCAATTAAGGTAATCCTCAAATTCAATTTAGTTTCGGAATCATACTCAGTTCTCATTTCCAATAACCTATACTTGAATTAGTAATTTCACTACTTGTAACTTAGGGAAATAGGAATATGCAACATCTCTTCATATCCCAATTTGCCCACCATAACACTAAAGTTGATCTCTATATCCCAGTTTAGCATTTCAATTCCACAAACTCAAACCTACAAATTAGGTAATCCTCAAATTCAATTTAGTTTCAGGAATCATACTCGTTCTCACTTCCAATAACCTATACTCAATTAGTAATTTCACTGCTTGTAACTTAGGGAAATAGGAATATGCAACATCTCTTCATATCCCAATTCGCCCACCATAACAATAAAGTTGATCTCTATATCCTAGTTTAGCATTCCAATTCCACTAACTCAAACCTACGAATTTACAAGGTAAGTAATTATTCAACATCAAACGATCAAACCCACAAATCCTCAATCTAACTTATTCTTCCCGATCCATTCACATGATATATAACTCAATCCAATTTTATAAATTAAACCAAATCAACCAAAACAGATAATTTAATAGCAAATCCATTCAAGCTTTAATTTTTATTAATTTAACGAATTATCCACCTCAAATTTTAGCGTTTTGTATAATTGCTTCGTCCGCCTTCTCCTCCTTCTTCTTTTTTTAGATCGAGTTCCTTTTTCCTTCTCTCGTTCCTCTCGCTCTCCTTGTCCCACTTGTCTCGGTCTCAACCTCTAACCCTCCCTCTCTACTTTCTCTCAATCCTAGCTCCCTCTCTCTTGAATTCGTGGCTTTCTCAGGAAAAGCCGCCAATTCCTTTCCACTACTTACTTGTTTTGCCTTGCCACATATCAAAACCTAGCTACCTCCCATTTACACCTTTTTTTAAGCTAGGTGTAAACGTTAGGAAAGGTAGAGTCAAAATAATTTTATCGGATTTATTTTAATAAGTCTAACTCGGGTCTAAATTCTAAATTGGTAGTTTTCTTTATTTATTTCTTTCAATATTAATACACACGAAAAAAATATCAAATACTTAAATATAATCACGTATATAATTAATTAATCGACCTAGTTTATTTAGTTAGAACTAATTAATTAATTAAACTCATATACCTAACTCAATTAAAATTTCAGGTATTACATTCTTCTTCTTCTTCTTCTTCTTCTTCTTCTTCTTATTATTATTATTATATATTTCTTTTGTTCTATCATTGGAGAAATGGGAGGACATATGCGTCATTTTATGGACCACATTATTTTTCAACCCGGAAAAACAAATTTCTTGTTGGATTCGGACCCCTTAACCAAACTTCAAAGGTTCCACAATTGCTTATCTAAAATTGTATGTTCCGTAAATTTATATACCAAATCTCAATAGATCCATATGTAAATAACTCAAATTTTCTTATGAAATTTTTCTGAATTTTTGTAACCTAATTTAAAATGTTGAAGAATATTAAAATGGTATATCCAACACCAAAATACATAGAGATAAAACAAATAGCTAAAGAAATAGCATAGATTGATTTAACTGATTTATCATTTGACCCTGTTAAATAAAAGATATATGTGATGATAAAATGTCCACAACAATTTAACAAAAACTAATAATAGCTTGGTCCAAATAAAATGGAGGACTAAAGTTAATAAAAACAATAGAAAATTAAATTGAAAAGCTAAGAACTAAGATGACATATCCACATATGATAAACCTCGTAAATGAATCATGTTTCGAGTTAGGTTAACTTCGATTTATGGCATATTTGAGTCAATAAAATTTGACTTGGTTTTGATTTAATGTGAGTTATTTTTTTATTAGGATAAACTTTCAATCGATTATTTTTTTGTCTAATAAACTTATCTTATAAAAAAAAATAGCTTTGATAAAAAAAATATTTACGTTGGATTCCATTCATATCAACTTTAATTTTGGAACTTATTGAAACTAAATATTTTAAGCATTAGTTTTGATTTAGATTGGGATTATAAAATTTTAGGTCACTTTTAGTAGGGTGCCTTCACAATCTAATCATCACCACCACAAAAATTGAACTAAGCTTTTTTAGAATATTGGGCTGGAAATTCGGTGCTTGGGCTTTGTTGCCATTTCTCAGTTCAGGTTTAGCAGAAGCAGAAACCCTAGAGAAACTCTTCCTATATATTTTGATGTAACACCTCCACATTATTTGGCATTTGAACGCCTCCAAACACCAACCCTCCATCCCAATTTCGCTCGCCTCAATCAATCGGTTTTCATCCTTCAGTCCTGTTTCAATCTAACATTTAAAGCATCAGCTATGAATTTCTCTGCTTCGACAAAATCAGCAGAGGAATTACGAATCGATGCGATATCCATGTTCTTTTGAAGGGTACCTCAGGACATGCGAATCCCTCTCTCCCATGGGATCCTTCGCACTTTCTCGTAGGTTCAACATTCTTCTGTATCTCTCTCTCTATCTCCTCTAACTTCTGCATTTTTTCGCAGTTGTTTTTGGTTTATTTCTTGTTGCTCCCTCATTGATGATCGATTTTGCTTTCATCTTGCCGCACTTTCTGTGGATTTTACATTCGATCTTACTTAGTCAATTTCTTGATTTTTTTCCTTTTTCTTATTGATTTTGCGTTTGATTGCTCGATGATGATTGATTTTGCTTTAACCACACCGAAGGTGGAGGCATATTTGCGGTGGTAATGGCTAATCTTGAAGCTTTTTAAGTCCAAAGAAAAGCTTGGTTGCTTGATGATTTCTCTCTCTAGGAGTGGCAAGATTGAAAGGTTTTGCTTACTTTTAGAGGGAGAATGAAGGCCTGAGTTTTTCCTTGGACTTGGAACGATTTTCAGGTTAGTTTTTGCCATTCAAATGTGTCTTATATGTGGAAAAATTTGGCCTTTAGTCTGAGAGCAACCTTATCACCTTATGGTGAATTTGTTTTTAGTTATTGAATCTGAAAGAACATGATTGTTGAAAGCTTGGTATAAACAATCCAAATTGACATTATTTAATTGGGTTGGTCTGTCATAGAAAAATTCTTGTTTTTCTATGAAAAATTTGTACTAGTATTCAGGGTATTCTGATGAAAAATTGAAACTTGGTAGTTTTTAGTTGTTTTTTTCTGGGTGTTTTACATCTGCCCATTATACCAATTGTTTAATTAAGAGTAGTTATATTTTTATTGAGAGACTACCTACCTCGTCAACGACAGGGGTCAAAGATTAAAAATTCAAGGCAGTTTCATTTGGTATTAGTCTTTGCATAGTTGCAGAGGGTTCCAGGGCACAGCATGCCGGTAAACCCGCCTCTAGCTTCGGTATCCTAACGGATTTTTCAATGTAGTTTTGAAGTTGCTGAATCTTCTGAAAGCTCGTGCTTACTACTTTTCATGTGTAGTTTTGCTTTTGTCTTAATTAGTATTAGTAAGAACAAGTTCAGGCTTTAATGGCTAAAACCTGTACAGAGTTGGAATCTTCCCTTCAGAGAATTTGAAATAGTATTATACATGATTCACGCATTATGAGTTCTGGTCTCTCAGTTGCATATTGCACGAGTTATGTTCATATTTATTGTTGCGTAGTATGTGTTGATTACTTCATTTCACCTCAAGCACCCAGATTTCGACATTGATTCTGATATTTGCTCTTTAGTTTTGGATCAAAGAACAAAATTTTAACAAAATGGCTTAGTGTGACAACCAAAGCTGTACCTTTTGTACTTCACACTCCAGCATGCCATTGCCAATAATGGGATCCAAGTTGTGGTCTCAGTACCTAATGAGCAGCTCCTTGGTCCCGGTGAATCAAATTCCACTGCAGCCAACTGGGTCTCACAAAACATAGTTTGCCCATTATCCGTAAACCAGCTTTACCACCATTTGTGTTGGTTCTGAAGTTTTTCAAAGTGTCCTTAATGCTGCCCCAGTCCCTGTAAATGCCCTCTAATATATCCAGTGTGCCCTTGTAGCATCCGATCTTGATATGCAGATCAAAGTTTTGACACCCCTTCCCTGTCTTATCCTCAAGAATCCTAAATCTAATTGTATTTAGATCAGAGTTTTGGTAGGTTTAGAAAATTTTGTTGGGAAGTTGTTATTAGGGTTCTCCTTGTGATTGTGGAGGGTGTGGGTGAACGAAGTGGGGTGATTCTTTTCCTCCATCCCAGAACTTATTTAACCATTCCTTGAAGCCAATAATTGTACCAATGCTTAAGTTCCTGCAATCCACAAACTCCTGTCTTATGCTCAACATCTAACCTTACTATGATAACATGTATTCTGATAGTGTTATTCCCTTAGATTACGTGCTTCTTGAACCCCATCCTCAAACAGGTAGTTGATTCCAATACCCTCCTTCATTAAACCAATGTCTTTGATGCCATGCTGGATGCTGCCTACTTTGCCATGGCTGATCTTAACTTCACCAGCATCCTGATTATGGTGACTGACTGGGTGGCCTTCTAAAGGGGATGCTGAAGAGCCTGATGCCACTCCAGAGAATGGTGATACTTACAATAGTAATCTGATAAAGCACCTTCTGAACAAGGGAGGCACCCCAAAACACCCTGGAATTGCTGTTAGCACGCACATTTATGAGCTCTACAATGAGGACACAATGATGGGGCCTATCTCTGAGAAGAACTGGACTTGTTTGATGCCAATGGAACACCAAACCTCCATCCTAAATTTGCTCTCCTCAATCAATCGGTTTTCATCCTTCAGAGTTCCTGTTTCAATCAAACATTCAAAGCATCAGCTATGAATTTCTCTGCTTTGACAAAATCAGCAGAGGAATTATGAATCGATGTGATATCCATATTCTTTTCAAGAGTACCTCTGGACGTGCGTATCCCTCTCTCCCATGGGATGCTTTGCACTTTCTCGTAGGTTCAACATTCCCTCTCTCCTCTAATTTCTGCAATTTTTCGCATTTATTTTTGGTTTATTTCTTGTCGCCTCTCATTGATTATCGATTTTACACCGATCTTACTGTGGATTTTACACTCGATGTTACTTGGTCAATTTCTTGTTCCTTTTTCTTATTGATTTTGCGTTTGATTGCTCAATGATGTTTGATTTTGCTTTAACCACACCGAAGGTATAGGCATATTTGCGGTATGAATGGCTAATCTGGAAGGTTTTTGAGTCCAAAGAAAAGTTTGGTTGCTTGATGATTTCTCTCTCTAGGAGTGGCAAGATTGAAAGGTTTTGCTTACTTTTAGAGAGAAAATGAAGGCCTGAGTTTTGCCTTGGACTTGCAACAACTTTCAGGTTAGTTTTTGCCATTCAAATATGTTCTTATATGTGGAAAAATTTGGCCTTGAGTCTGAGAGCAACCTTATCACCTTCTGGTGAATTTTTTTGGTATAAACAATCCAAATTGATATTATTTGATTGATTTGGTCAGTCATAAAAAATTCTTTTGTTAAATGATGATTAAATTAGTGCTTTGGAATTGATATTAAGTGATAGAATTTCCATAAGAATTTTGATTGGTTTGGATATTGTGGATCATCATCAAGTCCCTTTGGAATTACCATAAGAATTTTGATAAAAACATTTCGCACTGGAGAAACACTGAGTTCTTAAATGATGATTAAATTAGTGAATTTCATCTGTGAGTTTTTCTTTTTTATAATCAATTTCTTGTGATGAATGGGATAAAGATGAAATATCAACATCATAAGGAAAGTGGAGCTATAGAGAGCACATGTGTTTAGGACGAATTATTTTGGGGTGGATCTCATGGTTAAAAAGTCTCTATTTGTCAGGTGTTCATTAATTATCTGGCCTCATTTTGTTAGTTTAAGTGGATTAAAATCTCCAAGGGTAAAAATGTAGTTTGTGAAATTTAATTTAGTGATTTAGGATCAATATTGCCTAAGACACAGAGGGAAATTTTTGTAAACAACTTAAAAGTAGGTTTTTCGGGACAAAATCTGCTTGGGTTTAGTAGCTAGTGACAACAATAATTAATATTTTGATATATTACAAAAAAATCTACACCAAAAAAATAAATTAAATAAATATGAGTTTTTAAGTAATAGTTACTCAGTAAAATGTAAGAAGAAAGATTGGTGAGCAGATGAAAGATGGGGAGTATATGTAGAAAAAAATTTATTTTTTTTAAAATGAACATTACAATATAGCCATTCACCAACGACTAAAAATTTCACCTTAAATTGTATCTCTGCATTCTCCAGTTCCCAATGACGTTGCTTTGTTCAATTTTACCCAAAAAATTCGATCCGAGTTGATTCCAGAGCAGATTTGAAAGTGTCAGCTAGGAACAATTAAAGGGATCTGTGGACTATTCCAATATCTTTGTTTCCAGATCTCTGTTCCCAGTGCTACATAATACAAATCTGCGGGAAGAAAGGAGATATGGACTTGAGTGGATCCAAAGGGGATATGCTTGGATCTTATATTTTTAGGGAAAATTGCACAAAACGGTTTTTTGTGCATTCTATTGTTTTTTTCCTTTGAGCGTGTACAATCGGATAATTTCTGATGAAATAAATTTTTTAGCTGTTATAAACACCTATTTTTATAACGGTTAGAATGTTTTGTTTTGTAATCTTTTTTTGGATAACTTCTTGTAATTTATTTTTTAATTACAACATAGCATTTGATATGTATTTTTATGTCGAATTGTGAGCGAATTGACTCGAATACTCAAACTTGAACCGAACAACTTGAGCAAATTCACAAGCCCAGAAATTCAATGAATTCAATACCAGAAAAACAAATCTATTCTTATATTGTACTTGAGAAGAAATCAAATTACACTAGAATTGAGAAAGTAGAAACTGAAAATCATAACCTAAAACTGAAAATTTGAAAACTAAAAACTAAAATGAAATTTGAATATTAAAGACTGAAATTTTAAGGAAGACTTCGAATTACCCCTTCCCTTGCCGTGCTTCCGTCCTTTTAATGTCTCACCCTCCTCGTGCTCACCATCTTGTTGGCATGATTTTAGCCTCGTGGATATGGTCTCGAGATGGATGTGGATTTCGACTTGTGAGAGTGAGGGAGCTTGAGGAGTGAAGAGAGATAGGGAGATTTCTCACAATTTTTGGGTCTTCGGGATGTCTCACTGGTGTCCCGAGGAGGGAGGAAGTTAGATGAAATAGGATTTGCTCGTGAAGAGGAAGGCGAGAGGAGAGAGAGTGAGAGCTAGGCAGCGTGAAGAGAAAGAGAAAACTTAAGGATGGGCTAGGGTTTCGTAGACATTCGTGAAGGGAGGGAGAGAGTTTAATTTGGAGGAGAGAGAGAGAGATTATTAGGAGGAAATAGATTTTTAATTTTTGATGGAAGGAAAACAAGGGTAGACCAATAATTTAAGTTTCGTCTCGCTTAATACGTCATCATCAAACGATTCCGCCACCAAGTAAACTCAGTGGTTGTTTAGAAACATTAAATACCCTCTAAATACAATGCGCAGTATCCAACTTTTCAGTGCATTATATAAACGTCTAATACCCCCAAAGTAGGGTTTATTTTAATACAATAACCCAAATAATAATTACTATTATTATGTATATTTTTGTAGATATATTAGGGGACAGGTTTACCCATGAAAAGGTATGTATAATAATTTTATATTTACATTTAGTTAAATTTAATTTTAAAACATATCAAAACAAATATGATAAATATTAAGAATCTCATACAATAAAAGATTATCTAGATTACAAAAGCAACACTAACCAAGTCTTCGATGTCAAACTTCTCTTAAATCATGCATCACGGCTAAAGCACGGGCAACATTGGGAAGAGGACGAACACGAAGGGGGTACACATAACCATAGCTAGAACCTTGTACAGGGGACATCATGGGTTTTTTGTCCTTAACGTAAAAGGTGGGATCGATGAACCGAACATCACAATCATTGTCACCACACGAGACGACACACGGACAACGGATTGTGTTTCAAGTTAGGAACATGCATAATAGACTAGAGCATAAATGGACAAATGAGAGTTTGAATGCTCAATTTTCTGACATTAGAAATGGGTAACATGTCACCATTATCGAGAACAATATCATCGGAACTAGAATAAGGAGCCTTAGACAAAAGTATACCTTCGTTAGGAGTCATATGAGACGCGGTAGGCGAGTTTGGATACCAAAGGATCTCGTTAGGTTCGACAAGACCAAAAGTAGCGAGGGCGAGGAGCAAAATTATTTAGCAGTTATTATACCAAACAAGGCACAAAACAACAATGTGACTCGGAGAATGAGAAATTTGGCACAAATATTAGAAGCGAACTCCAACACCCCCTCAAACAACTCATTACCTACAATAGAAAAGTTAGTAGCGAGGAACAAAAGGGTAAAAATTACAGGATGATGAAACATTTGAATTTCATAAAAGTAGAACATGCAAGCATACCCCTAAAAGTAGTTGGAGTTGAGGAAGAGGTGTTAGAGGACTTCCCTTTATTGTTGCGATTGTTATTACGACCATGATTTTTGTTACGACGAAATTTATTCCGATTATTTTGACCCTTCCTCGATTAGCAGTGGACCCTAAAGAAACACCATTTGTATTAGTGGTGGAAACAACAAGGGCCAAGTGAGAAAAAGACCTCGAATTGCGACATTTCATAAACCGAAACCACAACTCATGAACCAGGAGCTTAGTACGAATATCATCAAACGTCATCATGTCGGGCAAGTGAGTGAGCATGCCCACAAAGTTGTCATACTCGGAATCTAAAGCATGCAACATGTGCTTGAGTGAGGTCCATATCGAAACAGACGATTGAATCGCATCAGCAATGGTTTGAGTTTTAGGTTTTTCAAAATTCATTAGAAGACATTTGAGATCCATTGCATATGGCGGATCGGACGTATTCAACAAAGACTCGAGTCGTTGCCATATAATGAATGCATGTCGCAAGTCTCGGATCTCAGTGAGATGATCCTTGGAAATCGTAACAATGAGCCATGCCCTAATAAATTGATCCAATTGAAAGCCAAAGAGCATACATAGGATAATGTTGCTACATCCAAAGTTAGGGTAGAAAAGAAAGACAACTGAATAACGGACTCATAAAAAAACCAAGTAATTGGTGCATTACCAAAAAATAGACGACTTGCATCTTCCAAGATAAAAAATCATCAATTGTTTCGACAATTGTATGTCGCAATTTTTTTGATATTTAGAGTTCATAATTTAGGTTAATTGAAGGGAGACCCGAGACAAGGGATTGTCTAACCGGCCACAAAGCATCATCATTATTGTCGGATGCAAGGGTGGACAGTAGTGAGTAAAAACCAAACTGGTTGGAGGATGGAGCCGCCGCCAAGGTGGTCACCGAACCGGGCAACAATGAAGCCCCTCGAAGGGAAGAGAGGACGAGGGAGGTTCAGAGGAGGCATGTAGAAAGATGGACACAGTGGCTGAGGAAGAGAATGAAAAGAAGAGGTGGCCCGGGAGACTCAACGGTGGTTGCACAGTAGGTAGAGCAACGGTGGCTGATGAAGAGAAAGAATCTCTGGGATGGATAAACCAAGGTGGGAGAGTGAGCAAAAATCTGAGGTAGGCAGGAAAGAAATAACAAAGTGGTGGACAGGGAAGGGCGAACCCTGGGGGTGGCGAGCATTGAGTCTTCACCGAAAATACCCACCGACGGCATATGGGTGCCTAAACCAGCGGTTGGACTTCTGTCAAAGGAACTTGTAATAGGGGAATCCATGGATGGTGCCTAGGATTTGCAAAAAAATGTTTTGTTTTCGTTTTTATTTTTGTTTTGTTACGAAAGCAGTAACTCTGATACCATGTGAAGATTTAGGCTTATGTAATTCACCTAATTTGGGAGCTCTGATATTATATTTATAAGAGTAATTACATAATGAATATACATCATTAATCCTTGTCCTTTATTAGCCCAAATGGCATCCAAATATGGTACTGTGTATGTGTCATTTTTTTATATGTTGTGTAACTTTTTATGATGACACAATGCCATAAAAAATAAAATAAAAGGTTGGATTGTGCAATACTGATTGACCTAATATCAATATGTACAAATAGGTTCAAGTGATTCGGGTATTTCATTTTTATTAGATGAGTTTTGGGTTTAAGTGTACATTGAGAAAGTTCAAGTTAGGCCTAAATAACTCAACTCCAATCGACATGAAAAATCAAAGAGCAAAACTATATTAAGCAGTTGCCCCAATGATTTTTTTCTTGGTTCCGCCCCTATCACCAACTTTGATAATTGCTGAACACCAACGAATATAAGACAAAAAAGTTGAAAGCATATGTTTTAGTGATTTAGGTCATGTTCCACTTAATTATAAGGAGTTGTAAACGAACTGTAAGGAATTATAAGTCGTTGTAAAATTGCTTATAAAAACTTATAAAAAATTATAAATTTATAAGTTCAAGTTAAATAAAATAAAGTTTTAGTAAAAGTAATTTGCTAGCGTTTGTGAAACATTAAAGGCATTAACGTTTGAGGATTTTTAGTAGTGTTTTCAATTTGGCTTCCAATCATGCCCTTGTGCATTGTGCTCTTATTTCTTCAACCAGCATCATCAACATAATTCTTTTATAATCATTGATTGCATAAACAAATCCGCAATGGATGAAAACACCGATAAAGTAATGTTATTCAACTAATGTAACTTCTAGTATAACCGAATACATGTTATTCAAACAACTAATTAAACACCTATCTCGCTAACAAATAAATTAAAAAATGTATCAAATACCTAAATAGTTATCTCGTTACTCAAACATATATCCGAACACAAATAACTAATTTTGGCGAATATGCCTGTATCAGCCTTTACATTATTTAAAAAAGAAAAATAAAAAAAGATAAAGCATTAGAGAGGGAGACAACAGAAACCCTCAGCATTAAGACAAGAACCTTCTGTCTATTTAGTCAGCCTTTAATTTAATTTAATTTAATGTGACTCTCAATTCCTTTATCTTTACACAATCACCACTCAAAAAGAAAAAAAAACCAATTAGCACCTAACAAAACATCCTTCATCAAACGTCACGTTTCTTCACCACTCTTCGATTCTCCAGCTTGCCTTGAATCCATTCCCACTACTCAGAACAAGCCACCAGTTTTCTCTCTCCTCCTCTTTCATGGCTGTTGTCACTCTCACTACCTTCCCCTACTCCCCTCTCCCCACGCTTTCTATTCAATGCTCTATTAACCTACTAGCTCATTGATTAAGCTCTCTCCCTTCGTCCTCACTTGGATTGTTCAAATTTTCTGTCTTTCTCAGCTTTTCACTCTCCATTTTCACTCTCTCTCTCTCCCTCTCCCCCTCTCTCTCTCTTTCTCTCTCATCGTTCAATTCAATGCGTTTCTGTGCTAGCTGAGCTTGCTTTCTGATCTGGGTGAATTCCCATTTTTGCAAATTCAGCTCTTTACACTCCATTTTCGACTCTCTCTCTCATCATGTCGGTGTGCTGCTGTGGGGTGGAGTGCGTCGTGGTGGTGGGCTTCGCGCGGTGGGCGTGGAAGCGCTGCACCTACGTAGGATCCAACGACAGCGCCACGTGGCCGCCGGCGACTGTGGAGGAATTCGAGCCCGTCCCCGCATTTGCCGGGTCATCCTCGCCGTCTACGAGCCCGACCTCCACCACCCCCAGTACGCGCCGCCTGGTGGGTACGGCCTAAACCCTAACTGGGTCGTCAAGCGCGTGACCTACGAGCAAACCCAGGGCCAGGCGCCGCCATACATCATTTACGCCGATCACGACCACAAAGAGATCGTCCTCGCGATTCGAGGGCTTAATCTCGTCAAAGAGAGCGATTACAAGCTCCTGCTTAACAATCGATTAGGGCAACAGATGTTCGATGGTGGGTATGTTCATCATGGGTTGCTGAAATCGGCGCTTTGGTTGCTGAGTCAGGAATCGGATACCCTGAAAAAATTGTGGGTGGAGAATGGGTCGTGTTATCGGATGGTATTCGCTGGGCATTCTCTCGGGTCAGGCGTGGCAGCGCTGCTGACAGTGGTGGTGGTTAACCACCGCGATCGGCTGGGGGAATCCCCAGGAGTTTGATCCGGTGTTACGCGGTGGCTCCAGCGCGGTGTATGTCCCTCAATTTGGCTGTCAAGTATGCTGATGTAATCTACTCTGTGATACTTCAGGTGAGAGAATTTTATATTCAATTGAACCTGAGGCCTAAAGTACTCGGGACCTTGGTCTTCAATAGTCTTGGACCTCGTTGATATAGTTTGGATGATAATAGTTGACTGACTCAAATGTTTTACTGAGTTTTCTTCAATGTTATTGTGTGTGAAGTGCGTGTTAGACTGTTAGTTGATGACATTGCGGCAAAATTCAAGTTTAGGCTGATGGACAAGTTGGATAATGATTTCAAACCATTTTTCTTTGTCTCAAAATCTGGTTAATTGCAGGCAGGTAAGCTTTGGGTAGAAATTGGGTTTTGATAAGGAGAGGAGGGGGGTCATGCCTCTTCCAAACTTGGAATTTTTTGAAAACTGATTGCGGTACTCTAGTTTTTCAGGTTGGACAAATTTGGGTGATTGGATCAAACAAGATTGTACTAGCAATCTTAGTTTAAAAAACCTCAAGGCGCACAAAAGCGCAAAGGGTCTTGGGGCTTGGGGCGCAGGCTTTGTGGCGAAGGTGCAAGCTTTTGGGAACGAGGCGAGCTTACTAAAAATGCTTGAAAATCATTACCCAGTGATATTTTTGGTCAAATATGCTAGATGATGACATCAACTAAGTAATTAGATATCATTGCAATGATGAAAAATACCACAAAGAGTCTTAGATTCTAATAACATAATAAATTCGCTACGATTTTCACCGTAAAAGCAAGCAGAAAAAAGAAAATGAATAGCACAGAGAAAAAAAGAGGCAACTAATCCACTTACTCAGAGTCTAACAAAGACAGAGACAAAAGAAAGAGGAAGGGGGAGGGGAGATGGGAAAATAGAAAAAAACAGAAAAAAGCCCTCTGAGGCGCACGAGGCGCAGACTGAGTTTCAGAGAGCTTTTTGGAGAGGCTGGGCTTGACCTCTTGTGAGGCGCAAGGGGTGGGCTTCAGGCTTTTGTGAGCCCAGGTTGCGCTTTTTAAACTAAGCTAGTAGTACTTGGGGTTTTATTGGAAATAGCTTGCGAGAAATTATTGAAGCAATGTTGTGTAGGCTAGAGTCCTTCTGAGTGAGAGGCACTGTGGATGTAGGGGTTAAATCTTAATGGAAATAGCTTGCCAGCAAGAAGCAATTATTGAAGCAATGCTGAGTAAACAAGAGCCCTTCCGAGTGAGAGGCACTAAGTAATTGTGGGTGTTGGGGTTTAAATCTTATACAGTACTAGATTGTGGAGTTCAGTCGGGAGAATCTTCGAAGGAATTTTAGTTGCAGCATTGTTTAAGAGTAGCCACACAAGCTGCTGATCTCATAGCCAGAAAATCTCCAAAGTCCAGAATAGGTCTCTCAGGTGAAATATCCAAGCCCAGATATGAAGAAGCTGCTGTTTGAGGACAATCCCAAAGTTGAATGGTCTAGAGAAGTCTGCATGTAAATTTTTTAGGGTACTTGAGCCTCTCCATTGCCCCAAAATGATGTAATTTTTTAAAAAAAAAAAATTCCGCTGGTAATTGTTGAGACCGTAATAGGTGCTGATGTTTCAGAACGATGAGTCTATTAGATTTTATGGATAGAAGCTCATATCGGTGAATGCATGGTAAACAATAAGAAAAGCATGTTGAAGCATAGTATTCTTGTAAATAAATTTTGCAAATTATGGGAGTTAATCTAAAGAAGTGGAGAAGGCGTTGACATATCGGTGCTGCAGTTTCTGAGGGCGAGAGAGGGGGAGGTCTCCAAACTTATTTTTGACAGGACGTGATGGAAACTGATGACCGTACTCTGGTTGTTTGGGTGACAAATCTTGGGTGATTGGGTAGAGCTCACACCTGTTTTTTGCCCCCTCTTTGGGATATCGCGAAGGAAAGCAACTGGCAGATGCTTCTTTTGGTGTTGTTTCAGTATTTTGAGTGCTGACCTGGTTTGAAACTGTGATTTAGTCTACATTGAACATTCAAGTTCCTTAAAGCACCACTTCATCGAATTCTTCCTCTTTTCTGAAGCTCCTGCTTTTGCTTGCTTTTCTTACTAAGATGCAATTGATATTGACAAGATGCTATAGCCTTATATACGCTCATACAATGTGATCAGGATGACTTTTTACCCAGAACACCCACTCCATTGGAGGACATTTTCAAATCAATCTTCTGGTTAGTTATCTGCTTCCTTTATACATCTTGATTCCTTTGACTGTTTCTCTGAAATTATGCATCTTGAAATAGTGAACTTGTTATTCATATCTCTCAAACCAGGCCTTAAATGCTTTGGACAGCTTGCCTTGTTTGATGTTTTTGGTTTGCTTGAGGGACACCTTCATCCCTGAGGAGAGGTACCTCAGAGATCCAAGAAGACTATATACTCCTGGACGAATGTACCATATTGTAGAGAGAAAATTTTGCAGGTAAAACCTGCGCTGCTGCCTTTCTGACTTTGTGCTCTTTTCTCCTTAAATTGTTTCTTCGGGCATAAAAATTCACAATACCATCTTCTGATCATTTGCAATTATAAAAGGATTTTGGAATATATCACTTTCACCAGTACATCCATGAAGAATTCAATAATTGCCTGTGGCAATCTTATTTAGGTTTTGCATGAAGTCAACATTTTTTCATTCCATATGCAGATTTTTTATGGATCCCTTTGTTATATTTTCCTGGGCTGTTATATTTTTTCCTTATCAAAAAAAAGGAAATTGTCTGGGCTGTTAGACAACCCATTTGACTGACTTAGATTGCAAGTTTTTAGGAGTAAGTTGCTAGCTTTAACCGTACCAGGAGGTAACCTTTCAGGAACTGGCAAAGTAGAAGTTGACACCCCCTTTCTTTTTATCTTTTTTTTTTTTTGGGGGGTCCTGAGGCAAAACAACCACGTTATCTACTGCTCAATGCAGATATTGTTTTTGTTGGACCTAGATTTATTAGGCATTAAGTGCTTACTGCCCATATGGTGTCTAAAAATAGCATATTGTATGGACTGCAGTCTACTTTAGCTTTGCATCAATTTTTAATGCACTTGTATTTCGACTTCCTGAATAAATAAGTAAAGAAACAGACCAGAAAAATGAGGCGTGGTCGAGGTCAGCAGCTCTGCCCAAGTGGCAATGAATGCTCGCCCAATTAAAGCAGATGGATTCTCTCGGACAGGGACTGGCAAAGAGTAGGCATTTTTATTAGGAAAGAGTTTATACCGGTTGTCGTGCTAATTCTACAATCATATGGGCCGATGTACCTGACGTGATGGTTGTCTTGGCCTTTGCTTTTCTTCATTGCCACATTTATAAAACAGGGGATGCTGCTAACTTCAGAGACCTTGATGATGCGGCCATCGCATTACATATCCATTATCGGCCTTTGTTTTTATTCACTGTTTATGCATAAACATTATGCTGACTCACAAATGTCATATCAGCCATCTCTTGAGATTCATTTAATGCAACAGGAAAAGCCGTAAAATCCATCTTTTGACTTTCATGAATATTAGCAAATACAATTTTCGATATTATTTCCTTTTGTTACAATTTAAACACGTTTGGGGACTATTCTGCTCTTACTAAAATGGTATGGGCCCTCTTCACCTAAAAATGGGCCCAAAATGAAAAGCAGGCATTATTAATTCCCTGCTGAGTTTGCAGAATACTAGAGATCTCTTTTCTGGTTGTAATTTACATGCAATGTGCTTCTTTTTTGGTCGATAACATTATGTGCAATATGTTGAAACACGTATTACAGTGTCAAGGCAACCTATGGGCACTTGTAATCCCCCCCAACCCAAAAAAAAAAATCTATATTTGCTCTTGTAGATTTTCAGATATATGTTACTGATCCTGTATGCATGTTGCTGATTTTTGTAGATGTGGACGGGTTCCGCCAGAAGTCAGAACTGCTATACCTGTTGATGGACGATTTGAGCATATTGTGCTGTCATGTAATGCCATATCTGATCATGGAATTGTCTGGATAGAACGAGAAGCAGAAAAAGCTTTACAGGTAAGCTATTTATTGAAACCCCAGGTTTTCTGTCGAGCCCCAATGTCCAGTCATTGAGAATTGTGATCCATTTGGAGCTGAGTTAAAGAGATAGACCCATTCCCATTGTTTGGGAGTAATTGTCACTTTATAATGAATCGCCACAAAAATAGCTGTCGCTTTATAAGTTATCAAAAAAATAGATGGCAAGTAGAAAATGTCATCAAGTGACCTAAAATAGAAATGTTCACATGTATTGTGGCGAGGAGTACAGTGTTGGCCTTTTTATCTAGGATATAGTGGAGAAGAATCAGATGCCTTGTTTACCTAACTATTTCACTGAGACAGGTTGGTGAATTTTCTGACATGTGATGCTGAATAGCTGATGTATGCCTCCTATTCTTTCTAAAGTTCGTGCTAGAAAATCTGTTGTGGAATTCATTGAATCGCCAAAACATAAAAGTGGAACACTCATGAACTTTGGTCTCTTGAAAACCTGAAATATCAACTATCATGGTGGTTCAGTTAGGACATGACACCAAGCAAAAACATCTTTAGAATGAATGAATTCCTCAGGATAGATATTGAAAGTATGCAAACGGTGCAGAAGGAAAAAATTGCAGAAACTTGATAGCACATAGCTGCTTGAATTTTTCATTAATTATCTTAGCTCTTAATTGAGTTGTCTGGTCTTGGAGTTTGCATGATACTTCTTGGAAGGAAAATATATTGTCAATGACACTCAGATTGTGTATTTGTTGTCTAGATTCCCATAAGGATGTTGAGGTGTGGGTTCTGAGAATCTCATTGCAAGATGAGTGATCTGTCCTTATCCGGAGTGACGCTCTGTTGATGTAGTTTTTGCCAACTCCATCGTGGCGAAATATAAACTGGATGAGTTATCTGTTTTTCCCACTCTCAAATTCATGTTTGACAAATAATCATTATTGTGTTGGCAGCTGATGAAGGAAAGAAGCACCGAGACAGTAACTAGTCCTCCAAGGGTACATAAACTGGAAAGAATGCACACGATTGAAAGAGAACACAAGGATGCTTTGCAAAGAGCCGTGAGTCTCAAAGTTCCTCATGCTGAACCTCCGCTAGAGGAACCGTCAGAACACACAGAGTCGGAGGAGGCAGTTCCAGTGGAAAATACCGAACCCTCAGAAAATAAGCCCTCCGATGAGTCCTTGGGAGCTAAGTCAAGATCAAGTGGGGGAAAACTAATTGGGATGAATTGGCCAAGAAGCTCTTTAAGAAGACGGAATCTGGAGAACTGGTTGTAAATACGCAACCAGATGCACCGGAATGACCCGAACTCAAAATTTTGTGTGTTTAAATTTAGCACCACCTATTTTTTTTTAACGCGAGAGTGTAAATTGTTTGATGTAAATTAGATGGTCCTGTTTGCTGCGTTGCTGGAGGGGAGGGTAGATATAGCAACAGAGAAAACACAAGGTTTCCTGTTATTGTTTGATTCATGCTTCTCTCATAGTGTGTGACCTTTCGTATTGTATTTATTTATAAGCAATTTATTGTGTAGCTATGTAATGGCATCAACTCGATTCTTTCAAGCACCTTCATTGTAGCTGTTGAATTAAAATAATCTGGCCTCATCATGGCCGTGGTTGTACCAACTTGCTGTTCAGTTGCATAACAAAATTTGAAAGTTAGATGAACTTGAATTTGCACATGTACGGTTGGATTAGCGCTCGCAAATAGTTTAGGTCATATTGTGTTTGTGTTCGGATTGAATTTAAATGGGTCGAAAATCTTTTGACACATTTATTAAAGAGTTATTGAATTTTAATATTTCGAACTTAGAGCCATGTTATTTATAATATTTCAAATTATTGATTGATCCCATAACATTTTTATCTTTAACACTAATATTTTTTAATATTTTATACTTTAAAAAATTAACTTTAGTTGTCCTAATTTCGGAACATTGATCACTATTTTTTTAAAGTATGGGATATTAAAAATGTTAATGCTAAAGACGGGGATGGTATAGGGTCAATCAATAGTTCGGGATATTATGAGTAATATGCTTCAAAATTCGAGATATTAAAATCCAATAGTCCTTTATTAAATGGGTTAAACTTGTTAGTATATTTTTGATATTTTTATCAATTAATTTTATTGATTTTAATGGAGAATGATTCAATAATTGAATTTCATATGACTCAATCAAAGTGAAATTTCTTTCAGATTAGATCTATTATATCACACATAGATCTATTCCATGAAATTATACAACTTGTTGATGTTAGGGAAAGACATATTAAAGTTGAAGAACACGGTCCGTAGCCAAATTAATGCTACAAGTATGGAGCTCGAGCGAAAGTATATTTACCATTAACTTTGTCGAAATAAAGATATGTTTTGATGTTTTAGATTTATTTTTGTTAGAGAATTATCTTTGTACATGTTGTATGACTTTTTATTAATAAAATTTTTCTTTCTATAAAAAAATTTAGATTAAACTTGTTATATTTTAATCTAACTAAAAATTAAAGATGTTGATCTGATTCTCATCTGTTTACCCATTTAAAATAAATGGGTTAGAATTAGGTTTGAGTTAACTTGTTTACTTGCATAAGCTTTCAGCCAATACACTAAATCATTGCCCATAACCAAGATAAAATCAAATAGAGCTCCAGAAGTAGATATTAAAAAAATAAATGGTTACAAAAACACCCATAATTTTTTCATTTCCTTTTAAATTTTAATTTTTAATATTTAACTTGATTTTTATATTACTCCATTAAAAATAAATGGGTAAATGCATGAATGAGTAAAAGGGGCGACCTGGCTAACCCAATTACTCTATTATATGAGTAGATGTGTCAACCAATTTAATTAAATGATTTTAACATCTTGACCGAAATCTGCTTAATTTCATGTCGGATTTGTGTCGTATTGTTGTATCTTGTCAATTTTTCCCAACTTAAGGTTGGACAATCTTAGAAGTTGACCTAAATTACAATTTGTATGGGACATTACACGTCTACTTATATCTTACACTCGCATTTGTGACCTAATATTTAAAACAGTTTCACCTGTAACTTCACTTATTAATATGAATAATACCTAAAACAATAAAAAAATTTCTATTGTTTTTTATGATACAATGTTATTGGACCTAAATTTCAATTTTTAAGGAAACACTACATGTTCTCCTATATCTTACACCGTCTTTGTAATCTAACATTCAAAATAGTTTAAATTGTACTTGAACATTGAGTGATGAGAGATGGAGGAGGATCCTCCCAACGAACCCCTCACCGTCTCATTGAGCTCCGAACTCGTGTCTTGTTTTCCTCCTAAGCTTTCTACGGATATTTCACCTGAATCACCCAACCATGTCCTACCGATCGCTAAGAATGATAATTGTCCTTCAAAGATGTGCTGCAAGGACAAGTCTCATGGCAACCTGAGTTCAACCATGTTGCAACAGAGATGAACTTTGAAGTTGATAATGACGATGAAGTCGGGAACCCCGCTACTCCATTCAAGGTTAAGTTCTCTACTAACTAGCTGAATCCGCTACGAGCCCCTTGGGCTAGAACCCTTATGGGTAAGGTCCTCGGAACGAGTATCGGGTATGACATCATGAACTCTAAAATTCAACGCATATGGAGAATCAATGGTGAAGGTTTGCTCGGGGAGAGTCCGAGTCACCCTAGAGGGGGTGAATAGGGTGATAGAAAATTCTTTGCGAAAACACACTCTTTTTGACGAAAAGAGGCAAAGACAGCTTCCGAGTCTAAACACGGGGTCGAAAAGATTGGACTCGAAAGCAATGAATCGGAATAAACAAGCACGAGTAAGGTCGTCCGAGTCTAGAATGAACTCGTAAAGAGAACACAGAGATTTTACGTGGAAACCCTCCCGGGGCAGAAAACCACGGCCCGTGTCAATCCGGACACGAAGTCAAATCCACTATTTTGAGTCCACAAAATACCGTGAATCGATCGAACCCGAGTTGCTCCCTTGGACAACTCTATACAAGTTTTCCTAGACTCGAAGTTACCTTATCCGATCTAGTACTTCCTAGCTGAGATAACCCTTACAGCTAGGGACAACTAAGCTGAGTTAACCTTTACAGCTTAGTCAAGGGACCTTACAAAGAATGTAAGAAGAGTTTGCAACTTAGTACAAGACCTTACAACTCGAGAGTACGGAATTACGAGAATGGGAGTTGTAAGTAGAAGATTGGAAGTAAATACAATGACTTTTCTCAAGAATGTGTATTAACAATAGAATCGGCAATCTTCAAGTCTTGTGAAGTGGCTTCTATTTATAGATAACCAAGCGAGTAGCCGTTATCTCTTTCTCGCTGATCGAGAGTCCTCTCGTGACCGTTGATAATGGCTTTCCGAGTCACTCATAAAGTATCCGTTGAAATATGGACGTTGGACAACGGTTTAACTCTCTTGGAAGTCCCAAAACCATCGGTTGTGTCTTGAAAAATAAGGTGGAAACCACCGTTAGGCTTAGCGTTCCAGCTTTTCCGGATATGGAAGCGGCATGACTTTTGACACAATCTTCCGGGACTAAAGTAGAGAAGGTGAAAAGCCATATCTCGTTGGTGATTTGACGTTACGAAGCCGGCTACTTTTGTAGTTAGAAAAGATATCCTCGATTGAATAACCTACAAAAGTAAAACACCTTCGGTTCTAAAAGTATAAAAAAAATACTTTGGTCCAAGGTTAGACACGAGATAAAATAATTATGATAATTACGCAATTGATTATCCGAGTCGGAGAAGAAATGGAATTTTCCGAGTCTAATATCCATGATACTCGGAATTCCATATGACTTAGTTTTAAGCAAAGAATCAAGTTCTATAACGAATATCGAGTGGGAAAAAACTTGATATAGACTAAGCAGAGAAGAACTACGAATGCCGACTATGCAAACAATAGAATAGATAACCATAAGTCGATTCTAAGTGAGAAACGGCGGAATACTGGTATATTCAAAAAGCGATTAGTCCGAGTGAGAGTGGACTCGGAATAAAGAACCGGTTTTCGAGTCGCTAACCGAAAAGCGATAAAAGAGATAATTGAGGGCCGAAATACTTAGAGAAAATATTATTTTACTCAAGTAAGTTTCTAGGACGCAGAGAATGCCTTGGAATCAAAACTCTATATGAATAACATCGTTATACTCGATTCCTTTTGCATGACTCGTAAAGATATTGAGCAGATGTCCGAGTCTTCAAATGGGTCTCGTAGATGTTATTGACTTAGGTAAGGATATATTCCTATTCCTCTTTGATAATGATTCGGATATTGATTGGGTTCTTATGGGGGACCTTGATTTATCTTTGGCCATTATATTATGCTAGCGTGTCTGGCGATCGAACTTCCGGCCAACTATGAATCCTTTCTCATCCATGGTTGTTTGGGTTCGTTTCTCGAACTTCCAATCGAATACTTCAATAAGTCGGCCCTTTTGACATTGCCAAAGTCATAGGTAAACCCATCAAAGTGGACTATGCCACAAGTACGGTTGAATGGGGTAGATATGCGCGAGTTTGTGTTGAGATTGACTGGGTAAACCTCTTGTCCCTAAGATTTGGATAGAAGATGAATGGCAAAAAGTGGTTTATGAAAACCTTGATCCGCTACGCTTTCAATGTGGTATAGTTGGTTATCTAAAAGAACAGTGTCCGTCTAACCTTGCTAGTTGTTCAACAATGGAGGTTGGTAACAATGGTGGAGAAAAGGACAAAACCTTGTCCTCTACCAATCATCATGATACCATCCTAAAGAATGTCAATGCGATGGAATTGGAAAAGGGATAAAATTCTTTGCCACGTTGGGAACATCATAATGATGGAGTTAATCAAAGGTGTAATGCAAAGGAACAGGACAAACAAGATGGTCTTGATTCATGGACTGGAGTCACAACCGGAAAGAATAAAGGGAAAAAGGTTGGCCCTTTTAGTGGTGTTAACTACAAAGCCCAAGCCAGTTTAAGGAATAAGGACAAGACCAAAAATGGATCGGGCCTTAGCCCAACAAGCCAAAGAGGAAACTTACAACCCACTCGGCCACCTACCGCCCTTAGGAATAAGCGAGACATGTTTAATAGGCCATCATGGTCTAATAATCCTACTCGCTCGGGGCATTAATAATGATTTTTGCAAAGCCAATCCACCCAAAGAGAATTGTAGAGAGAAGGATTTTGGCAATGATGACAAGTTTGCATTGACAGACTAGCCATGCGGACGTACGTCTCAACTCTTCAGCTTCCACCTTTATGGCGCTCGCTAATCCTTTTTCTCGGTTATTTATTGCCCACCCTTCACCCATTAATCCATCAAATCGGCATTTACTCCCTTCATTTTTCCCGCATCGAATACAGTGAATTCATTTAGTGCCCTTACAACTTCGAGATGAACCTTATGAGACCATAAAAATTGACCCCTGTGAGGCCTCCTTGTCTCTAATTGTGCTAGTCTCCACCCCTCATCTTCAAGACCCGAACCCGTAACCCCGCCACGGATAAACCCGGATCCGCTCAACTTGCCTTGCCCCTCCCCACCGATGTTCCGATCTTGCCTCCAAAACCCAAAGTTACAACTTTTCCCTACTTTGTCGTACTCAATCTTCCCCATTCTTAAAATACATAAAAAATCAAGAGGAAGCAGAAACTTCTCTCCAAAAACCATGCAAAACCGTCCGTGGATTAAGGCCACACCCTAGGAAACCCACCTTCATTACCAACCTTGCTTTCTCCCTCCTCCACCACGCTCCCCATCTCGACTATTTGAGAGACAGGGTAGAGGTGAACATGTCCCGCTCATATCCGTTAATAATGATTTTCAGCCATCTAAAACGGTTCAAAAACTTAAAAAATTATAGGAAAGTTCACTTTTCACCGTATGATAGTTCAAGAGGTTAGAGTGGCCCTCAAACCCCAGTGGATAGACCCTGTCTACCAGCTACACCTGAATCCCCCACAGCAAAACTTAGAAATGGCTCAGCTGAGCTAACCTTTGACTTACCGAGAGGAAAAGGAAGATCAAACAACCACCCCCACCCCTAATGGTACTAACACAAAAATAGTAGTTTGGAACGTGAGGAGGGCGTCGGTTAGGGATTTGTATATTTTCATCATGAATATGATATATCAACACAACCCTGTCATTCTCATCCTTCTTGAATCCCCTTCCTTGGGTTATTATGCTTGCACGATTAGGGCCAAATTTGGGTTCCAAGAATATCGTTTCTTCCCACATATGGGCAACCGGGCGACATTGCCATTTTCCGGAAATAACCTCGTTATGGTGCTTGACATCATGAACCCTTGTCTCGAGTATTTTCACTACCTTGCCAAGTTTGACACGGATGAGCCGAAGGTTGTTCTCACTAGCATGCATGCTCCTAGCAACGAGATATGCCCACCAGGAGTTTTGGGATAACCTTACCTCGGATCCTCCCCTCGTAAATTCCTAGAATGACTGTTGGTGACTTAAACACGGTTACTAGTCGAACGAAAAGTCCGGAGGTAAGAGATTTCACTTTTCTCAAGCCTCTTCTTGCTTGAATTGGATGGATAATTGGTCTCTCATTGATGTTGGTTTTGATGGTCCCGATTTTACATGGTCTAATGGTCGTGCTAGATCGGATTGCATCCAAGAACGGCTGGATCGTGCCCTCCGCAATCCTTCTTGGCTTCAAGCTTATCCAGAGACTAAGGTATTTCACTTACCTCGTCTTTGCTCGAATCATTGCCTAATTCTCATGGAGACTTGCCCGATTCTCATTCCAAATGTTATCCTTTCCGTACGATCATTGCACGGCACCATCACCCTTTGTTTGAACCTTTTCTTAAGCAAATTTGGAACCTTATGTTTTTGTTTGTGGATAATGTTGAAACCTTTAGGAAGTTTGCGCCTAGATGGAATTGCAATGTTTTTAGTAATTTAAAGGTCAATATTAACGGAACTAGGGCTAGAATTTTGGGAGCCCAAAAGGCTCTTGTTAGGAACCCTAACCCGTTCTTGTTTAGACTTGAAAGAGACCTGCAAGATCACTTTATAATACAATATTGTTGGACCATGGTTATTTGATCCAATTTTAACTTGAACAAAAATATTTAAATTATAACCTGAAGTGACTCATACACGAACCGAACAACTCGCCTTTCGGGTCTTAGTCCTAAGAGCTCCCGCAGCCATAGGCGCGTCCGGAAGCGCGCTGAAGTGGCGCGCCGCCCGAGGTACGACGTCCCACAGCGAGCGCGCTGCTTCCCGAGCGCGCGCGGAAGCCCTAGCAAAAGAAGCTGGAGAGAGAAATTTCGCGTTTGATGTGGCAGCGTGTGACTGGTTACTTGGACTGCAATTAATTACCACAAAAATAAGATGATAATTAATTAAATAATCTTGGAAATTCCACCATGTTTCAATTAATCAAAATTGATTAATAAAGTCTGTACAAGTACAACTGACTATAAAATAGCCGTTGTTTTTTTTTTTTATAACGATAATGTTTTTAGTTATTATTTTTGTATTTTTTTTTGTATATTTTTACTATATAAATACCTATTAAATTGACAACTTGCATCATTTTTGTATATTTTTTGTATATTTGTTATCCAATTCTAAATTGTTCTTTATTTCATTTTGCTATATTTTGATGAGATGAATATTTTGTTAATTATGTGTTTTAAAATTATTATTTTTGTAATATGTTTGTAGGAGTGTTAGAGGTGTGTAAATCAATATAGAAGTGAAGCAAATTGTAAGTTTTTCCATATATATATATATATATATATATATATATATATATATATATATATATATATATATATATATGTATATATATATATTGGAAGCTATATATGTGATTACATATATTCTTGTTATTTTAAAGCCGAATTAATATTTATGTGAATATGTTTATTATGTAACAAAATTATGACCATAATAAAATTAAAAAATTATATGAACAAATATTACATGAATATGTATTTATGGTTAATTGAATGTGATTTAATGTTTTAAGTAGTTCGAATGGATTCAAAATGTGACATATGTGATTACATATATATATATGGATTTAGTATGGATTGTGACATATGTTGGAAGCTATATATGTATGAAAATTTAGTATGGATTTGATATGCGACATATATGATGATAATAATATATATAATTGTAATATATGACATATATTAGAACTTATAGGTTGATTTGCAGTTAATTGAATATGAGTCAAAAATTTGTAAACATTAACTGAACAAATATTACATAAATATGAACTTATATATGTTGGAAATTTTTTTTAAAAGTCACTAAATTTTATTCTAGTGTTTTAAAAAATCACCGAAGTATTTAAATTGGGTTTAAAAAATACTAATCTTTACTATAGGGTTCAATTAATCACAAAAATTTGAGTTGAAAGTAATTGTATTGTCTTCAAATAATTTTATATAAGCCAAAAAATGTAGGTGCAAATGACTATATTGGCTGCCCAACACCACATCACCACCACAGGCAGTGTTGTAAACCGTGGCAGCATTTTTGGCCACCACGGTATGTACCACAGCCTGTGGTGGTGCCTGTGGTGCTGGGCATAAAAGGATACCTCTATACCTTATGATTTGATTTGGTTCCTCTTATACAAGTGGACCAAAATAACTTTCAAATGAATTTTTAATGATTTTTTAGAGTAAAGTTTAGTGTGGTTATGGTTATTTACTTATTAGAAGTGAACATAAACAAATTAATTGAACATAAGTTAGAACTTATCAATATATTAATTAGCTTTATTAGAAGTGGACATAAACATATTAACATGTTAGAAAAAAAAATATGTGAATTAATTTAGAAGTTGACGTAAATTTTCTTTATGTAAATTAAACAAATGTTAGAACTTATCTATATATTATTGATATTAACAAATATTGACAAGTAATATGACTTAACTTCAAATTAACTATATTTCATTCCATGTAGGTGTTAATTGTGATCGAATATGGATAATAATTTGGGCTCATTTACAAGTTTACTTAATGAGGAAGATAATGAAACACAACATTCACGAAATAGTAACACAAATATGTCTTCCCATGCTCCAAAATGGCCTTATCCACCACCATATTCCCAATATCCATACATGCATTATCCAATGCAAAGTGGTGGATCATATATACCTCCACCATATTACCCCATTCCACCTCATCATAATTATATATATGGGCAAGTAACTCCACCCCATCTTCAACCCCAACCCAATCATTGTGACATTCAGAATCTCCTATTAACCCAAGCAATGATGAAATCGAAGTGTTTAAGGAGGATCCCTTATCGGGAGGGGGCAGAAAGTGGACAGAGGATGAAGATCGTCGTTTGATTAGTACTTGGATGAACACAAGCATAGACCTCATCGTGGGGGCGGACCAAAAGAAGGAAGGGTTTTGGAAGAATGTGGCCAAAGCCTTCAATGAGCACCTTCCTTCAGGAGCTACCCAACGATCCTGGAAGACTTGTAATGGACGTTGGAGGAGGTGTGCCCCTTTGACGTCTAAGTGGACGGGGATTGTGGATGAAGTTTACCATCTCAATGAAAGTGGGACATGTATGAAAGATGTTATTGACAAAGCACAAGAGTTGTATTCTCAAAGAATGGACGAGAAAAAGTTTGAACATATGGTATGGTGGCGACTACTCTGTGAACACCCGAAATGGAAGACTTTCTGCTTCGGAAGTAACGATAGTTGCCCAAAGCGAATAAGGCTTAATGAGATGGGGGCACACTCTAGCTCATCTACCCCTGTCGGTGAGGATCAATCCGGTGAGGATGGGGTGGTCTTTTTCGCCCTATTGGTAGAAAAGCGGCCAAAAGGAAACTGAAGGAGAAGGAAACAAGTACAACTGATTTGGTGGCTAATCAACTATCTACAATGACCACAACTGCAAAGGAGAGGCGCGAGATATTGCATGACTATGTGAAGGAGCAGGCAAGGAAGGCAGATGTAGCTGAAGAGTCGGTTCGCCTCCGACGTGAATATGAGCAACGTAAACAATTTGAATGGGAGACAAATATTATGAGGATGAACGTTGATAACATGTCTTACAGAGAAGCAGAATATTTTAGAGGTGTGCAGGAGAAGATTTTGAGCAAGTATCATCAAACGTCCGAGTAAATCTTTCTCCTTACCTTGAATAGGACTAGTCGTACAATTAATTTTAGTTGCAGTTGAAATTAGATATGGCATAATTTTATGTATGTTTCTTACCTTCTAAGTAATTTTCTCAGCTTCATTTGTGGGAAAACTTTTGTAACAACTTTTATTTGTGGAATGGAAATTTTCAATTTGCTTTTCATCATACCTTTCTCTAATGTTATTTTCACTATTAATATTATATTTGCACAGGTGTCAAACAATAGATCATCTATCTTTATCTTTATAACCATCTTCGTACGGCTTGACATGGATAATTGAAGAGTTCGATGATGATATGCCTTTTTGGAAGAATTACTTGACAATGAGAATGAATTCCAACATATGCTTAAGATTTTACAAGCTGCATAATCGATAGAACCTTCATCTTCATCCAGGCCACGTAAGAAAAAAAGATATATTCAAAGAAATCGAGAAGAAGCTCACAATCGCTTGTATGAAGATTATTTTGCAGATGAACCCGTGTATACAGAGCAACAATTTCGTCATATATTCCGAATGCGAAAACATTTATTTGTTCGCATAGTACAAGCCCTCGAGAATTACTCGATTACTTTAAGTTAAGGTATGATGCACTTGGTCGGCCGGACTTGTCACCGCTAACTAAGTGTATCGCAGCCATGAGGATGTTGGCGTATGGTATATCTGCCGATTGTGTGGATGAATACTTGAAAATAGGTGAGAGTACAACACTTGAGTGCATGAAGAAGTTTGCGGAATGCGTCATTAATATTTTTGGACATGAGTACTTGAGAAAGCCAACTCAAGCTGATTTCGATCGTCTCTTAGCCGTAGGGGATGCCCGTGATTTCCCAGAAATGTTGGGAAGTATTGATTGTATGCATTGGGAGTGGAAAAATTGTCCAACAAGCATGGAAAACAGCGTTCGCTAAAGGTATATACAAAGTGCCAACAATTATTCTTGAAGCATGGACTTTATACGATCTTTGGATATGGCATGCATTCTTCGGATGCCCGGGAAGTCTCAATGACATCAATGTCCTCGATCGGTCCCTAGTGTTCCAAGAGTTGTATCAAGATCAAGCTCCGAAATGCGAATATGTTGTCAATGGTCATATGTATACCATTCCATATTTTCTGTCGGATGGTATATATCCGAAATGGGCTACGTTTGTCAAAACGATCCCACTACCACAGGTCCAAAAGCAAAATTATTTGCTGAACGACAAGAGGGTGTAAGGAAGGATGTGGAACGAGCGTTTGGTGTCTTACAAGCTCATTTTGGAATTATTCGTGGCCTTTATCGCTTAATGGAGGAAGATAACATAGGTAACGTAATGAAAGTTTGTATAATACTCCACAACATGATCGTCGAAGATGAGTGAGATCAATACAACCTTGCTTATGATTACGATTATGAGCAAGTGGAGGCATGCACCCGACATCTAATGTCCAACATGACCATCACCCATGTTATGCAACTTACTTCCGAAAATCGGTTAAAGTTAGAGACAACGGAACTCATGCACGTCTCGCAAACGGACTTGGTTGAAGAAATATGGAAACGAAACTTGGCGCGACGGAGAAATGAGTGATCCATTTTTTTTTCATATTGTCCGTATTTCGTCGATGTTGAATTTTTTTCGTATTTTATTTTCCCCATATTTACGTGTTGCATTATTGTAGTAAAATTGCAATTATTATTATATCTTTTTCATTTAATTTAATTTAAAATATTATTGTATCACTTTGTTTAAAAATTTTCATAACCTAAATTAATTAATTTAATTTTCATAGTGCACCAAATAATTTTTTTATATATTTATAAAAATAAATAATAATACAAAATATAAGATGTGAATATAATTAAATATGTTGATGAGTGAATTGCATGAGGATTATTTAAATAGGTGAACCTTATTGGTGAGTCTTGCGTTGTAAAAGTAAGGATTTATGAGAGAGAAAAATAAACCCTTTATCGATGTGTCATCTGTAGGTCCCACTGGGTTCCCAACTGAACCAAATTTGGTGTGGGGATAAATTAAGGATTTAAGAGACAGACGTGGGGATAAAATGACTGGACATTTGGCTTACGCAAGGATGCAAGCGTACGGTGTTGGTAGCGTCATTCCCAACCAAACCAAATTAATAAATTAATAGTCTTTGTTGCTGAGCTGAGCTGAAGAGAGGCTATCAGAGATTCTGTGGTGGCAAATTCCTTACCCCACTGGAGTCTTTTTCATTTCCTATCCCCCTCCTTCCATATCTTTACGGGCTCGCCAGAATCTCCTCTCTCTCTCTCTCTCTCCTCTCTCTTTCTCTCTCTCTCTCGTCTCTGCCCTCAGGTGAGTTGTCTAATCTGTCTATCATTGAATTGTTTACCTTCATACTTATCTGAACACTTCATCTGTGTCTTCATACTTTCTTGCTTTGCATGATCACTACACTGGGTTTTACTTCTGCACTAGTTGGGAATTGTGCTTCATTATTACCTATTAGGCTGGTGAATCATTTGCTGATATCAAATTGCCAAATGGGTATCCGTGATGTTTAAGCCATGCTTGCTAAGTGGGATTGAATTATAAAGGTTCTAAGATTGATGATCGGATATGGGAAGCATGTTTGTTTGTGATAGCTGAAGACAGCATTTTGATTGAGGATTTGGGCTTTCTTTCAATGATTTGTTTGTGTGACTAGGAAGGATATATAGAGAATGATACAATGCATAATAAGTATTTTCAGAATCCCAAGATTAGTTTGAGAATATAATGGCTTGGTGCATTTATTGTTGACAAAACCTAGATTAGTATACGGTGCATTTGCATAGGCTTTGGATTATATTGAACATACATTCTCATGTCTTGTGTGTGGTAACTCGGTAAGTATTTGGCGGGAATTTAGGAGTGGGGATGGGAGTTTATGAGTGTAGGGATTAGGACTGGGTATGTTCTGGCTCTTTGATCCTTTTTCAGAAGTTTAGGTGGTGTTAGTCCGTAAGGGGTAGAGCACTGGCAACACTAGTTTTTTGTTTTTTGTTCTTTTTCCCCCTTCCCGTTTACACGATTTTAACCCAAGATCTTTCATAAGGAGAATAAGTCCCAGACCAAGGACTGGGATGGATGGGCATTGTATCTGCCAATTTGTTTGGTATTTCAATTTTAGATTGGGAATAAAATAGCGATTTTACAAATATTTACTCATAAATGTGAATGTAAAACATTATAATTTTTGTGGCATTTTATTCTGTTTCCATTATTCGCTATCACATCTCTTAATTGATTCTCACTGTTTCTTTCCTACTAAACATCTGAGCATTGGAAGCTTTTATTCCTAAACCCCAACCCCAACCCCGTGCTTGCATAGTTTACATGAAAAGTTGGAGTTATTCTCTACCTAAAAGTCCTAGTTATCATCATTAGATATCTAAGACCTTCTTTTGTTGTGAAGTAGATAGTGCCAATGCTTGTCAAATATAGGAACTGACAAAAGCAGTGTTTTTGCGATGCAAGAGTAAGGCTACTTGCATTTGAGCCCTCCATACCCTCCCTTATATCTCTAGGGTATTGACTTAGGTTAGTTTAGTTTTGCTTGTCATGTCCAACAATCCAGCATTTGTCTTTTTAATTATAGCACGAAGTGTACAACTACATTTGTAATTGTCATATTGTTTGAGAAACTTTTTGGTGCAAAAATGCATTAACATTAAAAAGTAATAAACTAAAAGAAAAGAAGCAAAATTGATGGGCCTTACCTAGAGAATCTTGGCAATATGAGCTGTGGGTGGCAAGGATGTGAGTATTTCTTAGTCAGTCCGATATTTTTGTTTTCGTGCAAGCATTCAGGAAAACAAGTTCCATCTAGATTTTCCTGCCCATCAAGAACGAGAGAGCATTGTGTGACATTTCGTGCAGCTTTGGTAGGACAAATAGTCATATGGCTATTCATGAAGGAAAGATAAACTAGTTGCTCACAGCTACACATTTCCCTTCACTTCAGCATTCATATGTTTATATACAGTATGTCTTCGAAGAAATTCTTGTTTCTCTGCAGATGGAGTTGTTTTACAATAACTTAGGTAGTATATATATATATATATGTGTGTGTGTGTGTGTGTGTGTGTGTGTGTGTGTGTGTGTGTGTGTATGTATGTATGTATGTATGTATGTATGTGCTGCCCTTTTTATGTCATTCTTCAGTTGTCTAGATTATCAGACCACTGTTTAATTTACTTCACAATCATAGTTGGACTCTCACTGTCTAATTTCCTTTACCAGTGAGCGTCATAAGCCAGATGCCACTCAGTGTCATCATCTTCTTATTGTGATCCATCGATGGCGCTGAATTCGAGCCAAGTTTTAAGATCTCCAATTAACTCAGAGAGAACCACTAGCTCTAATAGACAAGCAGTTTCATGTTCCTTGCCTGCTGTGCCGCAAACTAATTTGCGAAATGGAAGCCAAGGAATCAGCCTGAGACGACAGCGTTGTGCTTATTACTGGGAAGCCTGGCTGAGTCCTCAGTCGGACAGTTTATGGGGTCTGTGTTGTGGAACTACTAATTGTGTTCTATCACAGAAGTTATCAATGCTATGCCATTTCACAGAATCTCATCAGACTGAGTCAGCTGAAGAAGTTAGACGAGCTGGTGAATGTGCAGATGTTACTGGGTATTGTAAATAACAGTTTTTACTGACAAAGTTCTAGCTTGTGTTGTCTTATGGTTTTAGTGGAGAGTTTTTCATCCATGCCACTTTCCTCTGCTTGTTTAAAGTATTCCATGTATAGATTTGCCAACTTTGTGAATACTGTCCCGTTTGCTTGCCTTATAGGTGCTTTAATAACTGATAAATTTCCACTGAATTAAATGTCCCCTTTTCTCTCACAATTAATTCTTTCTCTTTCCTTAACGTCTTATCCTTGTGTTATTGTTCCTGTGTTAGTCACTTCTTTGACTAGGCTAGACCTAGATATGCTTAGTCTAAAATGTCAATTTTTTAAAATTTGTTTTTAATGTCTGGTTCCATGGTGCAGTCAGAATTTGCTTTTTACAATAATACCATTTCTGATTCCTCATCATACTGCAATATCAATTATAATGTGAGTCATCTATACTCTCACAAAGAGACCTAAAAAAGGAACATGAGATTGACTTAAGAAACATGGCATGATCCTGTTGTTTTGCATGAACTTTGACAGCTAAATGGCTTATTCTTTCTATATGAGGGCAGATAAAAGGTTGTGGTGTTGTAACATATTCATTACAAATTTCCAATCAGGTGGCGAGCCTAGCTTAAATTAAGTTTGCGAGCCATTTCTTTATTTTCAAGTACACCTATGTTTTTGCTAGTCTTGTTTTGAGCAGTTTAAATTCAATATCTTCTCCTGAGAAAGTCTTTCCTGTGCATTAGAAATGGAGCTGAAGAGGAAGAGATTCAGAAATCTGCCCCAAAACAAGACTTAGCTTCTCCCTCTCGAGGGCTAGCAGAGGCTTACAAATATGCCTATAATGACGCAAAGTTCGTTAATGAAAGAGCACGTAATGATATGGTCTTACTTTCTCGGTAATGTCGACAAGTGTAATTATTTGAACTGAAAATATTGCCTGGAACCTATGTTATTTGCTTATATTTGATTAGAACATCATACATTTTAGAGTATGATTTTGGTTGAAGCTAACCAACCCCCAACCCCTTCCCCCAAGAAAAAAAGAAAAAAGAATTTGGAGAATATGTTTCTCCATGGCAAGGATGTGAGAAAATCCAAAAAGGGCTGGAGTTACTCACAATAGACTTGAGTGCAAGACCGATTGGTGATATTTAAATGCTTGTTTAGAGAAAATGTGAGTTCTGTTGTTCCCTTAATATTCTAGGTCATGGTTCATTGGATGTGAAAATCATTCCCAAGAAACTGGGTCTTGGATTACTCGAGTGATGTTTTGCAGTATTTTGGTTGCAGTTTGGTGAATAGATACCCTAAGTTAGGCTTCTGGCCTCTGGGTTGGATCAAGGTATGCAGATCTCCCTATAAAATGAGAATGTGGGTCAGGGATTCAGGGCTTGTTTGAGTATTCCCATTAACAACATGGAGTATGATGGTTGTAAATTTGAGATGGTACACTATTGGATGGAATAAAAGAATGATAAGGACTCCTACTTCTAAATACTGGAATTTTTCAAAGTTTTTATGGACTTATATTTATGAGGGTGATGGATAATTATTTTTAGGGTAATTTTCCTCTAGTTAGATGAGGTTTCACCCCTTATCCTAGTAAAGATTATTAAATACCTAAATTTGTGAGGGTGATGCATGATGAATTTTAGGCCCTGTTCCATTTAGCTATAAGGAGCTGGAGGGCTGGACGCAGTTATAAGATAGTTTTAAATTTAGGAGATGTAAGGTTGTAACTAAAGCTAAATGGAACAGAGCCGTAGTAGCTCTTACTAAGTACCTGAATACCACAGAAAGGGTTGAATTTTGATAAATCAAGGTATAAATTATTTTTTTCACTTGAAGCTAAGTCGCATCAAATGTTAGGAGCTGGCATCTGATGGAGTCTTTATTAACATCTTCGTCATTTCATTGATCAAATATGAAAGGTTTCCTATTATCTAATCTTTACTTTCTAACTTGTAGGTTGTTTTATGTTTGATGATAGTGATGATCGAAATTATTTATGGGGTGTATAACAATTTCTGCTTATAGAGTTGCTAGAGCTGATAATGGGGGTCTGGTTTTGATCTCATCGATTTCTGTTGTGTTGCTCTAGTGAAACCATTGCTTATTTATTGTTTTTCTGTCTCTTTGCAGTGGCATACTCAGCCTTGATGCTCGTGCACGCAAGGATGTAGCAATTCTAGGTTCTGGGTTTCTTAAGCTTGATGGTGTGTTCTATATGTTCTGTCTGCTATTCTATCTTTAGTAATCTATCAACTTGAAATCTTGCTCAGGTTAATTAACGGTATTATTCTTGTAAGATACCTTCTGAAAGATATTGATACCTTGAAGAGAAGGATTGAAGAAGCATAGAATGATAGTCTTGATTCATAGACTTGGGCAACTATTCTCAGTGACCTGTCAATTTTTCTGATGATTGTTTGTGGAATAGCTCCCTTCTAGTTGATGTGAAACATGAGAACTCGTATGCAAATACAAATCATTCTCAGTTTTTCATAAATCACCACTGGAGCTGGATGATGACTTGAAAAGTGATAAATTTCCTAAACCGTAATCCTATAGTCTAAACAGGTATGAAAATAGATAAATTAGAATACTTAATGCTATCTGACTACATGTTGGAATATGCCGACAAGAAGCATAAGAGTGTGAAACATGTCCCTAGGTCCAAGGTCTTTTGTATATTGTAGATTAGAGTCATACTCGTCTTGTGGTGGCCAGGACATAAACTCTTCTTACCTTCTTTTTCTTCTATGGAGAATAGACATATTAAGTGGACCTAATCTAAGTCCAAATCCATAAGCCAAGAGTCCCACCTCAACAGGGTGTGGACGGGTCCAATATAAAAGCTTAACCCTCTAATTATAAAATTACAGAGAAGCTGGTTCAGTTGGACCGTATGTTTGAAAACTGCTGATTCCTTATTACTTCTAAGAAAGGAACTACAGGACAAGTTGGCTGGATGTTTCACTTTGGTCCACTATTAATCCAAGCTAAAACAATTACCCAAAATTAGATTTCTCGACTGTCCAAACGTGGAAATAGACTTATTACGTGACCATGTTAGTTATTTTTTAGCATAGCATTTACGCCAGTTACTGTTTATGGAGTTTGAGTGCTCACTTTGTTTGTCCTTGTCTTGTGTTTTATAGCTCGGGCAAGGGAAGATACTGAGAAAATTGACTATAATGTCAAGAAAAAGGCTGAACGCCTTCACCATATTGCTACAGTATGCACTTCATGATTCTGCGATTTTACAAATATATGAAAATGAATTGAACTCTTTGGATTTCGTGGCCTCATAATTTTACTATTCAGATTCTCAGAGACAAAGCAAGGTCTAGACTTAAAACTGCAGCTGATAAACACTGGAGTGATGGAGCTCTGGAGGTGTGCCTTATATATTTACTTTTATATGTACTTGTGCGTTTAAAATTGCAATTTGGTGTCTGCGTGATGGTCTGCCTGCTCTCAAACCAGTCTTATATCCCTGGAGTTGAATAAGTAAGATATAATACCGGCCATTGAAAGAAGGGAACAAAATAACTCTTGCAAATAGAGTAACTAATGTTGAAAGAAAAACTTTAAAAAATCTAATTAATAGCATACTAAAAACAAAATCGATTTATTACCGGTGAACATGGACAATGGCAGCTACTTTCTTCATTTCACCATCCCCTTTTCCATACTAAAAGGATCCTGAGATGTCTAAATGGCGTAATTGCTGATGGTTAATGGCTGGCAGCAACCCCTGTCAATACTTAAAGGATGAAGAGGCAATCACTTTTTGTTAATTTTTTTGGGGCGGGGGCGAGGGACCTTTCAAAATAGAGCCTTTGTCCTTAGTTTGAAATATGCACTTATGTTACTGCCAAATTTATATATTCTGAAGCTAATGAACTATGGTGTTAATGCATCCCCTTCCCCCTTCTTTTGGCTGAGAGGAAGCATTAAATTTTGAATGGGACATGGGAGATGATTGATATAAAATCACGAGGCCAAGATATTAAGTAAAATTCCAACAATGTCATGTTCACTTCCTTTTGCCACTTTGAGATCACTGAAACGTTATCTGCAGTTATCTGGATTCCATTTCACCCTCAAAGTTTTGGATTGAGCTAAGTATGAAGTAGAAAAATGTTCCGAATGTCATTTTATGATGAATGGATGTTAGTTGTACATTCCAAAATGATGATTTACATTTGATGTGATGTAGTGAATTCTAATTTGTAGGCTGACTTACGCTGGGCTGACATGCGTGCCAAGAAACGTGCAATGGAGGATACCTTGATGGCATTGGAAGTAAGCCCCAGTAACATATTACTGCTATGTGGCCATGAGCAATTTGATTAGATTTCCTGTTTGAGTATACTATTATGTTTACTATTTGACAGCAGTATCCTTTGTGATATTGTGTTAATTTCTATTTCATTCTTGAATTGACCGAAGCGTTTGACATCTGACTTTGCAGTTCATGAAAAACATACATGACATCATGGTTAGCAAAATGTACAATTTGTAAGTGCTTTGGTAGTTGTTGAAGAGCAAGTTCTGCTATGTTTTGGTTTTGGAATTTTAATTCCCGTCTCTTTTAAGTCCAGTCCTCAGCGCAGGGAGTCAATGTCAAGAAATATAACGCTCGAAAAGAATGGGAAAACTCTTGATTACTTCCCTGGGGAAGTATCCAATGATCGCATTACGGCTATTCAGGTGCCTTGTAGTTTGTCTACCCTATGGTCTCTCTAATGTTAGTGGCAAATAAACATAAAAGCTTAAAGCCTTGTTCTCATTGTCTGAATTCCCTTTTTGTTTCATTTTTTCTTCACCTAAAACTGAGAAATACAAAGGTCCAGAATATGATGTTTGGAGAAACCTGAAAAAAAAAGTCTAATTGAATGGAGATTACTTAATGCATAGAATCTGGATCAATCTACATACCCCTAAAAACAAAATGAAATAAAAAATCTGTGTAGATCTTGATTTGAAATTTTAAAAAAATTGAACCTAAATAAGCATTGATTTTGAATAAATGAAGCTAAAAGACTAGTCCCTTAATGTTTGATCCTTTCTAAATTGTATGATCCAGGAAGCTTACTGGAGGATGGCATCTGCACTTTCTGAAGCCGATGGTATTGACTATACCGATCCTGAAGAGGTTTGAGACTTTCAATCTCATGTTCAACTTTCAGATGTCACAATACTGTGTATTAAATTTACGCATTTGACACTTTTGTTCCAGCTCGAGCTGTTAATTTCGACGCTTATAGACCTTGATGCGATGGATGGTAAATCTAGTGTGTCACTCTTGGCAGAGTGTTCAAACTCTCCGGATGTCAATACTAGGTACTGATTATTTTCCAATGCTTACACCAGAAAGGTTCTTTTGATCTCTCAAGTTCTCTTTTAAAAGCACTTTGGATTGGTGATGATCATGAGCCAATCAAAGAAACAAATCTCTTTTATTATAACTCTTATTCTCCTTCAGATATTTTGTTTCTGCTCAAGGAAATTTTGTTTCTAATGTAGGCAAGCATTAGCCAATGCATTAGCCGCAGCTCCATCAATGTGGACACTTGGAAATGCGGGCATGGGGGCTTTGCAGGTTAGTTATTATATTCAGCTTGACAAATGGGTCATTCAAGTCGTCTTTAGGTCAGGTTAATTATGAATCGAATAAAACTAGCTAATGGAATGTTTGGGTGAAGTTATATTGGATTTCATTTGTATCCAAGTACATCATTGGTTAACAATTTGTCCAGAAAAATAAATACGTATTGATCGGGCAATTCAGGCTGGGATCCAGCATTGTTTCCCTACTTTAGTTCCAAAAGGGCCTTGGTTTTGGGTTTCTTTAGATTGTTCGTTCGGGTATAATCTATTTTGGCAGATCTGGTTGTGGTTGCCTTGGGTGTGATAGTTATAACCCCCTCCCCCACCCCCCAAAAAAAACCCTTCGAAGTGGTCCCCCATTAATGGGGCCTATAGAAATCAAAATGTAGACAGTCCCTCATTAATGGGGCCTATACAAATTGATAATCGTTAAAAATGTTAATATTGCAGAGACTAGCGGAAGACAGTGATCCGGCAGTAGCAGCAGCAGCATCAAGGGCTATTGGTGAGCTGAAGCAACAGTGGGAAATAGAAGAGGGTGATAGCTGGAGGTTCATGTTGAATCAGAAGGTCACTGAGGAACATGATGACGAAGAAGATGGAGCCACCTAACTCAAATATTAGTCAATTGAGTAGCATTATTAAAAGAAAAAAGAATGCATTATGATTAATTGTGATTGTGTAGAACATAATTTGTAGTCTATGAATTGATCCTATGGACCACAGAGTTACTAATCTTTGCTTAATTTTAAAGGCTCCCTTTTGTGCTTATTGTCTATATCACTACTAAATAATTATTTATCATTGAAGATAAAAATGAAAAAAAAATGGTTGAAATTACCCCAGTTCAATGAAGGGGAGCGGCATGGTTAGATGACATTCTTTCATATCTTCGTAATTTGTCGTAAAAATTCATTAGTCGTTGATTTATATGAAATCGTTTGTAAAAAATTCATTAGTTGTTAATTTAAATGAAATCATTAACTGCATGTTATTTCAAATAAAGTTTTCGTAAGATTTTCTGAATGTAAAATTTGAAATAACAAACGTTACAAAGTTTTCGTAAGATTTTTTAATGTTTACATTCAGACGACATTGTCAATGATGGTGATGAACACTTATACCCTATATTTGAGTTTATAGATACAAGACAATGGTGATGAACATTTATACCCTAGTTTTGAGTTTATAGACAGAAGACAATCGCGTTTTTGGCCGGAGATTACTTGAATTTTTTTTTTGGGGGGGAATAAAAAGGTATTATAGATTTTTTTTTGAGAAAAGGTAAATAATTATCATTCAAATTTTTTCAAAAGGAGTACTCAAGATATGTACACGAGTAAAGGGAGAGCTTACATAATTACGATATCTTTCCAGTTAACAACATATGCATTTGCTTTCACACTATAAACATACTGTATTCGTTTTGTAATCACTGTCTCGGGCTGAAATTTTTGCTGCAACTTCCTCAAGAACCTATCTCTCCAAAGTTCATAAATTGCTCCTACGAAAATGGTCCTGACCCATTTATTCCTGTGTGAATTCCCCTTGCAGCTCGTTGTGATCCAATGAATTTCCTGCTGCAGCCCCCAGCATCTCCTCCTCATCTTTGACCACGTCAATAAATCACCCCAACCTTGAGCTGAAAAGGGGCAGAGAAAAAAAAATGCTCACAATTGTCCTGGCCTAGACCGCCACACAACGAGCACTGGTTTTCAACCACTATACCTCTATTTGCTAGCAGTTCAGCAGTAGGCAGGCATTGTTGGCAAGCTAACCATAATATCATCTTGTGTCTTTTCCATGCCCAACTCTTCCATACAACTTTCCACAATTTGACTTTCTCACGGGATGACAGAAACAAAGCATAACTAGCATTGGGGGAGAAATATTTGTGCTGTAGTATCCATAGCTTAGCTTGCTGCTCACCCCCTGTTAGTTGCACCAAATCATCACGGCTATCAAGTATCTTCCTCCAACCCCAGGCATCCCCTATGTGACTTTGAGCTGAGAATATCTTCCCTCCATGGAGAATGTAGTCTACAGTCCAACGAGTGAATATGGAGCTTGTATGAATGAGTTTCCAAATCCACTTTACATATTGTGCTTTATTCCAAGCTAATAGTTCTTTGAAGTTTAGTCCCCCATTTTGATGTGGTTGGCAAACTTTTTTCCAACTCACAAGAGCCATCTTTTTCCTTTCAGCACTGCCACTCCATAGGTACTTACTGCATAGTGATTCAATCACATGAATTGTATGTTGAGGTACAAGGAATACTTGGGACCAGAAGTTGATTAATCCTGAGATGATTGCAGTGATCAGGGTCTTCCTTCCTGCATAAGATAGAGTCTTGGCTGCCCATGATGCTATTCTTTGCTTAATTTTATCTATTAGAGGCTAACACACGCTATGAGTGAGTCTCTTGGTTGATAAAGGCAGTCCCAAGTACCGAAAGGGGAAGCTACCTAATAAGAATCCAGTTGTGTGTAGGATATTTAGCTTCATACTATTCTGCAATCCCCTAAATAGATTTCAGTTTTCTCAAGGTTTGCAGTGAGGCCTGTCATTCTTGAGAAATCATTAAAACATCCCCACAGGCAGTTGATGGAGGGAATATCCCCTCTGGAGAAGAGTAATACATCATCCGCAAATGCTAGATGTGTAATCCGTGTTCGTGCGCACCTGGGGTGGAAATAGAATTCTCTTTGCTGAGAAGATAGGGACAGCCCCCTAGATAGCACTTCCATGCATAGGACGAAGAGATATAGTGATATAACATCACCTTGTCTCAATCCACATGCTCATGGGAAAAACCCTTTTGATTCTCCATTCAGGTTTATTGAGAATGTAGTAGTGGAGACACATGTCATGATCAACTTAATGAATTCCTGCGGAAATCCAAATTGTGCTAGCATAGCCTCCAGGAAACCCCAACTGACAGTGTCATAAGCTTTGCGAATGTCAATCTTTAACATTGCCATTGTGGAAATGCCCTGCCGCTCATAATGTTTTACTAATTAGTGGGTCATGAAGATATTATCTGTAATATCCCTTCCCTTCACAAACGCACCTTGACTCAATCCAACTATGTCAGGCAGCACACTCTGCAATCGAGTTGCCAAAGTTTTGGATATCACTTTGTAAATGACATTACACAAAGCTATGGGCCTGAAATCTATCACCTGTGTTGGATTTGGATTTTTGGGATAAGTGTAATCAATGTTGTGTTTATTTGCTTGAGGAGCTTGCTATTCTGAAAGAATTGCTCGATTGCTTTTACTATATCAGGGCCAATAATCCCCCATGCATGCTGATAGAATCCTGTTGAATACCCATCTGGTCCGGGAGCCTTATGCTTATCCATGCTAAACAAAGCCATCTTAATTTCCTCTGCTGAAACTGGCCTTATAAGTTGTTGTCTGTGCTAAGCAGATAAGAGAGGTCCATTAGAGATCCACTCAGCCTGTAAGCCCTGCACTTCTCTCGGGGTTCCCAGCAATGCAGTATAATAGTTAACAAAGGCTGCAACTATATTTTCCTGTGTGGTATGCTCTACTCCATGCTGATCAATAATCCTATGTATAGAATTCATGCATCGATTCTGTTTTATGGTTGCATGAAAGAACCTGCTGTTATCATCTTCATATTTGAAGAATTTATCCTTTGCTCTCTGCTGAAGTATGGATTCCTCCATTCTCCTAACCTTCAGATATTCATCTAAGAAGGCCTTTTCCTTAAGCTACAGTTCACTGGACAGAGGCCTTTCTTGCAATTCATCCTGAACTTGCATTAGCTCGTTATACAAATGATATACCTTCAGGTACAATCCTCATGTAGTTTCTTAAGCTGTGTTTTCAACATTTTGAGCTTAGTAGTTACCTGGAACATCAGGCAGCCATTTATGGGGCTGTCCCAACAATCCTACACCAATTGCTGGAATTTTTCATTCTCAGTCCATATATTTAGGAATTTGAACGACTTCTTTTTGCTGCTAATAGTGTGCAAGATATCCACAACTATTAAGCAGTGATCTGAGACGCCGGGGATTTGAATTCCACTCTGAATACCCAAGAACTTTGCATTGCAATAAGATTGAGCAGAACTCTATCTAGTTTGGCCCAGATTCTGGACTGTCCTTGATGTTTATTCAACCAAGTAAAGAAGTGGACTGTTGCTGGGGCATCACACAGGGCATTTCGAGATATAAACCCAAAGAAATCATCTATCTCACTTTGATTTGCATGAGTGTTAGATATTCTTTCCTCTTGGGAAAGAACAACATTGAAATCTCCCATTATTAGCCACGGACTAGTAACAGAAGAGCTTAACTGATCAATGTCCTGCCATAGGAGCTGCCTAGTAGCACTTGAATTTGATGCATAAACCATAGTAATATAGCCAATAAACCATAGTAATATATCCTGCCATTGTAATGTTGGGCATAGTTTGCTACAAAGTTGAACTGAGGGAATAGTTTTTTTACTAGTTGATAAGCAGTTGACTCTTTGACATGAGTTTCCAATAGGCCAAACACGAGTGGCTTTGCCTTCTAGATCACCTTTTTTTATTTCTGCTTGTTTATTGGGGTCATTTAGACCTCTAACGTTCCAGCAGTAAATCCTCATAGTTGAAACTTGCTTATTGCCCTACCCATGCTCCTTGCATTATCAAACTTGTTCATGGATGACCCTCTACCCACTGCTTTATCATGTAGAACTAGTGCACTGAATGTGTTATGCAGTGGAGTACCCTGCCTCCTCTGCTTTGCTGGAACACTCTGACATTTTGATTTTCTGAGCTGAGCCTGTGCAAGCCTCACAGGGGAAGCTGCTCCTTCACCTTCAGTAGTTGGTAAATTCTGCACAATTGAGTTGTCCAAAATAACTTCACTCTACTGGTGCTTGTCTAGTTGTTCGCCAATAGGCTCTATTAAAGAAGAGTCGTTAGTTGTCTCAGGGATTTGTTTCTGTTTTGGAAGCCATACTTGTTTAGTTGTTGCTTATGTTGTCCAAGGTTTGAACATTAGTGTTTTCCCTCTATCATCCATGGCCTTTCTCTAAGGATTTGACTCATATCTTCCTTATCATCAAATCGAAAAATGTACCATCCAGCCGCATGACAATGAATTTCAGGTTTTTCCACATTGTTCCAATGAGTTTCTACAAACTTTTGTAGCACTGCAAGAGTCGGCATAGGCCCTATGATGCAGCCAACTAATGCTGTACTCCAATACTCTATCTCTTCTACAACATCTTCAGGGCATATACGAACCACAGGTGTGTTTCCTTCAAACGTAGGTGTGACATAGTGTAACCCTAACCCCATGGACAGGTCTCAGTTTTTGCAAACAGCTCGCTAAATGTCTTTCTCCTACCTCCTGTAACCCTTTCTTCCTGTTGGATCAATGGAACAGTAGCACCGTTTTCAGGCTCCTTATGTTCTACCATGTTATCTCCCTCCTGGTTTCCCCCGTGGTTCTCTAATTCCTCATCCATTAGATCAGACCAATTCAATTGACTATTCGAAACTTCAAATTGGGGAAAATTAGGGTTTATCTCATTCGCGAGCAATTCCTCGTTTGAATATGTTCCACGAAAATTGAATTCCTTACTTCGTTCACGAGCTCCTGGTTCGTCGATTTCTTCTTTGGTGGTCACCCTCTCTTCCTCATCTCAGGCGCCGACGGCAAAGGTCAGTCGAGATCGCTGGACCGCTGCGAGCACGCTTCTCTCGTAGTGTCCTAAAAGAATTCACCAATAACTCATTTTTTTATCCTTCTAGATTTTTTGGTGCAACAAAAATAGTAAAAGATTAATAGAAAGGATTGCCATGAGGCCCGTGACTATGCATGCCTAAATAGAAAGCGAAAGAGCATCCTTTATTACTAATTCAAGAACTAAAGAAAGATCGTAAAACATTGAGAAAATAGCAGTGGTAACCTTATCAAGATCAATGATTCTTTGCCTATGAAAAATCTACAAAAAATAAAAATAAAAGAGGGAACAAAATGACTCTAATAACAAAATAAACTGTTATTTTGTTAATTTTATTGGATCATTATAATGAACTTATAAAGGACTCCTTTTAAATCTGATTTGATCATTTTTTAATTTGTCAATTTGATAGATCAGATTTTTAAATATTTATTAAAGTATGGCCAGTATTCATTTTATAATTTATCATAACTAGTACCCAATATTTAAATTTACAATCTACTCACATCAATTTCTATAGTATTTTTTTAACTATTTAAAGAAATAAATAAACATATTTTTGCCCAAAAAAATAAACTTTTTCTTTCAAATGATAATTCATTTAGATCCACTCATCTAAAGAATATCTGCCTCAAAAAAGTTGAAATATGAGTTTATCTAAAGCTATGATTACTACTGAGTGCTGAGTGCTCTCTTCCTGATTTTGATCCACTTTATTTTGCTTTTTTCATCATTTGCTGTTTTTCCTTTTCTTAGCTTTCCCATGCTCAGGGGCCACTATTGACACCCATGTTCTCCTCTCTCTCTCTAAAACCATTAGAAAGTTGATTCCATCCTCTCTCCTTTTTTCCCCTTTGTTTTCTTTTTTCCCCTAGTCAAGAATCCAAAGTATGTGCTAATCATAGTCACCAAAGTTGTACCATGAGGCATCATGAAATATGGTAGGGAGTAAATAGAATGCTATACTTTCGAAATACTCCATTCATTTTAAAATATATATCACTTTAACTAATTTTTTTTTCATAATACTTATCACTTTATAATTCTAATGACGTATTAATGACTAATTTACTAATTTTATCCTTATTAATTGTTTTATTTTTCTCCCTTTTTCATTGATTTTCTTCATTTCCAATAAAATCGTGGGACAATTTGGTCTTTTAGCATAAATTTTGTCATGAATTTAGTGTTTCCTTAGTAATTCCTCATAACCTTAAAAGCGACAAGTATTTTAAAACGGAGGAAGTAATGCATAGATTTTATGCATTGGTATATGATAAGCCTTAATTTTTGAAATTTGTAAATTAGAAATTGATGTGTTAGAAAAAAAGGAATTATGGTGATTAAATTATGTACATGTGTATGTGTAGTGTGAATTTGATAGTGATATAGAAACTATTTGTTTACCTAACAACATTCAAACATAGTGTATTGTTTACTAAATTTTGGAGGAAAACCATACCCTTTTTTTTTCTTTCTCTTCTATCTAAATTCTAATGCATATTAAACTTTCTTGAGGTTATTTTTAATCCTAAATATTGTCTTAAGTTTTTGTCACAATATTTTGTAGAGATTAAGTTGTTCAAAAACTCCTATAATTTGCTGTATTGAACCACAAATCTCCTTACATGAGAGTTTGTAGTCTATTGTAAGGGTTTCTTCATTTATTTATTTTTTTGTGAAATTATGCAGTATTTAATCACACGAAAAATTATTAACAATATATGTGATGATTTAGATTCATGCATCAATGTATAACTTTTTAGAAATAAGAATGTCTTATACTACTCTCTTAAAAATAATTTCATTTTTTTGATAAATAAAACTAATTTCACCTTAGATGCCATACAAAATGTCTAAAAAAAAAAAAAGAATACACTTTGTCCTGTGGAGATCCCCAATCCCTTCCAAGGAAGGTAATATTAGCATTAGGCAGCCAATAATCTGGCTAACACTTTGTCAAATCATCTCACATGGATACAAGACCCTAATTTTCAAGTTACATTATGTAGTTGACCCCACTTAATAGCTAAACATTTGGTTTGGTTGGTAGGTTGGTTCATAAAACTATTGAAATTTTCAAACATAATGCTTCAAATCTCCCCCTCCTTTTTCACCTTTCCCTTTAGGCTTCTCTACACCATGAAATCAGAACACCAAGAACCCATGGCTAGCAACAAAGTTACTTCCATGGTGACCAAAAATACCCACCAACTCTTCACCATTTTAACCTATGCATTTCTTGAATGGGTTCTCATACTTCTTCTCCTCATGAACTCATTGTTCTCCTACTTAATCAGAAGATTTGCTGCCTATTTCGGGCTCAAACCGCCTTGTCCATGGTGCTCAATACTTGATCATCACTGGTTAGAGCCTGCAAAAAGAAGTCATGTTTATAAGGATTTAGTCTGCGAGGCTCATGCCAAGGAGATATCCCACCTGACTTTCTGCTCGAATCACCGGAAATTGGCTGAATCAAAGGGTCTGTGTGAAGAATGCTTCTTTTCTGAGACTGAGACTAATGATAATTGCCCTGAAAATTTGACTAAGTGTAGGTGCACTTGCTGTGGGAAAATGCTGAGCATGAAAGAAAATGATGGTGGGAATCAAAGTGGGTCACAATGTGTCATTTCTGACGTGGGAAGTTTTGGTGCCAGAGAAGCAGCAGATGATGACAGTAATGAAGAAGATGAGATTAATGCTTGTGGCGAGATTCGGACTCGTGATTCTTTAAATGAAGATGTGAAAGAAGAGGGTGAAGAGTTGGGTAATGATGATCAGAAAGGAGGACATCCCATTTTGCCTGATATATCAGGAGCAGTTCCAGAACAGGATGATCATGCAGGTAACCAGCATTAACCTTTCATGATTCCACATATATCTAAATGTTAGAAAATTAGAACATTTTTTTCTGCTGAGAGTGTAAAATTGAGCGAAAGTATTCTATTAAGATCATCTTTGTAGGATCAAAAGCTTGGATTTTCACCTTTGTTGCTTCAGAGCTATTTATCAGAGAGCACATCTAGTAATTCTTTTTCTTGAACAGAATACACCCTAAGCCAATGTTATTGTAAATCGGCTGAGCTCATGTCCGAGTGTTTACTTTAAGTTGCTCTAGGCCCTAGGTGATTGACCTTTTTTTAGGGGGGTTCGTTTGTTGCCTAATAAGGAGACAATTATACCTAGAATCTTCACACTGGTAAATTTCTAGAATCTGAAGTACCCGACATGGGTACAACAACCGCCACCAAATATGAATCCCATTCAGTTGTCTAGGGAGATTGCGAAGTGTACAACTTTATCTTGACAGAAAAAGATGTAAAATTCAAAAGAACCACAAAGTTCTTTTTGAGAAGTTCTTCTAAGGAGTTCAAAAGCATCCGACAATGAAAACGAAGGATGCAAGGTATTGCCATATTGTGGACTTTTGATCAGACATTTATACAAAGTGATGCTTACAGATGTTAATGAGTCTTGTCAAAGTTTGAGTAGGACAAATGGACAGTGTTATAATGTTGTAATTGAACTTGATGGTGATTCATACAATTTGTTCACTTGATTTTCTCATGGACGAAACCAAAATTCCTTTTTTTCCCCTTTCCTTCAGCTGAGAACAAAGAGATTGAGGCAGAACGTGATCATGATCCTTCCTCTACAATCCAACGGTTGAAATTCGATCTTGAAGCAGAACAAAAAGCTCGAAGTGACCTATATACAGAACTCGAGGCAGAGAGAAGCGCTGCTGCAATTGCTGCTAACCAAACAATGGCCATGATAACGAGGCTCCAAGAAGAGAAAGCAGCTATGCAAATGGAGGCACTGCAATACCAAAGGGTTATGGAAGAGCAAGCTGAGTATGACCAACAAGCACTTCAACTCCTAAACGAGCTTGTAGCCAAGAGAGAGCGAGAGAAGCAAGAGCTTGAAGAAGAGTTGGATGTTTATCGGGAGAGGGTCTCAGATTATGAGGCAAAAGACAAGGCTCTCATGATGATTCAAAAATGTGGGGAACTTTCTTCTTCTTCAAACCTTGATAGTGACAGTGATGTGCTGTCTATTGATCTGAATCGCAGGTACGAGAAGGATGAGGACGAGGCTAGAAGGGATGTTTCACTCCTAGACTGCTCAAAGGAGTGGGGAGCTATTGATAACTCGCTTGAAGAGATCGAGGGTGAGAGACTATCAATAATGAAACAGCTTAAGGAGTTGGAAGAGAAGCTACTAATTGATCAAAGCAGAGAAGGAAAAGAAAACGGGTGTCAGAAAAACCCGAATGCGGAGCTCTTATGCAGCCAAGACGTGACTTTGGGCTCTAGTTGTTTTGTTGAGAACCGCCCCAAGACAATGGCTTCTGTTGCTCGGAGTTTGCTTGATCTTGCAGTGTCATCTGAAAGTGAGACTGAAGATAATGAGTTGAGTGGTGTAGTTGGATTTGGTGAGGAGCTTGTGGTTTGTAAGGTGGAAAATGCAAGCAAAAGGCTTGCGATTGAGAAGGAGATGGATCATGTCTATAGGAGGCTACAAGCTCTAGAGGCAGATACCGAGTTTCTTAGGCATTGTATTGGCTCTGTGAGCAAAGGAAATCACGGGGCAAATGTTCTTCAAGAAATCTTGGAACATCTACGCGAATTAAGAGCTGCAGAGATTTGCTTTTGAGGTACTCAAAAACAGTGTCAAAAGGTGACTATGACGCACTAGTTTGCTCCTTTTTATTTGAAGTCCATTCCCCCTTCTCTTTAGCATTGAGATCAGACACGGTAAGACTCATCCCTGCCCGAATACTGGGTCAAACAGCCCAAAATCATCCACAATCCATACCTGATACCTAAATTGAACTGTTTTGACAAGTTTGTTGAACAAAATGATGGTAAAACTAGATGTAGCAAGACCTAGATAACGCATTTAGCATGTGTATTGTTACGCTTTGATCAAGACTAAAAATTAATGAAATTTCATGTTTTCCTAACGACATTTCATATTTTCCTTGTATGCAGAGTTCTTTACCAGGTTCGAGCATAAGATGAAAGGAATCTAAAGGGGAGGAGAATTTTCCTATGTTATAGTTTGAAATTTTGTCTGGACTCATTGCCAAGGGAAAATGGACTGTATTTGGCAATTGTCAGAGATTGTAACCGATATCAATCTCTTGTCTTTGTACTTGTTGGAACATAAGGATGGACCAACATGTAATCAGGAGACAGAGTAAGATAATTACTAGTATTGAAGTTAGAAAACTTCTTCTCAAAAAGGAAGTTAAAACGGATTGATACAATCTAACTGAAACATTCTAAATGCTATCTTTTACAGTTTTACATTTGTACTAATTTGACATAAATGGTGACCGAAGACTTCAAGGACAATTGAAAACAAAAGAACTTTTTGCCATGTTAATGAGCCCATTTAAGCTCGAGCTCAATTACCACAATGCTGGCTTGAGTTTGATTAGCTCAACCTGCTCAACTATCTACAAATCTCCGTGACCCCTTCTTTAGTAAGATCCATACATACTAATGGTGGCTCTGGTGTTTGTTTACTCGCTCAAATTCAGCTCGAAACTCAAGAGGTGTATGAAATATGAATACAATCATTCATGGTTCACCTAATACACAAGAAAAGATTCATAAAAAGTTGTAAAGTCATTTTGAAGATCTAGAAAACACAAATTCACACAGTTGTCAAGAGTTATAAAATTCATAGCCTAGCTTGAGTAGTATCAGCTGCCTTGATGCCTACTTGTTCTGAAAAGTTTTTCACATTCCCCTTGGGGTTATTGTCAAATCTAGCAAGCTTGAAGTAGTCCAGCTCCACTCCTTGGGCTTCCCCATCCAAGGCCAAATCAGCCACGATCCGACCAATCACTGGAGCCATCTTGAATCCATGCCCCGAAAACCCGCCAGCAATCACCACATCCTTCCCAAAGTCCCTTCCCAAAAAGTCAATTACATAATCCTCATCCGGGGTCATGGAATACATGCAAGACTGTGTTGACACTGGTCCATCATCCTCCACCCCACCCCCAAACCTATCCCGAACCCACTTCCTTAGGAAGTCCATGAGGTCCGCTCGAGGGGTCCATGTCCGGTGGTCCGGATCACAGGGCCGACCCCCATGGATTGCTATCTTGATCAGCCCGGGATACTCCAGGGATGGAGTGCCATATATGTAGGGGTTCCCATATCCGGCAAAGGTAGGGAACCCCCTTGAATTGTATAGTCATTCTCATGTCCTTGTTTGATCCTCCAGTAACATATGGTCGTCTCCAAGGGCTGAATGGGAATTTGTCGGCCCGGTGAGACGGCCTCCACCAACTTGTTCATCCAGGGCCCGGCTGTGACTACACATTTTTTGCCCCAAAACCTCTCCCCCGTGACCGTTGACACCAAAATGCCGCCATCACGGGTATCCCTTGTGATGGCGGCCACCTATGACCAACATTGAAAAAGGTGGTTAGACAACTGTAATTTATATACCACTATTTACAGATGCATAATATTTATAACTAACAATTAATTATAATTGCTTTAAAAAATAATAATTTTAAATTATAAATATATTAATATAAATTAAAATAAAATATTTAAAAATATTTTCATTCAACTTATATATCATCACCCTATAATATTTCACACTAAGATAACAATATTCATGAAGAGACGATAATATTTTCTACATACTCCAGAATATTTCGAACTAACCTGCATGTTATCCCTGAGAAGGGCCCCATGGCGGAGAGCCAAGGCTTGGAACATGGCAACCGCCTTAGTGGGCTTGATGACGGCAGCCCCCTCGGAGACCACTCCGATCCAGCCATCCGGGATGACCACTCTACCGGAGAACTCCTGTTTGAGCTGGTGGGGATTGAGGACCCGACATCCCACGGTATTAGAGAGGCAGCTAGAGAGGACGGCCTGGAGAGAGAGGTCATTGGATGGACCGATGTCCAATTGGTTGGTGGGGTAGAGGACTCGGTAGCCAATTTGGGCCTGAGCTTGGTCCCAGAGTCTAGACGACTCGAGGACCAAGCTAGGATAATAGTGCTCCGGATAAGTGACTCGCAGAGTTCGGGACTCCCCGTGAGAGGAGCCTCGGTTATGAAGCAAGTCAAATTGCTCAAGCAATGTGGTAGCGTAGCCTCTCTTCGATGTCTCGTAGGCTGTGCAAGAGCCCATTATACCTCCCCCAACCACTATCACATCAAACCTTTGCTCTCCACCACTCCCCATCTCTCTCTCTCCCCTCTTCTCTCTCTCTTTCTGTCTCTTTGTCGTGATGATTTCTATGTGATCAGTTGGTTCTGCTTGTCCTTAGAGTGATTCTTGTGCATCTACTGTTGTATTAATTTATGTGCAAATTGGTGGCACTGTAAAGTAGTTGCTTGAATATTGCCTTCTTATGCCAAAGAAAAAAAGAAGTGTAATTCTGGGTTCAATCATGACATCCATCGTCATATTCCACAAGCAACTCGTCAGGCAATCGCATAATTATCCTCGTGTCCGGGAAAAAGACAATTATATATATGGGTAGTGTGATTTAGACCCTCATTTTAAGATTTGAATTGGATTAATTTCAGAGTGAGTTAGGTTTAATAAATAAGAATTAATAAGTCGATTAATCTATTTATTTTAGCGTTTAATAGTTAATAGCTTGTAATAGTTTGTAATTAGTAATCGCTAACTATAATAGCTTATAACTGCTCATAATAGTTAATCGTAATAACTAGTAATAGTTAGCAACTAATCGTAACTATTCGTAAATATTAACAATTTGTTTTTAACTGTATTTAACAGTCTTTCTTCAGCAAGAATGATTGGAAGTTTCAGCAAGTAGTTGAGGTTCAAAGAATAGTAACCTCGAAGAATCAATTTTAGGCCTTATCGAAAAGAAAATGAATTAATTACAGGCTAAGTTATGTTTGATCAATGACATTTCTAGCTAGTTTAAGTTGTAGTTGACTTCGGATTGATTAATATTTAGTTTAATAATATTATTTTTATTGAGAAGAACGACTTCAAGACGATAAAATTATGATTGGATAACTTGGGTATCAGGATTGAATTTAAATTAGCATATGTTAGGTAGCATATGAATTCAGCTCATCAAATTTGACCTTTGAATTGTGGTTCAGTTTGTTATCTCTACTACTAAGTGACAAAAAGGGGAGAAACTATTAAGCAAAATAAAGAGTGTTCCCCAATTCTCAAGTATAATAGATTATACTAAAAAATATGAGGGCCTATTCTTTTTAATTTACAGTAAGGCGTTATCATTGAATGGCTATATTAAAATTAATGCTATTAATCAACAACGTTGATTAGTAATAAAATATATTAAGAGGGCAATTTGTGAAAGGGGCTTTCCATACGCGTTTTTCTCTTCCCCCAAGCCATATGCAATTGTATTTTTGATCTAGCTTCGTTCTTATCGGAATCCGACCATTTTTTATCAGATCTTTTACCTTCCTTCTCATTTTGATGTCTTTTTTCAATAGTATAGTTTTCTATTATGATTTTGTTTAAGGTTGTTTGGTTGTTGTCTAAAGTGTTAGGTTATTTGTTACCAATGGTTGGGGTTTTAGCGACGACCTTGTTCTGCATTGAGAAGTTGTCATTGGAGATTGGATGTTTGTTGTTGACTAGATAAGAGGAATTATTAGTGTGACCAATCTTTTATGTACAAGAGCTCTATTACGGCTCGAGCTTGTCTATTTAAATTGTGTTTAGTGAGTTTTTCTACGATTTAGTTTAGTGTTTCATAATTTCCTGATGGTGTTTGGGTTGAGTGTTGATTTAAGCCATTAGATGGTTATTTTGTCCGAATATAAACCATTGGTGGGTTAATTGTTGGTCATTCCCTAATGTATATCTTCACTTTGTCATCTCCCCTTTTAAGATGGGCTCTTTACATCCCTTTTCCTTTATCAATCCACTGGAAATGAATTTTGATGAGGAGGTCATCAATTTTTTCAAGAAGATGAGTCATCCCCGATAAGCTTTTTCCAAAGCCAAAGAAATTAACGAGGAAGGAAATATGTTTTTTAGGCAAAGGAAGTTTGAAAAAGCAATCTTCACTTATGAAAAGACTTTTCGGTTTCTTTGTGCGGATAAACCTTTATTTGAGGATGATATCCCTTTAATGATGGACCTTGCTACTTCTCTACATCCGAATCTAACAGCTTGTGGTTTAAAAGTAGAAGATTTTGACAAAACTATTACATTTAGCTCTTTTGCAATGGATTTTGATCTCTACAATGTTAAAGCTTATTTTAGAAGAGTCTGTTGCATTTGTTAAAATGAATCGTATGGAGGCTCTAAAAGACTTAGAGCAAGCAGTTAAATTTGACTTCAAGAATAAGGAGGTATTGAAGAAGTTAAATAAGGCTATGAGTGAGGTGGGTAACATGCACAGCATCAATGGATCAAAGGTTATTAATCTAGTTACTAGTATGGAGATAGAGGAGAAGCTCTCGAAGAAGGAAAGCTTGTTAAAGGAACATAATGTCCTTGGTGAAAAAGAAGTATGTAAAAGGAAGAATGAAAAGAGGTTAGTTTTGATTCCTAGGATTGAGAAGAGCAATAAAGTTCTCAAAGTTGACTCCCAATCCCTTGGAGAGTAAGGCTATCTCAAAACCTACAGAAGCTCTAGCATGCCTTGTGGAAGATAAAGGTGTTGAGAGAACACCTAAGCCAATTTATAAATTTTTCAAAAAGGGGAATAGTAGGCATTCGCTCGTCCTAAGTAAGTCATCTTATGATTGGATTATGGAAGGAAAACAAGTTGAAGTTTATGATCCTCTTGGTATAAGTTAAATGATTGTTTGAGTCAAGCAAGTTCAGCAATTATCATCAAAAACTGCATAAGTTGCAAGTGTGACTTTGCCACGAAAGGTAGCCGTGGTGGTACAAGACATGGAGATTGAAACTAGCATGAAAACAAACATTACGAAGGTTCCCATTACTACAAAAGAGGATTTGGGCAATGTATTGGCCACAGACCTATCGGTCTAGAAGGTTCAAGCATGTGCAAAAGTTAAAAGTAATCTAACAATTCTCCACCGTCTCCATTAGCAACATAAGTGTTCAAGAAGCACTATGAAAAATAAACATGGACAGAAGGAAGTATGGAAGAAGCAACTTAGTAAAAGTTTGCGACAAGAAGAGGAAACAAAAGAGTTCCATCTATGAGGAGGTCTAGTATTACTTGGAGAGAAGATGTAGTAGTAATAATTTTGGTTTAGGTGATGTTGCTCTATATTCGACATTGGACACTGAAGGTAGTATTTTAGTCTTTCATTTGTGTAAGTTTTAAGGTTTGTGTTTCTGGGATCCGGGATGTTATAGACAATAATTTTTGCACCAGTTGATTCCTTTGCTTTGTTCTATTATTATATCGTTTCCTTTGCCAAAGAAAAAAAAAGTAATGAAAAATATTGAATGTTAAATATTAAATGTTACAGAATAGTACAAAATTTTCATTAAAATGTACTCCTTCCATTTTTTATTATTTAATTATTTAAAAAATACATGCATGACAACTTTTTGGTATTTAACTTTTACAAAAATATATGTGTGACAATGACATGACCTACCAAGAGGATAATTCGACATCAAGCTTTGCTGGACAATCTGAATAAACTAATTCCAACTTGCATGCATTCCCTTGTTTTTTGTGAGTTGAAATATTCCCTTCCAGGACTCCAAGTACTAACCATTATCATCAAAATTAAAAAACTACAAAGTGCCCTTCATTATCATCTTCAAATAAAAATTAGTTGGATAACTCTCCGTGTAGTCAATAAGAAATAGAAACAATTATTGAGGAGGAATGTAAGAGTATTTTTAGTAAATTATATCGCATATCCATAACTATAAAAATCAGTATGAATATTTCTTGAATTTTAGAGCATGTTTTATACCCAAAAAGAAAAAAAAACTAGTATGATAAATGCACAAAGACGATCCTCAAGATAACTTTAATGCTTTTTTAAAAATAAAAATTTACTAATATATATTACTTTTACACTTCCAAGATCTATATTTTAATCACAGAAGACTCTCCCATTCAAGCAGATTTTTATTTTCAAGATTTGACAGATGGGTTTGGCTTAGCTTATATTTCTTTATGTAAATGTAGTTATTCTTTAATTGGATTGTTTTTCTGTCTGACAAAATATTGAGGGAATTAGATTGGAAATCATTTGAGCCAAAAATTAAAAAAAATACATTACGGTCGAATTAGGGTTTGTTCGTTTCATCCGTTAAAACTAACTGTTACAATCGTTTAGGGTTTGTTCGTTTCATCTCGTTAAAACTAATTGTTACAACGTTTATAACGGTTATGAGCCGTTATAAATTATGAGCTATTATACTTAACATTTATAGTTGTTATGAGTCGTTATACCAGGTTATGAGCTATTATAATAGTAGTAATAATATTAATAATTTTTTATTATTAATAATAATAATAATAATAATAATCTATACACTATATAATGCCAATCTTTTCAAATTTTGAAATGTCTGCAACCAGAGTGAATTAAGGAGTTTAGTCCAATAAAAAATAAATAATTTATCATTTAAAAAATAAGTTTCCACTCATCTATGGACTCTAATAATAATAATAATAATAATAATAATAATAATAGTAATAATAATAATAATAATAATAATAATAATAATAATAATAATAATAATAATAATAATAATCTATATATATACTATATAATGTCAATCTTTTCAAATTTTAAAATGCTGCAACCAGAGTGAATTAAGGAGTTTCATCCAATAAAAAATAAATAATTTATCATTTAAAAAAATAAGTTTCCACTCATTTATGGACTCTAATAATAATAATAATAATAATAATAATAATAATAATAATAATAATAATAATAATAATAATAATAATAATAATAATAATAATAATCATAATAATCATAATAATCATAATAATAATAATAATAATGATAATAATACTAATAATAATAATAATAATAATAATAATAATAATAATAATAATAATAATAATAATAATAACAACAACAATAACAGTAATAATAACTATAATAATAATAATAATAATCTATATCTATACACTATATAATGCCAATCATTTCAAAAAGATCACATGGCGGTCTAAGAGTGAATTTAGAAATTTCGTCCAATAAAAAAAATAATTTATCATTGAAAAGAAATAGGTTTCCACTCATATATGGACTCTTTTTTACTCCATGCTAAAATAAATATAATAATAATAATAATTATAATAATAATAATTATTATAATAATAATAATAATTTTTCAGAAAAATTAAATAAGATTAAAAATAATAAAATAAAAACATAACCTTAAACAAAAAGTTAAAAAAATAATAAAATGCACTAAATAAATACGAAAAATAAATAATTAAATTACCAAAATATGAAAAGTATTTCATGGACCTAATAGCCTAAAAACCTAAAATAAAAATGAAAAAACTAAATTTATAAATTTATTAAATTAAAAACATACTTTAACCTAAATTAGTAAATAATTTTGAAAAATTATCAAATCAGTTATACATTATAAAATTATCTAATTTTAATATGAAAATTAAATAATAATTAATCATTCTAATTAATTCATAAAAATATAAAACAGGAAATAAAAACAAAACTAAGTAGAAAATTAATAAATAACAAACTGACAAAATTATATAATAAATTAAATAAAAAATCTGAAAAATATAAAAGTAACCTAAAACCCAAAAATATTTTTTTATAGTTTTCCAGAAAAATTAAACAGAATTAAAAATAATAAAATATAAATATAATCTTAAACAGAAAGTAAAATAAATAATAAACTGCACTAAATAAATGAGAAAATAAATAATTAAATTACCAGAACATTAAAATTATTTTGGACCTGAATATATCCTAACACCTAAATCAAAATGAAAAAACTAAATTTATAAATTTATTAAATTAAAAACCTGCTTGAACCTAAATTAGAAAAAAATCTAGAAAATTATCAAATCAGTTATAAAAACTAAGAAAATTTTTACTCACAGATTAAAAAGATTCTAACTAAACTCTAATAATATAAAAATAAAATTAACCGAAGAAGGATAATTTTATTTAACTTCTAACAAACTGAATAAAAAATAACAAAAATGAAAAGAAAAGTAATCTAAAAATTAAAATATATTAAGACATAAAATAAAATTAATATATATATATATTTATGTATTTATTTATTTAAGGTTTGGATTGTATATTAGCTCTCATTTATTTTTATGTATATTGATATGCAATATTATTTTGGGTATGAAATATAATAATTTTGTCTAACATAATTAATTTTTCATTGTTGATGGTGTTTTTTGACTTGGTGGTATAAAATTTTGTTAGTTCAAAATATATTTATTATAAGAATTTTTAAAATTAAAATCAACAGGAACATGTTATAAAAATAATATTTAAATATTTAACTATCTAAGGAAGCAATTTGGTTATTACCTTCATCCTATGCACAAAATGATTTAATAAACCTTAATAAATCATAAATTAATATAATAAAAATATAACAACTACAGATATACTTGATATTAATAATTAAGAATGCCTACAAAATAGAAAATTATGATTCAAATATGTTGTGGAATAAAACGTAATGAACAAAAAGTTAGGAATTATATTGCTTCAGTTCGTAATTTGTGTACTTTAAGTTCGTAATTTGTGTTATGCTTAAATGATTGCAAATTTAATATGCCAACTTCTATTAAACCCATAGGACTTTGAATAAATTCATTTGTCTCAAAATTTTTGCAGAACATACAGATCAATTTTTTTTTGCTACAAATATAGTTTATTTAATTTCTTCCTAACATGTCTATCTCGTGACTTATTATTGATAAACATATTTAAATCATATCTTTTACTATTGTATGTTTTCTATATTATCAAAAGATGAGTATTTGCCATCAAACCTCTCCGCCATCTTTAAATAAAATCTCATGTTACTCTTATTATGTTAATTAATTGAGAGGAAGAGTTGTGTCTCGAGGGAAGCAATTGGTTATTAATCGAGTAAAACATGTATTTATAAAATCTCAATTGTATCAATATTTTTGCCCCATTGATTCGTTACTAAAATCGCGATCAATTTTCAATATAAGAACAAAACACAAATGATTTGATTACCCTATGCCGCAAATTGACCTATCATTCCCTTTATTATGATACAAATTACCTATTATTGTTATATATATTTGGATCACTTCTATCATTATAATATTTTTCACTATTAATCTCAATATAAGTAGTTATTATATGTTTAATTATCTTTGTGTGCAGAGGTAGGTAAGAATGGATAAATCATTGTAACTCACCTTATAATTTTTAAAAATGAGATCCCATTATGGGTATATGTATACTTTTTAAGAGTTCGTAAAGTATTTAAGTCAATGATGTTTTAATAAGTTGGTTGCATATAAATATTTATCTAGGTGTCTATTAAGTTAAATTAGTATTGACTTTGTAAAGAGTTATAAATTATAAGTTTGATATTCTTTTATTGATTTGATGTACTTAGTATTGTAATATTAATTTATGACATAATGATATATTTATTGTCATCTATAGGTCATCTAGCTCATTATCTACCAATCATATATTATTCTTTTTCCTACTAATATTTACCTTTTGATACCCAAACATATTGTCACACTATTACTATAACTGTATGAGTTAGGATTATTTAAATTGTTTGATTCTTAGAGGGGTCCGACTTCTTAATATTCCAAATTACGTGTGTAATCTTAAAACCCTGATGATATTTTTTAACATTCTTTTTTATTTATTATTTTAGATTATTTATTTATTCTTTTGAAATTTAGAATAATTGGAAGAGAAATGTGTGCTAGGCTCTAATGATTCTTATGTGTTGGGTTTTGATAACTTTGATGAGTTACAAAAGCGTTTTCGTTATGAGGGGATAACATGAATAAGAATGTTGTTGAAAGTGAAATCATTCAATAAAATCAAATGATCGAGAAAAAGAAACTCGCAAGTGCAACATCGCTACGTAATTTAATAATTTCTTAAGTTATACATTGTACAACATTACTCCGTGCATAGCACGAGTCCGCACTAGTAATAATAATAATAATCATTATCATCATCATAAATAATTATATGAGGTTATGACTAGTTGTTATAGTGGATAGGTATTATAGCGGTTATAACTAACTGTTATGAGTTTTTATGAGCGGTTAGCGATTATAAATGCTTTTATAAATGCTAATTCAAACATACCCTTAATAAGATAATTTAGAACCAACATGTAATTTTAGCCAAAAAAAAAAGTGAGTCTTCTAAAATTTCTCCTCTCAGAATATCCTAGCCTCCCACCCCTTTTAAGGGGTACGATGGTTGATTAGTTTAGTATTAGTTTATCATCAAATAAAGTTTGTCTCTTCATCTGTAAAAGTTGTAATTTGTCTATCGATCAAAATTTTAGTCTTTCTTCTTATGAAGGGATTAAAACATGGATGAACATTGAATTTTAAATCACTATATAACAAATTATGAGATTCTCCAGCAATAATAAAAATAAAAAATTATCAATAACTATTCATGACAAAATTGTCATAATTTCATAGTCGAACATTAGTAACCTTTATATTAGTATTTTGAAAATTGAATTTTTATATTTGTATCTTAGATGTAATTATTTTATGATTTTATTATAAGTATTCGTTGACATTTTATTAATAAAATTGTTATATTTTTTATTTAGACAAAAAGAAACAACATGTAGAAGAATTGCTAATTAAGAAAGCATATACGGCCCCTCTTCTCTGTTGATCAATTGGTATAATAAAGTGATCTGATAAAATCCTTTGTCATGAGCAAATTGATGCATCCATGCCATCTTACCACTGATGAAATGAAAATTGTCAAATCATGAGCTAAAATCTAAGTGTAGATGATAGAATTCGATCCCTCACCTTTCAAGGGAAAATTCATCACATAATTTTGGGGTATAAATTTTATAAATACCTCAAAATTACCTGTTAGATTAATAATAAAGAGTTGTGCAATGTAAGAAGACAAGTTGATTATGTTATGAATCCATTAAATGTGTGGAGGAACTTATAGGCATGAATTGAACATTGCTCTTGGGAGTTTAAGTACTTGTTGTTTCCCAAAGCTTCTAAAGTGTGAGGGAGCATCTCAAGATATGAGTTGAATAGCCTCTAATTTCTTATAACTTAAAACTAATATTTTTGCCTGTAAGCAAGGAGGGCTTGAAGTAGCAGAATTTTACTCCAAGTTAATGGCATGTAGAGTGAGTTGAACAATTATGTGAAAATTCCACATTGCACTTGTGGGAAGTGTGAATGTAGGGTTGGCGCCGTAGTTACAAAGCTTATGGAAGCCAAAAGGACCCATCAATTTCTGATGGGTTTAGATGACGAACATTACTCTACAATCGAAGCCAGGTGCTTGCTCTTGATGCTCTTCCCACACTAGAAAAATTTTCAACATAATTCAACAAGAAGAAAATAACAAGAAAATTATGTTGAATCGAGATATTAGAAGTGAAGGTGTTGTTGCCTTCATTGTAAAAGAACAAACCCCATCCGAGAGAAGCACATGTAAGCACTCGTGGCAAATATGGTCATGAAGACACGAAGTGCTTCGAGATCATAGGCTATCCACCAAGCTGGAGCTCACGAGGACGTGGTCGAGGAGGCTGTGGAGGTAGAGGCGGTCGCGGTGGAAGAACCGCAACAACAGAGGGTGAGGAACTGGGCGAGAGAACACCTATGTTGTTTCGACCCCGGCCGAACCCGAGTAACATAACGAGACGCCTCCCGGATCGCCATTTAGGGCTTGAGTGCGAAGCGTGTACAACGGTTGCTTAGTCTTATTGACATATCAAAGGTAACTATGACAAACTTTCAAGTAAAGCCTCGTGGATGCTTGATAATGGTGCCTCGTGCCATATGACAGATGACCCCTTGTTAATCAACAAAGCCGAAGCAATCCCACCAAACGAGAATATCACATAGGCTTGCAAGAGTGGATCAACTGTTTTAGGAGGACAGTGAAATTGAACAATGTTCTTTATGTTCCCGATCTAAACCAGTAACTCGTCTTTGTTGGTAAATTGTGTACGGATTTAAAATGTGCGGTAATATTTTTTGAGGACTCTTGTCTATTGCGAGACTGCTAGGGTTGTCCAAAAAATCGGAATCGCAAAACCGAACCGTAATCGGGTCAACCGAACCGCTTTTCCGATTAACCGAACTGGTTAAATTTTCCGAGTTAACCTAATATGTGAACCAATAGCTTATCCGGTTCGGTTTCGGTTCGAATTTTGAAACCGACGGTTAATCGGAATCGAACCAACAAGTTTTTTTAAAAAAATTTAAAACTTATTATATAAAATTTTACTGATTTCAAAAAAACCTTGCTTTTCTATTAAGTCCCTCTTGCTCCCAGCTTGCCCACCGCCTCTTTACTCACCGGGCCCAACAGCCTATTGGGCCTAGAATTCAATATGTTGCTTGGCCATTGCCTCTTTTCTTACTCCCCGCTACTCTCTCTGTCATCTCATCTTGAGCGCGGAGCAAGTACAATGGCTGCTTAGTCTCATCGATATATCAAAGGATAACTATGACAAACTTTCAAGTAAAGTTATTGCCTCCCGTGTCGCCATTCAGGGCTTGAGTGCAGAAGCGTGTACAACGGTCGCTTAGTCTCATTGACTTATCAAAGGGTAACTATGACAAACTTTCGAGTAAAGCTTCGTGGATGCTCGATAATGGTGCCTCGTGCCATATGACGAGTGACCCTCGTTAATCAATAAAGCCGAAGCAATTCCACCTATCCTATTGGATTAGCAAACGAGAATATCACATAGGCTTGCAAGAGTGGATCAACCGTTTTAGGAGGACAAGTGAAATTGAATGATGTTCTTTACATTCCTAATCTTAACTCGTAACCCTATCTCTGTTGGTAAATTGTGTAAGGATTTAAAGTGTGTAGTAATATTTTTTGAGGACTTTTGTCTATTTTAAGACTGCTAGGGCTATGCAAAAAAATCAAAATCGCGAAACCGAATCGTAAACCAGGCGAATAGAACCATTTTTTCGGTCAACCGAACCACTTAAATTTTTGGTTAACTAAACCGGTGAACCGATAGCTTATCTAATTCGATTCCGGTTCGGAATTTTGAAACCGACGGTTAACTCGGAACCGAACCGATAAATTTTGTTTAAAAATTAAAAAATTATTATATATAATTTTACTTATTTCAAAAAAAAAAAACTTGCTTTGCTACTAACTCCCTATCACTCCTAGTTGCCCACTGCCTCTTTCTTCATCGGGCCCGTAACGCCCCAACCCATAATCACTAGTTTAGGCTAAGCAACCCGCTAACCAGTGATTAGCGCAGCGGAGAAAGGGTTAGAAGCGTCACCGCCGCCCTTATCAGTGGAAAAGGCAAGGCTAACGAGAGTCGAATACTAAACTATTCGACTTAGATTACTCTATTTAACAGATTAACAACAAAAGGAAACTATAATATGTACAAAGCCGAATAAAAGTACAGGGTAACCCAACATTCACTAGCTCTAACCCACGACACTATGTACGAGTCTCCAAAAGGTTATCATGGTGAGCCGAGCCCCTAAGCCTCGAACACGATTCTTCTATGACTTGCCGTCTTCACTATTCTTACCTAAAACAAAACAAGGAAATATTTTCGCAATGTGAGTCGAAACTCAATACGTTCACTATCATGCAGTAAAATAATAGTAATGAAATAATTAAGTTGAGCGCATGCATTTCAATTCATTTGTAAATGAGGGGAGTGAATAATGTAAAACTCATTATCGATTAATTATCCGAATGGATCTCTTTACGATCATCGGGTTTCCCTAAACGCATGTGCACACACCTGCACCGATCGGATAGTCCGGTTGAAGGCGGTTAATCGTTACGGGGTTACCAACTTGGATATTGGGTGTACCAAATAATGGCACTTGATGGGCGGGTCCATATTAATGATGGCAAATATTATTTGCAAACAATTCTTTATTGTTGTTAATGTCGGCCATATCCGGCCTTGATTTATAAATAAAACATTGAAGGACACGATCAATGAACGTACCTTGCTGACGTTCCTTCTTCTTTTCTTTCAGGCGGAATCCGGATGAACATACGACGCTGGTGTTTGATGACCTTAATTAAGGACATAGGAGTTTTATTAATAAACTGAATTTTTATGACTTATTTATTTATTAAATCATTTCAAACATGCTTGAAATGAAAATTAATAAAGTTAGCTTTTACTAAGGAATACTAATGAGGTCCTTGATTCACACGATTTATTTATCTTATTTTATACTATGCATATATAACGGTATGCATATATATATATGTATATATATATATATATATATATATATATATATATAACTTTCTTCTAAGCACATATATAAATATATGTATACATTTATATATATGCATGAGGTAACCTCAAATATACATAATTTTCTTCCAATTAATATATTGAACATTTATCTCATTTATTTATATTTTTATGCACCACTTTCTAACCTTATTTATTTTGTAAGGGTCTAAAAGTGTTAATTCTCATATTCCAGGTTCACTTACTCCCCAGAATCAAAAATCACCATTAATCTCTTTCTCAATCTTCTCATTAGGTCAAATAATTATTTGACTAACCAAAAGTAATTCTTGACTCAAAATCACTTTCCGAATGTCCTTTATCCAGTAGCTTGTCCCTAATCACCCTTTATACAGGGATTGTTCATAAATGTCCCTCATACAGGGATTGTTCATGATTTGTTTTTAATTTCAACACATCCAAATGTCATCAATTATCACCAAATCCTCTCAAAACCCATGAATCAGTCACATATATGCCATAACCATGAGCAAACTTTAATCTTCAAACAGATAACACAAAATAATGACTGAATACAACTTAAACACTTAAATTAAAAGAAATGAAGAACTGAATCTGAAAAATTAACCTAAAATTAAACGAACTGAAACTGAAATTCACTTCTAAAAAATTAAATCAAAAGCTGAAAATTATCCTAGAACCAAAGTGGACGGAGATTAATTTTTGAGGGGTTTTGAGGTGGTTGAGGGTGGTGGTTTGAGGATCGGAGTTGATCGAACGAAGCGATCGGCTGCGGTCGTGGCGGTCGTCGGTGGCGAGTGAGCGGCGCCGGTGGTTGACAGAGGCGGCCGAGGCCGGACAGGGGTTGGAGGCCGAAGAAACCGTGACCACTGGGCAAAACCGAGGCAGGAGCAAGCGCAGAACGTAAATATAGCCGGCGGTGGGCTGGCATTTGATGGCTGGGACGACGACCGTAGGGTAGTAGAAGGTGACGGTGGTTGTCGGTGGTGTTGGGGTGGCGTCTCCGAGTGGCTGAGATGAACGGAAAGAGGGAGACGGTGGAGGCAAGCGAAAAAAAGGTATAAGGTTTTGGGTGTTTGATGGGGAATCGAAGGAGATGGTGATGATGGTGGTGGTGGCTGTCGGCGTGGCCGGAGGGCCGCCGGTGCTGTCGATCGGCGGCGAAAACAGGAAGGGCGCAGAGCGGAGGAGGGAGAGGGGGTAGAGAGAGAAGGAGAGGGGACGAAGGCTGGAGAGGGGGAGAGAGAGAGAGTGAGGGATTAATCGGCTTTAGGTTAGAATAATGAAGCCCTAGGTTAACTTATGCTTTTATACACCCCTCCTCTAGCCTTCCTCCGAATGGGCCGGTTGATCCTACTCAAGCATCCGGCCCAATTCTCATTAGTGCTAATTCTAACCCAACTCACTCATCCTCAATATTTCCTAATCTTCTAAACTTATTATTTTTCTCATTAAACTTATCTTAATTTAAGAATTTTTATTTTTAGTAATATTAAGTTTACAAAAATTATATTAATTTCATTTGTTTAAGGATTTTTAGAATTCAAAATAAATTAGCTACATAATAATGCTAATTATCTTATGAGCCATTAAAATTTATAAAATATGTTCATGCGTCGTCATTGTCATCATCCGGTTCCTGCATTTTAAACAACATTGACATATATATATATATATATATATATATATACACATACGTACATACACATGAGTAATATGAAAATATTTGAGAATTCGAAATGCATGCGCTCGAGCTAATTTTTTTTAATGCACTTAAGGTTAATTATTTTCTTAGGGAGGGGTCGTTATAGGGCCCAACAGCTCATCGGGCCTAGAATTCAATCTGTTGCTTGGCCATCGCCTATTTTTTACTCTCTGCTATTGTCTCTGTCATCTCATCTTAAATTTGGTCGGGTCGCAACGAGTGGGGTGAACAGCGCTGCTGGCCCGAGTGGCTATAGGTGGGCCTAGTAAAATCCCAAAAATAATTTCGTAAAATTTTTCATTTCTGGTTTCGGTTAACCGATGAACCAAATTGAATAATTCCGTTAACTAATAACGGTTAATCGGTTTATCCGATTCTAGTTCTCGGTTCATAATTTTATGAACCGTTAAATCCGATTAAACGGTTAAAAAAACCGATCCGACCCGAATTGAACCGTGAACACCAAGGACCGCACTTTGAGGACTCTAATTAGAATGGGTGAAAAAAGAGATGGGGTCTACTACTTCAAAGGAAATTCAAAGGAAATCCATAAGAAAAAGTTCAAGCTAATGCAACCACAACTATAAGTCTTTGGCATAACCGTATGGGGCACCTTCTAGTGAAGTTCTATATTCTTTGTTGAAAAGTTTAGAATTCAATTTAAGTATTCAACAAAAAATAAAGAAGTTTGTAGCGCATGTTTTCGAGCAAAACAAGCCAGAATTATGTTTCCTATTAGTGATAATAAAGCAACCGATTTATTTGAGTTAGTATATTGCGATGTTTGATGCCCATATAGAGTTGTATTTACTTGTGGTGCAAGTTATTTTTTAACCATTGTTGATGAAGCTAGTAAAGCAATTTGGGTATACCTGATGAAAGATAAGAGGAAGGAGGCGAATTGGGTAAGAAATTTATTTTAATGACTCAAAATCGGTTTGATAAGAGAGTTAAGGTGGTTAGGAGTGATAAAGGAGCCGAATTTAAATCTGGACCCATGCTAGAATTTTATTCCGAAAAAGGTATTCTTCATCAAACAAGTTGTATGGACACCCCCACAACAGAATGGTAGAGTTGAGCGGAAACACCGCATATTTTGAATCTAACTAGGACTATGTTTTCAAGCTCACTTGTCATTAAAATTTTAGGGAGAATGTGTTTTGACAAGTAGCCCACTTGATTAATCGAACTCCTAGCAAAATTTTGGACAAAAAACTCCTTATGATATTTTCCATCAACCACCCTCATATGAACATGTTAGAGTTTTTGAAGCTCGTGTTTTGCCAAAAATAGCTTGAGAGGAAAAAACAAATTTGCATCTCATAGTTGAAAATGTGTGTTCATGGGATATCCTTTTGGGCAAAAAGGTTGGAACGTGTATGATTTAGAAACTAGAGAAATATTTATAAGTAGAGATGTAATATTTCATGAACACATATTTCCCTTTCAGCTACTTGGAGGATTCCGCCCAAGCAAAAGAAAAAGAATGGTTCTTCATGGTCAAAAATGTTTTTGCTTGACGAGTGATGAAGAATTTGCTACAAGAGATAAAGCTGAAGTTAGGGTTCATGATAATCTAAGAAGCAATTTGGGTTGTGCGGAGACCGCTTAGGACGGGGAGCAACCCAAATAAAGAGGAGCACCAGCACCCTCATATGGGCTGCGCTAAGATAGCTCCCGGCTCGGTGGGCTGTGATGAGGAGCCAACACAACGGACGTGTTGTAGAGCTCCTCACCGGCGTCGTTGGCTCGTGACAATGACCCCAATGCGAGAACTCATTTTATCCTGAATCTTGATTCTCTTATTTCGTCTTTTTATATAAAAATCGTGGAACATTATTTATTATACGATCTTTTAAGATTACGATGGCACTTGCTTTGATCATTCATAAATCCGTTTACCCGAAGCCGGGATCGGGCGCCTCACCGGCTCCTTTGGGCCACGAAACGAGCTCAACGCCGAACATCATGCGCAACAAACCGCTCGGACTCGGACTACAACGAGGAGAACGGGCTTGACAACCCCTGCCCCATCTTGACACCTATATTTTCTATAATGTTAACCCAAATGACCCCATCTCTCTCAAAGCTCTACTCCAAAAGAGATCTCGAGGTACGCGTTATTCAATAGCAAATTATGTTACTTGCACTAATTTTTTTCCTTCACATCGAAATTTTTAGCAGCTATTGAAAAGGAAGTTGAGCTAAAATATGATCATGAGGCTATCGAGAGATCCTAAGTGGCGAAAGACCACGACGAGAAAAGGTTCGTGCATTAGAAGAAAATAAAACATGGGAACTCCAAAAACTCCCACTCGAAAAAAAAAACCCATAAGCCTAAATTGGTTTACGGAATCAAATACAACTCGGACGGAGCAGTTCAACGCTATAAGGCTCATCTTGTGATTCATGGAGACCATCGAATTGAAGGTTTTGACTATAACGAGACTTTTACACCCATTGCAAAAATGACAAGCGTAAGATGTTTTTTGGCATGTTGCATTTGCAAAAGGATGGGATCTTCACTAACTCGACGTTAATAATGCGTTCCTTCATGGGGACTTTGAAGAAGATATTTATATGAAGCTGCCACATGGATTTCATTCCGAATACCAACCAAGGTTTGCAAGTTACAAAAGTCCCTCCATGGACTCGCCAAGCTCCTAGGCAATGGTTCGGTAAACTATCCTCCTTATGTGAGCATGGTTTTAACTGCTCCTTTACTGATTATTTGTTTTTGTCTACGAGTAAAGGGGAGGTTTATATGTCACTATTAGTGTACATTAATGATATTGTCCTTACTTGGGCATAATGCTAAAGTATGTGATCAATTCAAAACATATCCAAACCAATGTTTTAGAATTAAGGATCTTGGACCATTGAAATATTTTTGGGTATTAAAGTAGCCGGGGCCCAAAGGCATATTTCTTTGCCAAAGAAAATATGTGTTAGATATTATAGAGGAATGTGGACCCTTAGGAGCTAAACCCGCAAACTTTCCTATTAAAGAAAATCCCAAACCGGCCTTAGCCACAAGAAAAATTTTGGAAGATGCTACTCGTTATAGATTACCGATTGGGCGGATGATTTACCCAACCATAAACCGCCTGGAACCGACCTATGCAGAGCACATTCTATCCCAATTCATGCAAAATCCCAAGGAGAAGCATATGGAAGCGGCATGCGGGGTTTTGCGGTACCTCAAAGGTAGTGCTGGCGAAGGAATTTTTCTTCGAGCTGATAATGATTTGCAAATTTATGCATATTGTGATTCTGATCGGGAGCATGTCCACTTTCAAGAAGGTCATTGGCAAGGTAAAGATTTTGGATTTGCACATAACGATCAAATTATATCCGGTCTTGTTTCCACTTTTCCAGTTATTCTAGATACAATTTTAAAATATTGAATTTTCCGTTATTACTCTTGGTGGCTCCCCTATTTATTAGAAAACCAAAAAACAAGCACGATTTCTCAATCTATAGCCAAGGCTGAATATAGATCTATGGTTGTTGCTACAAGCGATCGGTTAAAAACCTTCTTGGCATCCTTGGGAATTGTTCACAATCATCCAATGATTTTTCATTGTGATAGCCAATCCGTCCTACATATTGCGAGAAATCCTGTTTTTCACCACCACACTAAGCATATCAAAATCGATTGTCGCTTTATTCGTGAGAAACTTGAAGTTGGCTTAATTACCTTTTCCTATGTCGGAACTCAACATCAACCTCGCTGATATTTTCACTAAGGCCCCAGGAAGAAGCAATTCCAATATTTAAAAAGCAAGTTGGGCATGGTACATGCTCCAACTTGAGAGGGAGTGTTAAGAAAATATGAATTTTCTTGTCAATTTGTGTTTGACTAGACAGTAGTGTTTGCATTAGATTAGGAAAGTTGTTTAAGTAATTTTTATTTGTTTAGGAAAATTATATTTGTGTTTGATTAGGAGATTTTTAGTAAAAGTCAAGTCCATTAGAACTTGTACTAGAAGCAAAAGACTTTGTATATAAAAGGAGCTTGACTCCTTCGTTGAATGATAAGCAAGAATTGGAACAAGTTCCTTGTCCTCTATGAAATTAATTTTTCCCCCAAAATAATTTTCTTTATAATTTTATCTGGGCAATCGTGGGGTGTATTCCGAACACCCCTACCTTAAGTTGGGTAGGGAGATAGTCAAATACTAGCTAGAGAAGAGTAAGATGCTTTGTGTGGAGCGTACCCATGCATTTGTGATGTATTCTATCTTTCCTCATACTATAGTGGATGTACTGATTTTACTGAATTTTGATTTTCCTCCCGTTGTTATTAGGGTTTTTCCATGTAACTAAATTAGTATGTTTTTTCTTTTGTTATGTACATTTATAAGTGTGTATGTAGTTGAGACCTATTAACTGTGTCGTTCTCTGATATTAATATAAAATATTTTTATTAAAAAATGTGACTTATGAGAGAAGAAAGTCAAACTAAAGAGAAAAGAGGACAAAGAAAAGTGGGTAGGAAAGAAAAAAGAAAGACGGTATAAAAGAAGAGAAAAACATATTCCTTTTTAAATAATTAATACCTCAAAGGAGGTGAGATTTCATTCCCAAAAAAATACATACACTAAATCAACTCATATGATCATAACAAGTAAATTACTTCCCCAGGATAGTAGCTAAAATCTCCTATCTAATTTATTTGAACACCTCATTTTATTCTCCACCTTATACCATTAGACCATATAATATAATCCAAAGCATACATCATGGAGTACATTGTTCTTTCTCTTTCTAGAAATCTTCAATTGACTCAAGTAAGATCAAGTTAAAAATCAGAGCCATGTTTGAGATACAGATGATATGTAGATTCAAGATTAGTTTCAAAGCAACGTGTGGATGCCTTTTTCTTATTCTACTATGTTTATCGAAAGAGAAATAATATAATTTTTTATGAGGAGCATATCGAGTTGGATATCTTATTTTATGTATAAAATTCAAAGTAAATTATTGGGCTAAAATATAGCAAACAAATTTTTCGTAGTAACCAACCGAGATCATTAGACATTTTTAACGATTTGTATATATTAGAGAACAAATGACTCAATTTTCTTTATATTGTTTTCTTGTACTTCTTACCTCTTTATGAGGTATATTATAATTTTTTTAAATAACATACATTCAATGGAAGACGCATACAAAAATATGTAATTTGGACTTGATTTATTGAAGGAAACAAAAAAAATGGTTTCAAGGGGAACATGACTACAAAAAAACCAAGCATTAGCAAACTTGCATAAATACGTGTCTCAATCCATACCTCCATACAACCGTCAATCCAACTCAACAACCATTTATTTTATTAGGGAAGGTATTTAAAGTTATACTAACCTAATATTTGAAGGTTTGCTTTTGTAGAGGTTAAGTCATCCTAGAAGGGGGTGAATAGGGTGATGGAAGGTTTTAAATAAAAATCAAACTCTTCTTGCACATAACTCGAATAAGAAGAAGCAAATTCGAGTCTATATTGAATTCAAAAAGAAAATAACATAGATATACGTGAAAACCCTCCCGGGGTAGAAAACTACGAGATAGTGTCAATCCAAATGCCAAGTCAAATCCACTAATTGAATCCTCTATTACAATGAATATGACTATCCGATTTGTTCCCAAATAAATATATTACAATTTTTCGAGCTCGGAATTTACCTTATTTGGTCGACCTAGTACTTCCAAGTTGAAGTTACCTTATCAACTTGGGATCCTCTAATTTTTCCCAAGGTTAGAAGTTCCCTTATCTAACCTGGTACTTCCAAATTGAGGTAACCTTTACAGTTTGGAACAAGCTGAGTTGAGGTAACTTTTACAACTCAATCAAAGAAAAAGAGTAGAAGAGTAGTGTTAGTTTGTCGTACGGCTACAAATTAAACCACTACTTAGGCTTATAATTAAGAATATAGCATAGGGAAGTAGGGATCGAATCCACGAGGAAAGATATAATAACATGCAAGTTTTAATCTAATTAAATTTACTACTCTTAAAAACAAAACAGAAAATATAAATTAAAATCAATAGCTAAAAGTCATAGAAAATTATCTAATAACTAAATAAATAATTTATACAGAATAATAAAACTACAATAACCCAGAAATATTTTTGTATATTTTTTAGAATAATTAAAACAGAAAACTAAAGCAGAAAATAAAAAAATTCTAAAACAGAAAATTAAATAAATAAAATTCTGCACTAAATTAACTACGAAAATAAATACTAAAATTACCTATAATATTGACACTAATTTTCTAGACCTAACCAGACCCTAAAAATAAAAAAAAAAATTTAAACCTAATTTACGAATTTATTTTATTAAAAACCTGCAGTAATTAAATTCAAGAATTAAATCTGAAAATATATCAAATTAATTCCAAAAATTCTAAAATTTAATCACAGCAAACTAGGACTCTATCTAAACCCTAAAAGAACATAAAACACGAAAAATAACAAAAGAAACTATTTTTAATCTAATTTCTAACAATCTGACTCAAAAATAATAAAAATTGACAGAAAAATAATCTGAAAATTAAAATATATAAAGACTCAAAATTTAATTAAAATAAAATTACTAAAACTAACCTAAAATACTGATCTTTAGGGGGATGATGAAATTGATAATAAAAGACTATAAATTTATAAATAAAAATTGACAAACTAAAGAAAATAACTAAAAAGTAAACAAATAATTATCAAAGATATAAAATTTATAAAAACACTTAGTATAATCTATATCCACCATGCAAATTATTATTTATCATTAACACACAAATTGATTTACCCATGAGCTAAACTGTAGAAGACAACCATTAGCGGATCTTCCCCATTTTTTCCTTAGTTATTAGTTTACTTAGGCCTAGCCCTAATATAAACCCTACTAATATTGATAAACCTAGCACTAGCACTAGAATTTAATCAAATTAGAGCATTAAGTTTTAGAAAAACATCATCTAGCACCTAATAACCAATCTACTAGCAAATTGATTTAAGAAGGATCTATGATAATTTCCCAATTAAAAGAGATGAGTATGAGCCATCCATGATTAACTAGGGTGATACTTATGTCTAAAAGATCAAGCAATTACGTACTTAAACAATTTAAACTATCATATGAATTTATATAAAACTAATTAGCATGCATTCTAATTAATTAGACATAAAATCATAAACATTAAAATCAAATTATCATAGAATCATGGATAGAATCAATAAGACAATAAAGATCGAAACTTTGTTTCAAAATAAATAATTTAACATGGCTTCAAGTTGATTATACTAAGTATAAAAAATCTACTCAAACATAATGTAATTTAAAACATGTAAACTAAATAAAACTAGCATCTTTAATATTAATCTAACAATAAAAATTCAATCTTTACTAGTAAAAATTACAAACTAAATTATACTACCGATATTAGTTTCTTTGGCCACGGGATGATGATGATGAAGATGATTATGATGATGATGGGTGATTAAGGTGGTCAGGCAGCAGCGGCAAGGAGCAGACGGCAGCAGCTAGGCTGGCTGCTTGGTGTGTCCGGCAGCAAGGGAACGTGGTGGGCAAGGGTTCCGTGACGGAAGGTGGGCAGCGAGGGCAGCAGCAAGGGCTGCGTAAGGGGGCCCCCTTTCATGATGATTACAAGTAGTATATATATGGTGAAGGAGCTAGGGTTATTTCTCTTTCTTCTCTTCTAAGTTTCCTTTTCTCTTCCAAGTTTCCTTTTCTTTTTCAATTAGGATTTCATAAAATAAAATATCATAAAATAAATATTTTATGACATATTATTTTTATGGACTGACTTCATATCTTTTCTTGGATGCTTGTCGGTAGCTAAAAATCTACTTTTAACGACTTTTCTTCTCTTCCCACTTTATTCGTCAATTACCTAAAAATAAACAGAAGAGGATAAATTAGATAAAATAAACTATATAATATAAACTAAATAACTATTAAAAATACGTATAAAATATCACTTAACAAGTAGTAAGAATTACGATACAAGCTGTCTCAAAAGAATACAACTCAAAATATTATAATTACAATTTGGGAGTTATATGCTAAAGAAGATGTTCAATATGGTCTCTCTTTTTCTTCCATTCATCGGTTGAAATCTTGTGCTAAGGCTTCTATAAATAGTCTGCCTTGAAGAAATAGTTGTTGAGCCACCAACGTCTTTCTTTTGAAGTTGTCCGAGTCAACTAGTCATTGTAACGGATAGTCCGAGTCACTCAAATTTCTGGACCACCTTGAAATAGTCGTTGTGCCTTGGTCCTAACTCCCAACAACTCTTTTTCTACCTTTTGTAAACTGGAAAGCAGAAAGGAAAGACTGTTAGACTTAGAAATAAAATATTACCCAAAACAAGAATGACCAAGGTTGTCGAGTAAGTTCCGAGTTTTTCCGTAAATTCTAACTTTTTGTCCGGCGAGTGCTTTAACAGATTATAAGCCTTTTGTGTTTGCTTTTTCTTCGGATAATTGACATTAGAAAAACCTGCAAAAACATTAAGCATAATGGTTCCCAAAGTATAAATATAGTTTGGTCCATAATTAGATAAGGATTAGACTAAATAAAGCATTTAATGAATAAATACCTTAATCTATTAATCTGGAATATTTCAAGTCCGATATTCAATATACTCGGATTCCGGATATGTCAAAACTCATAAATAATTCATTCAATCTTAATGGGCACATGAGTTATTTAGACATGTTAAATATGAGATAGCGTAGGCAAATTAAATGTCCGAGTCCGATCGAATTGGTTAGAACCTCGAGATCTTAGTAGGTCGGTCTAACTTAATATGTCATAACTAACTCGGATTCTACTTTACGAGTCTCGAGACTTAGTTAAATAATCTTAATATACTTAAGTATGAGTTTAGTCAAGAATAAGTCATATTGAAATGATGAATTATAAAGCATATGACTTAGTTAAATGATTTTCTTTTAGGATGCTTCTTGTTTTATCCTAAATTTAGATGAATGCATGAAATCAAAACACATTCAAAAGGTTAGTCGAGTCATACATGAGTCTTCAAGATTTTTCTTCCTTTCGAATGGGAACCCTAGGCGACTCCACGGGTCTCCATGGATGTGCGGAGCTTCTCTCCCTCGGTTGTAAGGATTTCATTACCTTGGCTACCTTCCTAGAAAGGTTACGTTGATCCTCGTTACGGTGGAGTTGCGTTGCCTTGACTAGTATTACTATTGCCTTGAAGTTGGGTGCTGCATTCGCATAGGAGTAGTTGTTAACTTGACATACCATGGTTGTGGGGCTCGAGGATGAAGTGCGGAATATGAGGCCGACTGAGACAAAGGAAGGGATTTTGGACTTTGAAGATCCTTCGACCAAGAATATTGATGCCTAAATCGCCTTTTGCTATTATGGGACTCCATGAATTTTACTATTATGGTTGTGGGGCTCAAGGATGGAGGAGCGAGATGGATTGGTATTATGTGTGTTAGACTCCCGAATTTTGCTATGCATGCGGGCTGCTTATCTATAAAGGTTGTGACTTATACTCCGATGAAATACCGGAAGAGGAGCTCTAGAATGGTCTTAAAATTTGTGCATCACCGGTTAAACGGAGCGAATGGGCTCGGAGAAGGAATGGAAAGAGGAGTGTAAGAAGTTGTTGGAATTGAGGGGTGGTGGTTGTGGGACTCGGGTAAAGAGTAGTGGCGGACCCGGGAATTATGTGAAGGGGGTCGAAATAAATTAAATAATAATGTACACAATACAAAAATTAACGTTAATTTTTAAAAATTAATATTACATAACGAGAATGAATGAAGTGAAATTAAAAAATCAATAAAATCACATAAATTAAAGAAATTTAACATAATAACACACAAATTAAAGAAAAGTAAAGAAAATAATAAAAGGGAAAGGAAGTCTGAAGAAATAAAAGGAGCTGAAAAGTCGGTTTTTGAAAAAAAGGGAAAGATGTCATCAGTAAATTTCGAACCCCCAACCTCAAGATTGCATAATAAAACCCTTACCAACTCATCTATCTGCTTTTTCTATTGTCATTTGTTGTATAAAAATTTTATTTTTTTAGAGAGGGGTCAATCGACTCCACTGACCCCACGCTGGGTCCGCCAATGGTAAAGAGTAAACAGATTTTGAAGCTACTAAGTTAAGCCAAACGCTCCAATGAGGGGTTGGGACAAAATGGGGTAATGTTGCTGATATGGTGGTCGATTGGGGGGAGGAGTCGAGTGAAGCATAAGATTGCCGACATTAAGGGAACTAAGAACAAGGAATGAAAATTCATATTGTGGCTAAAGAAAAATTGAAAGTTAGCTCATGCAAAGACCGTGGAACGGCCCCGTGAAGCAGTGAGTCTCCTATGTCACTATAGACACCTTAAAAAGTGTCACCATTATCTTTTATTTATTTATTTTATTTATTTTATTTATTTTTGTTAGTCCGGTGATTAAAACTCAATCTCATTTGTAAGCTTGGGTCAAGATTGGACTAAAGCGAGTAGCGAAAGCCGCTTAGGCCTACAAAAGTTCAACCATGACAATAAAACAACCCAAAACGTTTTCTTTGGGCACGGTCAGCCCGAAAATCAATTTCCGGGCCACTCAAGCCGGGTTCGGACTCTAAGCTAAGATCCGAACCAAGCACTGGAACGCAAACCTGCCAAAGTGTAGCATTTTTCCTTTCTTGTAGCAGCCGAGCACTGGCACGCTTTTCTAAACTAGTAAATGTTGTCATTTTGATCTAGCACCAGCCAAGGGACTTATCCGAATGGTGTTGTTTTTTACTTGGTTCAACTTCTCCATTTTTCTTTATCCATTTTTGGTATTTTCGAGTCCGATTCATTGCTTGAGCTGACAACTAGGGGCTGATTTTAAGGTTTCCTAAACCCTAAAATTTTCTATAAATAAAGGGCCTACCCCTTCCCTATTTCATATACCAATTTTAGTTGGAAAACCCCACCATTTATGCTTGAAATTCTTTCTCACTTCTCACTTCTCTCAACTCTTACTCAATCTCCTTCTCCAAATCTCTTTTCTAAACCTCCAAAAAGAGTCTCTTTGCACCTATTTTCTTCATCTTGCCCTACCGTTACTCTTCCAAATTTCGAGTCACGATTCAAGTTCGGCGAGTGGGTTAACCCGAGGGCGTATTTCCAACCATTTTGGAGTTTGTATTTAAGTTTTATTTAATTTTAACATTTTAATCGCTTTCCGTATTATGCATTTGAGATGTAATTGCTTTAGTTTTTCACCCCGCCCGATGTAATTTATTTATTGCTTTCTTTATCACTTTCTTATTGCTTTCATTTACCGCTTTTAATCATGTCTTAATTGTTTTTAAGTTTACGTATTTCGCATGTTGGTTGCCTGTTTTTATTAACGTAATTAAGACTCATATTTTCAATTAGTAGAGGTCATCTATTGATGGGCGGAACAAAAAGAATCCCTCCTCATTTCATTTCATCACTCCCGAATACCGGATCATTGGTTTTAGACTCGATGGAGTGTTTTTCGAAAACCTTTTCTAAATTTTGAGTTTTTGCCTCTTTTGATTGTCCCTTTGATAAACTCGGAATTAAAATAGTGCTATTTTATTTTTGTTACTGGTGACTCCTTCTTTTTAACCTTTTTTATCTAGAAATTTCAACTCGATTTTTTTTTCGATTTGGTTAAAATTAAGGAAACTAACTGACAGACCTATAGTCATCTCGTCCAAGACCGCCTCGACAGTTCAAGCCAAATGCCCAACGCCGGGCATCAGCTCCAGCCCCTAGTTGTTACCTGAGCTTAAGTTCTTACCCAAGCAGTTTTGACTACCTGGTCCAAGTAGCTTTGCAACACTAGTTTTCTTTTCTTTTAATGTTTACGTCTAAAGAGAGAATCGTGAGACTTCTAAAACTATTATGAAAATAAAATAAATTCACAAAATTGCCAATTAATATTTTCCTCAAAATTGCTTCAAAAGCCTTATCGTTTGTTTGATGAGCACTCCTCGCGTGAAACCAACATTCGTGGGGCAACTCGGCACAAGCTTGGGCTTCTACCGTGATGACTCCACTAGGGACACTTATTAAGAGGGTGTGACTTGAAAGTTGAATTTGGGAGTCTTTATCATGTTTGTATTAGGCATTTTGCATTGTTTTAGGCAAATTTGAACATAAAAGTTCTAACCTTGTAGGATTCAACCCTTAAAAACCTTTTTCGGGAGATCAAATCATTATATTGGTGGGTCAACTCGACTTAACATTGAGGTGTGATTATTTTTCCTCTCTTAGCAAGCTTGCATGATTCTTGATCAAGAGACACCGATTATTCAAATCTCATTATGCATCCCATAGAGGACGAAATTTTCAAACTATGAGTCACCATGTCTATTTGACTTATAAATTCCTTGTGAATATAGAACCAGTGTAGCTTAGGTTAGACCTTCATTTGCGTGCTTCAATGTGTGTGGTTGTTTCTTTTTCTTTAATCCTTTTCCTTGAGCCTTTAGCGGTTTAGTCGGGTTCAACCCAATCTAATAATTTTTGCATTGGTGCAAAATATTAAAAAAATTTTAAGTGAGTCCTTTTGTGCATTTTTTACAAAATTCAAATTTTCCTTCCTTCCCCTTGAGGTCGGTCTATATTTGCATTTCTAAGTCAAAAGTTTTCTTTTAAAGGTTGGTCCATTCCTTCCTTTTGTATCAGTAAAAAAAGTAGCACAAAAATCCAGACAGGCCCTAGGCTAGCATTGACTCGCCCAATCCTCCTTTAGAGTCGGGTCCTGCCACTAGATCCATTTTCTATTTCAATGATTTTTGGTCCACTTTAGTTTCTGCATACATTTTCCATTAGCCAAAAAAAACATCAAATATTTGGTGAGTCCATGTATTTTGTTTTGCATTAGCCAAAATAAAATCATCTCAATTAAGGTGAGTTCATTCATTTTTCCATTAGCCAAATAAAAGAATGGTCTCAATTAAGGTGAGTCCATTTGTTTTTTGCACTAGCCAAATAAAAAAATATGTCAACTAAGATGAGTCCATTTTGTTTTTGCATTAGCAAAATAAAAAATTATCTCAATTAAGGTGAATCCATTTTGTTTTTGCATTACCCAAATTAAAAAAAAAAACTCATATTAGGTGAGTCTATTTTGTTTTTACATTAGTCAAATAAAAAATTTTCTCATTTAAGGTGAGTCTATTCATTTCATTAGACAAAAAAAAAATATTCTCTCTCATTTTAAGTCAGTCCATTTTTGCATGTTTAACCAAATTAAAAAATACATTTATTTTTCCCTTAAAGATCATCTATTTTGCATTTTGTTAGTCTGCTTTTTATGTACATAAAAAAAAGATAATATCATTTTCTCTTAGGATCAATAGTTTCCTCGGGTCTAACATTTAATCCCCTATCTCCTGTAAAAATTTCAAAAGAAGATTCATCTTGAGCACCTATTTTGGGATACAAGATATAGAAGCCTTCGAAATTGGGAATCCTGTCACAAAGCAGACTAGGGAAAAGTCTACTTCAATACTCGTACGTTCCATACCGATGTACTCAACACTAATATGTCCTACACCAATACATACCACACCAGTATGGCCGACACCAATACATCATCCACGGACTACGTTGAAGTGCAATCCTCCTTAAAAAATGGCCGACGAACCATAGTAAACCCCCATCATAACCTTGTTCAAAGAGTCCGATGCAAAAATGAAAACCAAGATTGAGGCTGAGGATAAGAAAATTGAATCCATATCTAGAAAAGTTGACTTCGTACTTAAAGAACTAGAGAAGAAGCCAAAATCCAAAGGGAAAGAAAAAGAAAATGAGGAAGAAGTCTCCAAACCTCAGTTTGATCCAAAAATAAATCAAATAAAGTTGTTCCGAGAATCTTCTATGTTCAATGATTACTACTTGGTCGGATTCACTTCAATCCCTAAAGGTAAATTGCTCCCAAAATTCATCACACCCGACATTAAATTCCACGGGATCGAAAACCTTCACCACCACGTGATGAATTTCATAGGGGCAATGACTCTAGATAATGTATCAAAGGACACATACCATGTCATCTTTCCATGGACATTTGACAAAGACGTCATGAAATGATACAATATTGTTGACTCATGCAAGGTCACAAACAGGCAAGATTTTTGCGGCAAGTTTTTACATCAATACTCATACAAACTGATCTACCGGTCACTTTTGAGGACCTAAAGCTAATCAAGCAAGAAGAAAAGGAGAACTTCATTGACTTTCTCACTCATTGGAGGGAAAATGCTGGCCACATGGTAATTTATTTTAATTTATTTAAAACTTATCATTAATTTCCATAGTGTCACCTTCTAAAAAAATAGATTCCCTTCCCTAAAATTCACTATACCACCAGATCTATAATCACGAGTCCATGGTATAACTTTTAAATTATTTTTACTAGATTATATATGTATTGTTATTGATATGCTTGTATTGGGTCTTAAATGCGGAAAAATTCAAGAAAATTTACAAATGTTTTGAAAAATGTCACATTTTTCCTTATACGTTGAAACAATTTAAATGAATGTAGCATAGACATAATATAAGAAATTAAACTGTTAGAAGCCATTTAAAGATTGACATAGAATTATGGTTGTATTATACAAGGAAAGACATATATCAATAAATATAAGAAAATAAATGTAGTTTTCTAATAATCCTAACTAACAAATCACTTAAAACTTTGGTACATGATGGCTATTTAATTTTGTACCATTTTCGTGTTATTTTTTTGTACCATATTATATTTAGACAATCAATAATTAAACAAAAAAACTTTTTTTACATATAATAGAGTAATTTATGACTTACCTGATATTACATAAGACAATTAGGAAAGGAGAGGCTCAACCAATTGCAAGCCTTTCGAATCATCATATAGATATACTCAAAACTGATGTTTTACTGGAAAATTGACACTTGACATATCACCATTGATTTACTTTATTTATTTTTTTGTGTGGATATTATCAAAACCTTTTGTAACATCTCATTTACTACACTATTATTATCATGCCTTTAAAATTTTTATTATATTAAAAAATAAAATAATCTTTAAAATAGTAATAGTTGTAATATCAAAACAACAATTAAAAGAAAAATATTGGAGTAATAGTTATTTTTGGATAAAAATATCTCATATAAAAATAGATATTATGTATAATATAATAAACTTAGCTATTGGGAAACTACAGTTACTTTCAATAAAAAAAAAAAAAAAGAAACTACAGTTACTATAATGTACTAAATACTAATCTTACGAATAAAATTCATAATATAAAAAATCTCCTTCAAATCAATGGATAAGATTTTAAATTAAAAATAAATGATAAAAATAATTTTTATTATGGTACCTGTTATTATTATTATTATTATTATTATTATTATTATTATTATTATTATTATTATTATGGCATTCTTATAAGAAAATTAAATAATGCTACTAAATGGAAAATCTTACTTAAAGCGACATATATTGTGAAAAGGAGGGAGTATCATATGGTATTATAATAATTTACTTAAAAATAATTTTTAAAAAAGCAAAATTTTTTCACACCATTGGTAATAATTGATCATAACCAAAAGCAAAAGTTCGTTGTTGGAGGCGGAAAGAGTTTCTACAATTTATTTCATGTTGTTATATAAATAATTTAAGCAATATAAAAATATATTTTTTGGGTAAAGATGAGAGAATTCTCATTACCAACTTGAGAAATTGTTAACTAATACAAAATTTAAAGGGAGAACAAAATGTTCAGGCCTTTAGATCAATTTTCCAAGCGTAAATAATTGTGTTTTCTTCTTTTTACATTTCTTGGCTATGAAAACTACTCTAACCGTAATCCAACTCATACATTGCATGGTTATTTCTCTGTTGCTCTTCTTTTCCCCTCTAAATATGCTTGAGTTTCTTGCATTCCATAGGCAGTAGATTGTAGTTGATACATAGAGCATAAACAACATTCTCTAGTGTCTGTTTACCTATTCAGCCACTTGTAACATGCTTCCAGTTATAGCAACTATAGCCTACAATCCTATCCTGGATAGAACATTCCGAAGAGTTTCTTGACTTACAACACATCCGAAAAATAAGTGATCATTATTTTCGGGTTCATTGTAACATAGTGGGCATGCTTCATCTATCTGCATATTTCTAGCAAGTAATCTGTCCTTTGTATGCAACCACTACTATAGGAACTACTTTTAACGACAAGTCTTTAACGACGGTTATAACGAAAAACCGTTGTAAAAAATGATGCGGTGGAATTTTTGTTAAAAAATCAGCTTTCAATGTACATATGATGACGGTTCACAAAAAGAACTGTCGTTAAAAGTGGAAAGTTAACTTTTAACGATGGTTCAATGAAAGAACCATCGTCATATATGGACATATGATGACGGTTCTTTCTTTGAACCTTTGTTAAATGTCTCCACAACCACAAAAAAAACCCTCAACCACTCTCACTCTCACTTCACTCTCTCTGTTGTCCGCTCATTGTCATCGGTGGTTTCCGGCGTACTATTGTCAACTCTGTGTTCGTGCTTTTGTCTCTCGCTGCTCACTCTCGTCGTCATTGTTGTTGCTCCCTCTCTCTCACTCTTGTCGAACGGTATGTAACTCATCTTTCCCTCTCTTATTTTGTATTATACTAAATGAAATGTGTAAATGTGGCATGCTTTATGGTATCGTCAAAGGTTCTTTGTACTCACGTATTCAAAGGTTTAGGGTTTTAACCATGCTAGAGAACTTGCTATGAAAATTACTGCAAGTGTACAATGTGTTTGTAGTTAGTAGGCGGCGAATATGGGTCGTCTCCACGGGGAACGGATCTCGAGTACCATACTCGCTCTCAAGCTTATTTTAAGTCAACCGATTAATAGAAATTATGAAATAAAAATAAGAGTACAAAAATATAAAAGTTAGAATTAATGACACAATTATGTGAATTAATCAATTACTAGTCCTTTTTAACTCGCTTATGCATGAAATGTACAATGGTCATATTCTCGCTCTTGGGGCCGGGCATTTCTAGTGCCAACTAACATGGCCAACTTCAAGCATAATTCATAAATATCAAGAGTTGTATAATTTCTTATTAGCTATGCATGCTAAAAGTTGTTGTACATGTTTATTTATCAAGATTTGTATAATTGCTTGTAGTATAAAATGGATCCTTCCCAAAGTACAAAAAAATCGAGGGGACGAACAATGATAAACAAGGAGAAGTTGGTCCAAAGTAGAGACAATCCAACTCTTCTTCCACGAGTCCAATTTGATAGGCACGGAAATATGTAGGTGATCACGCAACTGGCTTTATAAGTTATGTTGGTGCGGCAACCCGCACATGTGTGAACAATAACTACAGAAGTTGGGGCACGAGTCCCGATTTCATTAAGGACAACATTCGGAACGATATTCGAGTAAATGCATTACATCTCAACTTAGTATTGCAACTTATTGTAAATGGTTAATATGTAATAATGCATGTCGTTCTTGTGTTTAAGAAAATGTTAATCTTGAACGTTGACGAATCCGAGATCCCCTTGGTGAGACATAAAACCCTTATGCCAACGGAAGAAAAATTTAGAAACTTCAAATATCAAATTACCGTTGTATGGGTCCATAAAGCGAGATAAAGGCGGAAGGTAGACCCTGGAAGGTCTACAACTTCTTCAACGAGGAGGACTAGATGACATTTGAAGTATATGTCTTCTCTCCGGAATACATGGTAATTTATCATTTGTTATCTTTTTTTAGTTTAAGTCTTATGTACTAATATTTTCGTTGTCTTAATTACTTGCGCAGGCATGAAGTGAAGCCCACCGGAAGAAGATTAGGAGCAATGCGTATCCCCATATGATGTCCCATGGGGGATACACGAAGTTGGAGGATAAGTTGTACAAGCGAAGCTTGAACACTTCAAAGCTCATCCGGTGAAGGTTCCATCACAAATACTTTACAGACTCACTATCGAGAGGGATGAGTCTGCGGGTAAAAGGAAGAAAGAAGAAAGATAGAACCTTTAGTACGATCGAAGTAGAATCTATTGTGTAGCGACTCATGATTTTTTTGACTATTTTTCTTTATTTATTTTGAGAACTTATCAGTTTTAAATATTATAAATTGTCAAATGATAATTTATTTCCTTCTTACAAGAGTCTTTGTCACAAATATCGTCGCCGACACCACTGGGAGGAGGGACAAGCTAGCTTTGGCCCTAGTAAGAGATGAGCGTCCCGGTCGTGTTCGAGCCATCGGTAGTAGGGTGGGGATATTTGAGCACTTTGGGGTTAAGAAGAAGCGCCCTGTCTCTTCCGGTCAAGCACATATATAGGCCCAAATGGCCCAAATACGATCATAAATGGATTTCCAACGAGTCCTCAATGTCCCAAATGGCTGCACAGAGATGTAGGCCTAAATGAGGGAATGCATCACGACGTACTTCACCAACATGAGTATGTCGGCACCCAGTATATCCATGTGCGATTTACGTCCATTCTTACCCCAAACACCGGCGAGCGCAAACGCGAGCTCATCCATCAACCAATTCGAGCTTATGGTGGAGGTAATTTAGATTTAGCAACCTAATTATATTTACATGCATGTTTATATTTTGACTAATTGGTGTATAATCTTGTTGAATGACTGGTGTATATTGTGTGGTTGTTGTGAAACTTTGGCATGTGACCGTTGAGTAATTACTTATAATATGTTTTGTTGTTTCGGATAAGGGGCGTTATTTACATGCATGTTTATATTTTGAGTAATTGATGTATAATCTTGTTGAATGAATGGTGTATATTGTGTAGTAGTTGTGAAGATCCAGTTTGTGGCCGTTGAGTAATTACTTATAGTATGTTTTTGTTCTTTCGAATGAGGGTTGTTATCCCGAGAAAATGTTTACTTTTAAGGGAAACTCTATCCGTTTATTTTCAACATTCTTAGATAGTTTAACTTCTATGTCAAGGGTTATCCCATGAATCTAATTGTTATGCTTATTCTTATGCATGTGACAAAATGCATGCTCGCTTCTCATCACCCTCCCCTAGAGCATATTGTGGCATCGGGTATTGTTTTCCCGTGGAGGCCGGATAGCGTCGTTCATAAGGCACCCCTTTTAGCTGATTAGGTAAGGGTGAGCATGAGAGAATTCATGCAAGGGAAAGACAATTGTGAGTTGCCAATCTGGTTACCGTACCTCCACATTATTGACGACACGATCAACAATTTTGTTGCTTGGTATAAGAGTTAGGTCATCCTCTCTACGGTAATTCATCTTGGAAATATTAGATTTAACTATAGTTAATATCACATATATATATTTTTAATTCGACTATTGACTATTCACTAGGATATCTAGGGCAAATCCGAGAGTGGGATGAAGGGGACTCCATCTCCCTCTGTTGACACAAGCAAGTATTCGGTGGCGCTCTTTTGTCGTTTGATGCAGTCCCCTCTCGTATCCATTCACTAGTCCTGCACAGACCGGTGTACTACTCTTCAAAAGTTATGTGAAGACTTTGTCAGCGAGATACAATGTTGCAAATCAGCACGTCAGGTCACATGTATGGGCAACGTGACGGGGACGACGAAGACATGACCTTATATGTCTTCCTGGAGGACATACTGCAATTTTGAAGATGCAAGAGATCGGCGCATTCGTTATTATGATTGGCATTATGTGAACTACTATATCATAAGTTTATTTTTTAACTATTAATTTTAATTTCTAATTACATACTATTAATATGTAAGGTGGCTGCACGAGATGGAAGACGAGTTGGTTTAGTTTGTCAACCCTAATTCCATTCAAGGATTTGGGCAAGAACAAGATGAACGAGAAGACTATATCTTCGAAGTCAAGAAACATAATGTGCAGAAGAAAAAATGGTACTTCGCATTGTTCATTAAGGGGTAAGTGTACAAATAAACTTAAATGAAGTTTTTATTGTGTTACATACTTATAAGTAGGTCACACTCGGATACTTGTTGTCATATTTCTAGGGGCAATGTTGCGTCATTGGATTGATCCTCTAGGTCAAACCATCGGGAAAGATATCAAAAAGTACTCGACTCGTGAGTTCATACCTTAATCATTTTATGCTTTTTTGTTAATTAGTATTCTTTTCAATTGTATGTCTAATTTGAATTTTATTTTTCTGATTGAAGAATAGTGTTCTAGTACATTATTATTATTATAAGGGAGGCTTGAGATGCTTACATGTGAAACTAAACCCACAATTTGTTTACTGCTACGGTGAGGTTCTCTTATTTAGAGCCTACCTTAATTGTTTTTCATTTCATATTACTTGCTAGCTACATAAAGTACTAATTAATTTTCCATGTGTTGGGAATCTATTTTAATTATTGTAGCTCCATAAACAATCTGGGAATGTGGAGTGTGACTTCTACATTCTCCAAGTACATGAAAGAGATTGTGACCCAACTCGATTTAAATAATTATAATCCCAAAGAGGTATTTGCACTTGCACTTGTATTTGATTATGAAAAATTAAGTTTTTTAATGTTCTTTTCAGCTTGATTAACACTTGCACTTGACCTAATTAATGTGTCTTTTATAACATTAGTCACAATATTTTTCGGAAAGGACCCACCCACTCCCTATATAGATGAACTCGCTCACTAAGTTAAAACAATGTTGGACAAAGTTATGTATATAACCTTATAAAGACATAGCTATATATTTACACTTAATTCTTCATTATTTGATTAGTCAAGTTTGTGATTTACATAGCCATACGAGTTACATAGGTATATATTTAAATAGGTATACAATTACATAGGTATATATTTACATTGGTATATATTTACAGAGGTATATAATATTTTACACTATCTTCATTATTTTAAATGTACCATATACAATTGTGTGATGAATCTGGTTGGTTTATATATATTCCGGTCATGATCTGTTGGATTGTGGTTTGTTTATATTCCGAAAGAGTTTGTGTAAATGGTTGTATATTATTTATTTTTGTACTATACAGGGGGTAAGCAAATACAAAAAAATTCTAAAAAAATTTATACCTATTACGATGGTTGTTAAGGAACAACCATCGTAATAGGTGTGAATTACAACATATGACAACGATTGTTAGTCAATAATCGTAGTCATAGGTCCGGGCCAAACAATTTGCCGTTTTGGGGCCAGACATATTACTATGGTTCTTACTAAAGAACCGTGGTAATATCTTAGCCTATTACTATGGTTGTTGGCTTACAACCATAATAATACGTACTCTATTACTACGTTTGTTCACAACAACCGTAGTAATAGAGGCGTCTTTAACTACGGTAATGAACCATAGTAAAAGATGTCCATCTATATTTATGACCACATATACGACATCGGATAATCGTAGTTAAAGGTCATTTTGAGCCGTAGTTAAAAGTGATTCCTGTAATAGTGAACATTAGCCAAGAGCGAAGCTATGCCTAGGAATGTTAAATTTGCTCCAAATTATCTGTCCACTTGGGATATTTTCTAGTTTTGTCGACCATTTATATCCCGAGGATATTGTGTATTCTCCTGTGACGTGACTTTTCCATGTTGAACCTTGGTAACCTGGAGCAAATGTGTCTCTTAGCTTCAACTAATTCTTCCAAAACCATGTGTCCCGAGCTTTTGCTTTAACTCGTCCATATGTTAGCGGGTTTTATATACAACTCATGGGTCCATTTTATCGATAGGCACTCCTTGTCGGCTATTATGGACCAGATATGTTTAACCACTAAAGCCTTATTCCAAACTTTACAATTCTTGATACGCAATCCACCTGCATATTTAGACCTACAAATAAGATCCCATGCTACTAGTGGAGTTTTGATGTGAAGGTTTGCTCGGGGAGAGTCCGAGTCACCCTAAAGGGGGTGAATAGGGTGATAGAAAATTCTTCGCGAAAACACACTCTTTTTCTCGGAAAAGAGACAAAGACAGTTTCGAGTCTATACACAAGGTCAAAAAATTGGACTCGAAAGCAATGAATCGAAGAAACAAGAGCGATGAGAGCGATCCGAGTCTAGAATGAACTCGGAAAGATAACACTTTAGATTTTACGTGGAAACCCTCCTGGGGCAGAAAACCACGGTCCGTGTCAATCCGGACACGAAGTCAAATCCACTATTTTGAGTCCACAAAATACCGTGAATCGATCGAACCCGAGTTGCTCCCTTGGACAACTCTATACAAGTTTTCCTAGACTCGGAAGTTACCTTATCCGATCTAGTACTTCCTAGCTGAGATAACCCTTACGACTAGGGACAACTAAGCTGAGTTAACCTTTACAGACTTAGTCAAGGGACCTTACAAAGAATGTAAGAAGAGTTTGTAACTAAGTACAAGACCTTACAACTCGAAAGTAATGAATTACAGAGTGGGAGTTGTAAGTTGAAGATTGAGAGTAAATACAATAACTTGATCAAGTATGTGTATAAACAATATGTTCGGTAACCTTCAAGTCTTGTGAAGTGGCTTCTATTTATAGATAACCAAGCAGAGTAGCCGTTATCTTCATCTCGCTGACCGAGAGTCTTCCGTGACCGTTGATAAGAGCTTTCGAGTCACTCGGAAAGTATCCGTTGAAATATGAACGTTGGACAACGGTTTAACTCTCTTGGAAGTCCCAAAACCATCGGTTGTGTCTTGAAAAATGAAGTGGAAACCACCGTTAAGCTTGGCGTTCCAGTTTTCCGGATATGTAAGCGGACAGCCTTCGACACAATCTTCCGGGACTAAAGCGGGGAAGGTGAAAAGCCATATCTCGCTGGTGATTTGACGTTCGAAGCTCGGCTACTTTTGTAGTTTGAAAAAGGTGTATCCTCGAATGAATAACCTACAAAAGTAAATCAATTTTGGTCCTCAAAGTATAAAATACTTTGGTCCGAAGTTAGACACGGATAATAAAATAATTATGATAATTACCCAACAGATTATCCGAGTCGTAAAAGAAATGGAATTTTCCGAGTCTAATATCCATGATACTCGGAATTCCATCTAACTAAGTCTAAACGATAGAACACGTTTCTTGAAGAATATCGAGTGAGAAAACTCGAGATAGACTAAGCATGAAACAGACTAAGGAAATTTACTCTAACGTAAATAGAGCTTGTACTCGAAGTAAGGTTCTAAGTGAGAAAAAGACGAAACGTTAGTCCGCGAAAAATCGAGTGAAGATGAACTCGGAACAAGTAACTACAATTCCGAGTCTCAAACAAATAAGCAATAAATGCACTAAGTTAAAGACTTATCACTCAGAAAGATACTTATTTTACTCAACGGAGTTTCGAGATACCGAGAATGCCTTGGAATCAAAACTCTAAAGGCATGGGATTATTATACCTAACTTGTTTAGTGCAACTCGTAAATATATTGAGCAATGTCCGAGTCTTCATGATGGAGTTAGGATCTTGACCCCATAGGAAGGCCCTACAAATCCTCTTAATTTCTTTTATAACTCCTACAGGTAGAATAAAAATTGAGGTCTAGTATGTGTGTAATGCGAAAACCATTGAGTTTATGAGCTGAACCCCGCTTGTATATTATAAATGTCCGGTTTTCCAAAATTTGATTATGGTCGTAATTCTCTTTGTAAGCGCAGATCCTCCTTATTCCATCTCTTAGTAGTGAGGGGCATCCCTAAGTATCTAATAAGGAATTCCCCAAGTCTAAATCCAGTGATACCGAGAATCTTGCTCCTTATCTTCCGAGGCACCAACTATAAATGTTGGAGATTTAGCAGGATTGATATACAACCCTAAAACCTCATAGTATGAATTGAATCCTTCTATGATCATTGAGATTGTGGGGTGTGTGCTTTGCGAACAACATAATATCATCAAGCAAAATAGAGATAACCAATTTCATGCACATAGAATGAAATCTGAACTTGTGTTGTTGAGCTTTGAGTAATAGGGTCCTAGTGAGGGAGGTATTAAGTGACAATCACAAATATTAAGGGACAAATGAGATCTCCTTGTCTAAGGCCGTTTCCTCCAGACAAACCAGCCATGGTTAGTCCCATTGATATTTATTGTGAAACTACTTGTAGTAATCATTTCCATGATCCAATTGATGAATTCGGAGGGGAAGTGTAATGCATGCAATAAATCTTCTACAAACCTCGTACGAAACAGATGTCATATGCTTTCCTTAAATCTATTTTGAAGAGGCATCTAGTAGATACATTCTTTCTTTGGTATAGTTTCACCATATCTTGGCATATCATGATATTATGGGCTATCATTCTATTCTCAATAAAAGCTTATTGGCTCTAATTCACTATTGGAGGTAATATAGGTCTCAATCTAGAACATATCAGCTTAGAAATGCTTTTGTAAAATGTATTGCAATAGGCAATTGGTCTATATTCACTACATTTTGTGGATTTGGTACCTTAGGAACAAGAGTAATTCTTGTTTCATTCCAAGATTGTATCAGCTTCCCAGTAGTGAAGAAGGACCGGATAGCCTTGCATATGTCATCCCCCTCCACAGCCCAGCTTTTGTTTGAAGAAGCCAATTGGGACATGGACTTCTATATGATTAATAATATCCACGATTGCTTGCTTAATCTCCTCTTTTGTAAATGGCTTTATAAGTGTTGCCTGTTGCTTTGTATTGATAGACATGCCCCATCTATATAAACTCAGGCTGCACATTCCTTTTTATGATAGCATATTTCCCTAAGAAGTTTTCATAATAACTCAAAGTGTTGATTTACTTGCTCATATTCCAATGTCCATTCACCATTTTCCTACAGGTATGATAAAATTCTATTATACAAATGCTTGTTCTTTAGGCTCTAATAGAAGAACTTATCATTACTATCACTTAGATTGAGTCAGTCCTCTTTGGTCTTCTAAATATGGAAGCTCTCTAGCCTTTCATGCCATATGCGTAGTTCAGCTACTGCTTGTTTTTCCAAGTCATACAAATGGGGGTAAATATTTATTAGTTAATCAATAATATGACCGAATAAATTTTTAAAAAATATTAAAAACTAAAAAACATAAAGTTCGACACATACCTATGTGAAGTATGTGATATACATCAATTTATATTTATAATATTAGACAAGTTATAAAATACTAATGTGGATATAATGGTAAATTATGAATTTATGTGAGTTGTAGCACTGACAAAAACTCGGATATGCATTAAATTCGAGTCGGGTAAAAGTTTAAAATTTAGACGAAATATTTTTTAATCAAATACTTTTTTTTAAGTCAAAAAAATTGAACAAATCTAAATTGGGTCAAAATCGAATTTAGACAACAGAAATTAAAAAAATTACGTCAGAATTTAAAATTCGAGCCAATAATTTATAATTATACCTGATTTTTAAGTCGAGAAATTCAAATACTCAAATTAGACCAAATTTTGTCAACACTAACAAGTTATATTAATTACATGAGCCTAGCTTGTTGCAGTGATTCAATGATTGGCATAGGATTAGAGTAAAATTGATACACGGAAGGAAGCTGAGGACAAAGATCTTTATACACTATGGTTTAAAATAAATTACATCCCACCTCTATAAATCCAACACATGCTCTCACATCACCTTTCATTTTCTATCTTCTACCTCCTGCTCACTTGTTTGAAAATGAAAGTGGACAGATAGCACTGAGGGGAGGTTTTTTTGGGGGGTTTAGAGTCAACTATTACTCAAAAATAATTTTTTATTTTAATTTTAATTTTTAATTTTAATCATAATATTTTTAATTTTAATTTTAAATACTTATAAAATTACTTATAAAATCACAACATAAAAAAATTATAAATTTTGTAAATACAAAATTTTTGCAACAAGTATTAACATCACAACATAAAAAATTACGAGTTTTATCTCGTTAGATAGAAAGAAGGTCAAAAATCAATGTTTTAAGTTTCTGTCTTTAAAAGTAAGGGTAAAATTAGTACTCAATAAAAATTTGAATTTTTTGCTCAACATATCGAATATCCGATATCAATGTTGAAAATGGACCGAAGAAAACATTACAACAAATGGACTTGGGGGCAACGGTCGAGGTATCTAAGAGTTGTTTTTTATATTTAAAGAGTCTTAAACTAATTACACCAAGCCTTGTGGTACATTTAGATAATGTTTTACAAAGATTGAGGTATCAAGGGCGAACTTTTCACACTTAAAGGGTTTTAAAATAGTTATACCAAAATTCTTAACTAAATGGATGTTTTGCGGGTTTAGTGCTTCATGTCTTACTATTTTGTACTACTAGTTCTTTAACACGTGCTATACACGGGTTATTTTAAGTTTTTAATTAAATAATTTGTAAAATTTTGATTCAATAATCATGTTATATTACTTTAGAAATTTATGTGTTATGAAATAATTATATGTTTAAACTAATAATGTTTACTTGTCATAAATATTTTAGAAAGTACATGTTTGAATATTTTTTTCAAGAGACTTCACTTGAAAAATGAAGGAAAATAAGTTAAGAATTAATTTTTACACCAAAACTTTAAAATTCATCAATAAAAATTAAAAAATAGTCCCATTTATTGTAAGAAAATCGAATTTTGTATAGAAAAATTATTTATAATTTTTTAAAAATATTAAATTATTTTTTAAGAGGAAGTCTTTAAGACAATTAACTATTAATAATTAGTTTTTAAATGTATACATATTTGAAAGTTTTTTTGCAATTGCATCCAACCTTTTGACAAAAACATATACCAAAAGGGGTATTTAAAATAAACGTTACTGAAATTAAAATAAGAAAAATAATTATCATAAACTTTTGAATATACATTTATAAAATTTTTAATTCATTGTTAATAAATCTATATTTATTATTATACCCTAATAAATTATTTTAATTAATTTTTTATTCACTATCAGAAACTATAATAATGGTTTTTTTTTGTATTGACTTTTGGAATTTTTAGTTGATAGGTTTTATTATATATTACATTTCCAAAAAACATTTTAAAATTTAGAAAAATCATTAAAATTATAGGTAATTTTGTGTTAGTATTTTTGAAGATATATGTGTGCATATCTTATATGTGTAATCTTAATAATACAAACACAAAAATATTGCAAATTTTAAACTGAGAACTTTATAAATACATATATTGAAAATTTGTTTTTGTTACTATAATTTAGTAATATATATATATATATATATATATATATATATATATATATATATATATATATATACCTTGATTGACTTTACAATGAGTCATTCCTTTTTAGTCATTGTAAATTGTAATATTGACCTTATTTTTAACTTTTAAAATACTCTTGAATTGCTTTTACAAAAATGCGGACAGTTTTTAAAGGGCAGTTTTATTTTTTGGGTAAGTATTTTATATGGCTGGCTTCTACTGCCCTTAGTATGGCTATTGGTTATCTAATTTTATCTCCTCATGTTTTCATAATCTTTCTATTTTTTATTAATTAATATTTGAGGAGGTTTAAATTTGTCATCAATATTTTGACGATTTCTTTTACAGGGTAATTGATGAATTTTAGTAGCAGATGCATAAAGAAATTGAAAAGTCCATACAAATCAATTGATGATTGCACTAAAATTTTCTTTATTACTTGATTTTTATATAATTAATTCAATTTATTTTAAAAATATCTATGATAATAAGTATTACTTATTACCCATATTTGATGCTTTGGCAGTTTCCATTCAAGGTGCAATTGTGACAAAAAACAATGGCTTCATGTTACCTAATTATGATATATTTTTTATGTTTTATTTTCATCATGTTTTTAAGATTATGCATATTCGGGCTTTTAGGCTGCTTAGATTAATGATAATAAGCGATTTGACATTTTTTTTTTGGAAATTTAAATATAGATGAGATTGTTGGAATGAAAAATGATAAGACTGAAGGCAATATAACAACATTAATAATAGAGAGCCTTTATCATATTAGTCTTCTTAACTTTTGAATGGAGTCTATATAAAAAGTTTATGATATTAGATTTAGTCTCTATATAATTAACACATGAAACTCGATAGTATGCTTTTTAAATTAGAAATTCATTAATCCCTATATGGTCATAAATTACGTACATAAAATATTTTAAATAAGGTATATATAATATATAAAATATTCAACAAATCCAATTAAGTTAATTATGATAAATTATGCAGATTAATATTTTGTAAATTATTATAAATAACTTTTTAGAACAGTCCGTGTATAGCACATGTTTAAAAATTAGTATATATAAAAAAATGAGTGTAATTGTTGTGGTCGCGACACATGACAAGATAAGTAATTAATTCAGGAGTTAATTATTTTTTTGGTATTAAAGTGATGTATTTATTGTTAAGATGTAATTATATATATATATATATATATATATATATATATATATATATATATATATATATATATATATATATATATATATATATATATATATACCCCGAGCAAAATAAAGTGCGTAGGTTAATGGACTTGGGCTTTTGGGCTTTGTGTGGGGAAATTTTAATGGGTTTGACCACTAATTAATTATTACGACACGGTAAGAAAAAGGGAACATTAAATGGGAATAGAAAATCTTTTAGTTTATGTTTAAACTTTTTCACCTTTTTTTAGAGTCAATTGCGAAAAATTTGATAGAAATATGAAATATTCTCTTTAAGGTTCTATTTGGCAAACACCTGTTAGTTGTTTGAATCATTTGTTAACTATTTGAATTGAATCAACTGTTTACTATTAGATGTTTGAATTAGTTGTTTCTTGAAAAGGTATTTGGTAAAATTAGATGTGTAAGGAAAATATGTTTGGTGAAATTTCATTTATAGCTTTATATCTAAGTTGTCTTTATATATATATATATATATATATATATATATATATATATATATATATATATATATATATATATATATATTGATTATTTTATTTTTTAAAATATAATTATATTATGTTATGTATACAAATTATATTCATTTATAAAATTTTATTTTATTACTATTTTTATAAAATTTATATTCATTTTCTACCTAATATAATATTTATTATATTTAATTTAAAATAAAAATAATATCAAGTTGTAGTAATAATAATAATAATAATAATAATAATAATAATAATAATAATAATAATAATAATAATAAGAGTTGGTGGCATGTGGTGTAATTTCTGTAAACTTTTGGGTAAATATGTCATTTTACAAACAACTCTTCCCAAAAGGCTAATGGGAAGAGTTGTTTGAAAAATAGTTATTTGGGGTCAAACAACTTTTTCAAACAGATTGTCTAACTAAATACTAAATTAACTGTTTTCAAACAGCTCTTTTTGCCCAAACATCTATTACAACATAACGGAGCCTAAATAAATGAGTCAAATTATTATTAGGCCGTGTAGAATTTTTTCAATTATCAAACCCATTGAACCTCCTGTATTAATAATTCGTATTTATGACTTTGTTTTATATCAATCTTGTGGCCTTGTATATCAAAATTACAATTTTACAAGGGGGTGTTCCACCTTCTTTCTTCTCCCCAACTTGCTTGGTCCCCTAACACTATAATGAGGATAATTGTTACTGGATCTTACCAAAAAAACAAAAAGGAAAAAAAGAAGAGGAATCTCAAAGCAAACATCTCCAATTATTATTTTATTTTATTTCATTTTTGGGGAGGGGTTGGATGCTATTTGGAGACTGAAAACAACATACATACATGATCCATTGAAAAGTGCCAACATTTTCATTAAAAAAATGGCAATGTGCTAAGGGTCTTGAACTAAAGTTGCATGTATATATATGGATGTGAACAAACCTTGGTCTTGATTGATTTTTCATCCCATGTCGTATATTTTGTTTTATTCATAATTTATACTCCCTCTATTTCATAATATATGTCACTTTAAATATTTTTTTTATTTCATATTATCTATCACTTTACACTTCTAATTACATATTAATAACTAGTTCACCAATTTTATTCTTATTAATTGTCTTTTTCTCTTCATTTTTCATTAACTTTCTTCATTTTTAATAAAATATTAGGGCAATTTGATCTTTTAATATAAATTTTTATAAATTTTATATTTATTTATTTGATATTCTCTCACAACTCCAAAACGACAAATATTGTGAAGCATAGAGAGTATCTTTATAGCTCGGTACTGAATCTAAATAGGACCCCACATACAATACCAAGAAAAAAATCCTCCTGCAAATGGTTCCAATATATTAATAGTTTGGGCATTGGTTTCCTGATTAGAAGTCCTAACTTAGATTAATGTCGGCACAAATAATTTAAAACTTTAAAGGCGATGAATAGTACGTGAGATATGCAATTTACCCCAACACGGCCCTTAATTGGAAACAAAAAAGGGGGGAACTAGCAAAAGTATACTAACTAGAATTGAACAAGCTAGGTATAAAAATAAAATAAAATGCTTTAATCAATAGCTTACCCCCGAAAAATTTTAAAAAACAGCAATAAGCTCATTAACAGCTTATTTTGAGCGATGCCATATCGTCTCATCTCTAAAAATTACAAGATATAAAAAGAGCATTGTTATAATCTAACGTATCAAGGAATATGGATTGTAAAAACAACCTTTTGATACTAAAAATACCTTAAAACGATGAAAAGGACATAGCCTTATTCTCAGTAGGGCTTCCATATACGAAAACAATGATTAAAAGGACTTTTACCAATTAATTATATATACGTAGAATTTAAATTCCACTTAGAGTAACCATTATAGAATGACAACCTCTTATCTCCTTTTTTTTTTTTTTTTTTTAATCTTCTTCTATATTGCATTATTTTCATAAGTAGTTATGAACTTCGACTTGAATTATATATTTCATGTAACCAAAACAAACCCCAAAAATACTTCTTACAATCATGAGAACTATATATAACATACAGTAGGAAAATAATTATTGGAGAGAGATTGAATGAAGGCAATTAATTAAGGGCACTTAGGGCCACCTTCCTTGGTCTTCCAATTGTTGTAGCACGGGCAAGTTTGCTTGTTGCCATAAGTGCCAGGAGGTACACAAAGGCATTTTGAGCAGCATTTCATGCAGAAGAACATGCATGGCTTCTTGTGTGATGTTGCTGAGCATCTGTACTTGCATCTTCCTCCACAATCTAATTTAATTTTTCCATTTCACATTTAATTGTTAGAAAACTAAATATATATGTTTTTCTTACAACACCCATAACATATTTTAGCCAAATTTAACTATTGTCCATAATCTAGACTTACCTCTTATTATAGATTAATAAGTAATTGATCAAATTAGACGAAATTCTTATTCAGATTTACTCTATATTTATATGTAACTTTGAACATAAAAATATTAAAAGTTGGTGTAGTGGTAGTTGCATTTGCTTAGTATAATAGTCCATTGTTCCTATAGTTTAGGACAATATGTATAAAAATTATCATCATAACACCAAAGAGAAAACGCAAAAGAATGGGGAGTGTGGAGTACCTGTAACATGTAATTCGTTGTATCCCTAATTTACGCAATGATATTTGTGAGAAAAATATATATAAGAAAAAAATTAAAAAAATAAACAAGCTTATAATTGAGATAAGTAAAAGTAATAAAAAAAAAAAGAAAAATTGTTATAGAAGAAGATTATGAAGTAATTACCTGAGCAATGGTTGCGAAGAATAACATAGAAAGTAAGAATATTGTGAGATAATTGGAATTGGCAGGCATTGTGGTTGTCTAAAATGAAGAAAAGAGGTGTTTGAGTATAAGCAATGCAAAATAATAAAGATGATGATGATTTAAATAGCGGGAGTGAGAAGTGCGTCCAAGTTGAAAAGGAAATCAAAGGAATTGATGATAATATACAAATAAATCGCATGATTTAAGGCATAAATTTTTGAGGCGGTGTTTTGTGATTCAATAAAGCGTAACGCTAAATCCGGCGTCTTTGTTTTCCTTCATTTTCCTCTCTCTCTCTCTCTCTCTCTCTCTCTCTCTCTCTCTCTCTCTGGTTTTTTTGTTTTTTAGGTCAAGGTTTGATTCCTTTTCTGTCATGTTAGTTTACCCACTACTAGTATGTACTGTGTGTTTCCTCTCTCTGTCTCTCTCTCTCATCTTGAACCGCTGGGTGGTTATGTCAATGATTGATTGATTGATTTGAGGATCGTCATGATATGTTTGAGCTAGCTATAGCTAGGAAAATAATGCACGAGCAAAGAAAAAGGAGCATGGGGATCAAATTGAGGTCCGTGTTTTGGAACCTTTTTAGATGGTTTGTTGAGGTCATGGCTGATTGTCCCGTGTTTCAAGAGGTATGAAAGTTAATAGTTACGATCTTAGTTTAAAAAGCACACTCGGGCGCCCCTAGGCGCAGAAAATCCGAGGCGCACTCCTCCGAGTTTTTGGTGGTCAAGCACAGCCCTCTAAAAGCCTAGAAAAGCACGCGCTTTTGGGGCTTTTTGTCGGGGAGCACGTTTTATGAATTTAGTTACCGTCCGCTTATTTTTTTTTATAAAAACCTTTTACTTACCTAGAACCGCGTGTAAATTACTTGGTGGAGACCCGATTCTTCTTCCTTCCAAAGTGAAGAAGCAAAAACCCTATCTCTAGCTCTAGTGATACCTTCCTTCTTTCATCCTCCCTCCTCTCGCTTTACCCTTCCGACGGCTTCTTCCAGCAACTCCTTGGACATTTTCGACGCCGACCTTGGTGTTTTCAAGCACCGACACTGTCGCCGACTACCAGGTACTTCTTCTTCTTCTTCCTTTTTCCTTTTTCCTCGTTCTTTCTTCTTTTGGTTCCGTTTTCCTCTTCCTCCTTTTTTTCCTCTTCCTTTTGCTCCACTCTGCTCTTTCTTCCTCTCGGTTTTGGCTCTTCTAGCTTATTCTTTTCATTCGTTTTTGTGATTCTTTTTTTCCATCCTTATAATATAAGGTAGGTAAGCTACCCGACCCGACTCCTTTTTTTTTTCTTTTTCTCGCTCTCTATCTTTGTGTTTCTTTATTTTTCCAAGTGCGTGAATTGTGTTTTTGTGTTATATTTTAATTGTTTTCATTGTTATAATTGTTTGTAGTGAGTGAATTGTGTTCATTATTGTCATTTGAATGGAGGATCAACTCGTTACGGGTTCGGGTTCAATCTCCTCTAGAGCTTTAGACCCGGAAGAAAGTATGACACATAAGATGAAAGCAATAAAAATAGTTTCTTTTGCAACTTTTGTGGAGTTAAGACCATGGGGAGTGTTTCGACTTAAACAACATTTGGTAGCTGGATATCGAAATACATTGGGTTATAAGAAGGTCCACGTGCATGTTAGGGAAGAAATTCAAGAATACATGGATAAAAAGAATCATTGAAAGAGAGTTTTGGAAATGTCCAGGAAAATGCAACAAAGCTATGATGTTGATGATGATGAAGAAGATGATGAATGTATTGAGATGAATCCTAGAAGTGGTGGGAATGGGGCAAAGAAGCGAAGTAATAGCATGTCTCATAAGACACCAAAGCAAAAAGGTCCAATGAATATGTACTTTCCTCCTAAGCCGACCAATGTGAAGGGTAAAAAGGATCAAGGGAGGCAAAGAACACTTAATGAGCTATGCAAGAAAGAGTTGGGAGAAAAGGCTTGGAGAGACTTAGCTAGGTGGTTTTACGATGCTAGCATTCCTTTCCATAAGGCCACACTTGATAGCTTTGCTATTGCCATGGAATCGGTTGGTCAATTTGGTCCTGGATTAAAACCACCTTCAATGTATGAGTTGAGAGTTCCATTCCTTAAGAAAGAAGTGGAAGAGACCCGGAAGGCAATGAATAAGCACAAGAAAGAATGGGCAGAAGTAGGTTGTTCTATCTTATTCGATGGATGGCGTGATACCACTTTCCAAAAGGATATTGTCAACTTTCTTGTGAACTCTCCAAAACGGTCGGTCTTTATTAGATCAATAGAGATGTCTCTAAAGTTGTAAAAGATTCAAATCTTTTGTTCAAGGTTCTTGATGATATGGTAGAAGAGATTGGATAGGAGAATGTGGTCCAAGTGATGACTGATAATGCATCCAATTATGTTAAGGCCGGTAAGAAAACGCTATACTATAATTTATATTTCTATTACTTAGGTACTTATTCTATAAATTTCTTAATTATAATTTCTAATTTTATTTTAGGAAAATTGTTGATGTATAAGAGGCAACATCTCTATTGGACTCCATGCACCGCATATTGCATTGATCTTATGTTGGAACATTGGAAAAAATGTTGCAAAAGTCAAGAGTGCTCTAAAGAAGAGTATGGCTATCAATACTTACATCCATAGCTCCGTTGCCCTCGTGAATTTGATAGGCCTGCTATGACTAGATCTGCAACATTATTTATCACTCTTTCCTCTATTCATACACAAAAACACAACTTGAGGAAGATGGTAACTTTTCAAGAATGGAACAAAAGCAAATGGTCAAAGGATGGTGGGGAAAAAAGATAGCGAGGCTATATCTTACAAGATAACTATTAGAAGAACATTCTTTATACTCTTAAATTGACAGGTCCACTACTACAGGAACCACTTTTAACTATGGTTAAAAACGACATTTAATGACGGTTAATAAGCATCATGTATTTGGGCGTCGTTATATATACCACCTTTGATTGCGGTTCAAAACCGTAGTCATAGGTAAATATATGACGACGGTTCGGATGGAAAACCGTAATCATAGGTCACTCTATGACGACGGTTTCTTCATCATAACCGTCGTCATAGTCTTTCCTCTCGTAGTTGGAACGAGCACCTATGACGACAGTTTCTTCATCTTAACCGTCGTCATAGACTTTCCTCTCGTAGTTGGAACAGAGTACATATGACGACGGTTCCTTCATTTGAATGGTCATCATAGATGGACCTATGACTACGGTTCCGCTTAAGAACCGTCTTCATAAGTCAGTTTTTTAAATATTTTTCTCGTATTTGATTGTTCCTCCGTACAATACCAAAAAGATCATATACAAACACCACAACCCAATACACTCTTCAGCGAGAATATATACAAAACAATATGCTCATCACATTTTGTATATAATATGATATAAGACAGGCTTTCCTTTAGTTTGATTGTTAGTGATTTCGAACATTCTTTGCAAGTGTAAAAAATATATACTTATGTACATATTATACCTATAACTGTATATGACTACTAAAATCACAAACTTGACCTATCAAATAATGAAGAATAAATGTATATATATACCTATTCCTTTATACGGTTATATACAAACTCTATCCAACCTTGTTTTAACTCGTTGAACACTTCATCCGTATATGGAGTGGGTGGCTTCTTTTACGGGAAATATTGTAACCAATGCTATAAAAGACATATTAATTGGGTCAGTGCAAGTGTTAATCAGGTTGAAAAAGAATATATTATAATCAATTACAAGTGCAACGATACCTCTTTGGGACTACCATACTTTTCAAGTTTGGTCACAATCTCTTTCATGAACTGGAGAATGTAGAAGCCGCACTCCACGTTCCCGGGTTGTTTATGGTGCTACAATAATAAAATAGATTCCCAACACATTGAGAATTAATTAATACTTATGTATCTAACAAGTAATATGAAATGAAAAACATCTAAAATAGACTCTAATAACCAAGAGAACCTCACCTTGACGGGGACAATTAGTGGTTTTGCTTTCTTCACTCGTTTGATGCCTCCGCTAAAATAATAACGGACTAGAGAACTATTTTTCAATCGGAGAAATAAAATTCAAGTTAGACATATATCATTGAATGATTACTTAACAAAACAACATAAAATGATTAAAAGTATGAACTCATGCCTCGACGACGTCCCCGATATCTTCCCTCACGTCACGACCCGGAGGATCAAGGAAGTAGACCATATTAGCCCTTGGATATATGGCGGCAAGCATCCAATGGCTGCTACAAATAACACATTTTTATATAAGTATTTATAACACCATAAAAAAACATCATCTCGTTAATTAGTTTATTATTTGTCCACTTATACCTCTTATTGAACGCCACCATAAACAATGTTTTATCATCCACAACATCTTTCATGATGTCGAAGATATAGGAGACTCGTTCGTTACGATTCAACCCAGCTCCTTGAATAACGAAGTAGGGTTTAGAAATTGAACATAATCCTTCCCATCTCGTGCAGCCACCTTACATATTAATATATAGTTAGAAATTGAAATTAATTAGGTAAAAAAAACTGATTAAGAATATATTAACTCACATCATGCCAAGCGTAATAACGGATACGCTGATTTCCTCCATGCGCAAAAATTGCAATATGTCGTCCGGAAGACAAAGACCGACATATCCGCTTCATGTAGCCCAAACATTTGACCTGGCATGCTACACATGATTTGGTCCTCTGTTGATAGAGTCCGCACATAACTTTCTCAAATAGCACATCAATTTGTGCGAGACTCCTCAATGGATTTGAGATGAGATTTCCTCGGACAACCAACAGGTGCCATCGAACGTTTGCTTGTGCTATCGGCGCCCTTCATCCCACACTTGGATTTGTCCCCAATATCCTAGTTAATAGTCAATACAAAAATGAGATATATATATACGTGATATTAACAACGACTAAATCTAATATTTTTAATACAAATGAATTACCGTAGTGAGGATGACCAAACTCTTGGGCCAACGAAGAAAAACGTTGACTCGCGTCGTCAATAGTGTGGAGGTCCGCTCCTCGGATCGGTAACTCACACTCGCCTTTCCCGTGTATGACCTCTTTAACACTCACCCTCACCTCATCAGCCGCAAGGGGTGTCCCGTGAACGACAAAATCTGCCATCCATGGGAAAACAACACCCAATACCACAACATGCTCTAGGGGAGGGTGATGAGAAGCTAACTTACAATTCATCAACTGCTTAAGAATAAGTAAACATTTGACATAGAAGTTAAATAACCTAAAAACCTTGAAAATAAACGGACGGAGTTTCCCCTAAAAATAAACATTTTCCCGTGATAACGACCCTCGTCCGAAACAACAAAAACATTCCAAATAAGTTATTACTCAACGGCCATACGCCGAGTTACGCAACAACAAAAACATACTATAAGCAATTATTCAACAAGATTTTACATTAATTAGTCAAAATATAAATATGCATGTAAATATAATTAGGTTGCAAAATCTTAATTACCTCCGCAAGAACTTCAAATTGGTCGACGGGTGAGCTCGCGTTCACGTTGGTCGGTGTGTGGGGTGAGAAAGGACGTACATCAACAAAGTTTCTAGGTAACGTCAAACCCATGTTGGTGAAGTACGACCTCATCTAGGACTGCATCTCTGCCCACATCTGCGCCCTCATATCTTCGATCCGTACGACCATTTGGGATATTTGGGACTGCATTTGGGCCATTTGGGCCTCCACATGTGCTTCGCTTGAAGAGACGAGGCGCTTCTTCCTAGTCCCAAAGTGCTCAACTATCCCCACCCGCCCAACGACGGCTCGAACACGACCAGGGATACTCATCTCTTTGTAGGGCCAAGGCTAGCTTGTCCCTCCTACCGGTGGTTTCGAGCATCTAAAGTTGATGTCCGTGACAATTACTCCTGTAAGAAGAAAAAATATTATCATTTGAAAAATTCAGAAAATAAACCGATAAGTTCTCAAAATAAATAAAGGAAATAGTAAAAAACTCACGAGTTGGCGAGAAATAGCTTCTATATTGGGCGTAGTGAAGGTTCCCTCTTTCTTCTTTCTTCCTTCAATCCACGACTCGTCCCTATCGACAACGAGCTGCAAAGTATCTATGGTGGACCCTTCCCCGGATGTGGTTTGAAGTTGTTCAAGCTTTGCTTGTACAACCTCTCCTCCAACTTTGCGTATCCTTCACGGGACAGACACATGAGGGTACAGATTGCTCTTAATCCTCTTCCGGTTGGCTTCACCTATCACCTGCACAAGTAATATTAAGAAACGAAAATATTAGTGGATAACACTTACATTTCTTCATTTTTATATCGGTTCGACAACCAACATCACACTATATGTATATGAGATTGAATATTGAATGAAATTACCTTGCATTCCGGAGAGGTGACATGTGACTCAAACGATCTCAAGTCCTCCTCTCGTGATACAATTATAGACCTCCTAGGGTCTACCTTCTTGTTTTATTTTCTTTGTTTTATAGACCCATATAGCGGCAGTGCGATATTTATAGTCTCTAAACTTTTTACCGCCGACATGAGGGGTCTTGTGTTTCGTGGAGGGGATCCGAGATTTATTAATGTTCAAGTTGAACGTTCTCTTAAACACAAGAATAATATGCATTAGTACATATATATCAACCATTTACAATATAAGTTGCAATACTAAGTTGAGATGTATTCATTTACCCGAATATCGTTTCATAGCTTGTCCTTAATGGAATCAGGGACGTCAGCCCATTTTCTAAAGTTGATGTTCACGTGGTCGCGGGTTACCGTACCAACATAGCTCATAAAGGTAACTTTATTCCCACCTATAGCATTTCCGTGGCTATCAAAATCAACCCGTGTAAGGTTCATTGGATCCTCTCTACTACGGACCAACTTCTCCTTATTCATCATAGTTCGCCCTCCCCCTAATTTTTTGTAATTTTGGAATAATCCATCTTAGACTCCAAGAAATTATACAACTCTTGATAAATAAACATGTACAACAATTTTCGAGACGGAAATACATAAGTTGGACCGGGTAGCAGCCAACATGAGCTGACCATGTAGTCTAGCACGGCCCGTGTTGGCTGCCTAGAACCCTGGTTCCTCAATTTTGCTCGTTTTTTGGTCTCTTGTCTTATTTTCATAATTCTATCCATTCACATTCCTCAAATATAAGATTAAATTTCTACATGAAATAACATTCAAGTTAAACAACCTAAAATCCGAGATGAAACAACCATGAAACAGACCAAATTAACAAATTGTCATATGCATAAATCCACTCAATCGAACACACAACATCAAGTGCCCACAAATTCAAATAATTTATCCTAATGAACCCAAAAACGCTTGAATCCGGATCGAATCGTAAAACCCTAGTTTCGGACATATGAGAAGGGGACGGGGTACCGAGAGGGGAGAGAGATAGATAGATAGATAGATCTACCGGATGAAAGAATGCATTCAGAGAAAAGCACAAGGAGAGAAAGGAGAAGAGAGCCCGAGGAGAAGTGAGAGATTGATTGAGGTGAGTGAAAGTGAGAAGAAAGAGGCTCCGAGGAGGCCCTCCTTAATACGGGCAAGAAAAACTCAGGGCGGAAAAGAACGTCGGTGGAGGAGAAAAGGAGAGCCCGAGAGGAGAGCGAACAACGAATTATGAGAGGGGACTGAATTCACTCGGTTTAGGCGAGTGAAAGTGAGAGGAAAAGGGAGAAGGGGATTGAATTCACTCGATTGAGGCGAGTGAAAGTGAAAGGAAAGGGGCTCCTAGGAGAAGAACTCAAGCACGAGAAAACTCGGGCGAAGAAGAATGCCGGTGGAGGAGAAGAGGAGAGCCCAAGAGGAGATGAGCGAAGCAATGGTGGGAATAAACAGCGAAAGGTTCTGGGGGTTTGGTGCAGCACTTTAGATGACGATTCACAATTAAGAACCGTCGTCTAAAGTACTTAGACTACGGTTTATTAAATGAACCATCGTCATAGACTTATCAATGACGACAGTTCATTTATCGAACCGTAGTCTAAGGTTCGATTCAACCATTAGACGATGGTTGTTGGTTTAAACCATCATCATATATATAGTAAAAACCTCATTTTTTACAAAAATACCACCAGTCCATTTTTCATGACAGTTTGTCCTTTTAACGATCGTTAAAGACCCGTCGTTAAAAATAGTTTACGTAGTAGTGATCTTCTTATCAAGGTTCTTCGCATGGTTGATGGAGAGAAAAACCACCCATGAGTTATATATATGAGGCTATGGATAGAGCTAAGGAGGTTATTGCTAATAACTTTCAACACAAGAAGGAGAACCATGAGATGAGATTCAAGTATATTGATACAAGATGGGAATGTCAACTTCATCAACCTTTACATGGGGCGGGCCACTATTTGAATCCGGAAATCTATTATTCAAATGCAAATGCTATTGAAGAGCATCATGAAGTGAAAGATGGTTTGTTTGATTGCATTTCAAGGATGATTCCGGATATGACAATCCAACACAAGGTGACTTCCGAATTGCAATTATATAAGAGAGCCGAGGGTATCTTTGGAAGGCTATTGACTATAAGGCAAAGGAATACTCTACCTACTGGTAAGAATGTTTATTGACAAAGCTAATCTTCACAACAAATCAAACTTACAAAGTTACTAATTTTAATTTATTTTTGTAAATAGCTGAATCGTCGGAGTGCATATGGATCATTGATACCAAATTTAAGGGAGTTTGCCATGAGGGTTCTTAGCCTCACTTGTAGTGCAATGGGATGTGAGAGGAATTGGGGTGTTTTTCAACACGTAAGTTATAACTTTCAAAGTTTTTATATTAGGCTATTAAGTTTTATATTAGGCTATTAAGTAAATTAGTTTATTAGTGAATAATTATGCCTACTTACTTTGTTAACAGACTTCATACCAAGAAGAGAAATAGATTGGGACAATCCCCGATTGAATGATTTGGTATTTGTCAAATCAAACCGTGTATAGAAGCGCAGACGCTAAGAGAATAGCTCTAAAGATTCCATTCTCTTGAAAGAAATTGATGATAGCAATGAATGGTTGTTAGGAAGAATGGAAGATGATTCAAATGGTGATGGTTTTGTATTTGAGGGGGATACTTTGACTTGGACAACTTGCTCCAGCTTCGGGAAAAATGAGCCTCGTTATGGCATGAGGGGTAGAGGATCATCAACTACCAGTAGAGCTTCAGTGAGGACAAAGGAAAAGCTCTGCGGAAGCCTCCGGTTCTAAATCTTCCCGAGGTCGATTTCAATTGATTGATGAATATGAGGAAGAGGAAGAGGATGAAGAGGAAGAAGAGTTGGATGATGACGACGATGTGGAGGCGAACCATGTGGTGGTAGATGACGATAATGTTGATGCTTAGTTGACCTTTGGGGAGGGGGATTACAAACTACTTGCTTTGTGTGTTATTTTTATGAGTATGCTTGCTTGTTTTGTTTTAGACTTCTAAAAGTGTGTTTTGAGATATTTGAATGTTAGATTCCGATTCTTAAGATTATATGTGCTGCTTTTAGTAGTAAAAATGTTGTGTAAACACTTTTTGATGTTCTATCTTACTTATTTATCAAAAAATATAGGTTGGGAATGAATTTCAAGCATTTTTATGTAAAAAGTATGCCTCGCTTAAAAAGCCCACGTCTTCGCCTCGCAGCTCGCACCCGGGCTCCAAGACCTCGTGCGCTTTTTACGCCTTGCGCTTTTTTCATCTAAGGTTACGATATTATGTATGTAGAATGATTATTAACTCGCCATAATAACAGACCCACTTAAGTAGTGGGTTCACCTTATCTCTCTTGATTTATAGATGTAAATTAGGGATTTTTGGAACTCATAAACAAGGGGATTATGTAAAAGTATGAGAAGACATCTCATTCTCATAGTGTCACTAAAATCATTCTCTAATTCGACCATCCACGGGATTGGTATTTGGGGCGTGATTCAATCCAGCGATTTTGATAACCGCTGAGTATTCTATAATGGTGTTTATTGATGACAAGTGCATGATATGTATATGTTTTGAAGGTGTTTTGATGCTTTTTTTGAGATGAGTATTCCGTAATGGTGTTTATTGGTGACAAGTGCATGATATGCATATGTTATGCATGTGTTTTGGTGTTTTGAAATGAGTTGTGCAAATTTGATCACCAATACCAAGTATTTCTATGATTAGTTGATGTTTTGAGCATTAAGTAGACCAAGCACCATTTATCCCCGTAGTCGGAACAATTGTTCCCTATTTCCCCAAAATATATAGTTCTAGCAACCAACAAGTGTAGCACATGTCTATTGAAGGTTAGTAGCCAACACAAGCACCTCATGTCGGCTTCATAAGTACACAGTTTATCGTTATAGCAATCAAGTGTCGTCCCACAAGGACCAATGCAATCTATTAAGTATTAACCGTCTCAATATGCTAAGCAATTCGAATTGGAGTTTTTATCTGATTAACAAGTATCAAATCTCTTAAAAAATCTATGAAATTAAAACACATAAGGATTGTTTTACCTAAAATGCTTCTCTTCAATAGCTAAACATGTGCTCTTCATTCATTCAAATGGCTCGAAGATCGACAATCAATAGGGATCACAACATAACTTTTTTTCAAAATGTAGTGAATCACTTGAGTTAAATCAATTACCTATTCTCATGGATTTTCAATTCTATCAAGTCATAAACATAGATTATCAAAACGATCTCCTAATTAGCAATTCTATCTCTACACATCACAAGTATAATCTTCGTTTTCCAATGTTGAACTTCTCCTTTCAGCACTTCATTCAAGCAACTAGAATACATGCGAGAAAATGGTCAATAATCTCACAATAGCATAAAAACTCTTAGATAGATAGAATCATTCCAAATAAAATTCAAGTACAAAAATTTAATTACTAAAAAGATAATATTATTCGGTTTTAGCGAATCCCTAAATTAAAAACATTACTCACACATGACTTAAACTAACATAAAAACTAGCATAGTTTGAATTAGAAAGAAAAAAGATAAAAGGTAGATTAGAAATTCTTAGTCTTCAGCAAGCGTTGCTTGTGTTGCTTGAACCTCTTGGTGTGAACAACTCGACCTCTTGATCTTAAATTCTTTCAGCTCGCACAAACTCTTCTTGAATATCTCAACTCTTTCCTTCTAATGTGAAAAATGGTGGATGAAGCTTTAGATGGTGAAAAATGGTGGATGAGGATGATGATGGATGCACCAAAACTGCAGCAAAATCCAACCTTTAATAGCATTCAACAGGTAATCAAGAGGCTTAACCGTCAAAATTGAAGCGCCATGATCGTTCGATTGTAGTGATAAATCGTGTTGGCCTATTCAACGCTTAAAACAACAACTAATCATGGGAATACTTGGTATTGGTGATCAAATCCGCACAATTCATCTCAAAACACCCGCACAAGTGTAAAGCCAAAAATAGAGCATAAACATGCTCCATTGAACTTAATTTCCCAAATCAAAATGCCATCAAAACATATGCATTTCATGCACTTATCATTTTGCGAGTTCGTGACCTGGACTTACAACCAAATTGGTGTGTCCGTGACTCGGCAACTTATTCGTGGGTTACCAAATAGCAGTTGATCCAATCGCTTCCGTACTAAGGTAAGTCCTAATATTTTCCTACAATTGTATCGGAGCATAGGATTGCATGTTTCTAACCCCAATTCTCTTTATCCGATTAGTTTAGACAATTAGCCCGTAATTATGCATTAATTACTATAATCACATGATCAGTTCAAGCATCTTTTTCCCTAAACGTGATTTGGTTTTTTGTGCGCCTCTTGTAATTAATCCAATTCCCTAACTCGACCACCCGTTTTTTGTCTACTAACTCCCTTCGCCCAACCGCCTCGGTGGTGGTGGCGTTTGCCTTGGCATAGCCTTAGTGGCATCATGCCAACCGGAGTTCGCCTACAAGTCCCTATATCTAAAACTTGGTCCCAAGTGATAACCTCTAAAACTTAAAATAATAAGAGGTAAAGAAACTAAGGCTAACCCATCAGAGAACCACCAAGAGGGGTGGCGCATGAGGGACACACGCCGTCAACGAACATTGGTGGTCCGTCTTCCTACTTTCAATCTCCTTCTCCAACGTCGATATAAGCCATAACAACTTTGATTTTGCGAAAACGGGCCATGACGGGGCGTGTGTGGGCCACGCGCCGCCATGCTTCACAAGTATAACTACAGTTAAACGATTGCTTGGCGACCGATCTACACCTTATTGATGGTGGTTTTGTCGAAATGACAAAGATTAGGCTTGTGGTCTAATCTAAAAGGTGGAGAAGGAAGTGGGTCATAGCCTCCTATTGCAGAAGTGTTATTTGAGAACTTCTCCAGAAGAACCTCATCAATTAGCACATATTCTTTTTGAAACATGGTGCTTTTCCGTTCATTTAATAGACAAAAGTTTCAGAGACCAAATTGTGGAAAAGAAAAGCCGACCCAAATATGTGATATATGAAAAAGGGGAACATCTAATTGCTAATTAGCTGAACTGGTACAATATATCACAATGAACTTAAGTATCACCTACAACAATATGCATGCATTCCTCACCCCAAAAGTTGCAGGGCGAAGGCAATCTAACAGAGCCTTAACTCGTATCCATTACTCAAAGGAACCTAGGTCTATGTACCATTCAGATGCCATTGATTCTTGTAATTTCTTGAAAACCTATGAGAACCTTATTTTAGAATATGTCCAATATGAGCCAAACCGAAAACCCAACATGGCTTGACCTGATCCAAACTTGAACAGAACTGCCAGGTCTAAGCTTGGAAGAGCGTTAACATGTGGGGACAAGACAGCTAGAAAAAGAAACCATGCATGCATTATATTTTGGATAAAAGGATCCATGACAAATAGGCATAAACGAGGAACTGAGCTGTTGGCTGAGAGAGGCTGAAGATGACAGACTTTGATGGGTATATGTCAGAATTTATCATTTGGTAAAGTATTGCCTTTTTCTTTTTGCCAAAGGATAAAATTCATCCGCATCATTGCAGAGTTGTGGGGTTAAAAGTGGAGGTTTTGTTTTTTTTTTTAAATAAACTAATAATAAAAAGCTGAAAACATATCAGAGGAGGAAGAGTTGAGTATAAATATGTCAAAAGGTGCCTGAGCTCTCATAGCCAGATGGATGGCCTCTGTTTTTGACAGATTATCAGAGTCAAGGCACTCCTAGGCACAGTCCCTGACTATTTTCTGTCATTAGAGCATTTTGTGCTTGTGAAATATATGACCAAAGTATGTTTGGCTATGGTTTGCATGAAAGCCAAATGATGCCTCGCTACTTGTATTATCTACTCTAGACCTGATAAACAAGTTATTTGATTCGGATATAGGTTATATTTTAATACACATTTGGTCAATTAGTAGTCGCCTATATTGATCATGTCGGATATAGTTCAAGTTGGTTGAAGCTTAAGTTGGTCTGGGTCAATGACATTTGATTTGGATGAGATTCAGTTCAAGACTCGGGTTAGGTGCAAACTGGATTGAGTTAATTTCAGGTTAATTTAAATTTTGAGCGGGTCTTGAGTTACTTAAAAACCCATTCAATTACAATTAACCTAAAGTGTTCAATTTTCTTTCCCAAGTCAAAAGCTTTCTTATTAGGCAATGACAACATTTAGCCCGTATGTGATTAAGGTAGAACGTCAATTATATACATAGGAATACATGCTCCTCGCACATATATCAACGAGATGATTGGACGAAATGGAAAATAGGGGAATTTTGTGGGTCTAATATAATGATGTATCACTTAAGAGTATATGCTTTCAAATGAATATAAGAATTTGCATGATTAAGGGTGTTTTGTGTGTTGGATTTAATAATGTGAGGTGTCAATCATCAATCTCCAAGCAAGTGGCTTATTGAGCTTGGTTTGTTATATATATATTTGTTATGCAACAGTTATTTAGAACCAAAAAATTTATTTAAAATAGTCATGACACCTAGTGGGTGAAATATCCAAATTATAATGCTTAGGTGTTGTTTGGCCTGGTTTATAAAAAGTGTTTTTCTTTATGAAAAACAGTTTTTCTAAAAGTGTTCTTTGAAGAAGTTATGAAATGTTTGACCTAATTTATATGAAAATATTTTTGAATAATAAGTTGTTTGGTCTAGTTTTGTCTATGCTATTTATTATAGTATAATTGATTTTTTTATTTACATAATAGTTATTATTTAATATTTATTTTTTGTATAAGATAATATTTATTTATTTATTAGAGTAAGAGATAAAGATAAAATAAAATAAAAGAAAGAGAGGAGAGAGATAAAGATAGAGGAGAGAGAGAGGGAGAGAGAATAGGTAAATAAGGTAAAAACAAAAAGAGGAGAGAGAGAGAGTGGGAATTTTGGTGGTTGTTAGCGGTTTCTCCATAAACTAGAAAAAGAAATAGTTATTTCTTTGTTTCTGTTTTTGAGAATTTTTTCCAAATTCACTTTTAAAAAACATTTTTAAAGTTAGTGTTTAGCCTAGGTTCAGCTTTTAGAATCCAAAAATAGTTTTAAAAATTAGGTCAAACACCCACTTAATATATAGCATAACTATACGACATTCATTGGACAAAATTATTCTCTAATTTAAATTTAAATAGAGTCAAAAGCTCGTTCCTAAGTTTAACGATGTAGCCCCTCATTTTATGCGGAGTAGGGTGTAATTATGATATATTTGGAAAGTTGGAAGTTGGGCTAATAGTTATGAGTCTACTCATGTTAACGGTAATGTTTAGGGGTAAGTGAGTCGCGTAAAAATCATATCTATTAAAAATTGGATACGAGGCTGTTTAAATTTAAATTAGTCATATTTGGTTCATTTTGGATTTAGTGATCACAGGTTCAGTTTAAATGGAATCGAGTAATTTGGGTCAAACCATGTTTTGAGTTTAATTTGATAAAGTTAGTTGGCCTCTTTTCGGGTAGTGGTTCGAGATTTTAGGTCGTCAATCGGTTTTTCCATGTCTAAAGTCTAAACTAAACATATGAAAACATTTCTCATCATTCACCTCCCTCTAAACTAGACTTGGCAACCAAATTATTTGGTTCCGAGTTCAATTCTGATTAATTTTAAATTAAGTGGGAGGCACTTTGTTGGGTATTTCTGAGTTCAAGTCCACCTTAGTATGTAATTGATTGGTTTGATTAAATTGCAAATACTTCTTTACCAAAATTTCAAACAATACGAGTTTGGGTTTGGTTGGTCGGGTCAATTCAAGTTTCGGTCCCCATCTACTTCTCCCAATGTGAGTTTGGGTTGGGTCAAGTCAACTTACATTCAGGCCAATGTCAACATCATTTATTTCTGGTCTAGCTCCGGCCGACCACATCCAGTCTGTGTTATGGAGTCTACAAGAAACCACATTTAAATCCTGACATCCAGCTCCGAAATTAGGAAAGCAATAGAGGTTGCACTCCCATCTACCACATAAATCCACGAGTAACTTCTGATAGTTCAAAGGCAAAACACAATTGGAAGCAGAAGACACAAGCACTAAAATTGCCACCAAGAACTCAAGAAGACATAACAAATCAAGTTCTTATTTGGAAATATTCATTCTTACCATAACCGTTTTTTGTCCCTGTATAACACCTGTTCTCATGTCTATGTATCAACACTACTGAAAAGCACTATAAACAAGTTATTCTTTTAAAGCTACCCAGCTCACTCAATTCAAGCAAAGAGAATTGAATAACACCACCACCAAACACTGAGGGTTCTCGTTTTTCGAAAAAACAGCTACAACTATCTCTCATATCTACTCCTTTGGAGAACATACAACTTGCCCTTCTGCCAGCTTTTTATTGCAGGCTATTTTTTCCTCCTGTGATTCTCAACTACACACCACGCATAATTATTATTTCTGAATTCTCGATGGCCTCCGCCATCAGGAAATGTAAGTTTTCAGAGTTTCAAGGTCAAACTTGGCCAGCAGGTGCTTCAACTCATCAGGTTGCATGTTGGCGGATAATACAGCAAAACCGACAGCCAAGACAACAGATACTGCCATGAAGCCCTTGAGGCAGCCATGTCCCCGGGACAATTGGGATAACAAGTATTTACAGTACTTGTCCGCCTCCTTTAAGTATGATTGGCAATCTGCGTACTCTTTGCTAGCCCCAGCGTTCTCATTCTGCACAAGTGTGAAGCAATAATGAGAGCTCATAAGAATGAATGCATAGAACTTCAATGAGGTGGTTCAAAATCGGATTTATTCCTTTGAACAAAGAAGGAAAGTGTATGAAACTGTCCGTTTCTATCCACCAGACAAATAATGAAGAAAATAAAACAGTAACAATGAGAAACAAGCACAGAAGAAAAACTACTTTTTCTCAGCTAAGCGGGAAAAAGTCATCCATACAGCATAGATGTTTTAAGTTATGCAACAAATTCAGTATCAGCGATACCTTCTATGTGTTGGTGAACATTGCGCAAGAAAAAAAGGGGCTTATATAAACTAATTTATCTTTAATGGCGATAAGTTTTTAAGATCATGCATTACTGTTCCCAATGCCATTTTTTTCATTCTGCAGCAAACCCTGATGCAGTTTACTACGAGTATTTCGTTTATTGCGAGACTAAAGGCACTATACACTTGGCAGGTACTCCCAACAACACCTAAATGCGGAGGGCACATGGTTTTGGAGGGGACAGGTTACTGGAGAAGTGTCCACCCATAAAGTAAAGATATGCCAATAACCATTTTATCTCAGTTCCATTTCATGAACTAAGAAAGTCGGTGGGACTGTTGCAAAGGGAAGAATATCAAAAAATGTGCCCCCTCCCCCTGCTTAACCCACATGTTCTAATGTTAGACTTATCAAGTATCATCTATCAACTATAAAGATTCATGAATCTAATATAGTACCTTCTTCCTGAAACTCTTCAGTGTGGTTTTCACTTCTCCAAGAGTAGAAGGTGTAGCCGATGACAGCTTCTTTTCCACGGACAGCTTTCTCAAAATAACAGCACTGGCCTCAATATTATCCAAGTACAAATTATCCTGTCCCAATGAATTTTATTGTCAAAACCAGAAAAAAGCACAGAAAAAAAGAATACACAAGTGCAAAGGAAAGTCATTGCAGCCAAAAGAGGGGCACAAGACTCACCCATTGATTATAGCATTCAGAACTTTCAGTCAAACACCAAATGAAGACATCACTTGCTTCGTCGGACAGTTCGGGAATCCCTAAAGAGAGATACTTCATTAGATTAATTCCATGCTTACATAGGTGTGCAATACTATTCATTGCATGAAATCAATAGTGGAATGTTCATCAGTTTTCATTTCTCAATTACATTGATTGCATTTAATTGCGCTCTATGACAAAACCGTAGCCAGAACCCATGAAAATATAGCCCCATCTAATAAGATGCTGAGCAACCCTTACCTTCACCAGCAGCCTTGATAGCAAATTCCAGAATCTGCTGAGCAACTTGCTTCATTGCTTTGCTTCCAGAAGCTCCAGTCAGTGCCACCTCTTTTAAAGTTGGGTACACAGCCTCAAATCTCTCAGTAGCCTGCTACAAGTAATGAAATTAAATACACTTGCAAAACTTGGATGAAGATAAAATGCTTTCAGTAGAATTAAGGGAAGAATTTCTTCTCCAAGTTTCAATCCTACAAAGGTCCCAACCTTAATTCTGGAGGAAGATGAAGGGAATGTTAATCTCATTAGAGTATCAAGAGCTGCAGGTGGAACAAGGCGCTCTCCCTTCCTGACAGCTCCATTTAGCAGAATTTGTCGAGCCTTTGGCATTGATACAATTCTGTGATAGCAAGATTAAGAATAAGAAACCAACCTTAGGGAAATGACAAAGGATAAAAGCAGACATCAAAAGAAAGTTAAGTATGTATAGATTCTAAGAAATGCCACCTTTGCACCAGCTGTAGAATGAGGTCTCTTGACTGAGGATTAACAGATTTTCTGTTTAGCATGGGCAAGAGGATCTGTACCCACATGTACAAACCTACAGCCACATCTCCTTGGCAAGCCTACAAAGATGTAATTAAGGATTAACTTAGAGAATAGTTTCCTACCAAAGATCTCCATTCTCACTCAATCAACCAAAATATACCTGCGCAATAACCCATACTACAACAGGAAGCCTATCTTGTCCAATATATTTTTGACTTTCCTTAAGTATAGGCAAGAGGCAGATCAGCACATCAGGTTTACGCCGAAGTATCATTCCTAGTACAGCGAATAAAGCAACCTGCATACACCCTCAAAAAAGACATTCAGGGACGACACCAAGTAGCAGATTAAATTCCCCTTTTTCCTGAACCAAACTGTCTACAGTAAAGACCACGCTTAAAATTCATCAGCAACAAAAGGTGGTGATCAAATCAACTAATAGATCCAAGAAGCTTAAAAGGGAAAAGAAGGTGCCACAAATTAAATAGATACTGAAACATCCGAATTTGATTAGAATAGTACCAAATAAGAATACGCTATAACACTAGGTAAATCAGAACACTAAAGCACATTCAATTACTTGACAAAGATGAATTTGACTGATAAAAGTCATTACCATTTCAGGATCCAAGAAATGTAGATTTGCACGTACCAACTCAGAGATTGCTTAAAACTACCAGGTTTCTAGGTTCATGATGTCATATAAATTACAAGGACCAAGCAACATCACATGCATGATATGTTCATGGAAATTTAGTTACCAACAATGGTCGGTATTTTTGGGCACCCAGACATGATAAACTCCAAAATCTAGACGTGAATGTTAACTTGGCGTGTTTGAGAAGTCACAATTTCAATGGATGCACCTTGCATTTCGGCAGATCAATATTTGCCAAGTCGATAATAATTGCATATCTAGACTCGTAAATCAAAGTCTCTTCAGCAAGGAATGCTAAGAGACACCTTTGACTCCACTGAACAAGGTAGATACATCCACACATCTACAACTACCGGTACATCAAGCAGAACAGTCTCTCGTAGAGAAACCAAACTTCCCCCTTCAACTTCTTCCACATGGTGAGATAGCGAGGAAGGGGGCTGCAACACCTTTCAATAGCTCTCTGCTTTATATATATTAAATTTATGCTAACTGATATTACAACTGGAAAGAATTGGGTAAACACCCATCCAAATTTAAAAACAAAAGAGTTCTCGAACTTGCTGTAACCAGTGAAAGAACTTAGAGCGAGAAATTATGTAGTAAGCACCAGATCTTTCAAAAGCAACAGAAAACAGATCAAGTAAAGCAGGTTTTTCTATATATGGTGAAGACAAAGCTGAGAGTTAACAAAATTATCACATCCCATGCCTGACACAAGAGCCTTTCTATCTATATTTCAGTACCTGCCCCTGAACCAAAAACATGCACACAATGCGACTCTTTTACGTAGAAAGAAAGAGGCAAAACATGATGGAAGAGAATAATGAACATTCAGCAAAGACAAGTTCTATTGCAACATTTGCACTATGTCTTAATGACTCAGATTAGCTAGCATCCTTTGGGACAAAGATCAATCTGCAAAATATTCTTTCAAAACAGAGTATTGACTAGGGCATTCTGATTTTTATTTCCCCACGATACACCAAAATATATGAACATTATCTATCTAGTTAACCAAACACAATCTTTATACTTCATGCATAACTGTAAACGTATTGATTGTGAAAATTCAACAAATGCTATCATACATGCTAAAGTTAGTTCCTGACTTTAAGGAGATATCGTGATACTTAAGCAAACAAAACTTGTAGGTGAATTACAGCGTCAATAAATTCGCTTTAGTTGCAATGGATCAAAAGCAATACCTACCACCAAAATATCAAATGAAATGAAAGTTGCACTAAATAAAAGAATTGATTGAGACAGACATACAAAAGCACTACTGAGACAATCATGAAATGCCTCCATCAACCAGGATGCTGGAAGACATTTACCTGAGACTTTGAAGATGGCTGCTGAGCTAACTTCTTGGAACCCTTGACATGCCCCTGATGGCTTGCTAAATCACCCAGAATGCCATCCCACAGCGATAAAACAAGCGACGCAAGTGCATCAAGGGACCGTCGGTTCAGCCACTCCATAGAGGTTTTGTATACAGTTTCAGGTATGTTAGACAGAGGTATCTGTTTCACATGAAGCAGAGTGTAAGAACTAATGCTCAGTATTTTGCGATACAACAAAGGGAACTGGATTTCTTAAAGATCGGTTAACAAAGGGGAGAAAATAACATAACATTAACAACCAAATTATTTGATTAATACCCGAAAAAAAAAAAAAGTAATTGTGAGCACAGATGCATGGGATCATTCACATTAGAAGTGCAGAAAATTATAAGGGAATTGAAAAGGATGACAACTTTTAAAGTCTCTGAGGGGTATATCCAAAGTAAAGCATACTCTTTATGTACAACTTTTTCATGCTCAAACCATAAAGACATGGTCTTTTCTTTCTTTTATCTTACTCCTACTTTTCTATCTCTCTCAGTGTCTCTCACATACGGTCACCCATATAGCTAATCCGGGTATCCGATCGTTGTGTCTACATGGCCACCCTGATTTAGTTTTTAGTTCAAAGGTTACGAGTTGTCGCGGTGGTTCAAGTCTTTCCAGTAACGGTGCTCTCCCTTCTCTCTCTCTCTCTCCTTCCTAAAGTCCAATTTTGAAGAAATTACATAGTCAACCAGTCAAACACGAATTTAGAATTTTGGATTTTGGATTATATAGTTTATGTGAGAAAAACAAAAGGTGGAATCTAAGAACTCACATCAACCATCTTTGAGACAGTGGACTCTTTGAGCATCTTCATCCAGGGAAATTGTGCTGATCCTACCGAAGCGAATACACGCCCAAAGTAATCTGCGAATCGCATCAGCTGTATATCCTCCTGCGATTCAAATGAGCCCTACAACAAAACAAAGGAACTCAGATCGCGAACAATTCGACAATTCGCATACCTAAAACCCTAATTTCGACCAGATCAAGCTAAAAAACCCAACAAAAACTCCCGATCAAAATTCAAAAACACTCACAGATATATCCACAAGAAACGCCGCGAGATCATCCGCATCAAGCTTCGCGGCGGCCTCGGCGACAGAAACCTTCGGCTTCTTCACCTTCTTAGCCTTCGGCTTCTTCACCGGAGCCTCCACATTGCCATTAGCCACCCCGCCGTCGCCACCACCGTCAGAGTCCTCATCGCCGGAATCATCGCCGGAGTACTCCTTCGATCCACCACCTCCGGATACCGCCTCCAGCGCCGCCCGCTGAGCCTCCACGATGCGGCGGCGGCGCGCTTCGGCATGCTGGTCTATTTGCCGGAAGACATCGGCGACTCCATTCTCCGCCGGAGAAGCCGCCGCCGCCGCCGGATGCTGCTTCTTCTGGCGGCGAGGGTACGACACCGTTTTCCAGCCACTATCATCGTCGTCATCATCGAGATGCTCGCCGTTCAATTTCGCATCCTCCCTCAGAATCTTCTCGATTAACGCCGCATCCTCATCCATGTCTCTCTCTCTCTCTCTCTCTCACAGACACACACACACAGCTAGATTTACGTCTGCGTAGTGTGATCTCTCTCCCTCTCTCCCTCTCTCCCTCTCTGTGGTTTCACACAGACAGTGTTTGGGGGAGTGATGGGGCGAGAAAGGACAGGGGGAGTATTTAAAGGCGGATTGGGGAGAAGCGTTGAACACGTGGGGAAGGGGTGGAGGAGAGAGAAGGAAGAATGGACGAAAGAAGGGAGGGTATTTTCTTTTTTCTTTTTCTTTCTTTTTGTTTTTTTAAAAAAGATTTAAATATTTGACCTTAGTCTCTCTCTCTCTCTCCGTCTCTGTTTGGTTGTGTTTCTTGTTTTTCTCGCTACTTTTGTACTTCCTGACCAGATCGGGATAGGAGACATTTAAAAAATAATAATAATAATCCCTGTGAGTAAGGATTTTTTTGGGCCCTTTACTATTATTTATACTTTTGTGATGCATCTAGGCATTGGCTATAAAAAATAATAATAAAATCTAGTTATTTGAATAGATTAGTACAATATAGAATCGTAAGAATTTACCCTTTCTTGTTAAAAATATAAGATACTTTAATATAAGAACATGTATAAATTATCGAGGAGAGCTAATGGCGTGGTGGCACTAGTTCTATCCTACACCCAATCCATCCGGGTTTGAATATGGGTGAGAGCAATATTCCTTATTTGTGAAGATATTGTGTGGTGGATATGTTATAAAAATATTTGAGGAATGATATGGTGTATTTTAAAAACCATGACACATGACTTGAAATATGAATCAATATTTTTATTAATATTAATTGTAATATAAACTAATATGAATCAATATTTTTATTAATATTAATTGTAATAAAACCTACTATAAAAACACGGGATTATCAATCATAAATAAATTGATGTTATTTTGGCATGTATACAAAGAATTTTTATTAAGTATCCTCTTCATCATACATAACAAAATTCATCAATTCAAATGTTAGAAATACATTATATATATAAATTTTATAAGATATGTGTAGTACTTTTATGTGCATATTTATTGTATAATTTGAGAACAAAAAGAAATGTTTAGATACAAAAGTTTGATCTATAATAATACGATTTGATTATTTTCTCCTTTATAACAAGACAAGGAAATTGCAGTTTGGCCTAAGTAATGGAAATTGTATACCCTATGACACAAATACGGTCTATCTAGGCAGAACAATGGAATACGGGCAAGTTAGTCTTTGTGAGTGGTAATTTGTAATATCAATGGCTAGCAAAATCCATTATCACATGCTTGTAGGTTAATTGGCCAAAGCAATTCCAACCTTTATGCTTTTTGGAACTAGGTGAGGATAAGCCTCCCTCATGTATACCTCATCATTCAACAACCACTTTAGGGCTAGAAATTACAAGGAAGCCCAAAAGAAAAAGGAATAAATACAGTGACATGGTGGAACATCTTCTCCATTTATCTCCACTTTTATCCATAAACTGATTGTAATATTGGACAATTTTAATGTTGCATTTATTCATTTAGTATTGCACTTTTTCTAACCCCAATGTTATAAAATATCAAGTTTTTAAATTCGTACTCTTTCGTTCAAATCAAACCTTCTTTCTTAAGCTCGAAAAATTATTGTAATTTGTCTTTTTCCTTAAAATCATTTCACTTATATACTAATTGCATGTCAACTACACTCTTATATTTGTCCACTTGAGCATCTGAGGTAATAAATAAAAAGTATAAAAACACATTTATATTTTGTTTCCATAAAAATCAGAGTTATCTACATCGATTGCAAAAATATATTTGCATATAAATATATTAGTGTGCATCTAATTATTATGTAAGTATTTATTGTAATCTAGAATTGCTCCTGTACTTAAATGAGTTTCCACGTGATGAATTCTTTCCTCCATCAACAACCACATCATGCAATTCAAACCAATGAATTTCTTTTATCCTTATATATATGTGCCATTTTGCATTTATTTTGCATAAAAACATGTGACATGCTCACTTTCTTTTAATCTGAATATGCTACAATTATTCTATAATTTGCCATTCTTCATTTCTTCTACACTTCGTCCAATTCTAAAGATACTCCTCTTTAGTTAATACTAGAATGCTTTAATCTTCACGTCGAAGAAGTAATAAATTTAATAGAATTAATGATAGGGTGTTGTTGGGATTATAGAGCCTAATGGATATTTTGAGATTGGTAAAATCGCATTAGGAAACAAAAAATGACAAACATTGGCAAGGGACATCGAGCACGGGCGTTTCGGGCGAAAAGACGAAGGAGCACCTGGGCAGCAGCCAACACGAGATGTCCATGTTGGCTGGCACGGCCGATGCCGACTACCCAGTGTCCCGATGCTTCAATTTTGGCCATTTTCTTTTCGGGTTCTTGTGGGTTAATGCATGTTTAAGGCTCCTTAATGCTTGATGTATGACTTGTAAATGTTGTAAGGTCCTGTTATGGCTATAAAATGAGTTTATCCTCCATTATTGTAAGCAAATGAGTAATAAATTATAAGTGTATAAGCTAGTGAGAGATTGAGGGAAATTCTTGTAAATTACTCAAAGTCTAGTGCATCGGTTTCGTGATTTTTCTCAATTTTGGGTTTTTTCACGTTAAACATTCTTGTCTCCAATCTTGTTTATTTTCTTTTGTCCAAAATTTCATTATTTGTGAACTCCGATCCTAAGAAATGGTATCGAGTAAGGTGAGGTTAGGCTGAGAATTCACAAAAATGGAGAACGGTAAGGCAAAAAATTCAGAGGTTCGATGGCAAGGAATTTGCATTCTGGAAAATGTAAGTCGAGCACTTGCTATACCGGAAGGAGTTGTATCAACCCCTTGGAGTGAAGCCCGCAGACATGGCGGAAAATGATTGGAAGTTACTTGATCGGAAAGCTCTTAAGATGGTTAGTTGACATTGTTGCGGAACGTGGCGTTCAATGTGATTGAGCAAACAACAATAAAGGGACAGTTGGAAGCGTTGTCTAACCTCTACAAGAAACCTTTGGCGATGAATAAGGTCATGCGTCGGTTATTTGAATTAAAAATGGGTGATAGCACTATCGTAGTCGATCATATTAACGGGTTTAATATGATTATCTCTAATTTTTCTTCGGTGAAAATAAACTTTGAGGATGAGGTTAAGGCCTTTATTTTGTTGTCTTTGTTACCAAAGTCATAGGATACCATTGTGTCTGCGAGTTAGTAATGCTAGGGGTTCAAATACATTAAAATATGATGAGGTTCGGGATGTGATTTTGAGCAAAAGCATTCACAAGAAAGATACACTAGAGTCATCGGGGAGTGCATTTCATGTAAGGGGTAAGGAGAAGCATGTGAAAAACGGCCAAGGTTAATCCAAAGCAAGGGGATGGTCGCAAAACCCGGGGAAGTTGTTTGTTGGGGCTATGGGGATAAGGGACATTTTAAGAAAAATTGTCTTGAGAAGTTTGATGACCGGAGTTCTATAAATTCCATGGAAGATGTAGGTGATGCACTTGTGGTTAGTGTTGAAAATCCTATTGAGTCTTGGGTGGTGGATTCAGGGCGTCGTTTCATTCCAGGTCTAGTAGAAGTTTAGTCCATAATTTTGTTGTAGGAAACTTTGGGAAAGTGTTTGTGGAAAATGGAAAAAGTTTGGACATACTAGGCAAAGGGAATGTGAGGATCAAAACCTCGGGTGGGGGTTTTGGACACTGCAAGGTGTTAGGTATATCTCGGGGTTGGCTAAAAATTTAATTTCCATGAGTCGGTTGGATGAGTCGGGATATCTAATGAAGTTTAGAAATAGTGACTAGAAAATTGTAAAAGAGGCATTGGTTATGGTTAAGGGTATAAAATCCGGCTCTTTATACTATACCGGGGTGGTGGTGACTTAGCTTTGAATAATGTCGGGGTTAACAATTCCAATGGGAGTCTTCGGGATGAAAGACTTGGTGTAGGTTCTGCTTGTAATGGGAGTTGATGGGGATGACGAGGTGTTTGTTGGGTTTACGAACGGGTTATCGGGTGCTCCACAAGAAGAATTGGAAGAACCCGGGATAATGAAGAACGTGACATTGTCTACGAAAGGTAAAGTCCGGAGGTACAAATTATTTCTTCATTATGTTTTATTGACTAATGCCTGGTGAGTTAGTTTCACACGGTGAAAGTGTGCAAGAGGTTGAAGAAGATGGGCTTGAAGGCTTGGATAGTGGGAATCCGGTAAAGGAGCTAATCCAAGGTAAAGTTATCGAAAGCAGTGAGGCGGTGCAAGGCCTCGATAGGTCTCTCTCGATGAAGGGGTTGGGTTTCGATGGGTTAGATGGATGCAACAAAGGAGGTGAGCCATTAGTCTCCAAGTAGGAGATTGTTGAGATTATGGAGCCTAATGGATGCTTTGAGCTCGGTAAAATCGCATTACGAGACAAGAAATGGCGAACACGGGCAAAGGACATCGAGCACGGGGCATTCCGGTGAAAATACGAAGGAGCACCTAGGCGGCAGCCAACACGAGGCTGCCCGTGTTGGCTGGGACAGCCCGTGCCGGCTGCCCGGTGTCCCGGTGCTTCAATTTTGGCCATTTTCTTTTGGTTTCTTGTGGGTTAACGCGTGTTTAAGGCTCCTTAATGCTTGGTTTATGGCTTGTAAATGTTGTAAGGTCCTGTTATGGTTATAAAATGAGTCTATTCTCCATTGTTATAAGCAAGTGAGTAGTGAATTACAAGTGTATAAGGTAGTGAGAGTTTGAGGAAAATTATTGTAAACTACTCAAAGTCTAGTGCATCGATTTCGTGGTTTTTTTTTTCCGATTTTGGAGTTTTCCACGTTAAAAATTCTTGTGTCCCAATCTTATTTATTTTCTTTTGTCCAAAGTTTAATTGTTTGTGAGCTCCGATCCTAACATGTGTTTTGTGCATGTTATAAATGTTATTATAAGTAGATAGATAAGCTTCCATTAACCGTAAAATATTCCTAATTATGAACATCAATAAGTGCTGATTATGTACAGGTATGTTAACGAGAGGCGTGTCAGACCATGTACCGAGAAGACCAAGTTTATGTTGGACTTTGCTAAGTTAGCTATGTTGTTTATGATATTCTACTTTGATTGAATTTTGTACTTTGTTGTCAAGCTGTTCCTGGCTGTTTAAGGTCATCATCGTGAATGAGTAAAACCAACTTTGAAGATCAAAAACTTATCAAATTATATAGGTTGAATTCATTTTGACTATATCACTTTTTTTGTCAAATACCTAACAATTTTTTTTTTTATAATAGCTCATTTTTGTATCGAAATTTGACCAAAGTTAAAGAATTAGATGAGATTTATGGCTTTTTCTTACATTGTATATAATAGTTGTAAGGAGTTGTAAACAGGTAATTGCAAAATTTTGTAGTCAATAGCATTTGTGAAGAGAAGTTTGTAAATTATATTCTTACTAATATAGTGCACAATTCGTATTTTCATAACTAGGTCCTAATTGTCAGATTTGAGCTTAAGAATTAAATTAAATTGTCGTCAATTAAATAACAGAAAAAAATATATTGTTTGTAAAAATAGAGAAGTATATTCCCTCCGTCTTATTTTATTTGCTTGTTCTTAGTTGTTTCGATGTCCCAAATTATTTGTAAAGTTTTCATTTTTATAAAATGATTCACTTTTTTTCCTTTTATACCTCTCATGTTAAGTAACAATAAAGTCAATTGATTATGAAAATTAAGCAAATAGTCTAATTCCACTCTAATAAACAAAGGCCAAAGATTTTTTTTTAAAAAAATTGGAGTTTCTCACCCCCCAGTTGAACAGGAAAAAAAGGAAAACGGACCTAATTAATTGTATATTTACTTCAAATAATGTACACTAAATGAGCACCCGGAAAAAGAAAAATGTAAACTAAATGAGCAAGTAAATGAAATCCAAGAGAATCGGCCCTTGGGTTAACGAGTATATCCATCTTTCAATTTTTTTAAAAAAACTATACATGTTTAATTTGAAATGAAACCCAAAAAGGGGGTTGGGGGGTGGGCGGGATCTATCTGGATAATTTTTCCCCTTATTTCGGGCAAAACAAAAATGGTAGTAATAAATTTGCTTGAAAATGTGGAAATAAATCAGGATTTGCTTCTAAATAGAAGAAATCTAACCAGCAGTGATCACTATGTATGATGGATGGAGTGTGAAAATAAAGAGAGCTAACGGTTTTGAGAGCCCATAGTTTTGTGAATTTAAAAAATGAAAATTTTCTCCCTTTTCCCTTAAAATATATATTATAATTTGGTATTTGATCTTTTGTTAGTTAGAATTGAATTATTTATTAACTCTTTATCGAGTTAATTTCATTGTTATATTTAGGTTGACTGAAGTTTTGTTTTGGATGTTGTCAATTCTATTTGATTTGATGTTGGGTTATGTATTTTTGGTCTTATAAAATTGTCTGGCAAAGAAAAGTAATTTTTGAGGGAAAAGTTTGAGTTAGATTAAATTTGATCGGAGTCGAGTTTGGTTCATGACTAATTAGTTAACCTATTTCGGATGATGATTTAATTTGAATAACTAGCTTCCGTTTTACGTTTCTGGTTAGTTTGGCAAGCCTACTTCTAACACAAAATATTTACGTTTACCATACTCACTCAAGACATTGATTAAAAGAGAAACATGTGCCAAAATATGTGAAATAACTAAACAAAGTAAATAAGTGTCACTACATAAAAATTATAAATGACCTCAGTAATATAATTTTCCCAAACTCTACAAAATTTATATATGATTTTACCAAAAACCATATTAATAATGTTTCCAACTGCTTGAGTTTTTAGTTGGCAAATGGCATCAAACAATCACCAAAAAGTTCTAAATTAGTTCATTAAAGGTATAAAATGACAACTAATTATGTAATATTTATATTTATATTTTAAGAGTCTTATCTATATGGAGTATTGGGGTTCGATATACAATAATTATATCTTTAAATTATATAATTATAGAGAGGTTGGTTCCATTAAACCTCGAAGTAAAACACAATATACAAATTTAGACATTGTGACACGGATAGTAAGCCACACATCAAGGTCAATGTTGGCCACGTGAGTTGGAAGATTAAAGGCCTACCTTTTCATATACTTCTTTGAGGTAATGTCAATGATATCTTGGCCACTAACACACACTAAACCTTGGATATATTATATATCATATTTGATTTTCTATTCATTTTATATTATAATTGTATTTATTTAGTGGTGAGTAGTTTTGAGTACTTTATTTTAAAATTGGGAATCGAACTCGAATCTGTTTGATCGTTTCCTAAATTTTAGGAACTTAAATCGTAATTTGTTTGACCGATTCTCGAATTATTTCATGAACCTAAACGTAAACCGCATGGTCCAGTTCAGAATATCCTGTTCATACCATTATTGTTATAAAAAAGAAAAAAATGAGGGTGCTTACTAGTATTATTTAGGATTTTTTAATCAATGTTAGGTTGGACATCATATTAAAAAGTAAAAATCACTTGGATTTTATATTAAAAATTGAAAATTGAAAAGATTGAAAATCTAGAATATTATTAACGGTTACAGGTACCCACGGTTTGAAACCTAAACCTGTCTTTAACGATTCGGGTTTAGGTTTTAGAGTTTGATTATTGGAACAAGAACCGAGTATCTCTTCGACATGTTCCTAAATTTTAAAAACCTTACTCGAAAACACTCAAACAATTTTGATTTAAGAACCTTATCCTGTTTGACCGGTTCCGATAAGATGCTAGACTACTCGCGTTCGCGAGACTTTGCTCACCCCTAATTTCACTGCATTGTGGCTTCTCTAAAGTCAAAAAAGTTAGAAAAACATAACATTGTTTTTGTGTTTACAAGGAAAACTAACTTGATAAAATCCGGATCATATGAAGGAAAAGGGGAAGGCAAAAAAAAAAAAAAAAAAAAAAAACTTTAGGATGTTTCTCCATAGTTTGACTTAAAGACAATGATTAACCACCCACAACCGACACAAGTCACCTTCATCCCAAATAATCAAAACACAAATAATATGGTTGTCATTTTCCACTAATTTTGGATCAAGTCAGATTAAAAAGTTTGTAAAATATTGTGATTAAAGTTCATAAATTAATAAAGTCATAGTATTTTATAAATTTAGGTATAGGTTATACACAACGTGTAAATAAGAGGAGATCATTAACATGAGTCTACTTAGATTATGTATTTAGCGATATTCATAGGAGTTTAAATCATCTAATAATATTTCGTTTGTGAGAAAATAATACATTTAAATATTCGGTTATTTTATTAATTAATTTAGTCTCAATAAGTAAGATGCAAAATCATAATATCAATAAGTGAACATATATAAAAGATTATTTTTCAATAATGATAGCCATATTTTACAACCTTACAATTATCTTCATTTAGTTTTTATAAAATATCTTCGTTTAGTAGTATAACCTACTATTAACGCTAATCTAATATCTTCATTCAGTAGTATAATCTATTCTTCTTCTATTTTTTTCGCTATCATATTTTTATTGTTGACTTTAAAAAATTAATTTCACATAATATTAATATGTCAAAATTAAGTTACACAATTGTTTTAATCGGCCAAAACATAAAAACTAAATAATGTTTCTACGTTATTCATGACTTTGATTCAATTTTACATAGAAATTTATTGAAAGGAATACTATATTGAAAAAGTTTTTAAAAAAGATAATGTTAATTGTCATTACTACTGTTAATAGAAAATAATCCAATAAAATTGAATCCAATAATTACTTTAAAACTAATTGTTCATGAAAATGTTTAGACTTACGCAATTTGTTTTTTTTTTTTTAAACTACCAATGTTAACTATAGTGATCTCAACTGAGATATAATTTTAGTTGATGAACAATATATTATGAATTTTAAATTAAATTTAATCATCTAAATATACATGACTTTTTGAGACATTTTTTTAAAAAAAAACATATGTGATCTCATATATATTTAAGTTTTCTTATTTAAATTTAAAAAATGTTTGAGCAATAGGTCTTTTGGAATAAATTTTATAAAATAACAACAAAAAAAAATTATACTCAGATTATTGAAATCTAAAAAATCTTTTTAATTTTCAAAATAAATATTTATAGTTACTTACATGTATGAAATATTAACAAAAATATTTTATTTTGTCCTTACAACGCAAGGGTATAACCCTAGTTCAACTAAAAATTTAAACTAAAAAAATTACAAGATATGAACTCATGACCTCTCTTATAAATCCTGTCGAGATTATAAAGAGTAACTTTAATTATTCTGCATTATAATCCTCTAGCAAGACCAAGAAAAAAATTATTCAAAAGACTGTTATTTGAATAAAAATTAAGACTTTATTAATATAATTCAACCTATAATATTATACAACTTATCAAAATCATGTAATCACACGACATAAACGATTATACGAAATTAAAGCAGTACTGGCACAAAATAACTCAAGTCTAACAGACCTAAATCTAAAGGGTAGAAAAAGGCACTTATTTCAATTTCTATATGGGTTGAACCCTAGGCGGGGGCTGGTAGTTCCGACAAGAGTAGCGCTTCGCAAAGGAAACAATCCAAGATTCCATAAGCCAAGCGAGAGATCCGCAAGAGATGGCGGCGACTAAGGAGGCGCGTGGTCCCCTTGAAGCGAAGACGGCGGCAGCGGCGGTGAAGGCACCAATGAAGTGACTGATGGGGCTGTAGGGTTCGAAGCGCTCCTTATCCCAGCGGTAATTCATCACGCCGACTGTCACCACATCGTTCAGCAACATAAACATCGCCGCCCTCCCCCACGCGCGGAGCTTTGGCCCTTGCCATGGCTATTCCACCCGCTAATCTGCCGGGATTAGGTTTTGATACGAAGCCCTTGACGAAGTGGAACAATGAGCCTCCGGCGACGCCGCCGATGAATCCCACCCCAATGTCTGACAGAAGAAGAACATCCATTGGAGGATCTTCGACGCTCTCTGTCATTATCTCTCGTCTTCGCTCAACGGTTTCCGTTCTGTTTTGATTTATTTGGTATATTCCTTTTGTGGGTGTCCATATTTATATATAAAGAGGAGTAGTCTTATTTAAACTATTGATTTCACTTTGAATTTACCTCAAATTAGATCTTTTAATAACAATCAAACACTACTACTTGCTAACAAATGTCCTAATAAAAGTCAAATACTTGTTAACACCTTTCCTTTGGGTGCCATCTTATGTATTTATACATGAACATTAAAGATTTTTTTTTTTTGAGATAAACATTAGAGATATTCTTAGATTGAAAATCTCAATGTTTATTATTGAAAGCAATTTTTTTTTTATGCAGAAGACGGGCTAAAAAAATTTATATTAATTCGAATCGGTTTGAGCCAAGCGGCACTTACATTATTTGCAAAAAGTATATCCTTTACCTCTCTAATTGGAAACTCAAAAAAATGATATCCTAAATTCATCTCTAAATCTAAATTAGCTAATTTATCTACCTCTTGATTAGTTTTTCTGTAACATTGAGTTATTTTGACCATCCAATCTGGTTTATTTATAAGCATCCGTCATTGAGACAGAACCGATGTAAACTATGGTCTCCAATTTTTGCTTCCACGTAGCATACCCATGACCATAATGGAATCAAGCTGGAGCCATACCTATTTTAATCCAAGATTTATGACCACTCTTAAACCTCTACATGCTACTTTGATCTCAACCATAATAGAAGAACACCATCCAAAATTTTCACCAAAACCACCAATCCATTCTCTGTTGTCACCCTTAATAACTCCACCACCAGATGCAGGGCCTAGGTTACCTTTTGATGCCTCATCGGTATTGAGGGACAACCCATCCCACCAGAAGGGGAGGGCTTCCCATTATACGAGCTCCTCGATTCTTAGATATGTTGGGGCATTCGGTATCACATTGTCTTCATTTAACACATGAATCACCTCAGTGAATTTATGAAGAAAGAAAATCTCCTTTAATTCTTGGAATAGAGTCTTCAATATCAAAACAATGAGCATTCTTCCACTTCCAAAGATACCATATCGTAAGGAGGAACTTAGTGTCCCAAAACGGTTCTCTATTAGATCCATTGAGATTAAGAATGAGCCAATCTTTTATGGAAAGGCTATCATTAAGGACCACCCACCCCTTTGCAATCAAGCAGTTCCAGATTATCTTTGCATTTGGGCATCCTAGAATAATATAGTTCACGTCTTCTATTTGGTCATCGCAAATACCACAACTTGGATCGTTCATTAAACGCCTTCGCTGGCGATGTAGGTTAGTCATTAACCGATCGTGAAGTAGCAACCACAAGAAAACACGAATTCCTTACGGAACTCTAGTTTTCCAAACCCATCGCCAATCCTCCAAATCTCTGGTTTCATGTTCAGTTTGGATAAAGGAGATGGCAGATTTAATTAAGAAGATATCTGAGGAAGTAGCATTCCAATAGAAGTTTTCATCGACGCCTTCCTCGGCTACCTCCATGGAAGTTATTTTCAGCAGAGACTCGTTGGGGAGCAGGTCAGCGAATTTCTCCCAATCCCAATGATTTCCGCTGTTCCAGTATTCATGAACCCCGGCATTTATCTCCGATTCAGGGACCAGTGCAAGTGTTTTGGCTATTAATGGTTTCGTGTCTACCCAACTGTCAAGCCAGAATCTGGCTTTGCGACCATCACCAATGGAAAAGCTTATACCTCTATTGAGCATGGTGAGATTCTCGTTGAGACCTTTCCACGCATTGGAGGAGGAACGAATATTTTGTAGGGTTTCTAGATCTCCTCATTTGCAATATTTGTACCGAAACACTTGGGCCGAGATTGTACCTAGTTCAGTCTTGTATCTCCAGCCCAACTTCATCATATGGGCCCTATTAAGTAATCTCATGGATTAAAGCCCTAATCCTCCTTCTTCTTTTAGTCTTGTAACTGTGTCCCATGCCACGAGAAGGACTCTCCTTTCCTATGCAGTTCCACCCCAAATGAAACGTCTAATCTTCCTGTCGAATTCATCACAAATTGATCTTAGCAAACGAGCGGTTTGCATTGAATATGCTTGGAATTGCGGATATAGTAGATTGGATGAGAGTAGCTCCACCCACTAAAGAAAGGCATTTAGATTTCCAACCCGAGAGCCGTCTCGTCAACTCTATTTACTACTTCCTGAAATAAGCTTTTTGACACTCTCCCGTTTATCGTAGGGACTCCCAGTACTTACCCAAGTCATCTGTTTGAGGCATCTCGAGAATATTACGAACCTTATTTGCCGTTAGATCATCTCGTATTCGGGGAGAAATAAATACTAGACTTTGTTGCGTTGACTTTTTGTCCCGAGGCTTCACAAAACATCATGAGACAGTTCTTGACCAGGTGAGCTTGCTCTTCACTAGCGCTAGCAAAGAGTATAACGTCATCTGCGAAAAACAAACTTGATATTGTTGGACCTCCACGACAAGTAGGAAAAAGGATCCAGTTTCCTTGTTGAACCTCTTGATTTATTAGATGGTACAACTTTTCAATACAAGTAACAAAAAGATATGGTGAAAGTGGGTCCCCTTGTCGTACTCCTCGGGTAGGGCGAAACTACTCGTAGGTTGGCCATTCCATAAGATACGCATTGAGCATGATGTAATGCGGTTCATAATAACCTCCACCAAAGTCCGTGGGATCCTCATATCCATTAATGTATCTAAGATGAAAACCCATTTTAATCTATCATAAGCTTTTTCCAAGTCAATCTTAATGGCCATCTATCCTTTTGTACCACTTTTCCTTCTCATAGAATGCGGGACTTCCTACATTACGATGATGTTGTCATTGATTTGTGTTTTAGGTACAAAGTTTGCCTGGAAAGGGGATATGAGATTGGGCCGGACGGCCTTTAGGCGGTAGACGATGCATTTGGTAACTAATTTGTAAATCACATTAAAGAGCCCAATTGGCCTCGAATTGAGTCATAAATTCCGGGCTATTGATCTTAGGTATGAGTACAAAGAAAATTTCATTAAGCCCATCTCGGGATTGTTTCACCTTTCGGAATGCTTAGTATTGTATCACGGACGCCTTGACCAGTTAAACTCCAATATTTCTTGAAGAAGAAGGCTTGGAAACCAGCCCGACCCGGGCTTTGAAGGGTGACATGGATTTCAACGCCCTAAGCACATCATTGTCTTTAAAATTTTTTGTTAGTTCCATACGCTCACTTTACTGCTAGGAGGGAAAAGAATTTCCGGGAAGAAGATTAGTGGCATGGTTGGAATCGGAATCTTGGAAAAGATTAGTGAAGTAGTCCACCACCAATTGTTTAGCCTTTTGTGGGTCATGCTCCTAATTGTTGCCGTCCCCTCATAGAGATTCAATTCTATTAAACCTCCTTCGATAACCGTGGTGGTATGGAAGAATCTTGTATTTCGATCTCCATCTCTTATGGCCTCAACTCTTGATTTACGGAACCATAACAATTCAATTTGGTTAAGACATCATTCGGTTCCTTTCTAGCTTGAGAAGGTGGGCTCGTGATTTCTCGTAGAGAGCTTCATCTAAATGCCTTCTAATCGTGCCCATAGAGTTCTTTTTCTCTTGAATAAATTTCCAAAGATCTCTTTGTTCCACTGATCTAAATCCGTAGCTAAGGAATTTAACGCCAACATAATGGATGAATTCGGGTTCCATTTTCTCTGTAGGAAGTAATCAAATTGTTCATGGGTAGTCCACGCTAGTTGAAATCGAAACGACTTTTTAATAATCGGCAAGTGGGAGAATCCTTTGCAACTAATTAGAAGTGGGGAGTGATCCGAATGACTCTGCGACGGTGTCCGACTCCACCATTCCGAAAGCAAGTCGGCTATATAGTATTACATAGCGCTCTATCCAATCTCGCACGTCTCCTAGTTTCTAGACTGTTGCCATGACACCACGTATATCTTGGCCCAAAGAAGCCAAGGTCAATCGAGCCATTATTCTCCACCCGATTTTGAAATCTTGCACACCGTTTGGCCATCTCTAGACCTCCATGGTCTCTTTCCTCCAGGTGGGTGGTCTCATTAAAGTCTTTGGCAATCAACCACGGTGAATTAACTCTCTCTGCGAATTCCGTGAGTTCACTCCAAACAATTTTTTGAGGTAGGCATGAGGATTTGCATGCACTGCTAGTAAAGAGCCGAGAGGGTAGACACGGATTTGAAAATTTCAATTGTAATAAATTGGGGATGCATTTGAAAAATTTTTACCTGGATTTCTTCTTTTTCTAGAACGTCCAAATTCCTCCTTCGGCGATGCGAGTACAAGTCGGTGCGGATGCGCGCAAAGTGCGAGTGCGTGCGAGTGCGGAGTTATGAAAGTTTAGAAATGGAGGACAACGGTTAGAAGCGGAGAAGAGCAATTCCGAGCGTTTAGCGGCTTTCGAAATTACGATTAGCTGCATTTAGAAGCGCTTGGTGACTACGAAATGATGAAACTAACATACCCAAATAGCGAGGAAGGAAAAGTAGCCCAATTTTGGCGCATGCCATAAAAAATGTCATGTCTCATCAACATAACATACATGCCCTCAACGATAGCATACGCCCAAAAACAAATCCGGAATTAGTGGCTTCAATTCGGTCAAAATACCCCCACATTTCCTCGAAACAAAATGGGAGAATAAAGGTCTCAATGTAGAATTGTAATCGACTTACTATTTACTCGGAAGGCAATATAATGCACGTTTTACCCCAGTACCGAGTATACATATCCACATTATACTACTTGAAAATGATGAAATAAGATTCTCCCCAACGGCCTAAATAGCAAATGGTGCATGTGTATATATACATGAAAGCTAGAATGTAAAGGCAATAGGCTCACTAACGGTGAACTCATTTGACACTAGAAGCACTCTAAAAATGTTGAGCGATTTTCCAAATCACCGAGCTAGAAGTTCAAGAAATGGACAAAACACAAGAAATGCACAGAGTATATAAAATCTATCACAACACTTATCTAGGTTCACCTCGATCAATATAAGATAAGTCTTATCACGAGTACTTAGAAACAACCATATTTAAGTATAAAAAGATATATAAATAATAAATCTCAAAATGATAGTTAACACTCTAACAATACTTCACATTATCCTCCTACCTACTCATTCACTCCTACACTCTTTCACCCAAAAAATTTGCATAGAAAAAGGTAATGGCAAAATCCATATGTAACGCCGAAACCCGTAGTCACCGGTTTTAGTCTTAAACAAACCGCTAGCCGATGATTAGCGCAGCGGAAAGGAGGTCGGGGACATTACCGCCGCCCTTACCGGAGGAAAGGGCAAGGCTTTGAATATATTTATGAGCATTTTTATACGTGGTTATACCTTGCTAGGCAGCTACAACTTATGCAAAAGGTACATGTTAAATTTGCTAAATGAATCAATGGTACTTGATTACTAATACCCCAACTTGCCACTTGTGAGCCTCTAAGTCCCAACAAAACTTTTCTCTTGCTTGATACCTTCAACATCTTTACCTAAAACAAAATAAGAAAAAATTTTCGAAATGTGAGCCGAAGCTCAATACATCCATCATCATGCTTTGTAAAATAAAGGTTAATAAATAGTTGAGTTAAGCGCATGCATTTAAATTCATTTGTAAGTGGGGGAGAGCATAATTTAAAACAGTTGCTCGTTTATTATCCGAATGGATCCCTTACGATCATCGGGGTTTCCCTAAACGCATGTGCACAAACCCGGACCGATCGGATAGTCCGATTGAAGGTGGCCGAGTGGTTACGGTGTCGGACCTACCTGAATATTGAGGCGTACCAAATAATGACACTTGATGGAGCGGCTCAATGTTAATGATGGCAAATACTATTTGCAAATGATTCTTTGTTGTTGTTGATGTCGGCCATATCCGGCCTTGATTTGTAATTAAAATATTGAAGGGCACGATCAATGAACGTACCTTGTGCTGATGTTCTTCTTCCTTTTTGGGCGAGAATCCGAATGAACGCACGAAGCTCGATGACCTTAAGTAGAGATATAAAAGTTTTATTAACAAATTGATTTTTTTTTGAACAAAGGTAAATATACTTTCATTCATGAAGCAAATTGCCAAGGCAATGAGTATTTACATCTTTAGAAGTTTAAGACTTTAGAAGCCACCTTCTAGGAAGGGTTCTCTAGGGTCTTGAGTTCAACTAATCCTCTCTACAAAAGCTGTATCCATCACTTGTAGTTTGTCTTATGGGAGGCTAGATAGGTGAATTTATCGAGTAACTAACTTCTTTATGCTTGCTCAGCGAGAGCTGCATGTTCGGTTGTTTTCCTTGGAAGATTGCTTCATTTCTATCCTGCCATACTCTATAAAAGGTAGCCGCACTTGAGCATTTGAGCAGATTGTGTTCATAAGCCATTTGTGCCAGGTTTTGATCCATTCAAATCCTTTTCCCCTCAATTGTTGTGCATACTTGGCAGTCATACAACGAGTGTTCTAGTGACTCTTCTTCAACTGTTACATAAGCCACATCTGTTATTATTAATTGGTATGAACCTTGCTAATAGCTGTCTAGTAGGAAGCTTCTTTTAGAGTAGCACCCATAGGTTAAACCTATGCTTAGGGATTAAGTTGTGGTTCCACACTAGCTCTGCTCCATTGTTGCTTAGGGAGATCCCCATCAAAGCATTATATACGCGCTTGAGGTCAAATTTCTCCATTATGCTTTCTAGACTTTGCAGCATCGTACCTACTTTTGGTCTCGGGTTGCACATTTTCCTCCAGATACCAGCATATATCACTTGCCTTGCTTGTAGTGCCGGAGATCCTGCCCCTTAAGATATGAGTATTGATCCATTTGACCCATAGGATATCCTTCTTATCTGCTATAGCCCACAGTAGTTTGGCAATGAGCGCCTTGTTCCGGGATCTTATATTCTTGAAGCCTAGGCCTCCACGACTTTTGGGTTGGCATACGCTTTCCCAGGTTACCATAGGCTTTTTGTATGCATCTTTTGAGTTCCATAAGAAGTCTCTACAAATTTGTTTAATCTTTTTCAAAGCTGCTTGGCGTAGGATGAATATAGAAGCCCCAAAATGTGCAGATTCCCATTAAGATTGAGTTGATGAAGGTGCTTCTAGCTGCATATGATAAATTTACGCTTTGCCACATTCTAATTCTTCTTGTTAGCTTGTCGAGTCGAGCATCCGGCGATCGGTTGCACTAAGTCTTGATGGAGTGATGGGTACTCCAAGCTACCTAAGAGGTAGAGAACCCAATGGGAAGCCAAAATCCTTGGTTACCTTCTTTGTGTTTGCTTCATTTAGCCCTCCAATATATATGTGGGATTTTGACTCATTTATATGTAGCCCTGTCTGTTTCGAGAGAACTCCCAAAACAATCCTTTTATGCATTTTAGTGATTGATCATCCGGTTTGCAAAAGACCATTAAGTCATCTCGCAAACAGACAAGTGGCAGATTTTCATAGTTTTACATCGTGGGTGCCATTTGATCCCTCCAGGTGTCCACTTGCTTCCTGCATTCTTCTAGAGAAGTACTCCATAATTAGAACAAAAATCGAGGGGATATGGGGTCTCCTTGTCGAAGTCCTCGACCCCCTTTGAAAAAGCCATGAGTGCCTTTATTCAAGCAGATAGAGAAGGTTGTGCTAGTCACACAAGTACTAATCCATTTAGTGAAGACTTGAGGAAATCTGAACCCTTGCAATATTTCCTCTATGAATTCCCAGTAGATCGAGTCATATGCCTTCCTCAAATCTATCTTAAGGAGGCATCTTGGACTGATGCTTTTGCACTTGTTCCCTCTTAATAATTTTTAGCATAGTAGTACATTATGCACCAATTCCCTCCCCTTTATAAAAGCACTCGATTATGGCTAACTAAAGTGGGTAATACTTCTTATAGTCTTTCGTACATAATCTTTGATATACATTTGTAGAGGGTGTTACAACATGCAATGGGTCTAAAATCTCCATCTTTCATAGGTCTATCCACTTTGGGGACAAGAATCGGAGTTAGTGCAATAAAGCTGGTGTAATAACTTACTAGTATGGAAGAACTCTTTCACGACTTTACATGTTGATTCTCCCATAATCTCCCAATTCTTCTTAAAGAATGCACTAGAGTAGCCATCCGGACCCGGTGAGTTGTGGCTAGCAATTGTAAACATGGTCCTTTTATTTACGCATCCGTGATTTGTTTGCATAATGTTATTTGTCTGCTCTATGCTCGATCTATGACTTGCTTGAATATTATAGTGTCTACCTTGTTCCTCTGTACTAATTGCTAGTCGAGCATTGTTTGAAAGTAGTCTACCATGTGTTGTGCTACTTGGTTCTTACCCTCAATTATGTTGCCATGGCTGTCATTGATTTCGTAGAAGACAACTTGTTGTCTTCGTTGTTGCGAGGTAGTGAAGAAAAACTTGTTGCATTGGTCCCCCATGTTTATCCAAGTGTGTTTGCATTGCTTTGCTTTAGTAATGTTACCGATGCATGAAGCAGGTCATTATACTCCTTCCGCAGGAGTGTTTCAGTTGACTGTAGTTCGATATCAAAAGGGTGGTTCTGCATGGCTAGTTGTGCCTCATGAAGCTTTAGTCTAGTTTGATCAACTCGGTTGTGAACATCCCCGAACTTGGATTGATGCGGTTGCTTTAGAGGGGATTTAAGAATCCTGCAGCTTGCTCACTACCTGGTACATTTGGCTTCCTTGAATTGGTTTTGCCCAAATGTCTTTCACTATTTTTTGTATTTTTGGTGCGATTCCCACATCTCACGATGATCCGAATGGGCTGCTATTTTGTAACACCCTTAGACCCACCCTAGGAGTATTACATGTCGGGGTTCCCGAGAGGAACCTCTAAGGCTGCTTAAGTTCTCAACTTGGGGTTAATAACCCTTTCTTAGATTGGCGGAAGCGCGGTTCTAGGTTTTCGAAGGTTTTTCGGAAATTTCAGCGAGTTTCCTCCGTAGTGTGGCTAATCCCATAGGCTTAAAGCCTTAACCCTACACGATTCGCAATCTTAAACTCAACGAGCCACACGCTCGGAGTAACACAACACAGACTCAACGAGCCACACGCTCGGAGTATTCACATAGGGCTTTTACATTCTTAATCAAAACTTAAGTTCACATACAACAAATCTTTACAACATGAAAAACATAAAGTACATAATAAGTCCGGAGAAGTCCTATCCATTGGTTCGCTTCTTCTAAAAGCCAAAAGCAACTCCTGAGGAGTCTTACTTCCGTACCTGAAATGTTGGTGAGGTCATGAGCTCCACTAGCCCGAGTGAATAATTCAAACCCAACCCCGGTTTCACTTTGCACATTAATTGATTAACAAACACACGTAAGTTCACAATTCATTCATAACATGCGGTTCATATCATACATGTTTAAGACATGCGAGATTCTAACTTACCAACTTACTGAGAAGCACAATTGCATCAATTACTCATGAATTCAATCAAACATACTTCATTCGTCTTTCTACGCGAGTACGTCATAGAATCATTCATCATGTAAAGCATTCATCACGTAAATCTTATCTTAGTTCTTATCGTATTCATTTCTTATGAAATTAGGATTCGTTCTTCTTCTCATTCTTCTTCTTGAGTTCAATCATGCATTTCATAAATCATTTATTCTTTCTTTATTATTCGTTATGCACGATCATTCGTTTCTTCATATCGTAATTCTTAAGTCTTCTTAGTTTCGAATGGAAAGAAGATTTATGTTCTACTCTAAAGACTCGGTTCTTGGAGCCAAAATAATTCGTGGGCTCAATTCTTGGAGGCATACAATTCGTGGCCTCAAGGCAGCCTCAACTACGAAGGACGCATACTGTCGAGGAATTCGTGGAAGCAATTCAATTCGTGACTTCGAGGTTGACGAGACACTTATATGGCCATAGCTTCGAGAGGGTTCTTTAATTCGTGGGGTCTTAGATCAATAACACAATCCTTTCTCCTTTCTTTAGTTCTTTATGTTTTCTTTATTTTCTTATTATCTTCTTATTACTTATACACAAGATACACTTTACTCACGCAAATCATGCTCAACACTCTGTCATATACAATATCTTCACAACTAACAATTCGCATAAGCAAGTTCTAATTCAAGGACGATCAATCCAACTCATATAGGCATGCTTATGTCAGGTATACTCAATATACTTCAAGACAAACACATCATCACATAAACATGTCAATTATGATTTCTAATAAATGAACTCATCGTTTTCATGATCGCGTAATATCGCGCATAGGTGGTTTATGGTTCTATAACTTTTCTTAGACATTACATATCTCTTAGTTTAGCTGTATAACCTCTCAAATTCCAGTTCTTAGCCTCATTTACTCCATTAGTTCGATTTTGCCCAAACAGTACATTTTCACTTAAAATTGCATATTCCCAATCTACTCATCCAATGCATACCAAATTTTACAGGAAATTTCCATAAATTGCCACGAAGCTGCAGTAAAGTTTTCAGGAAATTTGGGCTACACATGAATTCACGAAATTCGAGACAGCATGCATAATTGCTGAAAATCGCACATAAGTCATGAACGTAACTTTCTAATTTTCCCCTAATTCTGTTCAAGCTAATCTCATCCAATTCTCAATTATCATGCTCAATAATACTTAAACATCACAAATTCAGAACTAGATATCACATAATTACAACATGCTCTTTGATTCGTGAGTTGCTTAATTTAATGAATTTAAGCCTTTAACTTCTTCAATTAAACCTAGGGTTTCCAATTTCATGAATCAATTCAAAGTTTCATCTTCCTAATTCATTTTAACTTTAGAGGATGAATTCAAATTACTCACCTTGAATTCTTAGAGGTTCTAAGAATTTCAGTTTGAAGATTTTCGGATTAGTTTTGCTTTACTTTATTTTCTTCTTCCTTCTTCTTCCCGGCGCCCACTTCTTCTACCTTTGCTTAAACTCTCGCTGTCTCCCTCTGCTCTGTTGTTTTCGGGTTCTCAAACCCCTGGCCTCGGTTCTATTTGGTCTCGCCGAATCCCTTCTCACGCTCTCGGTCCGTTCGAGCACGCCGTGCTCCTCTTCCTCTCTCGTCCCTGCGCTGGCTCTCGTCCTCCTCTCGCTTTCCTCCGCTTCAGCGTTCTTTCGTTCCCCTTTCTTCTTTTGCTCTACTCGGCCTCCCGAGCCATCGCTCTCCCTTCGCCCATCGGCGGCGGCGTCCCTGCCGTTCAGGCGGCCACGAGCCGCGGCTCTCGCGCTTTCTCCCTCTCTCGCTTTCCTCTGCTCCCCTCGCTCTCCTCTCGTCTTTGCTTCTTTCATTTTTCCTCTCGTTCCTCTTCTTCTCGTTCTTTTCTTCAGTCTCGGTCCCACTCTCTCTCCTCTTTTCCTAATTACACATAATGGGCTTGTCTGCCTAATTTCAATTGGACCCCTGAATTCTTTTGCTCTCATCATTTGCCAACTCCTCCTAAAATGCTAGCCAATTCATCCATTTCTCAATTCCTTTTCCCTTTCTTTTGATTTTTCCGACTTTGGACTTTGACAAATTGGGCCCAACTTCAATTTCAATAAGCCCAATTAAGTCGGCCCATGCTCGGTTTCGGTTCTCGGGTTATAATTTCGACTCGGAAAAATTCTAATTCACTTAATTTAATAATTTCGAATCTTTGACTTAACTTTTAATAATTTAATTCACTAGCAAGCAAACACACTGAAATTTCCGGGTCTTACATATTTGTTCTCGTATCATTGTGGAATGTGATCATAATAGGAGAGTGATCCGATATCCCCTCGGTAGAAATGATGCCCGTGCATCCTCCCACAACAACACCCACTCTTGATTCACTATAGCTCTATCTATCTTTGAATAGATTCTATCACCACTATCCTGTCTATTTGACCATGTGTATTCGCAGCACTGTAGTTTGGATGTCTTATAATAAGCAACAACTTGTGCAATGTCCGAAATCAGCAATGTCACTTTGTAAGTCACGAGGTTACCCCCAATTTTGTCTTACGTATTGAGTAGGGCATTAAAATCAACTAGTACACACCATGCTTGTGGTGATTTCAGCAGCAATATTTATTGGGCTGTTCCATAAATCCCTTCTATCTTCTTCTCGATTAAAGCCATAAACAAAGGTCACTGGGAATCTTTGTGTAGTCTCTTCCAAAGTTACTTCACAATGCACATACTGACTCGATGCGAGAGATGATGTGTAACTTGTATGTTTCAGGTCTCCAAGTAACCTGGATTCTTCCAAGTGGGTGGTAATAATTGTTGATGAATGATCCCCGACCGGTGAATATGTTATTGTATGCACTCAAGGCATTTGTGCTTCTTATTTTAGTTTCCACCGGTCTTAATAAGCCAACTTTATTAGTCTGCAATGAAGCTTTTGACCTCCATATGTTTTTGGGTCCGTTAAGACCTTTTATGTTCCAGCATGCCGGAGACATAGTTATGTTCCTGTAAAGTCTAGGCTGCAGTAGGACCTCATTCTCCTCATTCACTTATGTCGGAGCTTGGAAGGGGCTATAAGCGGTGTGCACCGGTTGAGTAATATGTATACTGTGGAGTTCGTAGACCTCTATACAAAGGTTGGAAGTCCTTCTCGAGGGTAGGCCTATTCTTTTCCTTCTCTCGTAGGTTGATTCTCTTGGGTAGAATCTTCTTCGAGTAACCTCAATTTGTTTCTCGAGTTGCTCCAAATTGTATATAGGTACTTGAGTAATCGCCTTGGGTTTCCATACTCTTCGGATATTATGCTTTTTCCTACACTCATCCTCCTCATGGCCAAACATTTTACGAGTGTGCGCACTGATAAGCCTCCATTCATATTCCATATCTTGTCTCACCATTATGTCATCTTCGGACATGAATTCAACATATTCTAGCAACTCCTCATCAATATTTATATCAACTAGAATTCTAGCATAGTGTAGCATAGATTTTTCCCTTGTAGCTCTATTAGTGGTGATAGGCTTCCCTAATAGATTGCCAATTTTCCCAATCCCGCAGCCCCCAATATTTCACATCCAATCCGAGGAGCCTAATCCATATGGGTATGTTTTTCACCATTTCTCTATCAAGGGAGGTTTGGGGGCTCCATGCCTTTAGTATCATTGGTCTTTTGTCAAAGAAGTAGTGACTCCTTTTCAAAACCATATCTCTCTTTTCAATTTCCTCGAATCTAACCGGGAATACCCCCTTAGGTAATGAAAAAATTGAATCAATGTCAAAATTCTGCCAAATTCTCCTTAGAAATCCATTCATGACCGAATATGGGGATTGGCACCCAATACACGAGCATACCAATGCAGAGTTCCGATACTCTATTTCTTTCTCAACATCTACATATTCAATTTTGATTGTTTTTGTCCCATTAAATTCCATCACAGGGAATGATTCTAGGTTCATCCCTCCCCGATACCAGTTGCTTTAGCGAATGAGAGATGGGGATTTACCAGGTGTTCTCCATCGGGGTATTCGCTTGTAGCAGGTGTTCTCCATCGGGGTGTTCGTTTGTATCGGGTTGTTCTCTTGACGATTTACTTCGCAATCTCCGTCATTACTCCTGTCGGTGCTCGATTTCATCAGCATCTGTTTCATTGGATTCGTTGTGTGAATTGGCTGTATTCTCCGAATTGGGTGCTTGGATTTTCCTCTGCGTAGGCTCTGGTTTGATTTGGGGCACTGGTGTGGATGGTGGTCCGTGTTTTGCCGGGCGTCCTCTTCTAGCCTTCCCCATCGCCGAGCTTACGTTAGAGGGAAAAGCTCTCGGCTAGAGAGAAAACTTATTTTGACACAAATTGAATTTTTATTTCTTATTTATTAAATCACTTCAAATCTACTTGAAATGAAGATTAACGAGTCAATTTTTACTAAAGACTACTAAGGTTATCTCTAATCTATAAGATTTATTTATCTTATTTTATAAAATGCATACGTAAATATATATATAGTAACACCAAATACTCATCTCCTTTTTCTCTATAAAGAATCTATTAATAAATGGTATTAATAATATTTGTTTTAAAACGAAGAAGAGGTTATACTTTTAAGTCTTGCTATTATTCAGTTTATTATGTATAAACCTTTATTCATTCATTTATATTAATTATTTCTAACCTATTCTGTTTTATAATAGCAGAAATTAATTTACAAGGAGATGCTTATTTTCTTGTATAATATTCTCATATAACTTCAATTTTCCCATTCCTCTCGGTATTTTAAATCATTCTCCACTTTACCCTAATCTCACCATTAAGTCAAAAACCATCTAAATTAACCCAAGGTAATTTCTAATTCATGAATGCCCTTTATGCAGAGATTTTTCCATAAATTTCGTTCAATTTCAATACATTCAAACATATATCAAATGTCACCAAGATTTTTCCTAACTTCATGAATAAATTACATACCCACATAATATCATCAAACTTTAATCTCTAATTTCCTTTACATAATACAAAAAAAGCATACTGATTACAACCTAAATACTTAAATTAACAAGAGGTGAATCTGAAACTTTACCCGAAGAAATAAGGTGAAGGGAGTTAATTTAGGAAGGGTTTCTAATTTCCTTTACATAATACAAAAAAGCATACTTGGTTACAACCTAAATACTTAAGTGAATGCGAAACTTTACCCCGAGAAATAAGGTGAAGGGAGTTAATTTAGGAAGGGTTTCGGGGTGGTTGAGGGTGGTGATTGAAGGTTGGAGGGTTGAAGACCGGAGGATGACTCGAAACGGCCGTTAGTGGCAAGGAGCGGCTATAACGACTTGCGGGAAGATGGAGGAAACTAGATCGGGCCGGAGGTCGGGCGGTCGAGGCCAAAACAGAGCGAACCGGGCGAAACAAGCGGAAAACCGGTGGTGTGCTTTGGTGTTTGGTGGCTGGAGCGGTGACAGATGCGGCAGTAGGTGGTGTCGTGGTGGTGTTTCCGGTGGCTGAGGTGAAAGATAAAGGGGAGGCGGAGGAGGCAAGTAAAGGGAGAGGGATGCGTTTTTGAGTGGTTTGATGATGATGCCGGTGATGGTGATGGTGATAGTGGTCGACCGGTGGTGGCTGTCGGCGTGGCAAGGGTGCTGCCAGTGCTTGTTGGTTGGCGGTGGAGATAAGGAAAAAGGGCAGAGGCAGGGGCGTCGGTGGCTGGAGAGAGAGGGTTGTGGGTTTATCAGATTTAGGTCTAGGATAATGAGGGCTTTAGGTTGCCTTATGCTTTTATACTCCCTCTTGCCTTCCCTAAATAGGCGGATCGACCTCTCTAATTTTCCGGCCCAATTCTTAATCCAACTTCTTATCCTCATCTAATTCCCAACTCTTCATACTTATAATCATTTTTTTCCATTAAGCTTATCTTAATCTAGGAATTTTATTTTAATAATATTAAGTTTGCCACAAAACTCATATCGGTTTTATTTGTATAAGAATTTTTGAAATCATAATAGATTAGCTATATGATAATGTTGATGTCTTGAATGAATAATCTACACATGCTTGGCTAAGGCCACTAGATGCTGATAAAATTTAATTTATAGAAATGATAAATGGTAGTTATCTTCGAGTCATTAAAATTTCTAAAATATGATCATGCGTCGTTGTTGCCATCATTTGATTCCTGCACTTGAAACAACATTGATATATATATATATATACACACACACACACACACACATAATGTATTATGAAAATATTTGAAAATTAAAATACACACGCTCATTATAATTGAACGTATTATAGATAATACGTTTTCTTAAAATGTGGGTTGTTACACCATAATTCAAACAACCCAATCATACTCTTCGTACAGAATGTGGAAGGTTAACAAGGATCGACCACCTAGGACAAACATATGAGAAAAAAGGGGTTGCTAATAGACTTGATCAAATTCACTCGAACAATGAGCTCTTTCGAAGCATCTTGTATTGATCGGGGTCACTACTCACACGTAATGGCTCTTTTGATGCATCATCTTTCATTGAATTCACTAAATGATCCTGGGCTTAAAAGACCTTGATTCGAGAAGCATTGAGATGAATAGAGTACTCTCTGCCAAAGAAGAATACAAAAGAGTGTTATTGGATGCGGGTTTTGCCCAGATTCTAGACACTTCGAAAACAAGCATAGTTAGGTAAGCCATATGATAAAAAAATAACCCATCCATTCCAAAATGAATTGTCTTGCTCCGAGACTTGAAGCATTGTAAAAACAATTTTCGCAATGGATGCTTTAGGATGCTAACCTCCGGCCGGACAATATTTACTCTTTAATTGTAGAATGACAAGCTTTCATGAAGTAGTTAAAATTAGAATACGAGTCCTTGAGTTCTTCTACTTAATTATCACCACGGTAGTAAAAAGAAATAGTCAAACAAAAAGGGGGAAAAAGTGTAGTTCTAGTATCACGAATTAGTTAAATAAATGGATGGAACAAGGATTAACTTCCCATTAGAATTTTGAAGCATGTCCAAAATCCATAGAAAAAGCTGCACCAATATTAACTTGGTATGTTTGGCGGCAACATCAACAAATGATATGGACAAGTAGATTGAGCAATAGAGACTCTGGATTGATGGGACATTTGTTTAATCAATTGCGCCATGCTCAAGTTTATAGTATGAATTCACCACCAACATTTAACTATTTAAGATCTTAACTTGGTTGATCTAGTGCTTCTTAATCCTTGAGTTATACGTCCGGTGTGATTAGGCCAACGGATCATGTAAACAACAAAGATAAAAGGAACTAATTGACTTTTTGTCATATTCCAGTCCAATCAATGCAACAAAGATAAACGATCGATGAACAAGGTTTAAAAATGAGAACTCAAATAAGAGAAAAGAGATTATTATGGCACTCGCCATTGGCCAAGAATGTCGAAAGTGATAGTGCAACACATCCAACCTTAAGGCCATTGTTGAAGGAGAATATCTACTCGCCTTCATGGATAACCAATCAAATCAAATTGATGTACACTAAGTGCGCCAAAATCAAAATTGAACTTAACACATTGGCATGTTGGAGGGTTTGACCATGTGATAGATGCTAATGGGCGATTTTTACATCTAACATGGATCAAGTAAAATATTAATGAAATGTTGAAACTAGGATTACATTATTATCAAATCAAAAGTCTGAAAAACATAGTCCCAATTGAATAAAAACCAAAGAAATATCAGCGTCCTATTATTCTATCAAGCTTCAACAAAACCTCTTGTTTTATGCACACATTTTTCAACCATGCTAATCAAGAAATCACAACATAGCCAAGAAAAGTGCGAGAGTAAGTTGAGAAATTACATTTTCCTACGAATTTGAACTTGCTTCTCCTTGTGTTCATACATACTCTTGCCTGATCTTTTTCTTCTCGGCTTCCACTAATTGCAACTTCTCAATGTTGAATTCCTACAAATAAAAAAAAAGGTTATCAATCATGATCGAAACACCGTCAACAAAATTCAAATGAAGTCAAATCATGTTAAAAAACACAACTCCAATCACTAAACCAATAAAAGGCAAATACGACTATAAATGAGCAAAATAATCACATGAATTGAGCAAGAAAAACAACGAAGAGATAGAAAATCGTACTTCTTCAACCGCTGATTCGGAGTCGAAGACGGAGGTGGAGGGAATTGGACTTGGAGAGAAGATAAAGAAGAACAGTTGGAGTTGGAGAGCGAAGAAGCGATCGCGATGAGAGAAATATTGCGTGACGAAGGACGAGGGAAAGAGAGTCGACAATGGAGACTGGAGAGAGAGAGAGAGAGAGAGAGAGATGAGGGTGGTGTCGATCGAGCGAACATAAGGGAAAATTCAACTTCCCTGTCGACAAGGGAAAATATTTTCCTCCTTTAGGGGAAAATTTATTTTCATTAAAAATCATTTTCCAAAATTATTGATACCAAACAGATGAAAATTGGAAAATTATTTTCCCTCCAACCAAACAGACCCTAAATGTATAATAATAATGCATCCACAATCTTATACTAAATTTATAATTTTTTTAATTGCTTCCTGCACGACATTAAATCTCGATAAAACAAATGCTCCCAAATTCATTCCCACCTTTTTGTATTAATTTTAAAATTTGAATATATTAAATTAAGTAGTAAAAGATCTAATCAAAAGAATATGGTGATTTAAAAATTAATTATCATACCAAATATGATGGCTTAATTTATTGTTCTTATTTTCCTTAATTAGGCATACAATTCTTTCCATTTATTCTAACATTCTCTTGATTCATTGTAGACATTATGTTAGTCTACAAAATTTATATTACCAATTATTTTACCAATATATTTTCTTCTCTTCCAATTTTTATCCCAAAATTTATTAGTCTTTCCTCTGTCATATAAGAACACAACCCTAAGAAAACGTATTGATCTTTAATACGTTAAACTAATATGGGGATGTACGCTTCAATTTAAAATTTCATGACATATCATATATGCATATGTATATCGATATACATATTGTTTAGAATGCATGACCCGGATGACAACGATGACAATGTATGGCCCGTATTTCGTAAATTTTAGAGCATCACTTGCAAAATATTATATATATCTTATTATTCTCATACTTATTTTGTTTGGATTATTGAAACATTGATAAGTAAAAATCATATTCGGAAATATGTAGGTTTTATTGGAATTATTATTTTAAACGTCAATATCTTTTTTTATTTAATTTATTTCGGTCTCGAAATTTTACAAGTCGAGACAAGTATAATTTTATTTTATAGATCTAATAATATTTAAAATAAAAATAATATAAACTAATAAAATAAAAATGTTAGTAGAGGTATGACTGGTAAACTTTAAAAAGAAATAAGTAAAGAAGAAAAAAAATTAAGATGACTAAGGTTTGGGTTGAAATTTGGGCCTAAGAAGAAATCAACCTGCAGCCCATTTGGAGAGAGAAGGGGTTAAAAATACTTGCGTCATCTTACAAATAAACCATACAATTCCAAATATGCTATAAACTCCGGGTCATCTTACAAACAAACCATACAATTATAATCATACTCGAACCTCATATTTCTCTCTCACCACCTCTCCTCTCGCTCGTCCTCTCGCCAGCCACCGACCAGCACCACCGGTGCCGCCGCTGCCGCCGTCCCTCTTTCGCCATCTAACACCACCAGTCACCATCCAAGCCTCCACCACCCTGATTTTTCTAGCTTTCCTCAACTTCTCAGCCAAGGTAAATCATGAATTGATTAGTTCATATTAGATTGATTGTCATAAATCACCTATTTCCTCGAGCATGCAAGATGGATTTGGAGTTGAAATTGGAAGTATAAAAGTATGGAAATTAGGGTTTGAATAAGATGTGTGAGATCTAGTTGATTGATGATCATACATGTTTGAGTTAATGAAGGTTTAGGCATGTTTAAGGTGTTAAAATACCATGCATGATTGAATTAATGAGAGTTGGGCATAATTGTGAAGATAAAATATGATGTATGTTGGAGATGATGCAATTAACCTTACTCTTTTGATTGAATTGTGGTTTGTGGATTAGGGTTTGATTCCTTGATCCCCACTGTATTGTAATTATATCGTGTTGCCTCTTATAACTCATCTAAATAATTATAAATAAATAAACAAATAAAAAGAAAATTTCTTAACTTTTCCAAGTTCCTTTAAGTGCATAACAAATTTTATATTTAAAATTGTCATCATGCTGTTAATTTTCTCCATCATATACTTAAAAATAGGTTCTCCTTTTAAATTCAAAACCCACAAAACCTTATATCCATTTTGTTTCCAATTTGCAATGCGTTTATTTTTTTTCCGAAATGGCATTATGTTTCAATAAATAGTAAAACACATTCTATGTAATGTTTCAGAAAATAGTAAAATACATTCATAAAAGTGACCAGGCGCACATGCAATAGAGCATGAGGAGGTTGAGCAGCTGATTATACAAATTAAAACGGTAATTATAAACCGATTCCATGAATAATGAACAAGTTACCTTTATATGTAAGTGTCTTGCTCTCAGCTTCTACGGACCACAAATGTCCTTGCAGCTCTAGCCTTCTTTTCATCGCAGCTGTTTCCCACACAAACTTAAACATCCCAAGAGCCCTCTCTAATTGCTTTATCCCGTGCCAAATCATCTTGTCTTCGATAGAGGTGATGATTTTCCCCATACACAGGTGTAGTTTGTCCTTGTCATCAATCTCATACAATCCTTTTGAAGGGTTTGATTAAGATGTTTATGCGAGTGCACACTTGTCCATTGCAATTAGACCTTTTTTTTGCAAGTGCGGAACTCCATACTTCTCTTAAGTAGTATGTATTTCAATTTGGTATAGTGATCTAGTCTGTTGTGCCTTACGTAGAATCTACATCAAGATCTTTCCTTTGGTGGACCACCCCCTTCCTCGCCGCACCAACAAAGATAACAATCTTTGCATATTGCACGAGACACTTAAGCTATTTGTATTGGTGAATTTGACTGTGTAGTAACAAGACCAGCCAGGTCTTATTTGGCCTGTTGGAGTAATTGTTCATGACTATGGGAAAATCATCTATGAAGCAAATCCAGCCGTTACATCTATAAATGTAAGATTTTTGAATGCAGCATGCTAATATAAAGCAATTTCTTCCAAAACTGAAGCTTGTATTTCCTTTCGACAGATCTAGTTCAAGCCACTATGTTGATTGTCATCATGCTTATGCATAAATATTAATAGAAGACCTTATACCTTAAGAGCAAAACTTAATCCCGCTCTTAAGTTTCGTGTATTGTTCAGATTTCACCCCCGCCCCCAAACAAAGGAGAAGAAAAAGAGAGTGGTGTGTTGGTTTATTTGGATGGAAATAGGTAATGTAACTAGCAGTTTTTCTTAGGAATTTTCCATTTTTCCAACTAATATGCCTTATTCGACCTCTCTGCTTATTAGGGGCCAGGTTGCTTACATTCGACTCCCTAGACCCCTCTTTGGGAGGATTTATACTGAATTTACTATGTTGCCTTATGCACCATATTGAAGTTTTTACTATAAATCCTAATGGATAGCTACTCCACATATGAGCACAAACTTTTGCAAAAGGACTTTGCTTCAATTTTAAGGCCTTCTAGGAGGATCCTCGTGTGTAGGTCCCTGCCATCATCTTATGGTTTCGGTACGGGAGGTATTTTAGGTAGTATTTGCAACACCTTTATGAAGAATATTAGGCGCCATTTGGAAAAAGCTTTAGTTTTCATCGAAGAATATTTTTGCTACTACGTTGTGACATATGAAGGAAAAGAAGTGCATAATAGCTACTTGAAACTATTTACTTGTATTCTTTTACATTATGAGAAATTATTCATAGACTTTCATGAGATTCTTCCATGATGTATAATGTGATGTGTCTCTCTCCCCTTCCTCCTCTCTTGCCTTATCACCTTACCCCTCTTCTCCCGAGAAGAATACTTTTAAGTTAATTTTTTCATCAAGCTGTGCTGGGTTGAATTAGTGCAATGTCATTTGGAGATCTCTTTTGGTGTTTAAACAAGAGTACAAACAACTATCACATTTGCTTCTCGGAATTGTGAGTTTGTAGTTACTCATTGGGTGCCATTTTCTGCAGAAATCGAGAGTATGTCCGTGAGAAGTATCATGCTTTTTATTCCATGTCTTTTTTGGTTTTAGGGAGAATAATGGTCCAATAAGGTAGATTATCGATTAAAATCTATACAAGTTATTCTTGAAATGTTGAAGATTAATATTGTCTAACTCATATCCATTCATGTAATTCATAAGGGAGAATAATGTCTATGAACTCTCTGTGGGTGATGGTACAAACAATATGAATCAATGCTGCAGTCTTCTTGTGTGGAAGATGGTATCAAGTATGTTCTTCATAAAGCTTAGCTTAAGATGAAAAACGGAAGTCTCTAGAGAGAGAGGAGAAGCTCTAGAGAGAGAAAGTGCAATTCTGATTATGGCTTCCAAACGAAAGAAACCTCCAGATCTAGGTCATTCATCCTCTCATCTCCTTCACTATTAATCAATCGGACCGGATATTCAAGGCGATTTTGCCTTGTTTGTCTTCAGAAAACTTGTGAGCCCCTTCGTATTCTACCTTCTTCTTCCTCTTTGTTGATAATTTCCGGATCTACCCATTTCTATGGTGTATTTTTCTGCTGGTGGGTTGGTTTCATGTTTGACCAATCCCGAAATGGCGGTGCTGATGTAAGATCGGCACTCATTTCCAATGTCTCTTCTGGTCAAATTTCGGATATCTACGCTGAAGGCCATACCGGTTGGGACTTTGGGTCTTCGAGCCAGATCTGTTGCGAGTTAACTATTTCGGCTCTATGGATTTCTTTATTTTGCAATTGCTCATTGATGGATCTCTTATGTAACGCCCTCGACCCTTGGGTAGGGACGTCACATCGCCAGAACCCTATTCGAGGATCCTTAAGGCTAATCTAGGGAACAACTTGGCAAACATAACCTGTTTGCTAAATTATTGGAAATTGAGCTAGAAACCCCCTTTTTTCCGATAGACAAGCTACGATGAATCTTGAGCCCACACGACTTCAGTTTAAACTTTTGGGTTCATACAACCTTACACCATAAAACAAATTACAATATAACGGAGTTTTGGTAGTGACCACCGAGGCCAAATCAGAGTGTCTACAAATGCTAACCTACATCTAGCTACAAACATGCCCGATTACCGAACAAGTCTTACATAGCATGCTCAAAAGTTTACACAATTAAACATAAGTAATTGATGCACTAAAGTTCCTTGTAGCTAAAAGGGCATCAAAACGGCCTCCCAAATGATAACATTTTCCAAGAACCTTACTTGTTTCTCTGGATCCGAAAAGATGAAAAAGTAGGGGAATGAGCAACCACAGCTCAATGGGAGCCGTTTGCCTCCCAAAAACCAAAATAACTTTGTATGCATACATATATGTATATATAATAGCAATCAATACATAATGACCATAATATTAGTAATCAAGTCACATCGTAAAGATAATCTTACCTTACTCCACCCTTAATCGAATGGGAAAATCATAATGCATTATAACTCAAGTGAACCACATTTTCTTCACAAATGTGACCAATCAATTCCCAATCTGGGACTTAGCTTAATTTTTATCATCTTTAATTTCTTTGGGAAAAAACTAGTACCCTGGTACTCAAATAACGCCTGTGAGCCGACCCAACGTACCATGGTACTAGGATTCGGAACCACTCACGCGTGTGTACAAGTTTCCTATCCGGGAGGACTTGTAATCTAGGAGTGAAAGCCGCTGCCCTCATGCCGGAATAAGTCACCTTCCTAGATTTTGTATTTCGACGCCTATGAGCCGATCCAACGTACCACGGTACTCGGAACCACTCACGCGTATACCCAAGTTTACTACCCGGAAGGACTCGTAATCTAGGAGTGAAAGCCGCTACCCGTGCGTCGGAATATGTCACCTTCCTAGACTTGGTATTTCAACGCCTATGAGCCGACTTAATGTACGACGGTACAGGGATTCGAAAACACTCACGCGTATAGTCAAGTTTCCTATCCGGGAGGACTCGTAATCTAGGAGTGAAAGTCGCTGCCCTCAGGCCGGAATAAGTCACCTTCCTAAATTTCGTATTTTAACGCCTGTGAGTTGACCCAACGTACCACGGTATTGGAACTCAGAACCACTCACGCGTATACCCAAGTTTACTACCCGGAAGGACTCATGATTTAGGAGTGAAAGCCGCTACTCGTAGGCTGGAATATCATCTCATGTCACCTTCCTAGATTTCGTACTAGTAAAGTGTTCAAACCCAAGAAATCAACTCCTCATTTTACGTTATGGTTGTTATCTCTATCATTTCTTCACATATATATTTAGTAAATTATTTCATGAGGCCCAAAGTCATACTTCAAGTCTTAGACTCGCTTCTCGACACAAAATACAAAGTTTACAAGCATCAAAGGGCCTTCCCATGGTCAGTGGGGACTTCTGGTAGCCACCACGGGCTACCCCACGGCCTGTGGGAGCACCTGCGGTGGGTGTTTTAAATCAATTAAATTGTTGTTGGCCACCACGGCCTGCCCCACAGCCTGTGGGGGCACCGGTGGTGAGTGGCAATGGTTCCCAAACTTCATTTTCTTATCTTCTACCTATTTTGTCCTTGTAGGATGTCTATGAAAGGTTCGTTTTATAAATTTTCCAGCATTCTAAGTATCATATCAGCTCAATAAAACCCATTAAAATGCACATTCAAGATACATACCTTTCATACCAAGTTTTGGGCAAACACACATTTTCGATCATCGATCCCCAAGAGCCTTATAACAAGTATATTCTAACAAATTTCAAATCCAAACCTCAACAAAACCACAATTTCATAAAGATTTAAACATATTTGATATACTTCCATCTTCATGCATGAAATTATAGCAACAAAAGAGAAGCATAACCAAGTACATGATGATGACCATGTTTCTACTTCTTTTCCCTCTCTAACACCCTCCTAGCATATTTATATCAACGAACCACTCCAAAACACATGCATGCAACAATTTTTTGAAGTTTTGAGCATTCAAGGTTGGTTTACAAGCACACTTACGAAATTCATTTTGGTTGGAAAGTAATATATATTGGGGAGAAGAAGGAAACCCACCTTAATTATGATTGGTGTTAAGTCCTTGATGATTGTATTCTTGAACCTTCCTTCTATTTTTTTACCTTTGTTCTTACCTTTATCCTCAGTGAAAGTGCTTAAAGATGGAGGAGTTGAAACTTGGATCAAGGGAGGTTGAAAGCAAAATGTCTGCTTTGATTTCCCTTCCTCTCTCTCTCTCTCTCTCTCTCTCTCTCTCTCTCTTTCCTCTCTTCTCTCCTCCCTTTATTTGGAGTTGCTGGATTTCCTTTTCCAGAGAAAATGAGCCAACCCCTTTGGTTTGAGCCTCACCTTTAATTTATGTATCAGATTTGGAGGGTTGCAATTATCATTTGGAGTAAGGAGTAGATAAGTTGAGTGTGTCAGATTTGAGGAGGGGAGTGGTGTTGCAATGATGGTTGGAGCATGGTGACAGAGGTGGAGTGTAGCAATAGACAAAAGTGGAAGGAGAAGCAATCAGATTCTTTTTTGCCTAAATGCTGAGGTTTTGGGATAAAAGGAATATGTTTTGGATGTTTAGACATTAGTAAGATAATCATGCTTAAAGATTTATTTAATCCAAGAAACTAGCAAACCAAATGAATATTTTCTAAGCTTACTCCTAATATTATTTCCAACTAAGTTAACCGTTAACTAACAAATTTGTAAATAAATACGAGATATATAAGCTAAATAGCACATTATGAATTTTATTATAACCAATTATTAAATTAAGTTGCTTAGAGAATAAATTATATATATATATTAATAAAATATTTTTTTCTTAATATATTTTTTTAGGGCGTTACATCTTAATCGAAGGATTTTCGCCTATTTTTTAGGTAATTGTCCGATATATTTTATTGTGAGCTGGGCTACGATTTCTTTGTCTAATGGCTTATCATTTCTGCAGTTGTGGTTGTTGAATTTTGTCCATGGATTTCGCTTACTAGCCTCTCTTCTCGGTTACGTGGCGAGTTAGTGGTTGGTAGCGTTTGTCTCCGGCCATACCTTGTTTCGTTCTAGTTATAGTATTACCTGCTCTCGGTGCTTGTGGTATGGAATGGTTCAGTTTTTTATATTTTGGGTTAGGTTTTGCGTATGGCCGGCCTTCTCGATCCCTCTTTGGGACATGACTGATAAAGTTTGTTTCTCGTATCTTCTAATCTGCATAAGATCCTCGATATATGGTGGTCGGTTCTTCATTTTTTTTCTCTCTTCGTTACCGATTACTTGCTCGTGCTTGTGATTCTACTTGTGATTATTTTCTTGCTTAATCTTATGCCTCGGTTTACTTATAAATATAGTGCTACAACTTTCCTGCTTCCTCTCTTCATTGAACTTAAGTGGCTAATGTCCGATACCATTCCTCATTCTCCCAATGGTTGTTCACTCCATTCAGACCAAAATTCCCATGTTGATTCTACTCCCCAACCTACGAGATACAAGAGTGTTGGTTGGAAGCACATCCAATCAACTCTTTTCAGCCCCCATTGCCTTCTTTTTCCGACAAGGTTAAGTTTGGTATGGAGAGTCTATATGATGTTCAACCTTCCGAAACTAAGCCACAATCTGGTGTTTGCCTCCGGGGATGCTGGAGATGATCACCAGACTTCAATAGGTCATGATCCTCTACTTCGGTTTCCCAACCTTAACTGCAAGGAAGTCTTTAGTCCGGTTCCATCTTTTCGTAATAACCTAGAACAACTTAGAGCCCTTTGTCTTTTGAGGAAACCTTGGTGCGAGTCTTTGCCAGTTTCTATTATCAAGGGAAAAACTAAGTTGGACTGGAAGGCGGTTAAGGGGGTCTATTGACTATGTTGATTTAGGGAATGGGTGCGTCTTATTCCAGTTTTCTAATGTTGATGACAAAAACTTTGTCTTGACTAATCAACCTTGGCTTGTTCAGGGTCTTAATCTGGTTCTTCATGAGTGGATTCCGTTTTTGATCTTTATGCTAGCACTATTAAGCGAGTTGATCGGTGGATCCGTATTCCAAGACTTCCCGGGAGTTTTGGGATTTTGATACACTGAACATACTCCTTAAACTAGTGGGAGAGGTGGTTAGACTTGATCAGCATACGTTATTAAGGCAAAGAGGTAAATTTGCTAAGGTTTGTGTTAACCTAGATATTTCTCAGCCTCTTAGGGGTTCTATCTCTATAGGTGACTCGTCTCGGTCTATCATCCTCCCTCTTACCTATGAGGGTTTACATGAATTCTGTGCTATTTGTGGATATGAGTCTCATTTACTTGATGCTTGCCCAAATGCCCCGGTGGAATTTAAAATTAAAGTGGTTGTGGAAAAGTTTGGTAGTAAGGGTTTTTCTGTTTTAGGAAAATATATTGCTTCTCCTACTCGACTGCCTTCGTTGTTGTTCCTCTTGCTCAAAAATGGATTAGGGTCTCTCCTAAAAAGAGGGAAAAATTTCTAAACCTGTTAAAGAGGTTCTTAATGTTTTGGGTCATCATTTGATCTCTTCCATCACTCTGCTTCCCTTAAGTTCTAATCATTCTCATGATGATATTGAGGGTTCTTTGCCACGCCAAGTTGAAAACAAAGCACCTATTTCTTCTACTGCTCCTACTAATGAGCAATCCTCTCCTCTTGATGAGCGTATTCGTCTTATTGCTGAAGAGATGGATAAGGGCATACTTCCAACTTTACAGACCACCTGATGCTCTTCCTTCTAGCTCTAGTCCTTCGGCTACTTTTCAATTTCGAACATTGACCCTTTGTTAGCTGAGCCTATTTCTCCTCTCTCTACTGGTGATTCTGGCATGGGTATGAACTTTTTGGAGGATGGAGAAGGCGAAATTATTTCCTGGAGATGGAAACTTCGTTGGTGTGGATGTTTCCTCGGACATCTAAGAAACGCAAGCTTGTTGAGGATAGGGAAGATTTTTCCTCCCCTCACCCAAAGTGTAGATGTATTTGGGTCATGCTAATGATTAACTTTTTGTATAGCTGGCTGGCTTTTGTTAGGTGGAACTTATCCACTTCTTGTACCCCACTTAGACTTTTCCGTTTTGCTCTAGGTGTGGTTATGTACCCTTTTGGCTGTTAAGAAAGGTTTGTCTCGGTTTGGAAGGTAGGGATTACTAGCTGGTTTTATATTTGGTGAATGTTGTACTTGGACTTTCAGACTTGTAATGGTATTAGGCTCTATAAAGCTATTGTGTTCTTATGTGGTTATTTTAAGCTCATATATACTATTAGCTACTCGGGTATTTCCTTACGGTATCTTATCTTATATTATTACTTAGTTCTCTTGTTGAAGAAACTCCCTGGACATGAGCAAAAACCATTTTACTTCTTACTTTTTGGTAATTTCATTGGAAGATTGGTTGGGGATAAGGTGGTTGGGTTAAGTTTTGGTTATGGTTTTTCCTTGTATTTTTATCTATTGTATTCTCATTTGTTCGAGATCACTCGGCACTCGAATATCTACATGGCTCTTTTTTCTCGTGTCAATTGTTTTACCTTTTTCGAGTCGATGCTTGCAACCTACAATTTTCTTCCCTCTCGGGTTTGCATTATTAGTATAACCTTTAGGGCGGTTATGTTTGTTTGGGTTCTTGTTATATAGAATTGCGGTTTTCACTGTCTTACTCACATTCTTGGTGGTTTTGAGATTGTATTTGTTGTCTTCTGTCTATTGATTGTTTGTATAACTTTTACACAGTATTGGTTAAGCATTAGACTTTGTTTCTGGTTTAAGACAAGCTGCACTTTATCTACATTTAGGATTTATCTTTTTGATGCTTGCTAACTTCGGGTTTGGATGCAGGGTGTTGCATGGTTGTTTCGTTTGAATCTATGCGTGGCTGTAATTGTTGTTTTATTTAGCTAGTTTGTCATGTATTTTTTATTTGTTTTGAGTGTATTTTTCTCTTTTTTTTGTTTTTAAGGTGAGTGTAACTAATTCTCTGGATTGGTTACCAAGGCCATTTGCTAGAACAACCTCTACTGTTTTGATCATGATGGGCATTCGATTCTGCGAAGCGATCAGCATATTCAATTATATGATGGTCGGAGATCCGGCTATGATGTTACCCTCCTCAAGCTCCCCGATAACATACATTGCTTTATGTTTGTCTTTATTTTTACTATGGTGGCAATTCCTACTGTTTGGGCTGCCCCCGTATCGGGTTGGAAGCCACTTAGATATTTGCCGCCTAGTAAAAAAGTGGTCGATGACGATGGATCTTTTTGTCTTGAGACTTCTTGTAGCTCTTTTCACTTTTCCGACCATTTGGTTCGGGAAGTTTGGCTTGAATTGGTTTGTCTCCTTAATGAATTATCTTTATGAAAAGGTTGGTGTTTTGTTTTATTGGTTTTCTTTAGATGGGTTGATTTTTCTTGGCTTAGGCACTATATGTTTTTTATGTTCATGCTTCTTTTTTCAGGGTATCTCGTGTTTTTGTGAGTCTAGTTTTGATGTTAGGTCACCTGGATTTTAGTTTCCTTCCTCTCGTCCGATTACTTTCTTTGGTCTTATTTTACTTTGGGTTTATGTAGTCCGGTCTATTTCTTTTGGGTGAGAGGATTTTTAGGTTACACTGAAAATCCCAATGCTTATTATCCGGACAACCCCGGTAAAGGAAGAACCTTGCTATGCAAGCTGGAAAAATGTGTACCTACTTTGTTATATTGTTTTCAAACTTTGAGGGACAGGTTTCAATGGACATTTCCTCCTCCGATTATTGACATATTTTTAGGTTATTTTTTTAACTTTAGGATTGTATAATTTTGTTTGTTTCTTTTGGGCGTGAGGATTTTTAGGTCTAACTCGGAAATTCCAAGGCTCATTCGCTGGACTACCCCGGTAGGGAAAGAACCTTGCTAAGCAAGCGGGAAAAATTTGTATCTGGTTTGTTATATTGCTTTCAAGCTTTGAGTTGTAGGTTGTTTAGATGGTATTTGTATACTCAAGAATACGTTTGGTTATACTTTGGTATTGGTTCAATTTAGGGATGATTGACATACACCTCAATTTTAGAGTTGATTGGGGTGTTCTTCCATGCATTTTATGAAAATTGTTTATTGGAATGTCCAAAGGACTAAAAAATAGCAACTTAAACAAGAGATTTTAATTTTGAAACAGAAATTTAGGCCGGATATTATGTTTTTGAGTGAAACAATGACTAATTTGGTAAATATGGAAAAATTTATTTCTAAATTGGGGTATGATCATTACGATTATGTTTTACCACATAATCATTGTGGTGGAATATGGTTGTTATGGAATAACAATAACATTAATGCTAATGTTCTTATTAAGGATCAAAGAGCCATTTATTTGCATATTTTTGATAAAAATTTACAAAAAGAATATGTCATTTGTGGTATTTATGGATCAGCCCAGTGCAATCGAGAAGATGACTTTTTGGAACCAATTATAGGATCTTAATTGTCTTATTAATTTACCTTGATGTATTATTGCAAATTTTAATGAAATGAAATGTTTAAATGAAAAAATTGGAGGAAAAAGTCGTCATACATCAATGTTAAGAGAATGAGATATTTTCTTTCTCATATTCAAGGAGAGAGTATTCCTATTGTAGGAAGAATTTTTATATGGAAAAAATTCTTAAGGGGGCAACTTATTTATGAAAGGCTAGATAGAGCAATTGGTCGTTTGGATTGGAGGGAGGTATACCCAAATTCTTCAACATATCATGGTCTTTTTTTTGCTCGGACCATAGCTACATCCTGTTGGTTACCAATCCGGAAGTAACTAATAAAAAAGTCAGAAATTTAGATTTCAGAATCAATGGTCTAGTTATGATGAAGTTGTTAAAATAATTAAATAACAAGTGGAACGTACAACCTTGCAGTACCCGGATGTTTAAAATTGTCAGCAAACTAAAGCATATCAAAGCGAAACTTAAACAATGGGCTAGTAAAGCTTGTAGCAATTATTCACGTAAGGTTGAGAGAAACTCTTTACGATTACAAAATATTGAAGATAAATTATTGTTAGATCCGTGTAATGGTAGACTCATTAATTGGCATGCTTGGTTGATCAAACAAAGAGAAAGATTATTATTGTTTAATCGGAAATACCGGGAAAATTCTATAGAAAAGAATGGCTTACTAAGGGAGATAGAAATTCCAAATTTTTTCATATGTGTTGTGCATATAGGAAACAAAAGTCGACTATTTTTAAAATTAAAGACAACTCAGGGGTATGGATAGGTGATGAGGCAAATTTACAATAGAAGTTTGTTACTGACTTTACTCAAGCATTATAGGTCCGAGGTCGGATCCACCACGACAACACTAAGAACTGCGATGCAAAAAGTTATTTCTAATGATGAAAATAATCGGCTCATATTGCCAGTGACCCCAAATGAGATTAAAACCGTTGTTTTCCAAATGAACTCAGCCAAAGCCCGTGGCCCAAATGGGTTTGGTGCAGGTTTTTTCCAACAACATTAGAATATCATAGGAAATGGCATTATTAAGTGTAGCACAATTTTTTTAATTATGGTAAGTTATTGAAAGAGGTTAATCATACCTTTATCGCTTTAATCCCGAAAATTACAAGTCCTGCTACTACAACTCATTTCGGACCAATTAGTCTATGTAACACACTCGTATAAGATCATCTCCAAAGTCCTTGTCAATATATTACGCCCAATACTACAAAGAGTAATTAGTCCCTATCAAAGTGCCTTTGTGCCAAATAGAGATATTCACGATAATATTCTTTTGGCACATGAAGTCATTAATAAGTTTGGAAATATTAAAGGTAAACAAGCTTATATATGCCTGAAATTGGACATGGAAAAAGTTTATGACAAAATAGAATGAGATTTTATTTTTACATGTCTAAAGGATATGGGTACGTCGATAACATATTCTCTTGTCATTAATGATGAATCTTGTGGTTTTTTCCCACCAACTAGAGGTCTTAGGCAAGGTGACCCTCTTTCACCATATATTATTTATTATTTGTATAGATGTGCTCGCATATAGGCTACATCTTGCTGCTATGCAACCAAAATCAGGTATAAGGATCAAGATTTGCCCTCAATCGCAGAAATTACCTTGTTTACTATTGGTTGATGATAGTCTTCTTTTTGTAAGACTAACTATGAAACGTGTCTTAAGTTTCATACTATCTTGGATGAATTTTGTAATCAATCAGGACAACTTATTAATTTTCAAAAGTCAGCTCTAGTGTTTTCTAAAAATACTACAATTGCTGATAGGAATATGGTTGCTTCAGCTTTTAATATATCGCGGACAGATTCATTGGGAAAATATCTAGGGTGTTGGTGTACGAGAGGAAGGGCAAGCTCTCATATTTTCTCAAATATTTTGCTTAAAGAAGATATGAAACTTCAAAACTGGAAAGTTAATGCTCTTTCAAAGGCGGGGAGGGTAGTTCTTATACGGTCTAATTTGGAAGCTTTACCGGCACATACAATGCAAAGTTTTACGCTCTCGAAAAATACAATGAATTCATTTGATAAAATTAATCGTGATTTTTCCGGAAAAAAACACGGGATATTAAAGGACTGCCAATGGTGTCTTGGGATAAGATATGTATGCTAAAAAACTTGGAGGTCTAGGCTTAAGGAAAGCGTAGCGATTAATAAAGCTTTTTATGCAAACTTATATGGAAATACTTATATGATGATAAGAATTTTTGGGTTAAGATTATGAGATCCAAGTATCCATTAAAAATTGATTTTTTTCTCCGGAAAAATTAAACCTTCGACTCTTGGGCCTGGAAATGTTTATTGAAAGAAAAGGATATTTTCAAAAAGGGTTTAAGATGGAAAATAAGTAATGGCAAAAAGGTAAAATTCTGGCATGATATATGGTGTGGTAATTTAAAGCTTATTGATTATTATGATAGTAGTAATACGAATTCACCATCCTTGGATGCAACCGTTAGTTAATGTATCACTCCAACGAAGGAGTGGGATATGGTCCGGCTTAATTCTTTCCTACCTAATGAAGTATGCCAATTAACTAAGACTATACCTATTGCGGCCCATGAATTGGAAGACAGCTCTCGTTGGGGACTCGTCGAGTAGTGGTGAATGCACACAATATTCCCCATTTCTCCGTCATGGGAATATGCTTGGATATGGAATATAGATGTCATGCCCAAATTAAAAATCTTTCTATGGAAAATTGGACATAATGCTTTAGCTACACGAGACAACCTTCTTAAAAGAGGTATACTTATTGACTCTTTATGTCCAAGTATGTAAGAACGATGATGAATCGATTAACCATCTTTTCTCACAGTGCTCCTTTGTGAAAGATACCTGTAATAAAGTATTTCAAGTATAAATGGCTGGATGTAAATTTGAGTAATGCATAGATTGTGTCTCGTAAATGATATTTTTAGTAAGGTTAGAAATTTGAAAAACCTAATCAAATGATTCGAATGATCCATTTATTATGGAGCATTTGGAAAAGTCGAAATGAGATGGTCTTTAATAATAGAAACTACGAGTGCCCTGGCCACAATCCCGAAAGCCAAAACCTTGTGGGCAGAATGGAGAGCCAGGGGTAGACTGGACTATCTTTATAATCCATACTCAAGTACCTAGTCTACATTACCTTCTATTTCAACACAATTTGTCAGCCGACATAAACCACCACGGGGATTCGTCAAAATTAACTTTGATGGATCCAAATCTTCTTCTTCACCTGCGGGAGGATTCGTAATCGGGAATTGGGATGGGAGATTTATTCAAGTTGGGACGTATAATTTGGACCAGCATCTGTTTTTGTAGCTGAAGCTTCGCTATACGCAATGGAGTTAGAGCAACAATGACAGTGCGGGCTTTCGCTCAATTGTTTTGGAAGGAGATAATCAAGTTGTCATCAAGGGTATTAAGGGTAAGATGTAGATACCCTGAAAAATTCATACACTTATACAGGATACATGTCGCTTTCTCGGGAGTTGCAACCAAGTGATTATTCGACATACATTTAGAGAAGGGACAAGGCAGGTGATTGGGTGGCCAAATGTGGACATTGTATTTCTAATTCTGTGTCTTGGACATTGATTCCTTCTTCTTCTTCTTTTCTCTCCATTTTAATGGAGGATAACTTGGGTTGAACCCTTGAGAGAAGGGCTACCTTTTAATTGGATTGCTTACCGTGTAAAAAAAGTATGTTCTTCATAGACTCGGCCCATTCGAGTTGGGTTTCAGGTAGGATTGTCCCCAATCTGGTTAGATATGCTGATGGAATTTTTATGTCCTATTCGATATTTAGATTGTGTCGGTTTGGTTGTGTGGTTTTCGGTAAGCTTGCCCAAGAGAGAACAACCAATATTGGTCAAATAAATTCGGGTAAGTTTGACTTATTGGAGTGGTTCAATTTGGATTTGAGTTGTACTTGGATTGCTTATTGAGGGTTTGCTAGTGTCTCGTTTATTTGAGTTAGTTAGGTTGGGCGTTTGAGTAACGAGTCGGTTGTTATCACCTCGTCCCAGCTTCCAAGAAAAATTCTATGCGGTATTTTCTAGTACTTTGGCATGTCACCCGAAGGTTACAACCGGGCTTTATTCTCGGGCGTCGGGTTTGACTATGACCAACTTATATAGAGATTCCCAAGCTATATTTGCTCATGAATAGTGATTACTAATAACTATTCCAGAATGCTAAACCGAGGACCTATTGTCAAAAATGAAAATCGGGACAAGTTCCATGCAGCCATATCACCCAAAGACTATGAAGAACAGACTAACACAACTGGTTCGAGCAGATGATACAAACTTCCGTCTTTCCTATATCGGGAAGAATGATGGGATTTTGACTTCGGAATCAGATTTTCTAGGGAAAATATTGGTGGTCATGCAGATGGGGTGGACTCAACTATTTATCGGTCGGTATGACTACGGTTTTTTTCACCTTTTTGGTGAAATACCTGTATTTTTATAATTTTACTCGTCAAGGTTACGAACGGAAGATCGTTTCGATATAATTAGATCACAATAGGATGACCAAGTGAAAAAACAGTTCGAAATCTGGAGAAGATGCTTGTATCAAGGGTCAGCGTAGATAAGGATACGCAGCTTAAATTGGTTTATCTATATACATCTATTAGGGTCTCGTACTAAATTGGTTCATGCATTATATCATATCTCTTTGTGTTTATGCTGCACCAATGTTGAAGATTGTATTTGTTTCAGAGCAAAGGCGATGAAATGGAGATTAGAAGAAGGAATGTGATTCATTACCTGTACATATTAGCATTGAATGAATGAAAACTTAGGTCGGCTTCTTTCTCTCTTCTTTTTCTTTGTGTATATTTGATTTTGAAGATAGCAAACATTGAACTCAAAAAAACAACATAGAAATAAGAAGAACATTCCAATGTTGAAGCTGGTATTCATCAAATTCCGGACAACCGAGGACAGAAATCACTCGAAACGTCACTAATTTGCAAGTGTGAATCGAAGAAACAAGACATATCAAGTAGGTAGGCGTAAGGTGATCACATACCCAGGAGCCCTACAAGTCTTAAGCCCCGTTGCCTCATCAAAGGGATGGCTATAAGCCCTAGGGCAAACCACCTTAAACAACCTCCCGAAAACCATCAAGGGGCACTTTTCTATCCCGGCAAACTCCCCGTACAGCGAATAGCTCGGTGACCTCGTAGCCAAACAAGGGCTCTTACACCCCACCACCTTGCCTCGATTCTTCACAGCCAGCCATGATGGACAGCAAGCATTCAAATCAGCCTCACAAGTAGCCACATTACAACCTTGCCTCCCACCCTAACCACCATCACCGCCAAGGGGGACCACCGAGACCGGGACATTAAACCCATTGAAGGTTTGCTCGGGAGAGTCTAAGTCACCCTAGAGGGGGTGAATAGGGTGATGGAAAATTCTTTGCGAAAACACACACCTTTTAGCGAAAAGAGGCAAAGACAGCTTTCGAGTCTAAGCACGGGGTCGGAAAATCTTGGACACAGTAATGCAATGAATCGTAGTAAACAAGTACAAGCAGGTCAGTTCGAGTCTAGAATGAACTCGTAAAGAGAACACAGAGATTTTACGTGGAAACCCTCCTCGGGGCAGAAAACCACGGCCCGTGTTAATCCGCACACGAAGTCAAATCCACTATTTTGAGTCCACAAAATACCGTGAACCGATCGAACCCGAGCCGCTCCCTTGGACAACTCTATACAAGTTTTCCTAGACTCGTAAATTACCTTATCTCGATCTAGTACTTCCTAGCTGAGATAACCCTTACAGCTAGGGACAACTAAGCCGAGTTAACCTTTACAGCTTAGTCAAGGGACCTTACAAAGAATGTAAGAAGAGTTTGTAACTAAGTACAAGACCTTACAACTCGTAAAGTAATGAATTACAAAGTGGGAGTTGTAAGTTGAAGATTGTGAGTAAATACAATAACTATGATCAAGTAAGAGTATAGACAATATGTTCGGCAACCTTCAAGTCTTGTGAAGTGGCTTCTATTTATAGATAACCAAGCGCAGTAGCCGTTATCTTCATCTCGCCGACCGAGAGTCCTCTCGTGACCGTTGTGAAAGGCTTTCCGAGTTACTCGTAAAGTATCCGTTGAAATATGGACGTTGGACAACAGCTTTAACTCTCTTGGAAGTCCCAAAATCATCGGTTGTGTCTTGATAAATGTGGTGGAAACCACCGTTAAGCTTGGCGTTCCAGCTTTTCGGATATGGAAGCGCATGCCTTCCGACACAATCTTCCGAGACTAAAGCAGGGAAGGTGAAAAGCCATATCTCGCCGGTGATTTGACGTTCAAGCTTCGGCTACTTTTGTAGTTTGAAAAGATATCCTCGATTGAATAACCTACAAAAGTAAAAACACCTTTGGTTCTCAAAGTATAAAATACTTTGGTCCAAGGTTAGACACGGATAATAAAATAATTATTAAAATTACGCAATTGATTATCCGAGTCGAAAAGAAATGGAATTTTCCGAGTCTAATATCCATGATACTCGTAATTCCATATGACTTATCCTTAGGAAAAGAATCAAGTTCTATAACGAATATCGAGTGGGAAAAACTTGATATAAACTAAGCATGAAATGAACTACGAATGCCGACTATGCAAACAATAGATTAGATAACCACAAGTCAGATTCTCGAGTGAGAGTGGACTCGTAATAAAGAACCAGTTTTCGAGTCGCTAACTTAAAAGCAATAATTGAAGGCCGAAACACTTAGAGAAAAATACTATTTTACTCAAGTAAGTTTCTAAGTCACGGAGAATGCCTTGGAATCAAAACTTTATATAAATAACATCGTTATACCTGATTCCTTTTGCATGACTCGTAGAGATATAGAGCAGTGTCCGAGTCTTCAATCTCCCCTTTTGATGAAAGGCATTCCATACTTAAACGTAAACTTTGTTAGAGGAAAATAGATTGATTCTCGAGTAGTTCGCTTATGAAAAAGGCATAGTGAGTAAATCGGAGTAGTATATAATATATCGTAGCAAAAATGAAATACAAGTATGCTTTAACAATAACTCGTAAATATAAAGAACTCGTAAATTAGTAATGAAATGCATCACTTCATTAAAAAAAATTTCAAGGGAATAACTAAACTCCCCTAAACAAGACAACCAGCTTCGACTACATTTCTCCCCTTGCCTTTCAGCAAAAACAAGAAACAAAAAGAAGGGAGAAAAGTACAAGTAATACACATAAGTTGTCCGGACAAAAAGAAAATTTGAAAGAAGAAATTCTGGAGACACCGAGGAATTGTGACTCAAGTGCATGGCTCCAACTAGGAAGGAGGGGATTTCGAGTGGAGGCGGAGGTGCGCCGGCACCGATACGATCTCGACGATGTGCTTGAGCGCGGCGAAGGGAGAACCGGAATAGTTCTCGGGGCTCGGCTCCGAGTGGCCGACCCGGAGAGAGTGGATCGAGGGGTTCTTCCCTTGGGACCTCAGGGGCCGGAGGGGTTGCTCCGGCCGACTCGCCGGAGGAGCGAGATCTTTCGACCCACTCGGACTCGCCGTCCGAGCCGAGTACAACAATTTGAGCTTGGGGAGCAGCCGCCACGGCCTCTTCTTCCCTTTGCCCGAAGGGCCTCGCTTCAACCGCAGGTTCCTCAAGATCCTCCGCCGCATCCGCAGCCTTCTTCCTCTCGCTTCCTCGGCTTCCTCGCCGTGCGAGGAGGTCGGCTCGGGCTCGACGACGCCTCGATGTGTCCGAGTCATCCGGTCCCGATCCGCCTTGGACCTTCTCTCTCTCGAGGAGCTCAGCCAGCTCCTTCGCTCCTTAACCAGCTCTCTCATCTCAAGAACGAGAGACTGCCGCTTCCTGATTTGGGACTCGACCGGTCTTTTGGTTGATGGTCGACCTCGAAGAACGCACTTGAAAGCCTCGGCCATGTCTCCGAGTTCGAAGACACAGAGCCGATCTTGTCCATGAAAACAGGGGACAAGAGGGCAGAGAGAGTTTTGGAAGCACCGGAGGTGGAGGCACCACCAGGTGAAGAGGGAAGAGGAAGAGGGGTTGATTTCGAGTCCGAGGTGGAGAAGGAGGCCTCGCCTCGAGTTGTGAACCCGCACACCGTGGTTAGTTTCCTGGTATCCGTACCCTCGGAGTTCCTTCTGCCGACCACGATGGCCGCCTGCACACCGCGTTAGGGTCGAGGGAAGAGGAACTTGGAATTGTTTGAAGACAAGGGTGAGAAGAGCACCGAAAGGAAGGGAGGTGTTCTTCTTGGTTTGGAGTCGAGCTGGCACAGCAGCCATCCGCTCAATGATGGAGGGAAGAGGTCGACTTCGTATCCCTCCGTGATATCGAAGAGGGCTTTGAGGTGCTTGGAGTTGGGGTTCTCCTTGCTAGAATGCCGTGAGAAGAAGGTTCTCATCAGCAGAAACACGTAAGCCTCGGCTTCGACTTCAACCGAGTCACGTAGAAGTTCTTTCTAGACCCGGAGAATTCTTTAGCAAACTTTTCAAAGAAGTCGTCTGCGACTTCAATGAAAGGGATAGGGTTACTGTTCAAGAATAGAGAAGAAACTTTGAACAATCGGTGAAGGAGGGAGGTGTTGATACGAAAAGTAATGTTCGAACCCGAGAGGTTAGAACATTTTCTGAGTGGGAGAGATGAGTATAAAACTTAGAAACGAGTTCAGGATAGATGAACTCGCCGAAACACAAGAAAGGGTAGACTCCGGTGGTTTGAATGTTGGACAACCAGGAGAATTTGGTTGTTGGGAAGAACTTGTCATCCAAACGCAAGGTGCCGGGTGACAATGGGTTTAGAAGGGGTTGAACTTTCCGGCTTATTGGTGCGAGGCTTTTTAAAGGATGAAGAAACCTCGAAAATCGGGATGGTTTCTTCTTTTAGGCATGGTGAGAGATGAAAAGATGAAACTTTTTGAAAGAGAAAGAGAAGGAGGTGTAGAAGAGAGGATAACGAAAATGGTAGAAGAAAAGAGATGAGAGCAAATGAAACTTACGAGAGAGTGAGAGAGTGCTTCTTCGACGTCCGCGTGACGATCAGGGAACACTGTTCACGTAGAGAGCTTCCGCGAGAAGAGTTTCGTTTGAGAGGGAAGGAGTTTTAGAATATCGAGATGAAGATGGATAGTCGTTATTTATAGAGAATACGCGCGCCCGTTCACTATCCGTTAAGTAACTCCGTTCGACTTAGCCTCGTCCATCGGTCATTAATGCCCGTGTGACGGTTCTTCTTCAACGGTTGAGATATCGCGGTTTGAAATCTCGCGCTAAGATCCGATCACAGCGCCGAGAAAGAGAAGGAAAAAGATTTTGAAAATATAATCCGAAACTCTCCACTGTTCTAGAGATAGCTTCGTAAAATTTGATGTCCAACTTTCTCACGTCCGAGTTTGACTCGTAAAGAATTCCGAGTGACTCGAAACACAGAAATAACTATCAGCCCAAGTATCACGTGATCAATCGAACTAATGGTTATTAACAACGAAAGCACATAGCACGTAAATATTCAAGAATCATAACACAAAACTAAGCATTTAACATACCAAGCTCATTCCGAATAAAGCGTAATTGATCTTCACCAAGAGGCTTAGTAAAGATATCAGCTAATTGAAGATTAGTAGGAATGAACTCAAGTGTAATATCACCCTTTTCCGAGTGATCGCGTAAGAAGTGATACCCGACCTCAATATGCTTTGTTTTTGAGTGCTCGGACAGATTCTTAGTGATACCGATTGCTCTTTGATTGTCACACTTGATTGGAACCGAGTTGAAAAATAGTCCAAGATCCTTCAAGTGTTGTTTTATCCAGAGAATCCGAGCGCAACAAGCTCCAAGCGGCAATATATTCAGCTTCCGCAGCTGATAGAGCTACCGAGTTTTGCTTCTTTGAGTGCCAGGATATTAGGGATTGACCTGTAAATTGGCAAGCTCCGGATGTGCTCTTTCGATCAACTTTGTATCCTCGCATAGTCTCGCGTCTCGAGTACCCAGCCAAAGTCGGCTTCGAGTCTCTAGAGTACCACAGCTCCTAGATTCCGAGTGCCTCGCAAGATATCTCGAATACTCTCTTCACCGCAGCGGAGATGTGATTCTTTTGGATTAGCTTGAAATCGTGCGCATAAGCAAACACTCGAACATTATATCTCGGCTCGCTTGAAGTAAGATATAGCAGTGATCCAATCATACCCCGATAGAGTTTCGATCTATCGCTTTACTCGCCTCATCCGAGTCAAGCTTTATACTCGTCGCTCATAGGAGTAGATGCGTGCTTTGCATCTTGAAGTTTGTATTTCTTCAGCAGCTCCTTGGTGTATTTTGATTGATGAACAAAGATTCCATCTTTGTCTTATTTGATTTGCAACCCAAGGAAGAAATTGAGTTCTCCCATCATACTCATTCTGGAACTCTTGACTCATCAACTCGTAAAATTCTCGCACGTAAATTCATTAGTAGCACCGAAAATAATATCATCAACATATATTTGAACAATGAGAAAATCTTTCCCTTTGGTCTTTATGAATAGAGTCTTGTCGATCCGACCTCTTTTGAAATCATTTTGAACCAGAAGCCGCTCAGCTCTTTCATACCAAGCTCTAGGGGCTTGCTTAAGACCATAGAGAGCCTTTTGAAGTTTGAAAACGTGATTTGGAAATTCCGAGTTTTCAAAACTAGGAGGCCGCTCGACATAAACTTCTTCTTCAATAAAACCATTGAGAAAGGCACACTTAACATCCATTTGATATAATTTAATATGCATGCAGGATGCAAATGCCAACAAGTATTCTAATGGCTTTTATTCTAGCTACCGGTGCAAAGGTTTCCCCATAATCAATTCCTTCTTCTTGATTAGTAACCTTGAGCTACAAGTCTAGCCTTGTTTCTGACTACTACTCCACCCTCATCCAGCTTTGTTTTTGAAAACCCATTTGGTTCCTATAACCGGGTGGTCGAAGGTCGGTTGGTCGAGTCCGTACTTGGTTTCTTTCGAATTGATTCAGCTCCTCTTGCATGGCCTCTACCCATTCGGGTTCATTAAGGGCTTCTAGTGCATTTTTGGGCTCAGTTAATGAAATGAATGCAAGTGAATGCACATAGATTATGAAGAGAAGAACGAGTTCTTACCCCACTATTGATATCGTAGATGATGTTTTCTTGGGGATGACTGGGAGTAAATTTGAATGCTTTACCAGCTTCTTTGATTCACCAGGTTTGTGGGCTGAATTGCTTGATCTTCAGCAGCTTGTTCCGAGTCATCCTCTTCATCGACTTGTTCGTTCCGAGTGAACTCTTGAGCTATTTCATTCCGACCTTCCTCGTCTCGAGTGATCTCCTTCGAGTCTTTGTAAGCTCATCTTCGTCATCATCCTTTCGAGCTTCAGCTTCCGAGTATGAAGATTCACTTGGTTTTTCCTGCTCAAGCTCATCAAACACTACGTGGATACTTTCTTCCACTTTGTTAGTTCTTTTGTTGAAGATACGGTAAGCTTTGCTATGAGAGGAGTATCCTAGAAAAATACCTTCGTCTCGATCGAGCATCAAACTTGGTCGATGATCCTTACCATTGTTGTGGACAAAGCACTTACAACCGAAAGATCCGAAATAGGAAATATTTGGCTCCTCCCTTTGTAGAGCTCATAAGGTGTTTTCTTCGTAATGGGTCCGATGAGGCATCGATTGAGAGTGTAGTTGGGCCGTGTTTATCGCCTCTCGCCTGCAAATAGTAAGGCAAGTTGTGTTCAATCATCATCGTCCTTGCTATCTCTTCAAGGGTTCTCGTTCTTTCTCTCAACTACTCCATTCTGTTGAGGAGTTCCGGATGCCGAGAAGTTGTGAGAAATTCCATTCTTGTCACAAAACTCCGAGAATTCCGAGTAATCGAACTCCCTTCCATGGTCGGTTCGAATCTTTTGAATCCGAGTCCGGGACTCCACTTGAATCTTTCTACGGAGCTTGCTGAACTCCTCGAAGGCTTCATTCTTATGCTTGAGAAAACACACCTGGTAAATCTTGAAAAATCATCAATGATAACAAGTATGTAAGATTTACCTCCGAGACTCTTCACAGAATCTCGCCACATAGGTCCATATGCAGTAATTCAAGTACGTTGGATGTGGAAACCGTCTTTAGAGATTTGAATGAAGATCCGACTTGTTTCCTCTCGGTGCATGCTTCACATACTTTATCCTTCTCAAACGCACAGCTAGGTAATCCTCTAACCGGATGATGAGATGCAAGCTTTTTGATAGTATGCATGCTAATATGACCTAATCTACGATGCCAAGTCCAAGAGTCATCTTGAAGAGATGCTTTCAAACAGATAAATTCCGACTTGGGTCGAAAGAGGGATGATGTAGGTATTACCCGATCTCTTACCCGAGAGTTTTACCTCTTTGGTGATCTCATCTCGTGATGTAGGACTTGGATTGAGTGAATTTTACCTCTTGACCTTTGTCACATAGCTGGGATATGCTAAGTAGGTTGTACTTTAGTCCTTTGACAAGGTAGATCGGGCTCACCAGATTGTTTTCATTACCAATCTTCCCAATGCCCACTATCTTGCCTTTGCTGTCATCACCAAAGGTCACCTTTCCTCCTTTATATGACTCCAGCTCGTAAAAGAGTCCTTGGTCACCCGACATATGTCGAGAACATCCGCCGTCCAGTACCAGTGTCCTTTGATCTTTTCCGAGAGACCTACAAAACAGAGAGAATCTAACCCTTCTCACTTCCTCTAACGAACCCAAGAACATTCCCTACTGGGGTCCTTTTCGAGGAAGAAGGTGCTTCGAACCCGATTTGAATGACTTTGGGTTTAGTCTCGATTCTGAGTCTTTTTTTCTCGTAGAACCGAGTCCGTGTCTCTTTCCTTTTAAAAACCTTTCCTTTTGAAACATAGGAAAATGGTTTCTTTTTGTAAATAAGTCTCGGGCTTAGTCCTCCTTTCATTCTTGTGAATGGGACCATGCTCAGCCTTTTTGAACTTCACAGCTCTGAATCCTTTTGAACAATTCCGAGTAAGAATTAGATTCTTCCTCCTTGTTGAAACCAAGACCTTCTTTTCTAAAAGAGACACATTGTGATCCTAAGAGCATATCAAGGTTCTTCCGTCCTTGAGTAAACTTTAAAACCAGATCTCGAGACTCAGTGAGCTTCGTTTCGCTTGCTCATTTTCTTTTCTCGAGTAACTCGCACTCGGCCTCATTAGTTTGAGCACTTGTCTTGAGTTCTCTCGAGTGTGAGTCTCAGCTTTTCCAATTCGTTTTTTAAAGAAGTGCTCTCGTAAGTGATTGACTCAAGTTGTCCCTTGAAATGAGAAGAATCGAATTGGACTTTTCTTCCAAAGTAAAGATATATTTAGCTAAATCAACTTTGGAGAATTTTAGGAAGTAGTTTATTACCTCTTGAGGATCAGCTTCTCATTATCTCGAGTCTCGTGTTCGAGTCCGACTCTTTTCGCCTTCGAGTCGTTGATTGCCATCGGACACTTTGAGTCATCTCGAATCCTCGTCGTCTTCGGATGAATCCTCATCGCTCCATGTTGTCATCATGGCCTTTTTCTTCTTCCTCGTCCCGTCTTCGTTTTGGACAGTCCTTGACTATGTGGTCTTTGCTGCCACATTCAAAACATCCGAATTCTTAGACAAAGATAACTTTGAAGGAGAAGAAAACTTACCTTTTCTATCTCTCTTGTCTTTCTTGTAGAATTCTTCTTTTGGTCTTTTGTCCCATCTTTTGTGCTTCATCATTTTCTTGAAGCCTCTTGCAATGAGTGCCATGGGATCATCTTCCGATTCGGAGGAGCTCGGAATTGCTTCTTTGGATTCTCGAGGCTTTAAGCGCAATGTTCCTTTTGGAAATACCCTCAGCATCTTCTTCTTCCAAGTGTATCTCATGAGTCGAAGCTTTCCGATGAGCTCGTCTCGGCTTCAAGAGTGAGAGGTTCCGAGCCTCTTCTATGGCAGTCACCTTAGGACCCCATCGTCTCTGGGTAGGCTTCGAGAATTTTTCGACACATTTCTTCATGGGAGATTTTCTTTCCCGGAGATTTGAGATTGTTGGTGATCTCAGTGAAACGTATGAACATCCGAGTAATGTTCTCTTCTCGGCTCCATTTTGAAAAGCTCATATTTGTGAAGATACTCGACCGATCTTTGCTTGTCTCACCCGACTTGTACCTTCGTAGGTGTTGACCGAGTAAGGTTTGCTCTGGGAGAGTCCGAGTCACCCTAGAGGGGGTGAATAGGGTGATGGAAAATTCTTTGCGAAAACACACACCTTTTAGCAGTAAAAGAGGCAAAGACAGCTTCGAGTCTAAGCACGGGGTCGGAAAATCTTGGACACGGAATGCAATGAATCGAGTAAACAAGTACAGCGAGGTCAGTCCGAGTCTAGAATGAACTCGGAAAGAGAACACAGAGATTTTACGTGGAAACCCTCCTGGGCGGAAAACCACGGCCCGTGTCAATCCGGACACGAAGTCAAATCCACTATTTTGAGTCCACAAAATACCGTGAATCGATCGAACCCGAGCTGCTCCTTGGACAACTCTATACAAGTTTTCCTAGACTCGAAGTTACCTTATCTCGATCTAGTACTTCCTAGCTGAGATAACCCTTACAGACTAGGGACAACTAAGCCGAGTTAACCTTTACAGCTTAGTCAAGGGACCTTACAAAGAATGTAAGAAGAGTTTGTAACTAAGTACAAGACCTTACAACTAAGAAAGTAATGAATTACAAAGTGGGAGTTGTAAGTTGAAGATTGTGAGTAAATACAATAACTTTGATCAAGTAAGAGTATAGACAATATGTTCGGCAACCTTCAAGTCTTGTGAAGTGGCTTCTATTTATAGATAACCAAGCAGAGTAGCCGTTATCTTCATCTCGCTGACCGAGAGTCCTCTCGTGACCGTTGTGAAAGGCTTTCCGAGTTACTCGGAAAGTATCCGTTGAAATATGGACGTTGGACAACAGTTTAACTCTCTTGGAAGTCCCAAAATCATCGGTTGTGTCTTGATAAATGTGGTGGAAACCACCGTTAAGCTTGGCGTTCCAGGTTTTCCGGATATGGAAGCGCATGGCTTCCGACACAATCTTCCGAGACTAAAGCGAGGGAAGGTGAAAAGCCATATCTCGCTGGTGATTTGACGTTCGAAGCCGGCTACTTTTGTAGTTTGAAAAGATATCCTCGATTGAATAACCTACAAAAGTAAAAACACCTTTGGTTCTCAAAGTATAAAATACTTTGGTCCAAGGTTGGACACGAGATAATAAAATAATTATTAAAATTACGCAATTGATTATCCGAGTCGAAAAGAAATGGAATTTTCTCGAGTCTAATATCTATGATACTCGGAATTCCATATGACTTATCCTTAGGAAAAGAATCAAGTTCTATAACGAATATCGAGTGGGAAAAACTTGATATAGACTAAGCATGAAATGAACTACGAATGCCGACTATGCAAACAATAGATTAGATAACCACAAGTCGGATTCTGAGTGAGAGTGGACTCGTAATAAAGAACCAGCTTTTCGAGTCGCTAATCGAAAAGCAATAATTGAAGGTCGAAACACTTAGAGAAAATACTATTTTACTCAAGTAAGTTTCTAAGTAACAGAGAATGCCTTGGAATCAAAACTTTATATAAATAACATCGTTATACCTTATTCCTTTTGCATGACTCGGAGAGATATAGAGCAGATGTCTCGAGTCTTCACCCATCAACAAGGCCGACATCATAGAAATGAAGTGGGGAGGTAGGGGTAACAAAGGTAATTTCCACCACGAGTAGCAGGGGGCTCCCACCGGCACCCTTGCATCGAAGGAGGCCGCCACAATCACCCGTCATGGCCAGAGTGATGATCAAAGCGGCAGCCTTGCTCGGCCCATACTCGGCCCGACCGGTTCGTGGAGACTCGGAGGACTTGTCGCTTGCCCGAGCTTAATGAGAATCCGCCTCCTAAGGGGTTTTTGGCCGAACTTGCAAGTATTCCCGGCCATATGGTCTCCTGCAGCTTGTTCACTACTATAAGTCGAACCCCATCTCGCACAAAGGGAAAAGAAGAACAGCAGCCTTCAAAAGAAGCAGGGAGATGGCATCTTCTAGTGAAATTTATCGAGGGAATGCTTCAACGTTTTCCTTTTTGCCTTTCAGTGTTTACAAACATGAGAGAGAATTTTTTTTTTTTGACAAAAGAGAGGGATATATTAAATTCGATCAATAAATTTACACATATCCTCGGCTTCCATACCATAGATAATATCTAGCCCATTCTCAAACCACACCCTCTCCCGATTGACAAAAGAGAGGACTTTAAGTACATCATCAACATTGCAAGGATTGATTACAGCACTAATCAAGTCCTCACGCCAAGCATCCAGCGTCCTTATCAATTAAGTTTGATACTCTTAGCGGGATAGTTGTGCTCATATTGATCGGCATTACCCGATACAAGAAGGGGCGTGGAATCCATCTGTCGCTCCAAACATGAATGCTATCTCCATTACCAACAACCCACCTAGACCCTTTTCCAATCAATTTTCTTATACCCCAAATACTACGCCATGTATAGTCGGGTAGAGAGAATATTATATAAGGATCGAACAGGAAAATGGTTGAGTTATAGTGGGCAACGGTTTCCCCAAGAACAACACTCATAATCGCTCACACGTTTTTCCCTCCCACGCCACACCCTCCATTTCATCTTATCATGGTGAAATTTTTAGTCCGTTTTGACTCGAAAAAGATCATTATAGAAAATTTCATGCCTTTTCATGAGTAACATCGAATACATGTTTGCCATATCCAATCATAATCATTAACTTTGTAAAATTTTACCATATTTGATTTTTGTTTTCAATTATAATAACATAAAGTTAAATATTACTTCGTGGCCCCCTCCTTTGCCTACAGCCCCCCTTCTCTCTCTCTTCTATGATCTTTCACCCTCCTCCATAACCAGGAAGTGCAGGAACTCCAAAGTGGAGCTCAACTAAGAAGAAGTAGGCCTCACTTTAAACATGATTTTTCCCATCTAAATGAACAATCAATTCTCATGTCCTTTCTTCTTTGTTTTCCTATGTCTCTCTCGTTAATGTTGATGCTTATAAGTTATGTATTTGCGAAATTCCTACAAATTAAGCTGGCTATGAATTTGGTAAAATTCAAACATGAAAGATGTCCCAAAAATGTCATTGACTTGTACGTGGGCATGGGAGACGTAAATAAAACTCAGCCTTCAAGTTCAATTGTGACCAACTTATATAGAGATGGCCAATGTAAATTTACTCATGAATAGTGATTACTAATAACTATTTGAGGATGCGAAGTTGATGCTTAATGTCAAAACATGGAAACCAGGACAAGTTCTCGGGAGCCGAGCCCAGCGCCATCAAGGAGTATTATTACTTGTTCATCTCCATATACGGATCGCGGGAAGGGTTCAATAGGTAAGCACTTCAACTCTTGACCCTTCAATCTTAATCCAACGGTCTACATTAGTCAGCCATTATTAACAATTAAAAAAAAAAGAAAAACATCAAAAACAAACTTCACGAGTTTTGCCATCCCCTCCAGTCCTCGACATTTCTTCATTCCCCACTTTTCTCCCTCTCTCTACCTTTTGCCCGCCCTCGCTCCCCTCGCCGTAAGCCAGCCATCTCTCGCCGGTCGCCACGCTTTGTCGCCGAACTCCTCCCTCTCCCCTTCCCTCCCTCTCGCGGCCGCTTGTCTCGTATCGGCACTCATCGCCTCCCTCCTCTATCCGTCGTCGTCGCCTCCCTCCTCTCGCTCCGTCATCGTCGCCACCGTCCATCACCGTCCCTCCGTCTCTCTCGCCGGTCTCCCCTCCTACTTTCGTTGATGAACCCCTTTCTCTTTACCCGCTACTCGACGCCGAATGGACAAATGTCCATCTGCCGTGTAAGATTCTCGATTCTTTTCAATATATTGCTTTAGGGATGATTGTTGACTAATTTTGAGGTTTTGTGGATGAATTTGGGAATTTTGTGGATGAAGCAATGAAATTAGTGAATTTGGGAATTTGGGAATTTTGTGGACGCAGTGAAATGTTGCTAAAACTAGTGAATTTGGGAATTTTGTGGATGAAATGTTGCTGAAATTAGTTGGAAGTGAAATTTAGTTCGAATTTTGTGAAGGTGCATTTTGCTTCTATTATTCTTGCTTCGTTATTCTCGCTTGTAAGAATTTTATGAAGGTACATTTAGTTTGAATTAGTTGGAATTTTGTAAAGGTGCATTTATCGGTGAAGGTGAATTTTGTGAAGGTGCATTTAGTTCGAATTAGTTGGAATTTTGTGAAGATGCATTTAGCAGTGAAGGTGAATTTTGTGAAGGTGCATTTAGTTCGAATTAGTTGGAAGTAAAAGCTCAACAAACACGAGCGCCTTACTAAATTTCACTTCCAACTAATTCGAACTAAATGCACCTTCACACATGCCTCGTTAGATTGCCATTACTCGTTTGTAATCATATGCTTGTTTGTAAGAAGTCTCGTTTCGTTTAGGAATCATCCCGATTTGTGCCTTGTAGTGGTTGTATTTCTTGCCTAGGAACTCGGCTGCAGTGGATTGTAGTGGATTGCAGTGGATTGCCATTACTTTAGTTATTCTTATAATGTTTCACCGTGTCCTGGCTCATGCCCTTGTGTGGATTATACATTTCAATTGAGATGATAGGTTGATCAGTCCATTGGTCGATTCACCGAGTTCATAGGCCGGCGGAATTGACTTACAAACCGACAAGCTCTAAACCCATTTGAATTGAGTACATGACAAGCTAAGCCAAATTGAACCATGCCATTAGTGATATTTCCCGAATAATATTGATTGTATTTTCTCGGGACAATATTGAATGCTACAACAAACTTGAACATGCCCAAGTGTAGGAATGATTCAAATAGCCAATTTTCAAAGTTCATCTAGTTTTTTTTTTTTAATGATAAGTAACTATGTTGCCATCCATGTAATGCTATAGGTGTGTGGGTTAAAAATGGCCTCATGATGACAGGGAACTTGCATCCGGGGGCAATGACAATCAGGTACTTCTTCTAATGCAAGTTTTGATTTCGTGCATTGTTGATTTTGTTTTAGCCTATTAGCTCAAAGGTAGAGCGACGTGTGACAATGCACGGAAATGTGGGTTCGAATCCCACATAGGCTTGTTAATTGTTATGATCCAATCAGTGGCTTATAGTTGTATGCAGGATTCATCCACAATGGCCCAAAACCAAAAAACAAGTATTCATCCACGATGAGATTCTTCTTTAATTGGTTCTTTATTTTATGACATTTAGGGCTAGCCAAAGGGTAGGGTACCCATTGGGCCAGCAGGCCGGCCCAAAAAGGGTCGAAGCCCAATTTTCATAACAAAAGGGCCGGGCTAAAAGGGTCAATGGAAGATGGGCCGTTCAAGGGTCGGACGCGGGCTATTCACGGGCCAAAGCCAAAAGGGTCGATGCTCTCTCTCGCACGCCTTGTCTCTCCTCTCTCTCGCAAGCCTCTCATTGTCCATCGATATCTCGCTGCCATTGCTCTCGTATCTCTCACACGCCCTGTCTCTCGCCATCTAGCCACCACCGCCGGTGAACCGGAGACCGAAGCCTTCGCCACCGTCGCTCTCTCTGTCTATCTCGTTCTCGCTTCCATTGCTTTGTCTCTCGCACACCCTGTCTCTCTCACCGTCGCTCTTCCACCATCTCGCCCTGTCTCTCTGTCCATAGTGTTCTCGCTGCCACTCCTCGGGTACTTGCTTTGTATTTTGTCGAAATTTGAGTTGTAGTTGAACTCATTCTTGATTGTTTTGAATTGGGTTTGTGCGTTTAGGAGTCATACTTCTTTCCCTCTTGTTTTCCAAGCTGCCATTAGAGTTGTAGTTGAACCCAAGTTTGTGCACGTGGGTTGGAATTTGCCTCTCTCCCGATTTTCCCCATCCGGTTTGCTCGCTTCCGTGGTATATAATCCCTCCCGGAGTGCCCACCAACTGTTTGATGAAATGCGAATCCGAGCATATGTAGTCTTAGAAGGTTTTACCTTGTTTCATCAATCATGGCTTTCCTGGACTACTGAATGGCTGGGTATCTAATTTATTTATTTTTCAATTTCCTTTCGAAAACATGAAAAATTTGTGAGTATCATGGAAACTTCCATGCTTGGTATGGTAAGTTGCTTGGATATGGATTTCCTGGACTCCCATTTAATGGATCAATAGTAGGCATGTTGTAGATGCCATCATTGTTTGTTGGGTTGATATCCCAATATATGGGACAACTATCTTTGCTTGTTGGGGTCCTCTTTAGCAAATGAACCCATACTAGAACTTTTGGAACCGGATACATAATTATTTACAAGTCACTCTCTAGAACACAGGAAATCCCGCTTAATTATGATTGACTTGTCATGGACTCGGTTATAAAACTCATGCTTTTAAGATGTGTGAGTTAGTGAGTTTTAACAGCTTCAGGATTTAGCTCCCTTAGAGACTAGGTTTAGCATCCTATAGGATTGGAATGTGCCCCCCCTTCGAAAAGGATTAGGAATGTGTTTCGAATTGTCATTGTGAAATTCAGTTATAAAATTTGTGCTCAATCTTCACAAGTTTAGGTTTGGATACTTAGCAGGAAGATGGATGCGGACTCAAGGGGGCAATACAATAAAAAGACAGGCTATGAATGGCTGAGGGAGACTAAACCAATCTTTTGGAGAACTTTTTGTCCTCCAAGTAGCAGTCCCAAAACACAGACTTCATTATGTGGGTCGTGATGCCGGATAGACTCCAAACTATGGGGAAAGACTACCTAAACTTGGGGTACGAAAGTCGAAAACAGCTTGTGCTCTATGTTCCCTCACAACAGAGAATAGCACACATCTATCTTTTAAGTTCATGTATAGTCAGGAGATTTTGAGGGTTCTGTCACAACAAAGAACATTAATATTAGTCCAACTTTCTTTTATTTTAACATTGCTTGATTTTCTTGTAAAAAGGGAAATTACGTGGACTTTTAACATTTCGTTAATAATGCTTTTGTTCTCCTATCTTAGGGATGGATAGTGAAGGAATATCTTCTAGGCAAGTAACGGAAGATTGTTATAGTGAGTATAATGCTCCACAAGCTAAAAGGAAGAAAAAGTCCAAAGTATGGAGAGAGCTCAAGGAAGACACTAATCCACAAGGTGAGCCAATCGCAATTTGCATGCATTGTAAAATGTCTTTATCTCGCTACTAAGGGGAGTGGGACTTCTCATTTAAAGCGTCATTTGGAGAGATGTCCAAGTGAGACCTAGTGGGTTTCAAGGTGGTGAAGGGGATAGTGATGATGATAACGTGGAATTTGTGTTTAATATGAGCGAGCTTCGTAAGGAAATTATACTTTATATAGTTGAAGGAGCTCATTCTTTTATGATTGTTGAGGAAAAAGCTTTTAGACGGATGATGTCTAAAGTTAACCCGGGTTTTGTGCCATTTAGTCATTCAACAGCTAAGAGAGAACTTTTGTCTATGTATGGGGGAGATGAAAGATATGTTATTGAAAATCCCCGGTAGGATTTGTTTGACAACCGATAATTGGAGGTCAAATCATACTTATCAACACTACATTTGCATCACAGCTCACTTTGTAGATAGTGCTTGGAAATTGCACAAAAGAATCTTTAGGTTTAGAGCACTCGACACCTCCATATGATGGTGAAAGCATAGCAAATGAAGTGCTTTTATTTCTTACTCAATGGAACATCGAGGACAAGATACTTACCATAACCGTGGATAATGCTAAGTACAATGATGTGATGATGGCTAATCTAAAAAGTGTCTTGTTCCTAGAAGTGGATTGATAAGTAGTGGTGCATTCTTTCATGTAAGATGTTGTGCACATATCCTAAATCTTATTGTGCAAGAAGGTCTAAAGTCGATTGAGGAAATTATGGAAAAGATTCAAAATTTGGTGAAATTGATTAGTAGATCTTCTCTTAGAGGTAAAGAATTTTATGAAAGTGCACAAAAGATCTAACTTGTATTTCAAGGGTGCATGGATGGTTCATAGGCGTTTGCTTGAGACAGCTCAAGGTCCTTATGATTATCTAGCTAATATGGCAAATGAAATGCTTGGAAAATTTGACAAGTATTGGTCGGAATATAATTTATACTTGTCATGTGCTGTCATTTTGGATCCTCGGTGTAAAGTTAAATTTGTTGAGTATTGCTTTAGTAAGTTGTTTGGATTTGATGAAGCCACGGAACATGTTGATAATGTGTTAAGCACTTTGCGTTCCTTATACAATGAGTACAAGCTACACTCGACATCAACTTCACCTATCATTAATCCTTCTCCTACTGTTAGTGCTATCGGGGATGACTCCTTTGATGATTATAGTAGTTTTAGTGGTAGAAGCTCTATGCCCCAAACCGGGAGGTCCCATCTGGATTTATACTTGGAGAAGCTAGGTCTTGATTTGAATTTGGAGTTAGATGTTTTGGATTTTTGGCACAAGAGCTCGGTGAGATACCCGGAGCTTTCTATGATGGCATGAGATCCGTTGACAATCCCACTTAGTACCGTGGCATCGGAATCCGCCTTTAGTCTTGGTGGAAAAACCATATCCCCTACTCGTAGTGCTTTGAAGCCTCGTGACCGTACAAGCACTCGTAAGTCTTCGAGGATTGGCGACGTGCGAGTATGATACAACTCTAACAATTGGCAATGATTCTAATTCGGATGAAGATGGAGGGGACGAGGATGATGATATAAGTATCTTCTTTTAGGTAATTAATTCTTTTAAGCAATTAAGTTTTTTAATTGTTGTAGTAAATTATATTTATATATCTATATTGTTTTAATTAATTTTTTTATGCATATTCCACCAATCACAAAAAGGATGATGATACAAGAGGGAGGAGTGGGGATCGCGAAGGTTGATTCTTTGAGGTGCTTATTTGCGGCGTTATCAAACCGAAACATTGTCATATGGACGATATCTCCCCTGTCCCGACGTTGAATTACATGTAACACAAATCTTGAGTTGACAGTTATATGAGTTCTCCGATGACAATAGCTATATTGCTCTATGAATTTGTCAAAACTTTTAGTCGATGGGAGTAAATACTAAATTTGTCAAAACTTTTAGCCGTGCGAAATGCCCGAACTTTCGCCTCACTTGTACGGGCCGTGCAACATTGGCACGGGGCACCGTGCGCCATCTCGCACGGCCAGTGCGAGTAAGCGCACAGGGGTCGTGCGAAATGCCCGAACTTTCGCCTCACTTGCACGGGGCCGTGCAACATCGGCACGGGGTACCGTGCGCCATCTCGCACGGCCAGTGCAGAAGCGCACGAGGAGCCGTGCGAAATGCCTGAACTTTCGCCTCACTTGCACGGGTTGTGCAACTTAGGCACGGGGTACCGTGCGCCCTCTCGCACGGTCGTGCTATATGCGCACAGGGGGCCGTGCAACCTTTCTTGACTTCGGGCCTTTCGCCCGATAATCGCACGTACTGTACAACTTCTCTTGATGTATTTTAGGCTTCTTTCTTGCCTTCTCTTAGGCCCGGACTCTTCTCTTCATCACTTTTCATCAAATTTATCTCGAATCTCTCAAATTAAAGCCCAAAACCTATAATAAAGAGATTTACGAGCTTAGGTGATGATAAAGAGAAAATGAGCAAAATCTAACCCAAAACTAAATAAATATCATTGAAATCATCGTGGAATTGGGTTAAATAATGCATTAAAAACCGATAAAAACGAGGTTTAATAGTCCTACACTTGACATTTTCATGTTTAGCTCCGACCCATGGGCGGGTCGAGGTCACTGGCCCATTTCCCGACCCAGCCCATTTAATTTTTCCCTGGCCCGGCCTAACCCTTTATAATAATGGGCCGACCCTGGCCCGGCCCGGCCCGGCCCGGTCCGTTGCCCAGCCCTAATGACATTCTTCTTCGTTTCTCTCTTTTCCTTTAAAACCTCAAGAATTCTGTTTTCCCTTCCGGCCACATGATACACTTGATCATAAAACTATTTCACACGAATCAAATAACTAGCAAGACATCTTAGACACCCAATTGAACACTTGAACTTTAGCTAAGGTAATCTATTTATAAATAGCCTATGTGGGAATCGAACCCACATCTTCCGTGTCATTGCACGAGCTCTTCCATTTGAGCTAATAGGCTCATAACAATGATCAATCAATCATCCTTTGATTTTCAAAACATAGAACAAGTTTTCGAATCAACTCCTTGCATCACAAACCATAACTTATTGTTTTAAGTACTACTAGACCTGGAAAACCGACTCGAACCGAACGGGTCAACCCGAACGACCTAAAACCCAAACCGAACCGACATCCGAAAAAGTTGAACCGATTTTGACCCGAAACCGAAATGAATCGACCCGAACCGAATCGACCCGAAATGACCCGAACCGAAACCGACCCGAATGCAAAATGACCCGAACCGAAACCGAACCGAACCCAAAATGACCCCAACCGAATCAGATCCGAATCGATTTAACCCGAATAAAAGTGACCCAACCCACATTTTTTTGTTGGGTCTCTCAAGATGGACTTTTGTGCCTATAGTGGTACAATTTTGAATCGATTTTGATGCAAAAAGTGACCCGATTACGACTAAATCGAAATTAACCCGAATCGAACCCGAACGAGATTGACCTGAAGTTGAACCGAACCGAAGTTGACCCGAACCGAAATCGAACGAACGCGAACGAGATCGACCCGAAGTTTACCCGAACCGAAGTTGACCCGAACCCGAAACCGAACAGACCCGAACAAGATCGACCCGAAATTAACCCCAACCGAACTAACCCGAACCGAACCCGAACCGAATGACCCGATTGCCGGGTATAAGTACTACATATGCATATATAATTGACGTTCAAAAATTTCCTCTTCAAAAGAGGGGAGCTGAGTAGGATGTGAACCTCATTTAAGAACAAACTCCAAAGTCATGAGTTGAGTACTTAAAAAATAAGTTGTGGCTTGTGGTGCAAGGAGTTGATTTTGAAAACTTATACTTGTGCATTTTGAACACGGACTAAGTATTCTACGCATTTTGAACACGGACTAAGTATTTTATGCATTTTGAACACAGGCAAAACTTGTGCATCCAAAATGCATTTTGAACATACGAATTACTCTATGCATTTCGGAAGCATTTTGAACAAATAGAAGACCCAACAAAAATTCACATGCGATCAAATTGCCAATGAGAGTTTGGAGATTTCAAGTCCTCACAACTAGAAGCATTATAGGTCATACACATCCAAAATGTATCAAATGAGCTCAATTTCGAAAGCTCTAAAAACAAAACAATAGAAGGTAACCGATAGCTACAAGTTATTCAACTCAACTCGCTCCTAGTTCTCAAAAATTAAAGTTTCTCAAAGCTCTATAAACAAGATAATAGAAGGAAGCTTTCATCCAAAACCACAATCAATTGAGTCAAATCAGCAATTGAGCAAGCTATTCGCAAAGAAATCCGAATTCGCAATTTTTTGAACTCGATTCGCAATTGAGCAAGCAATTCACCAACAATAAAAGACGACTTCGAATATTCAAGTCCTCGATCGAATTGAGAAAGAAATTCCTAAAGAAAAAGAAATTACTTAACTAGAATATGAATTTGCAATTTTTTTGAAAACGCTAATTTCGCCTGAAAAAAGATGAAAGGGAAGCTGGACCCCGGAGACAGGGCGGCGCGGCGGCCGACGAAGACACGTTAGCGGCTTCCGGTGACAAGGGAAAGCTTCCGGCGAGGTTGTTGCGAAGGGATGACCGAGAGCAAGAGAGATGAAGCAAGGGAGAGCTTTATTTGAGAGAGAGAGAGAGAGAGAGATGACGACAACGAAGGCGGTGAGCGAGAGAGGAAGCCAGCGAAGGAATGGTTGAGCAGGTCGACGACGAGAGGCGCTTGCCGTCGACCGGTGAAGGTGCCGGCGAACGAGAGAGGAAGACAGCAGGGGAGAACTTGAGAGAGACAGGCAGCAAGAAGCGAAGAGGAGCTCCGGAAGGAAGGAAGCAAATGTCCGGGCAAGAAACCAACCCCTCCCGAATTTTTTTAATTTTCTTTTTTTGTTGCTTAAAAACGCGATTTTAATTTCAACCGTTGGATTAAAAATGGACGATCGAAATGTAAGGTGCTTACCTATTGTTAGGTGCTTATCTATAAGGGGGTGCTTACTTGAACCCTTCCCTACGGACTGCAATCGGGAAGGATTAAACGAGCTCGACTTCGGAATTAGATTCTCTAGGGAGAATATTCAAGGGCGCATGTAAGGACATGGAATGCTCGACAAGTGTTATTTCGTGATGTACCAGTACCTGCTGGCTTGGTTTCAAACAGAAGACAGTCTTCTGATACAATATTATCACAATCACAATACCAAGCCAAGGCAAAGAATAAGACTTACCGAGTTGGTGAGCAGAAAGTGATGACCTTCCTAGAAGCCTTGCAAGACTTGAGCCCTGTCGAATCGTCAAAGCGACGGCTATAAGCCCTACAGCAAACCGCCTTAAACAACCTTCCAACAATTCATCGGAGGTCACTTCTCAGCCCCGGAAATTCTCCCTGTACAGCGGATACCTGAATGACCTGTAGCCTAACAAGGGCTCTTACACGCCACCACTTTCGATTCTTCACCGCCAGCCACAATGGGCAGCAAGCTTATAGTCTTCCGATATAATTATATCCAAATAGTATAAACAAGGAAAAAGATAGTACATAAATCTGGAGATTGTTTTTACTTCAGAGCAAATATCATGAGATGAAATTTCAATGTGAATTTACAACTATTTTACAGCGTTACGACTTACCAGCTAAATGAAACGGACCCTAAATCGACAATTTTCTTACTAATATAAAAACAACTATGTTTAAATTCAATGTTGTTTGTCATGCATTGTTTCTTTGGAGATATAATTAAATAAAAACTTTATGAAGTTACCAGATACTCTTGTATTCCTATAATAAGATGCTTTTTTAATTTTTTCCCCTTTTTTCTTAGCAAGTCTTTATCGACTAAGTTTGAGAAAAGGGTTACTTGATAGTTTAAAAAAAAAAAAACAAAAGTGGAAAACTGATCTTATGAATTTTTTTTTAAAAAAAATCTTATGAGTAGATAAAAGGGAACGTATTGTGCTCTATTTTTTTGTGAAATTGATAATCCTAATTTTGCTTTGGAGGCCCCAGGGACGACTAGAAGAAAGTAAATAAATTTAGAATGAGTTTGGTTATTCTGATTTGTGAATGAGGAGTTTCTGGAATGTTTCCTTACGATAGATTCCATGGAATGGACAATTTCCTAGTACAACGCCTTGAAATGTAATTCTGTGAATGAATTTGGCATAACCCTTTTGGCTTTTGTTTGTTGAATTACTCATTGGACACCCAGAAAAACGTTGGGTTTATTTATGTTTGTTGAATTACTCATTGACCATATTTAGCTCTTAGCATTCTGTAATACTTGTTGGAAAAGAGAATTCAAATGCTAATCTACGAGATCATCTTTCAAGTTTCAAGCATGTCCGATGCTTAACTTATGTTCTTGTAATTCTTACATGAAATGAGTAGGAAGGATGTAGGCACATAGGCACAGTGGATAGGAGAGGTAATGGGCATCATGCATCAGCATTTTGGAGCTTACTGTCGCCCTCCCTAATCTGTTATCGACTAAAGTCTACCTATGTACGAGTGCAATAGAATTGTCGGAACGACATTGTGATCATAGAAATTATCGGAACTACATTGTGATTAGTACTACAAGAAACCAAATGATCTAAGCAAAGCAAGAGGGAAGACCAGCACTTTCAATTGATGAAATTATCGATATATCATACAAAATGCAATGCAATGCTGTGGAGGGCCCTTGGCAGAGGATTCGCACTTCATTGAGGATTTGGTCAGTGCCCTTGGCATTGCCCACCTTGGCACACTTGACAGCCACAAGGGTGCCATCATTGAGGGTGCCTTTGTAAACCTCACCATAGCCACCAGCGCCCAGGAGGCGGTCCTTGGAGAAGCCGTCGGTGGCCTTCTTAATCTCTTTGCCACTAAAGATCTTGGCAGTTTTTCCGCCACCAGAGTTTAGGATCTCCTCCCTCTCCTTTAACCGCTCTTGAGCTTCTTTGATTTTTTGTTGGCGCCGGTAAAACAGTATAGCTATGGTGGCTACCACCAGCGTAACTCCTATCCTCGATACCAAACCTGCAGTGCATGTGCATCTCCTATATGTCAAGCTCGACACTAAGCATATTATGTGGCTTCTTAGTTCTAGTCTAACTAATTTACTGATAAATTGAAATTAGCATATGAATTTAGCATATCCACAATACAAAACCTGCAGTGCATGTCGCACATAATTGCAGCAAGAAACAAAGGAAGCTCAGAGATATGGAAGTATTGGAAAGAAAATGTGAAGGCAACGTCATATTTGCAGTTAATCAATGGTTTGGCGTAAGCTACAACTTACTCGAGCAAATGATCACAATGCAGGCGCAACCAATTCTAGCAGACATCAATTGGCTTTGACTTGGAAGCTGAAAATAAGCCTCCACAAAGAGAAGCAGCTCAACAGTGAATGGGAGACTGCACATCCTCAAGAAAGCTATCAGGAGCAATTAACTTGCAGACAGCAAAATCAAGCAGAGCTGAATGATCTAGAATGGCTTGGAGCAACAGAGTCATCACAGAAGAAAAACTCTAGAAGAAAGAAAGGTTTTCTCTGAGTCTGCTTCAGACAACCAAAGCTGCTCTTATTCAATGTCCAAAGGTAAGAAAGTCATCCCCAAAAATATCCAAAGCCACCATCCTTCAAACCCCACCCCACCCCCTCCAACAAAAAAAAAAGGTACAGGGTTCTTTTCTTTTTCTTTTTCTTTTTTTTTGGGGTTGGGGGAGGGGGTGTTGTGAAAAGCGTAAAGCCCAGCGCACATCGCGTTTGAACCCAGGCATTTAGTATGACAGAAAATGGCTCTACTAGATGAGCTGGCTGATATCCGTCAGCTACAACATTAAGAATTTAGTCGACCTTTTTATCTCAAGACCAAATGCACATTGAAGGTACCACACATATCCATATTTCCTCCTACTCCAACACTGGCTAAAGACACCATTTTCGGCTTCTTTTACCTTGATAAGCACTTAAATTTGTAAGAGCAATTAGTTACTGGGTGGAGCAAGTAGAAGAAAATGACAGTTTGATCATCCTCAACAATAGGAAGAACACCAGCGATGCTCATGTTGGTAGTAAGGAACCAACCAGACTATCAGAAGAGCTCCTCAAGTGCTTGATACACATATCTCAAAAGATAAACCAGATATCATCAGAAAATGAAGAAACAACTATTAACACTGCCCCTAAAAATTCTCTAAGCTAAATCAACCCACCAAAAACTACATTCAGCAACAAGGCAAGATCACTCTTTCAACCATAATGCACCAATCTTGACCTACATGGAATTTTATCGGATTCGGATGGCACACAGACCGATGTTGCCCCGTACAAAATTTCACCCAAATCACAACCAATTCATTGAAGACAGCTCATTTCTCGGATTCCAATCCCGCAACCAGAAAACTGAGGTAGCTACTAGGTCCCTCATCTAGTGAATACTTATGAATGATCAAAACAGAATTTAGATACTCTCTTTTTGGGTTTTTCTGCAGAAGTTGTGTTACAAGCAATCCCGCAACCTTGAACTATTTAGATACTCCCTCCTAAAAATTGTCAAATTCAGTCAAGATATAATTTAACCTTTATTTTATTATAATTTAATCATATTAGTATATTATATGTGCAAAAATAATATTTACAAATAACCAAAAAAGAAATTCTGATTAGTTTTTAAAATAATATTCATTAAATGTTTTTACTTAATCTAACACTTAAATTTAAAGACGTTCGGCTCATCTTTCCAGCAGGGGATCATAGATATCTACCCTCCCCCCCACCCCCAAAAAAAGATAGCTACAATACATTGGCCAGAGGGACATTTGGTGTTTCAAAAATCAAGGATAAGACACAAAAAAGATTGTTAGCCAAAAACTGTTGCCATAAGCCAACAAGAAACAATTACTTCATTACTGTTGTTTGTCCCAAACTCCCAATAGGCACTTAAAATAGGCACAAAACTAAGGCCAGACATTTATATTATCACAATCATCAAAGTTCAGCCATCTCTAAACCATCCTTGGTCTATCAATAGAATGAGAAGATAGCATACACAAAGAGAGAAAATTTGAGACCCAGAAATAGAATCACAAAATTGAGAAGATTAACCAAACGACACACAACAAGTAGAAATTTAAAAGTTTGAATTACTATACCTCGCCGGAAATCGTCTGGAAGAGTTGAAATTGCCGGTGGAGTTTGATAAATTTCAGAGACTCCAATTTGAGAAAGAGACAGAGACCCAGAAAGAGTGTAAAGCACTGCTGGAAACAAATTTGAGATGTACAGATTGTATCTGCAAAGATAGAGAGGGGAAGAACGAGAAAGAGAGAGGGGAAGAAGAAGAAAGAGATATATATATAACAATGGCAGAAGAAAGAGAACGAAAAAGATAGATGGAGAGGGGAAGATGAAAAGCGTCAGACTGGAGATATGAGATGAGAGGGGGACAGAGAGAGAGGGGAAGACAATTTATAACTGATGGGTCTGCGTTAAATAAGAAAAATAATGGAATTAATACAATTACTTAAGGGTAGATTAGTCAACATGCTAAAATCACTTAAAATCCTTCCCTTCTAAATATGCGTTTTGAAAAGTTAGAATCAGAAACCAAGATTTGTAGTTTCTGTTTGTAGGGCAATTTTTATAAAAAGTGTTTTTAAAAAATATTTTTAGTTTTTTAAAGGATTAGTGTTTGGCCTAAATTCTGATTTTAGAGTCCAAAAATTCCTAAATAATCTAGGCCAAACAGGTACTAAGTTGTAAAACTCGATTATTTTTTCGTCACACTCGATTGTCTGAATAAACGCTTGCTTGCTCGTCACCAAGAATATTAAGCCCCATACCTTCTCTATTTAAAACTTTTGGACAGTTTTGGATCCAAAAATGGGTGACGAAACCTATTGCACAAATCCTCTCTGACGTCTTCGGTTTTATCATGATGTTGAATTAGTTTTTGCCCATCGTCATCCAACAGGAGACATCGAAGACTTCGTTGCGGAAACATATTATTACCTCCTTTGTTGTAAACTTTCTTAGTTTTTTTACTTTCCTCTTCCATCCAAAAAATAAAATAAAAAAAACTTTCCTAGTATTTTCAGCTTGGATGGTAATAGACTAAAGATCCTACCTCCTTTCAGGCCTTGAATTGAATCAATCATGATAGAGTATGAGATCGAAGAGATACATTCCTTAATCCAACAAGATTTACCTATCGGTGAAAATCAAACACTTTACCACTACGTACTGATTACATTTCTACAGAGATGTAACAGCATCCTTCCCGTCTTCGGTCTTGGCAGAAATGTCAGATTTGTTAAATATGAATACCTGCTACAAGAATAGACAACCAGTAAGGTTAAACTAATATCTGATATACACATGATAACTAAGCAGCTATCTGTTATGTAAAAGTTATCCACGGCACCATCAAGAAGGTAATTAATCATCCAACAATTCACAAGGAAATCAAACAAATAGTTGCTTCCCGGAAGTCTAAATGAACTCTGTTAGGATCAATCTTAGGTCCTCTTCTATGTCTAGTCTGGATAAAAGAATGTTCATTCATTTCCCAGAACAAGTCTTCATCTATTCTATAACAGGAACATGGGTTCAACAGATTACACCACGAGTTTGAGCCCAAAGAGATTTAAAGGTCATCTTAGCTGAAAAACTGATTATGGAAAACACTTCTCATCAGAAGTGCAAGAAGTGCTTTCACGTTGTTTGACCCTGAAATGACTAGGGAGAGGACAGGTCCCCCCCAATCAGGAATGAATGACAGAAGTCGGGTCAAGACATATACATTGTAATGAACGTATAGACAATATCACACAAATGACTACTCATGTTCCATCTATGGGGATACAAAGCCCAGAAATGCCAGAGGTTATTCATTGAGTAAGAATCCGGACTTTGAAATACAGAATTGTATGAATTTTGAGCCTAGCTTATAGTTTCTAAGTGTAGTATCTATTCCATGTGTTGTGTCAGACATAAACACTCAACTGTACAACGACAAGTTCAAGAACCATACTTCTTACCATATCCATTCACTCTGAAAGGTAGCAACAGAACAATGAATGTAACAATCATGACGCTTCAATGCTCTTCGAAGGTAAAATAACATCATTTTTGTCAGAGCCACTCAGATTTGGAAGTTCAGTATATATAAGCATACACAATATTGAAGCATTTTCCTCATCTAGACCAATGCTCGTTGCATTCTCGTGGGAAGTGAAAGGAGAAAGGGGGGAATTTATTTGGAATATGTGCATGGTGATTTATATTTGTAATGTTTTGAGAAATTTTCAGCGCACTTACAGAAGAAGGGGAAAAAGAATCTCAGCACATTACTTTAGCAAATCAACCTAACAGTTCATAAAGCCGGGTATTACTTAGTTCAAACTATTGAAACCATTAGCGGCATCCCACTTGATGTAAACATGGTTCCACACATGTCAAGGCCGGGAGAACGAGAAAGATTTGAGGAAGTTATATAGTTTTGCTGCTTTTGCATTTAACTGCTGTTTTGATTGTGCAAGTTTCTTCCCTTTTAGACTTTTCCCTCTATAATTTACAGCTTTTAGCTGCATCAAGTTCTTTCTGATTTATAAGTTCTTAAACTCTTCTTTTTAGCCAAATGGGAAGAAAGAAGAGGAACAATGACGAAATATAAGGAAAAAAAGTATAGTTATTAGGGATTCTGGATGTGAGAAATGTGGAAAAAGCTACCAAAATTTAAACTTAGACAGAATATATGGATTTATTGTAACTAGTAAATCATTGATAAGAAGTGTGGATTGCAACATGATGCATAGGCGTGAATAGGACTATCTTGGTAACTGTGAAAGTCAGAACCAACAACGCAAAAAGCAGTATAAAACGCAAGGGCCTCAAAAGTGTTTTTTTCGCTTCTTGTTTTAATTAGAAAACCAGAATATAGGGAGCATCTCTAAAACAAAACTAAGAACTCCAGTCAGCATCACCTACAAGAAGCAATCCACAATGCAAGGGCTTCAACATTTTTTCTTTTATCTATAAAAAAAGAGTTTTATTTTCTTCCTTTTGTTTCTGAATACTTACTAAGGGAGCATCACAGTGTCATGTACACAAGCTGACCCCACATAAGGAATTTTATATAGGTGAAAGGGGTTACTACAAAAATTAGGGGTATCATATGAAATTGCACAACTTTGATGCATTCATAATGACCTTATTCATTTCATCTTATATTCTCTGAGATCTGCTATAAGACTGTTGGCAGAGCTCCTTTACAAATTTTAGAGCTCCTTCATACTTTCAGAGGTTCTAAAATTTTTCTGCTCCTCACAAATTCTATGATTTCAACAAACTCAATGCTCATTCCAAAGCTTTCAGAGCTGCACTAAAACTTTAAGGGATCCTCCAAACATTTTTCTAGTTCATCTATGTAGTTGTAACCAACTTTGTTTTGGTTGAGGATGCACCCGGGGGGCAACAATGTCCTAGTGTTTCCAAAAAATTTTAACAATTAGACCAATTATGAGGTTTTTTCATTATGTTACTTGAATTCTTCATATACTTCAAGTGCATGTGTTGGATACTCGATCTTTGCCATGGGTATGGATGACACTTCTTAGCACAAACACACAAAATTTTCAGAAAATGGGTGAGACTAACAAGTAACGCCTAAATACGTACTCGTGTCGGATAATAATTTTTGAGTCAAGTAGTCTAGTTTTTCATGTGAAACCAAACTTAGATACCTGTCTCATCACGAAATATCTATGATTCCATAAAAGACTAGCAACTAGTGACTTCTCAAACCATTTAGAACTACTTTACATTTAGTTCTCATTTGGGTAATCTAAATGTCAACAACATAGTTGGTGAAGTCTTTAAGAGTTGCTACCACACAACTAGGTTTGAATCCCACCCACATAAGTTTTGCACCTCCTCATGCACCCACACACTCCCAAAAAAAAAGAAAGAACTCCTCATGTAGAAATAGGAATCACAAACAAGGAGCTTACACAGAGAAATCATAGCCCTTGGCATCCATAACTAAATTTAGCCACAGGACAAGTGATAGTCACAGCTCAATTAGAAGCTATATGAACAAAACTTGATACCAATAATTAAGGAACTTCAACAATAAACTAGAAATATCTGGACTCGATTAAAACCATCAAAGATAGATATTTACCTGCTTTATTATAGGCTTATAGCCGAATTAGCAGCTGCCCAGACCCTGATCTATAATCCATTTCTATAGCATCTTCTATGGTGCAGTAACATTCTCTACAGTGTGCATTAATTGTCCCTAACGTCCTTTTTGTAATTATCACTTGAGCTGTTAGTAGCCATATGATTTGCATCCATAAGTCCATTATACTCTTCATTGAAGAAAAATCAAAATGTCAATTATTCAGAGAGAAGAAAACATATCAAGGATGATTAAGAAATACTTGTGATAGGAATGTTTGGTCAAACCATGTGCGTCTTAAATGATGAGTTAAGTGAAGGAAAAAAAACCAGAAGTAATATCAGATACTTGCCGAAACCAGGAAGCACTGTTGGAATACTGCAATTGAAATATTCCAAAAATTGTTGCATAGCGATGCATTAATATGCATTTATTACTTCAACACAAAAGGCTAATATCTAGAAGAAAACCAGAAAAGCAGACCCCTATGGGGTAGTTTTATTCCCAGACATTGTTGCTTAGAATAGTTGGCATATATTCCTTCCATTTCAAAATACATGTCATTTTAACTAACTTTTTTGTTTCACAATATCTGTCACTTTACAATTCCAATGACGTATTAATGACTAATTCACCAATTTTGTCCTTATTGAGTGCTTTTTTCTCTCCCTTTTTTATTGATTTTTTCAATTCCAATGAAATTTTGGGACAACTTGGTCTTTTAGTATAAATCTTGTCACAAATTTTGTGTTTCCTTGATTGTAACCTGAAAGAGTCAAGTATTTTGAAACAGAGAGAGTACTTTATAACCTTTCATGTTAAGTCCATCCAAAATTCACACATACTCACTGTCCCAAAATTATTTTCTTAGAAAAGCACACTCATTTCTCTCATAAAAAGTTGGCTCTTATTTCTAAGAGGGCAATGATTTTGGGGTGAAAGGAAGTATTAACTATGGAATTAATTTTGGCAGACAGAAAAACATGTTAGGTTCCTATTCATTTCCCCCTCTCTAGGCAGGATTGTAGGGCATGGATTTGCATAAGGATCGCTTTTAGTTTATCTAAAGCATTTCCTCAAAAGTTAAAAACAACTCTTCTAAGTGGCTAAAGTCTAAACCTTACATAAAGATCCACTTTTTCCTGAACTCAACACATACCAGAAACTAGGCTCATTAAATCATTTGGAACCTGTCCAAGCCCTAGTTATGTCTTCCATACAGGCTCTACAAAACCTCTTGGACCTAGACAAATTCTCCAAGTAGCCACCTTCTTCAAACAGTTTTCCAAATGCCTTCCAAACTATTAGAATGCAGCTGATGCGAATATAACTACGCCAATGGATTTATCGCTGCTGAAAGATTCATTTGAGCCCAAGAAAAGAATGAAAAACAAGGCCAAACTCCAACATCAATATGCAGAAAACTCCCGATTGAAAATTCACATTTAGTAGAATTGCGACTGTAAATTTATGTTAGGGTCAGCAGAAAACTGTTGGGGCCCAAAGCATGTGCAAGCTGTCTACATATTACATCTCATGCCACCCCGAGAGTCTGAAAATATGCAAGCCAGCCGCTCATTCAAGGAACCTGGAAGGCCCATCCACTGGTAAGCTCTTGCAAAATTTCTCTTGCTAAATCCCTGACTTGATTGTAGCTCGTCAAACAGATCTTAAGCGCCCCCCATCTGGGGCAGGCTGTCCTTTTTCAATTCAGAGACCATGAGATAAACTCAGGTTCAGTTAATAGGGTTCAGGACCAAGAGCTTCACACCATTCCAGCTCCTCATCCAACACCCCAAAAAGACACAATATAAGAACTACTTCAAGTATAATGTTATTTTCCCTAGTAAAGAAGTTATGGGAAGACATTAGACTTCCTATGCAGCCTCAGCAGCCAAAAAGTTGGAAAGAGGAACGAATTGGCCATAGTTAGGTGATGACTAAAGAAAAATGGAGAAGGGATCCTGGCGGCTGAAAAATTTAATCCCATTTCTAATTTCTAAAATTCTGAGTTGTGGCAAAAGTGAATAGGTAGGATCAACAATATTTGCTTAAATTATGTTTTTATTCAGGTGTTTTATGTGGCAAGGGAAGTCCCTTTAGTCCTAATGTCACCCTAACTGTAAAGTACATCTTAGAATTTGTAAAGCTCTTCTAATATCAACACCAGTTCAGGATAAGTATGTAATGAAAAGATGGACCTGCAGAGAATCTTAATTTTTAAAACTAGTGACATGCAATGCAAAAACTACTCAATGGTACCTCCAACTTTGGTGCAACTATTTTTAAGATCCGACTTATCAAAATTGATTATAAGGTACCTTATCTTTTACTATAATAAATTTTTAGGACCCTTATATCACTTTTTTTAATAGAAGACCCTTATTTCATGTTAAAAGACACAATTGTTCTTCATTAAAATAAAAATTTTAAAATAAACTAAATACAAAAACATAATATAAAGTAATTTAGCAAAATCCTTATAAAAATCTAGAAAATTACTTTATTATATTTTTTACATTTTGTTTATATCATTTCATTATTTTTTTTATTTAGTTTATTTTTAAATTGATTACTTTAATGAAGGACAATATGTCTTTTAACATGAAATAAGGGTCTTCTATTAAAGAAAATGAAATAAGGGTCCTAAAAATTTATTATATTAAAATATAAGGTACCTCAAAATCATTTTTAATAAGTTGGGATCCAGAAAATAGTTGCACCAAAAGTTGAAGTTCCATTGAGTAGTTTTTGCATGAAATGAAAGGCATTGCTTCCATGACTGCAAACAACCAATTTAAGCACAAGAAAATCCCAACACACTAGACGACTAAACCGACACAAATCTAGATGAGAAATTCTTCAAATCTTCCCCACATTTTGAAAGAGATTTCCTTGGAAACACAGGATGCCTTCTTGGAAAAAGAATATTTGAACACTGACTCGTATATGTTGCACGTACTAGGCCTAGTATAAAATAGTCATTTGGAATGTAAGCAAATTCTAACCAGAAGGTGCATCTAACTGGTGATAGAATGAACATACTCATTATTTATATATATATATATATATATATATTTTGGGGGGTTCCAAATTCATAACCTGAAGGCCAACCTATTGATCTAAGAGGGGACAAGGGTTCAAAAACACCAGGCCCACCACTGTATGAATTACAGATATCTTCTCTTGTTGTAAAAACTGACTCTGCCTACTACTCCAAAAAAAAAAAAAAAAAGGAAGTAGAGAGCTATTCCATGAGGCATTTTGCTATATAATTTAATTTTGAAAAATTTTGCCACAAAGTGGCCATTTTCTAGACAATATACATGAGAAGTCAGTGCACGACATTGCCATGTATTTTAAGTCCTATACGTTGACCACTAGATCATGGCAGAGTAAAGGCCACCTATATATGCTAGTATTAGAGTGGTCCTTCCTTGCTCCAAACTATCTTTTATTCTGATGTCTATCCCTGTGCTTCAATCAAACTTAAACCTAAGCACTCATACAATTTACTAGCTTGAGACTCGAGCAAACCCACCAACTGCTTGCATACTACCGAACAACTGCATTTCAGATTGGTGGGCAACCAAATGGAAAGGGAGAACAAAAAATAATAGCAATTATATCAATATATAGGGATATCAACATCAACAGAAGAAGAGGTTCACTATGTGGCAAACTTGAAAAGATGCTTTGGAAGCAATAATCTCTCACCGGCTGTTGCACGCCCTACTTTGAATGACATGTCCATGCACTGACAATTGATAAACCATCTAATAAAGTAGACACCATAATATCCTAGAGCACCTGTCAATAAACAGACGTTATTTTCTCGCTTGTATGTCCCCTTTCTGCACTGCTTTATTAAGTATAAACAGCAGGAAAAAAAGTGCAATGCTTGAACATGATCACCAGTTACAATAGACAAAAGGTTTCAGATGATGTCAGGATATGATGCTAAGGGGAAGAGATTAGTGTGTTCAATGAAAGGAAGTGAAGTGGACACACAGACAACCAAAAGAAAGAGCAGAAAGGATAGTGAAATCCCTCTAGGCTTGACCATATTCAAAGGGATCACTTTTTAAAAATAAAAAATAAAAAATAGAAACAGAAAAATTACATTCATCAAAAACTTGCCATTTACTCAACTATAGAAACAGGGATTCTGTTTCTCCTGGTCCTCTGTCCCACATTCAGTCCAAAACTCCCCACCAAAGTCAACGATCAGATTATCCTTCATCTGTTTTCTATATTATTCCCATGTTGCAAGCAATTAAACATGTTCTGTCATATGGATATAGGAGGTTCCTCTCATGCTCCAAATTATAAAGCCTTCTGAATAAGTTTTCAAATTTACCATCCGTGAAGCCTAGTATCATAATTTCTTTTCGTCAGAAAATGCATCAGGTAAGAATATCAAAGAACACGGAACCATACAGATCAATACCTTGCTTTTTACCAACGAACTACACTGCCATTCATCCCTTTTGGCTGTGAGAAATCCACAAAAAAAAAAAGCAACGCAACAGTACATACACATCAGTTCCGCCGGATACGCTGCTCTAAATTATAAAGCCTTCTGAATTTGTTTTCAAATTTGCCATCCGTGAAGCCTAGTATCATAATTTCTTTTCGTCAGAAAATGCATCATAAACATAGGTAAGAGAATCAAAGAACACAGAACCATATAGATCGATACCTTGCTTTTTATCAATGAAGTACACTGCCGTTCGTCCCCTGTGGCTGTGAGAAATCCACAAAAGACACATAAAAAAGCAACGAAACAGCAGATACTCAGTTTCGCTGGATACGCTTCATCAAATATCATCTTTGATATCATATGCATGCACCCCCAGCATGCAACTTCATGGTACTGGAAAGCAGCGTAGGAACACAAGCAGCATTCTGTGCACAAAGTCTACTACTCGTCCACATCCCATATTCACCACAGAATCCTTAACAAGGGTACAGTGCATGTTTGGATGATCTTCTCATTCTATAAAGCGAAGTAAAGCACCAAGCTTGAGATGCATTTATTTCAAGATGCTGTTTGGCTCATTAGACTCATTATTGAACCAGGTGACACCTGGACAATTTAAAAAGAACAGAATTGGATCAAGAGGGTTACCCCTGTGTTCTTGATATGATTGATGAGAAAAAGAATGCTGTTGAAGGAGAACAAGTATCACAGGAAGTCCTGATATATCAGAGCAATAATTCATGCCAAAAGTCACTGAAACATCAGTCACAACTACTATAGCCACAATTCATCAACAAACTTAAAAGTCGACACATGATTAAGTTTTTGGATTGTATCCATCATCACAGCATGAGCAAACTCCATCCTTGAAATGATGGAATTGTTCTGTATCCCTTACACAGATTTCTCGCCGAACAACCTTTGATATAAACTTGACAACATTGTGACAGCTTTGACACATGTAAAGATTTTTGTGACCCAAATAGGAGTCCCAGGGGCAGTATTAATGAGTCCAAATGCAATGGCCAGTCTTTCACTATGACCACAGAATACCTCAGCTTTTGAAGCATCCTCAAAACTACTTTCAGCCTCATTGAGACCAGTTGCTACCATTTTCTCATAAAAGGTCTTCAAAACAGCATTTACTTGCTTTATATCAGGATGAAACTCATCGCCACTGAGGAATGCATGTACTTTCCCTTTTACTTCTATCCAACTACAACCAGGATCAACAATTAGACCTCTCTCCTTCATTGTCTTTCTCACTCCAGCAAGTTCATCCCATTTGCTGCAGCCAACATAAAGATTACATAAAAGAACATAATACCCAACACTCTTTTGATCAACTTCAAAGATGTGTTGTGCAGCTAATTCCCCAAGTTCAACACTATGATGTATTCTGCAAGCATTCAATAATGCTCCCCAAATGGCTGCATCTGGCTTAAGAGACATATTTTGAATGAACTCATAGGCATCCTCCAAATGCCCAGCACGACCAAGCAAATCCACTATACAAGCATAATGCTTCAGATTTGGAGAAACATGGTACTTGTTTTCCATGTTATCAAAGTATTCCAATCCTTCCTTCACCATCGAAGACCTACTACATGCACAAAGTAAGGATATAAAAGTAATTTCATCTGGATTCACCTTTGAATCTATCATTTCATTGAAGAACTCCACAGCATGCTTTCCCTGGTTCCTATCTGCAAAACCAGTCAGCATGATATTCCATGAAGAAACATCTTTCCTCCATCCATTGAACTGGCTCCATGCAGGTTCCATCCTTCCACACCTAACATACATATCTAAAATTGCATTTGGAACGTATCCATCAAAAGCCAAGTTAGTTCTTAAAGCATATGCATGAATCTCCTTCCCACACATTAAAGCTCCTATCCGAGCACATGCAGAAAGGACAGCAATCACAGTGATAGGATTAGGTTCTAATGAAAGTTTCATCTGTCGAAAGTAAAATATAGCTTCAAAACTACGATTGTTTAAGCGAAGCCCGGAGATAACAGAAGTCCAAGATATCACATTCTTCTCACGAGTACGATGAAAGACTTCTAACGCCTTATCAATACATTTACACTTAGAGTACAGATCAATTAGAGTGTTAGCAACTATTACATAGGAAATGTATCCTGTCTGATCAGCCAGTTCATGGAGTTTCATACCCATATCTAAAAGGCTCAATGAAGCACATGCAGACAATCCACTGGCAATGGTGATTTCGTCTGGCATGATGCCTTCCGCCTCCATCAATTTATATGTATCGACAGCGCTTTCAGGAAAGCCATTATCTTCATAGCCTGAAATCATGGAGGTCCATGACACAACATCCTTGGATTGCATCTTGCAGAAAACCTTTTCTGCATCAAACCAGTTCCTCGTACCCAAATACATTTGGATTAATGAATTACAAACTGAAACTTCAGCCCCAAGACCGGTGCTTATTACATAACCATGAATTTCCCTCCCTAACCTATCGTCTCCTACAAGTTCACAAGCAGATACTACAGATGTCATTGTCATCAAATCCGGATCAATACCAAGTTCACGCATTGTAAAGAACAGTTTTAGACCCTGTAAATACTCCCCGTTCTCCAAATACCCCGAGATCATGGCATTCCAGGAAATTCTATCCCTCTTATGCATTCTATCAAACAGCAACCGTGCACTACAAACATCACCACATTTTACATACATAGTGATCAAAGCATTAAGCACATCGATATTAGACTCAAACCCATACCTAATCACATGAACATGAACCTCCCTACCCCTTTCTTTATCTGGTATGCCCCCACAAGTCCTCAGTATACAAGGAAAAGTATACTCATCAGGCCTAACACCAACCCACAACATTCTATGATACAAATTCAATGCCTCGTCAAAGAAGCCGGCTTTTGCATACCCACCCACCAACACATTCCATGAGAACAAATCTCTCTCTTCCATCTTCCCAAACACATACCAAGCATCGCCCAAATTCCCAAACCTCACAAACATACTCAGCAAGGCATTCCCAACCCGGATATCCAGACGGGTCCTCGAATTACATATAAATGAATACACCCGCTTACCTTCATTGATTGCCCTCTTCCACTCGCATAGCTTAAGCAGGGCCACAAGGACATCATCTTCAACAAATAAATTCAGCTCCTTTACAGAACCTAGAAGCTTCAGAGCTTCATCTAAGCTCCCATGTAAGCACATTTCTGTAATCCGTGAGCTGAAATTTGTGGTGGAATCAATTGAACTGGTGTTAGCTACATAAAATTGTTGGCTTTTGCGGAGAAAGAGATGATGCGTTTGGTTGAGCGGGAGAGAGAGAGGGTTCTGGGCTTTTGGGGTTTGTTGCGGAGAGGGTTTATGGAGTCCGGAGAAGGAGGAATTGGCATGAATTTGGAGGAGACAGCCATTATTGGAGGAGGAATTCAGAGCTTGAAGTGGTTTTTTTGGGGGTTTAGGGGGTTTTGGATGAGATTGATGAGAGAGAAAATGTGGAGTTTAAAAATCTTTTGGATTAGGCGCCGATAATGCCAGTCAGGAAAAATCTTCCTCCGAAGATTTCTTATTAAATTTCTAATTAACTGATCATTTATTAATTAATATTTTAATTTGTTAAAATGTGTAATTTTTTTAATAGAAAATTATGGGATGGAAGGAAAATTTTTACAAAGAAGAATATTGTATTAATTGAGTTTATTCAATATAAGGTGATCGAAAAATAATTAATCAATTGACTTAAATATGAGTGTATTTCTCTCCTATATTTAGATATGTATTTGCTAAATCTCAACTTAATTTTAGTTGTAGGCAACATTTGTTTAAAAAATTGATACAAAATGCTAAAAAATACGAACATAAGTGACAACTTAAATTATCCGCTTTGTTATTTAAATTATTATATCATATTGTAATTTGGTTTATTTAAATTATGAACCTTATCAATCAATATTGAATTTTATTTTAAGGATACTTAAAAAACATTAACATTCCATAATATATATGTTTACTGTTAAATGTGAACTCTTCATCATACCACATTTATTTCTATCATAAGTGATTTTATAATCTTTTTATAATTTCATGGATACCAACAATTTACTATTGTAACAATGATATAAAACAATAGATTAATCTTGAATTTTTCATAGACATTCTTGAATAAAATCGATAATAACTTAATATTATAAATTATTATTTTTGGATTTTATAGAATTTCAAGCCAACTGATTTTAATTATTAAAATTACGATGAATATAATATGTCATTTTTTAAGATTCAATTGCTATGATCATTAACACCCTAATCTTCTAAATCACTATTTTCTTATTGCATGGCACACTTGTCACTATGGATTCCCTCTAGGCCTCCTCCGAGAGAGTTTTACACCCGATGAAGACTGAGACGCTCCACTTCTGTACATAGAGAATGAGGTCCAAGCAACCCAGTATGCAATGAAATACATGGCAATAATCGACAAATACCCTAACAACTACATTGATATGTAGGAGCAAGCCAATTAAGTTTGCACAAACTAACTATATCTAAGACAAATTTAATTTTACTCTTTATTCAAAACCAACTATATTGTGGAAATTCGACAAGGGACAACAATTGGTTTAAAATGTAGATAATATTAATATCTTCATCATTAGCGGATACAAAGGGGTTAATGGAGTCAACGGATCTCCCTTTCAAAAAAAGTAAAATTTTTATATAACAAAAAGTAATGAGTAATTGTGGATAGATGAGTTGATAAGGGTTTTATAGTGTGAAGGAGAGGTCATGGATTCGAATCCCGATAATTTTTCCTTTTTTAAAATCCAACCCCTCCCTTTTATTTCCTCCCCTTGGTTCATTGTTGCTTGCTAGCCACACACCCACCCACGATTTTTGCTTGCCATACTACCCCCCACCACGGCCATTGCCGCTGCCCACAATCTCGGCCTCACCGCAACCCACACCCACCACCGCTGCCACCGCCAGCCCAGCTGGAGCCGTCCGGCCTGCCCCTCTCACGGTTCTACTAAACGCAGCGACACCGCTCCTCCCTCTCTCGCATTGTCTCTCTCCCAGCCCACCACACCATCTGCGGCACGGCTATTGGTCGCCGGCGCCAGCCCCAAACCAGTCATCCGCCGCCTAACCTCTCTCGTCGGAGGCTCATTGGACGTCCATGTCTCTCCTCTTCCGCACTAAACTCTCTCTTTCTCTCCGGATCTCGTAAGTTCTAACTTCTAAATTTTTCATTTTATTTCAATTTAAGATTTAATTTGTGTGATATTAGGTTTAATTTCTTTGATTTTATTCTTAATTTATGTGATTTCATTGATTTTTCAATTTTACTTCATTCATTGTTTAGACAAATTTTATGATAAAGGTTTGATTTTTGTTGTTAAATTCTTATTATAGGTCAAAATGTTTAGATATTTCAAAAACAATTAATTTTAAAAATTCTTATTAGATGTAATGTTATCGTTATGTAATATTAATTTTAAAAATAGATGTTCACTTTTGTATTGTGTACACGATTATTTAGTTTATTTCGACCCCCTTCCTTAAATTCCTGGATCCTTATAAATCATACATAATGACCAACAAAGCAAGCAAAAATCAAAGAAAAATGTTTCCGTTGAGACTAATGTGCATTAATTTTTTATAAATAATTGGCAAAGCCAAAAACCATACAACTCAAACGAAAATTATATGATTAGAGAAAAATAACATCTAAAACGAAACAAACTACACTATCATCAACAATCCAAAAACTAACATGCAATATTAACACAATAGTTCATAAAAGCAACCTAGTTTTTTGTAATTAAATAAATAATAATGAGGTGAAATGTCTTGAATCTTCCATTAACTAAGTGCATGGCTATGAGCTTACCGACACGATTGTATACAGGTCATCCATAAGGTGCTCACCAAACCGAGCAGAGATCGTGTATTCGATATTGGGTTTAATACAATTTTAGAATTGTTCGACTTTCCATGAAAAACATAATATATTTATGTTTTATGTTCGTTTATATTCTTTTATGTTCGTTTATGTTTTTTATATTCGTTTATGTTCGTTTATGTTCTTTTATGTTCGTTTATCTTACTTTCTTATTTAACAACTCATTTTTGTTCGTTTACGTTCGTTTATGTTTGTTTTTGCTCTTTTATGTTCGTTTTTGTTTATGTTTATGTGTGTTTTGTATGTAAGTTCTAATAAACCCTTTGTCCCACTTATACATATTAATATTGTTGTTGAATCCATTATTAGTTTTCTTTTCGAATGTCTGTCATCTCGCACCGCATCATATCGATTCAAGAGCGGAGGTGATTTTGCATATTGTACGATACGCTACTCCCAAGACATATCTTGCTATACTTCCAACTACTGCACGACTCACCTACTTACATATCCAGATTTCGTCAATCTATTATCATGTCTCGACATCATGTCACCTAGGGGTGGCCCCAGCGTGGGGTCAGTGGGGTCAAGTGACCCCCTTTCAAAAAAAGCTATATAGCGAGATGTATAAAAGAGTTCGCTAGTTGAGTTGGTAAGTGTGCTTTAATGTAAGTAAGAGGTTGGGGGTTCGATACTTGTGAATGACACCTTTCATTTTTTTCAAAAGAAAACTTTTTAGTTTCCTTTTATTTTGCTATTCGAGTCTATTTCAACTCTCCTTTCTTAAATTTTTGGGTCCGCCACTAACGTCACCCTAAGCTAAACCAAGCAATAACTTGTTTTTCCTATCCAACTCTTCAACCCCATTAACATTAAACCTTAATTTCATAATAATCAGCATAGCATAGTATCCGGAGGTGTTTGTGACTATATGTTGGTCATGTACATTTAATAGTTGCTACATTATGTTTAATTATGACAATCTAGTTGATAATTATGTGTGCAATTTATCTATGTCATATGGTTCTTAGTTATTATCTTGTATCCGAGATCTAAGTATACTTGTGATATTTGTAGTTGAGATCCGAGTGTATGTCTAATATTTATCTCGAAGTCCAAGTTGGTAAGCTATTTCTACAAATTCATCTTATATTATACATGAGTATATATGATAATATGGTAAGTGGATACTCGTTTATTTAATGTTGAAATACTCTAAGTAGACACACTTATCGATTTAACACCTAAATATATTATCCGAGTACACTCGATGATGTAATTATTCTTTCCTAATTTAATTCTATAATATTTTAATATATTTGCCTTATATGTTGAACATATGCTGAAAAAATCGTGTTGATTTGATATGAATATCAAGAGATCTTTTCGACATTGTTTCCTTATTTAGCCAAATTGTATTCTACCTTTTGCTAAGATTTTATGTGATCTTATTATAATAAAACTCAATAATCTTTTTGCAACTTTGTCTTATTTTGTAATCCTGTAATTTATGGGATCATATCTATCAAATATATTTTTCTTGTTCTACTTACCATATCCGAGTCTCATATTTGGTGGAATCAATTCTAACCATCATATCTTTTCCACCTTCGAATTTTGTAAATATATTAATCTTTCTAATGCAAGATACTTCTAGATTATTATCTCTCCAAGTGACATATTCGGAAGGTTTCATTGCCAACTTATATTCTATTAAAGTCAAAAGTAGAAGGAGTTTTAATGATTAATTTTAAAATCGTCAAGTAGAAAAGAAGGGTATTAAGGTTGCACTTAATATCAATATTAAAGTGTTAGAAGTTCTCAAAAGGAAGTTGCTGATTTTCCGGACTCGGATTTCGTATCCTCTATCAACTCATATTTTCAAGACATATCCCATAACGACTAGGAGATTGAAGAATAACGTTCTTCCAAAGCTCAGTAGTATAAAAGAAGATTTGAAAATCAGATTACACAAATAAGAGATATATGCTCCATTTGACATAATGCTATCTGTTGTAATTGTGTAAAATTCATTTCTTATTCATACTTTCCTGTAGCAAAGAGTTTTAGTGAAAATTCTTTGTGAGTTGTACCACACTTGGTGAAGTGTGAGGAGAACCATAAAAGTTAGTGAACTCAAATGGTCACTCAGAGAGTTAAGTGAAGAACTCTTGTTATGTGAACTCGATCCGAGTAAAAGAGGAAGAGGTTAATCCTAAGGAAAGAATCCTTAGACGATCGCTAACTCAAATATTTGAATTTGAGTCAAGATGTGAACAAAAAGCTGTGTTTTTGTCTTATATCTAATTCCCGTATTATTTACCTGGTTCAGATATCTAAGTTCATTGTAGAACGAAGATATGAGACTCAGACGGAAAATTTTATAGCCCTACTCAACTCCCCTCTTAGGGTAATTTGAGCCTTATCCGAGACTAACAATTAGAACACCTCAAACATCCAAATGTCTACCACCACAAAGTAAGCAACCAGTGCCCCTAAATCGATTTTGCCTTTTAAGTATGTTTAATAATGTTAAAATTAAACTGATTGTTGTAAGCAAGATCTCCTTGATTTGTTTTGGTCTTCTTGATGCATGTAATATGTATTTATTCGCAATAGGGAATCCAATGAAAGACTTGTAAACTTCTCTAGCTTGCTAAAAGCCGAAAGGTGTGCTTGTGTTTCTTTCAAAGCATGCATTGGGTATTATTGTTGTAATATGACTGGCTTTATGCACGATGTTTGTGTACAAATAATGTATAACGGATATAATGTGTAATGCACAATAATTCACAATTACAATATAAGCTTGGTTTCCTTACAAAACTATCTAATTATTCCTCGCCTATGTTGATCTTCTATATGTTGTAATTTTTTTCCTTGAAACTACTATGCTCTAGAGATACCAAAGAATTTGACTAAAGGGCTAATTCGTATTTCTTATTTAACTAAATCTACGACTCATAATCATATCTCAAACTTGAGTCATTGTACAATCAAGTCTTATTGAGAATGTATACATCATTCCTTAGTATCATAGATGTCATGCTTAGTCCCATTCAAGTTGATTGGTGATGAACTTTGGCATATAGAGGGTAGAAATTATGATATTCTCATGCATTATTCCCTTATTTCAAGCTTGAGCGCAATGGATAAAGTCCTATGTCAAAACTAGATTACTCTATAAGCAGTACCCTCCATTATTAATCGGGTAAAATCCATGCAATGTATAAACACCTAAAAATTGTCATATTTATCTCTTTTATTTATTTACGTTAGCTAAGTGATAAAAACCCAGTCTCGTTTGCAAGTTTGGGTCAAGAACGGACTAAAGTTTAGAGTGATAAAACACATTCCAACCCACAAAAGATCAACCAATGCCAAAAATAGAAACTTTCCAAAATGGAAAGTTCCCTGGCCGACGCCGACCCCTCTTTTTCCTTCCGAGCTTGCCCAAATCAGGTTCAAGCTCCCAAGCCTAGTCCCGAACCGACGTCGGACCTCTCAGCTGCTCAAAACATATCGTTTTACCTTTTTCAGCGGTCGAGCCTAACACTCACTCGCAAACATCCGTACGAAATCATTTTGGTCCGGCGTTAGACCCCAAAATCCTTTGAATTGTGTCATTTTGGACCGGTTCAAATCCCCAATTATTTTCTTTATCTTTTCCGATAATTTCGGACCCGATTCTATCTTTAACCGACAGTTGAAAGTGATATTTAGGGTTCTCTCAATCCTAAAAGTTCCTATAAATAAAGGGCTCCCTTCCCCGATTTCATACACCAATTAAGCTGCAAAACTTCCCATTTATGTTGAATTCTCTCACTCTCTCACACTCTCTTCTCTCCACTCTCCCTCACTTCCATTCTCAAAAATCCCAAACCTACACAAACGGGACTTCATTTTCGCATTTTCCTTTGTCATTGCCCTACCTTATTCTGCGAAATCCGACCGAGATTGGAGCTAATAGGTGGGTCAACTTGAGGGCACCGAGTTTGTTTTTGTATTTTATTTATTTTTCCATATTCCGTATTATGGTTTGAAGTTGTAACGCTTTATTTTTGCACCCCACCCAATGTAATCTTTTATTTTTCGGTTTCATTTTTCGCCTTTCTTTCTTTTATTGCTTCCTTTATTACTTTCATTTAATTAATTCATTTATTACTTTTAAGCATGTTTTGTTTACCTTTAAATTCTACCTATTGCATGTTGATTGTTTGTCTTTCTTAACGCGATTTAAACTAACCTTTTCAAGTAGTAGAGGTTGTCTTTTTGACGGGCGAAATGAAGAGCGAGCCTCTTTTACCTTCGCCCCGAACATTAGATCATTGGTTTAAGACCGATGAAGTCCTTTTAAAACATTTTCGACTTTAAGTCTTTGTAGTGAATTAGAAAACTATTTTTATTTATTTTTGTAACAACCCGACCCTAAATCACATTATTTATTTTAAAATCACATTATTTATTTTCTTAATTACACTATTTATATGATCGAGCGCGTGCACTTCGATTCGATATCTTATATTTAAACTATTTTTCTCTGTATGTTATGCGGCTAAGGCGACGAAGTGGCCCCAATAAAAATCTCATAATAAGATTATAATTTGTGAACATCATTATTAAAATAAAATTAAAAGTAACAATAAAAGAAAACAAAACAAGTCAATAAAGAAATAAATCAAAATAATAAAATGACGAAATTAGATTTTTCTAAAGAAAAATCCAGAGAAAGAATTCTCTGGAACGTTAAACGACCTAAAATATATTCAGGCTCATTCCCTCTCTCTCCCGTGTGCCTTCGTGCTCCCCTTTCCCCTGCTCCCCTGGTTCCCTCCTTCACCCTCTCTGCCTCTCGCTCTGCTTGTTGCTTGCCTCTCGGTCCGGCCACCGGACGCCACCAACGCCGGCCGGAGCCGGCGCTGGCGCCGTCCGGCAGCGCCCTCTCACTCTCTCGCGCGATGGCTCCCTCTCTCTCCTCGCATGCTCTGTTTTCATCAACTCCACTGCGGCCTGTTCCCGGCCATCAAGCGCCACCAACTCCAGGCCGGCGGCCGGCGCCGGCGTCGTCCGGAAGAAGCCTAAGCCCGGCGCCTCTTGTCCACCTCTGCCTCTCGTCCCTCACGCGCGCTCTCGCTCTCCTCTCTCTTCCGCGGGCGCTATTCGTCCCCTGCCGCGGCCCACTCTCCGGCCAGCCTCCCGCCGCGATTCGATCGCCGGAGTCGACGCCGGTGCTTCCCAATAGCCGCCGGGGCTCTGTTGACACCACCATCGCTCTGTCCTCCTCGGCTTCCTCAATGTGTACTTGAAGGTAAACTCTAAACCACTGAATTATCAATTTCATTATCTATCTGAGCAATTGTAGCTGTAAATTGAAGTATGATTAGAAGTATATTTGTGGAGTGAATTCAAAGAGTAAATTGGGAAAATTCGAAATGGGTGTGAATAAGCGAGTTGTGGCGGTTTGATGGTCGGATTGTGTATGAATGTAAACGAATGTGATTTTCTTGGGGAGACTGTGAATCGGTGAATGAGTTTAGGGGAGGTTCTATTGTAGAATTTAGCAAGTGGATGGAATTATTACATTTTGGTTATATTTAGCAAATGAAGAGGAATGCATGCGTAAAACTTGAAATTCGGTAATGTGCGGATGTGGAAAATAACTAAGTGTTAAACGTGCCTAATTGTAGTTGTGAATGTGAAGTTGTCGGGAAAACAATGCTTATGACCTTAAAATGGTGCATGCATAAGTTTGAGCAATTTAGTAGATTATGGAACCTTCCTATAGAGAGGCGTTTGACGGATTAATTAATTACTTAACCAGGGGTTGAATGCAATGAAGGGAGAGAGAATAAACTAGGAATAAGTGTTTGTTAGGTATACCCATATATATATATACACCATTTTCAATCTAAAGCCGCTAACAAATTGAATTACACCAAAATCATCGAGTATCTAATTAGCCCAATCAACTTCTCTAATTAATATAAATTGTATTCAATAAACGCAGTAAAGCTAAGTAATACAAACATAAGTTAATCGATTTTCATACGAATATAGAAAATGAAATAAGTTGTTAAAGCTTATACAAACTCAAGCATTAAAACTCAAGAAAACATTATTAACCCTAGAAACCCCTTTTAAACAGAAATAAGGCCACTTCCGTTGCCGAACAGTTGCTGACTCAAATTTCTGCAAAATGGGAGAAACAAATATTCTCAATTCGAGTACGTTCATTGCCTCGTACCTTTCGAAAATTCACATATTTCATCAAATCTCAACATTTCTCATATATCTAATTAATAATGAATCATTTGCAAATCAAGTTTTGCCACCTAATCAAGTGGTCCCCGTTCAATCATCAATTATCGGGGCTTATGCCCATCAATTATCAATCATCGGGCGTATGCCCAACCCGCGCGGCTTCAACTCGGGTTCTCGGTCGGCCCGGGAGGTGTGCACCTTACTAAGATCGTATCAATTATCAAGGGGTTCCACTTTCGGATAATAACCAGGCAAGCAAGTTTTACTTATATTCTCTCCCCCGATTTCAAACTAAAATGAATTGAAATGCGCGCGCTCAATCAATATATTGTTCAAAGTTATTTTACGAGTGCGGGAATGTTCGTACTGAGTTTCGACTCACTTTTCCAAATATTTTATTGTTTTTGTTTTAGGAAGAAGCACTGGCGAACAATCAACCATTTATTAAGTCCGACGCAGGCAAACCCTAGCCAGCCTCGTGGCATTCGCAAACCTGAAGGTACATAGACGCTCACGGTGATTTTACCTTCAACCAGGGTTAGGTATGGCCTTGGGAATCGTTGTACATTATCTTGTGGAATAGACAAAAGTCTAGGTTGTATAAATATTGCATTGCTAAACCCGTAAACCGTATTTTGGGATGACATAGCCACTTGGGTATTAAGTAGTTGCTAACGAGCATTTCGAAAAAGAACCAGGGATGCCCAAAACGTATTTCATTTTATTTCAATTATTTAGCCTTGTCCTTTTTTTTTAGGACGGCGGTAACGCCTTCGATTATTACCTTCCGCTGCGACATTACGTATTAGTCCCTAATGAAGGGATTATTAAGTAATGGTGATTGGAGGCGTTACAATTTTTGTTAGTTTTTATTTTAAAAATTGATGACGACTCCCCTTTTTAATCGTTTTCTCCTAAAACTTCATCTTGATTTTTTATAAGAATTGGTAAAATGGAAATATGGCCGACAATATATTTAGCTGTTTGGCCTAGTTGAGCTTTACACTCGGTTATATTTTTATTTGAACCCTTCTAACTAAAAAAGGCATCCTAAGACTTCAAAAATTAATTTTGAAAATAAAATGATTTCTAAAATCGCCAATCAACCCTTCTTAAAAATCTATTTAAAAGGTCTTATCATTCACTTGATAAACACACCTCACATGAATCGACATTTGTGGGGAAACTCGATCCGCTCCTACGGGATGGGCCGTTGCTCTAACACAATGTAGTAAACTACCGATAACACCATCAACTAAGCTAAACTTATAAAAGGGCCAACAAAGGTTTGGATTTGGACATAGAAAAGTGATTGGTGAGGTTTGGAAGGAATGATGAAAAGACAATACCCAAATTTAATTGTATATGTAAAGAACAATTTATTTTTCCTCTCATCTCACCTCATCTCCCATCTGAAGCCCCTACCTCCAATCCCACTTCCCACTTACATAACCCCATAGACACCAAAATTAGTCCTAACGCGCCATTACACGGCTCACTAAACGAACCCTTATTAAGGGTTGTCGTTCATCGACGAGCCCGGTAGTAGCTGCCATTAGAGAGTTCATGGACCCCTAAGCCTATTCTTCTCCTTGATTGTGAGACTTTCATTGCTCAACCACACTTACTGAAGCCCATCCACCATGAAGCACGATTTGAATTTTCAACCGATTCCAATGAGTTTAATTGTCGACCTAGAATGTAAGATGTAAAAGAAATGTTCAGTTTTGAAGGTTTCATTTCTTGATTTATGCTTTATGGGAGAGAAAGAAAAATTAGTTTCATATTGATGATCTTTGAGTAGTAGGTGAGGTTTTTTTTTTTTTTTTTTTTGGTAAGTCAAGATGAGCTCTAAGATGCATTCAACTTAGTATGCACTAATATTTGTAGCTAGGCTTTACGATGGTTATGGTGGTATGTATGAATCCGAGTTATTATTTATATTATCGTACACATATATAACTTCCTACCTCAGAGAAGTTTGGTATGTATCTTGTTAAACTTTGGTTATTAAACCCCAAATTTTAACTCAAATATATTTTATTATTAATATTAATAATTTTATAAGCAAAAAATAAAAAAATATACCAAGCATACAAAAATGACAATCAAATTGAAAAAAAAGGTCCAAAAGGCCCAAAATACATAATTCAAACAAAAAAGGAAAAAGAAAAAAATATTCAAAAATAAAAATAAAAATAAAAATAAAGATTCAAAAATTTCGTGGGGACTATTAGGGTTTAGGGAGCATCTCTTCCATTTATTTTATAAATACCCCCTCATCACTTCCTAGAGGGGAACTTGATTTTTAGGAAAAAAATCTTTATCTTTTTTAAATTTTCTCTCCTTTCTATAATCTTCTTTAATATTAAGAAATAGTTTGATTAACTAAAAATTAACTCTATCTAGGAGTTGATTAAGTTTAAGTTAATATTCCTAATTTTTTTAATAAAAAATAAATTAAATTTTCTTTTAAGCTAGCCAAAATATCTTTTTCATTCCAAGAAACAAGAGGGTAATTTTTCTTACTACCATTTTTTAAAAGTTTGATAAGATTATATAACATCATTTTCTTGTTTTTTTTTATAGTTTTCCCTCCCTACACTTATCTTCTTTTATTTCATATAATGACGATATACATATTCTTTTCTCTTACTTTCTTTTTATGTTTTTTTACCTATCCATTTATTTATTTGTTCTTAACTATTAACTTCACCATTATTATTGTTTATTGTTTATTTACTTTCGTTTATCATCATTATTACTACTAAATTTATTATTACTAGTCCGGACCCGTGCTATGCATGGAGTAATGTTGTATAATATATACCTTGAGAAATTATTGAATCACGTGAGCAATTTTGTACTTGTGAGTTTCTTTTCTCGGTCATTTGATTTTATTGAATGGTTTCACCTTGTACATGTTATTTCCTCATAGTGAAAACGCTTTCGTGACTCATCAAATTTTTCAGAACCCAACACATAAAAATCATTAGAGCCCGACGTACATTCATTCTAAATTTCTAAAGAATCTAAAACAATAAATAAAAAAGAATGTTAAAAAATATCGTTAAGGTTTTAAGATTACACTCGTAATTTGGAACATTAAGAAGTTAGGCCCCTCTAAGAATCAAACAATTTAAATAAATCTTACTTATATAGTTATAGGAACGAGTGCAACAATATGTTTGGTATCAAAAGACAAATACTAGTAGGAACAGGAATAATATATGATTGGTAGATATTGAATTAGATGACCTATAGATGACAATAAATATCATTATATCACAAATTGATATTATATACAAAGTACATCAAATCATTAAAAAGAATATCAAACTTATAACTCATAACTCTGTACAAAGTCAATACTAATTTAATTTAATTGACGTCTAAATAAATATTTACATGTAACATATTAAAACATCATTTACTTAAATATTACATGAACCATTAAAAAGTACACATATACCCATAATAGGATCTCAATTTTTTAAAATTATAGGGTAAACATGATGATTTATCCATTCTTACCTACGTATGTACACAAAGACAATCCTTAACGTTTTAAGTTTTCTCTTATATAGAGAACTAATTTATATGATGAATCTGTCTCACATTGTTAAGAGTTAACATATATATATATATATATATATATATATATATATATATATATATATATATATATATATATATATATATATATAATGATTAGAAAATAAAAAATTGACTTATAATAGTGAATACTTAAAAATTGTTTCAATGCATTATTTTGTTCAAAATTTAATCCGTCGTAGCGTGCGGGTCTTAGCTAATATCTATAATTAGAAAATAAAAAATGCTAGATAACTATAATTAAGATATTTTAAAATTAAAACAAATTATGACTTGTACTCATTGATCATATTGAGTCAAAACCACTAGACTATTAGTTGATAAAAGTATATACTATATATATTCTTTAAATTAAATTTTACTAAAACATAGCACAAGTACGAAAATGAATTATGATAGTATCCATAGCAAGCTCCAAAAGAAACCATTACATCATAATCCATCATTTTTCTTTCTACTTGACTTAAAATTTAAAGTGTCTTTGGTGCAATTATATTATTAGTATTTTTATTTTTTAACTGTTTTAGAACTATTTTGAGAAATGACGGAAGAGCAAATTATACTTTGCAAAGTACTTGTATAGAAGGGAAAACTTCTTCATTTGTAGTGATGACTATAACTCTATCAATCATGTACACTCGTATCACCTGCATGTTTACTCAAATCGGGGAAGATCGCAACGATTAAATCATCAACAATATTACCATAATTAGGTAATATAGGTATTGATGGTGGCAACTTGATCATATCTTCGTTGACGAGTACATTCATGTTCATCTCCCACTCTAAGCAAGAAATCGCAAATTCCTCATCAAGGTAAGACCTTATGTTTTGTGTCAAATGAAGTACCTAAACATGTGTCTACGATGTTGACGTGATGAAACATGCATTGATTGTCTCAACTTTAGTACACTTTGGTATAACCGGTAAGACTTGTCTAAAATCTCCACCAAAGACCATAAATTTATCTTGGATAGGGAAGTTCATTCTCGTGATATCTCTAAAACTACGATCAATAGCTCTGGTATGCACATTGATGAGTCACGGTGACTTCATCTCTTACAATAATTGTAGCATGTATTTTATCAAATGCACTTCAACAATATTGCCTAGTAAGACAACACATTGACGATGCATGTAGAGTAACCGAAAGTCCAAAGGTCTTATGTCCTATTTTGGCTTTGTATAAAAGTCTTGTAGCAGTTCAAGAGCTTGCTGCAGCGAGTCCAAATTGACCTTCAAGTTTAATAGTAATGACACAATATAAGAATGTTTTTCTTTTCCCACTAGGGTCATCTACCAAAACATGACACCGATGTTTATATTAATAGCCTTCATAATTGTGTTAAATGCATATCATTGGTTATTATTTAGATTTTGACCACAATGCATATCTTTAGGTGACACTGCACAGCACAATTTTGCATGTAAAACCCTAAACAGTTGAACCTCTTCATCAACTTGTAGTTAGTTGTAGGAGATTAAAATATGTAATTTTATGACCTAACCGCTTTAACATTCAATGTATTCCAAGTAGAACAGAATTGAGTGCAAAATCATGATTTGTTAAGGAAGTTGAAGGATACTCCTCAGCTATGAACGGAAGGAATTCATCCCAATAGTTACGGACTCTAGTTGGTTGATAGTATACCAAAAAGTGTCAAATAACCATCGGAATGATAATGACATTCTCGTCATGGATAAACCAATTAAACATCATCAAATACTCGGGGTCATTATGCATGAACTTAATTTTTCTACAGACTTCTCTGAATGTTGGATAAGTAATACAATTAACGGACATGAAATGTGCAAATGATTACGGCCTTTAACATCATTAAGCAACAATCGTATATAAGGATTCACAGTATATATTCGACCAATGACTCTTTAATTACTTTATCTCGTTCTCTAAGTATGCGAGGTTTCAATCCATCTATAGTGTTTAGAGAACTCTACATAAAGATAGTTTATTGCATCCAAATCAATGATGTTCGTATTGAAGAATTCTATAAGCATCATACGGGAATTCGTAAGTTGATTTCTATTACTAATTTTTCTATCTAAAAATCAAAAATTAATTTAAATTAAATCTTTTAGAGTATGATACATTACAATCTTCACTCTTACGAACATTTCTATACTCTATTAAATATTACTCACTTCTCTTATTTTATTTGTATAGGTTGTTAAGCATATTAAAAATTTAGTGAATATAATCAAAATTGTTAATAATATGCGTAGCTTATTTCAAATAAGTGTTTGAATAACATAGATTACTTAAAATAATTGTAAAGATTTAATTAAATAAAACTTGTGAACTATATATGAAATAAAAAGTCTTAATTAACATGAATTCTATGGTAATCTTTTGCTCAAGAGTTGGGTTATTGATATACTCAAATTTTGCCTACTTATTGTAGTTAAAACAAGTACATAGAGAAAATACATAACTAAATTGCAAACACGTAATTAAAATGAATTGAATTACAATTATGGGATGTTGTAAATCATCAAGATACACTCAACCTTTTTAATTCAATGACTCATTATATAAGCAAGCACGTAACTTACAAATCTTAACAATATTATTTATTTTTATTAAAGAATATTAAAATTTATCAATGTAATATGATTGGAATATTAACATAGAATAGTACTATCAATAGACTAATCATACTCGTAAAATATAGATTAGCTTGCTAAAATCACGAAGTAAATATATCTTATGACATTATTTATTTTGATGCGCATATTATGAAATATTTAGTGAGGATTGAGTTTTATAATTTTAAAGGCATAAGTTAGTTAGAAGCAACAAAAGAAAACAAAAACAAATCTAATTCTTTAGAATAATTTAGATTATATGAGACAAAATTAATCATATGTCTGCGGATCATATTTAATAAAATATAAAAAAATGGTAAATGCACAAAGTAAACAATAACAGTTAATTCCTTTATTTATTAAATTTAAATCAACATTAATTACTACTATTTGGTATCATATAAGTAGATTTAGAGGCAACATCTTTGAAAAAAAAAGAAAAATTAGATTTGATTGTTTGTTTTGTAAATTGATTTCATCTTCCATACTTAAATTTAAATACACCCTTGATAAAATAAAAATTTCAACCAAAAAATTTGAAAAATTCGATTAATAATTTCTTTTCACTGGACTTTCTCTATATCATTCATAAAAACAAAACTTGCAAACTATATATAAAACAAAAAAATCTTAATTAAAATAAATTATTTAAAAAATTATAATAAGTATTTGAATTGACATTAACTACTTAAAATAATTATAAAATTTTAAAACTCGTAGGAGTGTAATTATGTAATTATGAAGTTTTCTATAAAATAAAACCCCAACTAACTCCCTCTCCTAGTTGTGTCATTAGCCGCAGTGCCTGGCGTCCTGGGCTCTCCTTTTCTCTCCGGCTCCCTCTCGCTCTCCGGCTACCTCACGCTTTCCGACTCTCGCTCTGCCATCGCTGGGCTATTTCTCTCCGGCTCACACTCTCTATCCTCCGCTCCGGCTCTCACTCTCTATCTTCCGCTCCGGCTCGTTCTTGCTCTTGATATCCGGCCCGCTTTTGCTCTCGGGCTCCCTCTCGCTCTCCGGCTCTCGCTCTCTCCATCGTTTTTAGGTATGTTCAATCGGTTCTGAAAACGGCGCCTCTCTCTCCATCGTTTTCGGTATCTTCAATAATATTGTGGGCTGGCCATAGCATCTACAATCCCGAATTGTTGTTATGTGCCTCTGCCTCTCGCTTTGTAAATGGTGAGTTTGTATGGAGTTAGATCTGTGGTGCCTTGTGCATGCTTGGTTGCTTGAACTTCTACAGCTCCTTTACAGATTTTAAACCAAAAAAATAACTTACGTGAATTGGTAACCAAATCCAAAAAAGAAATTGGTGAGCGGCTTTATTTTTTGCAGAAGATCGGTGACCAAATCCGAAGTTTCACAGCTAACCCTCTTCCTATAGATAACATAGATAGATATATCCTTTGGATGGTATTTGGGTTTTTTTTTTTTTTTTTTTCTGTAGGTAGTAATGACTAAATTGATTCAGATCCAGAGGAAGACAGTGAGAGGAAGCAGGATACAGAATAGGAAGAAAGGATATTACACGCTGAGTTTTGATTTCATTTTAGAACTAGCAAATTTAGGGAAACCAACGCACTGATGTTATTTTGTGATAAATTAGTAGATGCATTCTCGATTTAGTTTGAGTTCCTCATTTGTTATCAAGGATGGAAAATTAGTGTTCTTTTCTCCAGGTTGGCCATGTATATATGTTTTTGGTTCTTAATCTGGCCAGGTTCCATGTTTTCTGTTGTGATTGGTAAGTGGTAACTGATTTCTGGTTTGCTAGTTGTTTGATGATAATGTGGTGTCGCAAAATTATTAAATATATTCATGACAAGTTTGTCCAAGTACCTTCATTTCTTTGCATATAATGGAGGACCTGTGATCCTACTGATGTGATTTATGTGGAAGCAGTTTCTTGATTTATGTGGAAAATACGTGTCTCACAATTGGTTGGTATATGTACTGATATAGAGATTGGACAAAGGGAAAGAGCTCATGATGTTAATTAATATTCTGTACATAATATTTTAAATATTTATGCCTTACTTCTGCAGTTCCTGCTCACCAGTATATTTAAATGTGCTCTTTGCTGGTTTATTTCAGTTTTCTGTATAAAATGCATCCTCCATTGACGTTACACAGGCATCCAATGTGTGCTGAAGTAAGTTCACTGAACATCTCTGTAGCAACAATACAAACTCGTGTGCCCCAAAATGAAGGGATAAAATAGGTTTTTGGTACTTGAGAGCTTCGTGGTTTCTCGTTTAGTTGCTTTATTTGATGCTTTTGTTTTAATGTCTCACTAGAATTATTTCATTTTTCTTCTTGCATTATGAGGCAAACTTTCTTTTGCAACTAAGATAGCTCTGTATTTTATTATTGGAAGTCTTTCCCGTTTGTAGCATTTCTGAATAATATAACATGTTTTTGTTGTCTGGACTTTGGAAGTGGTAGAGGGAATTAGATGGCATATTGTATACATTAGTTGGCATTGCTCAGACTTACGATGCCCATGTTGTAGTTTTGAGTAATTGACATAGATTTCTCAGTGTTCAATAAGCTATTGTTTGGAAAATTTTACGTTTTTTGAGTCAAAATGAATACTCAAGGTCCTTATCCAAGTGGAAGTGTTAAATATTTGACTCTAATACCTGATATGAACTGATTTAGCTACCGTTGCTGGTATTCTATTGGAAGTCTTTCCCGTCAACATTTTGAATGGTTGAATGGGTGAATAATATAGCCTGATATTGTTGTCTGGACTCTGGAAGTGGTAGGGGAATTAGATGGCATAATGCATACTAGTTGGCATTGCTCAGACTTACGATACCCATGTTGAAGTTTTGAGTAATTGACATGGATCTCTCAGTGTTAAATAAGCTATTCTTTGGAGAATTTTACGTTTTTGAGTCAAAATGAATACTCAATGTCCTTATCCAAGTGGAAGTGTTAAATACTTGAGTCTAATACCTGATATGAAGCCAGTAAAAAAAGTGCATTTTGTTGTAAAACATCTCATTATACTTGCCTCTGCCCCAAGCTTTAAGCTTTGTGTTAACACAGAAACGGTGTGTGTGCCCACAGATCATTGAAGAATTTCAGAAATGCCACGCAGAACACCCTGTTGGCAAATTTTTGGGGAGTGCACGAAACTTAAAATAAAGCTTGATCGCTGCTTTAGGCAGGAGGTGAGTTGTCTTTCCTTCTCTTGTCACATTGTTGTCTTTCCTTGTCTTGTCACATTTCGATACAAGTCTGAAAAATTGGAACCTGCATATATTTGTCACCTGACGATCAATTTCTTTTCTCAGAAAGCTATAAAGCGGAAGACAAACTTTGAACAAAGCAAGAAATTAAGAGAGACACTCCAGGCCCAAAGAAAAGAAGAAGCTGCTGAGCAAATTTGAAATTCTATGCTCCCGGAGAACGATTGGTATGTCTAAAATCGGCATAATAATATTTACGTTTGGCTCGAAAATGTTGCTGAGATGCAGTTTTAGAAAAGCTCATCTCGTGCCTTAATGTGGTCAAAATTATATAAGAAACAGGTTATACTTACAGTGAAACCCTAACAGTTTTGGAGTTCGGTTGTCTTGTATAGATTAAACAGCTTGAAGAATTGAAATTGATGGCTTAAAGTTATTTGGATAATTGAAATCAATAGTGGGCAAAGTTTTTTGATTGTATGGGTTCTTTGGTCCAAATTTTTATTTTGAAGGAAGAAGTTTGTCTATTATTAGGGAAAGTACCTCTATTGATGGCTTATGGACATTAGTCTCCTCCTTTTGATAACTTCTTTTTGTATAAAATAGAAGGAAAAAGGGAGCAAGCCATCCAAGAAACGGAAAAAACATTGTGAGTTGTGACTGATGGATTGAAGTATTTGAAGATTCCGTTGTGATGAGGCCTGGATACATTAACTCCCATGTTCTCATGTTGATAACTTCTTTTTGTATAAAATAGAAGAAAAAGGGAGCCGACCATCCAAGAAACAGAAAAAACATTGTGAGTTGTGAGTGACTGATGCATTGAAGTATTTGAAGATTCCGTTGTGATGAGACCTTAGATATATTAAGTCCCATGTTCGATTCTCTTGTCTTCCCTTGTATCGTATTACACTTTGTAACTTTTCTTAGCCCAAAAAAGGATACATCGTGCTTTCTTCAGCTCTTGAAAAATGAAAATGTTATGTTTCCTGCTTTTTGTCCCTATCGGGTTGTTGCTCAAGCCTTAATCATCTCTAAGTCGGAGAGCTTCTCATAAATTGGTGGACCTCAGCAACTTATAGGGTAGCTATGGCTATATTCTTGGGTAGATATGGCTATATTCTTGATCCTGTAAGCTATAAACGGTGATATAGTTGTGAAACAGCCGTTAAAAGTAGTAAGGTTATATAAGCTAAAGTTCAATAGAATAGAACCAAAGTTGTGTTCACATAAAATGTATTTAGAGCATGTTTGGCCTAGTTTTAAAAAATTATTTTTGTTTTTTAAAAGCATTTAAAAAATTATTTTTGAAGAAAATTTGAAATGTTTGGACTAGATTTTGTGTTTTTAAATAATTAATTTGTTTGACCAAAATTTTTTAAGAGAGAGGAGAGAGGAGATAAAGATAAAACAAAACAAGAGAGAGGAGATAGAGACAGAGATAGAGAATAGAAAGTACCGTACAAAGAGAGGAGAGAGAGGGAGAGAATGAGATTGTGGGTGGGAGTTTTTTAAATATTAAAAATAGAAATATCTATATGTTTATGTTTTTGGATAGTATTTTTTTGATAGATAATTAGTTTGAAGAATTCTATTATCCGTTTTGATAGATAATTCAAAGAATTTATTGTTGTCAAAAAAAAAAAAAGCAGCTTGCTTAAATATATGATTGTGATATTTTACGCATACTATATAACTGCTCTTAGCTTAATGATCCTTTTTTTTTCTTTTCTTCAAATGAGTAGTAGTATATTATGACATTGAGCAAAGTTTAGCATGAAATCGATCTTTTCGTGAATTTCCTTGATGATCAAAAAATATCTCTATATAAGATAATTTTCAAACTCCAAAAATCATCATACTATATAACCGCACCTTCTCCACCACCACCACCACCAATCACCGCCCTCTACGTGTTTGGGGACTCCACAGTGGACCCCGGCAACAACTACCTTCCAACGGCTCACTTCGGGCAAACTTCAAGCCTACGGGTCAAATTTTCCGGCCGGGTCCTAATCGGCTCGGTTCACATATGGCCGGCTTGCTATTGAGTACATTGCTAACTCGCTCGACTTGAAGGAATTCATCCGAGCTTACTTCGACTCCTGCGGATGATGGAAAGTGGATCGCCCCAAGTTATCAACGGAAGGATGATCATGATGAGGAGTCAAGCTTGCATGGGAACTCACTTGGGAATACTTGGAATTCCTATAATTACTAGCAAGATGCAAGTCGAACCCGGAGGATGAGAAGCCAAAGGATATCATTTTCTTAAGTCCTATGTTCATAAATAAATATCTACCTATGGAGTCAAGAAGGATAATTAGAGACGATACAAGTTAGGCGCCTAAATCCTTCCATGGTAAAGCAAGATGAGCCCGGCCATGTTAAACGGTGAAGTGCTACAAGTGCTACCGTTCTATGTCCATTGAACATAAATAATTAAGGGTCGGTCCAAGGGTCCGAAAAGCCCATGTTTAAGCACTTAAAGGAGTCATCAAATGAAGCCTAATGAGGAGCATTCTAGGAGCACTCACAATTGTGGAAGGTGGTTAAACAAAGGGAGAAGTAAGCTTGCCAAAGGGGAAAACTACCTCGGCCACATGTTCCCAAAGCCACAAATACTTGGCTAGGATTCATCCAATTCTAACTTGGAGAGGAGAAAAAGCATCTTTATTATTTCTAGTTTAATTTTGGCTTTGCTAAATGTTATTTTCAATGTTTATAAATTCAGCTTGTAATAGCATTGTAAAAAAATAACTTTGATGAATATATATGAGTGTTATACTCGAGCTTCATTATCCTTTGGCCAACACATAGTATTCCTTGCTGCTTCTAGAAGGTCTTCAATCCTCTCGTTTGGTGCATCATCTTAGGCGTTTAAACATATGGCATTTGGACCTTGGACCGACCAAAGATATGTATCAACTTATTTATGTGCAACGGACATTAGAAAGTAGCATTTCATGCCTTGTCATATCCGTACGAAGCTTCATGCTCTAACGTGGAGGACTTTGATGTCTAGCTTGGTTCTTCCTTGATTATCCTTCTTGGCTCTTAGGTAAATAATTATTTATGAACATGAAATTTTAAAAGATCACATTCTCGGCTTCTCATTCTCCGGGATAAAAAATGAACAAAGGAAATTCAAGTGTTGTTGGTTGATTTCCATGCATACTTGACCTCTTTTGATGCCTTGCCTTCGGTCCATAATCTAGGCTAGTCCACTTTCCATCACTCTCCCCTTGTAGAGAAGAATTTGTCCTCAAATTCTCGGGAATACCATTTTCCAAGTTTAGAAAAATTTGATTATGTTTAGGCTTGTGGAGAGTTGAGATATGGGATGCTTTTGTGCGCCCGATAAACCGCAAACTTCTTGAGAATATTTTGAATATCTTTCCCCTTATCCGGCCGAAGTAATGCTCTTCTAGCATGCTCATGGTGTTGCTCACACAAAATTGTTTGGAAAAAACTCCATAATGAGGTATGCCAAGCCGAGCATTCTTGGGAAGGAAGTCATCTTCCTTTGGTGCTAAAAGATCCGGTTCCACATACTCCTTTAAGTCCTCTAGAGCTTCTTTTTCGATGTTCAGCCACAAGGGATGCTCCCTTAACATAGTCAAAATCAAGCGATCACGTTCAACTAATCCTTCATTGCACACTCAAGGCAATTCTTGTGTACCACAATTGGAACTCCAAAACCGGTTGTCTACAAGAAGGAAATCATCTTGCTCAAAAAGACTAAGCACCTTCCATGGACTTCCTAGGCCGTTAGCCATCAATTCTTCAATTTGCTTTCGGGCCTCTTGAACACTTTTGGAGCTTATGTTACATGCGGGTTTGTTGGACAAAAGGGTGTTTGGGTTTTGGTGGTGTGTGGTTCTTTGTGGAGGAAGGCCAAAAGGATTTTTGTTTGGAGGAATATGGGCAGATTTGGCTTGTGGAGTTTTGGTGGAAGAATTTTGGGGTAGGCTTGCGGGTTCTTTTGAGGGTAGAGGAATGAGCTTTTGAATGGGGCTAAGCTCAAGTTGCTTTTCTTTGGAAAATGAATTTCCCAAAGTGAGCAAAAGGTTGGTTTGAATGGGATTCTTTTGTGGACTTGTCTTTGTGAGTTAGCTCAAGATTCCTCCTATCATGTGGGCAGCAAGAGCATTCAAACACCACACAATTTTAGTTAGTACAAGCCAAAACAGAATGGCTTCCATCACTCCCTTCACGGTTCTAGCTCTTTGGATAGGTTTGGTGTGGCCTAAAAACAAGGCTTCATGGCTGGGAAAGAGGTATTTGTGGAGGGTAAGGATTTCCTCCTTGGGTTTCAACAAAACCATTTGCTCCTTAAAACAAGTAGTAAGGCAGCCATGGTGTGTAGATTGGAAGAACAAGTCACTAGCTCCGCCATTAGATGCACACAATTTTGTTTCCTTGAACAAATTCTCCTCAAGCACTAGTGGTTCTCCAAAATCATGCTCAACACCATGCAAGCACATTAGTTGATCAAAATGGAAAACACAATTTTCCAATGGAGTAAATGAGATGTACCTCTTTGCCAAGTTGTTGGCTCTTTGGTTACTCCTTTCGGTTTGGCACATGGTAGGAAAAGAAAATATCCATGAAAGTTCAACTTCGTTGCCATAGCAAAAACTTGATAGTTGCGGTCCTTGGGGGTATATTAAATCCAATAGGAACCTTGGACTCACAAGGTAGAAACTCCAATTTGTAGATGAATTTATGAAAACCAAATTTCTTTTTGGGCGCTTCACACATTCCGGATATAATCTTTGGAGATTTCTTTCAACAATAAATGCCCATGTAAATTGCTCAAAAACATTTTCATAATCTTTCCAATGTCAAGGAATAGAACACCTCATGAAAAATGCACCATTTAATTTTTGAGGCTTTTCTTGTTCTATCACTTTGAATATCATCTCAAGCTTTTCCATAAGACAAAACTTATGCTCAATTTCATGCAGCTTGTACAAGTCACACACGGCCAGATTAGCGACAAGCATGCAGCATGGTATGTTTGGGGCAAAACGGTTGAATTTGGCTAAGGGTTCTTTGGTGATGGGATGGGTATTTTGTGGAGGACTTTCACCTTCGGGTGGTGTCAACATGATTAGCTCTTGTGAGGGCTGAAACTCATGTTGTGTTGCTTTGGGAAAAGTTCCTCCATGGGTAAGTAAGGGGTCGGTTGGGTGGGAATCATGGGGTTTTGTTTTGGGATTTGGCTAGGTGACAAGGGAACCAATGTAATCCTCTTTCCATCTTTGGTAAAAGCATAAGTATTCAAGAATCCATCATGCGTGACTCTCCTATCAAAGAGCCAAGGTCTACCAAGCATTAAATGGCATGCATCCATGGGTAGCACATCACACCATAACTCATCTCGATAATGTTTACCAATGCTAAATGAAAGAAGGCATCTAGAATTAACTAGAAGATTTTCACCTTGATTTAGCCATTGGATGGTGTAAGGATGAAGATGAGGTGAAACTTGAATTCCAAGCTTTTCTACCATAGTCGTCGAGGCCACATTGGTGCAACTACCACTATCAATAATGATAGAGCACACCTTGTTGAGCACCGTTCCCCTTGTATAGAAAATATTCTCACATTGCTCTTCATTTGATTCCTTGAATCCGCTCAAGGTTCTTCTTATGAGTAGGTTGGTATGCATGGTTGGGATTTTGTGGGGCTGGTTGTTTTTGTGGGTTTTGGGTTTATGGGGAAGGACAATCCACCATAGGATTAGAACTTGCTCGATACCAAATATGATGTGTAGTGAGGGCGGAAGCAAAAGCGAAGTCAAAACCGCAAGCAAAGCACCTGGACGTAATGCAGGTCTGCGGTAGTGATCTTGGGAGATTGGGTGAAATGAGGGGCAAACGGATGAATTTGAAGCTGAAATTTGGTATGGAGCTTCTCAACTGGTTGAAGAAGCTCGCGGTTTTTTGGGATTTTTTATCGCCGGAACACCTTGATCAAAGGGTTGAAAGTCAAGGTTCTGGGTTGACTGTCCAGGATGATATCCTTTGTATATATCGGAGGTGGGGGTCGGAATACTGCTTGGATGGAGGCGATTTTGGAGGGAAGTAAGTGGACTCACTAGGCTGGAGGTGGACGAAGTTTGGAGTGAAATGGTTGAGTGGTTTGTGAGATATGGAAATGGAAAGTGAAGGGATAAAACCGAGGCTATCTCTAGGATACGTAAACACCACCTAGAAACAACCAAGGGGCACCTCTCGCCTTGCTCGGATACGTGAAACACCACCGGTAGGTTTTGAGGACTCAATAAACACCACCAAGTAGCCAACTTGGATACTTGAGATTCGAAAGGGTGAACAATCCAGCTCAAGTATAACACTCATATATATTCATCAAAGTTGTTTTTACAATGTCATTACAAGCTGAATTTATAAGCAATGAAAATAGCATCTAGTAAAACCAAAATTAAACTAAAAAACATAAAGATGCTTTCCTCCTCTCCAAGTTAGAGTTGAGTGAATTTCGGCCAAGTATTTTGTGAATTGGGAACATGTGGTTGTGAAGCTTTTCCCTTTATGCAAGCTTCATTATCCTTTGGCCAACACATAATATTCCTCGATGCTTCTAGAAGGTCTTCAATCCTCTCCTTTGATGCATCATCTTAGGCGTTTAAACATATGGCATTTGGACCGACCAAAAATATGTATCAACTTATTTATGTGCAACGGACATTAGAAAGTAGCATTTCATGCCTTGTCATTTCATATCCGGCCGAAGCTTCATGCTCTAACGTGGAGGACTTTGATGTCTAGCTTGGTTCTTCCTTGATTATCCTTCTTGGCTCTTAGGTAAATAATTATTTATGAACATGAAATCTTAAAAGATCACATTCTTGGCTTCTCATCCTCCGGGATAAAAAATGAACGAAGGAAATTCAAGTGTTGTCGGTTGATTTCCATGCATACTTGACCTCTTTTGATGCCTTGCCTTCGGTCCAGTCCACATTCCATCACGGTTCAGACCGGGACCTCCTGACCGGGGTTGCCTTTGCCTCATCCGGGGCCGGTTTGGATAATCCGACGGTGTAGATTAGTGGGGCGTTGGGTTTGATGGCCTAGGTTCGGTACTTCGAGGAGGCGATGTTTTTAATGTCGGTTGGGACTAACGATATGGCGATTAATTATTTCGATTTGCCAAGCCGGGCTCTGCAATTTTTGCCTGAGCAATATTGTGATTTTCTCATTGGTGGGCTCCGGTATATTATTGAGGTAAATAAAAAGGATTTTTTTAACATGTTTTGGGTAAATTGGATTTCTTCTTCCATCAGAAAAGAAAAAAAAGTTTTCTTCCTAATTTTATGCAAATATGAAAAATAATTTCATTTTGTTTAATTTGGAAAGTTAACTAATTTCTTTATTAGTAGGATTTTTAGTTCAAAGTCAATGTTATCATTGTATCATTTGTTTTTCATGAGAACTAAAGCATAAAAGCCGAAGGTTTTATAAGTTTCTGATAAAGATATATAAATTTAAATTCCGCTTATGTTAACATTTTCATCTAGCTATTCACTAATTTTTTTTCATAAATAAATCAAAATTCGATTATTTTAACCAAAAACATAAATTTTCAAAAATGAAATTTTAAAAATAATAATTTTGTATTTAGTATATGTAGGGCCAACCAATTTATCACTATTAAAATTTTTTTTAATCGCAGTTTTTTAAACTTTGAATTGAATTAGGGTCACATCCTTTAATTTGGAGTGTATTCATCAGTTCTTCGGACTATACTTGGTCAAAATTCATCTATCCAAGAGAGTTTTGAAACTGTACTTTTGGCATGATAAAAAAAAAAAACACTATATTTTTGGCTCTTCGGCACTTGGCAGTAAATCAAAAAAGGTACCTTTATGGTTTTGAAACAAATTGGTGATTCAACCATTTTCAGTCATGTCAATGGGATAATCGGATTTTTTTTTTTTTGGAATGGGTAAATAATAAATACACAGTAATTTTAGGTAGACCTTCTCAATTAGATAATTGGATAATTTATTTTGGGAATGGGTAAATTTAAAATTCGTACCAGAACCTCATCTTGCCTGAATCAAAATTCAATCAACTTAAACATGGACATATTGGATAATCGGATATGGGCCAGTATAATAGACCTATTAGTTAACTGATAAAATAATTGAGAATTAATGTTGAAAAAAAACTAATTTCAAATTCGGTCTTAGATCTATGTATTTCTGAGCCATGTCGAATTTTGTTGGTGACAGTGGTTGTACAAGCTAGGGCGGAGGAGGTTTGAGGTGGCAGGGCTGCCACCAATCAGGTGCTCGCAGATCCAAGTGACTGCTGGGAGCATCGTAAACAGCACGCATTGGCTGCAAAGACAGTGGGTTGATCACCAAAACGCGGTTTCTGAGCTCTATAATGACAGGCTTCAGGCCACCCTCAATGAGCTACAGTCTCTAAACCCCAATGCCAGATTTGCCTATGCTGATATTTACTCTCCTTTGGCTGATATGATTACTCATCCTTCCTCTTATGGTTTTGAAAGGACACTTGAAGGGTGTTGTGGAACATGACTTGAGGAAGGGGGATTTCTGTGCAGTGCCCTAACTCCGACTTGCCCTAATTCCTCAACTCATGTTTTCTGGGATTCAATTCGTCCAACTCAAGCAGCATATCATCTCATTGCCAATTCACTTCTCACCAATGTTATTCCCAAGCTCCTCAGCTAGTATACATATTACCACATCTATTGTGCTCTTTTGATCTGTAGCTTAAGTGTGTTTCATTGATTGGGAGATGGTTAATTCATAGAAGAAAACGAAGAAGAAATTGCCTTTTTGTATAAATTTCTCAGAAAATGGGGATCGATCTATTTTGCGAATTTGCAAAAAAAGAGGTCAAATTCATCATAGTTTGATATATAGTGACATTTCCCATCCCCTCTATTGGCAAAAAAATTTAAAGGTGATCATATTCGATCTCAGTAAATTTTGAAGATCATGATTCAAAACATCTGCAATAATGTATGTTTCAATGAAAGATTCTGAAAGGGAATTGAATTCATTGCCTTGTTACTGTGATAATGTTAATCGCTTGTTTAATAGAATGTTTTACATACTAATCACTATTACTCAGGTTTATCCTCTGTCTTAAACAAGTTCCTAAAGAATAATAAATTGGATTTTCCTCAGCATAATCCAAGCTAGTGAAGTAAGAAAGATATGACAACAGTAGAGAGAACGAAGGAAATCAAGATAATTAAGATATAAGTACATTGATCAATATCTCAGTTAGAAATTTATTTCTCGAGGTTCACAAACTGAGATCAAGGCTTGTTCTTGCATGCTTTCTACTGCCAATGACGTTTTCTTCTCCTCCTCTCTTCAACTTGTAGCTCGTTAACTTATCTTCCGAGCTAGATGATAATAGTGGATATTGCAAGGAGAGAGATAGTTTGCCATCTAACCCTTTGTCCTTGACACTTAATCTCTTGTTTGAGTCGTGATGATCTTCATCTTTACAAGCTAGGGCTAGTGACAAATTCAAATCCAACGCTAATTTTCTCTTTGATTGGGAGGTTATTGAATGGCGGTATTGGTCAATAATCTTGGAGGGTTTAATCAAGCTCAAATAACTCGATCTTTCTCTAGGGCTTGGAGTTGCTAGATTGAAATCAATGCTAGATGGTCTAGGCACCATTTTAAGATCATGGTTCGATCTGGTTTGATATGCTCTCCATTGAAAGGGATTGTTGGTAACAAAGTGCGAATTGCTACTGTTACTACTCGAGATGATTCTTTGCGCCAATGATGAACTGATGTCCAATTAAGATCTAGCCTTCTCCAATGAGATCCCAACGCTGCAAGAAACGTAAACATGGTTTCCATGGCGAATCCAAGAAGGCTCTCCATATCTTGTGATAATAATAAGAGGACAAGTTAATTAACTTGTGACAATAATAACTGATTAGTCTCTATATACTGGAAATATATGACTTGGCATACTTCGGATGAATTGGTACCTTATATTGACAGAAGACGGTCTTGGTTGATTGTAGCCTTGTATCATAGGTTGTTGGCTAAGGTTGTATAGATGATCTCTTCCTTCTGTACATACTCTTTAACTGTTCATTGATGCTGTGGAAATTGATCAGAAATCAATCAATGAGTTCAAGAGAGAAGAACTTGAAATCCTAATAAAGTAAGCTCGAGCAAAAGAAAAAAAAAAGATTAATTGGATACCTTGATTTGATTCATCAATCTTTTTGCTCCGATACATTTAAATAAAACAACAATAGAACCAATCACTCAGTACTTCCTTTATAAGGTTAGGATGCCGATCAAAGAATATGCAAATTATTGTTGAATATTCACTCGAGTAATTAGTTAAATTACCTGAAGATGACTCTTGACACGAGCAATACTTGGGCCTTTGGCGTTCATCAATTGAAGAACCAATTTAGGTGTCGCTCCTGCACATTTCAGCAAAATTTTATTTGATTAACACCACTTACCACAAGCATAAAAACAAGACTAAACTTGAAATAGAAAATATTCCCATCATAAATTTTCAAATCACAAGAAACCCTAAATTTGAAACGATCAAAGTTAAAAGTATAAAAATTCCTTTACCAATGTACTGTATCAAGGTTCAAAATCCATCTAATAAATTAAACTTTTGCTAATGTAATGTAAGAGGTGAAATCCAAGTTAATTAGACAAGTAATCATGATTAGAGACAGTATAGTTAGTTAGTATGTAAAGTAAAAGCACTTACTCTCTTGACCTCCAAGCCTCTTGAACGGCATGAACAAAGCAAAGGTGGAGATCGGGGATCCACCGAAGGCGCAGCACCTTGGATCGGTTGTACGGTCTCACAGTTCCCGAGGAGGCGGTGATGGCTCTGCCCTTCTTCTCATTCTCCTCCACCGTGCTGTTGCACGAGCTCACATTATTCATCTTATTATTGTCATCATCCTCTTCCTTCTTCCCTCTCTCCTAATAATTCTCCTGCTCTCTCTTCTGTAAATGTTGTTCCTTCATCCAGCTGCTGCTCATGATCACACTCATCGTCATTAGAAAGATCTGTATTAGATCCTTTTGCGTTACCTCTTCCTCCAGGCTTCATCTCTTATTCTCTCTCTTCCCTATGTTGGACTAATATTTCTTTGGGAGTATGTTTTGATTAAAAAAATAAGATAAAAATGGACCAATCAAGAATATCTAAGCATATATAACATAATGTAAGCAGGTGACGAGTGATGAGGAGAAGGGTCTTTGCAGTGAGGAAATAGTAGCAGCATTTCATGAAATTCCCATTCCTATGCATGCTTAGCTTATATATGCAACTTCTCTCTCTCTCTGACTGGGTATTCTTTTTGTGGAAGTGTATGGCCTGAATTGCATGAAGATGAAGCTTTATTAATTAGCAGCTAGGGCAGGAGTTCATTAATTGGGAGTGCTGTTGGTTGTAAGGCAGATATCCCCCCATAAAACAAACTATGGCAAAGGGGATAACGTGTTGCTCCATGGACCATCGACTTTCAATCTCTCTCCTCCTTCCTCCCCCTTTCTTTTTTTTTTTTTTTTTTTTTTGTGGGCAATCGCACTTGTTGGACCAATTAATATATGTATATGTAGGTCAAAAGGTTTAAAATTGGAAAATTTTAATGATTTTAACATATGACATGAATATATGCATAGATATGTTAAGTATATATGTAGTTCAGTTTGAACTTGAAAGATAAAGGAATTTTTATCGTTTTAGTCTCGATGTAGAATATAAGTATATAACTAACCATCATGCACATTTACAAATATTTATCAATTTTAATTATTAAATGAATCTTCTTAATCTAATATAAAGAAAAAAAAAGAAAGAAAGAAATCTGACCAATAATCGTATGCATAGAAAAAATAAATAGAAGACTTAACTTTTTTATTATAAAGAGAAATTGTAAGTTACAAAAGTTATAAGGAATTGTAAGAAGTTATAAAAACCTATATATAAATAATTATAATAAGTTACAAGATAGTTATAATAGGGTAGTTGTAAAAAATTATAAAGATCGGATCGGCTAAAAAATTATAGGCATATATAAGTTGTGAGTAGGGCTGGCCAATGGGTAGGGTACCCATTGGGCCAGCAGGCCGAGCCCAAAATAAAGGGTCGAAGCCCAATTTTCATAACAAAAGGGCCGAGCTAAAAAGGGTCAATGGAAGATGGGCCGTTCAAGGGTCGGACGCGGGCTATTCACGGGCCAAAGCCAAAAGGGTCGGTGCTCTCGTCGCACGCCCTGTCTCTCCTCTCTCTCGCAAGCCTCTCGCTGTCCATCGATATCTCGCTGTCCATCGATATCTCGCTGCCCATCGATATCTCGCTGCCATTGCTCTCTGCATCTCTCACACGCCCTGTCTCTCGCCATTTAGCCACCGTCGCCGGTGAGCCGGAGACCGAAGCCTTTGCCACCGTCGCTCTCTCTGTCCATCGTGTTCTCGCTTCCATTGCTCTGTCTCTCTCGCACGCCCTGTCTCTCTCGCCGTCGCTCTTCCACCATCTCGCCCTGTCTCTCTGTCCATAGTGTTCTCGTTGCCACTCCTCGGGTACTTGCTTTGTATTTTGTCGAAATTTGAGTTGTAGTTGAACTCATTCTTGGTTGTTTTGAATTGGGTTTGTGCGTTTAGGAGTCATACTTCTTTCCCTCTTGTTTTAATAGCTGCCATTAGAGTTGTAGTTGAACCCAAGTTTGTGCACGTGGGTTGGAATTTGCCTCTCTCCTGATTTCCCCATCTGGTTTGCTCTGCTTTCGTGGTATATAATCCCTCTCGGAGTGCCCACCAACTGTTTGATGAAATGCGGATCCGAGCATATGTAGTCTTAGAAGGCTTTACCTTGTTTCATCAATCATGGCTTTCCTGGACTACTTGAATGGCTAGGTATCTAATTTATTTATTTTTCAATTTCCTTTCTAAAAACATGAAAAATTTGTGAGTATCATGGAAACTTCCATCCTTGGTATGGTAAGTTGCTTGGATATGGATTTCCTGGACTCCCATTTAATGGATCAATAGTAGGCATGTTGTAGATGCCATCATTATTTGTTGGGTTGATATCCCAATATATGGGACAACTATCTTTGCTTGTTGGGGTCCTCTTTAGCAAATGAACCCATACTAGAACTTTTGGAACCGGATACATAATTATTTACGAGTCACTCTCTAGAACACAGGAAATCTCGCTTAATTATGATTGACTTGTCATGGACTGGTTATAAAACTCATGCTTTTAAGATGTGTGAGTTAGTGAGTTTAAACGACTTCGAGATTTTAGCTCCTTTAGAGACTAGGTTTAGCATCCTATAGGATTGGAATGTGCCCCCCTCTTCGAAAAGGATTAGGAATGTGTTTCGAATTGTCATTGTGAAATTCAATTATAAAATTTGTGGTCAATCTTCACAAGTTTAGGGTTGGATACTTAGCGGGAAGATGGATGCGGACTCAAGGGGGCAATACAATAAAAAGATAGGCTATGAATGGCTGAGGGAGACTAAACCAATCTTTTGGAGAACTGTTTGTCCTCTAGTAGTAGTCCCAAAACACAGCTTCATTATGTGGTCGTGATGCCGGATAGACTCCAAACTATAGGGAAAGACTACCTAAACTTGGGGTACGAAAGCTGAAAACAGTTGTGCTCTATTTTCCCTCACAACAGAGAATAGCACACATCTATCTTTTAAGTTCATGTATAGTCGGGAGATTTTGAGGGTTCTGTCACAACAGAGAACATTAATATTAGTCCAGACTTTCTTTTATTTTAACATTGCTTGATTTTCTTGTAAAAGGGAATTTGTCAATCTTTATTTTAACATCCGTATTTTAACATTGCTTGATTTTCTTGTAAAAGGGAAATTACGTGGACTTTTAACATTTCGTTAATAATGCTTTTGTTCTCCTATCTTAGGGATGGATAGTGAAGGAATATCTTCTAGGCAAGTAACGGAAGATGGTTATAGTGAGTATAATGCTCCACAAGCTAAAAGGAAGAAAAAGTCCAAAGTATGGAGAGAGCTCAAGGAAGACACTAATCCACAAGGTGAGCCAATCGCAATTTGCATGCATTGTAAAATATCCTTATCTCGCTACTAAGGGAGTGGGACTTCTCATTTAAAGCGTCATTTGGAGAGATGTCCAGTGAGACCTAGTGGGTTTCAAGGTGGTGAAGGGGATAGTGATGATGATAACGTGGAATTTGTGTTTAATATGAGTGAGCTTCGTAAGGAAATTATTCTTTATATAGTTGAAGGAGCTCATTCTTTTATGACTGTTGAGGAAAAAGCTTTTAGACGGATGATGTCTAAAGCTAACCCGGGTTTTGTGCCATTTAGTCGTTCAACGGCTAAGAGAGAACTTATGTCTATGTATGAGGGGGGAGAGAAATAAGTTGAAAGATATGTTATTAAAAATCCCCGGTAGGATTTGTTTGACAACCGATAATTGAAGGTCAAATCATACTTATCAACACTACATTTGCATCACAGACTAAATTTGTAGATAGTGCTTGGAAATTGCACAAAAGAATCCTTAGGTTTAGAGCACTCGACACCTCCATATGATGGTGAAAGCATAGCAAATGAAGTGCTTTTATTTCTTACTCAATGGAATATCGAGGACAAGATACTTACCATAACCGTGGATAATGCTAAGTACAATGATGTGATGATGGCTAATCTAAAAAGTGTCTTGTTCCTAGAAGTGGATTGATAAGTAGTGGTGCATTCTTTCATGTACGATGTTGTGCACATATCCTGAATCTTATTATGCAAGAAGGTCTAAAGTCGATTGAGGAAATTATGGAAAAGATTCGAAATTTGGTGAAATTGATTAGTAGATCTTCTCTTAGAGGTAAAGAATTTTATGAAAGTGCACCAAAGATCTTTCATTTGGATGTCAAAAGAAAACTGAATTTGGACATGCAAATTCGTTGGAATTCCACTTACAAATTGCTTGATAATGTCTTGTATTACAAGAATGTGTTTCTCTACTTGAGATCAACTAATTCTCCGTTGAAAACCTATGTGCCTTTAGAGGAGGAGTGGGAGAAACCTAGTATGATTCATAAGTTTCTCAAGTTATTTTATGAGGTAACTTGCATGTTTAGTGCTCGTGAAGACCCCAACATCTAACTTGTATTTCAAGGGTGCATGGATGGTTCATAGGCGTTTGCTTGAGACAGCTCAAGGTCCTTATAATTATCTAGCTAATATGGGAAATGAAATGCTTGGAAAATTTGACAAGTATTGGTCGGAATATAATTTATACTTGTCATTTGTCTGTCATTTTGGATCCTCGGTGTAAAGTTAAATTTGTTGAGTATTGCTTTAGTAAGTTGTTTGGATTTGATGAAGCTACGGAACGTGTTGATAATGTGTTAAGCACTTTGCGTTCCTTATACAATGAGTACAAGCTACACTCGACATCAACTTCACCTATCATTAATCCTTCTCCTACTGTTAGTGCTATCGGGGATGACTACTTTGATGATTATAGTAGTTTTAGTGGTAGAAGCTCTATGCCCCAAACTGGGAGGTCCCATCCGGATTTATACTTGGAGGAGCCAGGACTTGATTTGAATTTGGAGTTAGATGTTTTGGATTTTTGGCACAAGAGCTCGGTGAGATACCCGGAGCTTTCTATGATGGCATGAGATCCGTTGACAATCCCAGTTAGTACTCGTAGCATCGGAATCCGCCTTTAGTCTTGGTGGAAAAACCATCTCCCTTACTCGTAGTGTTTTGAAGCCTCGTGACCGTACAAGCACTCGTAAGTCTTCGGGATTGGCGACATGTAGAGTATGATACAACTCTAGCAATTGACAATGATTCTAATTCGGATGAAGATGGAGGGGATGAGGATGATGATACAAGTATCTTCTTTTAGGTAATTAATTCTTTTAAGCAATTAAGTTTTTTAATTGTTGTAGTAGATTATATTTATATATCTATATTGTTTTAATTAATTTTTTTATGCATATTCCACCAATCACAAAGAGGATGATGATACAAGAGGGAGGAGTGGGGATCGCGAAGGTTGATTCTTTGAGGTGCTTATTTGCGGCGTTATCAAACCGAAACATTGTCATATGGACGATATCTCCCCGGTCCCGACGTTGAATTACATGTAACACAAATCTTGAGTTGATAGTTATATGAGTTCTCCGATGACAATAGCTATATTGCTCTATGAATTTGTCAAAACTTTTAGTCGATGGGAGTAAATACTAAATTTGTCAAAACTTTTAGCCGTGCGAAATGCCCGAACTTTCGCCTTACTTGCACGGGCCGTGCAACATCGGCACGGGGTACCGTGCGCCATCTCACACGGCCGTGCGATAACCGCACAAGGGGCCGTGCGAAATGCTCGAACTTTCGCCTCACTTGCACGGGCCGTACAACATCGGCAGACTGGGTACCGTGCGCCATCTCGCACGGCCGTGCGATAAGCGCACGGGGGCCGTGCGAAATGCCCGAACTTTCGCCTTACTTGCACGGGCCGTGCAACTTAGGCACGGGTACCGTGCGCCCTCTCGCACGGCCGTGCTATATGCGTACAGGGGCCGTGCAACCTTTCTTGACTTCGGGCCTTTCGCTCGATGATCCGCACGGCTGTGCGGTTTCGCACGATAGGTCGTGCAACTTTTCTTGATGTGTTTTAGGCTTCTTTCTTGCCTCCTCTTGGGCCCGGACTCTTCTCTTCATCACTTTTAATCAAATTTACCTCGAATCTCTCAAATTTAAGCCCAAAAACCTATAATAAAGAGATTCACGAGCTTAGGTGATGATAAAGAGAAAATGAGCAAAATCTAACCCAAAACTAAATAAATATCATTAAAATTATCACGGAATTGGGTTAAATAATACATTAAAAACCGATAAAAACGAGGTTTAACGAGTCCTACACTTGACATTCTCATGTTTAGCTCCGGCCTATGGGCGGGTCATGGGCGGGTCATGGGCGGCTGGCCCATGACCCACCCTAGCCCATTTAATTTTTCCCTAGCCCGGCCCGACCCTTTATAGTAATGGGCCGACCCTGGCCCGGCCCGGCCCGTTGCCCAGCCCTAGTTGTGAGCTTAATTTTGACTTAAAAAGATTAGGCACTAATCACATAATATTGTAGTTTGACAGTTGGCTGGTGGCATTAACGTTGTACCACAAATAGATGGTTGGATGGTGAAAGGTGAGATGATTATTGGGGTATAATTCTGAAATCGTGCGGCCAAGCTGTAATTTTAAATTTCAGAACCAATTAAAATCCAACTGGAAAAAGGGGTAAAACAAAAATAAAAAGTATATTGAATAAAGGCATTTTTGGATGAATATTGAATAAAGAACCAAATAGTCTGCACTCGTGCACCATCCCATTTTTCAGCAGTTAGCTTTTTTAATTTGCCCCACAAATTTGGAAAAGAAAAAGGCAACTTTTGTGCACGTAAATATTAATTTATCAAGGTTTTTTGTTTTGTTTTGTTTTGTTGAGTTGTAATTTCTATCACGGATATCTTGAGGAGAACGATGAGCCGTCCATGTAAGAGAGCTAATCAAGGTGTTTAATTAATTTATTTACAATCAAATTAATAAAGATATTCTTTGTTTGTGATGCTTAGCTTGTTGTATATCTTATTCTCTTTAAAAAATGACTAACCAAAATTGTTCGAGTAGTATGCCTTATCTCGATACAATGACATGTATGCAAAGTCGAACCGTACTTGGTTGCCCGGGCTTTGACACCGCCTTTTCTTGACTAGTTACGGTACTTGGTTTTACTAAGATAGGGTCAAGTGAGTTTCCCGCTTAAAGAAAATGAAAAAGACATGTATGCAGATTACTTATATCACTTGTATCTCTTGTTAGTTCCATCCCTGTTTGCAAATGAAAAAAAACATATAATGAGTTCCGTTTACTTAGAGTATGAAGAGATCTAAATACAGTCAATCTTATTATATGATAGCATCTTTATTCGTAGAGAGACCGATTCTAATATATATATATATATATATATATATATATATATATATATATATATATATATATATATTAAAATAATGATTAACTATATAAACATTGTTTTTAATGATATGCAAATTGTTTAATTTGAATAAAATTTTATGAGTTGATCCTCCTAATATCTGATTTAAGGAATTTGAGTCCACATGGCGCTGTAAAACCAACTAATTACCGAGTACCCAACAGTGTCCTTGTCTTTTTTGGGTCTTCCCTTCATAATTATTTTTCCTCATGCATTAAAACAAGTGAAATAATATGTGAATTCTATAATATACATCTTAAATATCTTCTCTCAATTTAAAAATTATTATTATTATATAATAATTTTTAAAAAATGATATAATTAAATAGTATAATTGTATTATAACTTACATGACACATTTTAAAATTATGTATATGATACACCTTTTAATTAGGGTTGATCCGATTAGGGTATCATTTGATATTTATCGATATAGGCAACGATTATTAAGGTAATTAATAATAATTATTAAAAAATAATGATTTTAAATCACAAAATATATTAATATAAGTCAAGACAAAATATTTTAATAGTATGTTGATACAAGACACGTATCATCGCTTAACAATAATTTTAAACCTTTTCACCAAATTGATACTACTTGATCCTATATGGGCATCTCCTTTCCGTTTAAGAATACGTATATCTGTCTTTTCCTCCATAAATAAATTATTATAACCACGTTAAATGATTATTAATTAAATATCAACCCATGTGCGAAAAATCATTAAAACATGAACAACCATCTAAAAAATGTTATAAAATGATTAGGTATTTGTCACTAAATTTTTGATTTTGATACCATGACTGGTTAGGTGATTACTACTGTATGGTATGGTATGATATGAAAATTAAGTCATTTTGGTTGTTAATAATAGCGAATATATCACACCCATAGCGTTGTCAAAATAGTTGTTATATAGTCCTTAAAGTACGATGGATTGTATTGCACTCTCAGATCACATGTTAACAAACAGTTAAACAAAAGAGAAAAAAATAAGGGGATGATTTTTAAATAACAAAAAGAAAAGAACAGAAAGTATTAGTTCAATCATGGGATACTTTGCTATATAGTTAAGGGTATACTATGAAATTTTTATTGTTAGAACGAATTCAGCTATAGAAACAAGTGAATCACCACAGAAAACACAGCTGAGAGAATGCACAACACAGGCAACCTGCCAAAGTTTTTATAAGTCACTTTGTTTCTAGCGGATATAATTGGGTTTCAAAGTGAGATTATTATTTGTGACGAGAAACTAGAAAAGCAATCCACCTATGAAGGACCCAAAAAAAAAAAAAAAAATCAATTCTCATTTCTCTCTCTTTGCGTAGACCCCTCAACTGTATACCATTCCAAAAGCTATTGCACCTCAAATGCTGAATCGTAGCAATGTGACTAAACAAGTTGTAGGTGCTTGTAAACTGCTGAAAATAGGGAACGAATCTCAGCTACTTTGACTCCAGTTCATCCCAATGGAGCCGATCGAGAGGCTGAACTGAATACCAGTTTTCCCATGATCGTGTTCGAATTGTCTCACAATGTGACAATAATTGACCTGTTATGAGGAAAGGAAACAATTTTTAGAGAGACCAATTATCGCATGAGTAACGATGGTCATAGTAGCCCAACACCAGGCTCAAGCTAGAAGATAAGAGGATGGGGGAGGAGGGACACAACCTATTATATACGGGATCATCCTCTCTCCCCCCCAAAAAAAAAGAGAAAAAGAAAAATGGAGTATATACAAAAAGATATCGAGTTTCTTGCCATTCCTAACATTACCTCCATGCGGAGTAGCTTTGTGGGAACAATAATGCCACATCCCACAGTTCTTCGGAATGATTGCAAGAAGTTCTTGGGGAGGGCTATTCAGATAGGTTTTCCTACCCCATCTCTGCTTCTGCAATTTTTCATACAATAGGTCACTTTGTATTCCTAATTGTACTAGGATACTCCTTCGTTTGGGATTAGCTTAGCTTGTTGTGTTTATCCCAGTTTCCAAACTGGTTGTAATTGAGTTAAACTCAAAGTTTGTAATTGACATGCATATAAATAGAGGACAAAGTACAGGGAGTACCACACAATTTTCTCCCAAAATCACAGTTTTTACATGGTATCATAGCTTATTCTCAAAAGGGAATTTCTTGACACAAGTGTTTTCAGTTCATCATGGGGTACAACAAAGACGACAAAACACCCTCATATAATGATCCTCAATCTCCATACTACTTGAGCAGTTCAGATCACCCAGGTTATATTATCAGCACTGTACTCTCAATTGTGATAATTACGGGAATTGGTCTCGACTCACCATTAATGCCCTCAAATCCAAGAATAAATTTGGATTTGTGAATGGGACTATCACAAAACCAAAAACAACTGCACCGAAAGAATATGCCTGGGACAAATGCGACTCTATGGTGACAGCTTGGCTGTACAATGTCATAGATAAAACACTTCACAGATCTATAGCCTATGCTAACACAACAAGAGCTATTTGGGTTGATCTTGAGGAAATGTATTCCCAAGGCAACTCAATTCGAATTCATCTATTAAAAAGAGAAATTACTCTTGTTGGGCAAGAACAACTCTCGGTAACAGAGTACTTCACAAAATTAAAATCAATGTGGGATGAACTCGGAACATACTAGACTCTTCCTGCGTGCAACTGTAAATGCGAATGTGGAAAGTCCATTACCTTGATGCTCGAACAAGAAAGAGTCCATCAATTTTTGATGGGACTAAATCATAAGAGATTCAACAATGTTTGGTCGAGTCTGTTGAACCAAGATCCACTACCAACCCTCAACAAGACATATGCTACCGTGATACACAAAGAACATCAGCTGTAATTTAGCCGGTCAGGGGACGAGCGGCCGGTCGTGGAAGGAGCCGCCTTCAAAGTCATCGCCCAAAATCGGTAAGGGGCGAATCGACCGAGGTGCACCCGCTGTCAAAAACTTGGTCATGAGCGCATCCAATGCTTCGAATTGGTAGGTTAACCGGCGAATTAGGGTAACCAGCGCAGCAATCGACAGGGAAACGGCGGTGGGAGCGGAAGGAGTAGCTGGAGGCGGGAAACAAAGAACAACGGGAATGCAGAGAGGAAGCGCGACCAGAATTTCGGCGGTGGAGGAAGAACGAATGGGCATGGGTTGATGAATTTTGTTTTAGATCTAAATTTCGGGCACTCAAACTCGACAAGCAATGGTGAAAAGCGGGAAGAAAGCCAAGGCTTTGCTGGTTTTCCTCTTTGCAGGTCGACCAGCTTTTCGATCTCCTCAAGGAACGCCAGAAACAAGAAAAATTAGGCAAGATGAGTGGTAAGTCTCTGGATACTGGACTCTGGAGCATCCCACCATATAACACTAGTCTTTGAGGTTCTAAGTGATGTTTATAATCTCACTGTTCCTATTATTATTAGCCAACCTGACGAAATGTAGATTAGAATTAAAAAAGCGGGTAGGGTTCGAATTGGGCCTGATATTTGGCTCAAAGATGTTTTACATGCCCCGGCGTTCAAGTGCAATCTTATCTTGACTCAAAAATTAGTTATAGATGAAAATTGTGTCATGTCTTACGGGCCTAATTTTTGTGTTATACATGACCTCACATCGAAGATGCTTGATTGGAGTGGATGATCTAGGGAACAGGGTGTACTACATGAGAATAATGCGTGGAGGCTCGGTTCTTGCTTGCGGTTAAACAAGTGGACACGAGTCGATGGCATGCTCGGTTGGGACACCCATCTTATGGTAGTTTAGCTTCTCTATCTATAGTTTGTGATTTCAAGTTGAATAAGGAGCATTTAGAATGTTGTGATGTGTGCGGTAGGGCAAAGCAAACTCGTACTAAATTTCCTTTAAGTAATTCAAGGGCTAGTAAACCTTTTGATTTAATCCATTGTGATTTGTGGGGAAAGTATCATACTCCGTCAATTTCTAGATGTCAATATCTCTTGTGTATTATTGATGACTATAGCCGTGCAACATGGGTATATTTAATTGGGAACAAACTTGAGGCCTATGAACGTATAGTGGAATTTTGTTGTATGGTGAAAACCCAATTTGGTACTTACATGAAAAAGGTGCGTAGTGATAATGATACGGAATTTACCAAAGATGAATTACAAGAATACTTTAGGAAAAAGGGTATGCTCTATGAAACCTCGTGTGTAGACACCCCACAACAAAATGGTTGTATGGAACGGAAAAATCGTCACCTCCTTAATATAGCCGAGCCCTACGATTTCAAGTATCTCTACCCATTAAATATTGGGGTGAGTGTGTTCTTACTGCAACCTACCTCATTAACCATACACCATCCAAATTAAATCATATGAAGAGTCCTTATGAAATCCTGTTTGGAAAGAGTCCAACATATACCCAACTTTGAGTTTTTGGATGCTTATGTTATGTGCATAGCCATGACAAGATTAGGGATAAGTTTGATGCACGAGCTACTAGGAATATGTTTATTGGGTATGCTCAAGGACAAAAAGGATGGCGGGTTTTGGATCTCAATAATGGTCGGATTTTTGTGTCACGGGATGTAATCTTTTATGAGGATATTTTTCCTTATGCTCAAACCACACCTACTCCTTTACAAAACACTCGCCCAGCTGACCCAACTCGAATAGCCCAACCCATTCACCACTATACATTGATACCTAGAATTTTCTTGATCCACATTTCCATAATCTAGATCTAAAAATCACTAGGCCTATTTCAACCGGCCATTACCTATTTCTCCACCTACCTCTCCTCGCCCACTCGTGTCTCCACCTGTTTATTTTTCCCACCAGCAGCCAACTTCCGACGAGCCCAATTCCCCGACCAGCCTAATCCGCCTACAACTACAACTCTACCAGGCCCGCCTGATGAGCCTAGATCGCCTATTTAGCCCACCCGGTCAGGTGTCGACCATAACGACCCAATGGGGCCTATTTCCGATCCATAAGGAACTTTGCCTACACCTCCAACTCGACCTCAACGTGATCGTCGTCCTCTAACTCATCTTAAAGACTATGTCTACTACGTAATTGCTAATACATATTCTAATCCCCTCCCACTCCATGATACACCTTCGGGTTTCTTTCATCCCTTATCTCATTATATTTGTTATGATAAATTCTCTACTTCACATTGTGCCCTTCTTGCCACCATCATTATCGGTGATGAGCCTCGATATTTTTCTCAAGCTGTTCAAGACCCAAAATGGCGTGAAGCCACGGCTACCGAAATCTCCGCTCTCGAGGACAATAAAAACATGGGATCTTTGTCTACTTCCTCCTGGTAAGAAAGCACTTGGTTGTAAATGGGTATATAAGATCAAGTATAATGCGGATGGGTCCGTTGAACGCTACAAAGTTCGTCTTATGACATTGGGTAATCATCAAATTGAGGAGGAGGATTTTAATGAGACATTTGCTCCTGTCGCCAAGATGGTCACCGTACGTACATTGTTATCCCTAGCAACAGCCAAAGGATGGAATCTTCATCAGATGGATGTTCACAACACCTTTCTTCATGGGGACTTTCATGAGGACATCCGTATGAAACCACCGCCTGGTTTCCATACTCCTCGCCCTAATGATGTTTGCAAATTTAAGAAGTCCTTATATGGATTGCGACAAGCACCTCGACAATGGTTCTTCAAACTAGCCAATGCTCTTCGAGCTTATGGGTTTCAACAATCACCACTTGACCATTTTCTCTTCACCTTTACTAAAGGTGACAGCTTTTTAGTCCTCTTGATCTTTATGATTTAGTTCTCACCGACAATGATCCTCAACATTGTGATGATTTCAAACGGTACTTATATAGTTGCTTCAAACTCAAAAACTTGGCCCCGTTAAAATACTTTCTTGGCATTGAGGATGCGTGGGCACCCACGGGTATATTTCTCGCCAAAGGAAGTATACACTCGATATTCCGACCGAGACAGCATGCTTGGAACTAAACCATGTTCTTTCCCGATGGAACAACAACATAAACTATCTTTTGATTCTAGTGATCCTATTCTTGATCTCGACCGCTAAAGACGAATCGTTGGACGTCTTATATATTTAACTATCACTCGTCCCGATATCACTTACACGGTCCACATATTAAGCCAATTTATGCAAGATCCTCGACAAGGACATTGGGATGCAGCCATGCGCCTATTACGTTACCTTAAGGGATCACTCGAGCAAGGTTTTCTCCTCTCATCAACCAATGATCTTAATCTTCATGTGTATTGTGACTCGATCGGGCTAGTTGTCCTATGACCCGCCGCTCTGTTACGGGGTGTTTTGTTTCCCTTGGATCATCTCCTATTTCGTGGAAGACAAAGAAGTAACCCACGAGTGTCATGCTCCTCTACTGAAGTCGATTATCGGGTCATGGCCAATGCTACGCGTGAGGCGATGCAGCTTCGTAACTTACTTCACTCACTGCATATTTCGGGCCTTCCAGACTTAGTTATACTTGTGATAATGAGGCGGCACTTCATATTGCTTCAAATCCAAGTATTTCATGAACGCACCAAACATATCGAAATTGATTGTCATTTTGTTCGTGAGCGTTTACTTTCCGGCGAGATTATTCCGCATTATGTCTCCACTACCAAGCAACTTGCCGATCTTTTCACTAAAGCGTTGGGTCAACGTCGGTTCCATCACCTTCTTGGCAAGTTAGGTGTCTCACGTTTTCACACTCCAACTTGAGGGGAGTATTAGGATAGGTTTTCCTACCCTATCTCTCGCTTCTGCAGTTTTTCATACAATAGGTCACTTTGTATTCCTAATTATACTAGGATACTCCTTCGTTAGGGGTTAGCTTAGCTTGTTGTGTTTATCCAAGTTTCCAAACTGGTTGTATTTGTGTTAAACTCAAAGTTTGTAATTGACATGCATGTAAATAGAGGACAAGGTACAGGGAGTACCACACACAATTTTCTCCCAAAATCACAATTCTTTACAAGAACTTGTGCCACTCATTCTCAGCAAATTTGACCAAATTGCCAAGCACAAGCAAATACATGGCCGTGGATCCCAACTTCCTTGAACACCTCCAGCGGAAGATCAAATGAAAGATCAGCAAAGGCAAAAACAGCAAGGTCTCCACCAAAAGCATCTCTCTCAGCAGCAATCCCGGAATCACTATCTGGTTTCTCTCTAGTTTGTCTCCGTGGTTCATTAGGGCCAAGTCCTCTAGACCGAAAACCCAATAACAAACTTGGTCTAACTAGAGAGCAAATTGGTGAGGTGTTGCCTCCCATGAAGAACCTATCGGGTATGGATGATGGTCTATCCAAGTATCCTTTTCCCCATGGAAAGACAACACCACCGGATACCCCAAGGTTAAGGGCTGCACGAGAGAATCCCAAAGGCAATGCACACCGCAAATCAAGCTCCTGTTAAGAAAATTAGAAAGTAAAAAAGCTAACTCGGATATAAAATTGAACTTATAATGATGCAGTCCATCATCCACAGGGACCAATAATACATATAAAACCCACTAGCAGAATCAACATAAAAAAAAAATTCAGTTTTTGCATGCTATGGTGAAGAATGCAAGGTCACCAAGCAAAAAGAAACAATAAAACCAAGCAGTTCGAGCCTGTGGAAATAAATGCATTATAAAAACAAAGTCGCTAGATGAATGTACAAAATTACACATATGACGAAGGTCCTACTTATTATTTATTTGTGAAGATGTAATTTTTAAGCAACTTTTGGATTTCCTTAACTTTTTCTAGATAAGTTCCCCAACTTGCACTCAAAAAGTTCCAATCCTAAGCTTTTCATAAAACTCACTTCAATCTTTTCAAAAATTAGTTCACTATGTTTTCACAATCAATGTGAATATAGAAGTCGAGTTGAGGTATTATAAATTGCCCTTGAAATATATAAAAGGTTTCATATCTATTTAAACCCCCTGCCAGCCAACCGAGCCACCAAAAATTCATTAGAACTTACACAGTTGCATTAGTTCGTAGAAGACCGCTACCAAAAACTTTTAGAAGAAGAAATCCCGATTTTTCGTTTATCTAATACTCAAGGACAAAGTTAGTTTGCTCTCAATTCTACCCGATTTGCGCCTACTCTAGCCAGGTAAACATCCAAATCCCACAAACATGGATAAAACATTTAAACTAAACGAACCACATCAATTACCAACGAAAGAACACGAAACAGATTATTAATTTACCATGCACTCGTACATCTATAGTGACAAAGTAGCAGTTTTAAGTAAAAACATGACATCATGTAAGAAAGAAATTTCTTTTTTTCAATTCCCTTCTCTTTTGGCTGCAAATTCAAAGCTCTAATTTGCAGTTGAGACTCCATTAGTCCAGCAGGTAGATGCTTTGACCTAAAGCCCCTGTACTAGAGGAAGAAGTCGCAGCTATACTTGTCCAAAAGGCGAGTCTTCATATATTATTACACCACTCAAAACACTTGTAAGAAACTACACACTATAGCACATGATTATCTAATATTCAAGATTCCTATTGTTTGTATAATGAAAAATTGTCCCGGACCAAAACTCATATGATATTCACTTAGAAAGTGAAATTCATGGAGTAATCTAGAAATGCATGAAGGGAAAGAGGGAGTAAGTTTGCATATAGGATAATGAAACATAGGCAATAGCTAAACTAACCATAAAACATAGAATTGTAAAACTACAAGCACAAGATAAGAATAATGTCAAACCTGGCACAAAAACCGAGCACTCTAGGCATCGGGATTAAGACTAGCTAATAGAGAGGTAAAATTGAAAGCATATCCTCGAGTAGGCCTCAAAGGGAATCCCTCTTATCGACTTTAAATGTATATTTGAGAGATGACGAGTAAACTATGTCCCAATTGCCTCCTTATCGACATGCCCGCCATCCGTGATGGATCAAGTTAAGGTACGACATGTCATATTGTACACCAATTCATGATTCTCGGTTGACAGCAGAGCAAGAGCAAGGCCTAATGCTTGTTCTTTGTAAGAGGACAACTTTAGCCAATCTTGAGAGAGCGAGATATGCTCGAGCAAACACAGGAGTGGGCCAACCTATAGGTTTGGGGAATGAAACACCAGCACTAGTTTCCATTGTCCGATCCCATCCATAAGATACAAATCCTTTCCAAATATCAAGCATAACCAAACAGATTTTTCAGCTTCAATCCTCCTTCAAGAGACCAGGATCTAGCCCGCAAAAGCATTTTACCAGACTTCAGCAACAACAATCACATTTAAATCAAATACCAATCTATGCCATAATAGATAGACAGAAGAGAGCAAATAATACTAGCAAAAGAGAACAAGAAGCATGGCAAAGCCTTAAGCCTAGATCTTTCATCATAGTCAATCAGCATAATAGTTCGATTCTTTTCCCTTGTTTGGATCTGTTGGAAAAATAAGGACTAACCTTAGTAATGCGGAAGCAATTAGATCGATTGCCGTTCGATAGCCCACAAACGAATTCTGTGCCGATCGGTATCCCATAAACGAAATCCCGAGTCACGAACACACCAATGCGGTTGTACTCCGATAAGTGAATATACCGAGTATCGCTCGGAATAATATAACCGATGGTTACTAGAGTCGCCGGAAAGTAGCCACGACACAAACCCGAAGACCCCTGGGATGGTGGGTCTAACTATGAGAGAGAGTTGAGGATTTCTAGGAAAATTTTGAGAGAAGCAACGGATGCCATGTTCGTTTTTCTCCCGTGTTTTCCGTATATTCCTTATCCAGATTAAATAGGAGACCTTCTCTCCTATCTTTGTAGTTGGGAAGTTGAGTCTATCTCAACTTCCTTAACCATCCCACTTATCTAGGAACCTTTCCTGGAGAAGTGGGAGACTAGTTAAGTAGAAACTAATAGGCCTAAGTGGTCGTTTATTAACCTTGGTCAACGGCTCCCACTCGACCACGTAGACCTTAATAAAAAAAATCTCTAATCCTTCATGTCTCCTCACGTTTCATACCGGGAATGAATCGTGCGACCAAAAATAAGCAGTAGTGTCATATTAAGTCACCATCTAACTAACGTGACACTTTCATAAGGACAATACCCCAAACCATTCAAAACATCACCTGTGGCATATATAATCCCTTTATGCCTACTGATATATCATATGATTATATTACGAATATAATTGCCCAGGCTGATATGGTGAATATGGAATGATTTTCCTTAGCCACTCTTGATGTTACATTTTAATTAGATCGCTTTCCTAATGTATTCCGTTGAGTCTGTATATATCTATAGCTCTTGGAGTGTACATTAAAGTAGCAACATCTAACTTAGATTTCACATCATAGTCCTAAGTCAAAGGGAATTGTATCTCATAGACACAAAGTCCATAGGGACCACACAGTGACAAAAAGGGATCCCTTTGTCACTCTTCTAAAGGTCGACAAAACACACACGAGTATGAAATGTGTGTCACGACATAGCTCCTACTAAGTTGAGCATGTCACTCTTCTATGCCATGCGTTAGTCTAGTTTAACAAAAAAACTAACTTGAGCCACTAGATTAACATACCTAATGTCAATCTTGACACTCATGATTCGATTTTAAGACTTTAACATGAAATCATGGTACTTTATATTTCAACTCCATAGAGTCTCATCTTAGACTTACTAAGGCGACTATAAGAAAATAATAACTTATCATTTATACAACATAAGTATGAAGATATGACAACGTTACACACACCTAGTGTTAACATTGTTCGGTCTCATCCTACCCGCTACTCAAGCGTTAGGGCGATTACCCTTGTGACAGAGTCAATCATAAGCCTCGGTGACATTTCATCATGCCTAATCACAAAGTCACTAGTGTATAAGCATATGAAAAATGAACATGATTTTTTTCATATACACTTTATATAAGACTAACATGTCCATCACAAAACAAGATTTATCCACAATATAAAACTTCTTCCCTAAATTTTGAAAAATAACAAGCAACAAATTTTGCTTACGCAATCATGCTTCCGATCTGCGTTCGACATAGTTCATCCACTAAAGATGAAAGACATTTTCCGAGGTTGACCACCGAGACTTGTCTAGGTTGTACCTATAGTCGTGATCGAGTATCATCTCATTGTTAATCGTAAGCAATTTTGGTTACTCGTACTCACGAAGGTAATGCCATAAATTCTCTCGACTGGTTGCTAACGGGTAAAAAGAAATATTATTATCGTAATGTCTTACAAAAAGAGCACAAAACAACAATAATTAAAATTTTAAGCAATGTACATAACATGCTAAACGTTTAAGATTTCTACGCACCATCGTAGATAATCTGCTCCTCTTTCTAAGGTATTTGATCAAGGCTTGAGTTTAGACTTTAATTAATTGGAATGTCGATGGATTTGGAGTAATGTACTAGATAACATTCTAAGAATTCCTGAATATCCACAAACTTAGCAGTATCCTAGGATCTTCTTAGGATGATTTCTAGTAGTCCCCATGAGTAGGACAAACCAACCTTTGATTTGTGTCTTCCATATCACAAATGGAAAACAACCACAACTTAGTGGCTTCAAGGCAACTCGAGTTGTTTTCGACCAACAATGTGTCATACAAAAAGAATTGAGAAACATAATCTCTCTCATTGTTTTGACACACAAACAATCATAGTATTTGATTATACAATGATTTAGAAGATTGTTCAAGACATTGTATGAATTTCGAAAGATGACACGTTCTGTCCTCTTGACTTTATTATACAAAAACAATAATTAGATCCATATAAATTTGGATAATACAATCTAAATGTCTATTTGGACTAACCTTATAGTCCAAGTGGGCAATTATGGCTGGAAATAGTGAATGGAAATATATCTTAACGTATGGGATAAAAATATCTATACAGTCAGTACCCCCAAAAGTGAGTAAAAACATTCACCACTTTATGGACGTTGAACTTATCAATTAATCCATTTGTCCAATGTTTTATCTTGAAAAACACACTTGTTCTCCAAATAATTTATATTGGACGACAGAGAAGTTAATTTTTTTAAAAAACCCATTTTTTACATATGAGTTCATTTTACCTTTTAAAGTATATCTCCACTTATTGTGACTTGGTGAACCATTAACTTCTACAAAAGAGGTTAAGGAAAAACTACATATTTCCCTAATGTGATAGAGGATTCCTTCCCTTTTTCTCTTTAGAAAATCACTCCCACTATCCTTGAGGTATGTGAGATTTTTAATGTGTAGACTAACTTCACATTAGGAGTTAGAGACTAAGAACAAAAATTATTCTCAAGATAATTCTCCCAATCAGGCAAAATTTCACCATTTAGTAAAGTAGATAGAGAATCACTCCCACTATCCCTTGGATGTGTAGGATCCTTAGTGTATAGACTAACTTCACATTAAGAGTTAGAGACTAAGAACAAAACTTATTCTCAAGTTGGATGATTCTCTTACAATTTAGAAAAGTATGACTTTTCTTTCAATTGCATTCATATGGAGAAAATAATACTATCCTCGATACCTTGGTGAACACACAAATTCTCCCACTCACCGAGAGATAGTGGTATATCTTTATTGTAACTAGCAAAATTTTAGATCCTTTTAAAATTCACTAATATTTAGAAACTTATCTAAAAAACGACATTTCTAGTTTGTCAATACCAGTCATGCTATCACCTAGATAGCTATTAGACCAAGTTTTCATATTTGTAGTCTAGTTAGTCGGATAATTAGCGGACAAATACAAAAGGAGGCCCAATAAAAGTTTCTTATACCATTCCATAACTTTTATGGTATGGTGGATATATATGTACTTAACATAATGTGAGTCATCATCAACTTGACCATGTCAAAATGATGTGCGATTTCTACGTTTCACAACATGCAAATGTTGAGTACGAGGAATCGAAATTATATCATTTTCCTCATCTAATTCTATAAAACCCATTATAGAAAGATTATTCACTATCACGATTAATTAAAAAAAAAAAAAAGAGTCTTAACTCTTCATCTTGATCGTCTTTATTCATGACATAAAACGTTGAACATATGTAACGCTTTGTGTCAACGATACAATAGGTACTCATACTTATATTGTGAATAGTCTTTAAAATGAGGCAAAAAAAAAAAAACTAAAATTTTCGATATTGCCTTGTGGTTCAAGTTTCTATAAATGTCTAAGTGGATTAACTATATAGGGTTTTTGATGCCATAGAAGTCTTACTAAAAGTACTTCTTGATCAAAATGCTAACTAAAACATGATTCCCAATTGGGTACTTAACCTTAGCGAATCGTTCTCAAAAATATTTAGCTAACTAATTCATTTTATCTTGGTCAAGAGAGACCAAGTCTAGTAAGACACTCTCTATATTCAAAATCACAACCATAATGTGAAACTAAAAACAAACCAAGAAAAGATAACTAGCATCCAAGTCAAGAAAAAATTTATTTAAACAATAACTCTAATGAGCCAAAAAAAAAAAAAAACGCATCATCACGATCCAAAATTAACTACTTGTTTTCCAAAGAAAACGTGGGAAAGTAATATGAAGAAGGAACACATTTTCTTCATATGATTTGTGAACTAGGTTCCTTCTAGTTCCAGATTTGATTTGCTTTTAGATTGGTAGAAGAAATTGTCTTCACACGTTCTTCTTCCATTTCGAGCCACCTCCGAATCGTGCGAAGGTTTTCGAGGTTATCACTATGATTCATTGTGAGTTTAACCTTCTTCCAATGCACATTATCATCGGGAAGAGCCCGAATCATATTCATGACCTGTTCCTCTTAAGAGATTTCTAGCCCATTAGCCTTAAGATCCCGAATTAATATACTCATGATTCGTACGTGCTTAGTTATGCTACTATCGGAATCCATTTGATATCGCATCCACCTCTTCATATTCAAGATACGTAATCTTGATGCGGAAATCATATCATATCTAATTTTGAGTCTGTCCCATATGTCCTTAGCGGTGAGACAGTCTTCAAACTCTCCAATTAGATCGTTATGCATGTTATGCAACATAATTTATTGCGCCTTACGATCCTTTTTGCTCCGGGCAACATATGCCTGCATATCCTGTTGATACTTGCTCATCAGCGGTATTTACAAGTTTAGCAACAGTAGTTGTTAAGGTTTCCAAAACCTTATGCTCAATTAGAAGAAATAGCATGTCTATATACCGGATGTCGTAATTAGTACCATCGAGTATCTCACTAGTCCACTAGCCACCAATAATGTCATTTGTTGCCATGTCTACAATTATAAAGGAAGGACATTAGGCACATCTATATAATTAAACTATTTAAAACTCCATCATTCATATTACATGTTCGAAAATTTCGCTAGGCTCATAATCATCATATATAACATGAATTAGGAACTTTATAATTTAATTATATTTAACATGTTAAACACATTTAACAATGATTTAAAGTATCTCAAAGATATTAAAAAAACTTATGTAAGAAATATTAAAAAAACTTATGTATAACAAATTTACATAATTATATACTAAACGAATTAATATAATCATTAGTCCTTGTGTAAAACTAATTTACATTATCACTCAACATTATGTAAAACAATATTTACATAATATGGAAAAAATTAAAATAAATTTGTTCATTTGTACTTAGGTAAATAACAAATTCATATATTATTATACAAAACACATTTATAAAATAATTAGGCAATCGACTTTATGTGAAACAAAATCACATAGTGTTATATAAGATCAAAATGTATAAATTACAGCAATTGACGTTATATAGTACGGAAACTATATAACGTTGCATAAAACTAATTTATGTAAGTTGTCGTGTGCAGCAAAATTACACTCCATTACATAAAACTAAATTATATAATTTTAATCAAGCGATGTGAAACAAATTTATATTATATAAAACCAATTTATACATATACATATTTGTTAATAACTTTATGTGAACATATCTACATCAAAATTAAGTAATACTAAATTACTTAATCAAGATAAAACAAATTTTCTTGACATTATGAAAATATATATTTATATAAAACATATTTATAATATTTACCTAATATATATGTATGAACATATCATACAAGTGTAGATCAGGTAAAACTAATTTACCAAAACTATGTGCCAAAACAAATTTATATAATTTGGTATTATATAAAACAAATTCATATAATATCATTTTTTAAGTGAATATTACATAAAACGAATTTACGTAATATTCAATGTCATCTAGGCAAATATTTTATACACCACAAAGATGCATAAAACTAGTTTGAAGGACTAATTTAGATATAACTTTTACAAAACAAATTTGTACTTATATTATAAATTCATATGAAACATTTTCATAAGATGTAAAACTAATTTACATAAAGAGAATTTTGTACGTGATATTATTAATTCACATGAAACATATTCACATTAATTCTAAAAACTAATTTATAGATAATATCACTTAACTCATATTATATGAAAATTAATTTTATAATTAATATGACTTAATGAAACAAATTCATATATATATATATATATATATATATATATATATATATATATATATATATATATATATATATATATATATAGCATGTAAAGCAAAGGTGGCCCTTTATACAAAACTAAATTACACAGCACTATATTAAACATATTTATATAATGTTCATGCTAATTGTCCACTTTAAAACATGTAATACGAAATTACATATATTAAACAAATAACATGCCAAACGAAATGGTTACATAAAACACAATTATATAATTTACATATATAATATGAAACAGATTCATATTAAGTGATAAATTTAACTGATTAAAATAACTTACACAAAATTATAAAATTAGATTAATATTAATTTAAATTTACACAAAATAAAAAATTAAAATTACGTACTAAACGTATTAAATATTATCAGCATGTCTGTTGGAATAAATAAAAATGGACCATCTCGTGACCCAAAGAAGCGTGCCTCGGGAACGAAAAAACAAGGACTCGTGAAAAATGGAGGCCTTAGGAACGGAAAAAATAACCGGGGCTTGGTAAAAATAAAAAAGAAGGGCACGCTTGCCCTTAATACCCGACTTGTTTTCACGTCTCCCCTTACATTTATTCACGCACTCCCTTTTTCCGGAGAGCTTCCTCTTTGTCCTCTGTCCCTCTCTCCTTCATCTCCGTGAGTAGCCACGGCTACGAGAGGAAGACCTCGGCTTGACTCCACAATCTCCGGCGACACCAAGCAAAGCCACGACCTTACTTTTCGTTTTTACGCTAACCCAAAAATTACCCAAATGATGCTAATCCCCGCCATTCTCCACCAAGCAAAACCGAGACTCACAACCCTTGTTCCTCCTTTTTGGACGAAATTGCCACCGCCACGGTGTAGATCGGCCGCTAAGCAACCGATTAACACCAGTCTCGAGCGGTGGTAGCTATGACGTCATTGATAATTGATGAGTATCTATTTTTTTGTATGCTTTAAAATATGCAAAAGCAGATCTATATCATTAACAAAGTTTCGTCTAAGTATGGAATGCCTTTCATCAAAAAGGGGAGATTGAAGACTCGGACTTTACTCCGCACATTTCGAGTTCTATAAAGGGAATCGGGTATAAGACTTTCTCACTTATAGAGTTTTGATTTCAAGTCATTCCCTGTGCCTTAGAAGCTTTTCTAAGTGATATAGTATTTCCTCTAAGTGATATAGCAATTATCTAATGTATTTATGCATGACTATGTCCGACTCGAAAGCATATCTCGTACTCATTCTTGTACACTCGGTTCCGAGTCTCTCATCACTTAGAATTATCGCATGTTCAAATGACTAGTATTCGCATAGTCGCACTCAGGTCTAACTTCAGGTTACGGGACTTATTACTGTTAAAGTCGGCATTTCTAGTTTGAACCTTACTTAGTCTAGATCAAGTCTGTCTACCCCGATATTTCATATTTGACTTGATTTACTTTTAGACCGACTCGGATAGAATTTGAGTATCATGAATATTAGACTCGTAAAATTCCATTCCTTTTCGACCCGGATAATTAGCCACTTAATTATCTTAATCATATTATTATCCGTGTCTAATCTTGGACCAAAGTATTTTATACTTTGAGAACCAAATTGATTTACTTTTGTAGGTTATTCAAACGAGGCTACTATATTTGAAATACAAAAGTAACCTAGGTTTCAAAACGTCAAATCACCAGCAGACAAGGCTTTTTCCACCTCGACCTAGCCTCGAACAATCGTGTCGGGATTGTCTGTTTCCGAAATGGAAATCTGCAACGCTAAGCTCAACGGTGGTTTCCACCTTACTTTTGAAGACACCGCCAGTGATTTTAGGCACTTCCAAGGAAGTCAAGAGCCGTTGTTTAACGTTCACATATCAACGGATATTTTATGAGTGACAGAAAATCCTACACAACGGTCATAAAGAAACTTCCAGATCGGAAGATGGACACAACGGCTAAGCTGCTTGGTCATCTATAAAAGGAAGCCAACTCACAAGACTTGAAGATTTTCCGAACCTATTGTTAATACACATACTTGATCGAAGTCTTTGTATTCGTTCTCAATCTTCTACTTACAACTCCCACTCTGTAATTCATTATATTTTGAGTTGTAAGGTCTTGTACTTAGTTACAAACACTCTCTTTCTTACTCTCTAAGTAAGGTCCCTTGACTGAGCTGTAAGGGTTAACTCAGCTCGATTGTCCCTAGCTATAAGGGTTATCTCGGGTAGGAAGTACTAGATCGGATAAGGGAATTTCGAGTTTAGGAAAACTTGTAAAGAGTTGTCTAAGGGAGCAACTCGGGGTTCGATCAGTCTATCGTATTTTGTGGACTCAAAATAGTGGATTTGACTTCGTGCTTGGATTAGCACGGTCCGTGGTTTTCTGCCCCGGGAGGGTTTCCACGTACTTTACGTGTCTTCACTTTCGAGTACATTCTAGACTCGAGCATGGACTCAAAGTTTCGGTTTAATATGCTTCTTTACTCTTCACTCGTATTCCGAGTTCATACTTTTCTAACCTCGGTATAGACTCGGAATTTGCTTCGTTTGCACTTTGTTCAAAAGAGTTTGATTTTCGAAAAAATCTTCCACCACCCTATTCACCCTCCTCTAGGGTGACTTAGTCTCTCCCTGAGCAAACCTTCATAAGTCACATATATTTGTTTGAGAATTATTTGTCTAGATCAAGTACTTATACTCGATATTCGCTCTTATAACTTGATCTTTCTTAAGACTCGACTCGATGGATTCCGAGTATAATGAATATTAGACTCAAAAAATTCCACTTCTCTAGGCCTAAGATAATTATGAAATAAATTATCTTAATTAAATTATTATCTCGTGCCTAATCTTGGACCAAAGTGTTTTATACTCCGAGAACCAAAATTTTTTACTTTTGTAGGTTATCTAAACGACATTATCTCATTTTTGAATTACAAAAGTAACCGGCTTCAAGCTCGTCAATCACCAGCAGACAAGACTTTTCTACTTCGAACAAGGCTCAAACGCTATGTCGGGGTTGTCTGTTTCCAAAGCTGGAAATCTTCAACGCTAAGCTCAACGGTGGTTTCCAACTTACTTTTCGGACACCACCAGCTGATTGGAGCACCTTTAGGAGTCAAGAGCCGTTGCACAACGTTCACATCTCAACGGATCTTTTCCGAGTCACTCGGAAATAACAGTTACAACGGTCACAAAGGACTTCTACTCGGGAGAAAGTCACAACGGCTAATATGCTTGGTCATCTATAAATAGAAGCCAACTCTCAAGACTTGAAGATTGCTAGAATTATTGTCAATACACATGACTTTAGCAAAAGTCTTTGTATTCATACTTAATCTTCTATTTACAACTCCCGACTTATAATTCATACTTTACGAGTTGTAAAGTCTTATAATCAGTCACATACTCTTTCTTACTTTCCGAGTAAGGTTCCTTGACTGAGGTATAAGGGTTAACTCAGCTCGGTTGTCACTAGTTATAAAGGTTACCTCGGTTAGAAAGTACTAAATCGGATAAGGGAACTTCGAGTCTAGGAAAACTCGTAAGGAATATTGTTTAAGGGAGCAATTCGGTTGAGTCGGTCTACTATATTTTGTGGATTCAAAATAGTGGATTTGACTTGGTGCTTGGGCTAGGACTGGCCGTGGTTTTCCGCCCTGGGAGGGTTTCCACGTATATCCGTGTTCACACTTTTCCGAGTCCAATATAGACTCAGATTGTCTTGATTATTCTTTTCAAGCTTTGATCTTCCAAATTTGTTAAAATTTCCTCATCACCCTATTCCCCCTTTAGGGTGACTAAGACTCTCCAAGAGCAAACCTTCAATTGGTATTAGAGCCTGGCCTTTCGAAAGGATCTAACAATCCAAAGGTGTAAAGATCAAATGGCTCGGAACAACGGAGAGTTCGATGAAGGAAGATCTTCCAGCAGACCACCTAAGTTCAAAGGATCAAATTTCGTGCACTTGGAAGAAGCTAATGGAATGCTTCCTGCTAGACAACGATGAATATGTCCGGAACATCATACAGGAAGGCAATTACATTCCAATGAAGATGGAAGACTCAAGACCTGTGCCTAAAGCAAAGTTCGAGTACACCCTGAAGAGGTAGAAAAGTTCAAAAAGAACTTTAAAGCGATGAACATTCTAATGTGCGCCACCAGCTCAAAAGAATACAAAAGAGTGTCGACTTGTGACAGAGCAAAAGATGTATGGGACACTCTTGTCAACACATATAAAGGAACAAGCCAAGTAAGACAAGCAAAGATAAGTCAATATCACGACAAATATGAGTTGTTCAAGATGAAGCTAGAAGAAAACATCACTCGGATGTTTATACGCTTCATTGAGATTACAAACAATCTAGTTTTCTACCATTGTTGAACGAGTGAGCGCGCGAGAGGAGAGAGAGAGCTCGATGACCTCCATTGTTGAACGATTAAGCGGGACAACGATGAGCGAGAGGACTCGAGAGGAGAGAGAAATAGCGATGAGCAAGGACTCGAGAAGAGAGAGAAAAGCGATGAGCGAGAAGCCCGTTAGGGTTCACGCGACAATCAAGCGAGAGGGAGAGGGAGGGGATAGGCTGAGTGAGAGGGCAGACACTGGAAAATTAACTTCCTCCCAAAAACTTAAGAAATTATTTTCTCCTAACTAAGGGAAAATATTTTATTTCGGAAAATTATTTCCAAATTTTTATTTACCAAACACCAGAAAATGAAACCTTAATTTTCCAACAAAATATTTTCCTTCCAAACAAATATAAAAATAGATCTCGTTAACATAGGCCATACTTTTTTAAAAAAAAGCAAACATATTACCCATTATTCCAATATAAATCTCACTAATAATATGTTTTCAAAGTTTCAATAATTCATCATTTTGTTTTGTTAGTTTATTTTTTGAATGAATGCAAAAACTTTCCACATCATAAACCTTGAGATGTTGCTAGAACGACAATGCTATCAAATTTTCATAATATACTTCATTCTTTTCTTCAAACAATTTAGCCCATCAGCCAATCTATCTATGTTATCTATCTATCCATCTATCCGTCTATCTATCGCTATATATGTTATATATAAAGCCAACACCCTTTAGTGACTCTATAACTTTTGATTTGTCAATTATACCCTTACCTTTTACATAAATTTTAGAGGGATTAGTTAGTCATTTACCAGATTACTATATTTGCTTTTGATGGAAAAAAATCTTAAAAATATATAATCACTTCCATATAAATGTTGCAGTAACTACTTCATTTTTTGAGGAAAAACTTTTACAATATATTATTTCGAATTATATATACTCACTCACTGTGTAAAACTTTCTTAACTTCATAAAATACCTGTTTGTTTTACATCAAATTTACATCTAGGTAATCTTCTCCATGACCATCATTGCTTAATTTTCACCTACCCCTCTTTGTAAATTGTACTTTATCTCTTTTTCATTGTCACACCCTATTTTTATTAATTACCGTTTTTTTCTACCTTTTTTGGGTGATTAATTTTTAAAAATCAATTTGTTCACTTTCCTCCCACTAATTATTCGAAATATTTACATTTTTATATGTCATTTTGTTAATTTATTTGTCTTATTTTGTTGATCTCAATGTTCTTTTCATTTTCTTACTAAATCTTATTTACTATTTTTCTTTTTATAAATTTTATAATTTTTTAGAATTTCACATTTACATATTCCATCCAACTTTTAGGTAAGTGTATACATTCAAAAATTATTATATACACCCTAAGGCACAGCTTTCCTGTGCACACCATGGCCCTTACTCACGTCGCAGGATTTTTCTTTTTTCACCACGGATCTACAAAATTGAACAAGCAAACAAGGTTAGTAATTATATGCATCTAATTAGTGTTTTTAGTTATTACTTTAGTGTTTTTTAGTTATCACTTTAGTATTTTTTAGTTGCCAGTTTAGTGTTTTGAAGTTATCAGTTGAGTGTTTTATAAAAATGTGTTCGAGTGTATGCTAACTTTCAATTTAGTGTTTTTGAGTTATTACATTAGTGTGTTCGAGTGTATGCTAGCTTTCAGTTTAGTGCTTTTATTTATAGCATTAGTGTCTTTTAGTTATTACTTTAGTATTTTTCGAGTGACGAGTTTAGTATTTTGAAGTTATCAGTTTAGTGTTTTATAGAAATGTGTTTAGTGTATGCTACCTTTCGGTTTAGTGTTTTTTAGGTGCTAATTTAATGTTTTGAAGTTATCGGTTTAGTATTTTATAGAAATGTGCTTAGTGTATGCTAGCTTTCAGTTTAGTGTTTTTCAGGTGACAGTTTAGTGTTTTTAGGTGCTAGTTTAGTGTTTTGAAGTTATCGGTTGAGTGTTTTATAGAAATGTGTTTAGCGTATGCTAACTTTCGGTTTAGTGTTTTTTAGTTGTCAATTTAATGTTTTTAGTCTGTCACTTTAGTGTTTTGAAGTTATCAGTTTAATATTTTATAAAAATGTGTTTAGTGTATGCTAGTTTAATATTTTATAAAAATGTGTTTAGTGTATGCTAACTTTCGGTTTAGTGTTTTGAAGTTATCACTTCGGTGTTTAAGAGAACATTGTTTAGATATTGTTAGTTAATAGTTTAGTGTATCTTAACTATCATTTTAGTGTTTATTAGTTACAGTTTAGTATTTTCTAACAATCAATTTAGTGTTTGTAGTTATGATTTTACTTGCACTAATACGGATCTAATCGCCATTTTAGTGTTTAAGAGAACATTGTTTAGTTTTTACTTGCATTTTACACTAAAACACTAAAAAAAACACTAAAATATTATTCAGAGTTTACACTAAAACATTACATCTTACTCTTAGAAACACTAAAACATATGCTAAAAAACACTAAAATGTCTTCTAAAAACCACTAAAAATACTAAAATATTATTTGCACTAATACGGATCTCATCGCCATTTTTGTCGAATATAACACTCGGAAAAATTACAAAACTTCAAGATTAAAGCCATATAACACTAAACCTAAACGTGATTGAAATTTTTGCAAAAACGAATGATCATTGTATACTGAGAAAGTATTGAATATAACACTAAAATGCTTTTAAAGTGTTTAGATTATCGATTATCGACAAAATAAGTAAAATAAGTAAAATCATTACAAAGCTAACCCTATAAAATGCCTTTCGATCCGTAGAATTTTTGATACTTTTTTGCTTTTTCTAATGTCTGTCTTCATTGCTTTTTTTATATGTTTAACGAATATCTAATCGAACAAGCTTGATTTCCACTATTTTTTGCGAATTTTGGCGAGCAAATGTGGTCAATTTTATGCAAAATTAGTGAAGAAATTCAGTAAACTCGAGGAGAGAGGAAGAGAGAGAGAGTATGTATTTTCTTAGAGCAGCCCCGTGTTTAGAAATTGAAGAAATGAAATGTTGTTGTTTTTTTTAAATTCGTAATTTTCGTTTTTTTTGCGCGCAAAATATGGGTTGACCGATACGGGCCGCGTTGGTTTGGGCACGGGGTGTGTACGAGTAATCCTGTACCCTAGTGCTCCACCATATAAGAATTGGTATACATTCTACCAATTTTATTTTCTTATTTTATCATTCTTCTTTTGTATAACATATATTATATTTATCATATATGTATATTCAAATACTCATCAATTAGTTTCTTAATATTTAGAAAATATTTTAATTTTTTTGTTGAATGGATGATCAAAATTTTAAAAGATTGAAATAATTGTGTTTATGACAAACTTTTTAGTCAAGTTTTTATAATTTTAGATTTCATATTATCTATATATGATAAAACCAAAACAAAATAACAATTGATTTACGAAGATAATGTCACTTCAAAAGAAACATTCTATATATAAATTAGAAACATTATTACATGTTAAATAATGAAATAAATCATATTCAATACCCTATGAATGAATTCTACTATCATTATAATGGTATAATTTTAAAAATATCATAATGGTATAATTTTCAAACCCAAAATATTTTGTATTCTTGCATGCAATGTGTGTAAATCCAAGCCAGTATTCTTTAAATATGCTTTGTGCTCATTTAACACTCTCTCTCCCCTCCATGCAAGGCCCACAAAACTATTGAAGACTTGCTAAATAAAATTTGTATAAAAATTTAAATATTCAATATATTGTATGTGCTTCAATTTTATATTTTTTATTTTTGTAAAAATTTGTAATACTTTATGCAAGATGTAAAAAATGCGAGACTCCTTTTCATTAAGGAGTAATCACCCAAGTAAATATGAAGATGATTATGCCATATGTCAAAGATACAATCTTCAAATTATAAAGAAAATGTCTCGCTCAAGCTAAACCCCTATAAGAATGTATTTCAAGTGCATGACATGTGACAAACTTTTGAGATGGGTAGATGAGACAAATATCAATAATGAAAGGAAGATATCACATGAGTCGGATGAATTGAAGGAGTTAAGAGAGTTAAAAATAAAAATAAAATTGATTGGAAAAGGGCAAAACATTATTGTAATGTTGTTGATTGCAATCATAGTATTAATTTTAATGGTAGTCATGATATAATATGAAATAAGTACATTAATGCCTACTATTAAAATCAATTGCAAAGTTGCTATGTCTTTGTTTTCTAAAGCTCCCATGAGTTAGAAAACTAATAAAGTGAACATGAGTGGGCTAAACAAATGAGCATGAGTCATATTTTGTGAAGCGTATGAGCTAAGCAAAAGAGCATGAGTCATATAGCTCTTCCTCTTATAAAAACAAACAACAATTCACATCATCATTAATCTTTCAAGCAAAATAACATCAACTTCAAACAATATAATTAATAAAAATCCTAAACATTGAATAACAAAATAACATCACGTGTCTTTAGAAGTAAAGATAAATAAAACTGAACATAGTTAATAAAAATCCTAACAACTTGAAACAATTTGCAGCAAATGGAAAAGACATTCTTTTAAGTGGTGGATGCAAGTGGCTTGAGTCACACCATGGCTGAACTAGGGTTTCTTCCTAAGCCTCCTAACGAGATTTGGATTCTTATTCCTGATTTTCTTCTTCTTTGTGTATCTTGTCGGGAGCTTGCCATTCTCATTTCTCGGCTAACCACATGTTAAACTGTTGTGCCCAAGTTGTTTGCACTCCTTACACCTTTTTGTGCACTGTGAAGTCTGCGGCATTGCCTTCGGTTTGTATAGGTCTAGACACCCTTCTCTTATACACCTCTAGCCTTCCCATTTTCCTCCGCTCAAAATGAAGGGTATAAGGTTGGCAAATTTGTTTCTCGCCACATGCACGAGTTAGGTATAAGGTGAATGATGTTGTCATAAAGTGGTCTATAACTATCAACTAAAAACCAAGGTACACAATAACCTTCCAACTACTGTGAAGATTGTGCAACCCTTAACAACATCAAATTCCACCCCCCACCATGTAGAAGACTAAAACAATTCCTAGAGTCAACTTTAATACACCTTAGTTTACTTTGAACATAAGGTGTGACCTTCCTTTCTCAACATGATGCTTTCTGGAATCTTTTATCAAACATAGAATCCACCAGACTTTCAAATGTCCTCTAACATGGTTAACATTGACTTCCTCCTATATTTGTTAATGGAATTATTGAAACTCTCTGCAAAATTATTAATATTGTTATCAAATTTGAGGTTCACATCAAATTTAAACCTTGCCCAATGCTTTAAGGGCTCACTTGTCTCGAGGCAATGATATGCAGCAGGTGCTTTCTCCTTAATATTTTCGATTGGCTTGGTGTGAATAAAAGGACAATAAGCACACTGCAACTATATAGAAGAAACAATAAAACTGTGTACCTAACAAGAAGCAAAGGGTGGGAAGTAGAAGAAACAATAAATATCAAACATGCCTTTTGTTGGAAATAAATCATAAAACATAGTAATTACTAAAATAGGGACTCGAACATACCAGGGTAGTTAGCGAGCAAAGTTTTCATAAAAATGAAGGACACATGTCCTTCTAGAAACTTGTGACATAATTTTCTTCAAAGCTTTGATTATATCCTTGCAAACAAGTGACAAAGAAAAGAGAGAATTAAACACCCTCTGCAAGTAGAATTCAGAGATTACAAAAAGATAAACATAAGAATTCAAATATGCAAGTAGAATTACCTTGTGTTTGTCGAGAGATTGTTGTATATGTTGAGTTATGTGTTGGCTCGATAATGAAATCCCAAGTCCTATTTGAGGATTTGGATCTCGGATCGTGTTTGATTGGTGCGACGAAGCTAGTAAACCACAAAGAACCCCCAAACACCAAATAAATAGCCTTTTTCCTTGGGTCGATCCAAAAATCACTTCTTCTTCTCGACGATCCAAGATCGGGCCAAGCCTCCGGAGACAACGGAGTCCAACGCCGTATGTTAGGAAATTCCAAGTTCGAGATACTGCATTTTACTTTTGTCCATTCGGACAAGGAGCTGAAAACACGAAGACGATGTTAAAACATTGCATTTCATGATCACAAGCATCAAAGTGTTGCGTTTAACCTCCAAGACAGTCCACACGAGACTAGGAGTTGTTCCCCCTCGAAACGACGTCGTGGCCGGCGTCGGTCACCCTGCAAATTTTATGTGAAACACTATGTTTTGGCTTGGAGACTCCTTTGGAAACACGCTAGGGCACGAAACCCTAAGCATCCCTTGGTGGTTGGTGCCGACCATCCCAGTTCTATCCAGTCTTGTCTCTTCTTTATCCCATTCAATCTTCCGATTACCTTGGCCCGGTTTCTGCTGCTTGCTTTTGGATGGCTGGCCGACCTAACCCTAGGTCATTTCCTTGACCTAACATATCCCTATAAATAGAGAGCCTTGGCTTTCATTCTCACAATGGCTGATACCTCAATGTTACTCTGTTGAAATTTGCCTAAGAGCTACCGAATACTCTATTCCGTATTCCGATCTCTTGGTCCCCTTTCGACTTCTTCCCATTCTATTCCTCATTCCAACTACATCTAAACCAAAAAGCCTCCATCGTTCATACATCTCCTTTACCTACCTACACTCAAAACTCACAAAAAGCTCCTTCAATCACCACCTCCACATCAAGAGATCCGGATCCAAGATCTAAATCGGCAAGTGGGATAACTCGAGGGCACAAATTCGATCTTCAACGGTTTAATTATTTATTTTTATGCTTTTATCGCTTTTTGTATTGGTGGTTTCAAGAATTGTATCGCTATTTATTCCTCCCCACCCGATGTAATCTTTTAGATTTCTCGTTTTCTTTTCCTTTTCGCTTTTCTTTCACTTTTGCTTTTCGTTTTTGCCTTGACCGCTTTCTTTACTTTCGCTTTTATCATTTTCTTTTACTACATTTGGTTGCTTTAATTTCGCTTAGCATATTGTTTCTTGCTTGCTTTTGTACATTATTTTAATTCACTACTCGAACTACTAATGGTCGTCTTCGGACCGGCGAAATGGAAGAGTTTATCACTATGTTTCGTACCCTTACCCTCAAATCCGATTCTCGGTTCAAAGACCGATGGAGTCATTTTTTAATCCTCTTTTAGTCTTAGTTTTCCCATACTAAGATTGGAAGAGCAAACTTTATTTTTGTTTTTGTTATTTTTTGTTCCTAAAAATTTATCGGCAACTCATGTTCATTTATTCCTCCTAGATCCGCTTCCGGCTATTTCGATTAAATAGTGGAAAAAGGGTTCCAGATCTCGCCTAGTCGAGCCGGAGGCCGAGACCGACTGTCTTAGCCCTTACCCTCGGCCTGCGCCTTCCACCACTAGGTGTAGGCTGCCGCCTGCACCGTGTGGTCGGTAGGCGGGCTTGGGTCCAAACTAGTGTTTTCACACCGGTTTGGCCCTAGAGCCTCACAAAGCATAAATAAAAAACCTACGTTCTTTGTTTTTTAGTTAAGAGATAATATCCCGACACCTTTTTGAAAATAATTATTAAAATAAAATAATTAATAAAATTGTCATTCCAACTTTACCTAATTCGCTTTAAATTAAATTTAATAAAATTCGGAAATCTTAATAAAAGGTTCATCCCCACATTTCAAAACCATCTTCAAAAACCCTAAAGCATTCCTAAAGCATTCTAAAACCCTTACGCCAAACATTAATGGGGAAGCTCGGTACGATCCGGTGCGGTTCCGACCGTGGTTCCTACAGTGGCGACTCCACTGTAGATAAATTTTTTATTAAGAGGGAAAAACTTAAAAATTTGAGTAGTAAGTTTTAATGATGTATTTGCATTAGGCATCTTGCATTTAGCAACCTTTGAACATAGTTTATTTCTGCTTTGTACCCCTAGGAAAAATTTATTTTACGCCCTGTTTAACCCTTACGGTAAGAGGCTCCCACTTGAATCCCAAGCGGACCCAATTAGGCTTGATTGCCAACGAAAACGGTACCTCTTCCCTCGTAGCATGCGCTCTTGGTTCAAACCGCTTGGTTAATCGAGAGCCACCGAGGATTCTGGACTTTTCTCTTATCGTGCCCCATACGGAAGACCAAATCCTCGGAGTATGAGTCACCATGTATCCTACCATGTCTAAACCTCTTTTGACTATCAGGTGGTTCCCCCTCTTCATTTGCATGCTTGGATGAGTGTGTTTATTTTTTAGATTTAATATTCTACTTGTGAGCCTTTAGGGATAGGTGAGAAGCGCTGAGTAATTCTTACATGGGTGCAAAAATAAAATAAAGTAATAAAATTTTTCAATTAAGGTGACGAGTACATTTTATTTTTGTATTTGCCCAAATATTTGCATGAGCTAAATAAAAAATCATCCCTCTTAAGGTTGATCCATTCATTTCATTTTTGCATTAGCCAAAATAAATTTCATCTCAATTCAGGTGACTCTACATTTTATTTTTATATTAACCCAAATAAACTTCATCTCAATTAAGGTGAGTCTATATTTGCATTTCATTTTTGCATTTAGCCAAGTTCAAATCATCTCAATATAGGTGAGTCCAATCTTGCATTTCATTTGCATTAGCCAAAATCAAAATCATCTCAATTAAGGTGAACTCATCCATTTTATTTTTCATTAGCCAAAATAAAATTATCTCAATTAAGGTGATTCCATCAATTTTATTTTTGCACTAGCCAAAATAAAATCATCCCAAGTAAGGTGAGTCCATTTATTTTCGTATTAGCCAAATTAAAAATAAACTCAATTAAGGTGAGTCCATTCATTTGATTTTTGCATTAGCCAAAATTAAATTCATCTCTAATTAAGAGAGTCTTTCATTTCTCATTTATCTAAAACAAATTCATCTTCCATAAGCAATAATCATCTATGCATTTTTGCACTAATCAAATCATAGAATTATCCCAGATTAAGTCATGAGCATCGATGCATACAGATCCACTCCATTTGTTTTTCATCCCTTTAGAGCATCCACATCCATGATCCCATGTTTTAGGTCACATGTGGGGGCCTACATCCTCCACATCATCTTACAATCCAATTTTTTGGAACTCAATCCGTCACTTTTACACCCTTAGATTATCGAATTGGATCATCAAATAAAATATTTCCTATGAAGTCTAAAAATATATATATTTAATTAGTTTTCTGCTTTAAATATGGAAATGTTGACAAAAATAAAATTTAAAAAAAGAAAAGAAAAAATGATGCAACATGGATACGCGGCGGATCGAATACACGAGCGACCATGCGGGCGGATTGACCTTGAATTGAATGGAACGTGCCAAAATGGATTGGATCAAATAGACAAAATTGGATCACATGATCCTACGTTGCAATTGATATTATGTGCATCCAAACAAAAGAGCATATCATTTTCTTTTCTCCTCGGATTAGTCTTCCTCGGGTCAAGCACTTAAACCCCATCTCCCTAAAAATTCTTCCATGAGCCAATCCCGAGCGTACTCTTTTGGATACATGATAGGAAATCCTATACAAGTCGGACATCCTAGCACGAAGGGGTTAAGAAGTAGAAAGTCCGTTTCAACACCGAGTACGGTCACTACCGAGCATGTACCACATCGGTACGTCCCGCACCTTTACTAGTAACACTAGTGCGCCGCCCAAGGTCTTAATGCAATCCTCCTCCAAAATGGCCAACCGAGACAGAGCAAACCCCCATCATGACCTTGATCAAAAAGTTTGTTGCTAAAGTAGAAGCTAAGATTGATGCTCGGGATGAGAAGATTGCGTCGATATCCGAAACCCTCAATCTCATACGCATAGAACCGGAGAAGAAATCAAAGTCCAAAGGGAAAGAAAAAGAAGAAGAAGGATTCCGCCTTGAACCTCAACCCAGGCCTCAATCCGATCCAAGAATAGATGAGATAGAGAAGCTGATGTGAGAGTCCTCGATGTTTAACCACCACTATCCGGCCCAATGATTCACTTCAATCCCTAAAGGAAAGGTACCCCTAAGTTTACAATGCCTAACATCAAGTTTCATGGAACCGAGAACCTTCACCATCATGTGAGGAACTTTGTGGGGGCGAGTGACTTTGAAGAATGTACTAGAGGACACAAATCATGTCATCTTTCATGGACATTTGACATAGATGTCATGAAGTGGTATAATGCTTGTTGACCCACACAAAGTTACAAAGTGGAAAGATCTTTGCAAGGAGTTCTTACACAAATACTCCTACAATACCGATATGTCGGTCACACTTCAGGATCTAAAATTGATCAAGCAAGGAGATAATAAAGGCTTCATCGACTTCCTTACTCGTCTGGAGGGCGAGAGCCGCCCACATGACTGATTGGCCATCCGAGAAGGATTAGGTCATAATCATCACCAAGAACCTCTAACTTGTCTATTATCGGTACACGAAGTTCTTGTCTATCATCGATGACTCGTTCGGTCTAAATATTACGTTATCTAGTTTTTGTTTCATAAGATATTATTTTTTATATTTTTTATTTATTTTGTTTGATTTTGTAGGTAATAAATTGAGTTTAGTGGATCCTATAATTTGAGCTCGATAGAAATGAAAAATACAGATTGAGAGACTAAGTTGAGCAAATTGGGTTGATCAAATGCGGAAATATGAGGCCCAAACCCATATTCCATTGGCATGCACAGACAAAGAACGAAAAAGAAGGAAACAAGAATCGATGATGACATCATCATGACATCATTGTGATGTCATCATCGGAATCTCACGAATTGCAAAGAAATCTAGGACAGCGGGCGAGAGCTTTATATATAAGGCAACGAGCTTTAGGTTTAGCGAAAAATTAGGCATAGTCGTAAATTTAGGTTAATTTAGTTTAGTTTAATTAATTAGTTTTCTCCATGTAAATTTTAGACTTCAATAATTTAGATTCATTTATTATTTTAGTTTTAGTTTTAATTCGGTTCTCGACAGTTGTCAATTCAATTCGATTCGTTCCTACTAACTTCTTCCTTTTTGTCTCTCCTTTGTTTCTAATTCGTTTAATTTAGTTTAAAGATTTAATTTTTATTATATTTTGATGCTAGTAGCGGTTATATTATTTGTTTAATACCATGTTTAACTTTATTTTGTTAGTTGACGTCATTATTCAAGTTAATGTTTGTTAGCGGTTGTTAGATTAATTACGTTTCATGTTAATTAGTTGCTAGTTTGTGTCACTTTGGTTGTGATTAGCATCTTAATGGCTAATTGATCTTATTTAGGCTTTTATTTACCTAGTTTATGCTAGTATTTTGGGATTATTTCTCTTACCCGCCACAAATTCGATGAGATGTCCGAAATGGTCTTTTTATCTTGATTTTTAGGCTGTTGGCCTATCACCGAAAGGTAAAGTCAATTTGCTAGTGTGGTTATAGAGAATAGTTGGGGTTTCGGCATGAAAATAGTTTGAATCCTAGATAGGTCCGAGGTGCTATTTTTGTAGTTTAGTTGGGCCAACCCGTGAAATTAGGTGGTTAGAATAACTAGACTATCTCATGACCCTCGAAAGTGTGGCTTGAGTATGTTTTGATAGTGCAACCGATCACTCCTAAATACTTGTATAAACTTGGGTAGATTTAGGCTTGGCTTGATTAATTAGTTTATTAATTGGTAAAATCACAACTCGAGTATATTTTTATTGCTTTTTAGATTAGTTTAATCACTATATATATCTCATCTCGTGCTGATTCGCATAAGCCGAAAGTTTACGTTAACTTTGATATTTGAAACACAACTCTCTGTGGACACGATCCGTGCTTGCCAACTAGCTACAACTACACCGTGCACTTGCGGTTATAAAATTTAAGACTTAATTGTTCCTAACACCAACACATTCTTCCTTGGGAATTTTAGGAATCCGTACATAACGGAGAGATTCTCCGAGGTTGAGTAACATCCACATCATGACTTAGAATGTCGATATCCTCCGAAGTAAGGTACAAAAGTTGAAGTTAATTTCCATACAAGAAATTTAACTACACGAAAGAGAAGAAAGAAGTGGAAACTCACCAGCTGAGTCATAATCCGCCCGCATGATGTGTATAAAACGTGTATAAATTCAAGAATAGGGTATAAGGATACCCGGTGGTCGCTTCCACTTGTTATTGTTGGGAAAGAGAGCGAAAGTAGAACATGGTTGGCGGTGGATCAAAAGGAACAAATGGAGGCTAGGTATTGTTATGGATTTGTGGTATGACTCTCTCACGAAGATACCAATAGAACTCAAAAGGACCCTCAAATAATATCCTCCTTTCACTTAACTCCCGTGCAATAATTACACTCGGAGGGAGTTGGAGTTGGGCCCAAGGATGAAAGTTGGCCTACACATACGGGATTCATGAAGAAACATGCAAACAAAAGTGAAAAAACAACAAGAAAATGGGTATAGAACACACACGGCCTAGGATGGTGATGACCACTTGCTAGGCCCACAAGGTCCACCACGGGCGGTGGGCGGTGGGCGGTGGCGATCGGCTAGTCAATGAAGCAAAAATTTTCTCGGGCTCATTTTTTAGGAAATTTTGAGCTTACAAGTGACATACCGAAGTCACCCGATTGAGAGTGGATCTCAAGAAGCCTATATCATAGAGTTTGGGCCATTGAAGATGGATTCTAACCCATGATACGGAGGCCGGAAACGTGGAATGATTCGTTGAGTCGGGAGAAAGGTATAGGAAATATTCGTACGACCATAGCTACATTTTGTAAACCAAGTAAGATTTTTATCTACACAAGATAAAAATACATTGGAAATAAGCGAAGAATTAGAGCATACCTCAATGATCTTCCATAAGTCGCATAGTGGAAGATAGTTGGTCAAGTCTATCTCGGGCTTAGTGTGTCGTACACTCGGCATGGAGGCCCCTTATGAGGCAAGTGTACACGGGAGTAGCCCAATTAAGTTCCTTTATTTTATTGAGGTCCGCTAAGTTCACCAAATAGTGAACATGAACCTTGGAGGGTTTGTTGGAAAAGAGTACTATGCTCAATAAGAGAGCAAGCACGATCCGAACTCGTTGTTATGGAGACTGTCGGGCCTCTCAAAAGCCTAAAAAATAATGGTATATTAAAGAAATTTTCCCGAAGAAACCTACTAGCCACGGGATCAAAGAGATGACGAAGGTAGTCATAATCTTTATACATTCCGGTCGTACACTAAAGGCTCCCGAGAAGCCCAAACCGGATAGAATAGCAAAGTCAAAAGGAGTAATACTCATTTCCCGAAGGGAAGGTGGAAAGTATTAGTGGTATCCCAAAAGCGCTTACTAATAGCCATAATGAGATCCCCGCTCTCTTTTTTCACAAAGATGGTTTAAAGTAAGGAAGAGAGAACTAAACCCAAGCATTATGCATGACATCTTCAAGAGGATAGTGCATTTTCCTACATGTCTCCGTGAATTTGGGTATGGCTCTACTACTTCGGATCGAGCCTTTACGTACGACAAAAATCCAACAAGATTTTTAGTAGAAGAACTACTCTAAGTGAGCAAAATTAGAAGTTTAAGCCAACTAGCTTACCGAAGGAGTAATGGCAAGCGAAGAGGCGTGGTTTTCAGCCTCCACCAAGAGGTTATTTGGATTCCATTCGTTGTAAGGACGTCATTCCCGTTCTAGGAAGTTATCTTGGACTAACTTTTGAGGCTTTGTCCTCCCGGAAGGATGGGCCTTTCTTCTAGACATCTTTTGAGGAGAAGATTTTTGAAATCCAACTAATTTTCTATAAGAGCAAAGCAAGAATACAATAAGGAGTAAGAGCTATAAAGCAAGAGAGAAGTAAGTGAAGTTTGTGCAAAATGAATACACTAAGTCCCCCTTTTATAGACCCATTCGTTCAAGCCAAGCCAAGCATACAAGACAAGAGTCAAAAAGGCAAGGGAGACCAAAGGAATCCAGCAGAAGCACGCGGGTAGCCGGACTCGCCAAAGGCTAGCCGACGCCGACCACGAGGTGAGGTGATGTCCAGATCACGACAGCCTTGCGGCCTTAGCTAGTGAGGTAGCTTGTGAAATCTCATCAAGCATGGCAAATGGAGGTTTGGCACCATATGCATGCAGGTGGGAGCTCTTGGACCCACCAAATTAACTTCTTCAAATCAAATTTTCAATCGGTTTCGATCGAATTATTCGAGTAAAACATCGAACTTTCGCCAATATGATTATTCACTAACAAGCATTTTAGTACAACATATTATTAAGCCAAGCTTCGGATAAAAAGCGATCAAAGTTTCAGCAACAAAATTTACCAAGCTTTAGGCTCGATCAAGCCAAGCTTAGGATCCTATTACCATCGCGATCAAGTTCAGGCCCCATCTTGGAGTTCAGGTTCGACGAGTAACCAATTCCGGACATTACACAACAATTAATATTAAAATCACCGTACGTAATCGAGGTAAGTATCCTTTAGTCTACTTTGACCATTCGTCTTTCGGACTTAGTCAAAGTGAGGGCTAACTGTAGACACCTAAAAAGTGTTGTCCCTCATCTCCTTTAGTTACGTATTTTATATTGTTGGCCCGATGATGAAATCTAAAGTCCTGTTTGAAGATTTGGATCATGGATCGAATTTGATTGGTGCACGTAAGCCAATAAACCACAAAGAACCCTCAACACCAAATAAATAGCCCTTTTGCCTTAGGTCGGTCCAAAAATCCCTTTTTCTTTCCGACGGTCCAAGTCCGGGGCAAGCCTCCAGAGACAACGGAGTCCGAGTGCCGCGCACCGGAAAATTCCAAGCTCAAAATTCTACATTTCATTTTTGTCCAATCGGACACGGAGTTGAAGATCTCAAGATGACGTTAGACGTTGCATTTCATGATCACAAGTATCAAAGTGTTGCGTTTAAGCTTCAAGACAATCCGCCCGAGACTAGGAGCTTTCTCCCTCAAAACGTCACCATATGGCCGGTGCCCGCTACCTGTATATTTCAAGTGAAACGTCGCGTTTTAGCCAGGAGACTCCCTCCGTAGCATGGAAGGGCACAAAACCCTAGGCATCCCCGGGTGGTCGGCGCCCCAACCGGGATTCTATCCGGTCTTATCACTTCATTTTGGTCCGATTTTTTGTTGTCATTACTACCGACGTCTTCTTTCTCCGACCCCTCTTTCTAACGTGGTATTTTTTGGACGCCGGCATGACTATTCCATAGTGATGCTAATTGACCATCCATGGTGGTCAATTTATAACCAATCCCTAACAAATTTGGGTTGCTTTGCCTCTGTCATTCTCTTTTTGTTTTGTTGACCAATTCTTCTAGATCGGAGTGGTAATTGGATGAGCCATTCATCCCCCACACCCTCTCTATCTCTCTCCCCTTATTAGGCAGCTATTTATCACTATTTTCGTTCCCATTCTTTTGGGCTATTAATTCGAGCCTTTTGTTTTACTCCACGGGATCGATGAAATAGAAATTATTCTTGACTTGCTTCTTGTTAATGGAGACATGGTAATTTCCTCTAGTTTTTTTAAGCAAGAGTAAAATTCAACAATCGAGTGAACTATTAATCGGTTTAAGCTTCATGATTCAAACTTTTGCCAAACCGAAAATTTTGATTAATCGAAAGCCGGTTAATCAACAACTTCAATTTGATTTCAGCTTGGATTTTCCGTGAACTAGAAAATTGGCTAATTGAAATTTCAATCAACCAATTTTGCACGCCCCTATCTTCAACATAGAGAGAGAGGGGACTAGGAGAGAACAAGGGCAACATAAAACAATTCATGAATATTTTGAAAAAGAAAAAGCAATTCATGAATATTTTGAAAAAGAAAAAGCAATTCATGAATATTTTGAAAAAGAAAAAGGTGCAGGAAATAGAAATGCAAACAAACACCATACCTCTATGTATAGGAAAATTTTCATTCACCCTCTTTGAAGTTTCGGTAATATTTTTTTACCTTTGAATTTTTCAAATTATTTTGTATTTCTTGACATTTTCACTTCATTATCACAAAATCTGAAATTATAAAAATATCTTCTTCTTTTACCTTTTCCTCCCTACCCAACCTCTAATTAATCCAGGAATCTTTCCTCTTATGAAAAACTTGATCAAGGGACTCATCCTCTGCTAACTATACTTTACACATTGTTCGGTGCTTTTTCGCTCACAACTAATGATGTGTGTTTTTCTCTCACTTCCCTTCCCAAAAATTTAAAATTTACCATTTTTGTGAGATCTTAATCATAAATTATCATTATATCACCATAATCATCATACTAGCTCCGATAATTGCTTGTTGCCACAAAGGTAAAATTTAAAGGACTTACAATAATTTGACACAAAGATAAAAGAAGGTGAATAATAATTCGAAATTGAAGGTTAGAAAAAAACATTTACTAAAACCTCACGGAATAAACAAAATTTTTTCAATTTATTTCTATACTAATCCCCCTTTTCATTGACAATAGGAAGATAAAATCCCTTCCCTATTGTCATCACTCGTGAAGCTAAAATCTCTTCTATCCTTTGAGAAACACATTATAATATAGAGCACCGGACATAAATAAGTCATTCTTTCTAACTTTAGGTTACAACTCCTTATAACTTTTTATAACTAATCTTACAACTTAGAGCTTCTTACAACTTACATTTCCTTCCAACTTTTTACAACCTTATAACTTCCTCCTTTTTAAATAAAAACACTTTCCCCTCCAGGGATGAAAATGATTTTCTTTGAGAAACATTTTTCCAATCATATTCTGTATCAAACAAAAGAAGATTGGAAAATTATTTTCTAGGAATTTTTCCCCTAACCAAACACAATATTATCACTAGTTTTTGAAACCCTCATGGAGCTACTAATGGTAAAATTTTGACTTTTAAGTTTTTCCTTCTCTAGTTTATGAGTTCGGTGATCCCGAAATGCCCTTCATAGTAGGAAAACATAGCGCTAGATTATTATTAACAAGCTTTCCGAACCTAATTTTGCACCTTCCAGTTCAGTTATGACTGGTTGATGATCAGATTCAATCCTAGAAGTAGGATAGCTAAGATGTGCTATATAACTAACAAAATGCCCCTATCTAACAAATCAACAATACTTGCTCCAAAATGCCCCTATCTGCAAAAGAAAGGAAACTCCAACCAAAGGCCAAAAGGCCTCACAGACCTAGTCACCAAGATTAATGTATCCGGAAAGAGTTTAATGATTACAGGGCTGAGAGTGTGAGATCAATAACTTGATGATCATTGGCAAGGGCAGCTCTGCCATAAGGTGGCAGGCCTTCTATTTTCAGGGCAGAATCTGCAGTGTTCATGTCGGAATTACAATGATTCATAAAGACTTCGACCACTAGCAAGTAGCAACAATTACCAAGACATATATAACGCTTTCCACAAATGATAACCTGAATGCTCGGATAAGATACAGAAGACAGACATGCGCACAACATGTCAAAGATGATAAAAAATCACTGTAAAACCTTGTCCAAGTAAAAGATCACATTAAATTCAGAATTGTACTACCAACCAACATCCCAAGCCACCAGATGTTCAGCCTCCCAAGTCTCAACAGCTAGAAGTAGCTTCAAAGATTTGACAACAAGCCGATTCAATCAGAGGAATCCTGTGCAACGAAGAAGGGCAAAAATCAGTTGAACCAGTAGGCGTTCAAAAAATATAAATAAATCACTCTATATGAACCCACAGTTCCAAAGCAAAACCAAATTCCACATCTAGGAATAGAAGCATGGCAGATGGGACTCATGCATGCATCAAATTAATTAATTAATTATTATTATTATTATTTGGTTATTTCCTCCTTTTAACTATTTTAATTTCACAAACATTTTCAGCACACTTGCTTGCATTGAAGATTGAGTTCTTATCTCTAAAAAGAATTCTTAAAGGAACAGAGTTCATGGCAATATTTTTGAAAATGATTGGTTGATTGTTGGGAGTAATTTACTGACATTAATTTTGGCATTTACTTAAGCGATTAGTGGTTAATTTGTAATCAATGCATTTTTTAACTATTCATTTTCTCATCAGTTTATAGAAACGGCTATGCAAGTGTCTATAAATTGCCCAATGCATATGCCAAGTTTGCAATTCATTCTTAGGAGATCATTAGCTTTCCACTTCCAGTTTGAGTAGTTATGCTGATTCGTTATTATCATTGAATCTATTGGTTTGCAGTCCTCTATTTTCTAATACATCTTATATTGAGCATGAGGCAGGATCATATTAGATTTATCATTGTGATCTCAAGAGAATCAACAGGCTGTTGGAACACGGGAGTATGATAAATCAAACTATTTCTAAACCATATTTGTTCATACTATCTCTAATCGTATATACTGATGCTCAAATTTTTCCATGTGAACTATGTAAACTTGATATAGTTTATTAGTATCCATTTACGGTATATTTATTCTCTTTGATTTAGTGTGATTGTTCTATAAGTGTTGTAATCTAAAATCAAAAGAAAATTAAATGCTTACTCGGAATTTTATGATATTTTCTCATAAAATTTTCTAACATATCGTGTGAACTAAAGAAGTTATTATGCACTAACACAAAGTTACATATAGACTAACAGCTAGCTGCTATGTCAATAACATTTTACTCTATTTTCTGAGATAGAAAAAATAAATCAAGTAACTTGATAGATAAACATTGCAGATTGAGCATTAAACAGGTTGAGAAAAGCATCAAAATGTTTCAAAGAGTGGAAAGAGAGACAAAGTAGATACCACCAATGGCATATTCAGACAAAACATAGGGATTGGAACTCTAAACAGTATAGTTCACATATAAATCTTGATTATTGCAGTTTAATGGTTTAAATTATTTTATACTATTTTGTTATTTCTTAATCATTTAATCATGTTGCTCTGAGGAATGATCCTGTTTATTATTAGCCCTTCACATATTTAAATAAAAAAGAGATAGTGAAACATATTATATTTTTCTTAAAATGTTTATCAATGTTTAGAAAATATATTTTAAAGAAGTATGTGCATAGCAATAATTTAAATCTAGTTTCTCCCAAAAGTCGGTAAATCTTTGATTTTATTATAATCAAGACTTCCATAGATGTGTTTAGCATATAAAATTAGACCCGGCAATTGGGTCATTCGGTTCGGGTCGATCTCGTTCGGGTCCGATTTGGATTCGGTTCGGGTCAACTTCGATTCGGGCAAATTTTGGGTCGATCTTGTTCGGATTCGGTTCGAGTCAACTTCAGTTCGTTTCAACTTCGAGTCAATCTCGTTCGCGTGGGGTTCGGATTCGGTTCGGGTTAATTTCAGATCGGGTCAACTTCGGGTCATAATCGAATCACTTTTTGGTCAAAATCGATTCAAAATTGTACCCACCAAAAAAATTGCACCATTTAGGCACAAAAATCCATCCCGAGAGACCCACCAAAAAAATGTGGGTTGAGTCACTTTTATTCGGGTTAAATCGGTTCGGGTCCGATTCGGTTCGGGTCATTTTGGGTTCGGTTCATAATCGGGTCAATCATATCTCAAGTCATATTTCGAGTCGGAATCGGATTCATTAGATTTGGGGTCGGGTCGGTTCGGTCGGTTCATTTCGGTTTCGGTTCAAGCTGTTTCGGATGTCGGTGTGATTTGGGTTTGGGGTTGTTCGAGTTGACCCGTTCGGTTCGGGTCAATTTTGCCAGGTCTATGTAAATTCTATAATTATACTATAACTAAGGCAGTTTTCAGCGAATTTCCGGGGTAGCTATCTTTGAAGCATCAATTCCTATGCTACAATTATATACTTGATCGAACAAACATTGTACATGAAGACAGGAGGGGCAGCTCAATTGAAACCTCACATTAAGCATCTTCCCACTACTTCCACTTGCCAAATTCCACTTTCACCAGCAGACAACTATTCTAATACCAAAATCACCGAAAAGAATACCATTCGTCTTGCCTATATTACTCCCACTCTTTTTTCACCTCCAAGTACCTTTGTTGGAGAATTGGCTCTCCAATATGAATATTCTCGCATGATGCTTCATCTTTAGACCCAACAGTATAACCCTTTAAAAAAAAAAGGCTGTACAAGTATAGCACCTAGTAACACACTTGCATAAGATACTTGCAGACAAGTCTGAGTAACAGAACAATTAGCAAGAATTGGAAAGAAGATTCACTATCACTCAGCATCACCACTCACTCAATAAACGCTCCTTCAAAAACAATATATGAGGACATGGCACAAAAATAGTAGTCTTCAAGCACCACCTATGACATTTCTATAGGCCATTACAGCTTATGTCACCACATTTGTACTATCACTGCCAGCTAGGACAAACAAAGCCTCCAAGATATACTTTATCTAGTAATCAGACAGATTATTTTACCCAACATCTGATCATAACAATGCTAGTCTAACAACTTCACAACACGAAGCTTAATCTCAAGTCCTACATAGGAAAGAAAAGGGGGAAGGAGATAGTTTCGAAGCTGAGTTGGATTGGATCAACTGATGGTGCACCATCCTGCATCCATATGAATTGGATTGCCTTTTTTTCCCTTACACAAAAACAAGAAAAAACCTGATGGCAGAAAAGGCATAATTTAGAAGCTGAGTTGTTCTGGTTGTCTTCAGTTATAAACCCCACATATAACCCAGGTGATGGAGATGAAGATAAAAGGAAAGAAGCCTAAAATAAGGAGATTAGGAAATAATCTTGGGTATGGAAAATTAATGTATTTTAATTATATTTTTATGTTAACTTCGTATAAGATATATATGGTATTTTAGAAGAGTCAAAATAAAGATAGTAGTATTTTATTGAGATTTAGTTTCCTAGTCCATTAGGATAATATTAGGTTATATATTTCTATCCTTTTAGATTTTATATCTTATGTTAGGTTTCCTAATATTAGTTAATCTCTTAATTATAGAAACTCCTTTATGTAATTGGAGAAGACAGACTATGAATAAAAATTAATATTGAATTTTGAGTTTCTCTATGTGACATTATTTGGTTTTGTGTGAGCCACCCCTTCCTCCAATAGGAATTTCTCTTAGAGCGTGCTTCCCTTTGTAGGAATCACTCTCAGAGCGACCTACATCACCAGGGACCAGGGGTAAGGGACCACCAGCTCCACCATTGAAACTCACAAGTCAATGGTTTAATATGGTAAACAAGACAAAATCAATACACAAGATGACAACCAAGATTTCTTAGTCTTGTAAACAATGACTGGCCGATGAAGAACAACAATGACAATAAGGCGAATAAAACTGTCAAGGCACCAAGTTTACAAGTTTCAATTTTAAAGCACCCATACAGGACTTTTGAATGTCATAGAAACATTCCTAACAGGCAAGCGAGAGGAAGTTTAGAGATATAAGAAGACAAGACAACAAAGAGCTACCTGGAAATATCGACTCAAGAGGCACCAGTAGTAACCTTTCCAATTGTTTTAAGGTCAAATATTTCAATCCAATAGCCATCAGGATCTTTTATAAATGCTATCCCTTTCATTTTACCTGCGTTAACAAATGAGAGAGTAGTAAAACCCATCAAATGAATACAAGATTACAGTACATTCTGAAGATAGCAATATATTAGCCATGTCTAGCAATCAATTCTAAGATTTGATTATTCCTTTGCTTCTATTACATACAATGTACAACTCTAAGATGCACAAGTCTGTCAGAGCTCCGCACCCCCCTCCTTCTCTTTTCTGGGGGATCTTAAGAACACAACACAGGAGCCTGTATATTGATGCTTTTTTGTCACAGCCAAATAAAAAGGATGGCATGCAAAATTCTGGTGGGAAAAAAGGGGCCTAAAAATCAACTAGATCTAGAAAATCAATGGCATACCATCATCAGGCTTCTTCACGAACTCCACACCTAGGCGTTCAAACCTCTCACAAGCCTTGTATGTGTCATCAACAGTAACACCGATATGCCCTGTGAGGAGAGTGACCAAAGACAGCTGCTAAGAACTTCACAAATACAACCTATAGACAAAACTAAACAAACAGCATAAAAAATGTGAGACTAGCACATAAAAAACAAAAAGGCAAACAAGTTTGCAAGTAAAACATCACCAGCAACCTCGAGAAGTTAAATCAAATAGGAACATGCTGGTGCTACATTACAGACTTCTAGATACGTTCACTAAATGTCTTATTCGATGATACTCTCTCAATGCTAAAAGAATGCTTTATCCATTTTATTAGTCAAGTCATGCATGCAACCTAACAGAAACAAATTGATTACTTATACACCTGTCAATTCGTCAGGCAAGTAGAACACACCTCAGGTGCTTCAGCATTGGGTAATATGGGTCGGCTCTATTTTGAGCAACGTTAGAATACAAGACAGGTGTATTTCGGAGATTGCAGTTTCTGACTGTTGACCCAACAGGTTGACAAAGCCAATCAGATAAACTACAGGACTCAAATTAAAGGAAAACATACACTCATTGCCTTCTCAAGATGGTAACTCAACAGTAACTGGTAAAGATGGAGTGGAGCTTCCTACAGCAATCACAATTGGAAATGTCAATGCTTCCATTCAAGTCTTGAGTTTCCGAAACACAAAACAAATACTGAAATCTTCAACTTTTAGTAATTTCTCCAACAATGAGCTTATGAACCAATAAAGAGAGACCCATGTTACAGAACCCACAAAAGCTCACATTTTTAGTGAAGTTTAAAAATCACTCACCCAATAAACTAAAAGTGAAGGGAAGAGAAATCCCAGAGAAAGCGAAGACCTATGTATGTGAAAGAAAGCAAATGAAATTCCATATCTAGAAAATTCACCATCCAGCAAATCTGACTACTTAATTGAACAAGTTCCACATGTTGCAAAGCTGAGTACTTAATTGGACAAAGAACATCCACCTTCGTGCTTTCACCACAAGACAGAACCTGGGATGAAATCCTTCACCACAAATTTCAGTGATTTCTCACTCAAAACCAAATAGATAGCTAACTAACAGAGGTTTTCCTTAGAAGGCCACCAATACTTGCTCAATGTTGTGACGTTTTTGCCCCAACTTTAGTGCGCCTTCAATCAATGAGACTGACACAGAAGCAAGAGGCAGACTGGGTAAAAGGGTTATTCGAGAGGCAGATCAGAGACGAAGAAGACTGACGATGGAGGGGTTGAAGATTCGAGAGAAGCACTGTAGAGAAATACGGCATTCTGCATTGTGAGAGTCAGACAGATGAAAGAGGGAGACTGGTGGAGCACCAGGGCTTCTATGTTCCTCTCCAAGAGGGTTTTAAGGCAAAATCTCAATTTATTCTTGGTCACCTAGCTTTCCAGAACAGTGCACCGAGAAAGTTATACGAATTCAACAGGTTGACCCCGCTCAACCCATCCGAATACAAAATTTTCCCAGTTTTTAGGATCAGGTAATTTCAGGCTTCAAGTCGAAACCCTAAAAATCTCAGGCAGGTTGAGGTTCCGAGTTTACAGGCACGGTCAATTTTTGCCAGGTCTTCTTACTTAACCCATACACTTTTAAGAATTTATGCAGGGATTCAAAATGTTGTTTTGGTCATTGCGATTTATGTTTCGGTTTTGGTTTGGTATGGCAAACTCGCTCTGATGTGGCAATCGTGTTTCATATCGCAATTATCGCAGGGTGAAAATGCGGTTCGCCCAACTTCAAAACCTTTCCAATGGGGCTGTTTCATTGCAGAACGGCCATATTTTGAATCCATGAATTTACGCACTTCTTCAATCTAAGTTACTTAAGTATATGTAATCAATTCGCGTGTTTCATAGAATCTTAATTCAAAACAACAAACAGCATCCTTCTAGAGATGGAAGAGATGTGAAGCATGGAGATGATTCATATCTTTCCTAGGTCAAAGTGATCATACATTGTCTGAGAGTAAATGTCAGAGAGGCCATCCAACTGTTCTCAGAGGGGCAGCAAAACAGAGGGAGAATGCACACACCGCCCCAGTCGAATCAAACCCCCCTCGGGCCCCAAAAAAAGAAATAGAGGTTCTCTCAAATGAAAAAGGAGAGCAACAACAAAAAAGGCTACAGAGCAAAGGATAGAGATATAAAGACAGCTGAATTCAAATTTAAGGCAAAACCAGTCAAAAAACCATGTCATATATTCAGGTAAAAACACTAAAACCTCGTACCAAAGCCACGGGGCTCTGTGTTTCCATTGTGATAACCCTTGAATTCAGGATCATTCTCTGTTCCCCAATTGCTGTGGAGCATATACATTTGTTAGAGACCGACGTGAAGCCAACAGCAGTAACCAGCAAGAAAAATTATGAGGTAAATAATTACAATGGAACTCACTGGGTAAGTTCGATTGTAGCTTTCTTGCTAAAGGTCCAAACAGTTCGATCCACCGGATCACTTGGAGCTGATGCAATATCCTTAACAGAAAGACCATTGAATCAGGGAACCATCTGACTGACTTGCCTACAACTTGTCACTGACACAAATCTCTCAAACCCATGACAAAACTTATGGAAAACATAGAAGCATATAACTGGCGAATAAATAAGAACAAAATACAGAGAAATGAAAATGATTATAAAATACATTGCTCTAATATTGCCACCTGACCCAAAAAATCATGTGCAAGTTGTATGACGTATAGTATAACTGGATAGATAATCAGAGAAAGTAACATATGATTCCATCTATTATTCACACCTCACAAGAAGGAGAAGCCACGTGTACCATCAAGCTAATTACTTGCACAGACAGCTCACAAAGTAATGTTGACAACAGAAACTATGCCTTTTCGACTAAAACTAATTGAGAAATGCACCCTTAGGGTTCGTTTGGGAGGAGAGTAAGATAAATGAGTATGAGTAAATAAGAGTAAGAAGGAGTAAAAGTACAGGAAGGTAAATAATAGTAAGTAGGCTGCCCTTGTTCGGGAGTTTGTCGGAAGAGTACATAAGATTAAGAGTAAAATAAGAGTAAATGATATAATTGACATAATTCGGATAAAATATGTAACATCTGAGAAATAAGGGTCAAATGTGTGAAATCCCATCCTTATTCCTTACACCCCATTTAGAAGAGCAAGGAAATGGAGAGTAAAGGAGGGTAAAGAGGAGTAAGAGTTACTCCTCTCTACTCCCCTTAATTGTTCTACTTTTACTCCCAAACAAGGGTAAAGGGAGTATTTACTCTCCCTTACTCCCCTCTACCCCCTCCCTCAACCCACTCCCTATCCAAACAAACCCTGTTAGATCGACTGTTCAATAATGCAGTAAGAGAAATGCCATTCTATCTTTTACCTCGTAACCTAGGAAATACAAGCTGAATTTCATCTCAGGAAAATCCAACCTCTTAAGTAGCCTGCACATGAAAGTAATATATTACAAATATTAAAACAGAATGCTTCAATTCCAGTGCAGATTCAAGTCCAGGATTTTAAAACTAAGAAAAATAATAAACCTTTCAGAAGAATCAAATTGACAATTCGATTAAATTCTTCCTTTTAAATGCAGATTCATGATTAAGGACTAAAAAGAAAGGGGCTTAATTATATTACAAGGATAAACACCCAATCACTCAAATATATCTGCTTATTGTTACTGGAATAGCAAACAAAGCATATGCCACTTGAAATCATAAAAGCCGAACACTTCCCGAAAGTCAATGCAAGTCTAAACACAAAAAGAGAAATCTAAGCAACACTAGTTAGCTACAACCTCTAGTAAAAATTTTAAGGACACAGGTGTGAACAGCCCTTTATTTTCTAGATCTCTCAAAATGAATGATCTATAATCACCAAGAAAATGCAATAATATGCATCAAATGCCTTTCCAATACCGCTTCCAACAGAAACTACATCTTCCACATTGACTTGTAGTTAGCAGTGCAGATACAACTTCTCCTCTGCCAAATGTCTACGGCATAATGCTAAGGTATTGGCTTTGTTGGATATGGTTTGGTTTGCCTGGTAAAAGCTCCTAGCTTCACCAGCTTGCCAAAGATGGCAAATTCAAAGACGAAGTATATAAAAAGTCTTGGAACTTAAGCTTATCATGCACTCCAGCTATATCTTAAGAACAAGAGTCAAATACTTTCACATTTCCTTGAAATAAGGACAAATACTTCAATCATTTCCTCTTCAAATATTCCACATCAAGCCTTTTACTAAGTCGACGAAACTCATTCATTTGCACTTTCTACGTCATTAGTAATACTGCTAATCATTTGTTGTTCCATATTTTGGGATACACATATTGCATCAAAAATCTAGAATTGAGAGGTACCTACTTGCTCTACAACTACGTTAAATCTACTTGTAAATAAATTGTAATAAAAGGTCCACCATCCCCCCCAAAAAAAAAAAAAACAATATTACATTAAGGTCAGAAGTCAGGCTATCAAACTTCATACATTCCAAACACCATTCTCTATTCATTACTATTCACCTACAAACCTTTCACAATGTCAAAAATTTCCCAACATCACTTCAACGAAGTATCTTGACAATTGCATCATTATATTAACCTCGCCAGGTAGTTTTCACACAAGTACCTTTCTTGCCTTTATAGGACTCCAATTAGGAAACAATTTATTGAAAATAATTCTATATCTTTCCTTCCTAGCAAGTTTCAGGAAACATTGAACATTAATTCCTTTTGTCTTTCATAAGAACACGAATAAGAAGAAAGGGACAAAGCAAAAAGTGGAAAGATATTAAGAACCCAAGTCTGAAATTATGTCATTATTCTATTTTAGAAATCACAAGAGAACATGAAATTCCTAAAAAGACTAATACTATAAATAACACTAACAATTTCCTTCAATATACAAAAAGAGATTCTTTTATCAATTATTCCACTTCTCAATCCTAGTAATAGTCCTACCAGAACTTTTGCCCGGTTAAGAACTTCATTCAGGAGCCACTTAGTATTGGATTTAACTCTTCGTGTATTAAAATAGTGGCAATAAGATACAATTGGTTCAAATGCATTCTTTGATAAAGAACTAATAACATAGTAAACAACACTCCAGAGTCCTACCTAGACGTGAATGCAACACATGGGGAGGGTGATCAGTCTGTAACTCTAGTCCTCTACAATTGAACGCACCACTTAACTGATAAAGGAAAAAGGAGAAAAATAGTGATTAGGAATTCCTAATTCTTGGATCACAAAACTTATCTAAGTGCTTAACTGCTTATGCTTTGAGATCTTCTCCTTATTACATTGTTTTGTGCTTTGTGTGTTGAGGTATTTCTTGGTTGAGCCCCTCTATTAGAGAAACATCATCATGCAGATTTCTAAAGACATCCTTGAGCATAAATCCTTTGTTCTACAGTAATTTTTCTACTTCATATTTCCATATCAGATAACAAGACAATATTTATACACCAAGCTCCAGGAAGGGAGATCTAGACATACCCCCATGCTCATTCTTTATCAAACTGACATTGACCTTCTGATTATCCTATCTAAACATAAGGACAATAAAATATTACAAAGTTTACCTCAGTCTCGAGCAAAATCCAATAATTTCATAGAGCCTAATAAAGTCATTTTCCACATAAGTAATGTTGACCCAACAGCAACCAAGAGCTTTCCCTCAGTTGGTTGTCGAGACACTTGCCTAAGCCCTGGGTTTGAAACTTGGGGAAGACAGAGAGTTGTCATAGGGCCTACGGTGTGGGATCCTTACCCAAAATTAAAAATAAAAAAGGTTTATATTACAGCAGTCATAATGATTTTCTGGCCGCTCCTAGCATCCAAGGAGCTCTCCAGGAAATTATAAACCAAACAGGAGATGAACTGTATATCAAAGTGAATACACAATGAGTTCCATATAAATTTGTCAAATATGAAAAGATTCCCAATTACTATTGACATTATCCGCACATTACTCCCTCCCGCAAAGAATGTTGTCCGAAATATAAAACCAATCTGCACAGTAAGCTTTCTAGCCACAAGTCAATGAAGATTAATAATTCCGTATATTTTTATTAAGTTCATCAATGATCCTCAAGTACCTCAAATCACATAACAGTCTTTAGATTGAAAAGGGTGTATAACAACCAACGATACATATTGTATATGGTGGAAAAGAAAAGGAAATCAAATTGAAACAATATCATAAGCCAAGAATCACAAGAAAGAAGACTTACGACATGCCCAATACACGAGAATAGAAGTCCAGGCTCACTTTCGGGTCCTTAACCCGAAACATCTGAAACAAAATCGAACTAATTAATACAGACTACACAACATTGCAACACCAATCAATGGCTTCACTGTTTAAATTCAATGAGAGAGAGAGAGAGAGAGAGAGAGACAGTTTGCTGCATGAAGTATCCTTTCGTAGCATCATCAGGAGTCGCCTGAAGGCCTGGGTTGTTAGAAAGAGACTCCTTGGGCTCCGAGGACGCCATTGATGTCAGTGAAAACAACTGGGATCGATTTCTTCGCTGCAGAGGAGATGAATCGAATGCGTTAAACCATTGAAATTGAAAATAGGGGTTTCATAAGTAGGCATTTCTATCTTTTCAACCTTAGGATTGGGGAAAAGAAAGAGAGCGGTTGATGAAAAACCCGGTTTTGAAGCGAATCGAAAGGCACTGAGACAACGAAATAAAGAAGAAGAAAGTAAAGTAGAAGCCATTGGAGTGGGAGTGGGACAGCGAGAGAGAGAGGGAGAGAATGTGTGACGGAGCGTCAGCTTACCTTTGTGCCTGGAGCTGGAGGAGAGAGATTGGTCCCTGACACTTTGCATTAGGTTCTGCCATATAATCACCAAACTTAACTCTGGGTTTTAAGCAGTAGTTGTTCCATTTAAAAAATTAGGGCCAATTACAAACCATGTCCAAGTTAAAATTCAGATTGGGTTCGGGTTTGGCATTTTGGGTCCAAGTTGTCCGAATTTTGTGACTTATTAGGATTCGAACAAATTCCGACAGTTGGGCAAGCGGATTCGCACATTCGGTCATTCGGGTTTAAGTATAATTTAGTCCAAAATGTACAAAATTTTCAATAAAATATTCGAACATCGAAAATTCGAGTTTGGGTTTGGTCACATACATAATTTCCGTTCAATTTTCAAAAGTATATCACAAATTCGGACACTCGAACATTCGAGTTCGGATATTAGACATTCGGGTTCGGGTTCGGTCCGGTCGTGGCGTCCAAATCTGCACTCGGGCGAGTTCGGGTATGGTCTTTTTGTCCGAATGTCCAAATTGTCCGAACCCGAATTTTTTCGGCTTTAGTTTTAAGTTTAATGAATCGCTAACATAATTTTTGTAGTGTCATGTCATTTTAACACTATAAAAAATGACATGACATTAAAAAAATTATGTTATAATGTCATGTCATTTTAACATCATCTAACAATTTAAGTTCTCGCCAACGAGGAGATGATATTTTTGCTTGTTTGTGGACAAGAGGAAGAAGAGAGCGCAAAAATCTAAGAAGTCTCTAGAGAGAGAGAAACTCTAGTAAAAGAAGTTAACGATGTTCATGAAACTCAAATGGAATAAGCGTCCGGATCCTCCTTCATTTCCCTCTCTTCATTGTCACTTCTTGATCCGGATAATCAAGACTTGCTTGTCTTGATTATCTTTTGTAATCTCCTCTCGCCCTTCCCTAATTTCCTTTTCTTCATTATTTACTCTAATTAATTCCAAACCCAAGTATGTGTAGACACCTAAAAAGTGTCATCTTTATCTCTTTTTTTGTTATATTTATTTTTGTTGACCCGGTGGCGAAATCTCGATCCTATTTGCGAACTAGGATCATGGTCGAAGTCCGATTGGCGTGACTGAAGCCGATAAACCACAAAAATCTATTAGCACCATAAAAATTGACCTTTTTGCTTGGGCCAGCCCACAAACCCATTTTCTTTGGCTCGAACCAAGCCCGGTTAGGGCTCTCAATCAGAAACCCAAACTGGTGTTGCGTTTCGATCAAACTCGTGCATCAAATGCGGCTTTTTCTGCCTGCGTTCCAACATAACACGGAACTCAAGTGTCCATACGATGTCGTCAACATCGGCGCCGCAATTTCAAGCTTGATGTGCTAAAACGCTGCGTTTTGTTCCTCAATGACTAACCAAGGCACGGAACCCAAGATGTTCGTACAACACTGTTTTGGACTTGCGCCGCGTTTTTAGGCTTAATCCGCCAAGACACTACGTTTTGGTCCCATTGCCCAACTAAGGTATGGAACCCAAGACTTTTATACGACGTCGTTTGAGATCGGCGTCGTGTACCTCCTCTTCCCTCATGAGATTTTTGGTCCGAGTAGGATTTTATCCAGTTTAACCTCGTGATCCTCGCCAGTCAATTTGGGTCCGATTCAACCGATTTCCGCGGCCGAAAGCATTTTTGGATTGATTTTCTACCCTAATTTTTCACTATAAATAGGGGATACCCCCTCATTTTTGTTGCTCAATCTTCGACTAGTGACCCCCTAAGCTTATTATTCTCATTACTATCTCCCACTTTCTATACTCTCTATTTTTGTCATACCGTCGCACACTACCTCACTTTTCAAACTCCACAAAATAGCCTTCTTCGTCCTCCTTTTTAGCTCACTACCTAGTTGTCACACTATCGATTCGGTTCGTGATTCAAGCTCGGCGAGTGGGACAACCTCGCGGACACCGGATCGACTTTCGGTTCTTCTTACGAGTTTTTATTTATTTATGCTTTTTAATGTTTTCCATATTGTGGACCAAAGATGTATCGCTCTTAAGTTCCTCCCCGCCCGCTGTAACTTTTATTTCTCGCTTTCCTTTTCGCTTTCCTTTACTACTTTCCTACTTGCTTATTGATCGCTTTCTTAGCATGCTTTGGTTGATTTAATTTCCGTATTTTGCATGTTGTATGTTTGACTAATAAACACCTTTTTATAACTAACAACTTAAACTTAGTAAATGCCGTATGTTGACGGGTGGAATGGAGAGCTTATCTCTTTATTTCGTACCTTCACCCCCAAACACCGAATTCTCGATTTTAAACCGATGGAGCCTCTTTAAAAACCTTTTTCAAGCTTAGTTTTCCATATTAATATTGGAAGAGTACTTTCTTTATTTTTGATAGTTTTTATTCCTAAACCGACTTGACTAGCGACTCTCTCTTTTTACTTTTATTTTTCCTAGTTGCTTCTTGCCATTTCTAGTTTAAAACGGAAAAAGTTTAAATTATTTTCCGACAACTGAGGTCTGTAGGACCGAGACCGATTTCTCGGTCTCGACCCTATAGCCGGCACTGGCTACGAGTCACCACTGGCCGATAATCGGCTTAGCTATCGGTCCAAACCGGATCATCTTTCCTTTTTGGCTCTGGAAGCCTTGCGTAGAAAATAAATTTTATTTTTCTGTTTTCTTAAACTATGAAATAATATTCCGAGATTTCTTAAAAATTAATTTCTAAAATAAATGGTTAATAAAATCTCCAATCACCATTTCATTTAAATCGTTTCTAAAATCGGATTAAGAAAATCGGTAATATTAATAAGAGGTGCGCTCCACTTTCAAAAATCATCTTAATAAAAAAATTAAAGAGGCAACGCTTCGTGGGGAAACTCTATCTCGTTGGTCCCTATGGGGACGAGCCATGGTTCCTACAGTATGGTTATGGTGTCCGGCCTTACTTGCGTGATGATTTATCATTCGTTTGCTATCGTTTACTTCCGTTGAGGGATGAGACTGTCTAAGATCTTGGTGATGATGTAAGATGGCCATTCTTATCGATTTTTCTATTGTTCAAGTTAAGGTTACTCGCTTCCGAGAACCATACCATGGTTGAGTATGAGGTTAGTTCGTTAGATTTGTTTCGAGACTAATTTGGTCATTGATGAAGTCTTTATTAGACTATTACTCACTAATGAGTCTTATCTTCAATGGATCTTCACCATTACCTCAGCTAAGTATCTTATTTATTTTATTTTGTGCTAGGTTTGGTTTTGCTTGATTGATGGCTTCTCGATTCTTCTTGTGATGATGGTTGTGTGTATTTGTTTCCGGCCTTCCCTTATATGCTTCGTTCTCGGTTCTTTGGTGTGGGAATTTTCATTATTATCTAATGTGCTAGTCTCGTTATGCTATTGTTTAGTTACAATATCTTCCTTGCTTGGGTGTAGTCTTCGGCTTGCTTATAAATACGAGAGGGTTTTTGAACTTTTTGCTACACCTCTTCGTCTTCCCCACAAAGTGAACTCTTGTCTCGTTATTGTCCGATATCAATAATTCTTTCTCATTATCCAATGGTCTTTCACTTGATTTAAACGAGACTTCCCTTGTTGATTCCGCTCCCAAACTCCGGATCCAAGTGTGCTAATCATGTCAAGTTCAGTATGGAGGGTCTATATGATGTTCAATCTTCCACAACTAAGTTCAAATTTGGTGTTTGCCTCCAAGGATCTAAAGATGATCACTAGGTTAGACTAGATGTTGCTAATCATGTTCAACTTCCTGATCCGATCTTCAAAGAGGTCCTATTTCCAGCCCCTCTTTTAGTAATAATCTTGACCAACATATAGCCCTTCTATTAGGGAAACCTTGGGGTGAGTCTCTTCCATTACCTGTTATTAAAGGAAAAACTAATTAACTTAGGAAATGGTTGGGTTTGATTCCGGTTGCCAATGTTGATGACAAAAACTTTGTTTGGACCAATAGAACTTGGTTTGTTCGGGGACTCAATCTTGCTCTCCGTTAATGAACTTCGTTCTTCGATCCTTATGCTACGACTATTAAGCCGGTAGATCGGTGGATCAATATTCATAGACTTCCTTGGGAGTTTTGGAATTTTGATGCACTCGAATATGTTCCTTAAACAGTTGGGAATGTGGTTAGACTTGACCATTATACTCTGTTGAGGCAAAAAGGTAAGTTTGCTAGGGTGTGTGTCAACTTGGATATCACTCGGGCTCTTACTTATGAGGGTCTTCATGAAGTCTTTGCTTTATGTGGGTATGAGTCTCATTTACTTGAGGCTTGTCCTAAAGCTCCGGTTGAATCTAAGATTAAGGTTGTTGTGGAAAAATTTGGTAGTAAGGGTTTTTCTATTTTAGGGAAAGATATTACTTCTTTTCCTCGGTCTCCGTCTGCTTCGTCCCTCTTTCTCATAAATGGATCAAGGTCTCCCTAAAAAGAGGGATAGGACTTCCAAACCTGTTAATGATGCTCCTATTGTTTATGGTCATGTTAAGATCTCTTCCAATACTTGGCTTCTTTCGAGTTCTAATCACACTTCTACTGGTGTTGAGGGCTCAATGGCATGTAGGGATGATATTTAGGCTCCTACTTCTTCTCCTTCTCACATCAATGCTCACATTTCTCCTCTTAAGGAGCGTATTCATCATATTGATAAAGGTTGGACAAGGGCATTTTGCCAATCCCACAACCTCATGCTGCTCATCTCTCCGGTTCAAACCTTATTCCCACATCTACTCTTCAATTTTAGAGTAATGACCCTTTGCTGGCTAAACCTCTTTATTTGCTATCTTCTCGGTGATTTAGGCATTGAAATGGACATTCTAGAAGAAGGGGAAAGGGAGTTTCATGCTAATGAGTTTCCGGATATGGAGGGCTCCGGTCGTATGGATGTTTCTATTGATACGTCCAAGAAATGTAGGCTTATTGAGGATGAGGAAGAATTTTCCTCCCCTCACCAATGTTTAGATGTTCCGGGATTATGTTGATGCTTACTTTTTGAAAAGTTGGCGAGGCTTTTGTTCGATGGATTTTTTCCACCATTTCTTCCCTATTTTGTCTTCTCGACTTTGATCTTGTTTTGTTGATGTATCTTTTCTAGCCTTTAGGCCCTATTTATCTTTTTTTGGGGGGTTAGGGAATCCTAGCCGACTTCTACTACGAGTGTATTATATCGGTCTCTCATACTTTTAATGGTGTTGGTTTCTATGATGCTACTATGAAGTTATGTGGGTGTTTTATGTTTACTTTTGGTATTTGTTGTTGGTTCCTTTTTTTGTCGCTTCTTGTTTGCTACCATTTCTCATTTTCCTTGTTTTGTGATTCTCTTATCTCTATTCTTGGCTCTTCTTATTCTCTTCTTCATTGGGTTTCTTTTGATCGGTTAGTCCGGCACCGGTGGTTGGAATGAGTAGTTCTATACTCTATCATTACCACTTTTTCCTACATTCCTCTCGCTCATGGTTGGTGTGAGCTTTTAGGTCTTATTCTTTTGTTTACGTATCTACATTGTTTTTCTTTATTGTACTTGGGTTCTTTTTTTCTAGGTTCCTCTTCATACTTGCCGAGTACGGTTTATCTTTTTGAGGCGATGGTACCTTTCGGTTCCCTTATTTTTCATTTGTTTGTTATTTTGGTCTATAACATTGACTGCTTTACTCTTTCTTATTGTGGTCACTCTGCGTATGTTCCTTGCTTAGCCTTTTTCCTCTGTGGCATTTGTGGCATTTGTATTTATTATATTCGGGTCTTTTTCACTATGTATTTTTATTCCCGCCTCGACTTTTCACCATTGGTTTTTCTTACGTGTTTGTTATGTTTACTTTTTAACTAGTTGTTCTCGGCATTTGGCATTTGTTTTTGATCTTTCAGTTTTTTATTGTCTATTATTCTATTGTTCTTGTTTATTACTCACTTGTTCTTTCATAGGGGTTGCATGTGGTGCTTGTTCTCTTTTCTTTGCCTTTGTTCATGTTGTGATTCTCCGAGTGTTTGTTCTATATTTGGGGTTTACATTTTTGCCTCTACTTTTGTTTTTCCCTGTTTGGTTCGGTTCTGGTTTGGTTTCATGGGTTTTCAAGGTTCTGTCATTTTGGGTTTGTTACCCCTTGGTGTTTGTTCTTTATTTTTGTGCTTCTTTGATGTTTGCTTTGGCTCTATCAATCTTTCTTTTGTTTTTTAAGGTGAGTGTAATTAAATCTTTGGTTTGGTTACCAAGACCGCTTTTGGCTTGATTTTATTGGGCCTGTTCCCTCATCGGTTACTTTGTATGTTCATATACACTATAATGAGACCATTATCACCGATGAGTTGTTACTCACTCTCACCGATATTTCTCTTGTTTATATGGTTGCTTTAATTTTTATTATGGTGATAATTTCTATTGTGTATGAAGACTCGGACTTTACACCTCACTTTTACGAGTTCTATCAAGGGAATCGGGTATAAGATTTTCTCACTTATAAAGTTTTGATTCAAAGTCATTCCCTGTGCCTAGTAGAAACTTTTCCGAGTGATATAGTATTTTCTCTAAGTGTTATAGAAATTATTTCATGTATTTATGCATGACTCGTGTGACTTAGAAAGCATATCCGCACTCACTATGTTACACTCGGTTCCGAGTCACTCATCACTTAGAATTATTGCATGTTCAAACGCCAATATTCGTATAACCGTACTCGGGATCGACTTCATATTACAGGTCTTATTCACGTAAGAGTCGGCACTTCTAGTTTGAATCATGCTCGGTCTAGATCAAGTTTATTCCCTCCGATATTCTTTAGTTAACTTGATTCTCTTTTAGACTGACTCATATGGAATTTTGAGTATCATGAATATTAGACTCGGAAAATTCCATTCCTTTTCCGACCCAAATAATTAGTCACTTAATTATCTTAATTATATTATTATCTATGTCTAATCTTGGACCAAAGTATTTTATACTTTGATAACCAAATTGATTTACTTTTGTAGGTGATCCAAACGAGGCTATCCTAAATTTGAATTACAAAAGTAATCGGCTTTAAAACGTCAAATCACCAGCAGACAAGGCTTTTCCACCTCGACCTAGCCCCGGACATTGTGTCGGGGTTGTCTGCATTCCGAAATGGAAATTTGCAACACTAAGCTCATCGGTGGTTTCCACCTTACTTTTGAAGACACTGCCGGTGGTTTTAGGCACTTCCAAGGGAGTCAAGAGCCATTGTCTAACGTTCATATTTCAACGGATATTTTCCGAGTGACTCGGAAAATCCTACACAACGGTCATAAGGGAACTTCCAGTCGGAAGATGGACACAACGGCTAAGCTGCTTGGTCATCTATAAATAGAAGTCAAATCTCAAGACTTGAAGATTGCGGAACCAATTATAAAAATATATACTTGATCAAAAGTCATTGTATTCATTCTCAATCTTCTACTTACAACTCCAATTACGTATTTCATTATATTCTGAATTGTAAGGTCTTGTACTCGATTACAAACTCTCTTCTTACTCTCTAAGTAAGGTCCCTTGACTGAGTCGTAAAGATTAACTCGACTCAACTGTCCCTAGCTGTAAGGGTTATCTCGGTTAGGAAGTACTAGATCGGATAAGGGAATTTTTGAGTCTAGGAAAAACTTGTAAGGAGTTGTCTAAGGGAGCAACTCGGGTTGAGTCAATCTATCGTATTTTGTGGATTCAAAATAGTGGATTTGACTTCGTGCTTGGATTAGCATGGTCCGTGGTTTTCCGCCCCAGGAGGGTTTCCACGTACTTTACGTGTTACCGGTTTTCGAGTACATTCTAGACTCAGATTGTTTACTTGTTCGATCTATTCTCGCTTCTATATTCTATACTGATTTCGAGTCGGGTCTTTTACGAGTTGATCCGTGACTCCAACTCTACTCGGACGAATTTATTCTTTAATCGAAGTAAATTTCATCATCACCTTATTCACCCCCTCTAGGGTGACTTAGTCTCTCCAAGAGCTAACTTTCAATTGGTATCGAGCCTAGCCTTTCGGAAAGGATCTAACCATCCAAATGTTTAAAGATCAAATGGCTCGGAACAATGGAGAGTTCGATGAAGGAAGATCTTCCGAGTAGACCACCAAAGTTCAAAGGATCCAACTTTGTGCACTTGGAAGAAACTCATGGAATGTTTCCTCCTGGATCATGATGAAGATGTCCGGAACATCATACAAGAAGGAAACTACCTTCCCATGAAGACAGAAGAAACAAGAATTGTGCCCAAAACAAAGGCTGAGTTCATAATCGATGAAGTCGAAAAGTTCGGAAAGAACTTCAAGGCTATGAACATTCTTATGTGCGCCATCAGCTCGGAAGAATACAACGGAGTGTCCGCTCGTGATACAACCAAAGAAGTGTGGGACACCCTGGTCAACACTTACGAAGGTATAAGCCGAGTCGAACAAGCAAAGATAAGCCAATATTTTCATAAATATGAGCTATTCAAGATGAAGCCGGAAGAAAATATCACTCGGATGTTTATTCTTTACAGAGATTACCAATAATCTCAAATCTCCGGGTAAAAAGATCTCCCATGAGGAAATGTGCGGAAAGATACTCGAAGCTTACCCAAGAAAAGATGGGGTCCCAAGGTGAAGCCATCGAAGAGGCTCGGAACTTATCTCTACTGAAGCCGGACGAACTCATTGGGAAGTTTCTCACCCATGAGATCCACCTAGAGGAGGAGGATGCAGAGGTCGGCACCAAAAAGAACATTGCGCTGAAAGCCTCGGAAACCAGAGAAGCGGATCCGAGTTCTTCGACTCGGAAGAGGATCCCATGGCAGTTATTGCTAGAGGCTTCAAGAGAATGATGAAACACAAGAGATGGGATAAGAAGCCAAAAGAAGAGTTCTATAAGAAAGACAAGAAGGATAGAAAAGGTAAGTACTCTTCTCCTTCAAAGTTATCTTTGACTAAGAACTCTGGATGCTTTGAATGTGGCAGCAAGGAACACATAGTCAAAGATTGTCCAAAGAGAAAACGGGACGAGAAAGAAGAAAAAGGCTATGATGGCCACATGGAGTGACGAGGACTCATTAGAAGATGACAAGGACTCGGATGACTCAAAGTGTCTGATGGCACTTTCGACTCGAAGCGAAACAGAGTCGGACTTAGATCAATCGAGATAATGAGGAAGCTAATCCTTAAGAGGTAGTTGAGTACTTTCTCAAATTCTCCAAAGCTGATTTAGCTAAGTATATTTTCACTTTGGAAGAAATGTCCAATTCGATTCTTCTCACTTTAAAGAACAACTTGAGTAAATTTCCTCCGAGAGCATCTCTTTAAAAAATGAGTTAGAAAAGCTGAGACTCATACTCGAGAGAACTCAAGACTAGTGCTTAAATCAATGAGACCGAGTCCGAGTTACTCGAAGAGAAAATGAGCACCTAAAGCAAGAGCTCAATGACTCTCAAGATTTTGTTTTAAAGTTTACTCAAGGTCGGAAAATCTTTGACATGCTCTTAGGATCTCAATGCGTCTCCTTCGAAAAAAAGGTCTTGGTTTTAACAAAGAGGAGGAATCAAATTCCTACTCGGAACTTTTCAAAAGGATTCCGAAGCTGTAAAGTTCGGGAAGGTTGAGCACGGTTCCATTCATAAAAATGAAAGGAGGACTGAGCTCGGATCGGCTTACAAAAGAAAACCATTTCCTCCGGTTTATAAAAGAAAAGTTTTTCAAGAAAAAGAGACACGGACTCGGTTCTCTAAACGGAAGACTCAAAATCGGACCGGACCCAAAGTCATTCAAATCTGGGTTCCGAAAAACCTTCTTCCTCGAAAAGGACCACAATAAAGGGTGTTACTTGGGTTCGTTAGAGGAAGTGAGAAGGGTTAGTTTGTTTTCTTTTTGCAGGCCACTCGGAAAAGATCAAAAGGGCATTGGTACCTAGACAGTGGATGCTTACACCACATGTCGGGAGATTCGGGACTCTTTTACGAGTTAGAAGAGTACAAGGGAGGAAAAGTCACATTTAGAGATGATAGCAAAGGCAAGATAATTGGGATAGGCAAGATTGGAAAAGGAAGCAATCTGGTCGGCCCAGTTTACCTTGTTAAGGGGTTAAAGTATAACTCGCTTAGCATCTCTCAACTGTGCGATAAAGGTCAAGAGGTAAGATTCACTCAAACCAACTGTTACATTTCCGATGACACTACCAAGGAGATCAAACTCGCAGGTAAGAGATCGGGTAACACTTACATTATTCCTCTCTCGACCCTAGTCAGAATCTATCTTGTTTAAAAGCATTACTTCATGATGACTCACGGAAATGGCATTGTAGATTAGGCCATGTTAGCATGCATACTATTAAGAAATTGGCATCTCATGGTTTAGTCGGAGGATTGCCCAATTGTGCTTTCAAGAAAGACAAAGTTTGTGAAGCTCGCACAAGAGGGAAACAAGTCGGATCATCATTCAAATCCTCGAAGATAGTTTCCACATCCAAAGTGCTTGAACTGCTACATATGGACTTATGTGGTGAAATCCCTGTTAAGAGCCTCGGAGGTAAATCATATGTACTCGTTATTATTGATGATTACTCACGATTTACTCGGGTGTGTTTTCTCAAGTACAAAAATGAAGCATTCAAGGAGTTCAGCAAGCTCTGCAGAAAAATCCAAGTTGAGTCTCGGACTCGGATCCGAGAGAATTCGAACCGACCATGGAAGGGAGTTCACTACTCGGAATTCTCGGAGTTTTGCGACAAGAATGGTATCTCTCACAACTTCTCAACACCAAGAACTCCTCAATAGAATGGAGTAGTGGAGAGAAAGAACAGAACTCTTGAAGAAATAGCTAGGACAATGATGATTGAGCACAATCTACCCTACTATTTACGGGCCGAGGCGATCAACACGACCTAACTACACGTTGAACGGATGCCTCATCGGACCCATTTTAAAGAAAACACCTTATGAGCTCTACAAAGGAAAGAAACCCAATATTTCTTATTTCAAACCCTTTGGATGTAAGTGTTCTGTTCATAACAATGGTAAGGATCACCGACCAAGTTTGATGCTCGGTCGGATGAAGGTATTTTTCCGGGTTACTCATCTATCAGTCAGGCTTATTGCATTTTCAATAAGAGAACTAACAAAGTGGAAGAAAGTATCCACGTTGTGTTTGATGAGATTGAACAGGAAAAACCCAGCGAATTATCATTCTCAAATCTAAAGCTCAGCAAAGAAGATGATAATAAAGCGAGTCTATCAAGACTCAAACCCAACCGACTCGGAATGAAGCAACTCGGAATAATATGACTCGAGAATGAGACAACTCAAGAACCAGCTTAGAATGATGAAGGACAAACCGATGAACAAGTCCACTCGGAACAAACTTCGAAGGTCAACCAATTCAGCCTACAAATCGGTGAACCGGAGGACAGGTAGAGCATTCAAATATGCTTTTAGTCATCCACTAGAAAACATATTATCTAATATCAACAGTGGGGTAAGAACTCGTACCTCTCTTCAGAATCTATGTGCATTCACTACATTCATTTCATTAATTGAACCCAAAAATGCACAAGAGGCCCTAAATGAACCTGAATGGGTAGAGGCCATGCAAGAGGAACTCAATCAATTCGAAAGAAACCAAGTCCGGACTCGACTAAACGACCTTCGACCACCCGAGTCATAAGAACCAAATGGGTTTTCAAGAACAAACTGGATGAAGGTGGGTTGGTAGTCGAAACAAGGCTAGACTTGTGGCTCGAGGTTACAATCGGGAAGAAGGGATTGATTGTAGGGAAACCTTTGCACTGTTGCCGAAGTGAAGCCATTAGAATCCTGTTGGCATTTGCATCTAGCATGAATATCAAGTTATATCAAATGGATGTTAAGTACGCTTTTCTCAATGGTTTTATCGAAGAGGAAGTCTATGTTGAGCAGCCCCTGGTTTTGAAAACTTAGAATTTCCAAATCATGTTTTCAAACTTCAAAAAGCTCTTTATGGTCTTAAACAAGCTCCCGGAGCTTGGTATGAAAAGACTGAGCAATTTCTTGGCTCAAAATGATTTTAGAAGAGGTCGGATCGACAAGACTCTCTTCATAAAAATCAAAGGGAAAGATTTCCTTATTGCTCGGATATATGTTGATGATATAATTTTTGGAGCTACTAACGAAATTGCGTGTCGAGACTTTTACGAGTTAATGAGACAGGAATTTCAAATGAGTATGATGGGAGAACTCAATTTCTTCCTTGGTCTACAAATCAAGCAAGACAAAGATGTAATCTATGTCCATCAATCAAAGTACACCAAGGAGCTGCTGAAAAAATATAAACTCTAAGATGCAAAGCACGCAGCTACACCTATGAGCGAGCAGCTTAAAACTTGACTTAGACGAGAAAGGTAAAGCAATAGATCGAAACTCTATCGAGGTATGATTGGATCTTTGCTATATCTTACTTCTAGTAGACCGGACATAATGTTTAGTGTCCGTCTATATGCAGGATTTCAAGCTAATCCAAAAGAATCACATCTCACTGAGGTGAAGAGAATATTTAGATATCTTGTAAGGACTAAGAATTTAGGTCTGTGGTACTCAAGAGACTCGAAATGACTCTCACTTGGATACTCGAGATGCTGATTACGCTGGATACAAAGTTGATAGAAAGAGCACTTTAGGAGCTTGCCAATTTCTGGGTCAATCCTTAATATCTTGGCACTCAAAGAAGTAAAACTCAGTAGCTCTATCAACTGCCGAGGCTGAGTATATTGCAGCTGGAGCTTGTTGCGCTCGGATCTTATGGATAAAGCATCACTTGAGAGATCTTGGACTTTCTTTCAAATTAGTTCCAATCAAGTGTGACAATCGGAGTGCAATTAGCATGACCAAAAATCAAGTTCGGCACTCAAAGACAAAGCACATTGAGGTCGGGTATAATTTCTTAAGAGACCATTCGAGAAAGGTGATATTGAACTCAATTTCATTCCTACCAATCTTCAACTAGCTGATATCTTTACTAAGCCTCTTGGTGAGGATCGGTTTTGTTTTATTAGGAATGAGCTTGGTATGATAAATGCATAATTATGTGCTTTCTATGTGAAAATCTCATTACATGATTATGTGTTATGTGTTTGCAACTCGTTGATAACCATTAGTTCGGTTGACTTAGTGATAAGCGAGCCGATAGTTATTATATGCGTCCGGTTTCGAGTCACTCAAAAACTTAGCTGAGTCGGACTCGGATGTTGAGAAAAATGGATGCCAATTCCCCGAAATCATCTCTAAATAAGTGGAGAATTTCAGAATTTATTTTCAAAATCATTTTTCTCTCTTCTCGCTATGATCGGACAACTAGTCGTTGGGAGACAACCGCTGAAATTCTAACCGTTGAAGAAGGGAACCGTCACACCGGTCTCGAGGTGATCGATGAAAGAGCCGAGTTAGAACGGATCTCGAAGGATGATTATTTTCCTATAAATAGCGACTATTCTCCTTCATTGCGTTACTTTACTTTTCACTTACTCTCTCTCTCTCGAAATCAAAACTTCGCACACAAGCTCTCCGTGTCTACAGCGACTTCTAGTAATTTCAAGCGTCGTGAAGATCATCTCAAGTAAGCTCAACTTGCTCTCAACTCTTTCTTTTACTCCTTTATTTTTTTTTCTTACTCTCTTCAAGTTCTTCTTTCCTCATCCTTCTCAGGCCTTCCTACTCTCTCTTTTTCCTCAAAGATGACAAAAAGAGGTTCTCACCCTGACTTTCTCGGCTCCTCTACAAAGAAGCCCCGCACAAAAAGCCAAGAAGGCTCTTCCACTTCTAAACCTCTCATCACCCGAAGCATCTTGCGTCTGGATGATAAGTTTTTCCCAACCACCAAATTTTCGTGGTTGCCTCACATCCAATCAACCAGGGTTTATAATTTTCTTTGTTTCAGCGATTTTATATACCACTGAACTCGTATTCGAGTTTTACACTCATCTCACCAGCTCGAAGGTGTTATAACCTCCGGGGTTCGGAACATAACGATTCGTATAAACACTTCCCTTCTACATCGTCCGTTCAAGGTCTCTTCTCTCTTGTTGAACAGCAATCCAATTCCTTTCATCGAGGTCGTCGATGACTTCTTTGAAAAGTATGCTAAAGAGTTCCCCGGGTCACGTAAAAATTTTTACGTGACTCGGCTAAGGTCGAAGCACGTCTTACGTGTTACTTGCTGATGAGAACCTTCTTCTCTCAGCACTCTAGCAAGGAGGACCCCAACTCCAAGCACCTTAAAGCTCTTTTTGACATTCTCAAGGGCTACGAAGTAGACCTCTTTCCCTCCATAATTGAGCAAATGGCAGCTGTGCCGGTTCAACTCCAAAACAAGAAGAACACCCCTCTTCCTTTCGGTGCTATTCTCACCCTTGTTTTCAAACAATTCAAAGTTCCTCTTCCCTCGGAGCCAAACGTTGTTTCGAGGCTACCGTTGTTGTCGGCAAAAAGGAACTTCGGGGTATGGATACCAGGAGACCCAACCCGGTATCCGGGTCCTTCTAAGACTCTCTCTTCCATTTTGTCCTCCACCTTCATGGACAAAATCAGCTCTGTGTCCTTGGAATTCAAGGACATACTTCGATCATTCAAGACTATCTTTCGGTTTATGACCATAAACCGAAAACTGCTCGGTCTCAAATCCGAGAGCAGCAGGACCTACTCATTGAGATGAAGGCCCCGGTGAAGGAGCGAGAGGGAGCCGATAGAGCTTTTCCAGGAGAGACGGTCCAAGGCAGCTTAGGACCAAGGCGACTCGGACACATCCGAAAAGTCCTCGAGCCCGGCCAAGACCTCCTCGGATAGAGGCAATGATGAAGAAGAAGATCAAGAAGAAGCGAAGTCGAGGAGCTCGCGGCTGAGGCAGCTCCTTCGGCCAAGGGCAGGAACAACGGGAAGAACAAGGAGCAACAACCGAGGGTCTAAGTGCTCCTAAAGCTCAACCGGAATTGATCGGCTCGGACGACAGTCCGAGTGGGTCGAAGACCTTGCTTCACAAGGACAATCCGCAGCGGGTCGGCTCGAGCGGACCCCTCCAGCTGACGAGTTCCGAGAGGATAAACCTCTGGATCCCCTTGTTCGGGTCGGCAACTCGGAACCGAGCCTTTGCCAAAGATCCCTGTCCTCCCTCCGCCGCGCTTAAGCACATCGTTAAGATCCTATCGGCGCCGGCGATCCACTCGTCCTTCCTCTTCCACTCGGACAAACCCATCCCCTTCTTAATTTCTTCATCTTTTATTTACAATTTTTTTTTTGTCCGGATATCAAACTTGTACTTCTTGTATTCTTCCCATTCTTTTTGTTTCTTGCTTTGAAAGGCAAGAGGGAGAATAGATAGAAAATTTGTTGTCTTGTCTAGGGGAGTCTCTCTCTCTCACACTCTGTACATATTTTCTTTCAATTCAATGAACTTATGCATTTTGTTCCAATTCTCTCGAGTACAATGATAAATGCAAGCATTTGTGAGTTTCCATCAAATATGTTCTCTTACTTAGCATCATCTCTACAATAAATGCTTTTCATTGATAATTGCTGAGTATCTATTTTGTTGCTTCATGTTCCGATACTTCAGTATGCTCTAATTTAGTTTACGCTATGCAACCTTGCTTTACTTTTTGCGCAAGTTTGTAAAAACAGATCTATATCACTAACAAAGTTTACGTCTAAGTATGGATTGCCTTTCATCAAAAAGGGGAGATTGAAGACTTAGACTTTACACCTCACTTTTCCGAGTTCTATCAAGGGAATCGGGTATAAGATTTTCTCACTTATAAAGTTTTGATTCCAAGTCATTCCCTGTGCCGTAGAAACTTTTCCGAGTGATATAGTATTTTCTCTAAGTGCTATAGAAATTATTTCATGTATTTATGCATGACTCCGTGTGACTCGTAAAGCATATCTACACTCACTATGTTATACTCGGTTCCGAGTCACTCATCACTTAGAATTATCGCATGTTCAAACGCCGGTATTCGTATAACCGTACTCGGGATCGACTTCATATTACAGGTCTTATTCTCGTAAGAGTCGGCACTTCTAGTTTGAATCATGCTCGGTCTAGATCAAGTTTATTCCCTCCGATATTCTTTAGTTAACTTGATTCTCTTTTAGACTAACTCATATGGAATTTTGAGTATCATGAATATTAGACTCAGAAAATTCCATTCCTTTTCCGACCCGGATAATTAGTCATTTAATTATCTTAATTATATTATTATCTATTTCTAGTCTTAGACCAAAGTATTTTATACTTTAATAACCAAATTGATTTACTTTTGTAGGTGATCCAAACGAGGCTATCCTAAATTTGAATTACAAAAGTAACCGGCTTCAAAACGTCAAATCACCAAGCAGACAAGGCTTTTCCACCTCCGACCTAGCCCCAGCACACTCGTGTCGGGGTTGTCCGTTTCCAGAAATGGAAATCTACAACACTAAGCTCATCGGTGGTTTCCACCTTACTTTTGAAGACACCGCCAGGTGGTTTTAGGCACTTCCAAGGGAGTCAAGAGCCGTTGTCTAACGTTCATATTTCAACGGATATTTTCCGAGTGACTCGGAAAATCCTACACAACGGACACAAAGGAACTTCCAGTCGGAAGATGGACACAACGGCTAAGCTGCTTGGTCATCTATAAATAGAAGCCAATTCTCAAGACTTGAAGATTGCGGAACCAATTGTAAAAATACATACTTGATCAAAAGTCATTGTATTCATTCTCAATCTTCTACTTACAACTCCAATTACGTATTTCATTATATTCCGAGTTTGTAAGGTCTTGTACTCGATTACAAACTGTCTTCTTACTCTCTACGTAAGGTCCCTTGACCGAGCTGTAAAGGTTAACTCAGCTCGGTTGTCTCTAGTTGTAAGGGTTATCTCGGTTAGGAAGTACTAGATCGGATAAGGGAATTTTTGAGTCTAGGAAAAACTTGTAAGGAGTTGTCTAAGGGAGCAACTCGGGTTGAGTCAATCTACTGTATTTTGTGGATTCAAGATAGTGGATTTGACTTCGTGCTTGGATTAGCATGGTCCGTGGTTTTCCGCCCAGGAGGGTTTCCACGTAGTTTCGCGTTACCGGTTTTCGAGTACATTCTAGACTCAGATTGTTTACTTGTTCGATCTATTCTCGCTTCTATATTCTTTACCGATTTCCGAGTCGGATCTTTTCGAGTTGATCCGTGACTCCAACTCTACTTAGACGAATTTATTCTTTAATCGAAGCAAATTTCATCATCACCCTATTCACCCCCTCTAGGGTGACTTAGTCTCTCCAAGAGCTAACTTTCAGTGTATGCTTGCCCGTTTTGGGTTGGAAGCCTAAAAGATTTATGTCACCTAGTAAAAATATAGTCGATGATGATAGACTTTATATATCCGAGACTTCAATAATCTCCTTTTCTATCACCGATAATTTTTTACTTATTTTATCTTTGATTTTATTTTTTGTATTTAAGAGAATCTTCTTTGGAAATGATTTATTCATGTTTTCTTTGTCCCTTTTAACTATTTATTTTTGTATGCTCTTTCTTAGGTCTAGTAAGTTATTTAAGATTCAAGATCTTATACTAAAGATTACAAAGAATCATATGGGATTAGGATGGATTATATTTCATTGTGTATTTATGATTTTCCTTTTTGGTATCTTCTTTAAGGTTTTTCTGCATTCTATGTATGATTTGATTGTTATAGTTTGTAATTATTAGCGAGAGGACTAAAGTCCCAAGGCTTATTTTCCGAATAACCCCGATAAGGGTCGAATCTTGCAGAGTGCAAACTGTACAAATGTCTTCCTAGCATTATATTTTGTTTTGATGCTTCTTGGGACATGATACAATGTAATTATGAGTTTTCTATTGTTTTTTTGTGTTTGTTAAGAGGAATAAAATCAGGATCGTTGTTGTCAAACTTTTACAAGATTTTCTCGTGTTAATGATACACCTTTTGCCTCTAGGTTATGTATGTTTATACTAATGAACTTTTATTATTATATTTTGGCTTTGGACATTTTTCGGGATGTTTATCTTTATTTATTATGAAAATTATTTATTAGAACGTTCAAGGTGCGAAAAAAATCAAGTTAAACAGGAGATTCTAATTTTGAATAAAAAATTATGGCCCGATATTATGTTTCTAAGTGAAACAATGACTATTTTAGTTAATACAAAAAAATCATTCCAAAATTGGGATAAGACTGTTTCGACTATGTTATACAACACAAACATAGTGGTGGAATATGGGTGTTATGGAATAATAATGACATTACCGCTAATGTTCTTATTAAATACCAAAGGACTATAAACTTGCATATTTTTGATAAAATTTTGCAAAAAGAATCTATTGTTGCAAGGATTTATGGACAAGCTCGAGCAGATCAACAATATTGCTTTTTGGAATCATTTACATGATCTTAATTGTCTTATTAATTTTTCATGGTGTATTATATGCGATTTTAATGAAATGGAATGTATGAATGAAAAAGTTGGGGGGAGAGGGGGAACTAACACTTGTCAATGTTCAGCGGATGAGAGACTTCGTTCCTTATATTCAAGGTGAGAGTATTCCCGCCACTAGTAGAATTTTTACGTGGAAAATTTTTTAAGGGGCCAGCTTGTATATGAGAGACTGGATAGAGCAATCGATCATATGAATTAGAGGACTATGTACCCAAATTGTTCCATATCACATGGTCCTCTTTCATGTTCAAATCACGGTTACATAATGTTGAATACTAATCCGTAAATACTGCAGACAATAGCATTGAAAATTTAGGTTTCAAAATTAATGGTCTAGTTATGATAAAGTCATTTATAATTAAACAACGAGTGGAATGAATAGTCTCGTGGAACGTGTATGTTTAAAGTAGTCAGTAAACTTAAGCATATTAAAATAAAATTTAAACAATGGTCTATCGGAGCTTGTAGCAATTATTCATAGACAGTTGAAAAACATTCAACTCGGTTATAGAAAGTTGAAAATAGATTATTATCGGACCCTTGAAACCTTAGACTTTTCCATTGACATTCTCGGTTGATCAAACAAAGAGAAAGATTACTTTTGTTCAATCGAAGTATTGGGGAAAATTCTATAGATTAGAATGACTCAATAAGGGTGATAGAAATTCTAAATTCTTTCACTGTTGTTGTGCCTACAGGAAATAGAAATTGAATATCTTAAAAATTAAAGATGAATAAGGGGTATGGATTAATGATAAGGCAACTTTACAACATAATTTTATCGCTGACTTTACTCAACGATTTCGTTCTCAAGTAAGATCGAATAGATCAACACTACAAACCAATTTGCCGACAATTATTTCTAATGTCGAAAATAATCAGCTTATTTTACCGGCGTCTCCAAGTGAGATTAAAGCTGTTGTTTTCCAAATGAACCCCGCTAAAGCTCCTGGTTCAAATGGGTTTAGAGAATGTTTTTCCCATCAACATTGGGACATTATGGGGAATGACATCATTAAGTGCATCATGGATTTTTATTTTTTTTTAAACATGGCAAGTTATTGAAAGAAGTTAATCATACCTTTATTGCTTTGATTTCGAAAATTATAAGTCATTTTGTTACTTCTCATTTCATACCAATTAGTTTATGTAACAGCTTGTATAAGATTATTTTCAAAATTCTTGTTAATAGATTACGACCAGTATTGCAAAGGGTGGTTAGCCATTATCAAAGTACCTTGTACCAAATAGAGATATTCATGACAATATTCTTTTGGCACATGAAGTTATTGATAAGTTTGGCAATATTAAAAGTAAACAAGCTTATATAGGCCTTAAACTAGACATGCAAAAACTTATGACAGAATATAATGGGATTTCATATTTTCATGTTTGAAGGATATGAGTTTTCATCACATTTGGATTAATTTGATATGTGAATATATTACTTCGATAACATATTCTATTGTCATTAATGACGAATCTTGTGATTTTTCTTACCATGTATAGGTCTTAGACAAGGTGACCCCTTGTTACTCGTACTTGTTTATCCTTTGTATGGATGTTCTCGTATATATCTTGCATCTTGCTGCTATGCAACCAAAATCAGGTATAGGAATTAAAATTTGTCCACAATCGCAGAAATTACTTTGTTTACGTTTTATTGATGATAATCTTCTTTTTGCAAGACTAATTATGAAATGTGTCTTAAGCTTTATAATATTCTGAATGACTTTTGTTACCAGTTGGGACAACTCATTAATTTTCAAAAATCAGCTCTACCTTTTTAAAAAATGCTACAACTGCTAATAGGAACATTATTTCTTCGTTTTTAATATGCCGCATAGAGACTTTTTGGGAAAAATATTTAGGTTGTCCTGTTTTCAAGAAAGGACTAACTCTCTTACTTTCTCGGACATTTTACTAAAAGTGGATAATAAATTACAAAACTGGAAAGCTAATGCACTTTCAAAGGCAGGTAGGGTTGTTCTTATTCAGTCTTATCTTGAATCTTTGTCCGCTCATACAATGCAAAGTTTTAAGCTCCTGAAAAACACAACTAATTCACTTGATAAAATTAATCGAGGATTTTCTTTTTGGAAAAAATCTTAGGATATTAGAGAACTGCCAATGGTGTCTTGGGATAAAATGTGTTCCAAAAAATTGGGACGGTTGAGTTTAAGAAAAGTAGAAGTAGTTAATCAAGCCTTTTTTTGGCGCAGAAAGAGGGTAAAGCCCCAAAAGAACTAGATTTAATTATTCATAAATTTGGGGCTAGAGGCACCTACAAAATCTGTATATAACAAATCCTTAATAATACTAGGGGGAATCAAAGGAGTAGAGACCAAATTCCTTTTCAACATCGATGTTTACCAATTTATCGACGACTGACTCGCTTCCCAAAAGCGAGTGGTTAATTTTAACTTCCCAATCACAGTGATTGATAAGGTCTTTGCATTGGCGGATTAGGGGCGTGAATTGACTGTTCATGGCCTGATTTCCCTCAACATTCCCACTACGATCATGGAATCGGATTTTAGCCAAACTTTACGAAATCCCAAATTCGAACTAACCGTAAACCTCTCCAAATATCCTTCATTTCAGCCATGACAGAAGAGCAAAATCCAAAATTTTCCATGAAATCAAGTAACCATTCCCCCTGTCTCCACGTAGCACCCCACCTCCGGCCGCTAAACCCGGGTTCCCTTTAGAGGCACCGTCAGTATTCAGCGTAACCCAACCTCGTTGGAGGTGGTTCCCACCAACTAAAATTTTCGTTCTACTCAAATTGGTATGGTTAGTGTTGTGCATATCTCTTTTCCAAGCATCAAGTATATCACCACTCCTTATAAGTAGAAAGCCCACCTTATCCTCCAAGTATAGGGCCTCCATTGCAAAGCTCATAGCACATCACCACTTCTATATGTACTAGAGAACAACCAAAAACTTAATGTCCCACCGGGGTCCAGAGCATTCTTAAGAGTCCATTCACCAAAAGAATTGCTTTGCGAATGAATATCTATTCCACTACTAACAAAGTAATGCCATATGCAATGGACAGAAGGACATTCACGAAAGATATGATTTAAATCTTCAATTTTAGCTCCACATAAACGGCAACCCAGTGTCTGCTGTTAGACCTCTTTTAAATCTGTTGAAATTGGTCATTGAAGACTTAGACACTACTCGGCACAATTCCGAGTTCTAACAGAGGAATCAGGTATAAGAATTTATCACTTATAGAGTTTTGATTCCAAGGCATTCTCTCGTACCTTATAAACTTTTCCGAGTGATATGGTATCTTCTCTAAGTGATATAGCATTTACTTCATGTACTCTTGCTTGTCTTTGAGTGACTCGGAATGTATTCGGAATATCCCACTCAATTCCGAGTCCCTCATCACTTAGATATATCTTTCGTTTTACCGCACTCGAGTCCGACTTCATGTTATAAGTTCTATTATGTTGGAGTCGGTGCTTCTAGTCCGAATCATGCTTAGTCTAGATCAAGTTTGTTTCACTCGATATTCGTTGTATAACTTGATTCTCGCTTAGACTAACTCGGATGGAATTTTGAGTTTCATGGATCTTAGACTCGGAATTTTCCACTCACTTTCTAACTCGGATAATTAGTTGCTTAATTATCTTATTTATATTATTATCTATGTCTAATCGTGGACCAAAGTATTTTATACTTTGAGAACCAAAATTGATTTACTTTTGTAGGTTATTCAAACGAGGATACACTTTTTGAATTACAAAAGTAACCTAGCTTCAAAACGTCAAATCACCAGCGAGACATGGCTTTTCCTCTTCTCTCGGCCTAGCCCCAAAAGATTGTGTCGTGGCTGTCTATTTCCAAATCTGGAAAACTAAAACGCTAAGCTTAACGGTGGTTTCCACCTTATCCTTTAAGACACCACCGGTGGTTTTGGGACTTCTAAAAGAGTTAAGAACCGTTGTCCAACGTTCATTTCACAATGGATACTTTACGAGTGACTCGAAAGTTCTTAACAACGGTCACAAAGGACATCCCGTCGAAGTTGGAGATAACGGCTATGCTACTTGGTCATCTATAAATAGAAGCCAACTCACAAGACTTGAAGATTGCCGAACCTATTGTTAATACACGTACTTGAGCAAAGTCATTGTATTCATTCTCAATCTTCTACTTACAACTCTCACTCGTAATTCATTACTTTCGAGTTGTAAGGTCTTGTACTTAGTTACAAACATTTTCTTACTTTCGGGTAAGGTCCCTTGACTAAGCTGTAAAGGTTAACTCGGCTTAGTTGTCTCTAGCTATAAGGGTTATCTCAGCTAGGAAGTACTAGATCGAGATAAGGGAATTTCGAGTCTAGGAAAATTTGTAAAGAGTTGTTGTTTAAGGGAGGGTTTAGTTAGTCTACTTGTATTTTGTGGACTCAAAATAGTAGATTTGACTTTGTGCTTGGATTAGCACGGTCCGTGGTTTTCACGCCCGGGAGGGTTTCCACGTAACTTCTTCGTCTTTACTTTACGAGTACATTCTAGATTCGAGATGGTCTCAAAGCTTCGACTTTATACGCCTCTTTACTCTTTATAGCAATTACGAGTTCATACTTTTCGACCCCACTTTTAACTCGGAATGCGTTTACGCCTCCACTTTGGCAAAAGAGTTTGATTTTTAAAGAAAATCCTCCATCACCCTATTCACCCCCTCTAGGGTGACTTAGACTCTCCCGAGCAAACCTTCAATTGGTATCGAGCCTTGCCTTTCAGAAAGGATCTAACCATCCAAAGGTATAAAGATCAAATGGCTCAGAACAACGGAGAGTTCGATGAAGGAAGATCTTCCAGCGAGACCACCAAAATTCAAAGGATCAAATTTCGTGCCTTTGGAAGAAGCTCATGGAAAGTTTCCTTCTAGATCATGATGAAGATGTTTGGGAGATCATACAACAAGGAAACTATATTCCCTTGAAGACGAGAGGAGTTTAGAATCATTCCCAAGACAAAGGCTGAGTTTACTCAGGTGAAGCAGAGAAGTTCGAAAGAACTTCAAGGCAATGAACATTCGATGTGCGCCATCGGCTCGAGAAGAATATAATCGAGTATCCGCCTGCGATTTAGCCAAAGAAGTGTGGGACGCACTCGGTTAACACTTATGAAGGCACAAGCCGGGTCGAGACAAGCGAAGATCAGTCAATATCTTCATAAATACGAGCTATTCAAGATGGAGCCGGAAGAGAACATCACTCGGATGTTCATTCGATTTATCGAGATTACCAACAATCTCAAATCTCTGGGTCGAAGATTACTCACGAGGAAATGTGCCGAAAGATACTCGAAGCCTACCAAAGAGAAGGTGGGGTCCTAAGGTGACTGCCATAGAGGAGGCTCGGAACCTATCACTTCTAAAGCCGGACGAGCTCATCGGGAAACTTCTCACTCATGAAATCCACCAAGAAGAGGAGGATGCTGAGGGCGAGCACAAAAAAGAACATAGCGCCGAAAGCCTCGAAACTCGAGAAGCAAATCGACTTCATCGACTCGAAGAGGATCCCATGGCACTTATTGCTAGAGGCTTCAAGAGAATGATGAAGCACAAAAGATGGGATAAAAGGCCAAAAGAAGAATTCTACAAGAAAGATAAGAGGGACAGAAAAGGTAAGTATTCTTCTCCTTCAAAGTTATCTTTAACTAAAAATTACTGGATGTTTTGAGTGTGGCAGCAAAGACCACATAGTCAAAGACTGTCCAAAGAGAAAAAGGGACAGAAAGAAGAAAAAGGCTATGATGGCAACATGGAGTGATGAGGACTCATCGGAAGATGATGAGGAGTCGAGATGACTCAAAATGTCCGATGACAATCTCGACTCGGAAGGTGAAAGAGAGTCGGACTCGGACTCGAACAATGAGGAAACAAATCCTCAAGAGGTAATTGAATACTTCCAAAATTCTTCAAAGCTGATTTAGCTAAATATTTTTACTTTAGAAGAAAAGTCCAATTCGATTCTTCTCGTTTTAAAGAACAACTTGAGTCAATTTCATCCGAGAGCATCTCTTTGAAAAATGAATTGGAAAAGCTGAGACTCACACTCGAGAGAACTCAAGACTAGTGCTCAATCCAATGAGGCCGAGTGTGAGCTACTCGAGAAAGAAAATGTGCGGCTAAAGCGAAGCTAATTGAGTCTCGAAGATCTGGTTTTAAAATTTACTCAAGGTCGGAAAAACCTTGACATGCTCTTAGGATCTCAATGTGTCTCCTTCGAGAAAAGAAGGTCTTGGTTTCAACAAAGAGGAGGAATCCAATTCCTACTCGGAACTATTTAAAAGGATTCCCGAGCTGTAAAGTTCGGGAAAGCTGAGCATGGTCCCATTCATAGAAATGAAGGGAGGACTAAGGCCGAGTCATGTTACTGAGAAGAAACCATCTTCTTCAGCTTCCAAAGGAAATGTTTTCAAAAAGAAAGAGACACGGACTCGGTTCTTTGCAAGGAAGACTCGAGAATCAAACTAAACCCAAAGTCATTCAAATGCGGGTTCCGAAAAACCTTCTTCCTCGAGAAAGGACCACGGTAAAGAATGTTACTTGGGTTCATTAGAGGAAGTGAGAAGGGTTAGATTTCTCTGTTTTGCGGGTCACTCGGAAGAGATCAAAAGGACATTGGTACCTTGACGGTGGATGTTCACGCCACATGTCGGGAGACGCGAGACTCTTCTCCGAGTTAGAAAAACATAAAGGAGGAAAGGTCACTTTTGGAGATGACAGCAAAGGCAAGATAGTTGGGATAGGCAAGATTGGGAAAGGATGCAATATGGTCGATCCAGTTTATCTTGTCAAAGGATTAAAGTACAATTTGCTCAAGCATCTCTCAGCTGTGCGATAAAGGTCAAGAGGTAAGATTCACTCGGACCAACTGTTACATTTCGATGTTACCACCAAGGAGGTCAAGCTTTCGGGTAAAAGATCGGGTAACACTTACATTATTCCTCTTTCGACCAGAGTCGGAATTTATCTTGCTTAAAAGCATCTCTTCATGATGACTCTTGGACATGGCATCATAGATTAGGCCATATTAGCATGCATACTATCAAAAAATTGGCATCTCATGGTGCGGTTAGGGGTTTGCCTAAGCGTGCCTTTGAGAAAGATAAAATTTGTGAAGCATGTACTAGAGGGAAACAAGTCAAATCATCATTCAAATCTCTGAAGACAGTTTCCACATCTAAAGTGCTTGAGCTACTGCATATGGACTTATGTGGTGAAATCCCTATTAAGAGCCTCGAAGGTAAATCATATATATTTGTTATTATTGATGATTATTCACGATTTACACGGGTGTGTTTTCTTAAGCACAAAAATGAAGCATTCAAGGAGTTCAGCAAGCTCGTAGAAAAATCCAAGTTGAGTCTCGGACTCGAGATCCGGAGAATTGAACCGACCATGGAAGGGAGTTCGACTACTCGGAATTCTCGAGTTTTGTGACAAAAATGGCATCTCTCACAACTTCTTAGCACCAAGAACTCCTCAACAAAATGGAGTAGTGGAGAGAAAGAACAGAACCCTTGAAGAAATAGCAAGGACAATGATGATTGAGCACAACTTACCTTATTATTTACAGGCTGAGGCGGTTAACACGACCAACTATACTACGAATAGATGCCTCATCGGACCTATATTGAAGAAAACACCTTATGAGCTCTATAAAGGGAAGAAACCAAATATTTCCTATTTCGGACCATTTGGATGTAAGTGTTTCGTTCACAACAATGGTAAGGATCACTGACTAAGTTTGATGCTCGGTCGAGATGAAGATATTTTTACAGGCTATTCTTCTCACGACAAAGCTTATCGCATTTTCAATAAGAGAACTAATAAAGTGGAAGAAAGCATCCACGTTGTATTTGATGAGCTTGAACAGAAAAAACCAAGTGAGTCTTCATACTCGGATCCGAAACTCGAGCGAGAAGATGATGAAGCCGAGTCTACAAAGACTCAAGCTCAGCCGAGCTCGGAATGAAGTCACTCAAAATGAAGTGACTCAAAATGAGACAACTCAAGAGCCTGCTCGGAATGAACACGTCAATGAAGAAGATCACTCGGAACAAGCTTCGAAGATCGGGTAGCTCAACCCACAAATCTTGTGAATCGAGAGAACAGGTAAAGCATTCAAGTTTACTTCTAGTCATCCACTAGAAAACATACTATCCGATATCAACAGTGGGGTAAGAACTCATTCCTCTCTTCAAAATCTATGTGCATTCACTGCATTCATCTCATTAACTGAACCCAGAAATGCACTAGAGGCCCTAAATGAACCTGAATGGGTAAAGGCCATGCAAGAGGAACTCAATCAATTCGAAAGAAACCAAGTCCGGACTCGACCAAACGACCTTCGACTACCCAGTCATAGGAACCAAATGGGTTTTCAAGAACAAAGCTGGATGAAGGAGGGGTGGTAGTCGAAACAAGGCTAGACTTGTGGCTCAAGGTTACAATCAAGAAGAAGGAATTGATTGTGGGGAAACCTTTGCACTTGTTGCCGAATCGAAGCTATTAGAATATTGTTGGCATTTTCATCCAGCATACATATTAAGTTATATCAAATGGATGTTAAGTGTGCATTTCTCAATGGTTTTATTGAAGAGGAAGTCTATGTCGAGCGACTTCCTGGTTTTGAAAACTCGGAATTTTCAAATCATGTTTTCAAACTTCAAAAGGCTCTTTATGGTCTTAAACAAGCTCCCAGAGCTTGGTATGAAAAGACTGAGCAATTTCTTGGTTCAAAATGATTTTAAAAGAGGTCGGATCGACAAGACTCTCTTTATAAAAACCAAAGGGAAAGATTTTCTTATTGTTCAAATGTATGTTGATGATATTATCTTTGGAGCTACTAATAAATATACGTGCAGAGAATTTTCCGAGTTGATGAGTCGGGAATTCCAAATGAGTATGATGGGAGAACTCAATTTCTTCCTTGGTTTACAAATCAAACAAGACAAAGATGGGATCTACGTCCATCAATCCAAGTATACCCAGGAGCTGCTGAAGAAATACAAACTTCAAGATGCAAAGCACATATCTATACCTATGAGCGAGTAGTATAAAGCTTGACTCGAGACGAGAAAGGTAAAGCAATAGATCGAAACTCTATCGAGGTATGATTGGATCTTTGCTATATCTTACTTCCAGCCGGTCGAGATATAATGTTCGGTGTTTGTTTATGTGCAAGATTCCAAGCTAATCCAAAAGAATCACATCTCATCTGCGGTGAAGAGAATATTCGAGATATCTTGCGGGAACTCAAAACTTAGGTCTATGGTACTCAAGAGACTCGAAGCCGACCCTCACTTGGATACTCGAGATGCGGACTACGCTGGATACAAAGTTGATAGAAAGAGCACTTACGGAGCTTGCCAATTTACGGGTCAATCCTTAATATCTTGGCACTTAAAGAAGCGGAACTCGGTAGCTCTATCAAGCTGCTGAAGCTGAGTATATTGCGGCTAGAGCATGTTGCGCTCAGATTTTATGGATAAAGCAACACTTGAGAGATCTTGGACTTTTTTCAAATCGGTTCCAATCAAGTGTGACAATCGAGTGCAATCGGCATCACAAAGAATCCGGTTCGGCACTCAAAGACAAAGCATATTGAGGTCGGATATCATTTCGAAGAGACCATTACGAGAAAGGTGATATTGATCTTGAGTTCATTCCTACTAATCTTCAATTAGTCGATATCTTTACTAAGCCTCTTGGTGAAGATCGGTTACGCTTTATTTGGAATGAGCTTGGTATGTTAAATGCATAACTATTTTCCATTGCTTGATTATGCGTTATGTGCTTATGCTTTATTGCTAGCTATTAGTTCGGTTGATTTCGTGATACTGAGCCAATAGATGTTAGTTTCGAGTCACTCGGAAACCAATCCGAGTCGGACTCGGACGTCGAGAAAAATTGGACTTCAAATTTACGGAATTATCTCTAGATTAGTGGAGAATTTTAGAATATATTTTCAAAATTTTCCTCTCTCTGTCTCTCTCGCTCTCTCACTATCCGTGATGAAACGCTAGCCGATGAATTTCAAATTGCGATGAATCCTAACCGTCGAAGAAGAAAACCGTCACACCGGTCTAAGGTGATCGATGGACAAGCCGAGTCGAACGGATAGTTAACGGACGTTTATCTTTCTCTATATAGTGGCTATTCATCTTCGTTTCGTTCCTTCACATTCCATTCTCTCTCTCTCTCTCTCAGTACGTAAAACTTCTCGCGGAAGCTTTCTACGTCTACGATGGGCTCCGGACATTTTCAAGCAACACAAAGCTCATCTCAAGTAAGCTCGATTGCTCTCAACTCTTTCTTCTACTCTTTTTCTTTCGTTCTCGTGAACCTACTCTCTTCTTTTCTTCCTCTAAAGTTTCATCTTTCTTTCCTCATTCTCACAAAATGCCTAAGAGAGGTAATCATTCCGACTTTCAAGGCTCTTCCTCCAAAAAGCCTCGCACCAAAAACTCGGAAGGCTCAACCCCTTCTAAGCTCTGTTGTCACCCGACATCTCATGCTAGATGACAAATTCTTTCCAACCACAAAATTCTCGTGGTTGCCCCACATTCAAACCACCGGTGTCTATAACTTTTGTGTTTCAGTGAGTTCATTTACCCCGAACTCGTTTACGAGTTTTACACTCACCTCACCCACTCGAAGGTGTTCTAACCTCCGGGGTTCGAATGTGACTTGTTCGCATCAACACCTCTCTCCTCCACCGCCTGTTCAAGGTTTCCTCTCTTTTCTTGAACAGCAACCCTATTCCTTTCACTTGAAGTCGCCGATGACTTCTTTGAAAAATACGCTAAAGAGTTCCACTGAGTCACGGAAAAATTTTTCGGTGACTCGGTTGAAGTCAAGTACGCCTTACGTGCTTCTTGCTGATAAAAACCTTTTTCTCTCGGCATTCCGAGTAAGGAGAACCCCAACTCTAAGCATTTAAAATACTTTTTGACATGCTTGAGGGCTACAAAGTAGACCTCTTCCCTCCATAATTGAGCAGATGGCAGTCTGTGCCAGCTCAACTTCAAAATAAGAAGAACACCCCTCTTCCCTTCGGTTCTCTTCTCACCTTTGTCTTCAAACAATTTAAAGTTCCTTTCCCCTCGACCCAACTGTTGTGTCCGAAGCTGCTGGTGGTCCGCAAAGGAACTCCGAGGGTGCAGTACCGGGAAACTCAGCCTAGTATCCGGGTACACAACTCGGAGTTGAGGCCTCCTTCTCCGCCTCGGACTCAAAAAGAAACCCCTCTCTCTCTCACTGCCCCACTGTTGGTGCTTCCACCTCGAGTGCCCAAAAGTCTCTCTCCGCTATTTTGTCCTCCTCTTTCATGGACAAAATCAACTCCGTGTCCTCCGAATTCAAGGACCTACTCGCTCATTCAAGATCGTCTATCGGTCCATGTTCATCAATCAAATAACGGCCCAATCCCAAATCCGAGAGCGAGCAAACACTGGTTCTTGAGTTGAGGAGTTGGTGAAGGAGCGAAGGAGCTGGTCCGGCTCCTCCAGGAGAGAAGGTCCAAGGCGACTCGGGGCCGTGGCAACTCGGACACTTCGAAGCGTCTTCGAGTCCAGGCTCGACCTCCTCGAAAGCGAGGAAGAAGAAGAAGCGAGACGCGAGGAGCCTACGAGCTGAGGTAGCTCCGTCTGCAGGCACGGGGTGGAAAAATAAGAAGAGGCGGCGGGAACGGCTAAGGGTCGAGGCTGCTCCTCAAGCTCAAGTGGCGGTACTCGGCTCGAGACGGCGGTCGGTGTGGGTCGGCGAGACCTAGGCGTGCTACGACAACATGCGGCGAGTCGGGCGAGCGGCCCCTCTAGCTACCGAGGTTCACGGGGAGGAACCCCTAGATCCACTCGTTACGGGTCGGCCACTCGGAGCTGAGCCCTTGACGACAATCCCGGTTCTCCCTCCGCCGCGCTCAAGCACATCGTCAAGATCCTACCGGCGTCGGCGTACCTCTCATCCCTCCGCTTCTACTCGGACATCCCCTTCTCCCTCGTAGGCGCCATGCACCGTGTCACAATTCCACGATCGCGCGATTCTTCTTCTTTACGAGAGATTTCTACTTATTTCTTTTGTCCGGACATCAAATTTGTACTAACTGTTATATTCTTCCCATTTCTTTTGTTGTTTTTGCTTTGAAAGGCAAGGGGAGAAATATCGATAGAAAACTTGTTGTCTTGTTTAGGGGAGTTTCTTCATCTGTGTACTCCCTTTAATTTCAATGAAGTTATGCTTTCTCTGCATTTTGTTTTTCTCTGTGATTATTGATTATTACAATCATTTACGAGTTAACATTATTTCATTACTAAGCATATATTCTTTGTGATATGATACATTAAGCCTGCCTTACTTATCCGATTTGATGCGCAAGTATTCAAAGGCGGATCATTATCACTAACAAAGTTTACGTCTAAGTATGAAATGTCTTTCATCAAAAGGGGAGATTGAAGACTCGAGACACTCTGCTCAACACAATTCGAGTTCTAACAGAGGAATCGGGTATAAGAATTTATCACTTATAGAGTTTTGATTCTAAGGCATTCTCTGTACCTTAGAAACTTTTCTAATTGATATGGTATCTTCTCCAAGTGATATAGCATTTACTTCATGTACTCTTGTTTGTCTTTGAGTGATTCGGAATGTATTCAGAATATCCCACTCGGTTCCGAGTCCCTCATCACTTAGATATATCTTTCGCTTTACCGCACTCAGGTCGACTTCATGTTATAAGTTCTATTTTGTTGGAGTCGGTGCTTCTAGTCCGAAGCATGCTTAGTCTAGATCAAGTTTGTTTCACTCGATATTCGTTGTATAACTTGATTCTGCTTTGACTAACTCGGATGGAATTTTGAGTTTCATGGATATTAGACTCGGAATTTTCCACTCACTTTCCGACTCAAATAATTAGTTGCTTAATTATCTTATTTATATTATTATCCGTGTCTAATCGTGGACCAAAGTATTTTATACTTTGAGAACCAAAATTGATTTACTTTTGTAGGTTATTCAAAGAGGATACACTTTTGAATTACAAAAGTAACCTGAGCTTCAAACGTCAAATCACCAGCGAGACATGGCTTTTCCACTTCTCTAGCCTAGCCCAGAAGATTGTGTCGAGGCATGTCTGTTTCCAAATCTGGAAAATTGAAACGCAGAGCTTAACGGTGGTTTCCACCTTATCCTTCAAGACACCACCGGTGGTTTTGGGACTTCTAAAAGAGTTAAGAACCGTTGTCCAACGTTCATTTCATAACGGATACTTTCGAGTGACTCGGAAAGTTCTTAAAACGGTCACAAAGGACCTCCCGTCGGAAGTTGGAGATAACGGTTATGCTTGCTTGGTCATCTATAAATAGAAGCCAACTCACAAGACTTGAAGATTGCCAAACCTATTGTTAATACACGTACTTGAGCAAAGTCATTGTATTCATTCTCAATCTTCTACTTACAACTCCCACTCTGTAATTCATTACTTTACGAGTTGTAAGGTCTTGTACTTAGTTACAAACATTTTCTTACTTTCGGGTAAGGTCCCTTGACTAAGCTGTAAAGGTTAACTCAGCTTAGTTGTCCCTAGCTATAAGGGTTATCTCAGCTAGGAAGTACTAGATCGAGATAAGAGAATTTACGAGTCTAGGAAAATTTGTAAAGAGTTGTTGTTTAAGGGAGCAACTTGGGTTCGGTCAGTCTATCGTATTTTGTGGACTCAAAATAGTAGATTTGACTTTGTGCTTGGATTAGCACAGTCCGTGGTTTTCCGCCCCAGGAGGGTTTCCACGTAACTTCTTCGTCTTTACTTTACGAGTACATTCTAGATTCGGATGGTCTCAAAGCTTCGACTTTATCTCGCCTCTTTACTCTTTATAGCAATTACGAGTTCATACTTTTCGACCCCACTTTTAACTCGGAATGCGTTTCTGCCTCCACTTTGGCAAAAGAGTTTGATTTTCAAAGAAAATCCTCCATCACCCTATTCATCCCCCTCTAGGGTGACTCGAGACTCTCCCCGAGAAAACCTTCGATCATAATTCGATCCTGTAAAATTAGCCAAAGAAAGACACAAATTCGATGTGGTACCTTCACTTTCCAAACCCAACGCCAATCGCCCTTAGTGGGACGTCATAAGTCATTCTGAATTACAGTGAGAGCGGATTTGAGTGAGAATCCCCGATCGGTTCCGCGAGCCGATAAAACTTATCATCAATTACTTCTTCTATAACTTCGAAGGCGGCTATCCATTGGAGAACTTGGTTTGGTCAACGATCAATGAACATCTCCCACTTCCAACCCAAATTTCGGTCCCATAAATCACGGACATTGAGGGACAACTCCTTGGCGATAATTTGGCTCATTGCATACTTGCTTAGCGGCCGATCATCCGCCCATCGATCAACCCAAAAAGGGAGGAACTACCATCGCCCAGCGCAACGCCTATCCCCTTCATAAGGATGTCAAAATTAGCTACCAAACCTTTCCAAGTGTTAGAGGAGTCACTTCGGATATTAGGGTTCCACCGGGATTAATATGACGAGTATTTGAAGCGCGAGAATCCGGACCTAGAGAGAGTTGGGCTCTTGCGAAAACCGCCAGCCCAATTTCATTAAATGTGCTTGAATTAAGAGCTCTCATTGAACTTAGGCCCAATCCCCTTCTTTTTTGGCCGAGCAATCTTAGCCCATGAAACCGGATGGATTTTTCTCTTAGAATTTGTTCCTCCCCATAAGAATCTTCCCCATAAGAATCTTCTAGCTTTTTCATCAATATCGTCACAAACCGATCTAGGCAAAGTTAGAGTTTGCATAGGATAAGCTGGAATTGCACTAAGAGTAGATTGTAGCAAGGTGGCTCGTCCCGCTAAGGAAAGACATTTCGTCTTCCAACTCGAGAGCCTTGTATCTACTCTATTGATAACATCTTGAAAAGTCGCCTTTGTTACTCTACCATTAATTGTTAGAACTCCAAGGTATTTGCCCAGATTATCGGTAGTAGGAATTTCTAGGACCTCACTAACTTGGTTAACAAGGCTAGCCTCCACATTGGGTGAGAAATAGACATTAGACTTGTGAAAGCTCACTTTCTATCCGGATGCCCACAAAACCTATTAAAGCAATTTTTAACAACCTCGGCTTGTTCTTGGCTAACTTCGCAAAGAGGATCACGTCATCGGTGAAGAAGAGACTAGAAATTCGAGGTCCATGCCGACTTGTGGGAAAAGGACGCCAATTTCATTGGTTGACCGCATCTTCAATTAAGTGATAGAGTCTCTCAATACATGCCACAAAAATATATGGAGATAATGGGTCACCCTGCCTTATACCATGACTAGGCCGGAACCATTGAGTAGGTTCACCATTCCAAAGAACGTTTAGTGAGCATGTCGATATACAAAGCATTATCATATCAACCATCAATTGAGGAATGCACATGTCCATCAAAGTTTCTCGAATGAAAGACCATCTAAGTCTATCATATGCTTTTCCAGGTCGATCTTTATTGCCATCCAACCCGTTACTCCTTTTTTCTTCCTCATCGAATGCAGAGCCTCCTGAAGAATGATAATATTATCACTAATTTGTCATTTAGGAATGAAGCTAGCTTGTAGAGGCGAAATTAATTCAGGTAGAACCAACTTGAGGCGGTTGACTATACACTTCGTTATGAGCTTGTAAGTGACATTGCATAGACCAATGGGTCGGAATTGAGTGACCAGTTGAGGAGCATTAACCTTAGGGATAAGTGAGATGAAGCTCGTCATTCATCCCCTCCGGAATAGTTTGGCCATGTAAGACTCCTAAGTACAGGTCTTGCAGACGCTCCCACCCACCAGGGACCAAAACTTTTGGAAGAAAAAGCTTGGAACCCATCTAGACCCGGTGCCTTAAGCGGCCCCATGCTCATAAGTGCTCCATATACCTCGTCCGAACCGAACAGGTTTGGCAAGTTTAGATCGGGCCTTATCCTCTAACGGAGGAAATCTCCGGACAGGAGCCGATGATTTACTACATCAAAAGTCGGTTCCGAAAATAAAGATACAAAATAGGTGGTAACTAGCTTCTTGACCTCTTAGATTCTGTTATCCAATTATCATTACCATTGAAGAGAGCTTCGATGACGGTTTCGTCTTCTCCGAATTATGGTGGTAATATGGAAAAATCGAGTGTTTCTATCACCATCTTTTGAAGCCTTACTCCGGGATTTTTGGAACCAGAGTAATTCAATCTGATTGAAGACTTCATTAAGATCCGCCTCGAGCTTATTCTCCAATTTGATTACGTGATGAAAACCTCCTTCGGCTAGTTTACGTTGAATGCCTTCAAGCCTGGCAAGTAAACATCTCTTTTTTTCAATAAATTTCCAAAGGTGGACTTATTCCAAAGATTAAGTTCCTCAGCAAGAGAGGACAAGGCTGATGTAAGAGGGCAATTAGCTTTCCACTTCTCTTTGATCGGGTTCTCAAAGTTGTTATGAGTAAGTCGAGGCCACTTGGAAGCGAAACGCTTACTAGTACACGAAATGTGGGAAAAACCCTATGGGCACAATAGTAGTGGGGAATGATCCGAATAACTTTGGGTTAAGTGTCTCACACCTCCCTCCTGGAATTTATTACGCCGAGTAAGTTACGTAAGCTCGGTCAAGCTCGGCACTTTTCCGAGTGAATTCACTTGTTGCCTCTACTCCAAGTAAATGCGGGTCCGGAAAAGCCAAGGTCGATAAGTCCATTGTTTTCAATCCAGTTTTTGAAAAGAGTACATCTATGAACCATATCAAGACCCCCATGATCTCGTTCTTCCAAGCTGATTGTCTCATTGAAATCTCCCGCTAACATCCATGGATAATTAATGGCTCCAAGCAAAGCTTTCCAGTGCTGTCCACAAGTGACTCGAAGGCCTTCATGAGGGTTAGCATACACTACTGTAAAAAACTAACTAACATTGTCGTTTTTGTAACTTTAATCGTGATATATTGATCATGGGAATGTAGTATATCAAGTCTAATTTCCTCGGGTTTCCAGAACAACCAAATCCCGCCTTGAAAACCTTGAGCCTCCACCCTGAAGAAACGTCCAAAGTCAAGAGCTTTGCAAACCATATCCGCTCTTACCCCACTTATATGAGTTTACGAAAGAACAAGAATTTGAGGATCATAATTTCTTAAGAGGTCCTTGAGTATAGTCTTGAACAGGGAATTACCGGCGCCACGTACATTCCAAACTATCAAATTCATGGCGAAATACTTTGATTTATGTTGCAAATTCCAATATGGTTTTGATCCATTGAAAAACCATGGATTGTCAAAGCCTAGAGGCTAAGGTCAGCGGCTACCTTCAGAGCCATCGGTTCCGAGATTGCCGTCCGGTTGCATTTCTTGGCCCATTGTATCATGCACAATCGGTGGGTTAACTAAGGGAGAAGAGACAGCTTGTTTTGTTCCCCGAATTGGTGGAGGTAATGTGTTCGATCCGCCTAGCAAGGGGACGATGACTAAGATTACTCTCACTTGCTTGTTTCTTTGGAAGAATGACCTTGGCCCATATCTCGACCAAGTCCGAGAAAAGAGGGGCATCTATCCGGTCCACTTGGGTAAGGAAGGTTGAGCTCTAGTGGAAAGTGGGCCTCCCGCGGGCCGGTGGTCTCATATGGGCCCTAATCCCTTTACCTTGTCCAAGGAGAGGAGTAGGGATAGGGTTTGAGTGAGAAGCTCTCATTGGAGAAGGGCTTTGGCATATGGATTGGGCTTTGGCATATGGATTAGGCTTGGGCCCTCCCATATTTTTTACTAAACAAGGGCTGCGTGGATGAAGTGTTGACAGGGAGATTTTCTTTGTCAAGATTTCCTTCCAAACGTGGAGCTTCCAAGATTTACTCCTCCAAAATATGCTTGATCTTCATTTCCTATATTTGGTGTCTCCATTGGTTGCACTATGGTATCTACCACCTCTTTGATTTTCTTCGATTCTAAATTAGCAAGTGCACAGAATCTTGACTCGTTATTGGGTACCTGATTTTCGGGATTTGGTCCAGCACAAGTGGCAAAAGAATTGTCTTTTAGGACTCTCCGGGAGCCAAAAGCAATAGCACCACCTGTTTGCAAAGGCCGATTAATCGGTTGGGTTGAACTCGGTTCGGGATTTGTTATGGTCCCCGATTGGTTCAATTGCTTGTTGTTCTTCTTCCTTGGAGCTTTTCGAACCGAGTATCCAGCTGCCATAAGTGTCCGAGTATGTCCGTGCTTGGCGAGGGTCGATATGTGGCTCCTCGGTCGAGCTATTCCTTGGTTGATCTTTCGAGTTTGTAGCTTGAACTTTACTAGGGCAAGATTCTCCTTTGTGACCATGTCATCCACAATGGAAACAAATCATTTTAAGTCCTTCATATAGAATACGCCGGACTCTACCGTTCAATCGAATTTAGATAACAGAGGTTTGGACATATCCACCTGCACGCTCGGACATATATATTGACCTCTTTCCACCTTAGTTGTTGTATCGTCGACTCTTAGCACTTTACCAATCTTCTTACCTATTTTTTCCAATAAGAAACTCTCATTAAAATATTCTACACTCAATTTTGGTATTCTTACCCAAGCCAACAGGTGGGTGATATTGTCTTCCTTTGGGACAAAATTGGGTACCCATTCGCGAATGACCAAGTAATTGTCGCCTATCAACCATGGGCCATTGGTCATCACATGTTCATAATCCTGCAGATTGGAGAAGCGGGTGACATAATAATCACATCCTATATCAATTGGCGAAAAATCACCTTTTGGTGCCCACTTGAATTTTAGACCCTTCTTGAGTTGCATATATCCAATTCCTTTGTCAAACATTTTGATGATCAAAGCATACTTCCATGGTTCCCTTAGCCTAGTTTCTCTTACGTCGTCAAAAGTATTGTGGGGCAAAGAGGATCGCCATTGTCCATTAGCTCATCATCATCGGATTCATAATTATCCACTTGATGGTTCCATATGGGGTTGTCTATAGTATCAAAACTTAGACCAAGCATGTTCCTTTGCGGGGTATCCCTATAGGATGGGATTTCCCCATTGTTCTGTCCTCCAAGGCCTCTTCGATGGAGATCATGTATCCATATCATCTGCTTCCTCGTCTTCAATAGCTACTAAATCTTATGAGTAAGTGATTGTAGATCTCTTCATTGTTTTTGTTGATCCGGAGAGTTGATCGGCTTCCTCTACCGTGCGCTCAGCCGCCATAATGAAAATAAGAATTTCCTTTCTTATCACTCATTCATGTATTTATTTTTTATGACATATTCAAGGTGTTGATTTAAATCGGTTTGTTGTCGGATCGTTAATCAAGCCTTTCTATGTAAGCTTATGTGGAAATATCTTTATGATGATAATAATTTTTGGTGAAGATTATGAGATCCAAGTATCCATTAGTTGTGGACTTTTTCACAAGAAAAATCAAACCTTCGACTCTTGGGCCTGGAAATGTTTATTGAAGGAAAGAGATCTTTTCAAAAAGGGCTTAAGATGGAAAATAGGTAATGGCCTAACGGTTAAGTTACGGCATGATATATGGTGTGGTAATTGTAAGCTTTTGGATTATCATGACAGTAACCATCGGAATATTCCATCTTTAGATGCAATAGTTAGTGAATGTATCACTCCGACAAAAGAGTGTGATTTTGATCATCTTAATTCTTTTCTTCCCAATGATATCCGCCAATTAATTAAAACTATACTCATACCTGCTCATGATATTGAAGACACCACCTGTTGGGGTCTGTCTAGTAGTGGCAAGTTCACTACAAAATCGAGTAACAAGGGATGCACATAATTTTTCTTATTTTTCATCTACATGGGAATATGTCTGGATATGGAACATGGATATTATGCCCAAATTGAAAATATTTTTGTGGAAAATTGGACATAGTGCTTTATCCGTAATCGATAACCTTCTTAAAAGAGATATAAATATTGACACTTTGTGTCCATTGTGTAAGGCTAATGATGAATCAATTAATCATCTTTTTCGCAGTGTTCTCTAGTCAAGGATATTTGGAATAAAGCATTTCAACACAAGCGGTTGGATGTCAAGTCATTTGCAGAATGTGTCTTTGAATGATATTTTTAATAGGGCTGGGAATTTGAAAAAAAAAAAAACCAAATCAAATGATCCGTGTGGTTCATTTGCTATAGAGTATATGAAAAATTCGAAATGATACTATCTTCAATAATGAAAATTATAGTGCTTTGGCTACAATTTTAAAGGCCAAGACACTCGTGGGTAGAATGGAGGGCCGAGAGGAAGACTGGATCATCATTTCAATCCATACTCTATTAGTCATCCTCCATTACCCACTACTTCAACTCGGTTTGTCGGTCGCTATAAACCATCGGGGTTCATCAAAATCAACTTTGATGGATCAAAATCATCATCATCAGCTGCAGAAGGATTCGTGATTAGAAGTTGGGACGGAAAATTTATTCAAGCTTGGGCGTCTAATTTGGGACCAACTTCTATGTTGGTAGTTGAAGCTTCGTCATGTGAAATGGAGTAAGAGCGAGTAGTGAAGGCAGGATTTCATTCAATTGTTTTGGAAAGACATAATCAAGTTGTCATTAAAGGAATAAAAGGTGAGATGCAGGTACCTTGGGAAATCCGGACACTCATCCATGATACACGTCGTTATTTTCAAAGATGCAACCAAGTGTGTATCCATCATATGTTCGAGAGAAGGGAATAGGGCCGCTGATTGGATGACTAAGTATGGTCTTTGTATTTCTTCCTCTTTGCTTTGGAAGTCTATTCCTTCTTATTCCTTTCTCTCCATTTTAATAAAAGGACAACTTGAATGGAACCCTTACGAAAAGAGTTGTTTTACTTATCCATCAAAAAACATATCATCTAATAATAAGTTTATTTTTTATCATAAAAAAATTAAATTTTCACACTTGGATATAAAGTATAGTTTAAACAAAAGATTTTGACTACTTTGAAGTCTAATAATAAAAAAACTTTTGGAAGTATCAAAAAAACTTTTTACATTCTAACTAGACCAAAAAAGGTACATGTTAGTTATAGGTTGAAATTTCAACATATAGTAATTACTTTTGTTGTTTTTCTTTTTATTTTACATTTTTATCCTAGAATTTCTAGATTTACAAGTTTTTAGGTTTCAAATTTCAACAAAAATATATATTTGTTTTTGAAATTTTAAGTACTCAAAAATGGAAAATCTAACACTAACAAACTTGAAAACTCAATTAAGGTTGATCACGCCCCTATGAATATGACTTTGATAGTGTTATAACGGTGCATCCATGCGCTTGTGGACTGTTACTAGTATGACACATAGTGCTAGTAAACAGCAAGTTAAGGGTGACAGTATGAGAGAAGTTATCGAGAGTAGCAGGTGAAGAATGAGGAGTCTAAGCCATGGGAAAAAGACCTTCGATCCCTGTTTGGTAGCCAATTGATAGTTGTTAGATGTTATATTAGTCGAGTAGTTGTTAGTTGTTTGTATTAGTTGTTTGACTTAATTATTTGTATTAGTTGTTTAACTTAACTATTTGTGGAAAAGATATTTGGTAAAATTAGTTGTTATAACCAAGTTGTTTGATGAAATTTTATTTATGCCTATAACTTAATTTCATTGTTTGTTTCATACATTAAAATTTTTGGTCAATCCAATTTTGGTTACGAGATTATTGATTTAATTGCACGTTAATAACATATTTGAAATTAAGCTATGGGCAAACACTAGTGAGGTAAAATATATTTATCTACTATTAACAAATATTGGTGGGGTGCGAATGGGGACGTAAGGAAGGTTCATTGGGTGTCAAAGCAGAGGTTGTGTAAGAGCAAGTTTGATGGGGGCTTGGTTTTAGAGAAGTGGAGGATTTCAATAAGACACTTTCGGCAAAGCAAGCATGGAAGATTATGCAAGATGAGTAGTCACTAGTATTTTGTGTACTAAAGGTTCACTGTTTTTTGAACGACATCATGATTGATGCTCAATGGGGCCACAATCCAAGCTTCACATGGAGAAGCATGTGGGAAGCAAAATGGGTAATAGAAAAGGGCTCTAGGTGGATTATAGATAATGACTTGTCACTAAACATTTGGAGCTGCAAATGGGTGTCGAGACCAAGTTCATTTAGAGTAATTACTCCACCAAAACTAGAGCTAGCGTTGATGCGAATGGTCGATCTCGTAAATTGGGAGAAAAATGAATGGAACCACGAGCTAGTGGACTCCATTTTTCGGGGCATAGGCTATCAAGCTATACCCCTATGCTCGTCTTGGCACAGAGATAGAACCACATGGAATTATTCAGCTACGGGACACTTTATAGTTCGTTCAATATATTATTTCATCAAAAACCGAAGCATGACGGGTGGCCAAACAATAGTGTGGAGTTAATGCATAAGTTTTGGAAATTACTGTGGTCCTTAGATATTCCACCGAGGAATGAAGAAGTTTGGGTGGAGGGCATGCTTGGGTGCATTATTGTCTAAACTTGTGGTAGGAAAAAGGATTCGGAATTTGGATATATGGTGTGACATATGTGGGGCTATGTAAGAGTTAAACATCCATGCGTTGCCCGTGTATCCACATGCCAAGTTGAGCTGGGAGGCATTGAGTTTAGGTTAGAGGAGTTATAGGGAAGACCTTTTAGAACGATGAATTGAAGTTATACAATTGTAAGAACCACGGCCCGCACACCAAGATGGCATATTGCATTCCCCACGAATCTTGATTTCAAAGAGGGTCGCTTATCGAGAAAATAAGGCTTTGATTTTGAAGGATTGATTGGCGTTCTAAATAACCATTTTATTTTCGAAAAACGATTTTAGAATTCCCGTCATGGCAACCAGAAATGGTCTTATTCGGCGGATTACAGAGTGCCTTATTGGGCCAAGTAATCATGACTTCTTGGCCCGAAGTCGGGCCGAGCCAAATCTTCGGTGACCGAATCCGGCCATTTGAAGCTTCGTCTAGATTTGGCCATCCGACCTAGATTACTGAGGTAGTCTTGGTTAGATGGCCTAGATCGCAGGTCCGGTTTTTCAAAATAATTTAAATTTATGAAAAAATCAAGATGCTTATTGAGAATTGAAAAGATTAAAAAGGGAGTCATAAGTCAATTTTGACAAAAAATGAAAAAATTAATTATTTTTCTAGTTTTAAGATTACCGAAGGGATAACCAAAAGGGACAAAAACTCAAAATTAAGAAGGTTAACGAGAGAAACCAATGATCCGATGTTCGGGTGGAAATGTATGAAATGAAGAAGGGTGCCCTCATTCCGCCCATCATAAAGATGGTCTCTACTAATTAAAAAGGGGGTAAAAATTACGTTAAGAAAATCAAGTAAACAACCAGTGAAATAAGCAATTAAAGCAAAAAAAAAAACCCAAAACATGAAATGAAAGAGATAAATAAAAAGCGAGTAAAAGAAATCATTAAATCTAGCTATTACATCAAGAGGGGTAGAAAGTAAATAAAAGAGAAATAAAATAGACGGAAACTCCAACAATTAGATTCGTACCCTCGGGTAGACCCACTTGTTCAGCTCGGGTCTTGATTAGATTTTGACAGGTGATGGTAGGCCGAAATGGGAATCTAAATGTGAAAAGTGAGGGTTTTCAAGAGCGGTTTCGGAGGGAAGATGTGAGTATTTTGTAAAGAGAGTAGAGAGGAAAGAGTGAGAAGAAATTTCAACAGAATAAGGATGAAATGAAGCTTAAATTTGTGTTGAATGGGAGCAATCCCTCTATTTATAGAAGGGTTTAGGGTTAGGAAAACCCTAAACCTAGCCTTTAACTAGCCGACTGAAAGGATAAGCTGACCATAATTTTCGAAAATAGATAAAGAAAAATTTAAGTAGCTGAACCAGTCGAAGCGACTGTGTGCAAAGGATCATGGAGTTAGATTTAGTCCGAACGGTTGTGTTTCGAGGTGCGGAAAGTCGCGCTTGACTCAAGCATCTCGGTTAATCAAAATGGCCGCGTTTCGAAGATTGGTGGTCAAATGCGGTTTGGTTCCGAGGCTTAGGAGAGCGACCTAGTTTGGACCAATTGGAATTGGAAATAAGGGTCGATCCGATCTAGAAACAAGTTTTTGGGTTGTTTTGAGGCTTGTTGCTAGTTTAGTTTCAATGGGGCAAAGATTGGTGATTGGGGGCATGGTTGGGGATAGGTAGTCGGAGATGCGGAAAGGAATGTTTGCCTTGCGGTAGTCAAACAAGGAGTAGACTTTAGGAGTGCTAAAGTCAAAGAGGCTCAAGCTTGTTTCTCTAACATAAAGGGAATAGGGTAGCTTACACTCCTGTCCAGTCTTCGAGGCCTATATTAAGTATATCATGGGTTGAGGGAGCCAGATTGCATTTACATTCTTGCTTTGGAAGACTTACGTAACCTTGACGATAGTTAAGTAGTGAAATTCGCCATTTTCTATCAAAAAATAACATATTTGAAATTTTTATGTAAAAAAACTATTTTTCATTCTACGCCTTTTGTTCTAAAAGAGGGAAAGAATGAACTCTTGTAAACTAATAACACAAAATTATTTAGACATTTATGGTTACCCTGTAAAATTAATTTGCATAATTTTATTTATTATATAAGACTAAATATGTCATATGTTCAATAAAAGGATTAATTTATACATCCATAGATTATGACTATCCCCAACTCTTGTTCCAAAAGAGGATTAAAATAATAAATTGAAAAATCTAAGACATTAAGTATTACATTTTTTCTTAATGACATTTGGCGTAATTTTGTCAAAGTTCTAAGATTAATGTGGTAATGTTAATCATTAATCCCAAAACTCTAATTAAAAAGGCTATTCCAAATAAATTTTTACAAAAGAAGTTTTGGGTGTAAAATGGCTTTTTGATCTCATAGGGTATTCCCTTAGACTTTTATTTAGGATAGTTTTTTTCTAAAGAATAGAAATTCGGTTTCAAAACCAAAACCAAACCATGAAACACAAAAAAAAAAAAAACAAAAATTGATCAATTAACTAAATTGATTTTTAAAGAAAAATTGGCCTAATTATCTGATTTTTCGGATGAATTTTCTGGTTCAGTTTTTTCCCACACCCCTAGCAATTACCCTTAAAGATTCCTTATATTTTGTACGTCATCCTCATTCACATATTTGGGTCAAAGCATAGTTGTACCTCATCCTCTTTTACATATCTGGGTCAAAGCATAGTTCAATTTATATGCATCAATTCCTCACTAAATGATTCTAAAGAATATAAGCTCAATTCTGTTAAGCAGCGAATTAGATATAAGCTTAATATGGAGATATGTGTAGAAATACGTATCTCTTCACTCTTAGGCTCATAACTTTCAATACACTTATCCAAAAGGCATGAAAGTTAATTCATTAAAAATTCAACTCAATAAGCTTTCCAACAAAAAATTAAACTGCCTTGATTGGACATCGGACGAGAAATTTATGGCCCGAACAATTTACAAGTGCAACACATTTTGAAGTGCCATTGGGCATAGTGGTACCTATAAAGAGTCGTTTTCCCTCTACTGCTGATAAGGGAGGGGTACACATTAGGCTAGACATGTCATACAATTTCAAAAATTAAATTATGTAATATGATTAATAAAATTAGGAACTTATTTCACAAGTCACTCACTTTTTTTCTGTTATATATTATAAAATCACAAGGAGATACCATATTCATTGCTATTATAAACTTTCTTATTTTTCATTATTATTGTTCTTTAATCCTGGTGATTTTTCAATGTTATATCACTATTGACTGCGACACATTTGATTTCTTTAACGTCAAGGATTTGAATTCAATTTTGATCGTTTTGATTTGTAGCAAAACCTAATAAATATGGACTTGGGAAAACTCGTAAGGGCTCGTGAGCTTAAGTGAGCCAAGCCTTAAGCTCAAATTTTTAGGTTCGACAAGCTCGTGAGCTGAGCTAAGCTCATGAAAAGTTCACAATCCGAGCCGTGAACATGCCAAGCTCAAGATCATCTCGGCTTATTTCCGCCCCTAACTGTTGGAATAATGCACTCTCTTAATCAACCACCTAATCAAGCTCTACATCAGAATTAATTAATTTTTACTCTGAATTTCACTTTATTATATTAATTAAATCGATTTGATCTTTTGTTTAATGAGGCTATTTACTTCGCCTAGTCATCCACTCTTATAAATAGGGGTTCTCCCTCTCACTGGAGACACACAGTTTTACCTATAAGAAACTATACACTTTTCTCTTCATATTATGGGATCCCTCTTCTCCCCTCATTAATTCCATAAAATGTAAGTAATATAACTCTGCAAAAATCTCTCAAGGACTATAATCTCATTAAAAAGTCTTCTTATTTCTTGAAAATTGAATCCTTTGTCACACGATTGTGCTTTGAGTTTTGTTGGATTTGGTTGATGGGAAGAGAGGCCTCTCTTTTTCTTTATAGAATTATAGGTTTGCAGTTTTCTACAAAATGCGCTAATGACTCTTAAGATAAGTACAAATTCACTCTAAATATTCATAAAAGAATCATCACTTATAGAGCATCCAAGACATTATAAAATGGTTGGGGAATATTCACGGACAAGTTATAAAAAGGACCTTTAGTTATGATACCATCTATTTAATAGATCTATAGTTTTCAAAAACAATATCAAATTTACTTATCTTTTGGTATAAACTATAAAATGAACCCAAAATCACTACATTTATTCACATATGTTGTCCCTAATTTTTTAAATTTTTATTTGCTATCCTTAAATTTTTAGCTTTTTCATGTTTGACACCGATATTATGTTAATTATATATGTAATATTCTATACATTATTATTGTTAAATTGTGTCTTAAAATTATTGGGAGAGTTATTTTATCTGGTATCAAATTCTATGTTTCCTTACTAATAGTTATAATTAGCTATAATCAATATTTTTAATTAGTATAATTAATGTTTGAATCATCATCATGTGCTTGTTCTATTCCAAAGTTTCCTCACATATTGTGCACGCTTGTGAAGGATCTACATCTGTAACTCCGCAATTAAACTATATTACTGATATAGTTTTGGAGTTAAAAATTAAATGAGAGAATACTAAGGTTAAGATTAAGGAAATTAAGAATAATTATCCGTAATACATCTATCCTTAATTAACAAAGTCGGACACAACGGTAGTAAGATTGATCTAGGTAAGAGTGTACTTTTTCAACATAAATATCCATTTTAAAATCCTAAAAATAAAATCTCATTTCCCTTGCAAGAGTTAAAAGTCCTAGAAATGGAAGAAAAGCCAACTGTTGAAGAAACTTCAAAAAAGAAAATGTAATTTAAAGAGAGTATAACCTAGATAAACTTCAGAATATGTTTGATAATGAACAAGTTCCAAAAGTATTAAACAAGATAATGGGTGTTATTGTTAATAAACAAGAAATACTCAAAATTTATGAAGAAGAAACAAATTAACACCCTACCATTAGAAGAAGTAAAAAGAACATCAAATAAGAAATATGAAAAAATAGTAAAAATGAGGATTTTGATGAGGTTGGAGAAGAGTTGAATGATAAAGATTTTGAATCCAATTCGGTTAATAATGTAGTAACTAAACCTGAAGACTTTAGTATGTCCCAGCTGGGAGGACAACAAACTTCACTTTTGGATTCCTTCCGAACAAAACAACTTTATTAGAAGAAATTAGCTTCACTCCTATAAGTCAAAATAGTTATATGTTAAATATAGATGGAACTCGCACTAGAGAAGAAATATTCAAACATTGGAAAGAGGAATGAACAGTTTCTTAAATTTGAATACCGGGGTCTACTTGGAAATTTCCTTAATTATATTGAATATAGCTTTTTCGGTACTATTGCCAATTGGTATGATTCATTAAATGAAAAAGGAAGAGGAAACTTAAGAGTAATGGACTCATTGGCAGCTATGTTTAGAGTATTATGTAAGGAAATTGAAAATAAATTTATAGGTGTTAGAATTGATTCTGAAGAAAAGGCTAGAAAGCGGCATAGAAAAATTAATAACATATAACTATGGGATATGAGGCGGTTGGAGAATTACATAACTTAATTTAATCTACATTACACAAAATCGCTCACAACGACTTTAATTTAGGAATGTTCTATGACAAACATCCATACCTCATTAATTCAATAATTAATAAAAAATATGTTACATGTTCTAAAAAGTTAGATGTCGTAAATACCCTAGGAATAAGAATATCTTTCCTACGAAAATGGGTTAATGACTAATGCCTAGATATCTAGAAGCAAAAAAAGATGAAAAAATAATTTCTTACATGTTGGGATGCTCCATAGCAATGGGTTAAAAAGCTTGAAAAAATAAGAAATTGAAAAAATAGCTTTATAAATGAAGTGGAGAAAAATACAAGATAAAGTATTACAACAAAATTGTTAAAAATCCCAAACGAAGAAAGTTTTTTAGAAAAGTTACTTATTGTCCGGCAGGAAAAATAGTTGTAAATGTTGGGCACGTGGAGAAATAGGGCATTATGTCAACGAATGTAAAAATAGAATGAATAATAAGCTCATCGAAACCTTAGGAAGTTTAGACTATGTTGAGCTTAGCAAAGATAAAGTGCTCAAGCTTGCATTAGAAAACAATAAAGGAATCGTCCAAATTGTCATGGAAGATGAATATGTAGATAATGAATATCATGGATATGATGAAAATAGTTTCATGATGGAAAGTAATAAAATCGCCCTAGGAGATTTGCATGATGAAGACTTCGTCATAGATAATGAAAATGAAAATAAAGAAATTAAGTAGATTAGGTGATCCCAACAATCTCTAAAGATATAATATATAAAAAAATCTTTATTTCAACTTAAGAGAAAATATGTGTGTGAAACGATAGAAGGAGACATTGAAATTAAATATTGTGAAAATGATGTTGGTGAAGTTAATCTTATTAATTGAGACAATATTCTTAAGCATAATAAGGATAAAAGATATAGATATATTCATGTTGGTAGTATTCAAGTGTACCTCACGCCGTTGCAATATTATGATAAAGATATTGGCCTTTATGTTTTACTATGTGATATTAGGCACGCCAATTTAATAATCAAATAATCACATGAATAAAGACAAACTTATATAATGGTTGCGTTGGTTTCAATTGTCGGCCTGGATATCATGTAAGTGTAAAGGATGGATTTGCTAAGAATTTCTTATCTCTCAAAATAAAAACAAGTATGAATGGACATGAAAAAAGTGGTTATTCTTTAAGAATATTCTAGAAAATCATTTATAAACTAGATAACGCTATAAATCCCAAAACTAAGGTAACTATGATAGAAGTCGAAAATTTAAGTGTCCTACCCCAAAGCAGACGATTCAAATAATCAAATCAAGTCCACAAGATTTAAAAATTGACGAGATGTTGGATTAGTAAAAACAATGTTATCAAAATTGATGAGAATGGAAAAATAACCATAAAGCCCTAGCCATTGAGAAGTATGAGTAGTTGATCTAAATGAGATGAACAACTTGATTTAATAAGAAGTATGAGTACAAAACCTTAATGTGAACATGGGACTTTAACCACAAAGGAAGATGACACGATTAATATGACTAGTGAAATGAGTGATATGAGTTTCAAAGCTGCAAAACGAAGTGCAAATGGAAGTGCCTACTTAGGTAGAAAGGTTATTGATTATAAGACAAGAACCATTACTGAGTGAATTTATGAAGACGACCTAAATAATATGGCCATAGAGATCTCATATGAGATCACTAAGACCAACCCTAATAACATTTATATTTCGGTGAACATATATGCTTAGAAGGATATAATTAGTATGAATTATGTGCTTATATTGATAGCGGTTGTCATGTATGCTTTGGAAAAGATCATCGTTTTCAGATTTCATGTGAAAACAAGTTAAACATCTTTTGCAAGTAAGAATAGCAAATAATACAATAATGAGTCACAATGAAATTATATAAAACTTGCATATTAAAATAGGTGGTGTCCAAGGCATAATATCGGTATTATGGGCCACTAACCAACCATCACATGATATGATAATTGATAATAGTTTTAAAAGGTCTGTATCCTCCATGCACATAAATTGCAAGCCAAATTATATACAGTATAAATGGTCATTATGTCCCTATTGATAAGCTAAATAAGGCTTATACTCATCATACGATTGAGTTTACATAGAGCAAGTATGGTGAGAAGCTAATATCCAGATCAATGAGATGCTTTAGAAATTTCTCTACTTTAGTTTAACGTAAAAGAGGAAATTTTTGAGCAACAAGAAGCATTATGCAAAAAACTCTATTATGATAATCCTCTAAATTTTGGGATAGAGATAAGAAATTTGTGAAAATTACACTGCTGAATCCTAATACTATTATTCGAGTCAAACAAATGGTATTATCCATCAAGCCATTTAAGAATTTGATAAACAAATTAAAGAATTCCTAGAAAAAGGATGAATCAAAAATAGTAAAAGTCCTCACAGAAGCTCGACATTCATGGCAATGAATCATTCTGAAGAAAAGAGAGGTAAAGCTAGAATTGTAATCAATTGCAAAAAACTTAATGATAATACCATCTTTGATGGTTATTACATCCCTAATATGACTGTCATTTTTAATAAAATACAAGGAGCTTCTTGGTTCTCTAAAATGGACTGCAAAAGTGGATATTGGAAAATAAAAATGGATAAATAAAGTATCCCCGTTAACCGCTTTAGCACCCCCAAGGATATTATGAGTGCTTTGTAATGCCATTTGGTCTAAACAATGCGCCTCAAATATTTTAAAGAAAAATAGATAACATTTTTAAAGACCTAAATCATTGTTGTTTAGTTTACATTGATGATATCCTTATTTTCTCTTACACAATAGGGCAACACAAAAATCATGTCCTAGGTATTATCGAAAGATGTATGATAATGAAATTATTATTGGGGGAAAAATGTAATAATGCTTGAATAAGAAATAGAGTTTTTAGGTCTAGAAATCAAGGTATAACAAGTAATCTTGCCTAAGCATATCTTAGAAAAAATAAAAAACTTTTCTAAAAAACATTAAAGACAAAAAACAAGTAGAAAGGTTTCTAGGATGTCTCAAATATGCTTCAATTTTTATTAAATTTCTTGCTAAATTAAGAAAACCATCACGCAAAAGTTTAAAAAAGAGGTAAGATGGACTTGGACTGCTAATGATTCAAAAATTGTGCAAAATTTCAAAAAGTTATGAAAAACTTTTCCTATTCTTAATTTTCCTAATGATGAAGATGATCTAATTCTTGAAACAGATGTTAGCAATAAACATTGGAGTGCAATACTCAAAATCAAAGAAGGAGAAAAACACCATTGCGAGTAGAAGTTTAACAAAGTTGAATGCAATTATCCTACAATGGAAAAAGATATTCTATCGAGTAATGAGGGTAATTGAAAATTTTAAAACCTTTTAGCCCCAAAACCTTTTCTCATTCGAACTGATTGTAAAGGAATATTTGGTTTTGTGAAAAAAAAAACAATTTATCAAATATGCAAGCACGAGAGAGGCTTCTGCGTTGGCCATTATGGCTTAACCAATTTTCCTTTTCTATTGAACATATACGAGGATCAAATAACTCTTTGGCTGATACTCTTGCGCGAGAGTTAGTCTATGTAGAACAACGTTGAACTCCTGCCCAACCGGAATCAAATAAATGAAGAAGTGTCGTTATTATTAGAACGCATGTCACCTTCTAGTAGATTCGTATTAGATAACTTTGTAGAATTTTAAGTGAAAAGATGTCGATTACGTGTGGCTTATTCCCACTACTTAATAACTAAGAGATTGAACCTCTCGAAAATATAAATTCACTACTTGAATAGTCTTTTAGATATTCAAGAAAAAAAAAGAAAGGATATGTCCATAAAAACTAGTTCGAGAGAATGGTATACATGCATCATCCATCATTAGAACAACTATTTCTATGATATATGGGAATAATAAGGATCCCAAATAACTTTGTGTGACAACTACGGAGTAGGATTAAGAATATGTAAACAATTCAACCTATGATCCCTTATGAGATGCATGAAAATATGGAATGGTAGCTTATTTTGGAGGAGGAACTCCAGCACCTGAAAATCCTTTTTTTCTCACGATTTAACAAAGTTTTAGAAGTACATGTTCAAAAAGATTAATTGGAATTCCACTACAACCGAATGACCAACAATTGTACCTCTATGGGTAGTATTGATATACGTATTCTGTGTGCTATCATAAAGTTTGAAGATGGAAAAATTAATTTGGCTTATTATTTATTAAAGTGCTCAATTTGGATAATCCAGTGGATTTAGAGTACAATTGGATTCTCGAAGGCGGAGAGCAATTACTACTCCTACCTTAATGAAAGCCATTGGGTTCTTCAATATGTATCACTAAATATGGTCAATGACTGAAAACGGTCATAAATTGTGAAAATATTACATTCGGATATCCAAGTGAATGTAAGAAATACTTAGAAAACAATGGTGTTATTTCCAAGATATTGATGATTATCTGTTTGATGTTAGAGTTGGAAAATTCTTATATTAAGAAGAAAAAGCGTATTTAAATGTGTTGTCCTCACAACGAGTCCCGAATATCTTGATTTTGAAGTTAATGAAGATGAAGCTGGAAAGAGCTATCGGGGAAGAGGACATGTAGAATCTCAATGATGGCAGCTACAATTGCACGCATGTAATATTATGAAAATCTCATCATGTCATTTCTGAAAAATAGGTCTACTAGTAAGAGTCTTATCAAGTCGGTTGTAATTTTTAGCATGTAAGTATAACTGTAGCAGATCGGAAGATATCTTGTAATAGTATGTGTACTGTATCCACTAAGGCATCCTATGTATCCTCTATATAAAGAAAACTTGAGCAGTGAGAAGGGACATGGTCGTTTGAGCATAGCTTAAGCAAAAAGATAAATGAGAGTCCTCCATTTCTCTATGAGCAAGCATCTCTAATGATCTTTGTAACTTAAGTCCCTTTTTCGATCTTTTCATTATAATATATTCACTTGCAAGCTTTCAATAAAAGAAGTTTCCCAAGTAGGGAATGTTATTCATCCTTAAAAAATTAAAACTTGATTAGTGATTACGAGTTGGAGGTGGGAAACAAAACAAATATATATTGTACCTGATTTAAGGGAGGTGTAGTTGAGATTAGCAACCTCCGTAAATTGGAAGTCGAGATGAAAACCGGGGTCCAACGCCGGCTAAGTTCAAGTAATGGTCAAAACTCTCTAAGTAAGTTTAATTATTTTGCTAAGCATGGTAGGTCTATGATCACAAAAAATATCATCTTAATTGCTTTTATAAATTTATTTATCATTTCAACTATCATTTCTCCCACTTCATTCCAACATATAGGAGTTCTCCATCGTCGATTGTGTAATGCTTCGTATGGAGCCATATCAACACTTGTATGGTAGCTATTGTTATAGGCAAACTCGACCAACGGAAGGTTGTTATCCGAATTATACTTGAAATTTATACCGATGCTCTCAACATATCTTCTAAAGTTTGGATTATGCGCTTTGTTTGACCACCGGACGGGGGTGAAAAGTCGTGCTCAAATGTAAACTTCTACCCAAGGTTCCTTGGAATCCATGCCAAAACTTAGCATTAAACTTACTATCTCGATTTGATACTATTTTGAGGGGAACACCGTGTAGTCAAACTATTTCCAATATATACAAGTTATCCAACTACTAAGACGTAAACATTACCTTGATCATGAGAAAATGAGTTGATTTTGTTAGTCTATCAATTATTTCCGGTATGCAATCATGTTGTCTTCGCATTTTTGGAGACCGGTGATAAAATCCATGATGACGTCTTCCTATTTCCATACTAGAACTAGTAGGGGTTGAAGTAACCTTCCTAGTTTCTAATGCTCCATTTTTTCCCTTTGACAAGTGAGACAGTGAGTTGCATACTCTGCTATGTCCCTTTTATACCTATCTACTAGAAATGACTTTTTAAATTATGATACATTTTTGTAATTTCAAGATGAGTTGTGAATATAAAATTGTGAGCCTCCTTCATCACCTTTCTTTTGAGCTCAAAGATGTTGGGCATGCATAGTTTTCTTTTATACTAGAGAATCCCAATCTCAACCCTAAACTCCTTAATTCAGTTTTTCTCTACACTCTTTCTGATCTTCATTAATTAAACATCTTCATTAAAGCATATATATATATATATATATATATATATATATATATATATATATATATATATATATATATATATATATATTCTTTTTAAGGATCCAAGAATATAATTAAAAAACTTTCTATTTAACTATTATAATTAAAAGTCATGTAAAAAGTTATAAAATAAAAATATATAAAATTTAAACTTTATTAAATATAACACAAAATTGTAAACTAAATACTTACAATATTTGTCATGGAAATGGGAAAACTTGCTTTAAAAACTCTAAAAGTGATCTCCAAAATACAAAGGAGACAATACACTTATGTTTCTCTCAATTCTTACTTGTACAACAACTAATACCTCCTATAGAAAAACTACATCCTTAAATAGAAAATTGATAGTAATCTTTTTTTTTTGTCCTTCAATGAGATATCATGATAATCCATGTCACTCATGTCTTTCATATATGTCATTCAATGTCATATATTTCTATCACATAATAGTATTGCTTTGAAAAACCTCCAGCATTTCTGTTACTTCTAAAAAGTTAGCACGTTGCTTCTGAAAAGGTAACACATATAATAGTATTGTCAAAAGCCTCCACTATTTCTGTTGCTTCTACTTTTATTGTTTCTAAAAAGTTAGCATTTTGCTTTTGAAAAAGATAGCACGTTGCTTTAGAAAAATTAGCACCATAACATAGTTTACAACAATTTATATAGCACATATAATAGTATGATCATATACATGCAAATTTTGCTATTTTATAAAAGTAATAAAACCACAACAATAACATATAGACAACAAATATATCATGGGATCATGTACATATACATTTTGATGATAATTACTTATTTTACCTCTACTAAATACTTAACCCATACATCTATATCAAACTATTTTAATTATTATAATATAATTGCACAATTTCACTTTTACTACAACATAAATATATACTCTCTCTATATAATATATTAAGGGATTAGTTTCACTTTTACTAATTAATTTAAGCACTACAATATCAATTATTTAACTTCACAATAAATATTTAAATTTAATCATTAGAATAATAATAATTTTAATTCCTTAATATTTTCAATTTTTCTCAAAATTAAAATTATCTTTTCACTTCAATAATTTGACATTCACACCCATTAAGTACAATTTCAATTTCATAATTTCAATTTCAACAATTTTAATTTCACTCCAATAATATCAATAACATTTGAAATTTTTCATTCTCTAATATATATGCAATTGCACTCCAATAAGTATCATTTCACTTTCACAAATTTGACTTTTATACCAACAATTATAATTTTAGTACCACAATTTAAATTTCAAACATACACATAATACATGCAAACAATTATATATAAATATATTTTAATAAGTTACAATATAATTAAATTTAAATAATTTAGAAAATAACAAAAAAATTAGACTTCATTACCTGTTGAGTTAAGTATGGTGTAGACGCTTAAGCACTCATGTGCTCCTCCCATTTCTTCTCGCTCGTTGTACTTATACAAGTTAAATTTTGTGTGTGTGTGTGTGTGCATTACATAATTTACGATAATTTATAGCGTACTCATGATCGTATACATGCAAATTTCATCCTGCAAAAGCCATAAAACCAAAATAATAACACATAGATAACAAATATATCAAGGGATCATATACATGTTCATTTTGGTAACAATTAATTATTTTACCTCCACTAAATACTTAATCCATACATATATATCAAACTATTTTGATTAGTATAATATAAATAACGTTCATTTATATTACAAATAAGTAAGAACATCATGAACATATGAAATAATTATCTAACCACTCTATCTGTTTCAAATTATCTGTTACTTTAGAAGTATAAGAAAAAATTAAGATGGATAAAAAAAGAAGTTAGTTACATAATAAAAAATATCTAATATACCCTTTTTATTTTCAGAAAAATTACAATTCTTTTTTTTTCTCACCTCCCTATTACACTCGCTCTCTCTTTCTCTCTCTCTTTTCACTTCTCAAGTTACTCTCTCTCTCTCTCTCTCCTCCTTAATTTTCTCAATCTTATCAGTATATTCTCTTTCTATCTTAGTAAAATAATTAAAAAATATATGTTAGGATATTATATACTTGAAACAATAATGTTTTAAAAATAAAAAAAAAACTAAGAAGGGTAAAATTGAAAAAAAAAGTAATTAATATACTATTATTATTGTAAAGTGACAAGTATTATGAAATAAAAAAATTAGTTAAAGTGACATGTATTGTAAATGAAGGGATTATTTCCAACATAAATTATTATTTTTGTTGTTCACAAATATTTTAATAATTGCACAATTTCACTTTCACTGTCGTATAAATATATACTCTCTCTATATAATATATCAAATGATCATTTTTACTTTTACTAATTAGTTTGATCTCTACAATATCAATTATTTAACTTACACAATAAATATTTCAAGTTAATTAATTCATATAATAAGAATTTCAATTCCCCAATATTTACGATTTCCCTCAAAATTAAAATTATATTTTCACTTTGATAATTTAACATTCTCATCCACAAGTACAATTTCAATTCCATAATTTGAAACAATTATAATTTCACTCTAACAATATCAATGATATTTATATTCTCCACTTCAATAATTATAACCACTTTCACAATGTCACTTTCGTACCAATAATTATAATTTTAATACCAAAATTTTAAATTTTAAACATACAACATAATACATGCAAACAATTATATATAAATATATTTTTCACAAATTAAACTATGATCTAAAATTAACTGATTTAGTAAATAACAAAAAAATAAGATTTCATTACCTCTCATATTAAGTGTTGAGGGATAGTCGGGGTGGGCGGCGAGGGCGGAAGGAGGTGGCGACGACAACGACGACGGCGACAGCAGAGCAAGAGGCGGTAGTAGCAAACGGACCCCTCAACCTCTCTCTCCCTAACTAGCTAACTCACTCTTTCACTCGCTTTCTCTCTAATTGGAGGTTGTAAGTGGTCAAAGACCCTAATAGTGACCACTTTTCCAACCGACGAATTCCGATGGTGGTGGTTAGTGAAAGTGGTGATTCGCTCTCGCTCACTTACTCTCACTTTTTCTTTCCCTCTCGCTCTTGCTTCGTTATATGTCTCTCTCTAACCCCTCCTTGTGTTTCAGATTATATATTTAGTTTTCAAAAGGTGTATGCCGGGAATTATGACGAAGTCCGACAGGCCCGTCGGAAACCGATAAAAACTAAAAAGCGAATTTTTTCCAGTTTCCGTCGTAATACTCGTAGGACTTGTCGAATTCCCATCGAAAACCCATAAAAATTGAAAAGTGATTTTTTGTAGTTTCGTCGGAATTTCGTCGGTTTTCCCATCGGAACACCTGTTGGGCCCATTGAAATTTCCGTCGGAAATTTGCAAAATTGAAAATTGAAATTATTTCCACATTTCCATTGGATTCCGGTTGATAACCCGTCGGACGGTCCGACGGACTTCTTGCCCGTCGGACTTTTTCCATCGTCACTAGGATTTTTTATAGTATTTAATTCCGTCGAGTAGTGAAGACTTTATGCCCATTGCTGCTAGACAACTTTGCTCACTTGGTGGTATCACCTCTATGTGGAGTTTTTCTAACTTTCTTAAGAGTTGGAGTTCACTCTTAAGCAAACAAGCTACGGATCCTATCTTTCTACTTAAGGCATCTGCAACCGCATTTACGTTACTTGGATGATACTTAATTTCCATGTCGTAATTCCTTAAGAGTTCTAACCACCTCCTGTGTCTCATATTCAACACTTTCTACATAAAGATATACTTTACACTCTTATGGTATGTTTAGATCTCCCACCTTATGCCGCATAAATAATGTCTCCAGATTTTCTATAGCAAATATTACAACTACTAACTCCAAATCATGAATTGGATAGCTTTCTTCATAAGATTTCAACTGTCGAGATGCATATGCAATAACTTTACCATTCCGCATTAGTATGCATCCTAGTCCTTTCCTAGAAGTGTCATTGTAAATCACAAAGCCTTCGAGTCCCATGGGGAATTACCAATACTTGGAGCTGATACAAGTCGTTTTTAGCTCTCGGAAGCTATTCTTACACTCCTCTGTCCACTCAAATTTGTTGCTTTTGCGAATTAGCGAAGTAATAGGGAGCGAAATCCTAGAAAAGTTTTCTATAAATTTTCGATAGTAACAAGCCAAACCTAGGAAACTCCTAAATTTAAATACACTTATGGGCCCGACCATTCAATATGGCTTCTATCTTAGTTGGGTCCACATATATGCCTTTAACGGACACTACATGCCCTAAAAATATACTTTTTCAACTAAAACTCGTATTTTTTAGTTTGGCGCAAAATTGGTGCTCCCTTCAGGTTGTGAATATTGTCCTTAAGTGTTTCTCATGTTCCTCTCTATATTTAGAAGATATAAGAATATCATCGATAAAGACCACTACGAACTTGTCAAGAAAAGGCTTGAAGACCTTATTAATCAAATCCATGAAAAAGGCTTGGGCATTTGTGAGTCCAAAAGGAAGAAGTAGGAACTTATAATGACCATATTGAGTTCTAAATGCATTCTTAGGCATATCTCGTTTCTTACTTTTCAATTCATGATAACTTGATCTTATATCAATCTTTAAGAACACCAACGAACCCGCAAGTTGATAAAAAATGTCATCTATTCTTGGGAGATGATACTTATTCTTGATGGTCACTTCGTTTAATTCTCTATAATCAATATATAATCTTAGACTCCAATCTTTCTTTTTATGAAAAGTACTTGGTGCTCCCCAAATTAAAATATTGGGTTGAACTAAATCTTTATCAAATGATTCTTGTAATTGGATCTTTAGCTCGGTCAACTTACGCGAGTGCCATTCTATATGGTGTCTTCAATATAGATGTAATTTACGGTGATAAAATCTATGGTGAACTCAATTTTTCGATCCGGAGGTAGCCGTAACACTTCCTCGAATACTTCTTCAAATTCGTTCACAATCGGAATAGTATCCATATTGATTTCTCCTAATTCAACTAACTCAACAGACACATAAATATCCTTGACATCCCTTTTGAGCATTTTGGAGGCTTGTATTGCTAACTCCATCCAAAGGATAATGTTAAAATCTCATATTGCTAACTCCATCAAGTCTACAGGGAGAGTCCTTCCACTTATACTCGAATGGGCAATTCTTATAAATCACATCAGTTTGAGCTATAAATCCTATTGGAGTTGATATGTGAAGTCCAACATACACTCGTAGCGAGGTTTGCATATTAGTTTATTAGAGAATTTAGAGTTCACAAAAGAATGGGTCGCCCTAAATCAAATAAAATACGAACATATAGATTATTAAGGGGAACCATACTTGCTATTACATCATTGAAGTTTTCTATATCCTCGTCAGGATACTAGGGTCATTGAGATCCTCCCTTCCTTCTTGAATGATGCCGTAAAGTCTTCCACCTGTTTGCGACTTCTATCGTCCCCTTTATCTCTAGTGGAAGGCCGACCTTGTGCGAAGAAGATTGAAGTTTATATCCTTGCCTCCGTCCCGCAATTTGATTGATTCAAATTTTATTTGCGAAGAAGAAGCATGCAATGTTGAAAAACTAAGCGATGCAATCATAAGTCTAATAAATAACAAAAATTTAAATTTGAATAAATTAAATATTTAACAAAAATTATATACTCAAATTTTATCGAATTACTAATTCGACATCCTGAATGCAGCAAACCTGAATTTAAAAACTAGAAAAGAGTATAATGACGAGATCATCCATTAAGACCCCACCCAAGGCCATCCGCGGAATACTGCATACCCCTTCTCAGTTGGTGCCTTACCTCCTGTAGTTGCTCATATTTCATAAATCATATTTGAAATCTGCTCACCACACTCTTCTGCTCAGTGGTGCCACTGTATAACAATGGCGTTGCTCGCCACCCCTTCCTTTCTATCCTCTTGCTCAGTTCGCACTCTCAACCCCCTCTTTCTCTCTCCTCGTCGCCTTGTTATTCGGGTCTCTTCCCCTCATTTCTCCCTTCTCAAGTCTCGCTTCTTCGCCGGTAAGATAGACAGAGAGGAAAATTATTGGAATTGCTTCTGTTGTGATAGTTTAAAGAAGTTGGGATGAGTTATAATCGAATTTACTTTCTGGGCAGTTTCTGCTTCGCAAATGGGTGTCTTCACTTCTCCTGAGGCTGCCAAGTCTTTCGATTTCAGTTGGGAGGAGCGTATTTACAACTGGTATTTATTCTCTTTGAGACTCCTTTACTTGATTTTTATTAATATTCTTTGTTTTATCATGAATTCTGGGGGTTCCTTAGTCTTGAAAATGACCGTTGTGGCGAAATTTTCATAAATGTTAAATACTTCAATAAGAGTATAGTCATACCGGTTAACCATTAGTGGAAAGTCCAATGGAATGGGATGAGTGTATTCTTGGACCACAATGCGTGACTTTTTGCATCTTATCGGCTTACAAATTCAAGTAATTGGTTTAGTCTGAATTTAACAAGTGGTGAATTTCAATTCTGTATCGTTTCTATACCAATTCTCTCTGTAAGTTTTCAATTTCTGGACCTAGTTATGCATATTTGTCAATGCGGATTGCGGGCAGTTCACTGGATGTTGTTCCTTTGTAGGATTGTGAAATGTAAGTTGTTCACGACTTTGGTGGTTAAGGAACTGCAAAATCGCATAACCAAAAGAGAATTAAGGCGAAGGGGGATGATTTGAATAGAGTACCTTGATGAGGAGCCAAGGGTTTGAAATTCTATAATCTGATACCTTAAAAGGCATGTCTTGCATTAGAGGTATCTAATGTGGAAGTATAGGATGAAATCTTCTTCTAGACCAATGGATTCTCTATTAAAACCTTGCCGTCATTATACAGAGTTTTTGTCCAAGTGGTTGGATTTACATTATCGACTAACTTAAAGCATACAATGGACAAGATCACAATTGTTTTCCTCCCTGTTTCCTACAGAACCATGAGGATTGAAACCATTGATTGCTTACTTGTTTTATTTTCTTTGTCTTTGTGAAATAAATGTGATGATATATTAGGTTGCTCAATGTTTTCTGATTGGACCTTTTGCTTGGTGTGGCTTGTAAACCGAGAAAATGGAGGAAGCGTTTTTCTTGCAAAGCGACAACGAAGAAAAAAAGGAGTTCACATGAGCAGTCGAACTTGGAGAGTCTGTTCTTCTTGTTGAGAAGGTTATGATATTTGGCATCTTATTGTAATGAATGTCACTGGTTGAATGAAGTGAAGGCTAATAGTTGAAGAGGAAGGGTGGCAAAAGATGTTGTGTGTATATAGATAATAGTGCAAATAGGTTGAGGGTATAATTGTTGAATGTTACTTATAAAATCTTATTAGTGATGCGCTGGAAGAGGCTTTTCATCCTGCCAAGTAGTAGAATGAATTTAAGGTGATAAGGAAACTGCTGCTATTTTTCTTGTGTATTTTCCAGACACCCTAAGTATCTCTTTTATGCTAGTCTGCTTTAGTCTCGGGCGTAACGATATAGAAATAAAGATTAAGCTGTCATGGTTGATGTGAAATCAATTGCTCCATGAAAAAAAGTTCACTGGGAGTTTGTGACTTGAACTCTTTTTCAATCTTGGGGTTTTATCAGCGTGTGTTGTGCATATATAGGTTAGGCTTGGCCTTAGTGGTGTCTAAAATTGTGGTTGGTCTGGAGGACATTTTTTTAATTGTGATATATTTCTTTAGTATGGAGTCATATTTGCTTGTGAACTTCTCCTAAGAGGGAGTTGAGTTTTATGGGTGATACCCCCTTCGTGTCTTATTCATATTCTTTTTACTACACCAAAAGAAAAGGGTGAGTATTGGCGTGAGCTTTTGCGGGAATTCCCTGAAGAATCCCTCCCTAAGCCCTCTTTTAATCATTAAAAAACCAGATTAAAGGCACTAAGAACAACAAATAAGGCAGAGAAGAAAGTTTTTGTGCAAGCACGGATTGGCTCAATTCTAACTTGAGGGTTTTGTTCTTAAGGACCTCATATACTTTGAGCTTTTAAGTATCACCTAAGGTGTATTTATTTTATTTTTATTTTATTCTAAATATAGTAGTATACAACATCAACAACAGTAGCATGAATCTCATTTTTGGAGGGGATCATGGGAGGTCCAGGTGTGCAGATTTGATTTCGAAAGAGCTTGAAAGGTAATTGTTTTCAGTGAGAAGATATGTGCTACAAAGTGTTACTAGTGGTTTTAGTAGTAGTTGTAATACATTGTTGTAGAAAGAAATGAAGTTGATGATGCCCATAAATGATAGCTGGGATCGGACTCAAGAACAATTATACTAAGTCCTATCAAGCATGCTTGATGAGATCAAGATGGATTCTTACTTCCTATTGACCTTTTGTTATTCTTCTTAGAACTTCCATTTGCATTTTTCTTTGATAAGCAATCAATAGAGTTTCTGTTTCCATTGTTGTAATCAATGGTAATCATCCTGTAGACCTTTTCAATGGGAAGTTATGATGTGTTTCTTCATTCACTTTGTGCCTTATACGCCATGCTTCTCGCATCTTACCTCCAGCGGAGGCCCCCTTTGTGGTGTTGTCTTGTTTAGAAGAGAAAAATCAGCCTACCATGTCCTTGTTCCTTTTCTGTAGGATTCTTTTCTTTGGATTCGTTTGTTAGGGGTGATCAGTTCAGCCCAGAACTTCAAGTATGTGCTGGCTGCTTGGGAGAAATGATGAAAAGGGCAGGTATTATTGTTGTTTGGAAAATGTTTCTGTTAACAATTGAGTGATGGGCATGTAAGGAAAGGATTTGCCCCATCTTCAAAGGCAATTTAAGAGTTCAAGTTTTTTTTTGAGGATGTCAACAGTTGCAGCCAAGTGCTCCATTGTGAGCTGTACTTGTTTTGTTTTTTATATTTTATTTTTTAATTTTGGCTTTTGTGGATAAAGTAATACATGAGATGTACAGCTTTGTGGTTATTGTTCTTTTCATTCCCTTTGTAATTGGGTGACACATTCTTGGTAACCTTCTAATAGGTATGTGTGTTAAGTATAAGTGGAGGTCACTCCCTGCTTATTGTGATTAGGACTTCTTAAGATAATTACACAAAGTTGAGCATGAATTGATGATTGAGGAAAGGGATAGAGTACTTAAGTGAATGGCCTCATATTTTTTCAACTTTGGTGTCACTTTATACCCCATGGCCCATATCTAGATGACAATTGTTTGCTAAATTTTAGAAATTTGGTGTGGCATAACTTGTGTGAAATCTTTTTTATATAGTTGGTGGAATTTATAAGAAATGTCTCTCAACAAATTATCCTTTGAAGTTCTTTTATATTTGATTCATGGATAATCCCTGTGGAAGAGTGAGCTTGCTTCTGTTGTCCTCCCTTATGTTTTAAGTTCACTGCTTGACCTTATATTCTGCTGCTGTGTAGACCCCCAGGGTGGGAAAAGACAAAAATGAAAACTATGACTTCCGTTGTATTTATAGGTCTGACCAAGATACTATTTATTTGAAATTAATTGAATGAACAACTCAAGAAATCTTTCTGTGGGATAATTTTTGGTTATTGAGATTCTTAACAACGAAATACCTGTCTGTTTTTGGTACTCTTCTTCCTGCTTAGGTAAATATTGTGCATTTAAATGTGGAACTGGTTGATGCTAGGTGGGAATCTCAGGGTTACTTCAAGCCAAACTTGGACCGAGGAGGTGATCCTTTCGTTATTTCTATGCCGCCACCTAATGTCACTGGATCATTACATATGGGCCATGCAATGTTTGTAACTCTTGAGGTTGGTCAAGTGATTATAAAGTTTGATATGGATCCTTATCATTTTGCAGCTTTTACTCATTGATTTTCTTTTTAGCTTGGTCCTTATCAATGTTTGAAACTCTTGAGGTTGGTCAAGTGTTTGTACCATATGGGCCATGCAATGTTTGTACTCGGAGCTTTCAGCAGTGTCTAGAAACTGGAAAGCTCGAGTACTGGATGAAGTAGAAGAGGTCACTTGCTTCCTGGTTGCGTGTGAGAGAATATGGTTGCTCATGGATTATTGAGTAATTCAGGACAAGGTAGTTGAAGAGTAGAAACATTTTCAGAACCCAGTAGGCTCCCTTGGTAGTTGGTACACTTCTCATTCATCGACACTCCAAAAATGCTTAACAATTTGTATTCTGCTTTTTGTAGGGAGGAGGTGGGGGATAGGAAGGCCTTTGTTTTAACGAGTAGAATGCAAAGTAGTTTGTTTTGGCAAGAAAACTAGATAGGATTTGGAAAATTCATTCCATTGAGAGACATCAAAGACGTGAACTTATAGAAGCATATTTTTGAGTGAAAAGTGTTTCCGGAAGGAAACGGGTGTGATGATGTGGATGATGATTCGAAGAGAGCGGATTTAATACTCCGGTTGTAAGGGTGTGGCTCGGTCGGATGAACTCCACGTAGCGGAGGAAGATCTTGCAAAAGGCAAGTCCTGGGGTGGATTCCGGGAACGCCCTCCGACGCTCAAGTTAGTATGTTGGATTATGTGAGCGAATGGAGGAAAATCTTCCTCGATGTGCGTGAAGGAGAATTTCTTAGGATTTAGGTTTGCTTACTCGAGGTTGGTAAGGCTTTTAGGGAATTCTAGGAGTTTCCAAGAGTAGTGATTCTTGGGATTTGTGATGTGAGTATATGATGTGATGGTGGGGCTGGTGAGTATTTATAAAAGAATTTAATGGGTGTAACCCTAAACCTAGTGGGCTTTGGGCCTTATTGTGAGAGTGGGCTTGGGCTTGTACCTCAATCGTTAATCAGCCGAGTGAGTCTGTCCGGGAAATATTCGGATCATTTAGCCCCTCTCGTTCTACTTGCATGTTTCTCGAGGTGGGTAGGTGGAATGTGGGGTCTCTTCCGTTACGCTTTTTATCGCCCAAGCCTCTATAAATAGAGGGTAAAGTTGAGGAAGTGGTAAGAATTCTTTTACTTAGCTCTTCCCTTTGACCATAGCGAAAATGAGCTACGGGGCACTTCCTGTTGGTTACAAGAAATTATGCCCTCGCTTTAATAGGGATCGTGCTTGAGCAAGCCACTCTCGCGAGCCGTCGTCCGTCCCTTGTGAAGGCATTCTACAACCTTCTCATTGATGATGTTTTGGAACCTGGATTTTATAGACTTTGATGAAGCTCATACTCATTAACAAGCGGACGTGGCTGGGACTTCCTTGAAGCTTGGATAAAGCGCCATTTTGACTATCTTGTTGAAATCCGGGCAAGAAATATGTGCTTATCGCCAAGTGACGTGACGGGTGGAGTCACTATTTCAAGCGTGGGCTCGTCTCTAGTCCTCACCGGAAATCAACGAATCCGGTAGACGGGCCTACCTTCCGCTCTTCTTCCGGTTGAAGGAACTTTCCGAAGAAGAAGGGAAGGAACCTCCCAAGGAGAAGGAGAGGAACCTCCTTAAGAAGAAGTGAGGTCTTGACCATGGTCTTTCCCCAGGTCGTGAGCGAGAGGGGAGGGGAAGCGGGTAAGGCGTTGGGGAGAGGGAGAGGTTAGCGAGAGAGATGAGCGGGAGCTAGGGGTTGATTCTAGGTGCCGAGCGTGAGGTGTGAGCGAGAGAGGAGTAGTGTGAGGGGAACTAGGAAGCGGGAGCCGGGGGTAAGGCGAGGCCCGACTAGCGTGAGAGTTAGCGAGAGTCGGGTCCTCGTGAGGGAATTTTTAGGCGTATTTGTGAGTGAGCATCGAGTGTAGTGTGAGTTAGTGTAATTAGTCGAGTCGGGAGTCGGGAGGTGGAGTCGGGAGTCGTCGAGAATCGTAAAAAATAATAAAAATTAAATTTAAAAAATCGCGTAACTCCATGAAAATCGCCGATGACAAAACGTATGATTTTGGAGCCCAAACGTCTGTCGATGTCAAGTAACGATTTAGCACCTCCTCAAGGGGATATCCTTTGGAGTTCAGCGTTAATTCGCACCTAGCGATACGCCTTCGGGAGCTAAAAACGTCGCATTTTCAACTCCATAAAGGAATGCCCCTTGGAGGTCATTATTCTCATCCACTTTCAAGCCTCCGGGAGCTTAAAGGTCGTGCAAAGACCCATGTCGTCGTGGGCACTCGCACTCCCAACGGTAGGTTAGGGGATTGCGTTCTCCGTGGGATATTCCGTAGCGAGACTCAAGCGCTTTTAAGTCGCTCCGGGAGGTGGAAGGTCGTGTAAAGACCCATGTCATCAAGGACACTCCCACTCCTAACTTAAGGTTAAGGTTAAGGGGTCGCGCTTTCAGTGAGATGTTCCCTAGCGAGACATATACACTCATGCACGTTCGAGCCTTCGGGAGCTAAAAGGTCTTTGAAGGTTGTCCAAAGACTCGGAACAATGTCACTTGTGGGCAAACTCATGTTTCTAATCCGAGATACATAGTGGCTTGAATGCCTCAAGGGTCCTAGAAGGACCATGGGAGAACTCATCCTCCCCACGAGGTCCCGGAAGGATCATGGGAAAACTCATCCTCTCCACAAGGGTCCCGGAAGGACCATAGGAGAACTCATCCTCCTCGTAAGACTTTTTAGCCCCAAGGGGCTCGGGAAAAATCATTCATCATGACGACGCTTCAACGACAAGTCGGAAAAACAAAGAGAGAGACAAAGTCGGAAAAACAAACTTCATTAATTCATTCATCCATCAAAATAAAGGCACGAAGCATGCCGTTACAATAAGATTGAAACGTCTAAAGATTAGGCTAAAAGGCAAAACGCTACTACAAAGCCTCAAGACCTAAGGAAGACCATGGTCGGGACCTCACTTCTTCTTAGGGAGGTTCCTCTTCTTCTCCTTAGGGAGGTTCCTTCCCTTCTCCTTCGGCAAGTTCCTTGACTAGAAGAAGAGCGCAAGGAAGGCCCGTCTACAAAGCTTGAAGTAGTGCCTTCACCCGCCGCGTCACTTGCCGATGAGCACGGATTTCTCGCTCGGATTTCAACAAGATGGTCAAAATGGCGCTCCATCCAGGCTTCAAGGAAGCCCGAGTTGAGACGCAACGCAGTATGAACTTCATCAAAGTCTATAAAATCCAGCTCCATAGCATCATTAACGAGAAGGTTGTATAATGTCTTCGCAATGAGGGACGGGCGATGGGCGACGAGAGGAGCTTGCTCGGCACGATCCCTATTGAAGCGAGGGCATAATTTCCCGTTACCAACACGAAGTGCCACTGTAGGTCATTTTCGCTATGGTCGAAGGGAAGAGCTAAGTAAAAGAATTTTTAACATTCCCTCAACTTTACCCTCTATTTATAGAGGCTTGGCGATAAAAAGCATAGCGGAAGAGACTCCACATTCTCACGCCCACCTCGAGAAGCGTGCAAGTAGAACGAGAGGGGCTAAATGATCCGAATATTTCTCGGACGAGACTCACTGTCGCATCACCAGCCGGTTATGCCTAATCGGTCGAACGATTGAGGTACAAGCCCAAGTCCACTCTCACAAGCCTCGTAAGGCCCAAAGCCCACTAGGTTTAGGGTTTCCACCTCAATTACGCCCATTAAATTCTTTTATAAATACTCACCAACCCAACCATCACATCATATACTTATATCACAAATCTCAAGAATCACTACTCTTAGAGACTCCTAGAATTCCCTAAAAGCCTTACCAACTTCGGTAAGCAAACCCAAATCCTAAGAAATTCCCCTTAACGCACATCAAGGAAGATTTTCCTTGATTCACTCACATTAGTCCAACATACTAATTTGAGCGTCGGAGGGCGTTCCCGGGATCCACCCCAAGCTTGCCTTTTGCGGGATCTACCGCCGCCACGTGGAGTTCATCCGACCGAGCCGCACCCTTGTGGAGTATGAAATCCGTTCTCTCTTAATCATTATCCGCATCATCACACCCGTTTTCTTCGGAAACAAGAAGGATTCAATTTCATAAAATGGGAATACTGTGTGTTACGATTAGATGTGAAATCCGAGAGAGGACTTCATTTACCTAAAGGTCCTAAACCTCTTCACATATGCTCATCTGCTCTAGTTGAGAGCTTATTTTAAAGAAGCGCACCCTAGGCTCACGAAGCCCGAAACCCACCCCCTTGCGCCTTGCAAGAGGTCAAGCCCAGCCCCTCCAAAAAGTCCTTTGAGGCACGCTCCTCAGTCAGCGCCTCAGCCAGAGCGCAGTTGCGCCTCGCATGCCTCACAGGGCCTTTTTTCTGGTTTTTTGCTATTTTTCTGTCTTCTCCACTCCTCTTTCTCTTGTCTCTGTCTAAAGACAGACTGCGAGCAAGTGGGTAAGTCAGCTTCTTTTTATCTATTTGTGCTATTTTTTCTTTTTTTCTGCTTACTTTTTTGGTGAAAATCATAGCGAATTCATTGTGTTATCACAATCTAATACTCGTGTTATTTTTCGTAGTTCCAATGATATCTAATTACTTATTTGATATCATCATCTAGCATATTTAATCAAAATATTGCTTGGTAATGATTTTCAAGCATTTTTTATGCATCTCGTTCCAAAAAGCCCGCTTCTTCACCTCGAAGCCCGTACCCGGGCCCAAAGATCTTTTACGCTTTTGTGCGCCAGCTTTTTAAACTAAGGTTGAGAGTGTCATAATCCTTGCATCTCTAGAATGAAAATCCTAAATATAATCAACACTCAGGCAGTTTTGCATTGTAAGATAATTTTACTGCGTTTTTGTGAACTATGTTTAGTGTAAACTATCAGCTTTGGTCAATGGTGAAAACCAAAGAATCTAGTGTTTGGAGGAATTAGAATGATGCTTTGTCTATTGGTTAGCTTGAAACCTCACTTTTTCCAGAAGCTGGTATTATTTTGGAAAAATGATTTATGCTCTAAAATGGACTGGTGCATAGAAAGGGCTCTGATAAGCCATCTTGTGTTCTGCATATTAATGCCGCAAGCATTCTCAAAGCTAGAAGTTTTGAATGCTTTCACCCTTGTGAGGCCACATTCTGTATGGTGCATGCATTCATTTTTTTGTTTGGTTGAATCATGACAAGAGCTTGTTGTCTCCCATTTTTCATTTATCTCTCTTCATGATCGCTGTGAAAGCCATCAGATAATGACATTTGGATCAATATTCTATTTGCATGGGCGAGACAGTTTCTTGATAATGGCGCGTAGTTTATTCCAACCTTGGTTCGTATCTAGGAGGGTTGAGATGAGGCTCCCTAGGTCTTGGCCTGAGGTGTGTGCCTCCCCTAGTAGTGCTAATCCCTTGCTCCATGCCTTACTGAGAGCAGGACTATGGGGCTTCTCCCAAATTGTTCTGTTTCTCCTACGAAGTGGTTATTTGCTTTTATTCTTTTGATTTGATACCAAGTGTTGTTCTGTGTATCAATTTGACATCTGTTTCTTGCTTTTCAATGCTCTTTGTTGTAGGACATTATGGTAAGATACCACCGCATGAAGGGCAGACCTACACTTTGGATTCCGGGGACTGATCATGCTGGCATTGCTACTCAGGTTTGTGTCTACGTGGTTACTCAAATATAGGGAATAAATAAAAATAACTTCTTGGAAACGTTCCATCTAAGTGTATGAGGTTTGTTGCAATCTTTTCTGGGTGGTACTTTTCTTAAGTGCTGTCAATTTGAAATTATTTCACTTGTGCTTCGCATCCTGTTATCCTAGTGGCATTAACTTTACATTTTAACTTTTTATTGGAACAAATCAGTTGGAAATAACTTAAGTGAAAAGCCAAAACAAACATGTTTATTTTAAACATAAAAAAATGAGAGGTTTCTGAAAATAAAATTGAAAAAGCCCACTGCCAGATTGTCTACTTGGCACCACACCTACTCAATCCTTTCCCCTCTCATTTCTCTTGCTGCCCACACCCTTTCCCCACTGCAATTTTATGACTGTCAGTGGCTGATAAAGAAAATGAAGATGAATGTAAGCCAGAAGGCATTGGCTATAGTCTGACTCAGGAGTAGGGAAAATAGTAAAGCATTTTCCATTGATATTTATTTCTCTTCCAATCGCCTTTAAAGACCCATCATTGGCATCTTCTTACTCCAGATTTACAAAGTACTTCTGTATCTACATAACCAGCCAAATCGATTATGAAGGAGTTGATCTAGTTCTCTTGTTAAGCAGCTTTTATTTTTTGGAGGATATGGATTATCTAGATTGCAATTTCTGTGTCATACAGAGGGAATGATTTGTTTGAAAGCATATGGCAGAATTTTTCTCTTTGGATACAATGTCATGACAGAAATACAGCCTATATGCCTTGATTTCCTGAATTTCAATTTGCTTGACATTTGTTGTCCTGTTTCTACCAAAAAGAGATCTGATGCATACGAGGCCATTTATCCCTTTTTGCAGTTGGTTGTGGAAAGAATGCTTGCTGCGGAAGGAATAAAGAGAGCTGACTTAGGTCGAGATGAGTTTGTTAATCGTGTTTGGGAGTGGAAAGAGAAGTACGTTTGACATGCTACTTCCTTTACTGACCATCTCTTCTAATGCAATTTTCCATTTAGGTCCTGGATCCTGGCTGTCATTTGGTATTTGTTTAGTTATTTATTTGTTTGCTTGTTTTTTTAGTAACAAGAGAGGCTTTATGGATGAGAAATAAATAATATATCTGTGAAAGGGGAACTACAAAAAGTCCTTTTTAGTTCTATTGAATTAAATCTGAAGCAACCCTTTCGAATCAGCCGTGACTTGGGTTGTTGCATCGTTCATGATGTACTAAGAATCCAAATACATACCCCAAAGCCGCCTAGGCAGGTTGTGGAAGGCTCCGATACAGGAGCATTACCTGGAAGTAAATGTAGAGGTAGATTGTTTCCCTTAAATCTTGAAACCCTATGTTAAAAACATTTGATTACTCCATAACAAAGATGTGAAGCGCAGTTTTAGTGACGAATTTTGCTGTAGGCACCTGTGTAATATAAGTTGAAGTGGAAAACATGCCACAAGCGACTTTTTAGCTGTTGCAAAAGTAAACACATGATAGAGGATGGGTCCATGATCATTTTTAAAGTTCGCGGTGGAGTCTTTCTTATTGTATTTGTATTAACCCATGGACTTGAATTGCAACAGTCTTTCTAATTGTATTTGTATTTTGAGTTTACTCTATTCAAGTGATTAAGATTGAGATCACTTATTCTATTTCGAATTTTTAAATAAAACAATGAAAATTTAAGTGGGGTTTTCTACCAGAAGAGTAGAGAGGCTATAAGTAGTCAGATGGGTACACCACCACGATCACCACATGGTGTGGATCTTGCCTAAGTAAAGTTTTGAAGATCTAAATTTAGGCAACCTTATCCTTGCAAGCAACCAGAGGGCGATTCTGAGAGACCAACAAAATCTTTTTGGTTGAAATCATCTTTTGACTTTATTGAAAAAAGAAGTATAAGGAGTAGAGACTGCATAAGCTAATAATAAGTACAGAGCAAGCACAATTATTGCTCCATCCATCCAATCAATGTCTCCTTTTCCTTTGGTGGATGTCCCAAAATAAAGTTATTTTAAGCTGTTATTAGCATTAAACACCATCTGTTCTCTCCTCAAATTATTGGAAAATAGCATTAAATGATGTTCCTTAGAAATTTCCATCACCTAAGTAACACTATCTTCATAGGTTATCTTTTGGGGTGGAGGAAGTACTTATCATTGGGAACAACATCAAGGTTTGAAGATTCTAATCCCGCATATTCTGTGCAATTCAAGTCCATGGGAGCATATCCATAACATACATGTCTCTATTTGCAACAAATGCCTTTCAAAAGTACAAAGGAGGGGGTGTAAAGGGTGTGAGCAGTCAAGTCTGCTTGCAAGTAAATTGCACTTAAATCAAGTCAGAAGTTTAAAAAAAAAACCCTTAACATTTGGTGAACTGAAGTCACCTTAGCCTGAGGATATGATAAAAAGTTCAACTGGCCGTCAACTCATCAGTGCGCAAATCCTTGTATAAAGAGAAAACAATATAGTCCTAAGTGATAATTTGCCTAAGTCCTAAAGTTACTGGAATAATACTAACTAATAAGACCAATTCACAAGATTTTAGTTTCCATTTTGAATATAATGGAATATGTCTTGTTGTCTGAAACGTATTTATTATGGAGTATATTTTTTTTGTGGTTTCTCCAACTCCTGTAGTTGCTTTCGCAACTTGAATAACAGGCCACAATAAACTTCTTGTCTTGTTTTTCAAACTTCCAGGTATGGTGGAACCATTACAAAACAAATAAAGAGGCTTGGGGCTTCCTGTGATTGGACACGAGAGCATTTCACTCTTGATGAGCAGCTAAGTCGTAAGAAAATTATACATTGTTTAATTTAATTAATAGACTGTCCAAACCTTTTACCTTTTTTTTAAAAGTAAAATTTGTCTACTCTCAAAGAGCTTGACATTACAAAGCGCAGAACATAAACACAATTCTGCACTCTAAACGATCATACGGGATCTGCCCCTGTTCCCTCCTGAAACCTCAAACTATATTAAAATACACATTGATAAGTTCCTGAATGCAGTAGTTCTGATCTGATCTCCTTTCTTGTTGCAACTTGTAGCCCTCATATATAAGCTGTATAATAATATGCCCTGATCATGATCTCAGCAGGTTGGTTCAGCCTCTTAAAAATTCTGCAATTTCTTTCCTGCTAGACATCTCAGATGCAACCTGCAGCAGTAGCCTTTGGTTCATGTTTCTTTACACCAATCAAGCTATGCTATTACTCCATTCATAAGGTGTTTGCACATTTAACCATTTGCATAAACCTTCCCAAATAGTTCTTGAAACTACACACTGGAAAAAATAAAAAAGGGAAAAACTACCATGAGGCCCCATATTATTTGAGAATTTGAGATTTACGGGTTGCAATGCAAGTTTAAAATGCGAAAGGTAAATTATGTTTTAAAATAACAATGTTGTCCTTTAACATGCATATGTTTTAAAAGGACAAGCAAATGTATGGTGAGGGCACATAGTCCAAATAGTTGTATGCAACAATTTCACATATGCAATTGCATATGATTTAATCAATTGAATTGCTAATATTTTAGGAATAAGGGGCCTCATAGTAGTTCCCCACCCCCCACCCCCTCCAAAAAAAAAAAACCACGCAGGATGGAAGTAATCCTTTGTTCTATGCCCATTTTTACAGTGTACGACAGGTAGAAAGCCTTTGTTTGACAGCAAGCTACATACAAAACTTGTGCCTTGGCAAAACTAGAGGATTCTAGAAGTTTCTTTGCACCTTTGCCCTCTTAGCTGCTGGTAATCCTTCTTTTTATGCTGCAACAGCCAGATTTTGTGATAAAATGACATAGAGCTTGTCCCTATAGCCAGATGATGAAACTTGACGCTGTCGTTTATGAGAAGAATAGATCATATCAAGAAGCATCACTAAGATTTTTAGAAGGGAAACTTGTAGAAAGAAGTGCTTCAACTGCCTTAGTTCATAGTCTCAGTTTTACATATAAAGCTGAGTGCCTTAACATTCCCATCTGAAAATAGTGTTCCCTTGAACCACAATCACCCAGGCAACAGCTTATCCAAATAGCTTTATTTTCCATATTCTTCTTGAATATTTTAGTCACGTGTGACCTCACAGTAATTTGGGTGTGTGAAATCTCCTTTCTGATATTGTTATTAACACTTTGGTTGGTTGCTTTTGGGGCTTTCTTTTACTTCCATGTCGAAGGCTTGGTAGTACTCTACGACTTTTTGTACCGGTGGTCCTTGAATTATCAAACTTCTTTTCTTCATATGTTCAAAACCTCAAAATATTTGACATCTTCTAATCATTGCCTTGGGAAATGATATGCTGTCTTTATGAATACTTTAATATGTGTGCTTTTTGTTCGTCCCACTCTTTGATGAAGTCCACCTTCAGTTGAGAACTGTGCAATATTTGTAACATGAAAATTTGCTACATATGCAGGAGCTGTAATTGAAGCTTTTGTTACTCTTCATGAGAAAGGCCTAATATACCAAGGTAGATCATCTGCAGCATGACCTTTGTGAATTTTGATGTGTGTCAAATTCGCCTAGCATGTGCTTTCTTGGCTTGTTGTTTGTCTTTGCCCCTTTTGTACATGAGTGACATCCCCTTGGATTCGTTTTAATGAAAATCTTAGTTACTCATAAAAATGCACATTCTTAGTCTTCTTCGGTGGTCAAAAGGAGAGCCATCATGAACCCATGTGGGTATTTACTTAAAGAAGACCAAACTGACCCGAATCAAATCAAAAGAGTGCCTGTGGAGACATTGTTTATATTAGCCCCCAAGTTTGAAAAGCATTAGCTGCCTACTACTCCACACACAATCACAAAAAGAAAAGGGAAAAAAAGAAAAGAGAACAAAAGAAAAAAAGGGGTAGACATTGGTCGATGATGACGACTACGGCAATGCATTTTGACATTGGTCAGCAATCGAGCTGGCCGCAGTAGTTAGCAGCTCTGAGAAAATGATCCTAATATGTGAATACTATATACTTCGCCGCTAATAAGATATCGTTGTGTTAGGTTCCTACATGGTCAATTGGTCTCCAAACCTTCAGACAGCTGTTTCTGACTTGGTATGTTGTTTTTTCTTGTTGTGTGTCTTTGTTTCTGGCTTGGTATGTTGTTTTAGCTTGTTGTGTCTATTAGTTGTTTTCTTTATCTTTTATAATTGTTGTTTAAGATTTATTGTGCTTTATCCATGATTAGGAAGTAGAGTATTCTGAAGAACCTGGTTTTCTTTATCATATAAAGTATCGTGTAGCCGGAGGTTCAAGGTAACATCACGCTGTATTTCTTCTCCATTTGGTGCATGATGCTTGATTTTTTTCCATACCTTGCCATTGTAGCGTCTTAAATATGCGATATGTAAATCTTGTTACTATTTCCATGTTTGTGCATGTTTGCATTAGGATTTCTTTCATTGTTTAAGTTGTGTATGCTCATGATCATGGTGAAAATTTCAGCCTGATTGGATCTCATCACAAATTATGCAAGATTGCCAGGAAATGAAGTATCTGCTTACTTTTATCAATCAATGAAAAGTCCAATTTCTTTAGTCGGATTGCAATTCTGTCTTATGTTATGAAAAAGATTAGTTGATATTTCGTGTATGTTTTTGAGCTGCGTCCTATCTGTTTTCCATAGTTACGTATGTGGACACTAGTTCCTTTTAATACTTCAGTAACAGAAAAAAAGGTTGTCGATAATTTACCATCTTCTCTAGTTTTTGTATATTCACTTATGTTCTGAGTTATTTTGAAGGGATGACTTTCTGACAATCGCAACAACACGGCCAGAGACTTTATTTGGTGACACAGCTGTTGCAGTGAATCCTCAGGTTGGCAATAACTTTCTGGTTTTTTGGCTGCATTCTGTTCATGTGAATAGTTTCTCATTAATGGTATGTTGCTTCATAAAGCATGGAAGCAACCTTGTTTTTTTATTGAAATAAGTCACAAAAGTTTTGCATGATACCTGTCTATCCAAAGGCCTGATGTGATCCTGTAGAAGGAAGATTCAACAGGGTCATATGGAGGAGAATACTGAAGAAAAATTGTGTTCATGGAATTTGGAAGTTGGTTCCTTTGGTTATTTGGCAGTGTAGAAGGAAAGGACCGATGAATTTTGTGGGAAAAGCTTTACCCCCTTTTGAATCTCTATTGTCTGAGAGTTTTGTTGGAGCCAAGTGCTTAATTGTGGCGTAAAGATATCTCTTCTGGATTTTGTAGATGAAATGAAATTATGCATGAGAGCTTGAGGTCGTGATGATTTTTGTCCTTTCCCTTTTTCTATATGGGTGTCACACCGTTCATGTCTCATTATTATAATTTTGATTACTCATCAAACAAAAAAGAAACCGGGGGAAGGATTAATTATTAGGCCTCAAGTTTGTGCTCCAACTTGCATTAACCCATAGGATTATACCTTACTATGGCATATCTTGTATTTCCTCTGGATTTCATCAAATTGATGCTTTGTCATTGCTTGTAGAAACTCATTGAATGCTTGTCGCTTTGGATTTTTTCGCTCTATTTATTCACTTTGATATTTTTCTATTTCTACCTGCTAAAGTGGTCTGCCATTGTTTGCATATTCCATAATTTGTGTTGATTTGCTCCCGAAACTAAGTTATGTAACAAGAATAAGTGTTGACTGTTTATGGCTGGAGTGCAGGTGGCACCATGGAAGTTTATATTTGGCTGTTGAAGTGTGCCATAGTTTTGGGTATTTGATAGAGCTGATCTTGTATTTGTTGTGTACTTGATTTTATAAGATCATATTTTAATCCCTTTTGTCCTGCTTAGGACTTAGGATTGAGCCAATTTCCTAGGGCCACAACCTCCTCGGAGTAATGGCTTTGAGCTAGGCCTAGAATTAAAAGACATTTAGAATGAGGCCTCCAGGTATACCTCTGTCATGTGCAATGGATGCTGATTTGAAAGATGCTTGATGTGAAAATCTTGATCAAGTGAGCCTTGCAGTTCTTCCAATCTGGTATTGCAGATTTTACGAGCTTGCGTTTGGATATCTCAAATAATTATCAATTCATTTCTGTAGATAATATTATGCAGAAGAGCTTGAGGGCATGATGTGTTTTTGTGCTTGTCTCTATTTTACATGGAAGACACCCTTATTGTTCTTATAATGTATTTTTTGATTACTCATCAAATAAAATTATTACTTCAATTTCTGTGGCTGCAGAGTAGCATCTGATTCCTAAAATAAGATCTTACACATGCTTCATTGTCCTATATGCATTAATATGTGATATTGCTCATTTAATTCATAAGTGTGCAAAAGCTATACATATCTGCTGTGACCTTACACTGTATTCTACTGTAACTAGGGGTATAGAATCAGAGGCAATTGTTGGTTAATACACTATGCATGTGCTCTGTTGATCTCTTAGAATTTCCTTCTGTGTTATGTCTTGCATTGTGATGGTGATTGTTTTATTTTGAAGGATGAACGCTATGCAAAGTACATAGGCTGTCAGGCAATCGTCCCAATGACATATGGTCGACATGTGCCAATTATTGCAGATAGAGTAAGCATAGTCCTTTTTTTTATGTCTATATTATTACTTTAAGCTGCTTTTTTATGCAAAGTACATAAGCTGCAGATAGAGTAAGAGCATACTGGATGTTTCTTTGGATCAGTATTTAAATTTAGCATCTGCACTGGCACTTGAGTCTACAATATCTGTAAAATCACAGCAAAATGGTTCACTGTCGGATCTAGATTTTATGTAAGCATTCAATTATTGCTAAGTATCATCTGACAGCCTGGGGCAAGAAGGACAACTAAAAAGAATTAGACCAATAAATGCTTTTATATATCATTTCAGTGAACGGGGAAAGGTAAGGTTTATTTTTCCCTCCTTCCCTTTTTGGACTTTGGGGGAGGGAGTCATGGATTCAATTGCGGAATGGCTGCATCGGAAAGGTTTTCAAGACAAGCAAACCATGTTTCCACCCTGCAACAACCACGGAATGAAGCGGGATTTCTGCATTCGAGCGAGTTTTCTGTATCATGACTGCAATCGCAATTGCGACCGAAATCACATTTTGAATCCATGGAGGGAGCTATAGTGCTCATGCTGAATGATTGAAAGCAGCATGCTGTGAAAATGGAGAAAGTGAAAAGGAAATGCCTATGGCATAGCTAGAGAATGGTAGATTTTTACTTCTGCTAGGAGTCACGCACTGGTAGTGCTCAATTTCAATGACTATAAAACGTACTGATAGGTACAACCTGATAGTTTCCAACTAGCATAATTGGTGGCATCTTGCCAAACTCAACTGGTTTCTAGTTGGATAAAATTTTTGTACCTCCACCTATATTTTAAATTATTTGTATTTTGACCTACAATATGAATTATGTATTTTGATACATATGATGCTCATTTCTTGATACCCTTTCTTCTTTAGGACTACTAAAATTCCGATGCTTGTTGATTATGTGACAGCTTGTTGATAAAGAATTTGGGACTGGTGTCCTCAAGATAAGCCCTGGGCATGATCACAATGATTATCTTCTTGCTAGGAAAATTGGCCTCCCAATACTAAATGTTATGAATAAGGATGGAACACTGAATGAAGTTGCTGGGCTTTATTGGTATGTCTTTAGGATGTGTAATTTGTTTGACATATTTACATCTGTAATAAGCAATTTGATTCATGTAAATTATGCTTGTGATAGTGGAGTTGATCGTTTTGAGGCCAGAAAGAAACTTTGGGCAGATCTTGAAGAGTCAGGCTTGGCTGTCAAAAAGGAACCTTACACACTGCGGGTACCTAGATCTCAGCGTGGAGGAGAAGTGCGTGTAGTTTGTCCCATCACTAAATTCTATTTACTATGAATTTTCTTCTGAGCGACTGTGCTGAGACAGTTTTACTAACATTTTCCCCCTTTACGACTGAGCTTCTACTTTTGTGTCTCTGTTCCTAATTTTTTTTGTTTCTGAATTAGATAATTGAGCCCCTGGTTAGCAAACAATGGTTTGTGACAATGGAGCCACTGGCAGAAAAGGCACTGCAAGCAGTTGAAACAGGAGAGGTGACCATCATACCTGAAAGGTTTGATAAGGTACCATTGGTCAGATATATGGAAAGTGGATTTCAAACCCCCCCAAAGTTTGCTTATCGTGAACCTTGGGAATTAATAAGACAAGCACATACTTTAGATTGTAGCTCTTTTTGTTCATAAGCAACAAGACAAACTATTCTCATTCATATTCTAATGGGAATCCTGAGCTTCCTCAATCTTTGAGCCTTAGTGAATATAGTTTTGCAAGTTATATTAATTCTGGCATGTTGTTAGTAGACATAGCAGGCCTGCATGTCATGTCCTTAAAGTCATTTTCACTGTTTCGGTGTTGTGCTTGAGTCTGTATTTACTAGCGTATATTATCTTTTTCATATTACTATTTGTCATGTCAAACTTGGGTATGCATGATATGATCCTTTTATCAATAATGGGCTTCATGCTAAGATTTCATTTTAGAGGAAACTTGCCGCAATGTATTTATTGGTTCTGTTGTATCTGAAATATGATGTTACTAACTCGTTAAGAGTTGTACTTTATTCAAAAACCTTCATCACTTTGCATTCTATGATGGGGGATCATCCATATTGTTCTCTTGTCTATCTAAATAGCTAGATTGATTTGGAGAAGCAAAAAGACAAACAGGAAGGCTAACTATGAACATGGCATCATGCAAAAGAATAAATGTATATACAAGAAAAAAATAAAAATAAGTAAATGAGTCACAAGAATGCAAAACCTCCCTTCGAAGCAAAGGGATAGAGGAGTACTTTTTTTTTAGTTTTTTGATATGTAATAAGAAAATTATATTAGAAGGATACCAAGCGGGTGTCACTCATGTGCAAAAGGGGCAAGTACATTATCATAGTGCCCTCAAGCACCCATGAATAATCATATCTACGAAATCAAAAACAGATAAAATGTCATTTACTATTCAGCACAAGACTCTATCTATACATAGTTTTAAAAAATAGAGTTTAAACACTTGATGAGAAATTTGTTTGCCCTCAAAATTTGCGGGTTCCTTTCTTTCCAAAATCACCAGATAACAATTTGAATAATCTTCCAAAGGCCACAAACCCAGCTCTTCTGCATCCTTCTTCACCAACTTACCCAAAAACAATTAAGTTGTTATTATCAGTCTTTTGGAAATGGTCTCTATGCTGGTGTTGACTGATTAGGGGTGAGGCTACGTTGACCTCCTCAAACTTCATTAGAGGTGTGTCGCACTGTGTTATGGTTCTGTTGAATTTTTTTCCTCTATGGATGTACTTTTCAAAGAAAGTGGTCCGACTGTGTAACTCATATTTGTAGTCATTTTATAGGACACTTACTTTTTTTTTTACTTATTGTGCACTTTGCTTTTCTATTTATAGATCTATAATCATTGGCTGTCAAATATCAAGGATTGGTGCATAAGTAGACAATTGTGGTGGGGACACAGAATACCAGTTTGGTATATTGAGGGGAAAGATTGTGAAGAAGAATATATAGTTGCTAGAAGCCATGAAGAAGCTCTTCAGAAGGCTCAACAGAAGTATGGAGAAGATGCAGTAATATATCAAGATCCAGATGTCCTAGACACTTGGTTTTCAAGGTGTGTTGGTGAAAGATTGTGATTTTTGTGCTTCCACATGGACATTCAAGTGTGCTTATATGGTTATTTTCACATGGTTTTGTACATAGAAGTACATAAAGATTGCCCCCTACTCTTCCTTCCTATGTGTTTAATCAGGTGCTTAATATCTTTTTCTCTCTTTTTCCCTTTTTCCTTGTTTTTTTCGCCCAGGGGGGTTGCATTATGATTAACCATTTTGTTCACTGCTATTTGTGGAAGCCTGTGGTAAAGATGTGTACTTCTCTCCCCCAACTATTTGAAATGAGTACAAGTAGCAAATGAGAAAGGTACAAAATGATTTTGGCATACTAGTAGCTGTACCTTTTGAAATGGTAGGGAGGGGGAAGAAATAGAAAGCAATGACAGCAGACGGTAGTGAAAAACTGCAGGCAGAAACAAGACATCCCCCTTGCCGGGGCCCTTTCAAAGATTCATATCATGTCCTCAAAGAGTTATAGCTAAGCCCCCAATTCTTCTTCCTCTTTAGTTACTATGATTGTCTTTCACTCGTTTTTGAGTGGGAGAGAGTTGAATTCCTCTTTATGACATGCCTGAACCATTTCAACGTCCCTTGTACATCTGACCTTCAACAGGACTACACCTTATTATTCTTGATTTCATCATTATTTTTTTGGGATCAGACAGCAGATGAAGCATCCCCATCGCAGCTACTGTGATCTTTTGTGCATGTGCTTGCTTAGTTGCTCAACCCTGTTTCTAGAATTGAATGGAGTCATAACTCCTGATAGGAGAAAAATCAATTTGTTGATGGCTTGTGTAGGAGGTAAACAAAACTATTCTAGTTAATGTGTGTTAATATTATATTTGAGGTGGATAGTAAAGCTGGGAGTTATTTACTTCTGCATCTAGTCATGAATAAACTTTTCTAAGTGACAAGAGAATACTCCCCACCACCCCTTTTTCAACTGAATTATGATGTTTTGGGATAGATAAAGTATCAGTTGTGAAGGTGGACAAATGCATATTTTTCCATGTAGATTCCTTTGGATGTGAAGAGAGTATCATTTTTTGGTAGAAGACAGTGTACTTGGGTCAGGCTGGTTAGTTTCCATGCTCTTACATATGGTCTCATGCAGTACCAACGTCATGATTGTCTATGGTATTCAGTGTTCCATATTTTTGTTTGGATGGAAATCTTCTCTTCTTAAACAAAAAGCTCTAGTTTGAGTAATTCTTACAAAACTAACTTAAACTAAACCAATTCCAGTCAAACCTTAACCCACTAAGCGGTTATGTTGCATGTATTCTTTCCAAGGGAACTCACATGTAGAAATCTGTGTAATTGGCTGAAGTTTTATCCTGGGTGTCAACCACTTTTGTCTATCTATTTTATATTGTTCTGCGCAACTCCAAGTGATTCTTTCAGACCAATTCTGGTAACAAGAACTTGGTTGTGCTATCAACTGATTTCCTAATTCCTGTTAGCTCTTGGGCACCAGTTTGAAGTATTCTGCAAGTCATAACTTCAAGTCCTCAACACCCTACCTAAAATGTTGCTTAGTAACATTTGTTTCCAAACTGATGATATCTTCTTTAAAGCTCAAATGTTTGAGTGCTGGGTATGCTTCTTCATGTTTTCTTGTTATGATTTTCTGCAGTGCACTGTGGCCCTTCAGCACACTGGGATGGCCTGATGAATCAAATGAGGATTTCAAAAGGTTCTACCCAACAACAATGCTTGAAACAGGGTAAGGATGACTTTTGCTGTGGAGCCTGAGACCCCTTCGTGCTTTCATTTATAGTTGCATTAGTAATGTGCATATAATGTCAGTCAGGTTGCATATTTTAGGTCAGCATCTAGAATTTTGAGAGGGAGCCCCAATCATTCCCGTTTAGAGACTATCTGTTTTGCTCATTATTGTACCTTTAATGATTTTATCTTTTACCGCTGGCATTTCCAATAATTGAATTCCCTTATCGTATTGATAGAGATCTGGAAGGGGAAAGGGAGTAGGAGAGAAAGTTTAGAGAGAGAGAGAGAAGCAACTGAGTGGGGAACAGGGAAATGCAGTGGGAAATTAGCATCTATGTGCTTAATTTAATGTTCATTCAATTCGATTGTCATTCAATCATCCAATCAGGACTCAGCAACCCCTTATTTATAGAGATAACCCCGGAGAATAACTAGATAACCTAGTGACTAGGAAGAAAAGGATAAAATAAGCAAAGTCCTTTCCCAAATAACGAGATAGCCACATAATATTCCGAATAATAAATTTCTAGTTATTCTTCTAAATTTCTTCCTAAAATATATTTTTGCAATGCCATCGCGTATGATAGATTATGATTGTAGAAGATCATAAAATTGTATGTAAAATTGATGATTAGATGTAGTGGTCTGTGCATAAGTTTGTGTTCTAGTTATAAGTGCTTACTTCCTTTCAAAGTCTGTTCTTAGTAAATAGCTGGTGCATTGAGGTCTAGGCTTAACCTGTTAATTGCAGTAATCAGTCATAGTTGTGGTAATGGCGGTAGAGCTGCGTAATTAGCCTGTCACAGGCTTCACACTGTGTATTGCTGCTGTCATGCCATCAATGATCAATTTTCAAATTGAACTTTAAACTTATGATCTAGAGTTCTGGGTTCTTCTGGCCATGTCTTGAATGTTATAGTTGGATTTATACTATTTAACTATCCCCTTTCATTTTATGATAGGAAAGAGAGGGTCTTGACAGTGATGAGGTTATCAATTGTCAATTTTTTACCCTTGATGATTGATGAATCTGTGGGTATACTGTAGTCACATTCAGACTTCAGGCTCTGAAAGTCTAAAATTGATAAGCGTTAATTTGTGTCCTATTGCACATTCCTTGGGGTACACTTTTGCAATGCCAAGGGTTTCCATTTTGCTTTTCTAATTATTTAGTTCTTCCCTTTCCTTTCGGTCTTCACTTGAAGGTCCTTCCTGTAATTGCAAGACCAAAATTTGAAAAGAAGCTAAATCAAATTAGTCTGGTTAGTGGAAAATTTGGAAGTTTGTCCATTCTATCATCCTAAGCAAGTAGTCCTTTTCAATATGGCTATCTCTGATATAAGCATAGAATTGCTTTTCTACATTGTGAGTAATTTCTTGAAGGAGTACTAAAGACAAATAAATGTCATCATTGGTGGCAAGGATTTCATTTGATCTGTGACAAGTTGGCTTTTAATTGCTCGAGTGCCAGGTCATTTATGCATATGCATATGTGCTTGCACGAGCAAACACATGCACATAATTTCTTCAACTACGATCTCCAACTGAAATTGCTTGGCTCAGGTTTGTACTGGTTGAGATTGTCAAAATACTGCTGTAGATATGTACAAAGAGTATTTTTCACATTATTATATATTCTGTATTTTTATAGGGTGATCAGGATTTATTGTTAAAACTAGATGTAACAGATCATACAAATCAAAATTGGCAATTAATTTTTGACATAGTATTTCTGTTAGTTGGTGATCCTTTTTTCTTTTTAATTTGTTTTGTTAGTATGTGAGTAACGTCAGAAATGAAATTATAAAATATGTATACCAGTTCAATTGTAAGGCTGTAACTTAATTATGCATTTTTTCTTCTCCTCATGTTTTTGCTGAGCTGTCCTATGGAACTCATCATTCGTTTGTTTTTTTAATTCTTTTTTTCTTTTTTATATATACAGGCATGACATATTGTTCTTTTGGGTGGCAAGAATGATAATGATGGGAATTGAATTTACAGGAAAAGCTCCTTTCAGTTATGTGTATTTGCATGGTCTCATCCGTGACTCACAGGTGATTGACTTGCTCATTGCACTTTAGAATGATTACTTTTACTATTCTTACTTCCCATTTCCCATTTAGTTGTGTATACACTGACCCAATACTCAAGAGATCAAGTAGCAGTAATAAATAGTGAATGGTCTATGGGTCAGACCTTATCTGACTGCTAACTCTGTAAACCTTCAAACTTTAAAGATGGAAACTTTATATTAAATGAGTGACCTGTGTATATTAAATGATTGTGTCACTGCCTAAACATAAAGTATCTAGTTTTAACATCATTGTGTGACTTACCTCTATAACAACAAGACCTTAAAGGTCTGATGATGCAAGACAAGAGTTATTCATTCATTGAAAAGAATATGTATTATGATTTTTCATAGGCTATTTAGAAATTTGTTTTCTCATTCATTTTCGTCGCAATTCAACAATAGAATGTAATAGAAGAGCAAAGCTTGGCACTGGCAAAAATTTAGATTTGGGTTGAATTGGAATCAAAGAAGTCAGCCAAACTTACTGGTGGCTCAACCTAAACCCTGCTTGAAACTGATTTTCAGACAAGCTTTACTGTTCATAGCTTTTTTGGATTGTCAAAATTGACTGCAAATCCTTATCCAACATTTTACTGAAATGGGCAAATGTCCAAACTTGTCTGATTTGCCAACTTGTTTGAATTATTAGCAGTCTTCTAAGGTGTACTTTTCTGCTAGGATGGTAGTATGTTATGAATTCTCCAAACCAAAGTTATGTCAACCCAGAAACAAGTCCAAGTTACAGTGTGACATGATTGATTGTTTGAATGTGAAATTCAGAATAAACTTTCATGTATGTTCCCAATTTTTTAGGGTGGGAAAATCTAGGTAATCAGGTCAAAAAGAAAAAAAATTTGGCAGTTTGTGAAGATGTATATTCAATTAGATCAATTTTCAGGGATGTGATGCAGTTTAACTCAGTTGATGATTATATTGAGCTCTGCCCCCAGCTCGTGTTGCTCTGAGTAAATATGTTGCGTTGCTTTAATACATCTATGTCTAATTTCTTATTGATCATGGTTTTAGGGGAGAAAAATGTCAAAAACATTGGGGAATGTCATTGATCCCGTTGATACAATCAATGAGTTCGGAACCGATGCATTGCGATTTGCACTTGCTCTGGGAACTGCTGGTCAGGTCTGTCTAAAATATTTATATTTCTGTAATTGGTTCTAAGTTTCTAAGTTCTAACCTAGGACTGAAATTTCTAATGAGTATGAATTGATGTTTAAATAATCTCTGAGTGTGCATGACTACAGTTGTACTCTCTAGTCATTTGAACCATGCTCTTGCCAATGATTTGATCGTTTAGTAAGTTGTCTCATTTGATTTTGTAGATAATATCATGTAAGATAGCTCACAGGCATGATGATTTTTGTATTTTCCCCACGTGTATACGGATGTCCACCCCTTGATGTCTCATCAATATATTTCTTGATTACTCAATAAAAAGTAGCTCATGTTAATTATAGTTTGCAAACTATTCAATGATGATGTTAATAATGGTTGCTATTGATTAAAAATCCCATATTTGTAAACTATTCAGTGATGGTAGTGATTGTGGTTGCTGCTGATTTTAAAGGCCATTTGGTAGATATAGCTGGTTAATGTCTACGTATGACCCTCCCACGTGCCCTGCGTTTGCTGAGGTAAATATTGTTCTTTAGCTAGGATAATTGATTAAACCTAGGAATCTTTATTGATTCCTTTGGGAATAATTGTGTTTTTCTTTGATGGACACTTTTTCTTAGTCATTTGAAGTAATTATCAAGCATCATTCTTTGTGATATGGTGTCTTTTCATCTACATTGAGCACTATGCTTGACATGTATCGTGCTTTCTGTTTTTAAATTTGAGCTGACATAGGAAGATTTGAGGGACTAATTGACTTGTTATTTGTTACAAATAATTATCTCAAGGTGGTTGATATATGCAATATTTGCTGATGCCACTTGTTCCCCAACCAGGACCTGAATTTATCAACTGAAAGATTGATGTCGAACAAGGCTTTCACTAATAAACTCTGGAATGCTGGCAAGTTTGTGCTGCAAAATTTGCCAAGCCAAAGTGACCGTTCTGCTTGGGAAAACTTGCTTGCTTACAAGGTTGGTCTCTACATTTGAATTTGGTCCATTGGAATGCCATTTCTTAAAATTAACCTCTCTGAAAGTGTATTTAGGTCTTGTTCTATTTAGTTGTAGTAAGATAGTTGGAAAGTTAGTTATAAAAAACTGTAAGGAGCGGTAAGCAACTGTAAGGAGTTGTAAGAAGCTATAAGGCGGGAAGCTAAAGCTAAATGGAAAAGGGTCTTAATAACTTCAATTTCTTTTTGGAACTTTATACTTAAACTCTTTCCTAAATACTCATGCTATGGATTATCTACCTTTTAGCAAAGTCGTAAATTTGTATTTGATGTGTGTAATGTAACATTCCCATTCTTGGTTATGTTCGTCCCTAGGATTTTGTGATCATATTATGTTGAATGTTCAGTGAAGAAGGGATTGTTGCTCAGGTTTAACAGTTAGCACCAGAAATCTGTCTATGCTTTCATCTCCTGTGGAGCCTTTGATGCTGAGCATAATGGGCCAGAAAGTGGCAATTACCTAAGAATAAATAGGCTGCATCTTATGCATTTTATTGTATTTCTTACTCTATCCTGCCATGATTGTCCTTATTGAGTTTTTGAAATTATGAGTGATTTTGAAACAAAACTTATGTGATGACATTTTCAATGAATATATTTCTTACTCCATCCTCCAATGATTATCCTTTTCGTTCTGGACAATGTATTCATTGAAATTCTCTGGAAGCCTCAAACAAGATGTCAATTTCTAAACGAACTTCCTCATAGACATTGACTAGGATACTCAAATTTAGACAACCTATAATAGAAAATCCATCACAATTATTAAACGTGTTGCAAAACTTATTTAGGAGACATGTAGAACAAGAACTTTGTAAGGATGTCTAGGATATGTTTAATACATGTTCTTATTATTATTGATGCAATGCCAAGTGTGTTGCTTTTTGATTTTTTGGGGTAAAAATCTTGAAGTAGTGGTCGTTCTATCTTCTATGCCCTAATGGTAGGGTCTTCTAGTTTGTATGTTTAGCTATTCCCTCTTTTCCATTTTTAATGGTAGCACCGGGTGTAATTCTTAGAGCCTTATATGGAATTGATTTAGCTTATCATTTTCCAAGCATTGAAAAAGGGCTAGTTTTCTTTAATTCTTTAAGCTTTTCTTGCCAAAATATGCATTAAACCACTAGAGAGCTTTGTTGATTCCCATCCCTTGCCTTCATTCCCTTCCAACCCAAACAGGACAAAAAGTAGTGAAGAATATTGCTAGGATGTCAAAGGTTTTTATTTTTAAATCTAGGTTTCAATGAAACCAACTTCTTTACAATTTAGGAGTAAGGCTGCTACAATTTCACGTCCCACCCCGCCTTGTTGGAGTCTTGGGGCATGGATTTCAACTTCGATTTGGATATCTTTTCGGGAGCTTAAAAATGTTTCATGTTTTCCCGCATTTGTATCTGTTTCGTTTGTAAATAGGCGAGCAAATACTTTCTGGTTGGGAGTTTGTCTTGAATAAAATCTCTTTTCGTATCTGGAGAAAAGTACGCTTTCCCCTTGTAAACAGGAAATTAATAAAAAGATTCTTGTCCTGCTGATAATGCTTCCACTGAAATATATCTGTCTGAAAAATGTAGAGAGCTTTTCTTCTTTTGCTTGGATGTGGTTGTGTTGTAGAGCACTGACAATCATGGGGTTTTGAAGTCACTTTCTTCTCCCATTTTGGGTATTATTTAAGATTTTCTGTTAGGTATTAAACTGAAGGAACCACATAAGCCCTCTTAAAGCAATAGCTTTTTCATATGGCAATATAGCCCCTGTTCATAGGTGAAAAATTTGAGGGTATTGAGAACAAATTATGAGAAGTGGTTTAGAGCTGAGCCTTTTCTTCTTTGTCTTCTTTAACCGCTGTGTGTGTGTGTTTTCTTTTCCCCCTCCCCCCGCCCCCACCCCCTTTTTTGGCTCTCCATCTCTATATTTACACACAAGTGCAATGTATCAATAAGAAGAGGCTTAGGCTTTTATCTTGCCCTTATGTGTTAATTTTCTTCATAGATAGCTGCTCCTTTACAGAAGATCTTGTGCTTGCCACCTTTTGTTTTTTAATTTATCATCAATTTTTCTTCATCTTCATCTTCTTTATGCAGTTTGATGATGAGGGCTCACTGGCCAGGCTGCGATTACCAGAGTGTTGGGTGGTGAGACCATGTCTGCTTCACTCTTGACTACTCAAAATAAGTTGTATTATTCTGATGTCACTTTTGAATTATCAGGTGTCAAAGCTTCATCATCTTATTGATCTGGTGACAACAAGCTATGACAAATATTATTTCGGAGATGTTGCAAGAGAAACATATGATTTCTTCTGGGCAGATTTTGCTGATTGGTATGTTTACTTCTTTCTTTTTTGGGGAAAGGATCGGCACGTTTATATATTCTTAGGGGTCTCTTGCAAAAAGTTTTTGGTATTGCTAAAAAATTTAAACGGATGGCAAACTTGTTAGCTATCCTTGAGAATCTGATAAAATGGCTTCTACATGAAATTTTTAAACTTTCCGAAGTTAGTTGGTGACAGCCTATCATACTTCCATATCTCCTTGATGGAAGTCGAAAGTACTTGTATGATTCATCATTTGTCCCTTTTTCCCTAGATTAATGTAATCCCTTCATGGCTTTGAATATGTTGAAGTTAAAATAAGCTCAAGAAACATGTAAATCTTTCTTTCCATTTGCAAAGAATTCAGCAATTAGCAATGGTCAAGAATATTTAACCTGTTCTATATTGATGAGAGGCTGAGTTATTTGATTGAGAAGCTCACATCTCTCATAATGAGATGGGTCACTCCTTTCCATTTAAGCTTTCACATGTGTCTCATCTCTTTTGGAGAACCTTATTTCTCTCAAATTGGGTTTGATCAGGCCCTCCTATCTAACTTTCACATGTGCATTGTTTCTTCAACGAGGGAATACATTAACCTTTTTATGTTATAGTAGATACAAGCCCATGTTATCGTGCTCCACCATGTTAACTCAATGGGAGTCCTTAACATTAGTGTCGCCTGTGCTATAGCATGTCAACTGGATGTGTATCGTGTGTTTCTTTTAGTGGGCTGAATATGCAGATTTCACATGTTGGAAGTTTGAATGGACATACATACATAAGTTTGTAATAACATAATGATTTCGTAGGTTTTTGTAAGTGTTCAAACCAAATAGTATGAAATATGTACCTTGGACAACATAATATATTTCTAGCATTAATGTCTAGGTTATAACCCCTAGGTGTAGCTCGTAGTGAATATCTCTATTCAGGATCATATTGTTTCTTAATAATATCTGCTGTGTTCTTTACACCTTCCTCTCTTTCTCATAGGTACATTGAAGCTAGTAAAGCTCGTCTCTACCAGTCAGATGACAGCAATATAGCCGTGACAGCACAAGCTGTGCTTTTGTATGTCTATGAAAACATATTGAAGATACTGCATCCATTTATGCCATTTGTCACTGAAGCTCTTTGGCAGGTAAGTTGAATGTTAATACGGTGCTAATACTCTGTCATCCAGTTGTCTGACCAACAGCTGTTGTACTTTATGGTGGAAGCATTTCAATTACTGCCAAACTGTAGCATTAAAGCTTAAAATTCTTGTTTTTGTGGCAGCCACAAAATGGTGGAAGCATTTGAGTCAAATGTGTTATAATGGCTGCCACAAAATGCAAAGAGAAGCAAATCCAAACAGTACATTATCATTAAGGCTCCATTTGATTTTAAGAAAATTAGAAGGAAAGAAAATAAATGTGGAAAATGAATTTCTTTCCCATGTTTGAATTGAAGAAAAAATGAGAGAAAAAAAGTTTAATGGAAAAACTCATGGAAACTTTTGTCAATTTAGTCAATGATATTTTCCTTCCAAAATTGACAGAAAAATGGAAGAAAAAACTCACAAAGAGAGAGAAATGGAGAAAAGAGAGAGACTTCTATTAAGAAAGAACATTAAAAATTTTCTCTCTCCTCTCAATTAATCAATACTATTAAATATTTTTCTCTTTTCTCCATGACAATGTAGTGGATGGGTAAGATGTTGGAAAAAAATTATAAGTTTTTCCCTCTATTTTTCCTTGAACCAAACATAGGAAAAAAATCAATTTCCTCTTAACTTTTTTTCCTCATCACTTTTTTTCCATTTAAATTTTCTTTCCAACCTATTTTCTTAGAATCAAATAGAGCCTAAATGAGTTCCTTGTCATTTAATGATGATGTACTGCTTGGATTTGCTTCTCTTTTCATTTTGTGGCAGCCATTATTACACATTTGACTCAAAATGAAAATAAATAATAAATAAATTAATAGTCTTAGTTACTCTATAGATCAATATCCTTGTTATACGGTTAAATTTTTCATTATAAATGAAATCCAGTCCTTGCTCTGATGTATATTCTTGGTTGAAATAAGAAGGTCTGCAATCATGGCCTTAAAGTCTTTGTATCAGGTACTTCCTTCCATTATGATTTTCATGGTGCTTTTTCCCCTGCTAACAGGCCCTTCCTAGCCGAAAAGAGCCTGTAATAATATCTCCATGGCCGCAAACTTCACTTCCGTCGCATTCAAATATGATAAAGAGATTTGAGAATCTCCAAGCTTTGGTGAGTTTAAATGATTATGTCCTCTGAATCTTGTGGCCATCTTCTTATTTTTACCGTCTTAGTTGTTTTTGTTGTCTGCTAATCCAAATCTTCTTTTTCTTCTTTCCCAGACTAGGTCTATTCGTAATGCCCGAGCTGAGTATTCAGTTGAGCCAGCAAAGCGGATATCTGCAACTATAGTTGCAAACCCTGAAGTCCTACAGTATATCACTGTAAGTATTGGCTGTTGAGTTGCTTCATTTCTTCCTGCTTGTCTATGTTTTTTCCTTCAAAGTTTTAGTAAATGATGATTTCTATATCACACTATTATGAGTACGTACTCTTAGAAGTCATGTATGTACTCTTAGATGCCCCCAGAAGCACAATACATTTAGAAGTCCTACACTATTATGAGTATTCAGTTGTGGTAGAAGATTGCCATGCAGCTCGTGGGAGTATGTTCCCCCAGAAGCACAATACATTTTGGCCATAAATGAGCATTATGTATTTTTATTAGATGCCCTAACCTTTGCATTGTGCAAGGCTGTATATATTCATGTTATGAGCTATGAGGGGACTTTGCTGATAGGACACACTGGGAGTGTAGTTATTACTACTTGAACACTTTCAAATTAAAATTTTATATGAACTCTTCTGTTTAAAATGTGATTGTTGATTCATCTGAACTCTGATTTTGCACTCCTCTCACTCAAAATCTCGATTTATTAATCTACATTGCTTACTGAAAAATGAAATGATCTCAATTTTTCTTTCTTGGTACATCCTCAAAACCATATTTGTCTGGTTCTCCATATCGATGGTGATGGGGTTTAAAGAAGGAGAATTTGGCAAATCACTAGTTAATGAATTTACCCTTGCTTTTCTGCATTTAAAGAAGGGAGTTTGGCATGCATCAGTAATCTATTTTTCATAGGACATTTCATTGGGATACGGGTAATATAATCCTTTGAATATGGGATCAGTTAAGCAATTTTTTTGTTCAATTAACTTTCCTCTAGTTATTTTAGTATGAAGTAGTAGGCAGCCAGGCATCAGCAGTTCTAATCTAGGTTGCAACTGAAACGTCTCCGCAATTTTGATTGCTGGGGTGCAAATTAGGGATTTGGCTGGTGGTACTCAGCTTAGTTTGAGGCAGGGATGGAAGGGCGGTGAATTTTATACACGAATGAGGAGACTAAGGGGTATTGTGGAGCTAGTCCGGGGAAATCTGCTTCCGTAGTGAACATCTAAATGCAATGAGAAATTTCTATTCTACTCGGAGAAAAATTTTGAACAAGTTAAAAAATCACAAATAATCTGGAGACTTATTATGAAATACAATGAGACTACGGCCCTGTTCGGCAACAGCGTTTTGAGTAGCTTTTAGCGTTTTGACCAAGTCAAAACACTAATCAACCAAATATTAGCATTCGGTAAGGTAGTGTTTTAATTAGTGTTTGCGGTAGCCTTTAGCGTTTCAAGTAGTGTTTCGAAAAGCTAAGAATATTAGCTTTTCACATTTGAAAGTAGCGTTTTATATTTTTTGACAAAAAAATCCCTTCATTAATTTATATTTAACAAATTATTTATATCCTTTTACGTCAATTTACAATAATCAGCTAACTCAACCGCTAAATTTACCGAACATATTTATTCAACCGCTCAATTGAACAGCTATCCGCTAACAGCTAAAATCTAACAGTTATCAGCTACACAAATAGCAATCCGCTACTCAAACAGCTCGTTCGGAACAGGCCTACACTTCTGTAATGCTGTGTCCAATACTGCTAGCATTTCGACAAACATAAATTTGGCTTGCACTAGGCATTAAGGAAGAATTGTATGACTCAAGTGATCAAGTTTTACTTGAGTTTTATCTTGTACCATCATTTTGTTTATTTTGGTAGCTTGTATTTTTATGATCTGGTAATGCAAGTCCCCGATGTATGGTGTTCTGAGAGTTCAACGAAGATCATATGGTTATAATTCTTCTGTTAGATGTTCTAACCCATGGTAATCCTTGTCACCTTTTCATTCTAGGAAGAGAAGGAAGTCTTAGCTCTCCTATCTCGGCTGGATCTTCAAGGCGTTCACTTTACAGAAAGGCTTCCAGGTTTCCCGCTAATTAATGATCACTTGCTTACAACAAATGTTGCATTTTCCATACTTTGCATACTAACAGCATCATTATGCTCTCAGAAGATGCAAATCAATCTGTGCATCTAGTTGCCAGTGAAGGCTTGGAGGCATATCTACCTCTTGCTGATATGGTAGATATTTCTGCTGAAGTCCAGCGGCTTCAGAAGCGGCTTGTTAAAATGGAACAAGAGTATAAAGGGCTTAAAGCTCGCCTTAGTTCTCCTAAGGTTGGATCTCTGTTTAAACATAATTTTCCTCGAACTCTTTTCTTTTCCTCCATGACCCCCGCCCAAAAAAAAAGGGCCTATTCTCTTTGTTTGGATCTTCTACTTCGTTCCATTTATATATGTATGATTTGATGTTCGGAATCTGAAATCTAAATTGATGCGGATGAATCTGCATTGATTAAGGTTTGACATCTGAGATCTGAAATGTGGATGCCTTTATATGAAATGAAGTTTAGTAATTTATTACTAACTGGATAGATTAAGGTCCGAAAATATAGAGTCTCAACATATCTGGATTTAGATCTGCATAAACCTGGAATGTAGATAATTAAGCTGATGAGAATAGACCCATACTAATCATCCAAGATGGCCAGATGAGATTGGAGTTGGCATCATGTTCAGTTGCTATTTCTCATTGTTTTCCCCTCTCAGCTTCAGATTATATTAAGATGACTAACCCAAAATGTCCCAATTGTATTCTCCTCTATTTCGTGTGTATAGTATGGTCAATTCCTTCCAAATCAGTATATGGAGAAGTAAGTTGCATAAACATGATCTCCACCCTGCCAACCCTGCCCTTGGTAGGACTTGGGATTATTTGCTTGTTTTGGTGGGCAACTTTCACAAATAACGGCACAAGTTCTTCCACAAAACCATCTGCCTTATGCTGCTTGCTTTCTCTTGCAGTTTATAGAAAAGGCACCCCAAGAAGTTGTCCGTGGCGCTCAAGAAAAAGCACAAGAAATGGAAGAAAAGATAAATCTGACAAAAAACCGCATAGCATTCCTCGGATCAACTACTTTGGTGGCAGAAACTGTCTAGAAGCCGGTAATAGTCTCATTCTTTCGAGCCGATTTCGGCATCTTTTATGCTAGGTAAATCGCCAGAGCCTACACGAGATTATGCCTTCATCGACAAATGGTTGGGCATATATGCCTTCTCCTAGCAGTAGAACTATGAGGAATAGGAAATAACATCCTGCGATTTTGACTATTGTACATCTATATATGTAGACAGTAAAGTATATGAGTGACATCATGTTAAAAGAAAACCAGTACTTTGTAATTACTTCAATGTCTATTGATTTTGCGGACCTTGAGTTTAAATCTCTCCCATAGGCTTGTGATGTTTGAGTTCTTCTCTATAGATTAAGGCTTAAGCGCAAATTAGCTCAGTCGGTAAAGTTTTTGAAGATCATAATCAGTTATCGCAGCATCAACAGAGTTCGAAGCAGCACTATTTGGATGTGATCTGATGAGATAAAATAAATTCAGCTCTAATATGATTCCCAAAACTTGATTCTAATTCAATTAAAATTGATATTCGTTTTTCGTCGTTTTATGTTTTGTTATTTTTGGATTTCAGTCGCTGGATTTGGTAAATACTTTTGTAATTCTGTTGATTATTTATCTCATGGTCATGGTGAGAGTGGAGAGAGTAAGTGTTTTATTTTAATTCGTTTACCAATTTCTCAATGTGATTTTTTAGTCGTTTATCAAATTCTTACCACAAAGTAGCCTCTCCACATTGATAAACTAATTATTATTTCAATGAAAAGAGAGGCAATATAACAATGATAGAGATGAGAGTATATACAACCCTACGTAAATGTGGAAAAAATAGTTGATGTGTATCTTTTTAATGTGTATCTTTTTTTATTTTTTAATTATTAGAATTTTTTTGCAGTTAATTACCTAGAAATTTAGTAACATTAGGATTCTTTTTATTTATATTCTCTCACACTCCCTCTCCAATTGCAGCTCGCGACTCACGGTCACTCAATTTTTGTCTTTATCGGCTAATTTCTGGTTGTTTCCGGCTGCTTTTTGGTCTCCTTGCAATGCTCAATCTCTTTCTTTACTTGTCTTGGCCGTTGTCGAATTTGTTTACTGAAGATTTGAATTTCGTTCATCAATAAACAATATTCAATCAAGATTAGTTTGGTTTATCTTAGCTCAATATTCTCCTTCACAATGCACAATCTCTATCTACCACCTAAGTCGTTGTTGGAGGCGAATTCATCCATCTTTGAAGTATAAATTCGGCCAAGATTAGCACAATGAAAGGTAGCGATTGATGAACAAAACCCAATACAAACAATCAAGTTCCTCGGTTCATCCACATAATAATTGTTTGTTCATTATCATCAGTTATATTGTTGATTAATATAATAGTTAACGTTCATTGTTTCAAGTTAATTGTTCATCCACATAATTGTTGTTTGTTCATTATTTTCAAGTTATATTGTTCATCAATATAAGAGTTCTTTGTTCATCACAATAATATCTAATTGTTTAATTGTAGTAGGCAAACAACCTCAAACACAAATTGCAAGGCATCCGAAAATGAATTCACCAACCAAGAAGCATCTACAATTGACCGGACAAACAATGTGCGATAAATTGAGGAAAATTGTGATGAGGAACAAACATCGTTGGTAAGAAAACAATTAACCTTGGATATTGATCAACAATTCGAAGAAGGCAAAGAAACAAATCAAAGATTGGGATGACAATTTTGCTTTATAAGATGCCTTGTCGAAAACTAGTATACCTAGTTAAGAGATCGGATTATTCCCAGTGGACAACTACCATGGAAATTGGATTTGGGAGATTCTTCTCGATAAGAACTAAAACAATCCCAACGATTTAGTAACATGGTTGTTGTTTGAAAGTTTTGATTTGATAAGCAATGCGTTGAAACTTTCTAACAATAGGTTGCTAGAGATACTGAGGAAGATGTCGATGCAACACTAGTGTTACCAAGGCTTCTAACTAATTGGAGGAATAGTTGGAATATAGGAAATTTAGGGGATGCAAAAGTTGGAGGCATATTTAGTATATTTGGAAATGATGTGGCATTTGAAAGTATAAGCTCCCAAGTACATATAAGAATGTGCAAGAGAGAGAGAGAAGAAAAATAATTAAAAAGGACAAACTTGGTAAATTAATTAGGAAACAAAAAAAGATAATATTACTTAATTGGAACTAGAATTTTAATTATAAAGGCACAGATATTATAAAATGTAAAAAGTTAATTACAACAACAATTACTTTGAAATAAAGAGAGTATAGGTAAAAAGTTTTTAATTAGGTTTTCATTTTTAAATTTGATATTTGTATTACTCTTATGTTTACTTCATATGTTTTTCCAAAAATTATACCTCTTTTTGTTTGGCAAATCAAACATTTCACAATAGATTTATTGGTCACCTTAAAATGATTTATTAGCCAATCTATAATACCTCCAAAAAGTCATTCTTCGAAGAATTTGTCTCACCATAACATCTTTATAAAACAATTTCACTCAAAATTTGTGATTAGCTACATAAGCAAAGGTATTTTCAAAAGTAGAACTTGATCTATGATTAATTAGCACTTAGTCGATCTAAATATTTGGGGAGGCATCGCTAAGTTGTCATACAAACAAGTGTACAAGAGAATTGTATAGCTAGATTTGATTCACTAAAAATAAGGAATAACTCACTAAAATATGTAATTATACGCTCAGGTTGGCTCATTAAAAATATTGTATAGCTCACTAAAACACTATTTATTTTTTCATAATTTAACTTTTCAATTTTTTTCTTCCTTTTTGTTTGTCACATCATTTATTTAGTTTTTTCATTAATATATTATATTCAATCAACTAAAAATTTTGATTTTACCTTTTTATACATTATTTAACTTTTTAATCAATTGTTATATCGTACAACCTTTTAGACATATGTCAACTTAGCTATAAAAATAACGTGTAATATTAGTGAGCTAACTCGTAATTTTAGTGAGATGGAACATTTTTTATTAAGAAATGTCACACCAAAAATACTTTTTAAAATCAAGCCGGTGAAGATTAGAACACGTAAAGGTTAAACATAATGAGCCATATAATATTTTTGATAAACTATATTATGTTTTTTAAGCTATATAATGTATGCTCATAGAAATACATGAAGTTGAAAACTTCAATGTGAGTTTCATTAAATTAATTATAAGTTATTAAAATTTTAAAATTAACACATCTAACGAATATTATTTAGGAAACGTTATCTAGATAATTAAAGTGAGCTATTTATTTAGTAAGCTTTACCTATACTAGATAATCAATGAAAATAATAATTTCAACTATGTGCTTGTAATAAACTCTGCTTCGCACCTATAGACCATTCTTCCATACAATGGTGCCGGTTTGAATTAGCTTTTATGTTATTGCTATATACTATCTTTTCTTCTTCTTCTCTTTGTGTTAAAATTAGGTTTGTATTCCTGATTTTGCCTAAATTAATTGTTATGTGTTTTTAAATAAGTGGATTTTTATATCTCTAATCGCATAACTAAGCTATAAAGTTTTCATTCCTATCATGTCTTTTGGAAATTACAACCCCCGCCCCTCCGAATAGAGAATCAATTTATGTGAAGTCTTGCAAAAATGAATTACCTATGAATCATTATGTGCTAAAAATTTCTGAAAAACAAATCAAAGACGAATTCAAGGAAGATACGTAATGAGTTATCATGGAAATGGATTCTTGTCTTGGGGCACAATCGGAATCTAAAATCTTAAAAAGAAAGAGAACAAGTTCTTCATAGCGAAGGCTTATATGTCGACTTTAAATAGAGAAGATACTGGTCATGAGAAGAGATTGAAATGTTGGATACAAAATGGCAATTTTTGAATACACCCAAAGACTCCTATGTGACACATCACTCCGAAGTCGATTTTATTCAATATTTACTTGCTTTGAAAAAATTACAAAAATTCTCCTACTATTGCCATGATTCTTACATCCTATCACAAACAGTAACATATTTTTTTTTAAAAATTATTTCTCCATCTTATGACAAATTTGGTTATGCATTATAATTTTTTTGATTATCCAAATCAATTTCACGATTTTTTAAAATTATTTTATCTTATCACAAAATTTAGTTTGTATTTTTTAAAAAATATTATTCTCGCATTATCACAAATTCTGAAAATTATATTATAGAACAAATTGAGATGTATGCTTAATTGTCAATGATATTCGATTGTTTAAAGTTTATTAATTATTTATGGGTATTTCCATTTGTTGATAATCAACAATGTTATAGATTGAATGTAGAAAAGTTTGACAAGATTTAATTTGTAAGCATTCATTTATTTTCTAATAAAGTTGAATTTGATGGTATCTAATCATTTTTCTTGCCAATACTGTTGTAACCACAATTAACCACGGTTCATTATCATTTAATTATTTTATCTTAATTGTTCATCGGTCAATATGAAAATGTTCATCAGTCATTATGTTAGTTCACCGATAATTTGTTGGGTTGGGTTGCTACGTTAATATTTAGTTATTTTTATTCCAATTAACAAGTAAACCTTATATCATGAAAAAATCTTATAATCATAGTGAACAAATATATTCTCCTCGAGAACAAATTATCATATTTTAATAAACAAATAAACCTTATCTCATTAACAAACCTTATAATCACAAGTGAACAAATAATGATACTTCACATGAACAAATCATATGCTCATGAATAACAAATTATCATATTCCAATGAATAAATAAACTTTATCCTATGAACAATCCTTCACTCACAATGAACAAAAGGACATGATCAATGAATAAATTATATGCTCCTTGTTAACAAATTATCATATTGTAACGAACATCTAAAACATCATCATATGAACAAAATATTCTCTTCACATTGAATAAAGAAACATGATCCAACAATTAAATTATATGCTCCTAATCATCGGATGACCATATTCCAATGAATAAATACACATTATCACATGAACAAAAGATTATATTCACGGTGAACAAATAAACATGATCACATGAACAAGTTGTATACTCATAGTGAATCTGAATTTTCAATGAACAAATTCGACGACAGCTAGGGCAATAAAGAGAGAGTGTGTGCATAGTGAGGAAGAGAAGTAATTAGTCAAAAACAACCGTCAATTTGCTAGAAATCAGCCGGGTAAAGAGAGAGAGGGAGAGACAGTGAGCGTCGTGAGAGGGAGGGAGGAGAGAGAGAGAGAGTGAAAGCACAAACTCCAATTGGAGAGATAGCAGAATATAGCATAAATGAAAAGAATCTTAACGTTCTTTAATTTTTAGATTCTTAACGAGTGAAAAGGATTGGAATAATTTTATTTTTTAAAAATATACACATGGACTGCTTTTTCCAAATCAGCGTGGGGGTGTATATATTTCCACCTCTATCATTAATATATTGTTTGAAGTGTTGGATACAAAACGCTCATGATCATCGAAACACTACCATCAAGAATTTCAAATCTTTAGGTGATAAAAGAAAGTTCGAACGTCAAGCTTGGACTGGTGATAAGTTCATTTGCGAGAAACACATTATGAGAAACAATGATAATGAAAGGGATTGTAATATAACTTATTATGATGTCTCCATTCTTTTCAATTGAACAACTAAAAGTGAGACTTCAACATTCCGTTTGTAACTTAAATATATACTCATGTTATCATTTGATATATTTTTTTCATGCATTACCAATGGATGAAAAAAACAGTTTATGCATTTAATTTTCTGTACACATTAAAATTTTAATAATTTTTTTAAAATTTAACACTAAAGAATGAAAAAGATACAACCACAAAAAAAAAAAGACAAAAAAAATGGGGGAGAGAAGTTGAAAACCTCATGTGTTTGGTTGGAGGGAAAATATTTTCTCGGAAATTATTTTTCATGGAAAAATGAATTTCCAAGCACACTTTCCTTTGTTTGGTAGAAGGAAAATAATTTTCTAAAATAGCTACTTAAATGCAAAAACCAACCATAAAAACCTCATAAATATGAAAAGAAAAGGTAAATAACTAATTTAACTTCAAAACTCAAAAATATATATATATATATATATATATATATATATATATATATATATATATATATATATATATATATATATATGTTGACCATCTAAATTTGATAAGTTTGTTCATCTCTCTATGATCAAACTTTTCCATGCATAAAATAATAGAAATTAAAAAAAAAAGAAACAAATACTGTAAAAAAAAACTTTTTATTTATGAACTTTACAACAAAAAAGGAAAAAGATAAGGACAAAACTTGAAAAAAGAAACAAAAGGTGGCAAGGCAAGAGAAGTTTAGAACTTGAACTCTCAATGATAAGACTTTATTTTCGAGTCATTAACATCCGTACCACTTGTACTATGTTGCAATCATTTTTTACCCATGTCTTATTGAAAATTATTTTCAACCCCCGACTTTAGTAACATATTACAATTGTAGTCAAACTTAGGGTTTAAAGTTGACCGAAATAGTTAAAAGACGAAAATACCCTTGCATTATCCCTCCCTCTATCCGCCATTAATCAATTCTCTCCATTTTCATGTCCTTTTACTTGAATGAATTCCCTCTGTTCTCTCTCTCTCCTTTTTTGGTTTCCACTTGTTGATCCAATTTCACTCACCTGTCTTTTGACCCTCCCTCTTTCCTTCCCCCTTTCCTCCTTCCATCTCTCTCTCTCTCTCCTCCTCCTCCTCCTCAAGCTAGCTTGCTTATTAACAATGGCGGACTTTCAAATTCCCACCCATTGAAACCCATAAACCATAATACTTCGGGCTCCCATAAGGAAACAAAAGGAATGAAGAAAATGAAACTTTTCAAGTAAACCACTTCTTTCTCTGGTCCCATCTTGCTCTGTTTACTCTCTCTCCCCTCCCCGCTTTAGTCGCCTCTCGAACTACGAAAACAAGCGATGCCCGGAACTTGCTCAACTTCAAATCGTCTCTTCCCAATCCAAACGTCCTCCAAAACCGGAAACAAGGCACTCACCCTGTTTAGCTCTTTCAAGGTGAGAGCAATTCCCCAAAGTGGGTGGGATAGGACCAGTGAGAAAATTGTTTTGAAGATAGAGCTCTTTCAAGCTGGTCCCTCCTCCCTCGAGATTTTGTGGATGAACCAGCTGAGGGGGATGAACTTGTGTACAATCAAGAACTCGAAAATTTGATTCTAGACTACAACGAATTGACTAATAGTATACCTTGTGGCTCGAGGAACTACACCAACTTGAATTGGATTTCGTTGTCCAACAATAAGTTGAGTAGGAAAATACCATCTTGGATTGAATGTTCATCGCCGGATTCTTATTGGGCATAGCTGATTTTTTTTTCGGGAGAGGAAGAGGGAGAGGGGGAGAGAGAGTGAGGGTGTCGAGTTAGGGAGGAAGGAGGGCGAAAATAATGCAAGGGTATTTTCGTCTTTTAATTATTTCGGTCAACTTTAAACCCTAAGTTTGACTACAATTGTAATATGCTACTAAAGTCGGGGGTTGAAAATAATTTTCAATACGACATGGGCAGAAAAATGATTGTACCATAGTATGAGGAGTACGGATGTTAATAATCCCTTTATTTTCTCTAGATTGAAAAGAGGAAAATTAACTTCCTTCTTCATAAAAGGAAATTTATTTTCCCTTGATTGAGGAAATTATTTTACGAGAAAATATTTTCCATTGAAACAAACACACCCTAAATGAAAAATATATTTTTTTATTCTAACTAAAGGTATGTGAGCGTTAAGTAAGATCTATTCCAATAAAAATAATTTTAAAAATTCCAATATATACTCTGGTTCTTATTAGAATAAAAGTGCTACCATATAAAAATATACGCTATTAGTTTGAAAATAAAAAATATTCCACAAAGCTCTTGTCAGTTCTCTGGGGTCGCGTGGACCGAACTACGGTCAGCCCGGTTGTATCTTATAATTTGGCCTTTTTTCTATTCTCAGTTCTCACATTCGCCATTGCCATTCTCTCTCCTCTTCCTGCATCGACGCCATCCTCCATCACACTCCGAGAGAGAGAGAGAGAGAGAGAGCAAGCGATGAGCGGCCACGATTCCAAGTACTTCTCCACGACGAAGAAGGGAGAAATCCCTGAGCTCAAAGAAGAGCTCAATTCTCAGTACAAGGTTTTCCCCTCAATTCCCTCTTTTCGATTTCATTTCTGCAGTTTTTCACTTCTCGTCGTCGATCGCCGGAAGCCATTGTAGATCTGCTAGTCTCCGCTGTCAAATCTGTTATTCCTTGTTTGATTTTGTTAGGTTTTTGATTGATTTGGCGTAAATTGGATTATTAGTTCTAGGCGTTTTGCGGATCAGGCGTAGTGCTAGTTAGAGATTGTTAACAGCGTCATTGGAGCTCTCATTTTGCGCAGTTTGATCAATTTTGAAATCTTGAGTAATTGAATTGGGATTATGCCTTATGGGAAGTTAAGTTTATGCAATTGAGTTCGTGTAAGGAAAGCAAATGTATATTGATCCAATTATGTTTACGCTGCTTATGCTATGGAATTTCTGGGAGCTCCGCTAGATTGAGATGTCTACTGTTTGCATTCCTACTAATGGGGTTTTGATGATGTTTTGTACTCCCTCTATCCCATTTTTATCTTCCTTAATGCAAAAAGCACACTTTTTAAAAAGTTTAAATATAAGTCAATATGAAATTAGTTTGCTTTAAACAATGTAAAACTATACCATTTAGGAAGATTGTTTGGGGACAAAAAAAATGTCAAAGAGGAAGATAAAAATGGGACGGAGGGAGTGTGATATTGTTAGATGTTGAAACTTGAACTGATTTTGAGGTCAACTTAAAACGATAAACAGTCTCCATTGATGCTACTTGTTGTTTGTGCTGGGCTTCTTTAGACTTGAATTAATATTTTAACACTAGTTTGGAGATTATGAGAACAACTTTTTTTCTTGTTTTTACATTCGAAGACTTGTTTTTCTATGTACTGCTTTATAAATGGGCCTTCTTTGATCCAACCTCTCTTTTTACTACCATCTCATGCAAATGGGTGATTCTCAACAGCTATGCAAAGAAGAAAAAGAAAAACTAAAGGATGATTCTAATTCACCTCTATCCAAATTTATGAAAGCACACATACTCGATAGCAGATAGGTTATTGTGTAGCAAGTTAAAGCTGTGGTCCTGTACACAGACCAGCTTCTCAACTTTCTAATATTCGGGTGTGGTTTGTGTTTTGGAGTCTTTGGAAGTTTCAAACTTGTTAAAAGTATACCACGTAAATATGCCACTCTTTTATAAATTCCGTGTACTGAAAGTATCTTACCATGCTATGTGTGTTCAATTGAGGTGTAGGATGTATATGAGATAGGTATGCCTGGGTTAATCAAAGAGTTCAAGCAACAAATGTAATGGATGTCTGATATTCAGTTTAGAACCTCACTCATTTCTATATGGTTGTTAAATAGGAATCTATCTGTCGTGTCCAGCTGGCCATTCAACACTTGGGGGAGGATTTTATTTCTTTATTTGTTTGTTAAAATCCTGACTTTTCCATAAACTAAATGACTAGAAAATAGTGGACATTCTATTACAACGATTAGGTACATATACTGATGGAAACCAATCGCTGAACTATTTATTATAGGTTAATCAGCATAATCATCACTCTACTGTCTCTGTAGAAGGGTCAGTGGTTGATGTTAGAGAGTAACTTTGATGGACTGCTGAAGACTTATACTAGATTGTGTGAAGGAATATGGAAGCCCTAACTTTCATACAGATGCCATTTTTAGGTTTTTTGATATCAAGAGTTTGGTTGTTTATAAAAATGGTAGAAACAGGATAGATTAGGTTTTGCAATATGTGAAAGGAACATAGTTTGGTTTGGTTTGGTTTGGTTTGGAAATGCTTGTGAATAACATATTTCCTTGATTACTGTTTTATCTATAAAATTTTCCATGCTAATGATATCATTAAAGGTTAAATGACCTTTTTTTCCCTATGTAAAAGTAGTGGGAATTTTTGTTTGATGCACTCATGCTTTGGTCGTTTTCATTTGGCCAAATTTTCAATTATATAATCCAAAATTTCAATTTTCAATTACTTGACATTGGCTGTTAAATGATGTGGTGTTACTTTTTTTAGAGTATTTTGAGTGTTGATTAAAATGTTTTAAGCCTTAGCCTGCTTATTTCTCCTCCTGTGCAAACTCTTCAACCCTTCAATCTTTCTTTACCTAGTCTTTCAGTGCACACTGCTGGACAACCCTAGGAGCCAAGATTCTTGTAAACAACTCAACAACATTCGGGTGTCAACTCCACTTACCTAACACAAACATCTATAATATCACTCTATTTCATGGAAACTTCCATTGGACTTTTCATCAGACACCTTACATACGCTCTCGAAATCTCAATCCCTTCCCAGCAGCAATTCATTGATAGACCAAATATTCGCTGAAGTCTTATTTTGTGTGGCTGATTGGCGTGGAAAATCAGATTGAGGGGCAGAGAGAGGGTATTTTAGTCATCTTAAATTGAACTTTAACGATGTTACTGATGGGGCGGGGGGGTAGTATGTAGATATAAACAAAAATGGAAGGGGGTGATTTGGATTGCGGATTTGAAAATTGAATTTGATGGAAACAGTTGAAGTCCGGAAATGTCAAATGGTATCCCCAAAATTTGTAATGTTTAACTAAAGCACTGATTGAAGCACCCCCTTCCCCCTCCCCAAAAACAATAAAACCAAAAGAAAAGGGAAGAGGGGGACAAGGAGTTCTTTTTCCATGGAAATTGCTACTTCCATACATTATCGCTATGCTGATTGCAAAGGAGAGTGAGAAGTTGTGTTGCTGGGTTACTTGTTTTGTACCGAACTATGGGGCCCATTTTGTTCTATTCCTTATATTCTGTTTTACTTATTCAACTTTGCATGAAATATCTCTTGTTATTCTTATCCCAGTCCATGTGTAGTCTTCTGAAAATTTTCTCAATGCCTTTTCTCTGTCTTTCCTTGGGGCTTGTGCTTTGCATTTTCTGTCTGATTTGCTAGGATCTTTTGTTCTGTAGGATAAAAGAAAAGATGCTGTTAAGAAGGTTATTGCTGCAATGACGGTTGGGAAGGATGTCTCATCATTGTTCACTGATGTTGTGAACTGCATGCAAACAGAAAATTTGGAGTTGAAGAAGCTTGTATATTTGTACCTCATCAACTATGCTAAAAGCCAACCAGATCTAGCAATTCTGGCTGTCAATACATTTGTGAAGGTAAAATTATAGCACTGAATGCATGCCTTCTGTGATGTGCGTATTTGTTATGCCTGCACAACTATTATTTGTATACCCCTCATCTGCCCCCTAACACACTGAACCTGCATCTACAAATGAGATAAAAGAGCACGCCGAAGAAAGTATTTGGAACACAACATGTGTATAGTGAGATTCTATCGGGGTAGGTTGTAAAGCATTTATTATTTATCCACTTCCCTACACTGGAAAGATCTTTTGTTTTTGTTTTCCCTTGATATTGGTGATTGTGACAAACCTGAGATTGGGTCTTCAATTATGCTGCAAAAATGCTTCGGAAACCGGAGTATTGGGTCAGTTTATAAGTAGTGTTTTAGAGTGAATCTGCTAAAGTGGTCACCTAGATTGTTCATGTAAGAAGCAGACCCTGAAAGTGTTGGAACACCTTGAACAATGAGTAGTACTCTCTCCGACTGGATAAGTTTTTGGTTAGAGATATTGTTACAGATATGAATTTAGTTGGTGACTCCTTTGCTAAAGGGGTTATTAAATGAGTTATTTATAGTCTGGTTGGGTATTATATCCCTTTTCGTGTCCCCCCCACATAATTTCCGAAAAGGTGGTCTGATCTGTTAACCTGTGTAGATAGATCTTTTTGAAGGTTGCCGGAGGTACTTTGTCGGTTTTGAATGGTTATTAATAGTCCAAAATAATGTGTATCTCATCCTTCCCCATTCCCCAAAAAAAAGAGAGAATAAAAAATAATGGGAAAGAAAGGAAAAGAAGACAAGGGGAGGAAAGAAAAAATGCCCTTGCCATAAGTTTGTGACTTAGGAAAGCTCACTTTGTTTTAGGGCATCCCTAGCTTGAACTTTAACCTATGAACTAATTTCTATGTGAGGACTGATTAGTGCTGGCTACAATTGGTACTTTGGTGTACCTAGGGGGTAAGATAGCTTTAGGAATTTGAGTACCGTCGAGGAAGATGGGTAAAAATGCAACTCTTAAAGCTAGTAGTTTCGGTCATTTTCATGAATGTGATCGACCTTGTGCACCAGCTGTAAATATTTCACTAGCCGTCTGCTCCTTACTGTCTCCGGAGAGAGCAGTGTTCTTTAACATTCTATCTGTATTAAGTGCTTATTTTTATCTGAACCCCACTTTGGAAATATGTGTAAGTTATTTTATTATTGTTCCTTGAATATGTTGCTTGGTTTTAGTTACTTGTTTAATCCAAATGGACATCCTGATACTGTTACCTTTGCAGGATTCGCAAGACCCTAATCCTCTGATTCGAGCTTTGGCAGTGAGAACAATGGGCTGCATTAGAGTTGATAAAATTACCGAATATCTATGTGATCCTCTCCAGAGGTGCCTCAAGGTGGACATATTTGCTTTAATCTCATCAAAACTCTTGTTTTCTAGATATCTATGCCCAAGGTGCTTCAATAGGGTTTAGTGCTGTTCTTATTCCATTTCGTTTGCCTTTTAACAGGATGATGATCCCTATGTTCGTAAGACAGCCGCTATTTGTGTTGCTAAGCTGTATGATATAAATGCTGAGCTTGTTGAGGATAGGGGATTTCTGGATGCACTGAAAGACTTGATATCTGATAACAATCCAATGGTCGTAGCAAATGCTGTGGCAGCTTTGGCTGAGATTCAAGAGAATAGTGCCAGACCTGTTTTTGAGATCACCAGTGCCACACTTCAAAAGCTCCTTACTGCCTTAAATGAATGCACAGAGTAAGTTCTGACCTCCTGCATTTGTTAGTTGACAAAGTTGAGATGTTGTTTGCCTACAGTTGCTGTCTAGAGATAATTGAGACTCAATTTGCATTCTTGTTCTCTCTTTTGATCTGTAAGCATTCTTTAGGTGTCATGAAGATTGAATTGTTAATTGTTTTCGTGGGAAGCATTCAGGCATATATGTGCTTTCGTACTTTTGCTGGGGCGTAGAGTCTAAATGAGTGAACTTGAGCTTAAATATCAGAGATTGACCAAGCTCAAGAGTTCATGTTTGATTCGAGACAAAATTCATTGCCCCATAATCTCTTTCTTTGTTTTCTTCTCGAGCTCTAACTAAAGTTTTAGAAAATAAAATTGAAAAATGAAATGCTGATATTAATATGTTATCCCCTCCTTATTCAAGCTAAATTTAACTGAAGTTGGCAAATTATGTCCAAAATTAAGTAATCCAATTCTGATGGAGGCTTTTAGTTCCATCAAGGACTCCAAAGACTGGGCAAAAAAGGGAGAGAAAGAGTGAAATTCATGTACTGTTATTTCTCGATAGTGGTTAATGACAATTGAAAAGTTCTCTCTAAATCTTCAATCTGAAAAATACCGTGCAATTTTTGGGGGATAAGGAACACAAATTGTCATATAGAATAGAATGATATCTACTAGAAAAGTTGAGTAGCTTGTTGAATTTTCGAGTCTGGTTTCACTTACTCAAGCTTGATGAATTTGATTTCGGTTTGAATTGATGTTCCCTCAAATTGTGCTTGAGCCACCTTGCATCTTAATGACCTTATATAGCTTGCATGTTTCATCATTGTAGTTTTGCACAAGATAATAGTGAATGAGCTAGTTTCCTCAGCGAAAAAGATTTCCTCCTCTTAAGATAGAACTTGTCAATGTAGTTTTGCATCTCGTGCTGGTACACTCTCCTTGTCTGTTTTATTGTGAGCAAAGGTGGTATTATTAAATTACTATGGTTTTCTTAATAGCTTCTGTACATTTCAGTAAAGTACTCTATATTGTTCAAATAATTCAATATAGCTCTCAATCAATCTTTTGTCTGAGAATCTAGGAATGCTGTAGTGTTTAGCTTCTGCACTGCTCCACAAACCTCCAAAGCTGCGAGTTCTATTCTTATGAACACAACCTTTAATTTGTGTTAATTCCGTCCTCTGTAGGCCTTCAATTCCTAGCTTGCCCCCTGTACTGGCTTAGGGCTAGGAGTAGGAGGTCCCTCCTTACCCCCTCCCCCAAAAAAAGGGGGTGGTATATTTGACTGAAGCATATTAGTTCTATCTATCCATTTCTCATTCCCAATTTTTTGAAATTTTCTATATAAGGGTTTTCATGGGTAGATTGATACGTGTCTCGAGAACTGGGTATGGCTCCTCTGCAGTTGGCCTAGGAACTTCAAATTAGCAGTTGACAAAGCAGATGCTGACACATCATCATACAAGCAATCCAAGGGTCATCATCTAACATGACAACTAAAATTATATAAACTTTAATGTCACTCACCAAAATTAAAAGAGTTGGGCGATAATCCTATTAAATTGCCGCTTCATGTATCCTCATCTTCTCCTCCACTTCACTTTCTTCCCCCTGCCCCCTCTCTCCTCTCCTGTTTGATCACCTTCTCAGTACTATCTCCTCTTTCTCAATGGATTATAAATGCCTCTCTGTCTCTCTGTCTCTGTCTCTCTCTCTGTCTGAACTCTTTCTCTTTCTTCTATGCCTAGCTGTCCTGTGTGACTTTGTTCCCAGAGATGATTTTTTTGATATTAATTAATCAATTTGTACAGATGATTTTTATCTTCTATGACATGCATTTCAGATGGCCTACTATGCTGGAATCCTTTCCTGTCCTCGACTCTTCATTGCTTATATACTCTGATTTAACGAAACCATTGTCCTGGAAAAAAATTTGAAGATAATAAGGAAAATTGATTTTGGGTTGATTAGAATTTGGCCATGGATGTGGAAATGAGATGGTGGAAAGGAAGGCTGGGTTTTGTTCAGAGGAGGAGAGAGACGAGAAAAGTTGGGGTGGGGGTTCTTTGTTCAGTGGAGAGAGCGAAGAGAAAAAGGCAGTAGATTTTATGGATTTTTTTTAAAGAATATTTGATAATCAATTTGTGGCTCTTGGATTGATGAGAAGCCTTTCAAACAAAAGGACAGTATAATTTTGGCCATTGGATTGAAGTAGTGGTGATGTGTCCAAACATGGTTTAATCAACTGCCGTTTGCAGTTTATGGGCAAACTTTGGAGGATCCACACCGAAGAGAACCTGTATTGTTTCTGTAGGACATCTTTCCGTGTCATGTACTATCTATTCCTTAATTTTTTTCCTTTGAGATAGGGGGATTGCTATTGCTTGCTCATTTATGAATCTGAGTGTGTAACAATGTGTCTACGTACATTTTTGGGAGAAGTTTAGAAAATTTTAACCGTGCGATCAGCAGATTGGCATGGGTGCTTTTGGGGGCCTGTTTGGCTTAATCTCTTGGTGTTGAGGGCCAATTCTGAGTTTATCAGTTCAGTCATATGAAAGGAATTTTTCCTAGTTACCAATGCCGCCCCCACCCCCAAAGAAAAACTAATAAAAAAGGATTTAGAAAATCAGATTAACAATGCTATGAAAGGCTACCCTTCTGGTCCATATAGAAAAAGGAAAAAGTAACAACTCTGACGGATGGAAAAAAAAAACAGAACAAGAAGTGAATCACAGTGGTCTATTCAAGAACATTGGGCCTTCTCTGTTTTAAATTAGATTTAATTATGGTCATAACGGTTTTGTGCATTCTCGCCCTTAGGGTGATGGGAAGTAATTAGTACTTATTGTTTATCTTTTTAATCTTAAAAGAAATCTTATCCAACCAACTGAACATACTTCAATTATCTATTTCATTTTTCTTTTCATAATTTTCACAAATTAACTATCACCCAGTCTACTTCCTAACCCCTCTCATCTCTCTCTCATGCATGTATCAAGGTTGTTCATGCCTTTCACTCCCTCAGTCTCCTTGTTATCGAATTTCTCTCTCCTATTATCATCTCTAAACCCCTTAGATTGCCTTTTTTTTTTTTTTTGATAAGTAATCACAAAATATGTATTAAAAGACACCAAAGGAGTGTCGTTCATGTACAAAAGGGGCAACACAAATAATCAAGCCCTAAAGCTTTGGACATTAATCCTATCAACAAATTCCCAAAAAGTAAACTTTGTACCAGAATCGAGAACCCGACTCCAACTGTACAAGGTTCTTAAAAAGTAAAGCTTGAAATTCTTCAAGGATCTCGCCTTGCCCTCAAAAGTCCAGCACTTCCTCTCCTTTCATGTGCTCCACCAAATAGTTAATGACATCAACTTCCAAACACCTAGAACTCAACTCTTTTTCAACCTTCTTCGCCACACTACCAAAACATCTTTAACTGTTAAAGACTGCACTCAACTAACCCCCATCAAAGAAAAAGACGAGTGCCATAAAGCGTCAACCCACTGACAATGAACAAAAAGGTGCTCAGCAGATTCTTCCTCAATAGACACATCGCACACCTACTAGCCAACTTAAAATTTCTCTTTAAGCATGTCTTCAGCTGGAATCTTCCATAAAGTGGCTGCCCAAGCAAGAAAACACGCTTTGTTGGGAGCTTTAGACTTCCAAATTGCCTCATCTAGAAAACAAAAATGATTCCAACCTTCAAAAATCTTTAGAGAAACTCTTAACAGAAAAATGCCCGCTCGAATCATGTGGCCAAAAATCTCATCATCACCCGCCGAATAAACCTCTGTATTTTAAAGCAAAGCTAGCAAACTCAACACACTCTCTTCTTCCCAATCATTCGGGCTTCTCAAGAAAGTTAAATTCCAATGATTTTGGTTACCATTCCAAGAAACTACTTCTTGCACTGCTGCCTCTTTCAAACCATCCTAAAAAGTGTGGGAATTGAATCCTGAGAGGTTGATCTCTGCACCACTAATCATGCCAAAACAAAATCTTAGACCCGTTTTTCACCTTAAAATGCACAAGGGAATAGAACTGGTCCAAACCACTTGAAACAGATTTCCAGTAGCCAACCCCATGAGCATAAGGACTCGTTCCACCAACCAGAATTGTCAACTCCATATTTTGTGGCAATCACATCTTTCCATATAGTGTTCTCTCCCTTAGCAACCCTCCATAGCCACTTGGTCTTGAGAGCTTCATTCATTGAGCCGAGAGGTCTAACACCAAGGCCATCCCTATGTCTAGGACGACAAACATCATCCCAATTAATCCAATGAGAACTCCTATTTTCATCATTACTAGACCAGACGAAGTCTCTCATGATTTTCTCTAATTGAGTGGCGATATTGGCTGGAATGGTAAACAAAGACATGAAATAAATATGGAGGCTCCATAAGGTGCTTTGCAATAAAGTAAGTTTACCCCTTAGATTGCCTATTAATTTCATTACAGGCAAGAATCTTTCAAGCAGAATAATTCAATTTTCATCCCAACTTTGCAACTCATTAACGAGTCTTTTTGATTTAGGGTTAATCATGCCTTGATTTCAGATGTTTCTAACTAGGGTTTTCGTTTTTTAATCACCGGTGAACGCTGTCATGGTCTTCCCGTGGTGGTTAGGTGCATCAGAGAGCATTCATAGTGTGGTATAGATTGTAGATGAGAATGAGTAGTTTTGGGGCCACAACAGGGATGAGAGGTAAGTGAGATGAGGCTAGGGGCGAATTGTGTCATTGAAGAATAATCCGACACTACCTTACTGTTGAGGATTTTGAAGTAAATTGTATGTGTATACCAATGGTGTTGCTATTCAGAGGGAGAAACATTGAGGAGGATGGATATATTCGTGACTGATTAATGCTAGAGTGTTGAAGACATTGATGCCTTTACTGTGTTAATTGATAAATTTCGTTGGCCAGCTAAGTAGGAAAATGAATAATGCTCTTATTTTGCATCAGGTTTAATTAGGAAATATTCTGATTAGTGTTAAATAGGAAAGTTAAAAAATGGTTATATTTAATTCTTAGCAAGACAGTAACTATAATACAATCATATTTGCTGGTCATCAGATGGGGTCAAGTTTTTATATTGGATGCTCTGTCAAGATATAAGGCTGCTGATGCTCGGGAAGCTGAGAACATTGTAGAGAGAGTTACACCACGTTTACAACATGCAAACTGTGCTGTTGTACTTTCTGCTGTGAAGGTGAGATTTTCTTAAAGTTCTTCTGTAGCATAAACGTCCTATTATTTGGCAATAATGTTTTGAGTTCTTGGGTCATGCAGATGATTCTTCTACAAATGGAACTCATCACTAGTACTGATGTGGTTCGAAACCTGTGCAAGAAAATGGCACCTCCCCTTGTAACACTTCTTTCGGCTGAACCTGAGATACAATATGTTGCTTTGAGAAATATTAATCTCATTGTGCAAAAAAGGCCTACAATTCTGGCCCATGAAATTAAGGTATTGAGGTTTTCTTATGCCAACCATTCTTAGTTCTTGCTTCAATTATTGCTGTAGAATTATGCTTATTAATATCTCCTCTTGCTGCATTCTAGGCAATCTGTGATGTTATTTGTGTTTTCTATGCAAGGTTTTCTTTTGCAAGTACAATGACCCTATCTATGTGAAAATGGAGAAGTTAGAAATTATGATCAAGCTTGCTTCAGACAGGAATATTGATCAGGCAATTGATTAATCATTGCTGCTAGTTTCTGATGATAGTTTCTAATTGACATGCTCTTAACTCTTGAAGTAATATTTTTCAGGTGTTATTGGAGTTTAAAGAATATGCCACTGAAGTAGATGTAGATTTTGTTAGAAAGGCCGTTCGTGCTATTGGCCGCTGTGCTATCAAATTAGAGAGGGCTGCTGAACGCTGCATCAGTGTTTTGTTGGAATTGATCAAAATTAAAGTGAACTATGTTGTGCAGGAGGCTATTATAGTAATTAAAGATATATTCAGAAGATATCCTAACACGTAAGTTGGAAAGATTTGAATATCTGAAAAAGATAATATAGTCAAAGTTGCTGTATTGATTTTATTTTCCCACCTATTTGCTATGTGTCTTCCAGATATGAATCCATTATTGCAACACTCTGTGAGAGCTTAGACAATCTAGATGAACCAGAGGCCAAGGTACAAATCTTTGATGATGTGATGATACATCATTGTTTAGACTAGGACTTAATAGTCGATGAATATGTACTCAGGCTTCTATGATTTGGATCATTGGTGAATATGCTGAAAGAATCGACAATGCCGATGAGTTACTTGAGAGCTTCTTAGAGAGCTTCCCTGAAGAGCCTCCACAAGTGCAGCTGCAATTGCTCACTGCGACTGTCAAGCTTTTCCTTAAGAAGCCAACAGAGGGACCACAGCAGATGATTCAGGTTAATAGCTTTCTTTTTAAAATAAAGTAAATACTTTGTTACGCTTACCATCCTGCACTCTTACATACTAGTTGTGGAATGTGGTTGATGCATATGGCCCTCCAATAACTTCAATCAGACATAAATATAGCAACATGAGTCCTAAGCCAAGGCTTAGTATCAACCAATGAAAACTTGATGCCAGGGCATTTTGATTGTCGAAATCGACCCCTTTTGTTAACCGAAATTTCCTTATGGTATTTTGTAGTTCTCTTATTTGCTTGGTGCCTGTCAAAGCCTCTATGGTTGTCTTTCTGTGGGCTTATAGTTGGAGATTATTGTTTGAAGACTTACTCTCTTATTTTCATTGGATTGGGAAAAACATATATGAATGTCCCCTTCCCCTCCCCCAAAAATGGGGTGAGCAGACTGAACTCACTTATGAAGGTCATTTAGAGTGGATCCTGTGGCATAAAAAAGGGAGAGAAATGAATTTTGGATACTATTTAAGTATGTTTCTTGTATTGGATAAACAAACCTATTTGTGTTTGTCCAGTTTTGTGGGTGGATGAAATTAAAAGCTCTCTTTCCTGTGTCAATGAATCATGTATAAGTTATGCACAATCACACAAGATTATTTGCACCTTTTGTGGATCTGGTTTTATACAGCTCTAGACAAAAGCGTGGGAAGGACAAAGAGCACAACGGTGAAATACCTTCTCAAGTGTTGACATAGCTAGTCACTCATAAAAAAATCTTGAGATAGCTAGTCTTTATAGTATCTTTTTTCGAACCAAAAGAAAGGGAAACAAACTAAATGGGAGACGGCTGTCTTGTTAGAGAAAATCCTAAATGTTAACTGCTGACTCTTGGAAAGTGAGAGAACACATTCTGGAAGAAGTATTTTGTTCACATAGTTTTCTGTTGAAAAGGGAGAAGACTAAATGTTGTGGAAAGTCATGCGTCAATAATCCGTGCAAATAAAAAAGATAACTAGACAAATAATATTTCAATTTTAGTGTCACCGTGTGTTCCAATATTAATGAACAGGAAACAAAAATTGAAAGATAAGGTAAGTAAAAGACCTGCTAAGTGACCGGGCCATGGATGGGAAGCTGGCATTTCATGGTCCGCAGAGATTCTGAAATTTCCGAATATCATCCATGTCCCAGATCTTTAACTTGCAAAATGTAGACAATCATAACGATCATTAGTGTTGGACAAACACAGCCATTTTTGAGGTGGGTTCAGTCTTCTCTACTTGAAGATCAGTATGATGTATCTGCTAAAGTTTCATACATAAAAATATGGTGCATTGTGGATGACCACTTTTGCTTGCATTTACGTGTTCTTATATTCTGAGCTTCTCAGCTCTGCCTCTGCTCATACAAACTGATTAGAAATCTAAATCTACATAAACCCATTGTTTATGAAGATTGCAATGTTAAGAGTAAATGTATCAACTTCCATAAATATGTAAGAATGTTTGAGTCATTACATTCAAAAAGTCAGCTATAAGACTGTTATAAATGGTTCTGATGTGCCACTCTAACTGTTATTTTGCTGTATGTTTTTCTGCTCACAGGCTGTCTTAAATAATGCTACTGTTGAGACTGACAATCCAGATCTGCGTGATCGTGCCTATATTTATTGGCGTCTTCTTTCAACTGATCCTGAGGTTAGTATGGAATAGTTTATTTACAGTGTCTTGCAATTTCTATCTTTTGATGTACGAGTGTACGACTACCTCACTAAATTAAGCGATGACAGAATTCTCTTGCTGCTATGCATTTTAATGGCTACAAGCTTTATAAGTTAAATTACACTGTGTAACAATTTTCATACGTGTGGACATTATATTCCTTGTCACTCACTGAGTATCTAAAGAGAAATTAGGACAAGCTTGCAGCCAATAAACAAATTCACTTGGTTCCGTTTTGCCTCAATGTTACCTGTATCCTGGAGGTGATATTTCTTTTGATAAGGGTATCATGGAGATAATACTTAAGATCTGGTTCTCACTATAATATGGTTTAAATTGTCAGTTCTTGCGGTGCTAAAACTCCATGCACTCATTTTGCTGGTATTCCAAATTTTTAGGTTCCACTGGTTTTAGATCCATTATGTTTATTGTTTGCACTCTCTTACATGGACCTTTTGTCATTTTTTCAGGCCGCTAAAGATGTAGTGTTAGCTGAGAAGCCTGTGATCACTGATGATTCAAACCAGCTTGATCCTTCTCTTCTCGATGAACTTCTTGCAAATATTGCAACTTTATCTTCTGTGTATCACAAGCCACCAGAAGCATTTGTAACTCGTGTTAAGACTGTGTCTCAGAGAACTGAGGAAGATGATTATCCTGATGGAAGTGAAGTGGGATATTCTGAATCACCTGCACATGCTGCTGAGACTGGTGCATTGCCTCCATCCAGCTCAGCATCCAGGCAGCCAGCTCCAGCTGCTGATGCTGCTGCACCACCTGCAGCAGCAGCTCCTGTTCCTGATTTATTGGGCGACCTAATAGGCTTGGATAATTCTAGTTCTCTGGTCCCAGTGGATCAGCCCACACCAGCTGGGTGAGTCAAATATGCACTTCAGAAAGTTACAGATGTTATTCTCGACATCCCTACAATTTGAAGCGCCTTTTTGTTGGTATATTGTGATGCTTCTTGGAGAATACTATCTGCAAAATCCGTCTGAACGTGAAGCAGCAACCTTGAATATTCTTAAATAGGATGTGGCATGTGTAAATATGAAAAAGCTACTCTTTAGGAATTTTTTACACTTCAAAGACTTAAAAGATATTTGGTTTGTCTATGTGCAGCCCACCTTTGCCAGTGTTACTGCCTGCATCTAAAGGTCAAGGTCTTCAAATCAGTGCTGAACTTGTACGGAGAGATGGACAGATATTCTACAGCATGCTGTTTGAGAATAACTCACAGTCCCTTCTTGATGGATTTATGATCCAGTTTAACAAGAACACATTTGGCCTTGCTGCTGGTGGACCTCTTCAGGTAGTTCACTTAAAACATTGCTAAATATACCAGTTGGAAAAGGACATCTGGCTTTCTTGTGGTGACTAATTTTCTTTTAACCCTCTTTTTATTTACCAGATTCCACCATTGCAACCTGGGGCATCAGCTAGGACCCTTCTTCCTATGGTTCTATTTCAAAATGTTTCTCCTGGTGCTCCTAACAGTCTCCTCCAAGTGGCAGTAAAAAACAACCAGCAACCAGTCTGGTACTTCAACGATAAGATTTCAATGCATGTGTTCTTGGCTGAAGATGGGAGAATGGAACGTGCAACCTTTTTGGAGGTAAAGAGGTTATTATTACTGATTCAATTTTATATGAAATAAATAAGCAACCAAAAGCATCTTTGTTCTCGTGGCATGTGGATATTGTTCACCCTTGAATCTTTTACTCAACCCATGGTCCATAAATTGTGCCTTATCTTATCCTGACAAAATTCTTTCAAAATAAACTTGGACTAACCAATAGCGGTTGTAGGTCTCCTTGCCTTAGAATTACCTGATTTGAAAGCACACCTGACACAAACTTGTATCATACACGATCCATTGCAGGATGGATTTGATTCAAATGACCCACTTCCCACATTTTCTTTGAACTATCTTGTCCTTTCCCAGTAAAACTATCCAGCTATTGATGACTTGAATTTGTGGATGATGTTGGAATTTTTGAAGTAGGATCTAACTTTTTCTTGCCCAACAGACATGGAAATCCCTACCTGATTCAAACGAGGTTTTGAGAGACTTGCCTGGCATAGTGATAAATAGCGTGGAAGCAACTCTTGACAAATTGGCTGCATCAAACATGTTCTTCATAGCGAAGAGGAAAAATGCAAACCAGGAGGTGTTGTATCTCTCTGCGAAAATCCCTAGAGGAATTCCATTCTTGATCGAGCTCACTGCTGCCCTTGGGGTTCCTGGAGTCAAGTGCGCAATCAAAACACCGAGCCCGGAAATGGCACCTCTGTTCTTTGAAGCTATTGAGCATCTCCTCAAGAGTTAAAAAGAGATAGGATATTCGTCCCTTATTTGGCTTTGGAGGATAGTTGTATACTTGCATGAACTCCTGCTAGGTACTGGGGATAAGTATCGTGTTCATCATTTTCTTCTTGTTTAATTTTTGTTTTTCCCTGCCTGTATTTCATGCTGATTTCCTGGTTTCTCATTAGATTAAACCTAGTTCCCTGGCAATTTTTGGGGTTTGTAAGTTGAGGTTTGATTCATCTTAAATTCCCGATTCATTTTATAAATCTAGTAAAGGGTGTAATTTTGTATGTTATACAACTTTCATAGCTAGTGCGACATTTCTCTCTCCCTCGAGATTTCTTTTATTAACTTTTGGGTTCATTTGTATGTACCCTCCTTTTTAACTTGTAAGCAAACTTTGTTTTTTGGATGAGGGCTATGGCTTTTGAAATTTGATATGTTCAGGTATCAGAATTTTATTTTAGTGTGGGGAAATTGAGGTTGCGGAAGAGGGATGGGCGTTGGGCGGGAACTGTGGGTATATTCATTTTTTAAAATTATCCGCATATCCATTGGGTTTTCAAAATTTATCCCTTTATCCATACTCATCGGATATTTCGGTTTATCGAGTATTATTCGGATATGTATAAATGTTAAAGAATAATATCCATTGAGTAATATCCATCAAATTTTATACTCTCGTAATTTGGCATTAGTGATGAATAATTAAAAAACTTTTGCTTCCGTCATAAATTAGTAATTATATATCGATAACACATAAAATGATAAATTGGCCCATTGCTCACCCGCTGCCCAACAAATTTTATTTAAAAAAAAACCATTCGGGTATGGATTCGGGTTCGGGCCGTTGAACCCTATACTCGTACACGCCCCATATTGAAACCCGTTTAACCCGTACCGTACCGCCCCATACCCGAAAATTTCAATTTTTTTATACATATACCCGAAAAATCCGGGCGGGTTGTTCGGGTCCGTATTATACTCCCATCTAACGCCGGCAAAAATTCGGTTCGGATCGCTTATCGGACGAAATTTTTTGTTCGATACCCGGTGTTTTTGGGTCGGACAATTCGAACAAGCATAAATTCGGGTTAAAATTGGGTTCGGACAATAGAAATATGAAAATTTTATGTCCGAATTTAAAATTTGGACAAAAATACCCGAACTCGATTTTTTTCTGGTCTGACGAAATTTTGCCAAGCATTTATATTCATTTATGTTAATTTCTATTTATGTTTCTATTTATATGCGTTTTATGTATAAATTCAATAAAAGGTAATATTTTTGACAAAATTGAACAATTTAATAGCAATTTAATACGAAAACTCTCTCGTTACATATTAAAAACAATTTGGTGAGTCATTCAAAGTACAATGTCAAATTTAAATTATTTAACCCTAATAATAGTTCCACAAAGTAAAATTATCCTAGGTGGCGGTGGGTCGGTGATTGATTCGTCCTCCCCGAGTTAAGAAAAGTGATTATGACCTAAGTCAAAGTAAATTGAATTTGATTTAAATATTTTTAACTAAAGTTATTTTATTTTAAAAGATAAATTTATTAGATTAAATATCAACCAATCTAAATTAATAAAATCTAAAATAACTAGACCAAAAACTAAAACTAAGAGGACCTTATTAACTTGTACCACAGTACATGATCTGACTCGAAATTAGCTTGTTAAAACCCAATAAAAAAACCTATTTATCATATCTGCCTTTACCCTATCCCCCAAAAAGAAAAGGAATATACTAATTATTTTGAAAACCCTTTTTTCTAAAAAAAATTGTCGTTTCTCTCTGTAAGCCACTGGGTGTGTTTGAGCGCGCAAACCCCATAAACAGAAGGCAAAAATACAGAGAATCATCGTACTCGGACTCTTGGAAATTGCTAAGAAGTTCAGTAAAAGGAAAATAATGCTAAATTTCTACAAACTGGAGCCAACATTTGCTGGTTTTCTTTTCTTCCAGTAATTTGCCTATAATCCAAATTACTACAGCCAGCAGTTGAGGAGAGAGAAAATGGAGGATGACCCAGAACTTGCCGCGGCAAGCTTAGTGGACTTGGTGTTTTCTTGGTCTTTGGATGATGTTCTGAACAATAATCTCTATCGGAACAAGGTCTTCTCTTGCGCCATTCTCTTGTTTTTAGATACTTAGTAAAGAGTTTTGCTTGGGTTTCTGTTGATTTGGCATTTTGTAGTTAAAATGAAAGTGAAGAAGGGATTGGTGGGCCTTTGTTGAAAATTATATTAGGTTCGCTTTGTAAATTTTTTGTTAAATAAGGTTTAATTTTTAATGGGGTTAAAAGAATGAGTGGTTGATTTTTGTAATTGAGGGTTATGATCTAAATTATATATCTTGAACACGTATCATTAAAATTGTTGAAAATGGGGATTTTAGGTTATGGATTCTTCTAGTTGATCTAAACCTCATTAAAATGGGAATGCTAGGGCTTTGTTGAAAATTAATCATTGGGTTGATTTTGTAATCTTGTTTTTTGGCTTCAAGGTTGAATTTAATGGGCTTAAAAAGAATTAGTGTGACTAATTTTTCTAGATGTTCTAAATTACGTATAACTTGAACATGTCTCATTAAAATTGTTTCTGAAAGGTTTCAACACAATAGCATCTGCAACTTCAGCGGGTCCAGAAGACCATTATTAGCCATGTTTATCTCACTCCCTTCAAGGCTTCAACCGACAGCCCACTGAACATGGGAGCCTTGAGAGAATTTCCTGGGTGATGATATTGTTGGGTTTTGGTTTGCATTTTGGTCTTCATGAACCTATGAATTTTTTCATGTCATTGACATTAAACTGCAGTCAAGGTCCACCACCTCGTGTCTGCGTTGAGCAAAACTTTGTTGACTTTTCATAAGTTGTACTGATGATGATTGTCAGAGGCAAAATCACTAGTGGGGCATGATGGAAGAAATTTTAATATTCCTGTACCTAATGTGATCAAGAGCGATGAACATTGTGTGGACTCAGATTTACTTATGTGACATCCTCACCATGTGGTTAGCATAGTGGGACGGTGACTACGTGGCCGCACGGGCCGCTTGGGTGAAGTTTGACAAATCACTCTCCCCAGGATGGTGTGTGTGGGGTTGGGTGGGGGGTTGACCCTTACACTGACCTTGGGGTTGTTCCTGTAGTGTTATCTTATTCTTATCAAAAAATTCTTTATGATGGGCTTGATAACCTTTCCTTTAATGTATGTTGTGCTCCTTTATTTTGACCTTGGTGTGGTTCTAGTAAATTGCACATGTCCACTTTGACCTTTCTTAGTTTCCATTTGAAAGTAATTGATACTCGTGACAACAATATGGGAAAAGGAAAAAAAGATAATTAGTAGTCCCCCTTCCTCCATTTGTGAGTTTAGAATTTTGACCGTTGGCCAATGGTTGCATTAGTATAGAGGCTGTCTTTCAAAGTGGCACAGAATTTTGGGTATTGTTAAATTCCTCTCTTTATGGATTTTTTTTTTTTTTGGGGGCCGGGGGAGGGGTGCTCTGAAGTTCTTTAATATGCCTCTCAGCAGTGAAGCTCCTCTATAAGAACTGCACTAGTTTATATCAGTTTCCATACATTCTTCTTCATTTTGAATACCTCTGATGGTGAAGTATGGTGGTCATCCTTCTTCTTCATTATTACAGACAAGGAAACTCAACTGTTTACTCAGTTCTATTAGACCTGAGAAAAAGAAAAAGAAAAACTACTCCAGAGGCCATACTATTCACTAGTTTGATTCAGAAATAAATCCTATAGATAATGGTAAGGTTAGAGATGTCCAAAGTGAGATAAGCATGCTACACTTAGTTCAAGCTCAGCCAAGTCTTTGCCACTATTCTTTTCCTGCGTATGGAACTCCTTATTGACATGAAAATTGATCTTCCTTCTCAGGAAGAAGTTCATGGCATCACGTGGCCATATATCTTCGACTGGCATGCATGTGTACAAGCATTTATTTTCTTATTTTTCCTTTTTTCTTCGTCTTGTTTTATTGGTTGTATACAAGTCCTCTATCTGCCTGTATTGGTTGCATGTGACTTGGTTAAGAACTAAAGCTGCAACCTTTTTCTTTTTATTGTGGGAAAATATTAGTTCCTATGAAGTGGAAGTGCAAATTTGGTTTGCCATCACATTTCTTGGTGACAACTGATAAATAGAAAACATTACATGACTCTAAATGACATAAAGAAGTCCTACTATACCACTTTATAATCCTCATTTATATATATTTCTGTTCTGATGCTAACTTCGCTCTTCTACAGGTGAAACAGATTCCGAGGTCATTCAATTCAGTGACCCACTACTTTGACTCCTTTATTTTTCCTTTGATTGAGGAAACACGTGCAGATATCTGTTCTAGCTTATCAACAGTGTCACTTGCTTCTGCACGGAGAATAAGCTGCATTAAGATTTCAGAAGATTACCGACCTCCCAATAATCTTATATGGTCTATTGAGTTGGGGGGATGAATTGCCTTGAGGATAATGTGGAGCCACGCGAGCCTGAACCTGGAGATCTTGTAGCGTTAACGGATGTGAGACCGGAAAGTCTAGCCGATATGAACAGTCCTAATCTACCTTATCTCGTAGCTTTTGTTCAGCGAGTAAGTAAGACGCAAAATCCAGATGAATGTATAATCACAGTTCTTTCGTCAAGGCCAATTATATCTGAATTACATACTCTGGAGAAATGCTCCTTGGAACCGAGTTTTGCAGTTTTCCTGGGTAATCTCACAACAAATATCCGCATATGGAAAGCACTGAACCTTCAACTTGGTGATGGGAGCTTCAACGTCATCAGTAGAGTCCTGCAGATGGAACCTGTTGTAAGAAGTATCCTCAACAGTATTCTGATATATTCAGTTATTTAATATTTTCTGACAATTATGGGTGCCTTTTCACTATCAGTATTGTTTATCGACTTCTTTGCTCAAAATACAGGTGTATAAAAATTGTCCCTTCTGCTTTCATAGTGAGAGAACCTTGATTGAAGCCTCATCAACTGGTGCCATGATTCGTTCTTTGGATCTGAATGAATCCCAAGAAGAAGCTGTTGTCAGCTGCACTGCCTTGAAGGATTGCTGTCATAAAAGTACAGTCAAACTCATATGGGGCCCTCCTGGGACAGGGAAGACAAAGACAATTGCATCTTTCTTGTTTGCTATGTTAAAGATGAAGAGCAGAGTAGTTACTTGTGCTCCAACTAACATTGCTGTTGTTGAAGTGACAAAACGCCTTTTGAAATTAGCTTCAAAGTCTTTTCAGCATGGCACTTATGGTCTTGGAGACATAGTCCTATATGGTAATGGGAAAAGAATGAAGATAGGTGATCATGATGACCTTTTTGATATTTTTCTTGAATTTCGTGCTCATATGCTCAACATGTGCCTTCAACGATCATCTGGTTGGAGTTCTTGTTTAAAATTCATCATCTCTTTGCTTGAAAATCCAGAAGAGAAGTATTATTTGTACCTGCAAGAGGAAATCATCGAACATGTTGATAATGATGATGATGTGCTGCAGCAGTTCCTAGATGAAAGAAATGATGAGTCAGATTTTAAAACTGAACAAGGTGCAGGGATACAGAAGCATGCTACAAATTTAGAATATAAGAGGAGAACTTGGAAGAAGCTTATTGAAGATAACAGCCAAGCGAGAAAGAACAAAAAGAACCAGCAGAAAGTAGTAACTCAACAGCAACAAGATGCAGCGTTAAAGGGTCATGAGATGAATAACCATTTTTCAGATGAAAAACTGACATTTGAACAATTTGTGAAAAACAGATTTCATTCCTTCAGAAATAAGATGAAGTTTTTCATGAATATATTGTGTACTCACTTACCTACTACTTTTATTTCACTAAAGGTAGTGAGTAGCATGATTAATGCATTTCGTATGCTGGACAAACTTCACCCATTCTTTTGCTGTGCTGGTGTTGCCAATAGTGATTCTGACAGAATGAGAAACGAGTGCCTAAAATCTTTCAAATCTCTTCAAGAACATTTTGATGTACCGGATGTATGTGGAAAAGCTGCAATTAAAGAATTTTGTCTGAAACATGGACGTCTTTTTTCTGCACTGTTTCTGGCTCTATTAGGTTACATGATGATGGACCCATGCGGCTGCCAATTGTTGTTATTGATGAAGCTGCACAACTGAAAGAATGTGAATCTGCTATTCCTCTACAACTTCCTGGTCTTCGCCATGCTATTCTCATAGGGGACGAGCGACAGCTGCCCGCTATGGTCAAGAGCAAGGTATAAGGTAGCTCTTTAGGTTCCTTGTTTGTTATTAGTTAGGTAATACTTATTATCAGAATTTTTGTTTTCAAATTAGATGTCTGAGAAGGCTGAATTTGGAAGAAGTCTATTTGAAAGGCTTGTATCATTGGAGTGTGAGAGGCATCTTCTAAACATCCAGTACAGAATGCATCCATCGATTAGCCTGTTTCCAAATATAGAGTTCTACCAGAAGCGCATCTTGGATGCCCCCACTGTGAAAGAAAAAAGCTACCAGAGGTGTATACTTCCAGGAAGTATGTATGGCCCTTATTCATTTATAGATGTGTCACATGGACAAGATACGTCAGATGATGGAAATAGCTTAAAAAATGTGGCTGAAGAAGCTGTGGTCTGTGAAATTGTGAGCAAACTTGTCCGAGGTACTTGTTTATTTTCTCAGTGGGCCCAGTAGATGCATAAACTTATAAATTGTGAACTGAAGCTTCTCAAACGTTACTGCTCATGTTCTGCTTACCATTAAGTTTGTATCATCTTCTTGTTGCATAATCTATTTACTCATCAAATTTCCATGTGTAGAAGTCAAAGCTACCAGAGAAATTCTCACAGTTGGTGTAATATCCCTTATAAGGCACAAGTCAATGCAATTGAACGGAAACTTGAAGAACTTAACTGCATAGGCACAAATGATAAAGTTTCTGTGTGTGTTCGTACAGTAGATGGTTTTCAAGGTGGAGAGGAGGATGTGATTATAATCTCTACTGTCAGATGCAATGGCAGTGGATCAGTCGGATTTCTTTCCGACTGTCGAAGAACTAATGTAGCTTTGACTAGAGCTAGGTATTTCTGCTTCATTATGCAGATCATCGTGGTACCTGTTATGGTGCATGTTTTTTGACTTTTGAAGTTTCACTTTGGTATTGTGGTTCCCCTTCATGTTGTAGGTATTGCCTTTGGATAATAGGGAATGGAGAAACTCTAGATAGCAGTGATACTGTTTGGAAAAATTTAGTCATCAATGCTAAGGCCCGGAAATGCTTCTTTGATGCTGAGGACGATGACAATCTGACCTCTGCTGTTGCATTTTCTTCGGTGGATCTTGACCAGCTTGATGTAGTACTTCGTGAGAACTCAATATTGTTTAGAAAATCGAGGTGGAAGGTACAGTCAGATCTCATTCTTAATGTCACATGTATGAAATACTTGTCTTCTTGTGATGTCTAAGAAGGTTATGTTGCAAGCTTGGGTACCATTTTCACTTGTGCTTTGAATTTATTAGCTTGTACAATCATATTATGCCTCCCACTTCCCCCTCTAGCTGTTGCATTAATGAATGCAATCTGCTTCAAAAATATTATTTTAAAACTGCCTCCTAATGCCCGGAGAATTTCATCTGATAGGTCCCTTCTCTAGTTACCATAAAACTTGTCAGACCTTTCAAAAGTAAAAATCTGGTGAACTTTGCCCATGTTTTCCAGACATCTATGAAGGGAAAATTTCCCAGTTTTTAGGATGGAGGGAGCAATTTTTTTGTTTTTTAATGAACATATGTAATTTATTTGGGTAGATACAATCTGTTTCCCCTGTTATTTTGGTTTTCACTTTTGCCTAACATTCAACGACATAGGAGTTCCTATTGGCTTAAAGATGATGTGATTCAGCTTATAGTTGGCTCTGAAAGCTTCTTACTGTTGCTTACTGGGACTATTTTGCAAATATGTTGCTGGCTTTATCTAGCGCCCCAAAGCCAAAATTCAACAAAGGGGAGTGACAGAACAATTTGACATATTCATATTAGACATCATGTTGTTACTCAGTGGTGGTACTACTGATGTAGCCATTTGATTGCATTTAAAGAAATGCAATGCAGAAGAATTTATAGTGGCAGGGAAATTCTTTAAAAAAAAAAAAATCACTACAGGGTAGATAGGGGTAAATGAAATCATCGTCCCTTGACCCACTTCTATATTATATTGCCCCAATTTCTTGATATTGTTGTTCTCTTAAGCTGTCTTCTTATGTTGAATTACCAGTGACTCGCTTTTGTAGGTTTTCTTCAGTGACAATTTTCGACAATCTGTTGCTAGTATTGAGAAAATGGCTATCCGCAAGGAAGTATTGTCATTGTTGTCAAAACTTACATCTGGTTGGCGCAAGCTTCATGGAGAGAGATGTCTTAGCTTTAACGGTGGAATTTCCCACTTGTTGGAATACATTAAGGTGGATGGGATGCTTTATCTCATTTGGAATGTTGATATTATTGAGGAAAATTCGAACTACGTGCAGATTTTGAAGGTGTGGGATATACTTCCATGGTTTGAGATACCAAAACTAGCAACTCATCTTAGTGCATTATTTTCCTCTTACTCGGAGGAGCGCCTTCGCTGCTGCAAGTTCAGGTGTTTGGAAGGGTATGTGTTCAACTGTTTGAATCTCCTCTGCTTCTCTTATGGACGTCAATATCTATCAGATTATATTAGTATCTGTTCAACCACAGTTATTCCAGACAGTGAAATATAAGTTCCTCATCTTCTTTATGTGTAGTATTTTTCAGCTGATGCTGTCGGTACATGTATCTTGTCTTTCTACAACTGTTTGATTTTTCAGAAATTTATTTGTATAGAGATGTTTTATATATTGGAGAAAGAATGTAGATTAGACAACTGGCAATTTTAAGCAGAAATTAAAAGGCACTGAGGTCTAGAAAGAAATCTTCTTGCAGTTGATAACTTGGTATTATATGTAGCAACTCTCTGTATCGTATGTGTTTATTTTTACTTCCTTCTCCATATGGTGGCACAACCCCCCCCAACCAAAAAAAGACAGTTTGCTGGCTGAGTTATGGTTTCCTCTCTTCAGAAATTTGGAAGTTCCGATGACGTGGCCAGTTGATGCATATGCTAAAGGGAATTATCTGATGTTATCAGAGTTCATGGAGAAGTTGGCTAACAAACTTGCTTTGCTAACTTTGAATGATTGAAAGACCAGCTGAGGTCAGTGCTTGACTTTACTAACGTGGTAGAAACTAGAAGTTGTTCTTACAAAGTATTCAGAAGATGCTTACTTCTGTCATCATTACCTTGTGGTGTTCTAAATCCTATACGGCCGAAAAATTTCTGCTAGTTACTCCTCCCTTTCTTACACTTTGTCAAATTAGAAGATACATAATTGTTAATATTTGTTTCCACTCAATTGAACATGAATTGTGGGAACTAAATATACTGATGCATAGTATCTAAATAGCTGACGCGGCAGCATTTGAAGATATGGAACTAGTCAAGAATTGGCACATACTAGTATTAGTAGGCTAGAGGTGGGATGTAAGTAGGTTTCGAACTCTCAAAAGTGCAATCTGAGGATAATGCTATGAATATGATGAAAATTCATTGGACTGGATGCTAAAATGTTTGAGAGTGAAAAGGGAAAAAGACTCCAAAATGTACTTCTTAGATATTTGAATATGGTACCAAAATGTCCCTCCGCAGATAACCATATTTCAGTTGTTGAATTACTGTAGTTATGACCGATTAAAATCCATCCCAGCATTAAGGCTTATAAAGTTTTGGATAATTATGCATAATCCTTACATTGATAACCCAATTCCAACTTAATTTGAATGATGATTTTAGATGCGTTAGAATATGCACACCAACTCTTCTAGAAAGGATGATAATGGAAATGCACATACTACACGTTAAATATGTACACTTCTCATTCTAATGCAACGCACATGTTTATGAACATAATCTCAACACCCCCCCAAAGGAAAAGGTCAAATTCAAAAGCTGTGAGCTTTGTGGATGAGTTAGGAATATATCTTAATCCACAACTAGTTTGAACACTTACTATATGAATGTGTAACTTATCCTCATGCGATTAAACTACTTAGTATATAATGCAACTTATAGTTCTCTTGTAAGAATCACATATTCAAGTATGAAAGAGAGCTAGCCTCTAAGAAATTGACCTTGACAAAGTCACATTTAACTCCTCGTCGACCTACTAATGTAGTATTGATTGGTTTATTCAGAGTACTGACTTGTTGAATGCTGTTGCTCATCCGGCAATGCTCAAATGTAACCAACATCCTGTGATGTTTGAGAAAAGCTTTAGTTGTATGTCTGCTCACGTAGTTATATTGCTCTATCAATTTCTCGGTTCTCCTTTTTTCTGTTCCTTTCCCCCTTGTTTCTTTTATTTTTGACTTGATATAAGCCTTTAAATACACACTATTGCAGGTACAACATTCAGAGCCTATACTACAGTTTTGCTGTAAATACCCATGTTCATAGGCGCAAAAGCTTGCAACTAGTGATCTGGAGTAACTTCATACAAACAATACGAGCAAAATTTGATTCAAGATATGCTATGGCTATTCGTTCTTCCTTTTCTCCTTGAACACAGTACAATACTTGCAGATGGGCAAGCAAATAGGCTATGTAGTGTTTGTTTTTGGGTCAAGTATGTCTGTTTTCGATCAAGGATTGAATTGGGAGCTGCTAAGCTATGCTCGGTTGGAGGTTGAGTAATTGCTTTGCTTTATGAAGCATTGTTTCCAATTCCAAACAAACAATATGTACAGTTTGGGGAGAATTTCTCAGTATTCAAGATGCTAATTTTGGCAATTTTGCTTATGATAACAGAGATATCTTCCTTTGGCCCTATTCGGCAAAATTAATTGTTTGTGTAGCGGATACCAGTTTGAGTAGCGGATACCTGTTTAGGTAGCTGATAGTTGTTCTGTTCTAATTTAGCTGTTAACAAATAGCTGTTTAACTAGTTGTTATGCGTTCGGTTATATTAGAGGTTACATTAGTTGAACATTAAATGACGAAAAAGGACACGCCTTTTTTGTGATTATTGTTGTTATAATTCTCAATATTATAGTAATATCGTCACCTCTTATTATTATTATTATTATTGCACTTAATTTAGACTCTCAATATATATATATATATATATATATATATATATAACTTAAAATTTCTTCACTTTATCAGTGCTTTCATCAATTGCGGATTTGTTGATGCAATCAATGATTATAAAAGAATGATGTTGATGATGCTAGTTGAAGAAATAAGAGCACAATGCACAAGGGCTTGGCTGGAAGCCAAATTGGAAACGCTGCTAAAAATCCTCAAATGTTAATGCCTTTAACGTTTCACAAGTTGGTTCAAATGTTACTTATTGATATTAAACGCTTGTTTATCGAACAATTAAAATTATAACAAATAATATTTTGCCTACTTAAAATACTAAAAGTTACCTAAAACACTATTGCCGAACACCACTTTAAAGCAGTAAGGTTTGCTCTCTTTATTGATATGCCCAACACCTTCAAACAACATAAACTCACCCCTAACACTTCACGCCTTTAGTTAAGCAGTTAGTATGGTATAGGTGTGTCAGCCATGCACCAATTTTTCAACAATTTTATGTAAAAAAATTTTTCAATTTTTTAAAAAGCAACACCCATAAAAAAATTTACCAGCATGGATCCAACACGTTCAATCTTTAAATTTTCAGTTTGACACTCTCCTAAATAAGCTATCCCTGCTAGATAATTAGCAATCCTTGGGTTTAATGTTTTTCCACATTTTGAATCGTCGCTCTACCCAAGTCAACATAGCAATGAGGGATATATTGTATATATGTATTTACTAAAATATCGAAATTAATGCCTTCTTTTATATATAAAAATCATAAAATAAAAATATCTTTGCATGATTAAAATGACCTTATTAGTGAAGGCGAATTAATGAGATGATATGTTTAAACATTTGTGAAAATTGGTATGTATAGTATTTTATTAGTTATTAAACTGTATTATTTGGAATACTATAAATTGTATTCACCAATCACACGTTAATAGGTGATTGGATGAAAGAAAATAATAATTAGATTAGATTGCTTAAAATCCTAAAATGTAAATTATTAGATGAAAGAAAATAATAAATAGTTTATTGTATGTTTGTTTGGAAGGAAAATATTTTGTTGGAAAATTAAGGTTTCATTTTTTGGTGTTTGGTAAATAAAAATTTGGAAATAATTTTCTGAAGTAAAATATTTTCCCTTAGTTAGGAGAAAATAATTTCTTAAGTTTTTGGGAGGAAGTTAATTTTCCGGAACCGCCCTCTCACTAAGCTATCCCCTCCTTCTCCCTCTCCCTCTATTGTCGTGTGAACCCTAAGGGGCCTCGCGCTCATCGCTCTTTCTCTCTCCTCTCGAGTCCTCGCTCATCGTTGTTTCTCTCTCCTCTCGAGTCCTCTCGCTCATCGCTGTCCTACTCAATCGTTCAACAATGGAGGTCATCTCGCTTTCTCTCTCCTCTCGCTTGCTCACTCGCTCAACAATGGCGTAAAACTAGATTTGTGGTCTTGCTTTCTTTCTCCTCTCGCAGCTTCAAACCTCTTCACCATTCAAGGAATGAAATTTTGTTGATTGATGCTTTTTGGTGGTTTCTAGTTTTCGATATATGGTTTTATTGAGTTAATTTTTGCTGATTTATTATGCTTCTTCTTCTTCCTCTCGTTAGGGTTCTTCTTCCTCTCGTTAACACACAACTACCTATTGGTGGCAACTGGATCAATCGACGGAATTCTCGCCATTCTTCTTCTTCTTCCTTCTCTTTTGATTGCTAGAATCCTTCTTTTTTGTGATAAATTTGCTTTCGTTTTGTCTAATGTACAAGGATTAGCTACAAATTCCGTAATAGCTTGTCGATTTATTATTTAATTGTTCATAGAATTTTATTTTTCCAGCTAAATCATGTTATGAATAATACAGGCCCAAATGACATGGCAATTATCAATCATCATTAATTTATCAAATGGGGAAGAAAGAGAATGTTTTGACTCGCTGGTTGTGTAAGTTAATTATCAATTGACTTCCGTGATAGAAGGTCATTCAGTTCGATAAGGAGAGACTCTAGAAATTTCATTCGATCGATATGAAAAAGAAATAGGGAATATTTCAATCTTAATTTTGGGCAATGTGGGATTATTTCATACATGGGTAATATTGAATGAATATCATAGGGCTTAGTCTCGTATCCGAAAATTTGATGAGAACTCGCCTGAAAGAGTTTGATGAGAACTTACCTCCAACAAATGCCAAGGAGTTGTTTAATCTATGTCATTCTTCCTTAAGGATTAGTATAGAAAGGGCATTTGGTGTCTTGAAAAGCGCTTTCATGTGTTAGACACAGAGCCATTTTGGGATTTTAAAACTCAAATGGATGTCGTTCTTGTATGTTGTGTGTTACACAACTTTCTTAGGGTTTTGAATGCTTGTTACTAATAATCTAAGACAAGAAAAAGGGGTTTTGTTTGGAAATTTCTAGGATTTTTTTGAGTTCTATTTTTTTAATTAATGAGGATAATTGTTAGTTTTTGGAGGTCCAACTCTTAATTACCATACGAGGGGACATTTGAACTCAGTATTATGCTTTCTTTAGTTATCTAATTTTTTTTTACCTTGCCTTTTTTCAGGTAGCTTTATTTGCTATTACCATACGAAGGGACATTTTTTTCATTGAAATCATTCTTTATCAACTAATAATCATCATAATATGGATCAGACTGCAACTCCCTTTAATTTAAAAACACAGTATGTTAGTTACGTCTAACCGGAATTCTTTGCCCTATACGAATCCTTTTTCATTCCTCAGAAATGAAGATAATTCTAGATGGCATTATTATAACAATATACCATGTTTAATAGACTTTCTGAAAACTAATTGATCTAAAAACCCAAGCCGAAAATCTAGGGTTTCATATACATAATTCTATGAACCTAATCACAATAAACATTACACCCGAATCGTCCAATAAAATTGAAAGATCAGCTGGCATTCCAGAAATCTGAACCAGTACAAATCTAATCTGAAAGGATTATAGGGCAAACTCCTTAAAACTCCTCAGACTTGGGCCTGTAAAAGTAAATGATCCACCAAAACACAATCATACCATCTGTTCTGAATATGTCCTTTCAGACCAAATACAACAGGATATACCACCACAGGAGGGAAGTTTAGATAGACAAAAATTATTACAAAATCAAATTGGTCTATTTGCATAATAAGGTATAGAGAGATAATTCCTCATTGACTGAATTTTAAATCCGTATTCATAAACATGAGGTAACAACCTGTCAAGAATACAATCTTCGACTCATTAGTCACTACTTAAGCTATTGTAAATGTGAGCGTAGACGATAATCACCAGAAGCAAAATCAACGCAGGCCTTACTACTCATTGTTACTAAAGTATCAAAAACCAAAACACCACATGGTTAAAGCTTCCTTCTTGCTATTCTCCCCTAATTCTTAAGGTAGTCAAGCTTCCCCACAAGGCATCAAAAATGTAATCTAAACTCCAAAGCTACTGAAATAGTTGGAAAAAACCTGACAATTATTTGGGTGGTTTATCAACATGTGTGGCTCCAGATGACTTCTCTGAAGCAGTAGTAACAGAAGAGCTGCTGCTACTAGCTGATTCTTCAGCTTGAGCAAGTTTACGGAGATGCTCTTGAAGGGCTCGAACTCTATCCTCCGTCTTGCGGAGCTTCCTCCATCTGTATGCAAACCAAAGGCCAAATCCACCGTACACAACTGCATATGATGCCCATACATAAGGGTATGTTTCTGCATGTTCCTTGAGCTCACGATATTTTGCAGCGACCCTCTCTGCTACCCCTAGGTCCCCAACAGCTTGATCACCACTACCACTTTGTTGGTTTCCTTCTGCGTTTCGCTCTGTGGCCATAATTATCAATTCTAGATACTTCTCAGGCTGAAAAGAGTCATTTGAGAAACTAGTCAAGGAGAAGAACCACTTACTAAACTAGGGTTTTCTACTCAAGGAAAGCAACGAATGATATTCTGGAGAACATGTTTTCATTTGTTGGCTTGAGAAGAGAATTGGAAAAAGTAATGGTGCAAAAATAGAATACAATCCCAAGGAAAGGCATAATGGCAAAAACAAAGGTCTCTATTCACAATCATGGCAAACTTTTCAGCTCTCTTCACTGAAATCAAAATATGGAATCTGATTGAGTGAATGACCTGCATATTAGCACAACAAGAACCTCTAAAACACTAGCAAATTAAAATTTGAACAGAGGGATCTATTCTGGATGGGGATCGGAATCATATACGATTATTTAAAATTTTTAACCCAGGTCCAACCCGTCGAGATCTCAAATTTTTTGGGTTTTTTTGATTCCGGTAAAAATTCACGTTTCAGTTCACATTTTTGTGTTCAAACCCAATATTAAAACTCACAAATACTTAATATTAGTATTCTACTTAAAATTTGGGATCTTGAAGGGAATGATGATCCCCTAATTACCTTCTTGAAAAAAATTTCCATTTTAAACTAAAAAGATAATTTTACACACGTATTATCACTCACAAAATAGGGCACAATTGCACAAAGCCCGCAAATTCACAAACAAATCCCACTCTGCTACCAATTATACACATTACTCTCCAACCAATTACACATATTATTCTGCTACCAATTACACAAAAAATCACAAATTCACAACCAAACAAACACAGAAAATGTGAATTGACCGAATCAAAATCCTACTAATTACTTCATCCAACCAAAGTCCAAACAACAAATACACAAATTAAAGGACTTTCATTTTTCATCCAATTAAAATTGATTCAGAAATTCAAAATCCTAAGCCCTAACCATTAGTTGAATTAAAGAAAGAAGAGGAAGAAATTGCACCTCCTCGGTCACTCAGTAGACAACGGTGGAAGGCGGTGGTGAAGGCGGCGGACTGACGCCGGCGGTCGAGGGAGGAGGGAGGGCGAGACAGAGAGAGGAGGGAGACTGGGTATAAAATTCATTCAAAAACTCAAAATCCAAACCATAACTTGAATTAAAGAAAGAACTAAGAAGAAGAGGAGGAAATTGCACTACATACCAAGTTGTCAAGAGAGAGATGGCGGTGTCATCGATCGGCGAGCACCAGGTGGCGGTGGTCAAGGAGTCGGGAGAAGAGTGTCTAAGTTAGGGTTTGGGATTGAGGAGAAAGAGAAGGGAGAGAGTAAAATGGGGTGGGGGTCAATAAAAAATGCAGCCAAAAAACATATAATTTGCGCATGAAAAGACTCGAACACAAAACCAATAACACTTAGTTGTTTTGGAACACTAACCATTGAACAAAACAAATTTTCTTACAATTAATTGAGGTCAAAATAAATATATTACATATTTTAGGGTGTGTTTGTTGGGGGAAAAATATTTTCCTAGGAAATTATTTTTCATGGGAATATGAATTTCCAAGGAAAATCATTTTCCACCCACATTTTCATTTGTTTGGTAGAAGGAAAATAAATTTTTAATTTTCTTTTGTTTGGTAAGAAGGAAAATAATTTATTTTCCAAGGAAAATATATATATATAGTGATGGTGAGGCAAGATAGACTACATATATTGGTACATATCAATCATTTGTAAATAGTGAATGTGAGAGGGCAATAGGATTAGTGATAAGGATTATAGTTAAGATTGTGCAAAAATCAATACAATTGTACTGAAAAACTTATAATCATATCATAATCATTGTCCTATCATATGTCAAGGGAAAAAGAGTTAAGATCACATGAATCTCACATGTCTATATGGTCCCACTAACAATTCAAGAACCTCAATTTAACCGAACAAGCATTCAAAAGGCTAACCGAACAAGCATTCAAAAGGCTAACTGAACAAGTATTCAAAACCCTAAGAAAGTTGTGTAACACACAACATACAAGAATGACATCCACTTGAGTTTCAAAATCCCAAAATGGCTCTGCGTCTAACACACGAAAGCGCTTTTTCAAGACACCAAATGCCCTTTCTATACTAATCCTCAAGGAAGAATGACGTAGATTAAACAACTCCTTGACATTTGTTGGAGGTGAGTTCTCATCAAACTCTTTCAGGCGAGTTCTCATCAAATTTTCAATTTTCAAACACAGACTAAGCCCAATAATATTCATTCAATATCACCCATGTATGAAATAATCCGACATTGCCCAAAATTAAGATTGAACTATTCCCCATTTCTTTTTCATATCGATCAAATGAAGTTTCTCCAATCTCTCCTTACTGAACTGAATAACCTTTCTATCCTGGAAGTCAATTGATAATTAACTTCCACAACCAGCAGTCAAAACATTCTCTTTCTTCCCCATTTGATAAATTAATGATGATAGATAATTGCCATGTCATTAGGGCCTGTATTATTCATAACATGATTTAGCTGGAAAAATAAAATTCTATGAATAAGATTCAGCATCAACTAAATTCCAAATTAATACTAGTACCGTACTCAATTAAATAATAAATCAGCAAAATGTTACAGAATTTGTAGTTAATCCTTGTAGATTAGACAAAACGAAAGCAAATTGAGGCAGAGAGATATACCTGAATAAAACCAAAAGTAAAGGCAAAGCAATCAAAAAATAAAACAACAATATACTGATTTTGTAAGAACATTTATAAATTTAAAGTCTAAAATTGAGAAATATACCTGAATTTTAAAAACCTAGGGTTTAACTTCAAATTGAGGCTGAGAGTCGCCAATGTGGGTGGGCTGCTTGCCGGCCGGAGATCGAAGAGGAGCACCGAGCGTCGTAGCGAGGCAGAGAGGAGACCGAGGAAGAGCAAGCCGTCGCCGTGAGATTGAGAGCAGAGAGGGAGAAAGCAGCGAGCACCGAGCGAACAGAGCAGAGACTGACGGAGCGAGGCAACGACAGCAGAGGCCGAGAGCAGAGAGAGACCGACGAGAGCAGAGATTAGAAAGAGCGACAGAGGAACCACGGGAGCCGAGAGAGGAACCACCACAGCAGTAGCAGAGTTACAGAGAGCGAGAGAGGAACCACGGTGAGTGAGGGAGAACTGAGAGCACGGGAGTCAGAGAGACCGAGGAGAGAGAGGACTGACAGAGGAGGGAGAATTAAGGGTCTCACAGGCCGGTCCATCAAAGTTCAAGGGTGTCCATTTTTATGTTTTGCCAAATTTTAGGGCGTTTATTTATCCATTATATCAGCTTTTATAATCCAAATATTTGTATTACTTCAATTTTTTTTTTTGGATTAAAGGTGTCCATCGGCCTGTTCATGCTTCTACCCCTGTCAATATCAATATGTTATTAGGAAGTAAATAGATAGTCAGGAATTCGGATGAGTTTTATGGAGCTTTCTTTGAAATGGGTATATGTCTACCATTTTCTGTTAACTGCTCTATTAGACATGGGTGGTGTTTTTTTTTTTTGAAGTTTTTATTTAATTTTTTTCTTAGAAATAGTTATTTTGATAAATGACGAATTAATTCCTATAAATTTATGCAAAGTAAGGGTATGATTGGCAAATCAAAAATTATACAACCATAAAAGAGTGTTGACTTTATATATAACATAGATAATACAATCGTTAGAAGGTTTGGCAAATCAAAAATTATACAACCATAAAAGAGTGTTGGCTTTATATATAACATAGATAATGCAATCGTTAGAAGGTTTTTAATCCCATAACCAACATTTCGTTAAGAATATTACTTGAACTTCGGATTTGAATTGTTTTTTTTTTTTTAAAATTAAACCCTAAATTATATTGATTTTATGATGTTACCATTTGAAAAATATAGATTTTTTTATAACAAAAAATATACAGTTAAGATGTAATTAAATAATTTAAGATCCTATAAATTAATTCTCAAATCAAAGGGATCTATAAATAATTTTTATATAATAGGAGGTACCATTGCGCAGTTTTTTTTAAATTCGTTTCCACATTTATTTTTGCTGCGTTTCGATTTAAACGGAATCCCAGTTAGTACATACTTTCTCCCTCTCAACTCCTTCGCTCTAGAACCCCTCTCCCGACTCCCTCCCGCTCGCCCACTGGGTCTCTGCCTCTCTCCGCCGGCCACCGCCCGCCCGGTGCTTAGTCGACGCCGCCGCCGGCCCGCCCACTGAGTTATGTAATGCGATTTCTTCCTCTTCTTATTCTTTCTTTAATGTTAGGTTTTTGAATTTTTGAATGAATTTTACACTCCAGTCTCCCTCCGCTCTCTGCCTCGCCCTCTTTCCCTTGACCTTCGGCGCTTCTGCCACCTTCACCACCGCCTTCTTCCCCCGGCCTGCCAGTGTCACCGCCACTGCCCTTCCCGCTGTCCACTGAGTGACTGAGCCCTGAGGTGCAGTTTCTTCCTCTGTTGGTTAACTTAGATTTTTAATTTTTGAATCAATTTTAATTGGAATTGGGTGAAATGGAAGGTCTCTAATTTTGGTATTTGTTGTTTGGACGTTGGATGAAGTAATTGGTTTGTTTTGATTCGTTTAGTTCACATTTTCTGTGTTTGGTTTAAGAATGGGCAGACTGTATATGTACATGTATGTTGAATTTGCTGATTGGAGAGTAATATGCGTAATTGGTGCCTGGTGGGATTTGTTTGTGAGCTTCTTGTTGTTTGGACTTTGGTTGGATGAAGTAATTAGTTTGATTTTGATTTGTTCAATTCACATTCTCTGTGTTTGGTTTAGGAATTGGGCAGAGTATATATGTACATGTATGCGGAATTTGCTTTCAAAACATGAGAACTCATGCTTCACTGTCAAAAGATCAGAACTCGTCAAGGAGAATTGTACTTTGTTAATTGTATAATTTCATTAACTTAACTAATTTAAAAATTTTTAAGCTTATGTGTTTCATTCCCGAACCCGTTGCTTTTTTTCCCCTAGGTCTGCCTATGGAAACAAGGGAAACCCATTACCAGAAAGAGAAAAAGAGAACAACCCAAAAATCTATTAATGAGAAAACATCAATGATTTAAAAGATACCCAATTGAGAACAACATCAGAATCACAAAACCCCACAATGGAAAAAGGTGTTAAAGCCAGAAAAGAAAAAACCCTTAAAATGTGGCTGAAGCTGATGAACTGAAGGTAGAAATGAAGGTGATGAAATGGCTCTTTTACATTAAAATAATGCACAGGGAAATGGGAGAGAGAAAGAAAAGCTTACTTGTATGTTTTTTGAACATGCGAAGTTTGGTGAGAGCCAAACTTATCAGATTACCACCTTTGAAAAAGAGAATCCATTATATTCGGGCAAAATTTTACACCCTTCCCTCGGTTATCTCAACTGTTAAGTGAGGAAAATGGAAGAGAGGGTGGTTTGATAATGTTTGTTTCTTTTTAAGAAAAAAATTAGATGATAGTAACTAGTAACTAGTAAGCATACTCTATAAAAAAAATGCTCTGTCATATAAATTTAGTTGTAAAAAGATTTATTGGTGAAAAATAAATTTAGTTGTAACCAAATCAGTGTTGAATGACAAGCAAGCATATTAATAAAAGTGTGCTTAATGGGGGACAAATATTAGGCTATGCGCATCAAATTCGCACTCTTGAAGGACCTACAATCACCATAAATTAATTTGGGTGATTTTTATAATGAGGGAATGTGCATACCAATAAAGTTAAGGAGTCGGTTCTTGAGATAAATGCTACAAGAATTTGCTTACCAACTTGTTATATGATAGTGTTGAGATTGAGAATTTGATTGTATGTATTGTTACATCTCTTCATATAAACAAATAAATTAATTGATTTAACACTTCAAAAAATATCATTATGTATTGCCCTAAAAGAATTTTTTGACGGATGGGGGTCATTGCTCAGTCACTAACTCATGAACAAGATTTGGGTTGTCACATTTTTCCATTGATCAGTCGGTAACTCACTACTTAAAAATCAAAGTTTACTTGCAACAAATCAAGCTGAGGAAGATGCATCTTAATAGTTGGAGGCCACCGGTTCCCTATGTTAAGAGAACTGGTCAGGGAAATGGGTCAATGGTCTGAATGGTCAGACCGGTTAGATTGGATTGCAACGGTGGTCGAACTGGGTTGAAGAACCGGCCAAACCCGGTTGAACATATCACAAATAGTCTCTATATTTCTTTATATTTTCAAAAACTAAAGAACATTTTTGATTGTATTTTATTGCATAATATAAAAGAATTTGTTTGCATAAAAGCTCATCTTATTGTATCTTTATTTTATTTTTTTTAGAATGCCATCTGGTATCTTGAGGCCAGAACTTTCAGGTAGTATTTTTGGGTAAAAATGGTCGAGGGAGACTATAAAAAGAAATCCATTCCAACTAAAATTATTTTAGGGTTTAGGCCCATATGGTACATAGAAAGAAAAAGCAAATCATAAAGGGGCTGGGTGACCTAACTTATGTGCTGCCTCCTCGCTCTTACTCCAGTAAGTGAGTTCCCCCCCCACCTCCATAGAGAGAGAGGAAATCATAATCTTCTAGCTATGTGATTCCCTCCCATCTCTCTCTCTCACCCCTCAATAGAAGGAGAAAGCAAATCACAAAGGGGTTGGATGACCCACATGGGTTCAGAATGGCTATGCCTAGAAGCAGATTGCATGGCAAGGGCTTGGCCAGAATGAACACTTGCGAGGGGTAACTGTTTGGGAGCTAGAACCAGAAGGGAATCGAGGTTTTATTGAGTGTTAATGGTGGAAATCCTAGTCGAAGCGTAGTTGTCCCGGTCGAGTGATTTGACCAGGTTGACCGAGTTTGACCGGGTCTATCCGATTCCAAGGCTAGAATGAGTTTCATAGTTTAATCACCCTCCACACTCAACGGTTCACATCCGACTGGTTCAACTGGCCATTCCGGTCCGGTTTTTGTAACATAGCCTAATCTTGAAGAATTGTAGGTTTCACTGTCGTAACTCATGAACAACATTTGGATTGTCACGTTTTGCCATTGCTCGGTTGCTAACTCACTACTTTAAAAAAAAAAAAAAGTTTACTTGCAACAAAGCATGCTGGGGAAGATGCGTCTTAATAGTTGTAGGCCACCTTTTCTTGAAGAATTGTAGGTTTCACTATCTTACTAGGAATAATGTCTAGTGTAATTAAGCAATAGATTTTTGTTTGGGCAAAGCAGAAAACAATTACCCCTATATATTAAAAGGTAAAAATTGCAAGTTAGGCACCACTAGGAAACCTATACAGTTCGAAACTATGGGGGTTCAAATCTTAGTTTAAAATAGCACACTACGCACCCAAAATCTCAAAGCCTACCCACGTGTTCCTTGCAAGGGGTTAAGCCCAGCCCTTCCAAAAGGCCCATGGAGGTGCCTGCCTTAGATGCGGCTCAGCTAAAACGCAGTTACGCTCCCTCGTGCGCCTTGCATGCCTCAAGAGAGCAACAGTCAAAGATTTGAAAATTTTCACTCAAATTCGAGAAATTGTGCAAGATTTCATGTTTATGAGGATAATTAATTGCCATTAAGGTATAAATTTTGTGTTGATTGTATCTCAAACTCAATCAGTTTACATTAACTTTCAGATTTCTGTTGTTTGTGTTGTTTTTTTCTTTTTCTGCTTGCTTTTTTGGTGAAATTCATTTTATTATTCAATCTAATACTTATTGTGGTATTTTTCTTAGTTATAATGATATCTAATCACTTATTTGATGCTATCATCTAGCTTATTTGTCAAAAAATGTCGTTTGGTATGATTTTCAAGCAATTGACCCTTTGCGCTTTTGTGTGCCTTGAGCTTTTTAAACTAAGGTTCAAATTCTTTTTCCTACACTAAGAGCACAGAGTACAGTAGTTTAGCTTGATGATATCCTTGCTATTATTCATGCTAATGTACTCAATGATATAAAGTAAAATGAAATGCTTTCTTCTTTGAGCCAAACTAGGTATGAAATTGTGGCTACTTGCTTTTTTTTTTTTTTTATATATAAGAAAAATCTATATATATATATATATTAAAGTTAGGTAGAATCAATGTATGCTTGACATGCAGGATGCTTATGTGGAATTGCAATAATGTAAGATAGTTATTGCAATATCACATAAACATCCTACATATCAATCATATGTGATTCTACCCAACTTTTAGGATGTTTAGATGGTTTATCTATTTAATTAAGTTAAAGATTGACTATTTTTTTATAAAATTACATATTATATGTTTATTATGTTGAATGTGTCTAATTTATTGTAATTTTGTGAATAATATTGTATAATATTGTGAATTTAGATAAAATTTTTCTTTACCTTATGGACATCTTTTTATCAAAAGAAAATGAGATTTTAAAGTTTAAAACTGCAAAAAGAGAAAAGACGAACAATAAGTTAAATATATAAATAATAACAATAAGTTATCAGAATAAATTATCAAAAAAATAAAAAAATTTATATTAACTATTTAAATAAAAATATATCCACGTATGTTTTTTAACTTATTATTAGTTTTTATTGTTATAAATTAATTAAAAATAATAAAGTAAAAAATAACTAATTATAAAAATAAAATTAATTAATGTCTTTGCATAGCACGGGGTATAACCCTAGTATAAATAAATGAAAAAGATAGATGCAAAACAAGCATACTATAAAATGACTATGTATAACGAAAATGTCGGCTATCCACAAAATCTACAATAATGTTATGTTTTATCAAATGTGTGTAAAAATTACGAATTTGTCTTTTAATTTTCTCTTTCAAAATTAGAACTAAGTTCTTTGAAGTTTATAAATTAAGGGTTGTAAGTTGTAATTATTAAAATAAGTTCAAAATTGACAAAGAGCCATATTCTGTAAAGGATATTTTAGATCTGTATATAAGCCTAAAAATATGTGGCACTTATTTTTTCAAATCTGTGCAACTTAATCCTAATGTTCATATAAATGCTTAAAAACCATAAAAATTAATGAAGTGAACAGAGTTAAATTGGCAATCTTAATTCTATAGCTGAGTGTCATGATTTTATACCATGAGAGATGCTAATAATACGTTATATCAAGGTTTTTGCTGTATAGGATAAGACATCTCAATTCTTTGTCCGTAGCAATGCATGGTTTTAGACAATATTTCTGAGATTAAACCCACCTTCTTAATATTAATGTGGGGTATATAATGCATTGTTTATTAAACATGTTTATTGAATAGTACTAATTTTCCTTTTTCAAAAAAACAGAGAATAAATGTTTCATGCCTATGTTTATGGGAAATAAATGACATCAATTGCTTCAAACCATATCAAATTTTAAAGTTAAAACTTATAATATAAAAATCTTCTATTGAACCATTTTTCAGGTAGTAGAGGGGTGTTTGAAAGCCAACATAGGTGGAATTTGAATTTTAGTATTTCGTAGACAAATCTCATAGATTACCACGGTTGAGCTGAGTAGCTGACTCACACCCACTGTATTGAAATTTTTGAAGCCTATAAAAACATATATAATATTGTGGTTTTCGAGCATATGTAAAGCAGACGAAATAAAATGTTCGTGAGACATCTCAAATATGTATTGGATACTGAACCTTAAGTTTGGTGTATCTCTAGAGAGAGAGAGATTTTCAAAAAGTGGAATTCAATATTGGCTTTTGACACAATTGCTCAACTACTTCCTGGCATTATAATTTAGGTCTTTACAGTTTGCTGAGGAATCCAATTAATATATCAGCTTCATCAGCTCCTCAGAAATGGCGGGTCAATCAGATCCTGACTTTTCAGGATTCTCAGCAGCTGAGGTTTTACTTTTCCCTTAAACTATAATCTTTGTATGTTCTTGTTTTCTTACTTATCCTCTTGAATAACTTCTTGATTGCAAAATCTCTTTACAAATGCTGATTTAAGTAGATGGAATTCTTAGCTGAAGATGAAATGATTGAAATTGTGCCTAATATGAGAATGGAGGAACTCAATCTAATATCGGTACTTCGTCCTTTTCCCTCCTTTGACTTTACATTGTTATTGTTAGTTGTCTTGTTTGGAAGAATTTGGCATTTTTTCTGCAACATTTTGGTGCTTTGTTTGGTTAGGGTGATTATGGCCCTTTCATGCCCCGAATAGCGACACAAGTACCCCTGTGGCTTGCTGTGGCATTGAAGAAAAGAGGGAAGTGCTCAGTTCTACCACCCAAATGGATGTCAGTGGGTGGGTATTTTTACTAATTGTTTTTGTTTGGAGGAGAATTGCTTTCACTTGGATTTTGACACTCATTTCTTAATTTCGTTCCATTAAGACTTAAAAATTAATTTGAACTTTCAATATTACAGTATTTAATTTGAATATTCTCGTTTCTCAATCTTCACTGCACAAGTATGGCTTTGTTCTCTTTAGATGACCTTTGCACTGGTCATTGATTAGTTTTCTACCTTTACGACTTGTTTTGCAAAAATGTTGTGGCTCATAGCATCTCAAAACTAAACCATATATCATGCTTTAAATGCAATTTCTATGGCTTTTCCGTAAGTATGGTAGCGTCAATAATTTAGGTGTATCAGAATTGGGGTCCCCTTGCTAAGTTGAGAAATATGTAGTGGTACCTCTAAATGCCAAGTTGCTAACAACTTTAATGTACTACATGTTCACATGTTGGCGAAGCCTATTTGCGTGCCAATCTATGGACATACTGTTAATGTGGTATTTTGTTTTCTTAAGTTGTTAAATACTCGTATTGAGTCCTCCATTTTGCTTGCTTCATTATCTGAATTGTTTGCATAGCAGAATATCTGTAGTAAAAAAGTTAGAAATCTGTACTGGAAAATACAACTGCATTAACTTGACTTATGTTACTTGCATAATATGTGAATATCAGAAAGGTTGACACAAATCTTGGAAGCTGAACGCGATTCTCCCAAGGAATTTCAGCAGCTTCCTTTCCATTATGTGGAAATTTCACGGCTTCTTTTTGACCAGTAAGTCATTTTAACTTCTTTTTTCTTATTGTCTATGTATTCCTTTTAACTGAGGGATTGAAACTAAATTTTGTTTTTATGACAGTGCTAGAGATGACATTCCAGACATATACATGGTCAGTTGTCATGACCCTAGAAGTCATATATTTTGTTTACCTGAACACTCTTTAACCATTAATAAGTACATATTATGTAGGTGAGGTCTCTTGTTGAAGATATTAGGAATGTGAGATTCCATAAAGTTGAGTCTGGCTTGGAGACAATATCTTCTCGAACACATGCTGTGAAGGTATTCCTTATTGTGTCAAACCACATTCATTGCTGACAGACAACCTATAATTTACAGTTTCTTGCCATATTAGTACAAAATGACATTAGATACGAGAAATATGTTCCCTGATTGATTTAGCTATTATTTTTAGGCAACTCCTACGTATTTTGATAAGTGAGACTACTCCTTTGTATTGTTGTTATACTGCTTTGGGACCTAATCACAGTAGAATTTTCCATTTTGTAGTTAGGACATAGTGATTTTCATTTGATGGTCTGAATTGTACCTAATTCTCTGGTGGCACTATGAATGTGTAAATCTAGTTTTTTCTTGCATTGGAGTTTGTGGCAATGTGGAAGACTGGGTTATAGTCATTTTTAATTGTATGCCTATTGATTTGATATTTCAGTTGAAAAACCTATCTGCAATGGAGGTGAACATAGTTCGTCCATTTGTTGTGAGGACGCTGCAGGCATTCTATAAGCATGACAGTCCAGAGATGATTCAACAAGCAGCCCAAATGTCCGGTAGAAGACCACAAGTAGCAGATCGTGGGCCTAGAGTAAGTTTCATCTTGCTTGATAGATCTCTACATATTGCTGTCATGGGGTATGTAATCTAACTATGAGGGATAACTATGCCAAGTTGGAGAGCTCTTTGGTACTGCCTGTTGATGCTTGAGCTTCCCATGTGACAGCTAGAGTCTTGATTGAGCTGCTGCACAGTAATTGGCTATTTAGTTGAAGTTGCTGATTTGGCATGGTGGTATTTGATTTTTTTTTGTTTTTTTTTTGGTATTGGTAACAAGTGATACTTCCTAAATCACTGGACTCTATCGGAAGCTTGACAACCTTACAATATCTTGATGTGATGGTGTATAGTCTTGAAGTTTCTCACTTTGTTTAAAGGCTTTAGCACTCTCACAATATGTTGATAACCTAGGCTTAGAGAAGGCAGATATTAAGCTAGAATTTGATGGGAAAAGTCAAAAATATGTTTTCTTCAATGTGGTTACAGCATGATCTGCGTTTGCAGATCTGAATCTAGTTTATTTGATTTACTCACTGTTGCCTGTAAAGTTTTGCTGGGTTTGGAGCTGTGTCTTGCAGGAAAATTATACATCTTATACTCTTCATTTTCTTGCTTTTTCATTAACAGAGGGACTTGCGCCGTCGGTAGGAGAAATAGAGCTCTCATGAAGATATTGCATGACACCCTTATGGTATGTTTACAACTTATGAAAATTCTAAAATGTTTGATGCCTGCTAGAAAACTACTATTTTTATGTATCATATCCTTTTATGATTAGCATTCTGTGAGTAATTCTATCGTATCAGTTTACCTTTGAGCTTGAATTTGGGATAGACGCTTCTTCAGCCAACAGGAATCCTGAGATATATTTAGCATAGGTTTAGACTTTAGACCTTGATGTAGTGATGCCTCTGGATGAAGGAGAACACTGAATATACAATAATGGACTTGCAAGGAGCTTGCCAATTCAGGTTGGCAATGATATCTAAAATTATATTGACAAACATGGAAACTCTGAGAGAGCTATAATTATATTTTTTAGCTTCTGTATACTAAGATTCATAATGACAACACTTATATGGTAGTCCCGGGATTATAGACCTGGGACATGTCGTGTTGTATAGTGTTTTTAGGATGTGGGGTATAGTGTTTTTAGGGTGTGGGGATTGGTGAAAAACTGAAAATAGGTGGTGTCTGGGGATTCCCCAAAAAGAAAAAAAAATATGTAAGGCTTGTGTTTTCCAATTTGTATTTATGGTGAACTGTGTGCGGGGAGATGTGAACATCTCTCTCTCACTCTCTAGTTTTCCAATTAGAAGATGAGTGGCCACTTGATGTTGTTGCCATCATTTTACTTTTCATCATGGTGTGTATAAATGATGATGATTATGTTAACGGAGGTGCTTCAGAAGTTGATCTCTGTGTTGTGGTAAATGTCATGGCACGTACGAACAGTTTTGTGTATCATGAATTCACAATAGTTATATTAATGAAAATTTGTGGTTAATCCCACATCAATGAAGCTTCTAGACTGAATTATTGCTTTGTTTATGTCTATTTTCCCCAATCTTACACACATTCTTGTGGAAAGTAAGCATTATATCACTCCAAAAGGGCCTCTCACTATCTTTCATTTACCTATTTGATTTGTTAGTTACAGGGAAGTCTAATGGATTTCTCAAGACGAGAATGTGGATGGCTATAATTTATGCTGAGAATTGCTGCGCCTGGAATGTAGATTGCAGGGTTTATGTGCGTTTGTAGGGAACTATGGTTCCCTTTTATTGTGTACTAACTTCTGCATAATGTATGTAAGTTATTGATCAGATCCCTTCTCTTTGTTTAATTGAATCCCCCTTCCCCTTCTGGTTCAGGGAGGGTGTTTCAAGGGGGAAAATGTATGATTGACAGGTCGAGTTATTGGTTGATCGCTTTCATATCAACCTGCGAGATACAAAGAAATCTGTGTATGGTGCCTTGATATCGGACAGTTGCTCGTGTCATAATTTTGAAATGAGTAAAGAAAAATCAATCTTTGTCATTTTATTTTATTTATCATCAAGTTATGAAGTTCTATGGTGTGATTGTTGGTTTTCCAGAATCCCTGGTTTGAAAATGGTGATTAAACCAACTGATGTTTATACATAACACAACACGAGTTGTGGCGGGTCTCACTAGACGAGACCTATCTCCTTTTTGATAGATCAAAGAGTTCAATATTTATGTAAGTCCGACTTACAGTTTGAAATGATAGAATTACGTATTATTTGTTTAATACATGCTCAAAAAGAAATTCACACAATTTCATATCATATGATTGAACTAAAGTTAAATAAAGAGTTATCTCGTTCCCGTAAAAGCGTCTAATAATGTCGTGATAAATTGAGCATTATAAAACTCTCCCCCCCCAACCCCAAAAAACCCTTGTTATATTTTGTGATTTTCCGTCATATTTATGTTAATATTAAACTGCACTAGTTAGTAAAATTATCTTTTGACTCTTACTATTATATTTGTGTAATATAATTGGATTTTAATATCCCTTTGGACCATATAGCTCATAACAATCCGGCCCGAACTATTAATTTGTTTCATAACACCCCGTCTTTAAAACTAATATTTTTTAATATCCTATATTTTGAAAAATTAGTAATCAATATGCCACAATTAAAGGAAGAATGCTAGCTAATAAAATTCATCTGTTACAAAAGTTAATGTTTGATGAAATTTTAAATTCTTTAAATATTTCCTAATGGAAATATAAAGACTATGAAACACGCATAAGGTACTGTTGTAGATCAAACAATTAAAGACCATACTGAAAGCATTTTTTTAATTATACTCAAAAATAAAATTTATGTAACTTATAAAAATAAAATGATTCCCAATTATTATAATGTCAAATAAGATTTAAAATATGCATTAGTGAAATCACTATAAGAAAAATAATTAGTGCAAAATTTGACTTTTGAATATACATTCGTAACTGGATTTATTTAATTTACCAAAATTAAATTGAAATTATTTTGAAATTGAGAATATTATTTGATATTTGGATATGAAGATTATTAGCATTCATAATTTTATGTCAGAATAAATTTAAGATTGGCTCAATTGTATCCTTTAATATTATATATTTATCCTTTAATTTTTTGGATAGTTAAGTTGCTGTTGGATATTGTTATATTCTGAGTGTTCTTTCTTTACAATTATTATTGATTAGTTGAAATAAGCATATATAACTGTGACAAAGGCTACAACATTATGCAGCAGATTCTGAAGTTATATAAAAACAAACAAAAATAAAAATAGAAATAGAAACGAATAGAAAAAAGCAGAAATGATACGTAAACAAATATAAACGAATAGAAATGAGTTGTTAAAGATATTATATATTAAAACATCGAACATTTGGTGAATAATAAATATTTAAACAATTATTATTTATAATAATTTAAAATATTTTATTTTATTTTTATAAGAAAAATAATTATTATAATGTTTCTCAAATATAAAAAACTTTTATTATAATGTTTCTCAAATATAAGAAAAATAGTTTTATCTAGCTCGAAAAAAGACAAAAAAATATATAGAATTAAAATATTATAAAAACCCATTAAAAAATTTAAAAATGCTAATAATACTTTCCCCTTTTATCTTTCACTTAAAATTATAAAAAATAAAAAATTATCCAAAAACCCTAATTATACTTTCCCCTTCTCTTACATTTGCTATTATCTCAACTGTCGTCCCTCTTTTCTCTATGCTCCACTCCTTTTCATTCTCAGATCTGCCTCTTTCTTCTATCAACTGCAATCTCTTGCTCTCTCCGATCGGTTGTAATAACAATATCGAGAATAATAATAATAATAATAATAATAATAATAATAATAATAATAATAATAATAATAATAATAATAATAATAATAATAATAATAACAATTATTATTATTATTATTATTATTATTATTATTATCTAAAAATAATAATGTTATTACAAAAATAATAATATCGATAATAATAATCATCATAATATTCAACAACAACAACAATAATAATAATAATAATAATAATAATAATAATAATAATAATAATAATAATAATAATAATAATAATAATAAAATTTTAAAAAAATTAAAACATAAACGAACGTAAACGAATAAAATAAAAAAATAGATGATGATTTGTACCCATGCAATGACTAATCAAGCACTCCTCACCTATCCCTAAAGGCTCACAAGTAGAAGATTAAATCTAAAAAGCAACTACACTCATCCAAGAATGCAAATAAAAGGACAAGGTTCCACCTAGAGACCAAGAGTCTATGGTCAAAAGAGGGTTAAATTAGGTAGGATACATGGTGACTCATAGTCCGAGGATTTTAGTCCTCCGTGGGGTGCACGGCAAAAAAAGCATTGAATCCTTGGTGCCTCTCTATAAGCCAAGAGTGCGTGCTACGAGGCAAGAGGTACCGCTTCCGTTGGCAATCAAGCCTAGTTGGGCCTGCCCGGGTCGTAGTGGGAGCCTCTTACCAAAAAATGTTTTCGAGGGGACATCCTAATGGTCCACGAACCAAAATAAACTATGTTCAAGGTTGCTCAATATGCGAGATGCCTTATGCAAACACATTATTAAAACTCACTACTCAAATTTTCAAATTTCGCCCTCTTATAAGTGCTTTATCCCCACTACCGTAGGAACCACGGTCCTCCGTCCCCCACCGGGAGGCGGGCCTCGAGTTGCCCCACGAATTGGGGGGTTTAAAATTTTTCTTTTTAATTTTTGAATGAAAATGATTTTAGAATTTTGAAGATGAAATTTAGAAAGTGGGATGAATCTCTTATTTAGATTTCCGAATTTTATTAAACCAAGTTAAAATAAATAAAATTAGATTGAATGGTGGTTTTATTAATTGTTTTATTTTAGAAAGTATTTTTAGAAATCTCGGGATATTATTTCTTAACCAAAAAATAAAGAAAATTAGGGTTTCGTTTCTATCGCACCGGCTTGGACTCGAGCCTCACTTGTTGATCACTAGGTGCAGGCAGCAGCCTGCACTCGGTGGTCGATGGCGCCGGCCAGGGGCCACGGTTGGGGTGGTCAGCTTTGGCCTCCGACCTGGCTGGCAGATCCGCACTCCCCTTTTTTTTTTATTATTCAATGTAAAAAGCTAAGAAGCAAAAAATAAGAAAATTAAATCAAAAATGGGAGTCGCCAATCGCTTTTAGGAATGAAAAACTAACAAAACAAAAATAAATAAATGCTCTTCCAATCGTAGTATGGGAAAACTAAGATGAAAGAAGCTAAAAAAAAGATTTGTTTAGAATCGAGAATAGGATTCGGGGCGAGGGTACGAAACGCAGGGATAAACCCTTCTGTTTTGCCCATCAAACGATAGTCATTACTAGCATGAGTAGTGAATCTAAACAACATATTAAACACAAGCACACAACATGTGGTACGAAATTAAAAGCAACCAAAACATAGTAATGAAAGCGGTAAAAGTAAAAACGAAAGCGATAAAAGGAAGCAATAACGAAAAAAAGAAAAGCAGAAAGAAAAGAAAGCGAGAAATTAAAAGATTACATCGGGGGGTGGGTGGAGAATTAAAAGCGATACAATTCTTTCTCCCAATACGGAAAGTGGTAAAAGTATAAAATAAATAAGTAAACCGTTGTGAAGGCCAAATTAATGCTCTCGAGTTGTCCCACTCGCTGATTTGGATCTCTGGATCTAGACGTGGTGATGCGACAGTGGCGAACTAAAGGGGCTTTTTATAAGTTTTGAGTGTATGTACGGGAAAAGATGTGTGGAGAATTAGAAACATCAGCTGAAAGGATACCAAGAGATTAGAATAACCGAATATTCAATAGCTCTTAGTCACGATTCAATGATGTAGTGTTTAGGAGAAAAATCGTTTGAGGTTAGCTTTCAGTAGCATAACGTATAGGAAAAGTCGTCTCAAAAATGAGAGCCTAAGCTCTCTATTTATAGGGAGAGGCTAAGTCACAAAATGACCTAGGGTTTTAATTTAGCCAGTCATCCAAACCGAATCGAAATCACCGCAAAGTTGAGTCAAGCAAATCAAAAGATTGAACTGGATAGAACCGAATCCCGTGGTAGGGGCGCCGACCATACGACGTCGTTCCGGGAGATGAACCCTTTCCGTGCTGCAACGAGATTCTCAAGCAAACCTGTTGGACAAAAGTTGAAACGCGGTAGGGGCCACGATGTCGCTTTGAGGAAGGAAACTCTTTGTCTTGAGCGGACTGTCTTGGAGCTAAATGCGGCAGCTTGATGCTTGTGATCATGAAATGCGAAGCCTAACGTCATCTTGATGTCTTCAGCTCCTTTTCTAGGTTGGACAAAAGTTGAAACGCGGTATTTTAAGCCTCGGAATCTCCCGTATGTGGCACCGGACTTCCGTTGACTTTGGAGGTTTGACCCGGTTTGGACCGTTTGAAAGAAAAAGGATTTTTGGACTGACCCAAGGAAAAGGCTATTTATTTGGTGCTAAGGATTCTTTGTGATTTATCGACTTCCGTCACACTAATCAAATACCGTTCGTGATTCAAATTCTCAAACAGGACTCGAGATTTTATCATCGGGCCAATAATATAAAATACGTAAATAAAAGAGATAAGGGACGACACATTTTAAGTGTCTACAACGAGTTAAACCTTTTTTCTTTTTAGATATATAATGCACAATTTGGCTCCTTTTTGCTGATGTTCCGCTTTGTTATTTAGTATAATTTCATAGAAATTAGGGAAGCTTAAGATAATTTTAGGCCCGATGCTACATTTCTTTATTATTTGGTGATATTTAGAGAGTGGTTGGGAGTTTTGATCGTCTAAATTTGAACTTCTAATATAGGTGTTTAAATTGACTGAACATTTGGATGTTAGAGGGACAAGTGGTGAAGTAACCTTAGTTGTTTATTCCGATAAGACATCCATTATTAGGTATGAAGTTAAAAGAAGGGAAGATGGTAGCAAGATCATAACCGTTTAATTGTTGGTTCTCTTCCCTTCAATTTAGTCATCGGCTTTCATCTACTAAAGAGAGTTTGCCTTTATTATGTTTTAGTATTACTTCAACACTAGAATGAACAAATTAATTCATTAGTTTATTTCTCTGTTTTCTGATTCTTCAACAAAAATCAAATGACAATCACTCATCAAGTATGTAATAAAAGTTTAAATTTATTTTTATCCTTTCTTAGTTAATTGCATGATTTTTCAAGTGGTATTCATTCTCTCGTATACCCCTTTCTCATATTCTCTCGTGTTCTTTTTTTTTTCTTTTTTCTTTTAGTTACTTCATTTGGATTTTGGTGAGAGTTGAAGTTAGATTATTAGTGTTGAAATGAATGAAGTGAGCTGGATATGGTTGTAAATTTTAGGTTTTATTGTGGCGCTTATTGTGAAAATTGTAATTGCGAACTTTAATGGACATAGTAGAGGAGGTGTTTGAACTTGAAATGGCCAAGAAGGCTATTTTTTTTTTTTTTTTGTTTAGTGCTAGGCATTAGAACACTCGATTTTGCAACTATATAATTTGATGGAACAGGAAAGAAGGGGAAATTTAAAGGGGGCAAGAGTTGCCGCAAATGCAGCCTCAATAGCATTACCGAGAAGTGGTTATAGGGCTTCCTTTGTTGCCATATTTTGTTGGACTGATTCTGCCATGAACCGCCAACTAAATGCGTTATCGAATACATCAGCTTCATATCATAATATATAATAAATCTCACAATATTTTTTTCAAGGTTAAGTATGTTAAGCACTATGTTATATAAATCATATTTTCATTGATTTAGATTACATCGGTTGTGAAATTTTGCTATGAATACTGAATTTTTTTCCCTTCATTTGGTTTGGTTACAAGATTTAGAAATTGAAGAGGAACTCGTCTCGCTTTTGAGAACGACATTTTTTTGTTTTGTTTTGGGGGAGAAAGTATGTTACATATTTTTTTTGGTAAAAGGCCTACTCTTTTTTTTTTTTTTTTTAAAGGAGAAGGCCGATATTCCGTGGGTTGGAAGATCAAGTCCTATTGTTTGGGAGATGGCTTATATTCAATAGAGCTTTTGGGGGTTTTGTGTACACAAAACTAATTAGTTAAATTGAAGACTTCTTCACTAGTTTTAGGTTGCTACAGTGTATTTAACTTATGTTAAGACAAATTTTATATCATATCAATATATACATTTCTATATATGTTATTTAGTTTTGTTGAATATGCTATTTATGATGTTACAGTTTGTGAAATAAAATGCCCAAGGGAATAGTGCATTAAAGATAGATTCAATATCAACAGTTCTTCTAGTAGTCAATGTAAGATCCTCTCGAAGCAAATCCTAAAAAAGGGCTAACAAATGACCAAAAAAACAGCACACATAATTATCAACTCAATTGCAACTTTTAATCATTCAAATATGAATTCAGCAACTAGAAAGTGAGTTTATAAGTGAAAAGGCTAATAGAGTTGGGGAAATCTAAACCCCAAAAGATAGCATTAGACCAAATACAACTTGTGCAGATTTTGTCCATAATGCTCATCACAAGAGGTTTCATGAAGATCAAATTTGATAGCAATCAAGCACCATCAAATACTACAACAGATGTTAGAAATTTGTCCAGTTAGAAAGGGCACCCACATCTTCATGCTTGTTTTACATGCACACGAGATATGAATGTATATGTATACATATATATACACATAACTCCACACAGATATGAATTTTTGACTACAGCGAGATGCCCCTCAAATACCAGCTTAATTAAAATATGGAATAAGAAAACTAAGTCACCGACATGGGAGAGGAGAAAAAAAAAAAGAGAACCAAAAAGAGGGAAAAAAGACAAAAAAATGAAAAAAACATAGGAAAAAAGGACAACAATGAGGAAAAAGCTTGAAGAAGAAGAAGAAAAAGAAGAAGTGAGGAAGAGGAGGAGAAATGACCAAAAGGAAGCAACCAATTTTTGTTTTTGTTTTTTTTTTTCACAAAAGCCAATAAATAGGATCAAGTGTATTCACCACCATTAGTGAACTTAATTAAGTTATGACTACGCCCAGCGGATCCGAGGAACTCTTCAAGCATGTCCTTCATCCTTTCCTCCCATATCTTTTTATTAGCTTCAATCTTCACATCCACTTCATTCCTAATTGTATGTGCTTCTTTTTTAGCTTGTTCAACTTCGTGTTTTGCTTCTTCAGCTTCTTTTCTAGCTTCTTTTACATCCTTTTTAGCTTCTTCAACACTTTCATTAGCTCTTTCCTTCAGTTGCATAACATCTTGTGCAAGATCCAAACGAGAAGGTTTGACTCCAAAAACTCTAATATACTCTTACCCCTTCCATATGTACGCAAGTATCCATGCGTGTCTTTTCCAAGTACATCTTAAAAAATTTGCTCATAAGTTTTTTTGTTGAGGTCTTGTTCTCTTTTGTTTTTCAACTTCTCTAGTGCAACCTAAATTGGAGATCACAACAGATTAAAAAAATTGTAAACTTGCATATTAAAGAGACTACAACGAAAAAAAATTATAAACTTATATAATGTAATGCGGAACATATAAAATCATGAAGTCTAGACAAAGAAATTTGTATTTACCTTTGCATTCATGTTGTTTACAAGGGTCTCTGTATTCACAGGCTTATCGATTTCATCTCACGAGATTTGAGCATCGGATCGAGTCGAGAGCATTCCTTCCCTTATTTCTGTTTTTAGAATTATTACATGGAATTTGTTAAATAATAAGAATAATAGTTACAAAAATAAGAAGTATTTTCAATTCTTGCAAGTAAAAATATATACTTACAAACTCATGTTTGAGACGTACATAACTTTGTGTGTGATTATAATGAGGCATCTTCCGACAAGCTATACTCGGAGACCTTTTTCGCTCCGCCTACAAAAATCAAACCTTTACAAACTTGGGTGATTGTACTACTTGTAAACATGTTGCAATCTTAGTAGAATTTAATTTAAATTGAAGCTAAGATTTCCAATAATCTTATATTATGTATTACCCGAAATTCTGGTGAACTCCATAAGTTAACCAAGTGTTTCCAATCTCCATCCAACATCTCTTTAGGACAATTATTCTTCCGATCTGCTTTTGTTTTTAAATTTGGATTGTCGAAGTACTTCTTCTTTAACTTATGCCTACTGTTCCTAAAAAGAGACCTCACATGTTTGAGAACATCTTTTTTTTTTTTTTTTTCTCAACTCGGACTATCAAAGGTGAAAACCTCCTAAGAATTTATAATTACTATTAGCAATGAGGCATATATTAAGATCTATATCAATGACAAAAGAGAAATAAGCATGTTTGTTCTTTACCTCTACACAACTCCACAAATGTTCTAATGCCTCAAGGCTTGATCTCTTCCCAGTAGCTTACTTGTACGGGAATGACTATTTGATTCCTAACTTGATTTCCCAAAAAGAAAGAATAGATTGATCCATTATCGCCAACATGATTTCCATCTTCGTCAAACTTCACAGTTAGCTTTTGACCAGGAGGCAGCTCGGTTAACTTTCTACAAGAAACAATGCCTCTTGTTTTCTTGTGTGTGGCTAAATATAAATAACAAACATTGCTGATGACTTGATATTATTTTGTAAGGGCAGCACAAAATGAGGCAACATAGTTACCACCTCGGTTGGCAATGATAAGAAGTTATAGAAATTGACAGTTGTCGAAATTCTATTAGATGAAAATGTTAACCCTATCTGAAGACATCATGAAATGACAATTTCAAAAGTTTCAACATTCGAATTTACCATTAAGAGAAATTTAACAAACGCAGCCATTCTTTAGAAGAGCTAAGAAAAATACTAAAAATAGGAAGTAGGCCATACATAGATTGAAGTTGATTGAAACAAACCATCCTAATTAATATTATTAATTTTCTTAAACAATAGTTAATCTAACCAAATCAAGCGCGTGCACTTCAATTCAAAATTTATAAGTGTTTATTTTTGCATGACTCAAACTATCGTGGAGGTATTCGATTGAACATATGATTTGTGCATATATTGGATAAATAAGGTTACTAATGAAATGACCCAAATAAATATTAAATGTCAAATACTAAATAATAAAAAATAGAATAACATCCTTGTAACAAAAGAAAAAAAGATTGGTGCAGTAAGACACTTAAACATATACATATGCTCTATATAAATAGGGTAAAAAAATAAATTAATTAAATAAGATCAATTATGAACACTTGCATATGAACACTTGATTTGAACATGTCATTTAATTGGTTGTATAATATTTTTATTGGCCTTAATATTTATAAAAATAATTAGAATTATGTGTTGATTGGATTAATTCATATGTATCAAAATTATTAACATTAAATTTAGTAAGTCACCTAATCATATAAATTTGTTAAGCCAAAGTCAAAATCAAGTCAAAATCAAGTCAAGTCAAATACATACTTAGTAATTAAGCAAAATAAATAAATAAATAAATAGATAAATAAATAAAAGTCAATTGTTTTAGCTTGCACATGAATTTTTCAAAACCATAGTTTTGTTTAGCCATAGTTTTTAAAATACACATGGTTTTAACATATGATTTTCTAAAAACAATTTGACAAGTATCACACAAGTCTTGGTTTGAAATTCCTATAAATATGAGTTGGTTTTCCTCCCTTGAAGCACCAAGAATAAACACACCAAAAATAAGGATAAAAAAAGGAGTATGAAGAAAATGAAGAGTTTGGAGGTTTTTACTTGATAGATAAAGAAACACAAAAAGAAGTAGAGAAACGGAAAAGATGATCTTGAAATTGTGTCACATGTATTATTTTGGAAAAAATTATAGATTGAAAATATAAATGGAGATATGTTCAAGGGTTAGAGTAAAGAAATTACCCTTAGGGAGTAAGGAAGGTAGGAAAAGGGGAAAGTTTAAATATGGTGGAAAATAAATGATAATATAAAACTAGAATATGGAGTAATTTGGGATGTATTAAAGTTTATAAATATGGTACAACATAGAATAGGACGTTATCTTTTCAACAAATCAAATTTCACTCGGATTTGGAGGTATACAATCCGAATTATGACCGTTTTATTAAAACGGTGCAATTTTTTCATAAAATGGAAGCAGTTCGATTTAGGTAAGTTTTTGAGGTTCTTTTTGCTTTTTTGGACTTTATGATTTAAATGAAAGTTTTATGAAGAATTATGACCGTTTTACCGAAACGGTGCATTTTTTCGTAAATTGGGAGCAGATTCGATACAAGTAAGTTTTTGAGGTTCTTTTTGCTTTTTTGGACTTTATGATTTAAATGAGAGTTTTATAACACTTTTCAAGATTTCTAAATTGGGGTCTTATGCCTTGATTCGACATCGGGTGAGAAAGATATGAATTTTCTAAATTAGCTTTAAAATCGACCAAAACGCTTAAGGTTTTGTTATGGGATTTGTGACAATTTAGCATGAGTTATCAAGTTAGTTCGTAATTAATAATAATGGACCATATTAAATGACTACTTTGGATATGTTAGGAGTTCACTTCTATTTTATATTGTTGTGTCGTTCTTAAGTTAGTATAAGGTAAGATAAAATTGATTATGTACGAATAACTTTTTTAACCGACGTGAGTAGTATATAATTATAACATATATGAAAAAAAGGTTGGAATTGGAAGTATGTAAAAAATAATGATGAGAAAAATTAATATAAGGATATTATTAAAAGGAAAAAATAGATATATACATGTAAATACCGATATGAATTATTAGGGAGTAACAAAGCACATAAATTACGAATTTATAGCCTAATAGTTATTATAAATAAAACTAGGGACTAACATGATGGTCAATAGGAATGGTCTAAATAGAGGGCAAAATATTTCTTAAGAAAATCGGATTATAACAATTCATCTAAGAATGAAACATTAAACGCTACGTAAAGACATTTAAAACCCGCAACGAATAATCTGATCAAATTATCGACCATATAACTATTTACTTAAGCAGTAGAAGTCCAACGGTTGTCGAGCCAATGCACATCATTAAATATCAGTGAGGGATATCAAGGCTAAGGTACGTTTATTATTTGTACCTTACAAAAATCCACATGTTTATATATAACAATATCAAAATGGTTTGCTTAATGAAAAGAACCATTTCAAATATTATTTGTCACCTAATTATGTGGTCCGCCCCATATCAATCATATCATATCATGATCATATCATATATATTTGGCTATTATCAACCAGACTTTCCGATCGGTATGGGTGTGCGCATACTTAGGGAAACTGATGATAGTAAGGAACAACTCAAATAATAAATAAATAACTGTTTTACTATATTATTCCTAACTAATTTATAAATGAATTAAAATGTGCGTGCTCATAAATAATTTTACATAATGAATAGTGCAAGGATAAATGTATTGAGCTTTCTAAACTGAGGTCTTATACCTTGATTCGACATCGGGTGAGAAATACATGAATTTTCTAAGTTAGCTTTAAAATCTAACCAAAACGTTCAAGGTTTTGTTATGGGATTTGTGACAATTTAGCATGAGTTATCGAGTTAGTTCGTAATTAATAATAATGGACCATATTAAATGACTACTTTGGATATGTTAAGAGTTCACTTCTTTTTATATTTTTGTGTCGTTTGTAAGTTAGTACAAGCCAAGATAAAATTGATTATATACGAATAACTTTTTAACCGACGTAAGAAGTACACAACTATAATATATATATGAAAAAAAGGTTGGAATCGGAAGTATGTAAAAAATCATGATGAGAAAAATTAATATAAGAATATTATTAAAAGAAAAAATAGATATATACATGTAAATACCGATATGAATTATTAGGGAGTAACAGAGCACATAAATTACGAATTTATAACCTAATAGTTATTATAAATAAAACTGGGGACTAACATGATGGTCAATAGGAATGGTCTAAATAAAGGGCAAAACATTTCTTAAGAAAATCGGATTATAACAATTCATCTAAGAATGAAACATTAAACGTTACGTAAAGAGGTTTAAAACCCGCAAGAAATAATCCGATCAAATTATTGACCATGTAACTATTTACTTAAGCATCGAAGAGGATCCTCCAACGGTTGTCAAGCCAATACACATCATTAAATATTAGTAAGGGATATCAAGGCTAAGGTACGTTTATTCTATGTGCCTTACAAAAATCCACATGTTTATATATAACAATATCAAAATGGTTTGCTCAATGAAAAGAACCATTTCAAATATTGTTTGTCACCTAATTATGCGGCCCGCCCCATATCAATCATATCATATGATAATCATATCATATATATTTGGCCATTATCAACCGGACTTCCCAATCGGTCCGGGTGTGCGCATACTTAGGGAAACCGATGATCGTAAGGAACAACTCAAATAATAAATGAATAACTGTTTTACTATATTCTTCCTAACTGATTTATAAATGAATTGAAATGCGCTCGCTCACAAATAACTTTACATAATGAACAAGTGCAAGGATAAATGTATTGAGCCTCATCTCACTTTTTCGAAATGTTTTTATATGTTTTGTTTTAAGTAATGCTAATGTTGATGGAAGTAAGGAGTAGACATATTCATTTTGGTCAACGAGACTTAGAAGTTCATAGTGGGAGTAAGGGATGTGATGTTTGGAAGTTATATATTTTCCGATTAAATAAGTTGTAATTATGATGGTACTCGTCAACTTGACTTGAGGTTGTACAAGTTTGGCGTTTGAGATGTTTTGAATTTTATTTTTGCAAGCGACTTGGTGGAGTCCTATTCATATTATATTTTCAAGGAATTTTTCCTTATTCTTTGTATAGAGTGGTGGTAACGCTTTTAATATTCCTTTCCGCTACGCTAATTACTAGTTAGTTGTTAAGACTAAAGTGGTGATTATGGAATTTTGGGGCGTTTCACCGATAGAGGAGACAACAGCAAGAAGATCATGTATTGCTTGAAAATTTCAATAGTAATGTTAACAAAGTGGCATTGCGACTATATTATAAGGCTCAACCCAAAATTGAAATCATGCCCTCTAGTCAAATTTGTCTAGTGAGGAGACGAGAAAACAGATTTCCTTCAATGCAGGCTTGTTTGACCTTATTTCCCCCGCCCCACGAATAGCTTAAAATTTTTTGAAGTGTTTTAAAAAAAGTGAAAAATTGAAATTAACACATCTAATGTTTGTTGATGATCTTATCATTTTCTCGCACAACAAATAAGAAAGCAATAGAAATTGTTATAGAGGCATTCCAAAAGTTTTCTACAACAATAGGACTAGAGGCTAATAAAAACAAATCAATGATGATCCTTGCAGGGGTGGACAAGTGCCACTAGACAACAACTACAATAGCACTTATTTGTAGAGGGGTAACTCCCTACCAAATACTTAGGGATCCCAATTACAACACGTAGATTGTCCCAGAATGAATGCAAGTTATGAGTGGACAAAATAGTAGCAATAATTCAAACAACTACTACATACTAGATTAATGTCCCAAATATTTACAACACTTATATACTAGATTTAGGGATGCAAAAATGACAAGGTTTTCGGAACTCAATCCTTGATGTAACAACAACATTTTATAGCATTCAAGAACAAGTCAAGCAGAGAAATGCAAATTGCCTATAAGACAACTTTTTTTCTCTTTCCTTTTTTTCTTTTTTTCCTTGGGGAGGGGGAGAATTTAGTCGTATTTCCGTGTAAATGTTGTTGAGTTATCCAAAATGCCTAGAATTATTTACAAATCTCCTTTGTAATAATTTCTTGACAACAAGAAGTAAAGATCAAACCAAAAATGGGCTCCAAAATGTACTAAACTTTGCCCTCACAAGCAGTCTAGGAAGATTGGCACGAGAGAAAATGCATAATAAAAAAAGAAGGTTATTTATAGAGTAATTGTACTATACAATTATGATAGTGGTTTTTAAGTGAATGAGATTATATATACCTGTATCATACCCATAGAGCAAGCACTGCAACAATAATTAGAAATAGGCAATTCTCCTTTATGGAAATGCATCCAAATACCCTAAACTCCCCGGTATTGAATCTAATGTCATTTCAACCAAACCCCTCAATCCAAAACCAAATAAATCAATAGAAAGTGATGAAGACTTAGGTTTTGACTATAAGTCAATTTGAGTATTATATGAAGACTCAAGTATAAATCCTAAGTTTTGATTTCAAGTCATTCTCGAGCACTATAGAAACTCTTATCTAATTTTTCATTATGTTCTAACCGACTCGTAAAGTGCCTTATTGCATATCTCCTACACCGATGTTTCTAACTCTCTCGGACATCACTCATAACTATCGCATGTTCAAATCATTTCTTTAACACTCTTATTCCGAGCACCGATCTGTGCATTTCAACTCATAGAGAATTACAACATTAATTCTTTATTCTAAGTCAGTTTATTTCCTTGAGAATTATTTGACCGGATCAAGTTGTTATACTCGATATTTTACTCTTTTAACTTGATCATCCTTAGGATTGACTCAACTGGAATTTGAGTATATTGAATATTAGACTCGTAAAATTCCATTCTTTTAGGCCAAAGATAATTAAGCATTTAATTACTCGGATTTAATTACTATCCGTGCTTAATCTTGGACCAAAGTATTTTATACCTTTAGAACCAATGTGGTTTGCTTTTGTAGGTTTTTCAAATAAGGCTAACTTATTTTTGAAATACAAAAAGCAACCGGTTTCTAGCCTTTAACCACCAGCGAGATAAGTTTTAGTTACTTCTAGACATGGCTCAAACACCGTGTCGTGGTTGTTTGTTTCCAAACCGAAAAACTCCAACTCTAGGCTTAACGGTTGTTTCCACCACCACTTTCAGTCACCACCAAGTGATTAGACCATCTTTTGGAGCGAAGAGCTGTTGCACAACGTTCACATCCCTACGGATCTTTTCGAGTAACTAAGAAAAGCCGTTACAACGGGTAGACTTCTGTCCAAAACCAAGAATCAATGATCACTCTACTTAGTTGGCTATAAATAGAAGCCACTCCACAAGACTAGAAGATTGCTTGAACAGATTGCTGGAACCGAATTTATTATTGAACTAATTGTTGTTCTTATTCTTACTCAATCTTCTATTTATAACTCCAAGTCTGTATTTAATATTTTTTGAGTTGTAAAGAAAGTCTTGTAATAAGTTACATTATTTTCTTAATTGCTAAGTAAGGTCCCTTGATTGAGTTGTAAGGGTTAACTCAGCTCAGCTTGTCCCTTATTGTAAAGGTTACCTAAGTCGGAAGTATTAGATCGGATAAGGGAACTTCGAGTCTAGGAAAACATTGTAAGGAATTGTTTAACGGAGCAATTTTGGTTGAGTTAGTCCTCTGTATTTTGTGGATTCAAAATAGTGGATTTGACTTGGTGCTTGGATTAGCACTGTCCGTGGTTTTCCGCCCCAGGAGCGTTTCCGTGTAAATCGTGTTATTACTTTTCCGAGTCCAATCTAGACTCATAATATGTTAGGCTGAATTATTGCAAAATTTGTTTAATTTTCTTCATCACCCTATTCACCCCTCTCTATGGTGACTTAGACTCTTCACGAGCAAACTTTCAATTGGTATCGAGCCTAACCTTTCAAGAGGATCTCATCATCCAAAGGTATAAAGATCGGATGGCTCGGAACAATGGAGAGTTCAATGAAGGAAGATCATCCACTGGACCACCAAAGTTCAAAGGGTCAAACTTTGTCCATTGGAAGAAGATGATGGAATGTTTCCGATGGATAACGATGAAGATGTTTGGAACATTATTCAAGCCGAAAACTACATTCCAATGAAGACGGAGAATGCAACTCTTGTACCTAAAGCCAAATCCGAGTTCACCACCGAGGAGATCGAGAAATTTAGAGAGAATTTCAAAGCTATGAACACACTAATGTGTGCCATTAGCAGAGAAGAATACAACAGAGTCTCATCCTATGACACAGCCAAAGAGGTGTAGGACACTCTTGTTAACACCTATGAAGGAACATGCAAAGTGAAGTAGGTGATGATAAGTCAATATCTTCATAAATACAAGTTGTTCAAGATTGAGCCGAAGTGTACATTACTTAGTCGTATGTTCGGTTCACAGAGATTACTAATAATCTCAAATCTCTGGGTAGAAAGATTTCTCATGAAGAAATTCCCGTAAAGATTCCGAGAAGTCTACCAAAGAAGAGATAGGGTCCTAAGGTGACAGCCATTGAAGAAGCTCGGAACCTCTCTCAATTAAGGCCGGACAAGCTTATTGGCAAGCTACTCACTCACGAGATTTATCCGGAGGAAGAGGTTGCCGAGGTTAGCACCAAAAAGAATATTGCGCTTTAGGCATCGTAAAGTAGACATGAAAGTCCGAGCTCCTTAGAATCGAAAAGGATCCTATGACACTCATAGCCTGCAGCTTCAAGAGAATGATGAAATACAAGAAGTGGGAAAAGAGGCTAAAGGATGAGTTTTATAAGAAAGATAAGAAGGATAGAAAAGGTAAATATTCTTCTCCTTCAAAGTTATCTTTATCTAAGAAGTCCGGTTGCTATGAATGTGGCAGCAAAGAGCACATAATCAGAGATTGTCCTAAGAGAAAGAAGGACAGAAAGAAAAAGGCTATGATGGCTACCTAGAGTGATGATCATCTAAAGAAGATGACTCGGACAACTCAAAGTGTCTTATGGTACTTACGGACTCGGAAGCCGAATCCGAGTCGACAACACGGACTCGGATATTGATGAGATAACTTAGAAGAAGAAGAAAGGTCATTGGTACTTAGACAATGGTTGCTCATGCTACATGTCAGGAGATTCAAGACTCTTCTCTCGAGCTAGAAGATTTGAAAGGAGGAAAAGTCACATTTGGAGATAACAAGCAAAGGCAAGATAGTAGGGATTGGCAAAATTGGTGAAGGAAACAACGTAGTCAGCCCAGTCTACCTTGTGAAAGGACTCAAGTACAATCTCCTTAGCATTTCTCAGCTGTGTGACAAAGGTTAAGAGGTAATGTTCACCCGGACCAATTGCTACATTTCGATGTAGTCTCCAAAGAGACTAAGCTCTCAGTGTCCGAGGTCGGTAACACCTACACTATTCCTCTCTCCGATTCAAGCTAGAATTTATCTTGTTTGAAAGTATATGTGAATGATGATTCATGGACTTAGCATCGTAGACTAGGTCATATTAGCATGCATACTATCAAGAAAATTGCATCTCATGGATTAGTTAGGGGTATACCTAACTGTGCATTTAAGATAGATAAAATCTGTGAAGTATGCACAAAAGGTAAGCGAGGTTAGATCATCTTTCAAACCACTCAAAACCGTGTCTACATCCAAATTGCTTGAATTTCTTCATATGGATTTATGTGGTGAAATTCCGGTGATTTCTCACGATTTACTTGGGTATGTTTTCTCAAGAACAAGAATGAAGCCTTCAACGAGTTCACTAAGATCTGCAGGAAAATTCAAGCAGAGTCTCATACTCGGATCGGAAAGATTCAAACCGATCATGGAGGGGAGTTCGACTACTTAGAATTTGCGAGACTTTTATGACAAGAATGACATCTCTCACAACTTCTCTGCACCAAAAACTCCTTAACAAAATGGAGTAGTAGAGTGAAAGAACAGAACTTTTGAAGAAATAGGAAGGACTATGATAATTGAAAATGATTTACCTTACTATTTCGGGCCGAGGCAATCAACACAAGCAAATTACACTTTGAACAGATGCCTCATCGGACCCATTCTAAAGAAAACTACATAGAGCTTTACAAGGGAAAGAAACCCAACATTTCATACTTCAAACCCTTCGGATGTAAGTGTTACGTTCACAATAATGGCAAGGATCACCCGACCAAGTTTGATGCTCGGTCGGATGCCTTATCAAACCTATCTTGAAGAAAACACCCTATGAGCTTTACAAAGGAAGGAAACCCAACATCTCCTACTTCAAACCATTTGGATGTAAGTGCTTTGTGCACAACAATGGTAAGGAGCATCCGACTAAGTTTGATGCTAGGTCGGATGAAGGTATATTTCCGGGTTACTCATCTCATAGCAAAGCTTATCGTATTTTTGACAAGAGAACTAACAAAGTGGAAGAAAATATACACGTTGTCTTTGATGAAATTGATCTTGGCAGGATAAGTGAGTCCACATACTCGGATCTCGGACTTAACAGAGATGAAGACGACCTTGCTTGAAGCCGAGCTCGGAAAGACTCAAAAACAAAATTACTAAGGCAACTCGGAATGGAGCAACTCGGAATGTTATGACTCAAACCGAACAAACTCAAGAGCCAGCTCGGAATGTTGAAGAACAAGTCGATGAGACTCGACAAGATCAACCAACTAAAGATCAGCTTGTTCAACCAACAAACTTGGTAAAACAAAGGATAGGTAAAGCTTTCAAATATGCATCTAGCCACCCACCTGAAAACATACTTTCCGACATCAACAATGGGGTAAGAACTCGATCTTCTTTGCATAATTTGTATGTATTTTCTGCATTCATATCATTAACTCGAACCAAAAATACACAAGAAGCCTCAAATGAGCCTGAATGGGTAGAGGCCATGTAAGAAGAGCTCAATTAATTTGAAAGAAACCAAGTCCGGACTCTAACCAAATAACCATCCAATCACCTAGTCATGGGAACCAAATGGGTTTTCAAGAACAAACTGGATGAGGAAGGGTTAGTAGTCAGAAATAAGGCTAGATTTGTTGCCTAGGGTTACAGTCTAGAAGAAGGAATTGATTGTGGCGAAACCTTTGCGATCGTTGCTAGAATTGAGGCAATCGGAATCTTGTTGGCATTTACATATAGCATGAATATCAAGCTTTATCAAATGGATGTAAAATGTGCTTTTCTGAATGGTTTCATTCAACAAGAAGTCTATGTTGAGCAACCCCTAGATTTGAAAACTCGAGTTTCCAAATCATGTTTTCAAATTGCAAAAGGCTTTATATAGTCTTAAACAAGCTCCCAGATCTTGGTATGAAAGACTAAGCAATTTCTTGGTTGAAAATGATTTCAAAAGAGGTCAGATTGACAAACTCTTTTCATAAAAACCAAGGGGAAAGATTTTCTTATCACTAAGATTTATGTTGATGATATCATTTTTGGAGCTACTAATGAAACTCTATATCAAGAGTTTTCCGAGTTGATGATACAGGAGTTCCAAATGAGTATGATGGGAGAACTCAACTTCTTTCTTGGTCTACAAATCAAACAACACGAGGATGACATTTATGCCCATCAATTTAAGTATACCAAGGAGCTTTTGAAGAAGTACAAACTACAAGATGTGAAGCATGCAAGCAACACCTATGAGTAGCAGTTTGAAACTGGACTCGGATAAGAAAGGTAAAGCTATAAATCGAAACTCTACAGAGGTATAATTGGATCTCTACTTTATCTCACATCTAGTAGTCCAGTATACCATGTTCGATTGTCCGCCTTTGTGTAAGATTTTAAGCTAATCCAAAAGAATTATATCTCATAGGGACTCGGAATCTTGGTATATGGTTGAAGACTTAGAAATTACTCCGCACATTTCTGAGTTCTATCAAAGGAATCAGGTATAAGACTTTCTCACTTACGAGTTTTGATTCCAAGTCATTCTCTCGTACCTTAGAAACTTTTCCGAGTGATATAGTATTTCCTCTTAGTGATATAGCATTTATTTCATGTATTTGTGCTTGTCTCTATGAGACTCGAAAGCATATCTCGTACTTACTATTGTAAACTCAGTTCTAAGTCTCTCATTGCTTAGAATTATCGCATGTTCAAATGACTAGTATTCACATAACCGCACTCAGGTCCGACTTCATATTACAGGTGTTATTCTGTTATAGTCGGCGCTTCTAGTCCGAACTATGCTTAGTCTAGATCAAGTTTATTTCACTCGATGTTCTTTATGTAACTTGATTCTCGCTTAGACTAACTCGGATGGAATTTTGAGTTTCATGGTTATTAGACTCGTAAAATTCCATTCCTTTTCCGACTCGGATAATTAGTCACTTAATTATCTTAATTATATTATTATCTATGTCTAATCTTGGACCAAAGTATTTTATACTTTGAGAACCAATTTGATTTACTTTTGTAGGATATTCAAACGAGGCTACACTTTTTGAATTACAAAAGTAACCGGCTTCAAAACGTCAAATCACCAGACAGACAAGGCTTTTTCCATCTCCGACCTAGCCCCGGACGATCGTGTCGTGGCTGTCTGTTTCCAAAGCTGGAAATCCGCAACACCAAGCTAAACGGTGGTTTCCACCTTATCTTTCAAGACACCGCCGGTGGTTTTAGGACTTCTAAAAGAGTCAAGAACCGTTGTCCAACGTTCATATCTCAACGGATACTTTCGAGTGACTCGGAAGATCCTTAACAACGATCACAAAGGACTTCCTGTCGGAAGATGGAGATAACGGCTATGCTGCCTGGTCATCTATATATAGAAGCCAACTCTCAAGACTTAAAGATTGCCGAATCTATTGTTAATACACATACTTGAGCAAAAGTCATTGTATTCATTCTCAATCTTCTACTTACAACTCCCACTCTGTAATTCATTATATTCGAGTTGTAAGGTCTTGTACTTAGTTACAAACACTCTCTTTCTTACTCTCTAAGTAAGGTCCCTTGACCGAGCTGTAAGGGTTAACTCAACTCAGTTGTCCCTAGCTGTAAGGGTTATCTCGACTAGGAAGTACTAGATCGGATAAGGGAATTTCTAAGTCTAGGAAAAACTTGTAAAGAGTTGTCTAAGGGAGCAACTCGGGTTCGATCGACCTACTGGATTTTGTGGACTCAAAATAGTGGATTTGACTTCGTGCTTGGACTAGCACGGTCCGTGGTTTTCTGCCCCAGGAGGGTTTCCATGTACTTTCTGTGTCTTCACTTTCTAAGTACATTCTAGACTCGAGATAGACTCAAAGCTTCAGTTTAATCCGCTTCTTTACTCCTCACCTGTAGAAGGTTTGCTCGGGGAGAAGTTAAGTCACCCTAGAGGGGGATGAATAGGGTGATGGAAGATTTTTGATTAAAATCAAACTCTTTTGCACAGAATAGAGACAGAAATGCATTCCGAGTCTAGATTGGACTCGTAAAAGTGTAAATTCGGATATACGTGGAAACCCTCCCGGGCGGAAAACCACTGGACAGTGTCAATCCGGACACCAAGTCAAATCCACTAATTGAATCCTCAATTACAATGAATATGACTACCCAGATTTGTTCCCAAACAAATCTATTATAATTTTCCCAGGCTCGAATTTACCTTATCCGATCGACCTAGTACTTCCAAGTTGAAGTTACCTTATCAACTTGGGATCCTCCAATTTTTCCCGGGTTAGAAGTTCCCTTATCTAACTCTGGTACTTCCAAACCGAGGTAACCTTTACGAGTTTGGGACAACCGAGTTGAGGTAACCTTTACAACTCGGTCAGAGACAAAGAGTAGAAGAGTAGTAAGAATTGCAATACAACTAACTCGTAAAAATACAACTCGGAATATTAGAATTACAGTTTGGGAGTTGTATGCTAGAGAAGATGTTCAATATGGTCTCTCTTTTTCTTCTATTCGTCGGTTGAAATCTTGTGCTAAGGCTTCTATAAATAGTCCGCCTTGAAGAAATAGCCGTTGTGCCTCCAACGTCTTTCTATTGAAGCTGTCCGAGTCAACTAGCCGTTGTAACGGATAGTCCGAGTCACTCGGATTTCTGGACCACCTTGAAATAACCATTATGCCTTGGTCCTAGCTTTCAACAACTCTTTTTCCAGCTTTTGTAAACTGGAAAAGCTAAATGAAAAGACCGTTAGACACAAAAATAAAATATTACCCAAAACAAGAATGAGAGAAGGTCATCAGTAAGTTCCGAGCTTTTCTAGAAATTCCAACTTTTTGTCCGGCAGTGCTTTAACGGTCGAAGCCTTTGCTTTTGCTTTTTCTTCAGATAATTGACATTAGAAAAACCTACGAAACATTAAGCATAATGCTTCTCAAAGTATAAATATACTTTGGTCCATAATTAGATAAGGATTAGTCTAAATAAAGCATTTAATGACTAATTATCTTAATCTATTAATCTGGAATATTTCAAGTCTAATATTCAATATACTCAGATTCCGGATATGCTAAAACTCATAAATAAATCATTCAATCTTAATGGGCACAAGAGTTATATAGACATTTTACAACTACGCATAATTAAACAAATAATAGCGTAGGCAAACTAAATGTCCGAGTCCGACTAAGTGGGTCGGAATCCGAGTTCCGAGTAGGTTAGATCCGAGTCCGAGTTCCGAGTGGGTCGGATCTGAGTCCGAGTTCATAATGGGTCGGATCCGAGTCCGAGTTCGTAATGGGTCGGATCTCGAGTGGGTCGGACTTACTCAGCCTATCATAACTAACTCGGATTCTACTTTCTAAGTCCGAGTCCGACTTAGTGGGTCAGACTTAGTCGGATAATCTTAATATGCTTAAGTCTCGAGTTCAGTCAAGAATAAGTCATATTAAAATGATGAATTGTAAAGCATATGACTTAGTTAAATGAATTTCTTTTAGGATGCTTCTTGCTTTATCCTAAATTTAGATGAATGCATGAAATCAAAACACATTCAAGGGGTTAGTCGATCATACCCGAGTCTTCAACTGCAATTCGAGTTCATACTTTTCTGACCACAATATAGACTCGGAATCGCTTCTATCCGTACTTTGTTCAAAAGAGTTTGATTTTCTAAAAATCTTCCACCACCCTATTCACCCCCTCTAGGGTGACTTAGTCTCTCCCGAGTAAACCTTCAATGGTTTTCAAAAGACTTAGAGTCGACTCTCACTAGATATTCGGATGCCGACTATGCTAGATACAAAGTTAATAAAAAGAGCACATCAGGAGCATGCCAATTTCTGGGTTAATCCTTCATCTCCTGGCACTCAAAGAAACAAAACTCCGTTGCTCTATCAATTGCCGAGGCTAAGTACATTGTAGCTAGAGCTTGATGTGCTTAGATGTCGTGGATCAAGCAAGCACTTGCAGGATCCGGGGCTATCATTCACATCTATTCTAATCAAGTGTGACAATCGAGTGCAATCAGCATTATCAAGAATCCGATTCAGCACTCAAAGACAAAACATATTAAGGTCATGTATTATTTTCTAAGATACCACCCCGAGAAAGGTGATATTGAACTTGAATTCGTTCCTACGAAATTTCGGTTAGTCGATATTTTCACTAAGCTACCGACGATCGGCTTGCTTTATTAGAAATGAGTTTGGTATGTTTAATGCATGATTATGTAAATTATCCTTGCATAGTTATGTGTTATATGTGTTTAATAACAAATGGATCGATTGATAGAGTGAGACCGAGTTATGAGTTATTATTTCTCCGAGTGTTCCGAGCCACTCAAAAACATACCGAGTCAAACTCGGTTTTGAGAAAATTGGACATCAAACTTACGGGATTATCTCTAGATAAATAGAGAATTTCAGAAATGATTTCTAAAAGCCTCTCTTCTTTCTCTCGGACATACGTTTAAATCAAAGAATTCTAGCCGTTTGAAGAAAATTGCTGCAATACTAGTCGTTGGAAGAAAACTCGCTGGAATACTCACTGTTAGAGTGCGAACGTCACACCTGTCCGAGACTCGCTGTTTGAACTTCGGATCGGAAAGACGGATGAAGGTCATTTCCTTTCGGTATAAATAACACCCCTTTGCCTTCTTTTTGCTACTTTGCTCTCTTGTCTCGAAATTTCGTTTTCTCATATTCGGTTTCTAAATTCAAAGCTCCCCCTCTCTCTTTGCTCTCTTATTTCCTCTTTGTGTCTCACCTTACACAATGCCTAAGTGAGGTTCAGGACCAAAGCTCTTGGGTTCTACAACCAAGAAGCCCCGTACCAAAATACTCAAGAGGGAACCTCCAACCCCTCGAAAATCTTCGTCGGCCAACATTTTACGTTGGATGATAAGTTCTTCCAAACCATATCTTTTTCATGGTTGAAACACATTCAAGACACTCGGAGTTAACAATTATTTATGCTTAAGAGATTTCATCTATCCAGAACTCGTCTCGGAGTTCTACGCTAACATGTCCCATTCGGAAGGTGTCATCACCTCAAAAGTCCAAGGGAAGGTTGTTCGCATTAACCTCCCTCTTCTTTAGAAACTTTTCAAAGTTTCTTCGCTCCTTTACAACTCCAACTCTATACCTTTCATGGAAGTCGCAGATGACTTCTTTGAAGAGTATGCCAAGGAAGTACCTGAGTCACAAAAGAACTTATCCGTGACTCGGATGAAATCTGAGGCAAGGTCGCTTTGTTTCATTTTGATGAGAACCTTCTTTTCTCATCATTCTAGCAAGGAGAATCCGAACTCCAAGATTCTCAAAGCCTTGTTTGACATTGTGGAGGGTGATGAAGTAGACTTCTTCCTTTTCATTGTTGAGTAGATGACCTCCATGCCAGCTCAGTCCAAAAATCTGCTCCTTTTCCCTTCGGAGCTCTCTTGACGTTTGTTTTCAAATAGTTCAAGATCACTCTTCCCCAGACTTTCTATTACCGAGGCTTCCATTCTTATTGGCAAAAATAACTTCGGGCTACTGGATACCGGGAAGTAAAACCTAGTGTCTAGGTTCATTCATCCGAGTTGAAACCTCACCGACCCCCTCCCATTCGGACTCGGACTCCTCTAGCACTTCCACCTCCTTTTGCTGGTCCCTCTACTTCTCTACCTCCTCCTCCTTCCTTTATTGTAGCTCTTACCGTAATGGTAGAAAAGCTCACTTCTATATCTCGAACAACTTTAGAACACTGTCTCGCTCTCTTAAACCAATCTATCAAGGCCTGGTGATCAACTAGAAGGTCGGACAGTCTCGGATCCAAGAGTGTCGGACTCTTATGCTTGAGTTCAAGGCAATTCTCAACGAGCAACGCGAGCAGCTTCAACTTCTCCAAGAACGTAGGTCTAAGGCTACTCGTAACCCATACACATCGGATACTTCGAGTAGTCTTCCAGATCAACAAAGTCTACCTCGACTGAGGTAGAAGAAGAAGTCGAAGTAGCAGTCGAAGGAGGAGCAACTCAGCCTGATAAGGAGAAGGAAGAAGAAGAGGTTGCTTTACCTAAGGGCCAAGGTGCAACAGTAACCTAAACTAGAGCCGATATCCTCGGATCATGATCCGAGTGGGTCGAAGAAGCTGGGGATGTTGGTAAGTCCAAAACTTCGGTTCGAAGCACCGCCCTCTATTGTCTTTCGGGAGGATGAGTTTGAGGAAGATATGCCCCTAGCTTGACGGGCTAGCGATACCATCCTAGTCTCAACAATAAACGATGCCGATCGGGGATCGACGGAGTTTGCTTTTAGGATGCCACCGGCACCTTATGAGAAATCAAAGTTTTTGGGTTCCGGGGAGTATGGTCGTAAGGCTGAAACTTAAAGGAATTGACGGAAGGGCACCACCAGGAGTGGAGCCTGCTACTTAATTTGCTCAACACGGGAAAATTATCGAGTCCGGACACGGTAAGGATTGACAAACCGAGAGCTCTTTCTTGATTCTAAGGGTGGTGGTGCATGGCCGTTCTTAGTTGGTGGAGCGATTTGTCCGGTTAATTTCATTAACGAATGAGACCTCAGCCTGCTAACTAGCTATGTGGAGGTAACCCTTCACAGCCTAGTTTCTTAGAGGGAATATGGCCTTCCGGGCCATGGAAGTTTGAGGCAATTACAGTGTCCGTGATGCCCTTAGATGTTCCGGGCCGCACGCGTGCTACACCGATGTATTCAACGAGTCTATAGCCTTGGCCGACGGGCCTGGGTAATCTTTGAAATTTCATCATGATGGGGATAGATCATTGCAATTGTTGGTCTTCAATGAGGAATTCCTAGTAAGCACGAGTCATCAGCTCGCGTTGACTACGTCTCTGCCTTTTGTACACACCGCCCGTTGCTCTTACCGATTGAATGGTTCGGTGAAGAGTTCGGATCGCGGCGATGTGGGCGGTTCGCCGCCGGCGACATCACGAGAAGTCTACCGAACCTTATCATTTAGAGGAAGGAGAATTCGTAACAAGGTTTCCGTAGGTGAACCTGCGGAAGGATCATTGTCGAAACCCGCCTGGCAGAACGACCCGCGGATGAGTTATATCACTCGAGGAGGCGCGCCTCGGCCTCCTCCCGGTGAAATAACCAACCTCGGTACTGAACTGCGCCAAGGATCACGAATTCTTAGAGTGCCCGCCGGTGCCCGGTCCGTTGGCGCGCGGAGGCGGCACTTGTCCCTACTTAAACGTAATGACTCTCGACAACGGATATCTCGGCTATCGCATTGATGAAGAACGTAGTGAAATGCGATACTTGGTATGAATTGTAGAATCCCATGAACCATCGAGTCTTTGAACGCAAGTTGCGCTCGAAGCCTTCTAGCCGAGGGCATGTCTGCGTGGGCGTCACGCATCACGTCTCCCCCGCTCTCGCGTGCGGAGGCGAGGAAGGATGATGCCCTCCCGTGCCCTACCCGGGCACGACCGGCCTAAAATAGGAGCTTGTAGCAACGAGCCGCGGAGGCGATTGGTGGTGGACGAGGCCTTGAGGCCCCTGTTTGCATCGCGCCACGCAAGCACGCCGCCGGGACGGGATTGTCGGACCCTTAGGTGGCGAATCCACAAACCGTTGCAACCCCGAGTCAGGCGGGGCTACTCGCTGTGTTTAAGCATATCAATAAGCGGAGGAAAAGAAACGTACAAGGATTCCCCTACTAACGGCGAACAAATCGTGAAGAGCCCAGCCAAGTCCCCTAGAAAGGGCGCCAAAGAGGGTGAGAGCCCTATCGTGCTCGGACCCTGTCGCACCACGAGGTGCTCTCGTCGAGTCGGGTTGTTTGGGAATACAACCCCAAGTGGGCGGTAAATTCCGTCCAAGGCTACATACGGGCGAGAGACCTATAGCGAACAAGTACCGTGAGGGAAAGATGAAAAGGACTTTGAAAAAAGAGACAAAGAATGCTTGAAATTGTCGGGAGAGAAGCGGATGGGGACAGCGATGCGCCTTGGTCGGATGTGGAACGGTCACAAGTTGGTTCGCCAAACAGCTCGAGGTGCGGACCGACGCGGATTAGGAGGGCGACTAAACCCCGGTTCCTAGGAGCGTCGTCCTTGCGATCGTGGAAGGTAGAGTGCGCCGTCACGTGTGCCTTGGCACTCGCGCGCTCCAGGCATTGGCCTACGGGCCCCCATTCGGCCCTTCTTGAAACACGGACCAAGGAGTCCGACATGTGTGCGAGTCAACGGGTGAGTAAACTCGTACGACTCAAGGAAGCTAATTGGCGGGATCCCTTGCGGGTGAACCGCCAATCGACCTTGATCTTCCGATAAAGGTTCGACCGAGAGCATACCTATCGGGACCCAAACGATGGTGAACTATGCCCGAGCAGAGTGAACCCGGAGGAAACTCGGTGGAGGCCGGAAGCTATACCGACGTGCAAATCATTCGTCCGACTTAGGTGTAGGGCGAAAGACTAATCGAACCGTCTTGTAGCCGGTTCCCTCCGAAGTTTCCCTCGAGATAGCTGGAGCTCATACGCAAGTTCTATAAGGTAAAGCCAATGATTAGCTGGACCTATACCAAACTTTAAATAGGTAGGATGACGCGATCGCTTCATTGAGCCGCGCCACGTAATGAAGAGCTCCAAGTGGGCAATTTTTGGTAAGCATAATCGGCGATGCGGGATGAACCGGAAGCCGGATTACGGTGCCTAACTGCGCGCTAACCTAGATCCCACAAAGGGTGTTGGTCGATTAAGACAAGCAGGATCGGTGGTCATGGAAGTCGAAATCCGCTAAGGAGTGTGTAACAACTCACCTGCCAAATCAACTAGCACCGAAAATGGATGGCGCCGAAGCGCTCGACCTATAGCCGGTTGTCGAGGCAAGTGCCGAGCCTCGATGAATAGGAGGGCACAGCGATCGCTGCAAAACCTATGGCGCGAGCCGGCGGAGCGGCCGTCGGTGTAGATCTTGGTGGTAGTAGCAAATATTCAAATGAGAACTTTGAAGGCCGAAGAGGGGAAATGTTCCATGTGAATGGCACTTGCACATGGGTTAGTCGATCCTAAGAGACGGGGAAAGCCCGTCCGACAGCGTGTTTCGCATGAGCTTCGAAAGGGAATCGGGTTAAAATTCCCGAACCAGGACTTGGCGGTTGATGGCAATGTTAGGGAGTCCGGAGACATTGGCGATGGCCTCGAGAAGGGTTATCCTTTCGTTTGACAGCCTGCCCACCCCGGAAACGACTCAATTGGAGGTAGGGTCCAGCGGTTGGAAGAGCACCGCACGTTGCGTGGTGTCCGATGCGCCCCAACGGCCCTTGAAAATCCGGAGGACCGAGTGCCGACCACGCCGAGTCATACTTATAACCGCATCAGGTCTCCAAGGTGAAAAACCTCCGGTCGATGGAACAATGTAGGCAAGGGAAGTCGGCAAAATGGATCCGTAACTTCGGGAAAAGGATTGGCTCCGAGGGCTGGGCACGTGGGTCCCGATCCCGAACCCGTCGGCTGTTGGCGGATTGCTCGAGCTACACGCGCGGCGAGAAGGAAGTGGGGTGTTCTTCTTGATCCGAGTCCGAGCAGCACGGCTGCCATTTGCTCGACTATTGCAGTAAAGAGGTCTACTTCGTAGCCCTCAAGGATGTCGTACAAGGCTTTGAGGTGCTTGGAGTTGGGGTTCTCCTTGCCTGGAATGCTCGTGAGAAGAAAGTTCTCATCGGCAGAAGCTACGTAAGACGAGCTTCGATTTGAGTTGGGGCACAGAGAAGTTTTTGCGTGACCCAAGGAACTCTTTGGCATACTTTTCAAAGAATTCATCAAGCAACCTCGTTGAAAGGTATGGGGTTGTTGTTCAAGAAAAGAGAAGATACTTTAAAAAGACGGTGAAGAAGAGAAGTGTTGATGCGAACGGTTATGTTTTGAACTTTAGAGGTGAGGATACCCTCAAAGCTAGAAAGATTGGTGTAGAACTCGAAACAAGTTCCGGGTATATGAACTCGCTGAAACAAAGGAAATTGTAAACCCTCGTTGATTTGATATGAGCCAACCACGAAAACTTGGTGGTCGGGAAGAACTTGTCATCCAACGTGAGATGTTGGGTGACAATAGGTTTTGAAGGATTGAAGGGGCTTTCCTGGCTTTTAGTACAAGGTTTCATGGTGGCAAAACCAAGAAAATCAGGTTGGGAACCTCTTTTCGAAATGTTTGATGAGGAAAAGAGAAGAAAAGATGAACTTTTGAGAGAAGGAGAGAGATAGAGAGATAGCTCGACGAGAGTGAGCAAAAAGAAAAAGAAAATGAAAGAGTAGAAAGAGAGAGCCGAGAGCGACAAAGCTTACTTGAGATGACCTTCACTTAGCTTGAGAGCGACGAAAGTTTCTTCGATCATAGAGAGTTTGCTCGAGTTGAAGTAAGTAAGTAAGAGAGAGAGTGAATAGAGAGTAAAATAGAGAAACGAACGAAAACGGATGCTATTTATAGAGAAAGAAATATCCTTCGAGTGTTTGTTCCGACCTAGCTCTTCAACGGTCGCCTCGGACCGGTGTGACTGTTCTGCTGTCCAACGGTTAGAATTCCAGCAATTGTCTCCCAACGGCTAGTTGTCTAATTGATGCGCGCGAGAGAGAGAGAGAGAGAAAAGAGAGATTTTAAAAATATTTCGAAATTCTCCACTCATCTAGAGATGATTTCGAAGTTTGATGTCCATTTTTCTCAAAGTCCGAGTCCGACTCGCTTAAGTTTCCGAGTGACTCGAAACCGCAATCAAATAACTCTTAGTTCAAGTATCACTGGTTCAATCGAACTAATGGTCATTAAAGAAATAAAGCATATAACACATAATCATGCAAAGTAATTTCACTCGTAAAAGCACATAATTATGCATTAATCATGCCAAGCTCATTCCTAATAAAACAAAACCGATCCTCACTAAGTAGCTTAGTCAAGATATCGGCTAATTGAAGATTAGTAGGAATGAATTCTAGTTCAATATCACCTTTCTCGAATGATCTATTAGAAAATGATACCCGACCTCAATATGTTTTGTCTTTGAGTGCCTGAACTAGATTTTTGGTTATGCTGATTGCACTTTGATTATCACACTTGATTGGAATTGATTTGAATGAAAGTCCAAGATCTCTCAAGTGTTGCTTGATCCATAAAATATTAGCACAAGCATGCTCCAACTGCAATATACTCATCTTCAGCAGTTGATAGAGCTATTGAGTTCTACTTCTTTGAGTGCCAAGATATCGTGGCTTGACCTAGAAACCGGCAGGCTCCTAAGGTGCGCTTTCTATCAACTTTGTATCCAGCATAGTCAGCATCCGAGTATCCAAGTAAGAATTAGTTTTGAGTCTCTAGAGTATCACATACCTAAATTCCGAGTCCTCGCAAGATATCTCGAATATTCTCTTCACCGTAGTGAGATGTGATTCTTTTGGATTAGCTTGAAATGTTGCACATAGACATACACGAAACATTATTTCTGGCCTACTAGAAGTAAGATATAGCAAAGATCCAATCATACCTCAGTGGTAGAGTTTCGATCTACTCGCTTTACATTTTTCGTCCGAGACCAATTTTATGCTATCGCTCATAGGTGTTGCTGCATGCTTTGCATCTTAAAGTTTGTACTTCTTCAGCAGCTCCTTGGTATACTTTGATTGATGAACATAGATGCCATCTTTGTCTTGCTTGATTGGTAGACCAAGGAAGAAATTGAGTTCTCCCATCATGCTTATTTGAAATTCCTGTCTCATTAACTCGTAAAACTCTCGACAGAGAATTTCATTAGTAGCTCCAAAGATTATATCAACAACATAGATCCGAGCAATGAGAAAGTCTTTCCCCTCGGTTTTTATAAAGAGTCTTGTCAATCGACCTCTTCTAAAATTATTTTCAACCAAGAAATTGCTCGATCTTTCATACCATGCTTTGGGAGCTTGTTTAAGACCATAGAGAGCTTTTTGTAATTTGACAACATGATTTGGAAATTTTGAGTTTTCAAATCTAGGGGTTGCTTAACATAGACTTCCTCTTCAATGAAACCATTAAGGAAAGCACACTTAACATCCATTTGATATAATTTGATATTCATGCTAGATGCAAATGCTAATAAGATTCTAATAGCTTCAATTCGGCAACAAGTGCAAAGATTTCCCCACAATCAATCCCTTCTTCTTGATTGTAACCTTGAGCCACAAGTCTAGCCTTATTTCTGACTACCAACCCACCTTCATCCAGTTTGTTCTTGAAAACCCATTTAGTTCCTATGACTCGGGTGGTCGGAAGGTCGTTTGGTCGAGTCTAGACTTGGTTTCTTTCGAATTGATTGAGTTCCTCTTGCATGGCCTCTACCCATTCAGGTTTATTTAGGGCCTCTAGTGCATTTCTGGGTTCGAGTTAATGATATGAATGCAGTGAATGCATATAGATTTTGAAGAGAGGAACGAGTTCTTACCCCACTGTTGATATCGGACAAGATGTTTTCTAGTGGGTGACTCGAAGCATATTTGAATGCTCTACCTGTTCTTTGGTTTACCGGATCTATAGGTTGAATTGGTTGATCTTCGAATTCTGTTCCGAGTAGGCTTGCTCATCCGATTATCCTTCGATATTCCGAGTTGGCTCTTGAGTTGTCTCATTCCGAGTCGATTGTTCCGAGTTCCTTGACCCTTTCGAGTTCCTCTTCATCAAGATCATCATCTCGATCGAACTTCAGTGTCCGAGAATGCCGACTCACTTGGTTTTCCCTGTTCAATCTCATCAAAGATAACGTGGATGCTTTCTTCCACTTTGTTAGTTCTTTTATTGAAAATACGATATGCTTTGCTATGAGATGAATAACCAAGAAAAATACCTTCATCTCGACCGAGCATCAAACTTGGTCGGTGATCCTTACCATAGTTGTAAAAAAACACTTACATCCAAAGGCTTTGAAGTATGAAATTGGGTTTCTTCCCTTTGTAAAGCTCGTATGGAGTTTTCTTCGAGATGGGTCCGATGAGGCATCCGTTCAATGTGTAGTTTGTCTGTGTTGATCGCCTCACCGTAAATAGTAGGGTAGATCATGTTCAATCATCACCTGTCCTTCCTATTTCTTCAAGAGTTCTGTTCTTTCTCTCCACTACTTCATTTTGTTGAGGAGTTTTTGGTGCTGAGAAGTTCAGGGAGATGTCATTCTTATCACAAAACTCTACAAATTCCGAGTAATCGAACTCTCTTCCATGGTTAGTTCGAATTCTCCGAATCCGAGTCCGAGACTCAACTTGGATTTTCCTGCAGAGCTTGCTGAACTCTTTGAAGGCTTCATTTTTGTGCTTAAGAAAACACACCTAGGTAAATCGTGAGTAATCATCAACAATCACAAGCACATATGATTTACCTCCGAGGCTCTTGACGGGGATTTCACTACATAAATCCATATGTAACATTTCAAGCACCTTGGATGTGGAAATAGTTTTCAGAGATTTGAAAGATGATCCGACTTGTTTCCCTTTTGTGCATGCTTCATAGATTTTATCTTCTTAAATGCACAGTTAGGCAATCCTCTAACTAAACCATGAGATGCAAGTTTCTTAATGGTATGCATGCTAACATGACCTAGTCTACGATGCCATGTCCATGAATCACCATGTAAAGATGCTTTTAAACAAGATAAATTCTGACTTGGGTCGAAAGAGGAATAATGTAAGTGTTACCCGATCTCTTACCTAAGAGCTTGGTTTCCTTGGTAGTATTATCAAGGATATAACAGTTGGTCCGAGTGAATCTTACCTCTTGGTCGTTATCACACAGTTGAGAGATACTAAATAGATTGTACTTTAATCCCTTGACAAGGTATACTAAGCCGACTAGATTATTTCCTTTTCCAATCTTGCCTATCCCGATTATCTTACCTTTGTCTGTCATCTCCAAATGTGACTTTTCCTCCCTTGTAATCTTCTAACTTAGAAAAGAGTCTTGAGTCTCCCGACATGTGGCGTGAGCATCCACCTGTCTAGGTACCAATGCCCTCTTTTTCTTTTCTAAGCCACCTGCAAGTTAGAAACAAACTAACCTTTCTCACTTCCTCTAACGAACCCAAGTAACTCCCTTTACTATGGTCCTTTTCCGAGGAAGAAGACTCTTGTGAACCTAGATTTGAATAACTTTGGGTTTTGTCGGATTCCGAGTCTTTCTTTTAGAAAATTGAGTCCGTGTCTCTTTCTTTTGAAAGCCTTTTCTTTTATAAATAGGTGGAGAAGGTTTTTCCTATAAGTTGGCCTAGGCTCAGTCCTCTTTTTCATTCTTGTGAACGGGACCATGCTCAGCCTTCCCGAACTTTACAGCTTCGGAATCCTTTTGAAATGCTATGAGTAGGAGTTAGATTCCTCCTCTTTGTTAAAGCCAAGACCTTCTTTTCTGAAGGAGACACATTGAGACCCTAAGAGCATGTCAAGGTTTTTCCGACCTTGAGTAAATTTTAAGACAAGCTTTTGAGACTCGTTGAGCTTTTACTTCAGCTTGCTCATTTTCACTTCGAGTAACTCGGACTCAGTCTCATTGGATTGAGCACTAGTCTTGAGTTCTCTTAGAGTAAGTCTCATTTTTTCTAATTCATTTTTCAATGAGATGCTCTCGAAGTAATTGACTCAAGTTGTTCTTTAAACCGAGAAGAATCGAATTGGACTTTTCTTCCAAAGTATAAATATATTTGGATAAATCAACTTTGGAAAACTTAAGGAAGTATTCAATTACCTCCCGAGGATTTGTTTCCTCACTGTTTGAGTGATCTCGAGTCTAACTCTATTTCAGCTTTCGACTCGAGAGAGTGCCATCGGACACTTTGAATCATCTCGAGTCCTCATCATCTTCCGATGAGTCCTCATCATCTTCCGATGAGTCTTCATCATTCCAAGTGGCCATCATAGCCTTTTTCTTCTTTCTCGTCCCTCTTTCTCCTCGGGACAGTCTTTGACTATGTGTTCCTTATCGCCACATTCAAAACAGCCAAAGTTCTTAGTTAAGGATAACTTTGAAGGCGAAGAATGTTTACCTTTTCTATCCTTCTTGTCTTTCTTGTAGAACTCTTCTCTTGGCTTTTTATCCCATCTCTTGTGCTTCATCATTCTTTTGAAGCCTCTAGCAATGAGTGCCATGGGATCCTCTTCGAGTCCGATGAACTCGGATTTGCTTATCCGGTCCGAGGCTTTCAGCAGCACTGTTCTTTTTAGTGCCGACTTCGCATCCTCCTCTTCCGGATGGATCTCATAAGTGAGTAGCTTTCCAATGAGTTCATCCGGCTTGAGTAAGGACAGAGTTCCGAGCCTCTTCGATGGCTATCACCTTAGGACGCCATCTTCTCTTGGGTAGACTTCGAGTATCTTTCCGCACATTTCCTTGTGGGAAACCTTTCTACCTAGAGATTTGAGATTATTAGTAATCTTAGTGAAGCGAGATGAACATCTTAGTGATGTTCTCTTCGGCTCTATCTTGAACAGCTCGTACTTGTGAAGATATTAGTTTATCTTCGCTTGCTCGACTTGGCTGGTGCCTTTATAAGTCTTGACCGAGTATCCCACACTTCTTTGGTTGTGTCACAAGCCGACACTCTGGTTGTATTCTTCTAAGCCGATGGCGCACATCGGAATGTTCGTCGCCTTGAAGTTCTTTCGAACTTCTCTGCTTCCTTAGTAGTGTACTCGAGCTTTTCTTGGGCACGAGTCTTGTTTCTTCCATCTTCATTGGAATGTAGTTGCCTACTTGTATGATGTTCCGGACATCTTTATTGTGATCCAACAGAAAACATTCCATGAGCTTCTTCCAAAGGCACGAAGTTAGATCCTTTGAACTTTGGTGGTCTGCTAGAAGATCTTCCTTCATCGAACTCTCCATTGTTTTAAGCCATTTGATCTTTAAACCTTTGGATGGTTAGATCCTTTCCGAAAGGCTAGGCTCGATACCAATTGAAGGTTTGCTCTTGGAGAGATTGAGTCACCCTAGAGGGGGTGAATAGGGTGAAGGGGAAAAATTAAACAAATAATGGAAGATTAAAAACTAGAGCCGACTTGAAGACAGCTTTAAGTCTATATTGGACTCGGAAAAGTGCTAACTCGTAAAGTTACGTGGAAACCCTCCTCGGGTAGAAAACCACTGGTCAGTGGTAATCCAAGCACCAAGTCAAATCCACTATTTTGAATCCACAAAATACAGTAGAAAGACTCAACTAGAATTGCTCCTTTAGACAATTCCTTACAAGATTTTCCTAAACTCGAAATTCCCTTATCCGATCTAGTACTTCCTAACCGAGGTAACCTTTACAGTTAGGGACAACCGAGCTGAGTTAACCCTTACATCTCGGTCAAGGGACCTTACTCATAAAGTAAGAATAAGTATTTGTGATCGATTACTAGACCTTACAACTCGGAAAGATGTTAAGTACAAAGTCGGAGTTGTAAGTAGAAGATTGAGTATGAATACAATGACTTTTGCTTAAGTGCGTGTATTTGACAATTGGTTCAACAATCTTCAAGTCTTGAGAGTTGGCTTCTATTTATAGATGACCAGGCGGACTAGCCGTTGTGACTATCTTCCGATTAGAAGTCCTTTGTGACCGTTGCAATGTTTTTTCCGAGTCACTCGTAAAATATCCGTTGAGGTGTGAACATTGGGCAACGGCTCTTGACTCCTTTGGATGTCTTAATCCACTAGTGGTGTCCGAAAAGTAGGGCGGAAACCACCGTTGAGCTTAGTGTTGCAGATTTCCAATTTTGGAAACAAACAACCCCGACAAAGTGTTTGGGCCTTAATCGAAGTAGAAAAGCCTTGTCTGCTGGTGATTGACAGCTTGAGGCCGGTTACTTTTGTATTTTAAAAAATAGGATAACCTCGTTTAGATAACCTACAAAAGTAAATCAATTTGGTTCTCAAAGTATAAAATACTTTGGTCCAAGATTAGACACAGATAATAATTTAATTAAGACAATTAAGTGCCTAATTATCCGAGTCCTGAATGAGTGAAATTTTCCGAGTCTAATATCCATTATACTCAAATTCCATCCGAGTCAATCTAGAAACAAATCAAGTAAGATAAAGAATATCGAGTTGTAAGACTTGATCTAGATAGACATGGTTCAAACCAGGCATGATGACTTAGAAGGATGAATTAACATAATAATTCAATTAAACTTAGAACATGAAGTCGGACTCGAGTTTATGCACGTTATAGCAAATGTTTGAACATGCGATATATTTGAGTGTTGTCCGAGTGACTCGAACTCGTGTGTGAAATGACACGCAAGAGTATGCTTTCCGAGTCAGTCATAATCAATTGAAAACATATACAATAGTTTCGTAACACTCGTAAAAGATTCTATATCACTCGAAAAGTTTCTAAGACGCTTAGAATGACTTGTAATCAAAACCTTATAAGAGATGAAGCCCATACCCGATTCCTTGATGGAACTCAGAATGATGTACATACAAAGTCTAAGTCTTCATTCTTCTTTCTGTCCTTCTTTCTTTTTGGACAATCTTTGAATATGTATTCTTTGTTGCTACATTGAAAACAACTAGAGTTCTTAGTTAAAGATAACTTTGAAGGGGATGAGTATTTGCCTTTCATGTCCTTCTTATCTTTCTTGTAGAAATCCTCCTTTGGCCTATTTTCCCACTTCCCGTACTTCATCATTCTCTTGAAGCCACGGGCAATGAGTGTTATAGGATCCTTTTCCGATTCTCGAGGAGCTCGGACTTTCATGTCCTGTTTTCTAAGGGCTTCAGCGCAATATTCTTTTTGGTGCCGACCTCGGCGTCCTCTTCTTTCGGATGAATCTCGTTGTTAAGTAACTTCCCAATAAGCTCGTCCGGCCTTAGTTGAGAGAGGTTCTAAGCTTCTTCAATGGTTGTCACCTTGGGACCCCATTTTCTCTTTGGTAGACTTCTCATAATTTTTCTCGGACATTTTCTCTTTAGAGATCTTTCTACCTAGAGACTTGAGATTATTAGTAATCTTTGTGAACCGAACATACATCCGAGTGATGTTCTCTTCCGGCTTCATCTTCAATAGCTCATACTTGTGAAGATATTGACTTATCTTTGCCTGCTTCACTTGACTTGTTCCTTCATAGGTGTTGACAATGGTGTTCCACACCTTTTGGGTCGTGTCACGAGCCGACACTCTGTTGTATCCTTCTATACTAACGGCACACATCAATGTGTTCATAGCTTTGAAGTTCTTTCCGAACTTCTCGGTCTCTTCAGTGGTGAACTCGGATTTGGCCTTAGGCACATTAGTCCCACTCTTCGTCTTCATTGGGATGTAGTTGACTCCTTCGATGACATCCTAGACTTCTTCATCATTATCCATTAGGAAGTAGTCCATCATTTTCTTCCAATGTGCAAAGTTTGACCCTTTGAACATTGGTGGTGTAGTGGATGATCTTCATTCATCGAACTCTCCATTGTTTTTAGCCATCTAATCTTTAGACCTTTGGATGGTGAGATCCTCTTGAAAGGCTAGGCTCGAAACCAATTGAAGGTTTGCTCTTGGAGAGTCTAAGTCACCCTAGAGAGGGGGTAAATAGGTTGATGAAGAAAATTTAAACACTTTTTGCACAAACACTAAGATAAAGTAGATTCCGAGTCTAGAGTGAACTCGGAAAGACAAATAGACAGATATACGTAGAAACCCTCCCGGGGCGGAAAACCACGGACAGTGCTAATCCAAGCACCATGTCAAATCCAATATTTTGAATCCACAAAATACAAAGGATCGACTCAACCAGAATTGCTCCATTAAACAATTCCTTACCGACTTCCATCACGCCAATCGGACTTCGACCATGATCCGAATCCGCAAATAAGACTGGGATTTCATCACCGGGCTGGCTGCAACAACCCCACCCTAACTAATACTATTAATGTTCTTAAATAATAGTTAAGATAATTAAATTGAGAGCGTGCACTTCAATTCGAAATTTATAAGTGTTTGTTTTTGCAGGGCTCGAACTACCTTGGAGGTCTTCGATCAAACATATAATTTATGCATATATTGGATAAATAATGTTACTAATGAAATGATCCAACTAAATGTTAAACATCAAATAGTAAATAATAAAAATAGAATTACACTCTTGTAACAAAAAAAAAGTGGCATAGTAACACACTTAAACATATATATGCTCTATATAAATAGAGTAAAAATAAATTCAATAAATAAGATCAATTATGAACACTTGCATATGAATACTTGATTTGAATATGTCATTTAATTTGTTGTATAATATTTTTATTGGCCTTAATATTTTTGGAAAACAATTAGAATTATGTGTTCATTGGATTAATTTACATGTATCAAAATTATTGATATTATATTTGGTAAGTTTCTTAATCATATACAATTGATCAAGTCAAAGTCAAAATAAAGTCAAGTCAAGTTAAGTCAAATACATGCATAGTAATAAAATAAATAAATAAATAAATCTATATATATATAAGCCAATTATTTTAACTTGGACATGAATTTACCAAAACCATGATTTTATTTAGCCATAGTTTTTAAAATGCACATGGTTTTAGCATATGATTTTCTAAAACAACTTGACAAGTATCATGCATGCATTGGTTTGAAATTCCTATAAATATGAGTTGATTTTCCTCTCTTAGAGTACTAAAAGAAACGCACCACAAATAGTGATAAGGAATGAAGGAGTTTGGAGAAAATGAAGAGTTTGGAGGTTTTGCTTGGTAGATAAAGAAACACAAAAAGAAGTAGAGAGAAGGAAAAGATAATTATGAAATTATGTTGCATGTATTATTTGGGGAAAAATTATAGGTGGACAATATAAATGGAGATATGTAGGGTTAAAGTAAAGAAGTTATCCTTAGGGAGCAAGGAGGGTAGGCAAAAGAGAAAATTTAAAATAAGGTGTAAAATAAGAAGTAATATAAAGGTAGAATATGAAGTTGGGATGTATTAAAGTTTATAAATATGGTATGCACATATAGTAGGAAGTTATCTTTTCACCAAATTAAATTTCACAGGATTTGGAGGTCTACAATCCGAGTTATGATCGTTTTATCGAAACGGTGCAAGTTTTACATAAATTGGGAGCAGCTCGATTCAAGTAAGTTTTTGAGGTTCTTGTTCTTCTTTTTGGAATTTATGATTAATGAAAGTTTTAGATTATTTTTCAAGCTTTCTAAATTTGGGTTTTATGCTTTGATTCAATGTAGGATGAAAAAGATATGAATATTCTAAGTTAGCCTTAAAATATGACAAAAACACTCAAGGTTTTGTTATGGGATTGGTGACAATTTAGCATGAGTTACCGAGTTAGTTGGTAATTAATAATAAGGGACCATATTAAATGACTAATTCGGATCTGTTAAGAATTCACTTCTATTTTATATTATTGTGTCGTTTTTAAGTTTGTATAAGCTAAAATAAAATTGATTATATACGAATAACTTTTAACCGACGTGAGAAGTATACAATTATAATATATTTATATGAAAAAAGTTTGGAAATAAAAATATGTAAAAAATAATAATGAGCAAAATTAATATAAGAATATTATTAAAAGAAAAGAATAGTTAAATACACGTAAATACCGATATGAATTATTAGGGAGTAATAAGACACATACTACGAATTTATATCCTAGTGGTTATTATAAATAAAATTAGGGACTAATAGGATGGTCAATAGGAATGGTCTAAATAGAGGACAAAACATTTCCTAAGAAAATCGAATTATAACAATGAATCTAAGAATGAAACACTAAACGTTGCGTAAAGAGATTTAAAACCTACAAGGAATAATCCGATCAAATTATTGACCATATAACTATTTACTTAAGCAGCAAAAGAAGATCCTCCAACGGTTGTTGAGCCAATGCTTATTATTATGCATTAGTAAAGGATATCAAGGCTAATGTACGTTTATTGCTTGTACCTTACGAAAATCCATATGTTTATACATAACAATATCAAATGGTTTGCTTAATAAAATGAACCATTTCAAATATTATTTGTCACCTAATTATGTGGCCTGCCCATATCAATCATACCAGCGTGATCAAACTTTTGATCACACCCATATATATTTGGCCATTATCAACCGATTTTGCCGATCGGTTTGGGTATGCGCATATTTAGGGAAACCGATGATCGTAAGAAGCCACTCAAATAATAAATTAATAATTGTTTTACTTCATTCTTTCTATCTAATTTATAAATGAATTTAAATGCATGTGCTCATAAATAACTTTACATAATATTCATTTACAAGTGCAAGGATAAATGTATTGAGCTTCGGCTCACTATTTCAAAATGTTTTTGTATGTTTTGTTTTAGGTAATGCTAATGTTGATGGAAGCAAGGAGTAGACATATTTATTTTGGTCAACGAGACTTAGAAGCTCACAATGGTAGTAAGGGATGTGATGTTTAGAAGTCATATATTTTCCGATTAAACAAGTTGTAATTATGATGGTACTCGTCAACTTGACTTGAGGTTGTACAAGTTTGGTGTATGAGATGTTTTGAACTTTATTTTCAAAAGTGACATAGTGGAGTCCTCGCTCATATTATATTTTCAAAGAAGTTGTCTTGCTCTTTGTATAGAGCGGTAGTAACGCTTCTAATATTCATTTCCGTTGCTCTAATTACTAGTTATTAGTCATTAATACTAAAATGGTGATTATGGGATTTGGGGGCGTTACGGTTGTGGTATCGAGCTAAGGTTTAGAGTCACTGTGAGCTTTAATTAGGATTCTATAAGTGTAGGCTAATGTCATTATGTGGTATGAGGAAATAGGACGATAAGTTCATTACCTACTGCTTCCTTAGTTACACCTAGATATCTTCAGTAACATATTGTGGTAATTCTCAAAAGGTACATTATTTTCCAATATAATCCTCGAGACATCAATATTATTTCTTATAGATACAAATAATCTTTATTATTAGGTACATTATAAATGCATCCTTTTAGTGAACCTTAGTATTATGACACTTGTAATTTATAACCAATTATATGTGGAAGCGTATAATGTTAGTGATTGTTATTAGTAATGATTACATCAACTTCTACTATTTGACTATGTTAAAAAAATACATGTATATAAATAAGTAACATTTATTGTGTGTAGGAATCAAATATGATCCTTTACATAAAATATTAATAGGATATATATTTGTGTCTTGGTGAATACATAAGAGAGATTGTGTAGAGAGAGAGAAAAAAATTAATAGTTACATTGGTAATTATGTGAACAAGCATGACGTGGGTTATATTGGAGGATAATGAAAGCTATTTAATATTATGTACGTTACCACCGATTATATGGGTAGAGCAACTCTTTTGTGGTCTATTGAGAAATGTTTGTGTCTTAGATGTAACTATAATATCGTGATCGTTGTTTATTGAGTGAAGTTTTACATTTTGATAAGGGTACTCATTCTTTGAAGTTCGTGAAATAAATGAAGGTTTTTACAGGGGTAAGAGGACAGTTTGGTCCAAGTATAGATACTTATGTTAGAGTATATTATAGTGTTTGAGATATTTATGAAAGTTGATGTATTTAAGTTATATTTAGATTTATCGTAAGAGAAAAGGTGTTTAGCTCATGATATAAACAATGGGATTGTATGAGAAAAATTTGTGGAAATTTATAGCAAACTTGAGATGGGAAACGATATCATGATTTTGAGGTATGGAAGACGAGTTCAATAATTTGTTTAAAAAAACAGTGCTAAATGTTTGGAAAACTAATATATTAGAGTACTCTAATTGGATATAATGATAAGTTCTTGGTGGATTAGGATACTAAATAAAGTAATACATTTAAAGAGGAAAAAATGTAACTACATATATATCTTATCAAAGATAATTGGGTTAGAATCATTGAGAAAGCATGAGCGTAATTTGGATAGATATATATCCACTTTTTTTTTTTTTTTTTGAGGTATAAGTCAAAGGCAAAGAATCTATGAGAAAAACGTTTGAGGTTATAGAAAATGTATTATAACCATAAAACTAAAAGGAGGAAATGGTGTTCTATATATATTTTGGACGATCAAATACAAGTACCAAGTAAAATTTTAATGATTGGAGAAGTTAAGTTCGGAATCTGGATATCTTAGTTCAATATGATTTATGTTAAATGAGAAATTCATATTGTTGAATTAGAGTATTTCACAAACTCATATGGCAGTTTTGACTCGATTGATTTAATTGAATGAGACATCATATTGCAGGGGAAAACAAGGGTTCTTTTTGTTAAAATTTGACCTTGAATTTAGTAATACAAGATTAAGAATGAGTATAGTTTTTTAGGGAGAAAAACTTAAACATCCTTACTTAGATCAAATTATATAATGTCCATCACATAAATTCTACGTTATCACATAAATTCTACGTCAATTTACACGAGCTCATAATCGTATTTAATTAACCTATGTTCATTGTTAAAACCTTTCCATAGGAACCATTATAACATAATCATTTTACCTTTCTCTGAATCCTATGACCACATTGACCTTTGTTGATCCCTAAGAGAGCTTATCATTTACTCTAGCATATAATAACTCATAAATCCATGTGAATCATACTAATTCATCATTCTCATCTCTTACGTATTCTAACATTACCTTGTTGGTATCATTTCTTTTATTGAACCATTAACGTCAAAATTTTTCTTCTCTTACTCTGATTAATGGTTCTTGTGATCCTTATTTTGTAGATATTATCTTTTTCAATATTTAATGACTCATTTTTTTCGTAAGAAATCTCTATCTATTGCATGACCTTCTTACTTCCTGTGAATTCTTATACTTTACTTTCCAATCAAAGAGAATTTTTCCAAACTTTACCCATTCATACCAAAATACTTAACTTATTGTAATATATTATTAATTCCTTTTTGGAAAAGATAACCGGGTTCCAAATAATAATAATAATAATAATAATAATAATAATAATAATAATATCCTTGTAATTGAGTATCCAATTCTTTTTATTGAAAATTTCCATTCATTGTCAATTACATGCTTCCATATTAAAGCTTGACTTATTTCACAAAAGATGTATCTATCAAACTCAGTTGCTTCGTTTATGCATTCATCTCTTTTTAACTCATTTAATCTTTACAATTTAGTTAAGCGAAGTCTAACTTCCATTTCAAGTATAGGCTAAGTTAAACCTGTTTTTTTTTAGCCATTCCATACATTCTTCTTTGTGACTCTTAGTAATTACTTTGAGACTAATATGACTCCTACTTATCACAACTTCATAATTTCATATGTGAATGCTTCCTAACGTGGGTGAAAATGTATTATCATGGAAATACTTTTTGCACCTAGTTTATTTACGATTGCCCACTCCATTATCTATATTGACGAGCAATTTCGCTCTATCTATATCGATCCTCATCGTTAATTGTTAGTTCTAGCAAACATGCATTTATATTTAGAGATACTTTCTAATAATATCAGGTATCATTACTTTCACCATTTGGTATTTCCTTATGTTGTTGTTTAACTTACCACTCATCCAGTTGGATGTCACTTTCCCTCGAGTATTCACCGAATTATTTGTCCTTGTTTTTCCTTGGTAACCAAAGTCGACGCAAGTCGCATTATCTTTTGTAGTTTATATTTGATGATAATTCATGTTGATACTCATCAAGATTCTTCCTATATATTTTAATTCATCTTATGCCAATACTTATTGGCACTTATTGCAGTTTAAAAATAAATAAATAAATAAAATCCTTGAGAAGGATGACCAAAATTATTATTTTCTTATTTATCGAGTCTTTAATTCCATGATAATGATTTTCTTTCTTGGAACTAATATTCAAACATACCTTCCTCTTACTTACTCTCCCATGGAAATTTATAGTAATTGAAGTCTTCCTTACTCAATCTATGTCCCTACTTTCCCTATTTATCGTTTCTGTCTTTATTATTTATAATGAAATTAGAATTTTCTTCATAATACCATTAGATAAAGGCCTTCCCAATAACTTCTTCTCTAACTACTTAATAGATCACCAATTCAAAAATTTAAACCAATTCATTTAATTGCTGTCAATTCTTCCTAGATTATGACCTTGCCATCTACGTAATTTTATTCACATATGTATTCTTATCATTGCCAAGACAAACAATATTGCTTCCTAGAGATCTTTTCTAAACTTATCCAATTAATATGCTCATGATCCTACATTAACATTAAACCATATTTTTTAACAATGCATATGATAGTAAAAGCTTAAGTATACTTATTTGTCGTGTATATGTTTTAGGAAATGACACTTTGAACCTATTCAACCAATCTTTTCCTAATGGTTATAAAATAAAATTTTCAAATAATATGCATTTGCTTATTTAGTTGGTGAGGATCGCTAGGTTACTCTTAGTTTCTTATGATACAATATTGAACGTATATGATATAAGATCGTTGATTATTAGATTTGAAGAATTTTATATTACCGGATCATATTATACATATGTTCGATACGGTTGTGTAAATGATTATGGATGGAGGAAATGTAAATTACAAAAATAATGAAGAAGTTATCATGAGTATAGGTTGAAATATAAAGATAAGTTTGAACACAAGGGATACAAGATAGAGGTTTGCCTCATAATGCCAATTATACGAGGTTATGGAGACATATGGGTGAAGTTATGAAACCATACTCAATCGAAAAGTCTTAGAATCGGACAACACAAAAAAGGGAATCTTATGTCTGAATAAATTTCTTAAGTGGAATTATTTAAAACTTTTGCCAATGTATGATTAAACATTATAGTTACACAATTCGTTGTGTTCCTTATCCAAGAGATAAAGGTTATATACTAAACTAAAGTATTATAGTATCATCATAATATATCTAAAAATTTTATTAGAGGGACGTTAATATGTATTTTAAACATTGAGATAGTTAGTTTCTACAAATGACCACATATTGAAGTTAGACGTATGAAAGTGATTATATATATGGGAAGCTATAAAAAAATATTAAGCATCTAATAAATACTTTGTACTTCCTTTTATCCAAAAGAAGTTTTTCTATATCAAGTTTCGAGGATGAAACTTATTTTAAGGGGGAAGACTATAACAACCTCACCTTAACTAATATTATTAATTTTCTTAAATAACAGTTAAGATAACCAAATTGAGCGCGTGCACTTCAATTCAAAATTTATAAGTGTTTGTTTTTGTAGGGCTCGAACTACCTTGGAAGTCTTTGATTAAACATATGATTTATGCATATATTGGATAAATAATGTTACTAATGAAATGATCCAACTAAATGTTAAACATCAAATAGTAAATAATAAAAATAGAATTACATTCTTGTAACAAAAAAAAAGTAGTGTAGTAACACACTTAAACATATGCATATGCTCTATATAAATAGAGTAAACAAAATTTAATAAATAAGATCAATTATGAACGCTTGCATATGAATACTTGATTTGAACATGTCATTTAATTGGTTGTATAATATTTTTATTGGCCTTAATATTTTTTGAAAACAATTAGATTTATGTGTTCATTGGATTAATTTACAGGTATCAAAATTATTCATATTATATTTAGTAAGTTTCCTAATCATATAAAATTGATCAAGTCAAAGTCAAAATAAAGTCAAGTCAAGTTAAGTCAAATACATACTTAGTAATAAAACAAATAAATAATATATATATAAGCCAATTATTTTAACTTACACATGGATTTACCAAAACCATGGTTTTATTTAGCCATAGTTTTTAAAATGCACATGGTTTTAGCATATGGTTTTCTAAAAACAACTTGACAAGTATCATGGATACATTGATTTGAAATTCCTATAAATAGGAGTTGATTTTCCTCTCTTAAAGTACCAAAAAGAAACACACCAAAAATAGTGATAAGGAATGAAGGAGTTTGGAGAAAATGAAGAGTTTGGAGGTTTTGCTTGGTAGATAAAGAAACACAAAAAGAAGTAGAGAGACGGAAAAGATGATCATGAAATTATGTTGCATGTATTATTTGGGGAAAAATTATAGGTTAATAATATAAATGGAGATATGTAGGGTTAAAGTAAAGAAGTTATCCTTAGGGAGTAAGGAAGGTAGGCAAAAAGAGAAAATTTTAAATAAGATGTAAAATAAGAGATAATATAAAGGTAGAATATGGAGTAAGTTGGGATGTATTAAAGTTTATAAATATGGTATACACACATAGTAGGAAGTATCTTTTCACCAAATCAAATTTCACTGGATTTGGAGGTCTACAATCCGAGTTATGATCGTTTCATCGAAACGGTGCAAGTTTTATATAAATTGGGAGCAGCTCGATTCAAGTAAGTTTTTGAGGTTCTTCTTCTTCTTTTTGAAATTTATGATTTTAATGAAAGTTTTAAATTATTTTTTAAGCTTTCTAAATTTTAGTTTTATGCCTTGATTCGATGTTGGATGAAAAAGATATGAATTTTCTAAGTTAACCTTAAATTATGACCAAAACGCTCAAGGTTTTGTCATGGGATTAGTGACAATTTAACATGAGTTATCGAGTTAGTTTGTAATTAATAATAAGGGACCATATTAAATGACTACTTCGGATCTGTTAAGAATTCACTTCTATTTTATATTTTTGTGTCGTTTTTAAGTTTGTGTAAACCAAAATAAAATTGATTATATACGAATAACTTTTAACCGACGTGAGAAGTATACAACTAAATATATTTATATGAAAAAAAGGTTGGAAATGAAAATATGTGAAAAATAATAATGAGCAAAATTAATATAAGAATATTATTAAAAGAAAAGAATAGTTAAATACACGTAAATACCGATATGAATTATTAGGGAGTAATAAGACACATACTACGAATTTATACCCTAGTGGTTGTTATAAATAAAATTAGGGACTAATAGGATGGTCAATATGAATGGTCTACATAGAGGACAAAACATTTCCTAAGAAAATCGAATTATAACAATTAATCTAAGAATGAAACACTAAACGTTGCGTAAAGAGATTTCAAACCCGCAACGAATAATCCGATCAAATAATTGACCATATAACTATTTACTTAAGCAGCAGAAGAGGATCCTCCAACGGTTGTCGAGCCAATGCACATTGTTATGTATCAGTAAAGGATATCAAGGCTAAGGTACGTTTATTACTTGTACCTTACGAAAACTCATATGTTTATACATAACAATATCAAATGGTTTGCTTAATGAAATGATCCATTTCAAATATTATTTGTCACCTAATTATATGGCCCGCCCATATCAATCATACCAGCGTGATCATACTTGTGATCACACCCATATATATTTGGCTATTATCAACCGGACTTTGCCGATCGGTTTGGGTATGCGCGTATTTAGGGAAACCGATGATCATAAGGAGCCACTCGGATAATAAATTAATAATTGTTTTACTACATTCTTCCTATCTAATTTATAATCGAATTAAAATGCATGAAGACTCGGACATCTGCTCAACGCATTTCGAGTTACATTACATGAATCGAAATAACCATCTCGTATTTTAGAGTTTTGATTCCAAGGCATTCTCTGTGTTTTAGAAACTTTTTGAATGAAATGGTATCTTCTCTAAGTACTACAGCTTGCACTTCATGTGTTTATTGCGCTTCTTTAAGTGACTCGGAAAACTAATTCTTTGTTCCGAGTCCAAGCATCACTCGATTTATCGCAGATTGAGTGGACTAGTGTTTCACCTTCTCTCACTCGAAACCGGCTTCGATTATAAACTCTATTTCATTAGAGTCGGTACCTCTAGTCTGTTTCATACTTAGTCTATATCAAGTTATCTCACTCGATATTCTTTACTTATCTTGATCTATCTTTTAGACTAAGTCGGATGGAATTTTGAGTTATATAGTTATTAGACTCGGAATATTCCACTTCTCTTCGACTCGGATAATTAGTTGATTAATTATCATAATTATTTTATTATCTCGTGTCTAATCTTGGACCAAAGTATTTCATACTTTGAGAACCAAAATTGCTTTACTTTTGTAGGTTATTCAAACGAGGATACACTTTTCAAATCACAAAAGTAACCGGCTTCAAAACGTCAAATCACCAGCAGACATGGCTTTTCACCTTCTCTCGCTCCGAGTCCCGGAAGATAGTGTCGAGCTGTCTGTTTCCAAATCTGGAAAACCGAGACACCAAGCTTAACGGTGGTTTTCAGCTTATCTCTCAAGACACCGCTATTAGTTTTGGGACTTCCAAGAGAGTTAAACCGTTGTCCAACGTTCACATTACAACGGATACTTTCGAGTGACTCGAAAGCTTCTATCAACGGTCATAGAGGACTCTCGGTTAGCGAGATGAAGATAACGGCTACTCTGCCTGGTCATCTATAAATAGAAGCCACTTCACAAGACTTGAAGATTGCCGAACTTATTGTTAATATACGTACTTGTGCAAAGTCTTTGTATTCAATCTTCTACTTACAACTCCTATTCTATAATTCATTACCTTCGAGTTGTAAGGTCTTGTACTCGATTACAAACTCTTTCTTACTTTCTTTGTAAGGTCCCTTAACTAAGTCTGTAAGGGTGAACTCAGCTTAAGTTGTCCCCAGCTGTGAGGGTTATCTCGGTTAGGAAGTACTAGATCGGATAATGGAATTTCGAGTCTAGGAAAACTTGTAAAGAGGTGTCTAAGGGAGCAACTCAGGTTCGGTCGGTTCACGGTATTTTGTGGACTCAAAATAGTGGATTTGACTTCGTGTCCGGATTGACACGGTCCGTGGTTTTCTCGCCCCAAGAGGGTTTCCACGTAATCTCTAAGTGTTTACTTTCCGAGTTCATTCTAGACTTAGACTGTCTTAAAGCATTTGCTTTTCTTGCCATTTCTATCTATTCAGTCTTTCCGAGTCTCTACTTTTCCGACTCTGTTTTGACTCGTAACCGCATTCCGTATTTTACCTAGCAAAAGAGTCCGAATTTCCATAAGATCTCTTCCTCACCCTATTCACCCCCTCTAGGGTGACTCGGACTCTCCCGAGCAAACCTTCAATGCACATGCTCACAAATAACTTTACATAATATTCATTTATAGTGCAAGAATAAATGTATTGAGCTTCGGCTCACTATTTCAAAATGTTTTTGTATGTTTTGTTTTAGGTAATGCTAATGTTGATGGAAGCAAGGAGTAGACATATTTATTTTGGGTAACGAGACTTAGAAGCTCACAAAGTGGTAGTAAGGGATGTGATGTTTGGAAGTCATATATTTTCCGATTAAACAAGTTGTGATTATGATGGTATTGTCAACTTGACTTGAGGTTGTACAAGTTTGGTGTCCGAGATGTTTTGAACTTTATTTTCACAAGTGACGTAGTGAGTCGTGCTCATATTATATTTTCAAAGAAGTTGCCTCGCTCTTTGTATAGAGCGGCAGTAACGCTTCCAATATTCCTTTCGCTGCGCTAATTACTACTTATTAGTCATTGACACTAAACTCGGTGATTATGTGATTTGGCGGCGTTACACTCGGCGAACTAAAATACGAAAATAAAAGAGGTAAGAGTGACATATTTTTTATGTCTACACCTGTTGTTTCCGATGTTGATTGAATCAATGCGTCAAGAATTAGTTGTCTATTAACTTGAACCGTAACAGGGAGCCTGGACTTGAAGTTCGGGTGGCTAATTCCTAAACTTGGCTAATTAATCTCTTGAAGCTCAAATTGGTGGGCCTAAGCTTGACCATATGCTTAGCTTGGAGCTTGGTAGGGAGTTTGAACTTGACTTAGGTGTAGACACCTAAAAAATGTCATACCTTTTCTATTTTATTTATTTGTTGGGCCGGTGATGAAATCCCGAGTCCCGTTCGAGGAATTGTATCGTAGACCGAATTTGATTGGTGCGACGAAAGCCAGTAAACCACAAAGAACCCCCATCACCACATAAATAGCCTTTTGTCATGGATCGGTAAAAAAACCCTTTTTCTTTCGGACGGTCAAAGCCCGAGCCAAGCCTTTAGAGACAACGGAAGTCCAATGCCATATACCAGGAAATTCCAAGCTCAAAACACTCGCGTTTCACTTTAATCCAACGAGACAAGGTGCTCGAAGACCTCAAGACGACGTTAAGCATTATATTTCATGATCACCAATATTAAAGTACTGCGTTTAGGCTCTAAGACAATCTACTCGAGACTAGGAGCACACAATTCCCCGTAATGACATAGCATGGCCAGTTCCCCTTCCACTTATTTCACCTCAAAACATTGTGTTCCGACTCGAAGACTCCCGGGGTAGCATGGAAGGACACGGAACCATAGAAAACTCCATATAGCCGGCGCCCCGACCACTTATTTTGCCTCAAAATGTTGTGTTTTGGCTTAAAGACTCCCTGGCTAGCATGGAAGGGCACAAAACCCTAAAAACTCTTGTGGTGACGCCCTTACTCGATTTTATTCGATTTTATCCCGAAGCTACCCGGTGCAATCTTCACATTATCCTGGCCCAGCTTTTTACCTTGTTTTGGATGGCTGGTCGAGAGCTAAACCTAGGTCATTCCTTGACCTAAACTTTCCCTATAAATAGAAAGCTTAGGCTCTTATTTCAGTAATGGCTCATCCCTTGGCGTCACGTTGCTCGAAACTTGATTAAGAGCTACCGAGTACTCTAATCCGCATTATAATGTCTTGGTTTCCTTTCGGCCTATTCTCATTCTAGTTTCCAATCTCACCACATTTAAACCCATAAACTCCATCATTCATTCACATACCTACTAATCTCCATAAAAATATATACAAAAGCCCCTTCAAGTCACCACTAGCGCATCACCCGTAACACCCCGAAACTTAATCGTAATTAATTATTTTAAATTTACATTTTATCGTCTTAATATTATTTAAGAGAAATGAGTCGCACACAATACGAAATCGAAATAAAAGGTGTGAACAAATTTGATAATCGTAAATAGTAACGGGTAATTCGTACAAATTTACGATTGTACTATGAATGTATATATGTTTGAATAATTTCATTCCGAATCGAATAAATTAAATTAATAAGTAAAAAGAAATAAAATAAAATAGTATATATATATATACAAATTATTATAACACAAATAAAGTTTAAAAAAAAAGAGAGAAGGAGAGGGTGGAAGGATCGGAAATTTAGTAAAAAGGAGGGAGAGGGCTTAACTCCATTTTCTCTCTCATCTCCTCACCTTCACTTCTCCTCTCTACTCTCACCTCTCCCTTACTCCCTCTCACTGCTCGCCTGAGTTCCACCGCCGGCCAGCCGTCACCACCGGTCTCTGCGGCCGCCAGCAGCCGCCGCCGCCGCCGCCGCCTCGGCCACCCCGTTACCCTCATCGCATCCCTCTCTCCTCTTCACTCGCTTTGCGCCGAACAGGGGCCGCTTCGACCTCGCTGCTGCCGCCGGCGGACCGGCTGGTGCCACCGTCCCCGGCCGCCGCTGGCACCTGACACCGCCGACTAGTGCTTGCCACTGCCGCCCAACAACCCAGCTCCGTGATCGGATCTTCCACCACCCCTTTTTCCACATCTAACCCAATTTGAGGTATATCTCCAATTCTTAATTTCTAAGCAAATTTTATCACAAATTTATGTTATTATTGAATAATTAGACAAGTATATGTGAATTGTGAATTGATTATGGTGGAAGTGAAGGAATTGTGGAAGTAAATGAAGTTGGATTTAGGGATTATTATGTGTTGAAGTGGAATTGGAAATTGATTTGGGTTTATTTGTAATTATAAATGTGTTTGTTTAACTTTAATATGAGTACGAATGAATTATTTCGTTGTCGAGGAATTGGAAGAAAGATATTGAGGATGATTAGAAATATGAACATGTAGGTTGGGAGTTGGTTTAAAGAATGCGTAAATGAGACATTGAAGATTGATGGAGGATTGAATTTATTGGTTTGTACGTGTGCTAAACTTGAGTAAATTAACGTAATTGAGTCTTGGTCTAATTGTACAAGTGCGAATTAATTTGAAACGTAGAAAGTGGATGAGATTATAGATATATGATCATGAGGAAAGTGATTAAAATTAGGTTATGTTAAGCTTAATTGAAAAATAAAATTGGGTTATACTTGAGAAATTTATTGAAATTAATAGAGACCTTGGTTGAGTTAGTAATTTGGTAATAATAAGTAATACGGTGGTGAAAAAAACAAGAATAATTCAATGTGCAATGATCTTTGTGAGAATTTGAAGAATTACTTAGAGTGAGACTTGCTCAAAAAAAATTAGAATGTTGAATTGAGTAGGAGGAGGAGAGGGGAAAAGAAATTTACGTAATTAAAGGAAGTTAGAAATTCAAATGAATTTGAGTAATAAGTGGGGAACTAGCGGAAGCCAAATGTGAAAAGTTTATCACAAATAGAGAGTAACTATTAAGTTTATTAATGCATAAATCAAATTACTTCCTGAAAACGTAAAAGCGTCGGGAACGACATGCTCGAAGAAAATAACGAAAAGCGATGTTTAAAGGAAAACGAACAATTACCTCAGTGCACGTTACCATTTGTACTTTCCAAAATATCTAAATGTTAACATGTTAATGAGTTTCACTATTTATCTATGACATACTAAATCATTAACTCGATTATTGGTAGTACTCATAAAGGAATTAATCGTACGGAGCCATCTCCCGATAATCGGGATTTCTACAATTAAATTGCTTAACCGGAGCCTTAGCTATATATATATATATATGTCGTGATCAAAAGTCGAAAAGTTCATGAGCACAAGGAAATGAGAATCTTAACGAGATTGTAACTTGATTTATATACTGGTGTGAAACTTGGTTTTTGTGGTTGTCAATATACTCCGGCGTGTGACCGTTGAGTTGTGTACTCCGAGCGTGTGGCTCGTTGAGTTTTAATGTGGATTTATACAGGTTTTTAAGGCTTTAGCCTAATGGTTAGGTCATGTTTCAAACGAACTCGCCAAAATTTTTAGAAAATTGGAAAATCAAACCGACACCCATTAAGTAGGAAGTATATTTGGTTTACGGATAAGAGGACATCCTGGACATACTAGATGAAACAGGTGGTATAATTAAGGTTAGGCTACATTAAGCACGGACTAGAGGTGATAGAAGCAAAAGAGCCAACTTGAGTTTTATTACAAGGATGGGGAATTAAACTCGTCAATTGTTTTGTACAAATTCAAACTATATCATCAATAGCTTATTTCCGGAAATGTTTGAATATCGAGATCGAAGTGAACAATATGGATAGGTACGCGAAAACTAAAAGTTTGGTGATCGTAAATGCATATAAATGTTGTTAAAAGACTAGTAGTCTACGTAAGTAGATTTATTTTGGAAACGAAAATCGAATTGAAATTGTGTTGCGTAAACAATCAGCAATTGAAGTGTCGGCACGCCGAGGTACGTTATTGCCTTTACATTTATACTAAAAGTAAAAGTTTTACTGATTAATAGTTGGTGCTTCCAATTCATTGCATTTATAAATAAGTTTTCACAATTTATCGTGATTTGGCCATGCAAAGACCCATTAATCGCTATGACTATCCATGAATGAATGTGGTCGTAATCGTAATCGTAATCGTAATCGTAATCATAATCGTAAATGGTTGATCCGGGACGCTCGGACAACGTTGCTCGCTAGCGAGCATTGAACCGTTAATCGCTCAATTGTTCACGTGAATCGTAAATTGTTCAATTGTGCACGTGAATCGTTAATCGTTCAATTGTTCATAGAATCGTAAATCGTTCAATTGTGCACGTAATCGTTAATCCTTCAATTGTTCACGTGAATCGTTAATTGTTCAATTGTTCACCGAATCGTTAATCGTTCAATTGTTCACGTAATCGTTAATCGTTTAACCGTTTAATCGTTCAATTGTTCACGATCGATCGCCTTAGGGTTCAATGAACCTAGGAGTCGAATCCCATGATTGATTGTTTCACAATGACGGGTCCTAAGTTTGGCTAAATCAAGCAAAGCAAATCGGCAATTGACAAGTTTGCAAACTGTTTATTCAAGAAAAATAATTTAAGATATGCATGATTTAACAGACACTTAAATTATAATTTTATTTTATAATCGGTAACGTACTCGAGCTTCTAGCTCACATGTCTATTGTTTTATGTTTTAAAATTTTTAGGGGCTCGAGCGCATGGCGGACTATTCACAATCACACCTAAAGTTTAAAAAGGAAGAAAAAGATAAAGTCGGTCGGGAGAAGTGATGTTCGAGCTGTTCGTCTTGACCCCATACATGTTAGTCCCTTCCTTGGTCTCTTGGCTCATGATTCCTCTCCAGCTGATCCTTGGGATTTTGAAGATTTCATTTTCTCGTGAAGAAAATTTGGATTGGACTGCTACATAAATTGTTTGAATAATTAATTTGCTCAAGTGAATTTGCCTTGTTTTCATTATGAAAACGGCGTAACGTCTCCCAATTTACAAGTCTTCCGTTGTTAATTACTTATTTATGTGGTTACGTATTAGGGCGTTACATCACCGGATACGGATCCGAGATCTATATCAGTAGATCGGATAACTTGAGGGCATAGATTCAGCCTTCATAACGATTTACTTATTTTATTTATCGTTTTCCGTATTGTGGTTTTGAGATTGTAGTCGCATTTAAATTCCCGCCCGCCCGATGTAATTTTTACATTTCTGTTTTTTCTTTTTTTGACTTTCGCTTTCCTTATTGCTTTCCTTTCTTTATTTCCTTTATCACTTTCCTTTATTATGTTATGGTTGCTTTAAATTTTGTCGAATGTTGTGTGCTTGTGTTTGATATATTATTTATCCCTATATTTTGTACCCTTGCCCTCGAATTCAATTCTCGATTCTATAATGATGGACTCACTTTTTAGCCTTTTTCATTCTTAGTTTTCCCATACTAAGATTGTAAGAATAAACTTTATTTTATTTTGGTTAGTTTTTCTTTCCTAAAAATTAACTGGTGACTCCATTTTGATTTATTTCTTCTAGATCCGCTTTCCGACTATTTTCTTACTAAACAACATGTTCGGGATTTGCAAAGCCGGGCCGAGGCCGAGGCCGACTATCTCAACCTTGGTCCCCGGCCGCGTTGGTCACCGATGGGTGTTGGGTGCTGCCCGCACCGAGCAAGGTTAGTATGTGGAGCTCGAGTCCAAACCGATATTTTCACTCCGGCTTGGCCCTAGAGCCTCACAACTGAAACAGAAACCCTAGCTTTTTTATTTCTCGATTAGGAAATAATATCCCGAGACTTCTCAAAATAATTTCTAAAGATAAAATAATTAATAAAACCTCCAATCAAACTTTGCTCGATTCATTTTAAATCGGATTTAATAAATTTCAAAAATCTTAATAAAAAGTTCATCCTTACATTTCAAAACCATCTTCAAAACCCTAAATTATTCCTTAAAGTTTCTAAAACCTACGCTAACCATACGTGGGGAAGCTCGGTCGGCCCCGATGGCTATGATTCCTACATCAAGTAGTAAAGTCCGAAGACCAGTGGGATGCCCGAACATGATAACTTCTTAGATCCGAAATTCGACTGGGTATCATGAGCTTCGCTTGGTCAATGTTTTAAAGCTTGAATGAGGGTCTAAACTTGGTCATTCTTCGTCTAAATAAGCTTTGCTAAAACTTTCTGCAGATAATATTTTTGTGAGTCGATAATCAAATGTAAATAAATTCAAATGTTACCCGAAAATGATCTCGTCACCAAATCATGTTTCAAATGTGCTTCCTTGACTTGGTGATGGGGAGGTCTTGAATTCTTGGTGTGGTGTTTCTTGGATTTGTTATATAACCCTTTCGATCATGAGCCCCCACGTCCTTCTTGGGTGCTTGTGTCTAACACTTCTCCGATGTTGCAGAGTTGGCCAGCTTTGATGGAAGCTCTTTGAAGGTGGCAGTGGCGGTGACTTTCTTGATGTTGACTTGATGGATGGTGCTTAATTGAATAGTTCTTGTAGGGTGCTTTGTTATTAACTTTTGTATTTTTAGGATTTTGACTCATTCAAAGGAGATGAATGCGAGATTATATTGTAACAAATGCATTCTTTTATTAATATGATGCAAAACAATTAAAAAGGATAAATATAAAATTGCATTTAGCCCCCACTCCCCAAAATAGAGCTTAGAGAAAAGCAAGTCGCTTGTACTACAATGTACTCGCGCCGAATGGTGAGACCTGGACCGATGGTTTTGTGCCAAATCAGAATGGCATGCTTCTTGATTGATTTTTCTCATTTGGCTATGACAAAGTAGCTTTGAATTTGGAAATGGGAAAAGATTAGAATTGGAGTCGCACCTCATGGGCTTCCTATATGAAGATTTGCTCTTAGAGAGACTAAGTCACCCTAGAAGGGGGTAAATAGGATGATGAAGAAATTTAAAATAAAATTGCTCTTTTTGCACGTAACTTCCCAAAAGCAGATTCCGAGTCTAGATTGGACTCGTAAAGATGAACACATAGAAGTACGTGGAAACCCTCCCGGCGTAAAACCACGGACAGTGTTAATCCAAGTACCAAGTCAAATCCACTAATTGAATCCTCAATGAAGATTCAGGTATAAATCTCTATCTCTCTTAAGTTTTGATTCTAAGTCATTCTACGTACTATAGAGACTCTTATCTATGTTTTCATTCCGTTCGACTTACTCGTAAAGCACTTTATTACATATCTCCTACATGGTATTTCTAACTCCCTCATACATCACTCGGAACCATCACATGCTCAAATAATTTCGTAACACTATTATTCCGAGCACTACCTTTGTATTTCAATGCAAAGTGAACTACAACGTTAATCTCTATTCTAAGTCAGTTTATTTCCTTGAGAATTATTTGACTAGATCAAGTTCTTATACTCGATATTTTATTCTTTCTAACTTGATTATTTTAGGATTAACTCAAGATGGAATTTGAACATATTGAATATTAGAGTCATAAAATTCCATTCTTTTAGGCCAAAGATAATTAAGCATTTAATTACTCTATTTTAATTATTATCTATGCCTAATCTTGGACCAAAGTATTTTATACTTTTAGAACCAATGTGGTTTGCTTTTGTAGGTTATTAAATCGAGGCTAATCTATTTTTGAATTTCAAAAGTAACCGGCTTCTAGCCGTTAAGCACCAACATATAAGTTTTAGCTACTTATAGACATGTCTCGAGCACCGTGGAAGGGTTGTTTGTTTCCAAAACTGGAAAACTCCAACTCTAGGCCTAATGGTTGTTTCCACCTTAGTCTTCAGTCACCACCAAGTGATTGGACCATATTTTAGAGCCAAGAGCCATTGCACAATGTTCACCTCCCAACGGATCTTTTTGAGTGACTCAAAATAGTCGTTACAACGGCTAGTGATGATTTCAGTCCAAAACCAAGACTCAATGGCCACTCTTCTTTGTTGCCTATAAATAGTAGCCACTTCACAAGACTAGAAGATTGCTGAATGCATTGCTACACCTATTATTGAACAATTACTAAGTGCATACTCGATCAATCTTCTTCATACAACTTGAAATATATATTTGATCCGAGTTGTAAAAAATGTCTTGTAATCAATTGCATACTTCTCTTACTTTCTTTGTAAGTCCCTTGACTGAGCTGTAAGGTTTAACTCAGCTCAATTGTCTCTGATTGTAAAGGTTACTTAAGTGAGGAAGTACTAGATCGGATAAGGGAACTTCGAGTCTAGGAAAACACTCGTAAGGAATTTTTTAAGGGAGCAATACTGGTTGAGTTAGTCCTTTGTATTTTGTGGATTGAAAATAGTGGATTTGGCTTGGTGTTTGGATTAGCACTATCCGTGGTTTTCTACCCCAAGAGGGTTTCCACGTATATTTGTGTTATTGTCTTTCCGAGTCTAATCTAGACTCGGAATCGCTTTTGGATTGTGTTGGCCCAAAAATTATTTAAATTTTCTTCATCACCCTATTCACCTCCTTCTAGGTTGACTTAGACTCTCCAAAAGCAAACTTTCAATTGATATCGGGGCCTAGCCTTTCAAGAGGATCTCACCATCCAAAGGTATAAAGATTAGATGGCTTAAAACAATGGAGAGTTCGATGAAGGATGATCATCCACCGGACCATCAAAGTTCAAAGGGTCAAAGTTTGCACATTGGAAGAAGATGATGGAGTGTTTCCGATGGACAACAATGAAGATGTCTAGAACATCATCCAAGCAGGCAACTACATTCCAATGGTTTCCTTTTTGCTTCCAATTTTGATGTATTATACATTTATCTAAATTATCTTTCTATTTCTCTAAACCATATATCCAAATTATCTTTCTATTTCTCTAAACCCTAAATAAATTTGGATACACTATTTCGATTTATCATCCTTAACTATCATTCTATTTCCCTAGGCCTCGCATTAAGTAAATCCTAATCTACTAAACCCATTTCTCAAAATCTCAAACATTTCACGAATTTTCAACTTGATAAATTAAACAAATGTTACCCACATTCTCAATAAACGATTCAACATTTCAACAATCTCAAACATTACCCATATTCTCAAAATTTACATAATTACCCGAATACATTCAACATTTAACTATATAAATTTATAAATAACTTAAACCAAAAAATGAGAAGGGATAGAGATTTATACAGTAAGAACAAGGACAATGGCGAGCGTGAGCGAGAGGCTTGACGGCGAAACACAAAGACAACTACCGAGTGAGAGTGAGCAAGAGAGGACAACTACAACTTAAAGAGACGAGGGGAAAGAGTGAGGATAACTTACTGGTGACAAGATTTACTCCTAGCAGATCTAGATCCGAGGTAGTAGTGGACGAGAACGAATTGTGGAGAGCGGTAAGATCGAGAGTAGAGAGTAGATGAAGTGGGCGTGGAAAACAGCAGGTATCTATTTTCGCATATTTGGAGAGAGATATTAACATTTACCTCCCTCGAGTATTTGGAAATCATTTTTAAACCCTCCAGGTATTGGTATTTATTTTTAGCCACCTTGGGTTTAGAGATAAAAAATATTTAAGATAAAAAAACGATAAGAGGCTAATCGGAAATGTTAAAGGATAAGTTTGTCCCCGATTTTTAAAATACAATGACTATGCAACCCCCATTAGTTATTGGCGCCTTGAAAGAGAAAACATGAAATGCTTCTCCTCGATCTCACCTTCCCTGAAGTGAAGAACTTCATTTGGGTTTAGGGTTGGAGAAAAAGAGAGCATTGATGATTAATCGAGCGTAAGATTCTATTTCTCCCTTGTATGAAGTGGTCAATCGAGCAATTTCGGTGGGTGAAAGAAGTGAATTGCGCCTCGGTAGAAGGCGATTGTCAAGTGAGATCCGAGTTCGTGCTTGAAACGTCATCCGAGTTACGTGAAGAACGAAATTTTGTTCAGCAATTGCACGTTCCGAGGTGAGTATTTAGTTTTCGAGTATGAAATTTCATGTTTGTGCTTGTTGGCAAAATCTAGGGTTAAGAAATTCAAGTATTATGTTTAAATTGTTGAAATATGGGTGTAGTGGAAGTCATTTATTCTAATTGTGAATGATAATGTCATAATTGGTGTTCCGGTTTCAAATTGTTGATGTAGATGTCATCCGAATTAATAGTGTTTTTAAGGTTTAAAGGGTGGATACTTAAAGTGGGGAAGAAGGATTTTGACACATATGGAGCAATTGATTTGTATAGAGATGCTCGAGAGTTACTTGCTAAGCCTATTGTAGAAGCTGCTCCTAGGTATTTTTGTATAGTTTCATATCCCCCGGATAGGCCTAGGCAAACATAGCCAATCAATACTGAAAAATAGTTGTTAGAAATGGCTATAAAATGGCATATTAAGGGAGAAATTGAGTTTGTCGGACTTGAAAGGAATGCTCCAACTGCAATGAATGAGATTGTTGAGGGACTTGATGGAGACATTGTGAATGTTGAGAATGAAATACATAATGAGGTAGAGTTGGAGCATGTTAGTAATCCTGAATCAAATACCGTAGCTAACATTAATTGCACAAGTAGAGGAGGGGGATGAAGACTCAATCTGGGATAGGATCATAGCATCAATTGATGACTCTATCTTTAATGTATGTGAAGGAGGGTTGTCACAAATAGAAAGTAGTTACATTGAAAGTGGTTCAGTTCATGTGGAACCAAACCCCCTATTTCAGGAATTGACAAAGGGAAGGGAAAACTGGTTTATGAACCCAAGAAAAATAGAAACGAGAACACTGCAAATTGGGGGCAAAAGGGTATTATCATTCAAGAACCCGAGCATTATGGCCAACCCGATTCGATTCGGATGATGACACTAACCCAAGTTGTGACTCGGATATTGATGATCCTACTAAGGGTTTTGATGACGAGTGACTCGGGTAGTGACTCAGCTAGTCAATGTTCCTTGGTAAATGAAGATGAAATTTTTGACGACATATTTGATGAAGAGCTTGATCCTAATGAGAAACTGTATGAAGGGGAAGATGGTGGGTACTAGAAGTTGATGGTAAAATAGACGTAAGGCAGTAGGATATGTTTGAAGACAAGAAGTGTTTCCTTGACTTCATAGAGATTTCCAAGTCCAGCAGAGTTACCATTTGCAGTGGTTGAAGAATGGCAACCATAGATACACAACAAGTGTGTTCGGACAGGAAATGTAATTGGAGGACCCATGCATCCCTTATTCAAGATGGCACTACATTTCATGTTAAGGTCTTAAAAGGGTCTCATAACCGCTCTTTCATTCAAAATAACCCTGCTGTAATCTGCACCATGGATTGCAAGGAAATTACATGACGATGTTAAAGCAAACCCTTCAATGGACATGACAAGCATGACAACTACACTCATGGATAGGTTTGGGATTGTAAGGTCTATGTATATATTGAGGAGAGCAAAAACAAAATCTTAGATGCTATATATGGGAGACAAGAAGAGGGATACAAGTACCTAGCAAGGTACACTCGAAATGGTGAAGCTTTCAAATCCAGGTAGCTTGTATTACATAAAGTGGCATAATCTTGCAGAACAAGGTGGCCTCCTATATTCTTGAGAATGTTCATATGCTTCAATGCTTGCAAGCAAGGGTTCCTCACTGGATGTAGAAAATTTGTAGGAGTTGATGGTTGCCATTTGAAGGGTTCATTTAAAGGAGTGCTTCTAAGTGCACTAGGTCTAGATGGAGACAACCATTGCTCCCTATTGCCTATGCTATTGTTGATTAAGAAAGGAAAGACAATTGGTGTTACTTCTTAAATAGCCTTAGGGGACGAATTGGAGATGCCTTATTTGGTGAATATACCTTTATTGTAGACGAGAGGAAAGGTAATTTCAATTACTTTGTTGTTTTTTGACCTCCAATGACATGTATAATATGCCTAATGATTATTTTTTTAAGGTGTCATAGCTACAATAGAAGTTGTTTTCCTACATCTAAAAGGAGGATTTGTGTTGTGCACTTTATGAGGAACTATAAAAAGTTGTTCCCTGGACCAAAGATGCAGGTGTTGGCAAGGAAGGCAATGTATGCATATAATCGGTTTGGGTATAAGAAGGAAATTGATGCACTTGAAAAGGAGAACCCTGCAACAATGACTTGGTTGCACGAAGAGCCCCAACAATACTAGTGCGGACATCTATTTGATACCTCTAGTAAGATCCCCGACAATTGCACAAACTTTGTTGAGTCGTTTAATAATATATGCAATGGTTTTAGAGATAAACCTGTGTTCCTCCTTTGTGAGCCAATTAGAGAGAAATGTACTGACTGGATGAATGAGAGGAAGGAACAGTGTGCAAAGTGGGAAAGTAAAGTAGTGCCTAGTGTTGTGGCTAAGTTGGATGTGCTTGAAAAAGATGGATGAGGACTTACTATTAGGTTCCGTGGTGAAGGTGAGTTTGAAGTGTCTAAGGGTAGGACAAAGTTTGTTGTTAGCCTAAACTCTAGATCTTGTAACTCGTAAGTATTGGGATATAACAGGCATTCTATGTAAGCATGCTGTGAGGTGAATAAAGTTCATGAATGAAAGTCCTTAAGATTGGGTTCATGAGTGGTATAGTGTAGACACATACAAGGTCGCTTCTAGCTTTAAGATTAATGCCATACAAAATCCAATTTTTTAGCCTACAATGGATGATATACCACTCTTAGGCCCACCTCCAGTGTAGAAACAGAGGGGCAGACCTAGGAAGGACAAAAGAAGAGGTGGATATGAAGGTTTAAATAAAAGAAAAGGAAGCAATACTATGAAGTGCAAGATTTGCAAGCAAATTGGGCACAACTCAAGCACTTGTCCATTGAATCCGACAAGAAGCCAAAGTCCAAGAAGAAACCCTCATCAAAGAAGAATAATCCTGTGGGTAGGCCAAGAAAGAAGCAAGCACCACCACTACTACCTTCATATGCAAGACCCATCACCAGATCTGTTGTGGCCAACCAGGCTTCTTCTTCATCTCGCCATCATTCCGCAGCAGCCTGCATCTTCATCTGCACCAACGACATCCACCACAAGCATCTCGCAAGGAAGGTGTTGACCCCAACCAGATCTCAACCTCCTTGACAGGGAAAAGTAGGAGCCAAGCAGGGCAAGAGCAAGAAGATTTAGATGCCATGAAATAAGAAGAGAAAACATAGTTGACAACTATCTATGAGTTGTCCTTTTATCTTATTATTGTGTTAGGTGAAGTTGTAGCCACAAGACAACTAACTTTGATTGGATTTGCCTTTTATATTGGGACTTGTGTGTAATATATATGAGGCTACAACTTACTTTTTTTTTTTTAGGGGACAATGCTTGTTGCAAGTTGTATAAAAATATGTTTTCATCTTGGCAAATGCAATACAAGAATGCGGTTTTATATCTTCCAAAATAAAGTGGACTTTGCAAGTTGTGTAATCTTTTTTATAAAACACTTTCCAAGTTGTGCAAAGCCAATTATTAAACTTGCTTAGACTAATACAACAATACACATTGATTACAAATCATCTTTTCAAAAGAAAGTGGACTATAAGTCCTTCTCATAAATCATATAATAGTACAGTTTGACTACAATTGTCATAAAAACATCACTTCCTTACATTATATAATCCAAAATATTAAACTAAGTATATCCTTAACCTAATTCCTAACTAACATTAAAACTAATAAAATTAGAACCACCAACAGAATGCACAAACAAAGAATAAGTACAATCATTATTCGAGTTGAGGTTCCTATCCAATGTCCTTTTCACCTTAATCCTCATTTCTTTACCCTCTTGAAGCACCCCTGCCATCTGCTCCTTCTAATCAATGCTCATGTCATCAACATACCAACCATCATCTGCATTTTGATGCCTTCCTTTTATTGTGCCTACTCGCCCTATTTTGTGAAGCCATCCTTGTGCCTTTAATTCCTTCATGTTCATCACACCACCACAAGAATACACCACAGTTCATACAAGCAAAATATGCTTTAAAAAGTTTTTGAGACCTTGATACATGATACTCCACCTCACCGAACTTTTTACGTTTACGGCAATGAACCTTCCTATTATCACTAGTGAACCCAAAGCTTGATGAACCTTCCATGTTTCCTTCAATAGTAATAATTCAAGAACTAAGATCTCAATTTTCGCAAATACACCTCCCCATTTGCTTTCTGTACATATCAATTTTCGCATACAAACAAATTCAAACCCAATGAAGGTGTTCAAATAGTGTGGTCTTCTTCAACTCGTTAATGGAGGTCTTCAATAAAAAAAATAATGAAATTAAATTCAAAAAACATTACCGATTTCTTCCTCTACTCCTTCATTTTCGAACCAAGGTGATTTCAAGCGAAGCTCCCCTCAAATTGCGAAAGGAAAGAGGAAAACCTAATTTTTTGGAGAGGGATGCCTTATCTTTCTTAAACGCGAACGGATTTGAGCATTCCGGCACTTTACCTCCCTTCACAGTCATCATATACGGAAAGAGGAAATGAGGGCTCATCACTGGAGCCTTCCTTTACAATTGAATATGCCAAAAAAGAAAGAAACCTAATTTTTTTGGGAAAAAGAAGCCTTTTCTTTACTACAAAGAGGACAATTCGGCACTTTACCTCATTTTCTTATGCCACATCGAGCATACTCACCATATTTGGATGTTTTCTATTATTAAGAACAATGGTCAATGTATAACTCAAATATTAACTACTCCGGTAAGGGTGGGTAAAAATAAATACCAATACCTGGAGGGTTTAAAAATAATTTCCAAATACCTCGAGGGAGGTAAATGTTAATATCTCTATTTGGAGACACATTTGATGACGAGTTCAATGGAAGAACCACCATCAAATGTGACCTATGATGATAGTTCTTTTAGAGAACCATTGTCATAAGTTTACTGCTAGACATATGACGATGATTCATCGTCGTCATAGGTGTTATACGAGTGCCGCTTATTTACAAAAATGCCATCGGTATATTTTTCATGACGATTTGTCCTTTTAATCGTCAGTAAATTGACCGTAATAAAAATTCATATTTGTAGTAGTGTGCATTTGATACCACTTACAAAGTTATGCTTATGACATGCCTTGTGCAATTTTTGCAGGTATTGGCAATCATGGGAACACAATTTTATTTGGTTGTGCACTTCTACGTAATGAGACAACATGTACTTTTAAGTGGTTGATGAAGGTAATATTTTTTCCTTTTTGTGCACAAACATATAATATTTTTTATTCACCAACTCTAAAATCTTATTTGGTTTTAATTTTGACATTATAGACTTTCGTTGCTACATTAAGAAAGCACCTTAAGACTATCATAACATACCAAGATCTATGGACATTAGAAGCAATAGCGAGTGAAAGGCCTACCAACAAATATAGTTTTTGTATATGTCATATCACTACGGAGTTTAGTGGTTGGTTCACGAGTACTTCTTCGTAATGATTATCAAAATTGGTGTCGAGACTTTTACAATATATACAAGATGAGTTGTGAGGAAGAGTTTGAGCACAATTGGCCTTTAATTGTTCATAACAAACATATTAAAGGTCTATATGAAATTAGGCATTTTTGGGCACCGACTTATCTTCGAGGTTATTTTTTGGGGGAATGACAACAATAGGAAGATCGAGAGTATAAATGCATTCATCAAGAGGTTATTTCTTCTAATACTAGTTTGACTAACTTCTTTAATTAGGTTCGTATATTTGCCTTATTTGAAATATTTAAACTATTTGTTTCTATTTATGTGAAAGGAGCAAAACCAACTATATAAACCAAGTACTTACATGTTTTTTAATTTTCGTGAATTAATATTTTAGATGGATGTTGCTATTAAGGAGATAGAACAAAAGGGTACACATAGCAAGATGACATCTACGAGTGAGACCTACTTCGTTGAGAATAAAGTCACCATTGGAAGATGAAGCATTTCGAGTTCTAACACCTTTTGATTTTAAAAAGTTCCGGGAACAACTTGAAAGAGCTCACCAATTTTCTCTTACTCATGTTGAAGGAGATGAGTTCATTCTAAGGTACTATTAATCACATAGTAAAAAACGAGAGGATGTTCCGGGATGGCAACATAACAGTATGCGATTGCAAGAATTTTGAATTTTCGGGTAATACTTTGTCGTTACATATTGCGGGTATTTATTTAGAAAGATTGCTTTCGATTCCACCATCTTATCTACCTTCTCGATGGTGTTCGATGAATTAGGAAGTAGTAATGAGGAACATGAAATATAACAAGAGGAAGTTTGAGAACAAGAGCCTGCTGAGGGCGAAAATTTGAGAGATGCATATCACAACTTATGTCCTCCAAAATCAAAGACAAAGGGACGCCCAAAATAGAAATGAGTGAAAGGTGGAATGGAATTGGCCGAAAGGTAAACTAAAACTTGTTCAATATGCAAACAATTCGGTCACACCAAGCCAACATGTCCAAACAAGGAAAATATGGATCAAGATGCTTTAAAACATCTCATCGAATAAACAGAAAGTCTCTGCAGCTGAATTAGGCCTAAATCCCATCTTCTCCTTGAAGTACTAGACACATTTATTAGGGTGATGATGATTTGTGCATGCTTTTGTTTTTTTTTTTTTAATTTCAAATTTCTGTTCTTGACCTCTGTTGCTAAAACAGGGCTTGAATAATACATTTTGGGTCTTTTAAAATCTAAAACAAGTAATTCTCGCCCTAATTAAGTCATGACTACCAAACACGAAGCAAATAGAATAATTTGCATCCAATGTTCACCAAATCCGAATTTCTACACACTATATTACAACTCAAATCAACCAAGATAATTAAAAAACATAAACCTTCAAATGTATTATTCAAACTGTATTAGAGACTCACCACTCGCAAACCGGTCTATTTTTCGCGAAAACAATGACCTTTGCGAGTTAATGCCCAATTGGAGAACAAAAGGGGAGGAGAGGGAAATTAAGTGCAACAAGACCGTATTAGTCGCTAACGGAGCTCGGTGGCTCCAGATTTTAAAATCCACAACGTGGCCCTCCCGGATCGGAAAAAGCTATTTCGAGTGGCTCCCATCTGCATGAAGTCGGTCCAGTAACAACCGGACCCTAAATCACATTATTTATTTTACTAATTACAAAATTTATATAATCGAGTGCGCGCACTTCAATTCGACATTTGGATTATTTTTATATGTGTGTTATGGAATTAAGGCGACGGGGTGGCCTCCAATAAAATTTCATAATAATGATCGTAAATTTAGACATATATTTAAGGAGGAAATTTAGAAATTTGTATAAATATATAACGGGTATAAACATAAAGGTACATAGTTATAAAGTTGTTAAAAATTATATTTTAAAGGAATCGTTATATTTAAGAATGAATCGTACGCTTTATGTGCAATACTATTTAAATGAGATAAAATAGGAATGAAATAAAAATATAATAACAAAAAAAATCAGAATGTGCTAGAGATAACTGGAAACAACGAAAAATAAAATAAAAATAAAATGAATTAAGGTTGATAAAAATATGAGCTTCAAAGGCACAAAGCAAATTCAATTTTCATTCCCTCGTCTCTCTCGTGCCCTGCGCCCCCCTGCTTCTCCATCCTTGCTGCTGCCTCGCTGCTCCGGCCACCCACCGCCGACGCCGGCCAGAAACCGGCGCCGACCTGTCTCTCTCTCTCTCTCTCCCTTCTCCTTCTTTCGCGCGCCCCTGCTGAGGCCATTCCCTGGCCAACAGCCGCTGCCTGTCCGCCGGAATTAGACGCCGGTGCAGCCAGTAGTCGCCGGAGCCCAGCCGTGCTGCACCAGCACCACTCCTTACCCTTCTTGGCTTCCACTCTTACTTTGAAGGTAAAACCCTAAATCCTAAATTATCACACTTCATTATCTATCCAATGATTGTAGTTGTAAATTGAATTATATGGTTTTGATAGATGTTTGTGGTGTGAATTTAAGGGTTGAATTGGAAAAGTTTGAATTAGTGTGAATGTGTGTGATTTGGTATTTTGGTGGAGTGATTGTGTTGTGAAAATGAATAATTGCGATTGTTCTTGTGAGATGGTGATTTAGCGAATTTGATTGGGGATATTTTGATGTAAATTTAGAGTAAATTGATTATTATCATTGTATTTTGGAATTGGATATAATTGAGCAAAAGAAAGAGAAGTTGTGTGGAGATTGAAGTTGGATAATAAGCAAGCTTAGAGTCATGGAAAAATTTGAGCATTAGTGTAACTAATTGTGTATGTGGATGTGAATTTTGTTGAGGAAATGATGCATGTAACCTTAAAGTAATGTTGTGGGATATATGGATTTTTGAGCAAATTAAGTAAATTATGTAATTTTCCCATGGAAAAACATTTGATGGGTTGTTTAATTATTTAATTATAGAGTTTGAATGTAACAAAGTGAAGAGTGAGCGAGTGACAAGGATTGAAAATAACGTTAGGCTTGACAAACTAATTGGATTAGTTATAACTAATAATAATAATATTAATAATAATAATAACACTAGTTAGAATCATATTATTGTATGTTAAACAAGCTGCAATAGTTAAGATATAGGTGAGATTTCAAAATGAAAATATTTTGATCTAAATAAATTGACAAATCAAAGTCACGTAAAAATCAACAAAGCTAGCTTAACTAATTTTTATGAAGTAAGTTATAAGCATTATGCAAATTTAATTAGAGATAGTATTGTAATGAAACTTAATTTAAATATTACTAATAATAAAGACATATTTGAAACACCGGTGAGACCACTCTTGTCGTCGACAAACCGCTAAATCAATATTTCATGAAGGGGAGGAAAATATTTTGAATTCAGGTACGTTCATTGCCTATACCTTGCGAAAATTCACATGTTTCAAGCAAATCTCAATATTTCTTATATATATAATTAATAATTAATCATTTGCAAATCAAGTTTTGTCACTCAATTAAGTGGTCCCCGACCAATTATCAATTATCGGGGCATAAGCCCCGCAATTCCACCCATGCGGCTTCAACTCGGGTTCTCGGTCGGCCCGGAAGGTGTGCACCTTATTCAAAGATCGAATCAATTATACAAGGGGTTCCACTTTCGAGATAATAACCTAGGCAAGCAAGTTTGACTCATATTCTTCCCCTCTCGATTTCGAACTAAAATGAATTGAAATGCGCGCGCTCAATTAAATGTTTTCAAAGCGGTTTTACACTGCAGAAATGTTCGTACTGAGTTTCGACTCATTCTTCGAAATATTTTACTCGTTTTTGTTTTAGGAAAAGCATTGGTGAACAAACAATTACTTACCAAGTCCGACGAAGACAAACTATAGTTGGACATGTTGCATTTATGGTTCTAAAGGTATTTAGATGCTCACGAGTGATTTTACCCTTAACCGTGGCTTGGGTATGACCTTGGGAATTATTATATGTTTCATATTATCTTGTGAAATAGGCGAACATTTGGGTTATATAAGTATTATGTTACTAAACAAGTGAACTGTATTTTGAGATCTTGTTTAAATATGAAGTATGACTTAGCTACTTAGGTGGTAAGCCTTTACCCCTAACAGGACCCAATAGAAATGTAACACTTGGATGCGCAAATTATATTTTATTTTATTTTACTTATTTAGCCTTGTCCTATTTTTAGGACGGTGGTAACGCCTTCGGTCGTTATCTTCCGCGGCGACCTTACGTAATATTCTTTAATTAGGGGATTATTAAATAATGGTGATTGGGGGCGTTACACGTTCAAATTCGGCGGCGAGTACCCATATGTGAATTGAACAAGACATCGCGTGAGAGAGCTTTCTTCCTCCTTCACCCTCCTCGTCGGCTCCATCCTTCCGGCGGCTCCTTCGCGTTTTCCGGCGCTCACCAGCTCGGCCACTCCCGTGTATGCCCCTCCTTTCTTTTTCTTCTTTTTCCTTTTCCCTTTTGTATCTTCCTTCTTCTTCTTCCTGTTCTTCTTTCCTCTTCCTTCTTCTAGGTTTTCCTCCTTTCTTCTTCCGTTTCCGTTTTCCTCTTCCTTCTTCGTCTTCTTCTTCTTCTTCTTTTCTTTATTCTTCCTTCTTCTGCTGGGGTTTCTTTCTTCTTTCTTCCTCCTCGAGTTTCATTCTCTTCTTTTTCTTTCTCCCTCCCGTGGTTTCCGGCTTCTTCTTTTTCTTCGTTTTACGTATTTATTTTTTTCCCGTTATCGGTTCGGTTGGTGTTAAGTTAATTACCTCTTCTCCTCTGTTTTTTTTCCTTTTCCTGTCTCTGTTTTTCTTTGTCTCCATGTTAGTCACTCACTCAAGCCATAAGTAGATAATATAAAGTTGATTATATTTTAATTGTTTTTATTGTGATAATTGTAGTGAATTGTGTTGATTATTGTTATTTGAATATGATTTGAATTGATTGATGAAGATGAGGAAGAGGAATTTTAAGAAGAAGAGGAAGAGGATGAAGTCGAAGAGTTGGATTAGGAGTTGGATGATGATGATGATGTGGAGGCGGAGGATGTGGTGTTAAATGATGCTAATGATGACGCTTAGATGACCTTTGGGGGAGGGGGCCTTACAAACTACTTTGCTTTGTGTGTTATTTTCTATGACTATACTTGCTTGTTTTGCTTTAGACTTCTAAGTGTGTGTTTTGAGATATTTTAGTGTTAGATTCTGGTTCTTAAGACTCTATGTGGTGCTTTTAGTAGTTACAATGATGTCTACACACTTTTTGATGTGCTATTTTACTTATTTATTAAAAATATGGGTTGTGAATGAATTTCAAGCAATTTTTTTTTAAAATGTGCGCCTCACTCCAAAAAGCCAGGCTCCTTCGCCTCGAATGGGGCACCCCATTCGCAAGGACCCTGTGCGCTTTTTTGTGCCTTGCGCTTATTTAATCTAAGCTATGAAGTATTTCAAGACCAATTTGCACAACGTGAAATCAAATGATTTTTATTACTTACTTTGAGGATGATATTTTTTGGAAAGTTGTGCAACAAGGATATCATACTTCACTTTCAAATCATGAGCACTCGTCAAGGAGAATTGTAATGTGTTAATATGTGATTTCGTTAATATGACTAGTTTTAAAGTTTTCAACCTTATGTGTTTAATTTCCGACCCCGTTACTTTTCCTTTAGATGGGGCTGGACAACAGGGCTCTGGTCCTTACTATCTGGTTGCCAACCCTAACCTTGCTTGGGGGGCTAATGGACAGAGGAGAGTGTGTGAAAGTACGTCACAAAAGGGACAAAACGACAAATAAAGAAGGTGCAAATCACTTTTTCCACAGTGGAACCTCGATTGGCCCGATGGTGCAAATCGAGCATTATTTTGTGTCCATGGCCCCTTGCTCAATTTGCCCATCCAAATCTATACTCAGTAGCTGTTTTATGCTGGAAACAATTCAGACTATTCAAAGAAGTTTAATTGCTTCAGAAACCATGGAACCCTCCAAAGATGAGGACTACCCGGGCTTTGTTGATCGCTCTTCCCGGGCTACAAGAGGAAAACGGTGAGATTCACTTTAAACAGCTTCATTATGATTTCTTCTTAAATTGTTAAAATTTCTTGTTTTTTGTGGTGCCCAAGTGGGTAATTTTAATGGGTATTTTGTTTTACTTCATTAGGATGAACAAATTGCTTGATGAAGAAATTGAAGAGGATGAGGCTTTCTGGAATCAAGATGCTCTGAAGGAGGTATTTACATTGTTCAGTTGACGATGTGGGGAGTGCTTGATAGTTGATACTAAGCATGATATATGAATGTTTGATTTCCTTGCTGAGGTATGAATTGGTTTTTGTGTAACCGGGAAGTGTGTAAGTTTTATTTAACATACTGCCTTTTGCTTTCTAGGAAGAGAATGATGAGGAATATGAAGAGGAGCCAGAGGTAGCTGATGAATTTGATAGTGATTTTGATGAAGATGTGAGTATGCTTGAGCCGTCTTTTGCTTTTCGTCACATTTTTGGTTAACTCTGCACCATTCAACATTTTTGATCTTCTTAATTGTTGTTTTGGTGGTGAGATTACGTCCTAGACTAATTATATGCATGCTCCATGTCTAGGAGCCTGAGCCTGATGATGAAGATGCAGAAAATGATGCTGATGAGAGGTTTATTTTCAGCACAAAAATGTGGGTCATTCTTCCATTCCAATTATCAACGGATATTATAGATGGGATTATTTTGCAGGGAGAGGAGGCCGAAGAAACGGCTTATATTTCCTGGAAAGCAAATACCGAAGAACAAAAAGAAGGACATTTCAAAATTGGAGGAGTCTGTAAATGATGACAATAAAAGGAACCTCTCAAAATCAGATGATTCATCGGATGAAGAAAAGAATTCTGAGCAAGCTGCCACCCCTGATCAAGTTGAGGCCAGGGATGAAGTTGAAGAAGAGCGAACAGTGAGGAAGTCTACAAGAACTGCTGTCATTGTTAGGCAAGCAGAAAGAGATGCTATACGTGCAGCATTGCAAGCGACAATGAAGGTCAGATTTTTTGCCGAGTTCTGCTTCTATTCCTGAAATAAGTTTTTTGGTTAAAGGAATGATATTCTGCCTGGCAAGTATGAAGTTGTTAGTTTCGGGCAAGTATGAAGTTGTTAGTTTCTGTTCTTTCTTTGGCTTCTTTTAAAATTCTCCCCCTTTGGGAAGTGGGGTTTAGGGTTATTCTCTGTATATTGTATGGTTCCCATATGTGTTGCTATTCATTTGGCTTTTTGTCAATTTTGGTGCAATGTTGTGGTCTGGCCTTCTTGGTCACAACATTTCTGTTGTCCTCGTATGACTTTGAACAACCATCAATCTTATGTTTCTGCCTGTTTTCCATTTAAGAATGTAGGCTTGATAAGGCTATCCAAGATTTGCAGTGTCCTGGAAAAAGAGTGCTATGTGATGCCTCCAAGGCCTTAAAGCTGTTCTTCACTTAAACTTCTCCTTTGTTTTTCATATTCTTGACTTCTCCTCCAATGTCTTTCCTCAGGCATTGACCTATAAAGCTGACAGCATTCCACCACTTTCTCATCCTAGTCCTTAGCTGACTCGGAACAAATATCTAAGACCCCATATAAATGATAAAAATTGGTGCATCCCATGTTCCTGCACCTCATTCCATCACTGTTTTCTAAGTTATGAGCTTGCCATGGACGTAGTTACATTTTGGAAAATCTAATGGGAACATTTTGGCATCTTTTTAGAGCTTGCAGGTGAAGTAACACAAGTTTTGTGCTTTGATGTACTGTTACTGTATGTTTACTCTTTAATGGCCTAGATGGGATATTTCACATGAAAGTTGTAATGGGGAAATGGGTCTGACATGACATCAAGAAAATGGTTCTTTGTTACATCATATTGAAGGAAATTCTCTTGGAAATTGACTTCAGAGCAAGAAATTCTCACATTAGTAAATCACTCTTTGTATATATAATTAATATACATAGATTTGAGAATTTTACATTTTAACTACCAAAAGAGTGATTGAAAAAATTGGAAGCTATCTGTTGGGATCTAGAGCCGCAAGCTGCAACGGCAGCAAAAACCTAACGGAGTTTAATCCTAGTTTTCAGAGCTTATGGGAGCAAATTTCACAGTTTGTTCAAAAGTTGACCTTCTTAGAGTTTCAGGTGTTGGATAGAGTGGAACCTTACAGCAGCTTAGTTGAATTCATAACAAAAATGATAATTGTGCTGTAACTGCCCAATGTTTATCAAGGATAGAATGCCCAAGTTTTGAGATGTCCGTGCATCATAGAAATCCAGGTTCACTAATCCTGAATATTTAACTGTGAATATCCTCTTTAAATAGGATGCTTGCCTATCTTAGGGCTGTGACCTCTGTTTAATACTTCTGCTTTTATTATTTCAAGTTTTTGGACAGATTCATTGATTGATCTTTCTTTCGCACAATGTCTCGCATTTGCGTATCCCTTGTCCAAAACTCTATGTATTATGATTGTGCCATTTGTACGAAATGATTCCTGTGGTATTATAACAACACAATTGGTGTGCTTGCTTGTGATTTAATATTTTTGTCGAATACCTCATTCCTCTTTGTATCTAAGGGTGTATGACTTATAAACACAAAAGTTGGAACATGTATAAAGTGCTATTCCATGTGCAATAGGGGTGAGCAAAAATTCCGGGTACCCGGTTCCAGACCCGGAACCGGTCTGGACCCGGCGGGTCCAGAACCGGACCCGGTTGGACCGGGACCGGGACCGGGTCCAATTTGTAGGACCCGGTTATAACCGGGTCTGGGACCGGGTAGTAAAATCTTGGACCCGGTCCCGGACCCGGCCCCGGTTACCGGGTTTTATTAAAAAAATAAAAAAATAAAAAAATTCAAACCCTAACTAATCTTGGACCCGGCCTTGAGTCTTTGTTTGCTTTGCCTAAAAAAAAAAAATCAAATCGTTAAAATATAAGATAATTATTGCCTAAAATTTTACCAAAAAATTGTAAAAAGTATAAAAACAAAAATGATAATTGAAAAACTAAAAAAAAAAAAGGACAGCAACCGGGTACCCGGTCCCGGAACCGGTTCCAACCGGGTCCGGGACCGGGTCCTGATTTTTGGACCCGGTTGCAACCGGGACCGGGACCGGGACCGGTCCGGCCAAAACGACCGGGTACCCGGTCCCGCTCAGCCCTAATGTGCAATAAATTGTAATATTGCAGTATAGCAGAATTCTTGCTAAAATTCATTCATAAGCTGGCAAACCAGACCATGACATTAGAGAATACTACCTAGGGTAGGTGTTTTGTGGCCTTTTCCCCCTTTTTCTTTATTGGAGGCAGGTGGGGTTTTTGTGGAGGAGGGACAGGTTGCGAGATTTGGAATGTATGGACGACATGCTACTTCACTACAAAAGAAAGGAAAGCCAGCTTAATAAGACATTTTGCTTAAGTGCTCCATAACCCAATGCCAAAACTTATAAGCTGCTGTATTGAAATTATTTTAGTTAACAGGTCGTTCATCCACTTTTCGGACAGCTGAAAAGGCATTTTGTCACTATTTTTCCCTGCTTTGGTTATGGTAGACCACAGCTACAAGCCTCACAAAAATGTTACCCTGCTTATTCTGTGAGTTAATAGCCAACCAAAAAGGTTTCTAAGGGTCCAGCTAAAACAATATCTTTGTGACTAGAGGTAAAGCTGCCACGTCTATCTCCTGTACACCCTCCTTTAAGAGGGTTATGGAGCTCACAGGTCCTATTGTAGCAATAGGACAGTGGGAATATGATGTGAGGTAAATGATTTTGTTTCAAATAAGAAAGATTGGAAACTCTCTGACCCAGGAAATGTTCTTGTCGTTGCCAGCCTATAAAAAGGAAAAAGGAAGGTGAGGAGAAGCGAATGACTCAAGAAGAGATGCTTTTGGAAGCTGCTCAGACAGGTTTCTTCTGTTTTATTATCTTCAAATGAGCAATAAAAGGAATATATTCACTAATTTCAGATATTTTGGGGTAGTTTGTGATCTTTATTGCATTTTCATTTTGCACTGTTGCAGAAATAATGAACTTGAGGAACCTGGAGCGTGTATTAGCAAGGGAAGAGGAAGTTAAGAAGAGAGCTATTGTTCATAAGCTAGAGTTCACTGGCCCACAAATACGATATTTCTCCAAAAATGGCAAGTATTTCTTCAGATTAAAATATTCCTAATTCCAAAGTTGATTGATTATAATTCCATTTGGTGTGTCCATGAATCATGAGAGTGCTTTGTTTTGATTTATTGAAGTTTCTGCATCACCCACTGTCCAGAAGATATGCTAGTGTCCTTTGAACCTTTGATTTGATTCACTTTCTTCATTGTCTTTGTTACAGGTGAGTCTTACATTGAGTTCAGTAATGGAGCATCGTTTGATTCAGAGATCTCAATTAAATCTGTTCCGTGTAAGTCTTAACTGTTGGTTTGCTGGTAGTTTGATATGCCCGAAATACGTCACATAAAAATGCAATGAATGTGGTCAAAACAATTAAGTTGCTGCAATGATACTGTGGCACATGAAAGAATACAGTTTGCATTGACAAAAAAGTGCAGGTTGTAATTGAGTTCCTTGTGTACTCATTTTGGTTATTTGAATTCTATGCCATCTTTAGTTTCCTTGAGAATATATCTTCACATGTGTTATACTGAAGTTTGATGTGTGTTCATTACCGCAGAATATGAATTGGGTAAGGAATAATCCTGCACGTTAGCTGCACCTGTAGTTATATATTAATCTTCATTTCCCCCTTTATAGCTTGGCGTTCCTGGGTTTCTGTTTCTGCATCTTCAGACATATAATGTGTATTCATTTTGACTTTTGTTGCAGATCCTCAAAATGCTGTATGTTCAGTGACTGGATTGCCTGTGAAGTAAGAACTATTAATTTAATATGATTGTTTGCTATTCTGTTTTTTTTTTGTTCTTAGTAAGTGGGTTGCTTGCTATATCTAGACATTGAAAAAGCGAAGGAATATCTTTATACATCTTTCTATTTTTTCGCTGAAAAATTGCTAAGCAAAAACCTGAAATTTCCTCTTGCAACAGGGCATAAGAAACTTTCAATTAGGTTGGAGTTTGCTTGAACTTGACTTCTAACTAATTATTACAAATTAATGGATGGAAGTAGTATAACCAAAACAACTTAAAGCAATTCTAGTTGTGTAACTCCCAAGAGAAATCGACGAATAAAAATACAACATGCAAATACACTGCACTTCTCTTAGGTATATCTGCTCTTGGTTGTGGTAACTTGTCTAGTCATTGCATCCTCAATGCTCTGTCTTCACTCCTAGTATTTGAAATAGGCTTTACATATTTTTAGAGGAGACAAAATGATGATTATTTCACAGTAAATAACTGTCCATTCTTATGACTGAGCATGAACTGTTTAACTATGGATTGTTTAAGATTGAAATGGTGCTTTCACTAAAATTACTACTCCTGAATTGCGATGTAATGGTCTTGGTTACTGTTCTTAACCTGAAACTGAAATACATGTTTGCTCTGGTGTATTTCAAGCATCCAGCCAATTTGACATTCAACATACTAGGTTTAAGTCATATATACTCCACGACATGGAACCTATCAAATTGTATTTAGATTGTAAAAGTTGCTTTTCGTATAATATGTATGCCATGTTACTCGCAAGTCGTCATAGATAAGGTTGTCGTAGATTCTATCTATGATGCTCGGACTCGGCTATTCAGCCAGCTGAAGCCGTGTCGACACGACTCAACATGGGTACAGACATGGAATCTGTGTTGGATGCGTTTGTTTGCACTCGGCATGTTTCTAAAATTGTATAAAGAGGCAGGTTGTGGAGAAGAGGAAGGAAGACAAGCGAAGGACAGGTGGGGGGGCATACTGCTACCTGAGATTACTTGATGAAGAGATCGATGAAGCCATTGGATGAGCCGATGAGGACCAGAGGAAGGAGAACAAGGCATGAAAGGCACCACTTATTTTTTCTCTCCAAAATGCGGCTAGGGTTTCCTTTTATCTTTTCAACACCAGACACAGAATGGTGAAAAGTCAAATGCATATCCTTTTTTCTTTTGTTGAGCTGAGGATGAGTGGGCTTTTTACCAAAAGCCCATATTCTTTTATAAATAAAATATTACAGATATAGGCTGAGATTCTTTGAGGTTTGTTCATGCCAGAAGTCCAATTCATAGATTTGAAACTAATAAATCCAAAAAAGTACAATTATATTTAAGGCTGAGACAAATAGTAAACATACTTAAGGCTAACTTATTATTTATTTTTTATATATTAAAATGGTATATAAGCTGTGTTCCCTACTCGTGTCTCCGTGCCCTTGTCCTGTTTTTGGATATGGATCTCAGTGTCTTCAGTTACTGCTTATGCTGAGTCGGACACACGGATCTGTACACGACATGCCATACCCGAGTCTGAGAAACATAAAATTCTGTAGATAAGTGTTCCTGGATTCTTCTTACCTATTGATGATGTGTAAACTTGCAGCTATCATGAATGGATATCCTTGTGTTAACAACTGCAGGAAATAAATGCTTTATTATAGAAATGGAATTTTGTGATGGGAGTGATGTTCCAACATGTCTGGATTCTATGGTCTCTTAATTCTTGTCTGTTTAGTGTAATGATGGAGTTACATGGGAATTTTCTGTTTCGCGTAAAAGTGAAGTTACATTTGAATTGTTCGGACATAAAGTTTTGGAAATTGTGAGTTCTACTGTTGTACTCGTTGCATCTTCTTCTAAGGTGGCTGCTGCTGTTTTTTTTTTTTTTTTTTGTTTATTAATGCATTCCAGGTACCGTGATCCAAAGACAGGACTTCCTTATGCAACAAAAGAAGCTTTCCTGACTATACGTCAGCGGTATTACTTCTTCATGCTCCACCCTTATGTTTTATTTTTGTGAGTAGTAGATCTGTCAAAAGCTGACCTGAACTATAAACCTAACCCAGCCTGTGTGAAAATTTAGGGTCCTAGGCCCAAACTTTTTCAACTCGAACATATAATCATAAATTGAATGCCAACCAAGTAGCCTATTAAATCTGACCGCAAACCCAACTAACGTGTTAAGTCAACATACCCAAAATAAAAATTATGTACTGGATGACGTGGCTAATGAAAACCATGCCTCTATTATTTGGTTTCTCTTTTAGTTTGCCTTATTAAACAGTAATGGCCATTGATTCTATCGTTATAGAGAATTTGATATTAGCATAGTCAATTTGTCTCCCTTGCAAAAACCAAAAATGCGTGTTCCTCTCTTATCTTCACTGCCACGAGAGTAGATTGAATAAATATTGTAGGTTGCTGGTTTGAATCCCAACAATACTTACCTATACTCGGGTAATATTAGATAAAAAAGGGAAATTCTATTCAATGACCTTGTATTTATGCAGATTCCGTTTGATAAACAAGAAAAATATGAATTCCAAATAGCATCCATCTATTTAATAGAATGTCTACACGGTATCCCTCCATCACTAACGCTGTTGAAAATTAATTGAAATGAGCAAATTGTTCTTAGATTTCTTTGTTTAACCCTCTTCCCCGTTCGTAATCTCTCTCTCTCTCTCTCTCTCTCTCTCTCATTGTCTTCCCTTGCCCCCGCCCATAAGGGTATTATTTGGAATTATAAATTTTTGCCTTAAAACACTCCAAAAAAATGACACCTCATCTCTTAAGAGTCAAATGTAATGGTAAATGTCATGGATCAGATTTTGTGAAAGCATGAGGCTATTTGGATTTTTAAATTTTGAGTTCACCAAATGGAATCTATAAAAACACAAGGGCATCAAATAGAATTTTTTAAAAAAGAACATTGAATAAAAATTTTGAACATTGTATTTTTTCAAAAATGGCCTTAAGTGGTCATGAAAATTAAAAATATTGGGTTTAAATGGAGTATTTGATGAGCACCAGACAAATTTTAAGAGGTTTTAATTAAACCGTTACATTTATGGCTGAGGGAATGAGTCATTGTTTAAATAATGTAACGGTTTGAAAATCTAATGTTTTAGTGTACTATTCAAAAGGGCGGAAAAGGAAAGCAATCTCTTTCTTACGCATATCTATTTTTCTATTTGTTTCTCTTTATAATTCATCTTCAATTGTCTCTCTTGTTTCATAATCAAAATGTTTAATATTTCAGTATTCTTTTCAAGCAATTACAGTCACTATATGTTTCCATAAATTATGGGTTATTTTTTATTATTTATTTTTTGGGTGAAATGTTAGTAGTTTTTCATTCCATGACTCAAACAGGACATTATAAGTTACACAAGGCATAACTTACAAACACTCTGGCATGATGAAATACTTTACATTTTTCAGTTTTATTTATATAATCAAAAGGCTTAAGATTCCAGTATTCTTTTCAAGCAATTGTCTATAAGAAACCAAAATACTTTACAGTTTCAACTCTCTAATTCTATTTCTGATCATGACTTGCTCAATTCACAGCCTTAGTGTAATTGCACTTAATATTTTGGATGTGGCTTATAGTAAGAATCAGTGAAAGAAAAGGCATATCCTCAACCAGTTGGCTTCTAATATTTACTTATGGTAACTTAAGAGATGTGTTACTTAACTGGTTTCATTTAAAAACAGAAGGGTTCACTCGAGGAAATGATCAAAGATGGCCTGCATTATCATGTAAAAATTGTGTTCTGGTTGATAGGCTATTGGAATGTGTATCCACCTCTTCGTTCTTGAAAAGTATTTCACGCGCCTTGTATTTCAAGTTGCACAAGCATAGCTGTGTTTATTAAACCTCCAATGAGCTGAGATGAATTCGTATAGAACACCAAATTCGTGTTTTCCTTGCGTGGTCCATTTGGTTGGAGTCTCCTGACATGCTTTATGGTCTACAAAGGCAGCACTTCCTCAGTTACTACACTGTCGTTCTTGTGGGTCCATTGGTTGGGAGTTTATTACCGGGGTTTGGGATCGTCTCCACTAATTGTTTTTGAGGTGCGTGATGGTTCCTCGGTCTTGTTTTTGGCATAGAAGATGGCATGAGGGTGCGCTTGAGGGATCGCTTCCCTTCACTCTTATGTTCTTGCAGGGATGCTTGTGTCTCATATTTTTGTCAGCACAAATCTTCTTCGGTTGTTTGGTCCCTACCTTTGTTCAGGAAGCATTCCCAGAGGATGAGTGCATGGCAGTGTGGGCCGACTCTTTATCATGCTTGGGAGGAATTCCGTGATGGATCCCTCCCTTGATATGATGAGATGGATCCTCACCACACCAGGAAATTCATGGTCAAATCTTTTTCTTTTTCCTCAATTCTCTTTCCTGCTTGGTGATACATCTCCTTCGTTTTCAGATTGTGGTTTTACATGGAATTTTATCTGGAAGTCGCTGGCCTCTTTGAAAATGTCCTTGTTTGTGTGAGAAGGTGCTGTTGGCAAGATATTAACTTGCGGTAACTTAAGAAGGGGTAAAATTTCGGTCAACAAGTGAGATTTGGAAAAAAACTTCTCATTTACTCCTCCATGGCCCAATTGCTAGAAACCTTTCGTAGTTTCCTTTGAGTTGTGTGGGCATCCATTGGTTGATGCCTAGTTCTGTGAGACATCAACTTTGTGGTAAGGTTTTTCTGGAAGAAGGTTAAGTACAAAGTTTTCCCAGTCATTTCCCATGCTAATCTGTGGGGCTTGTGGATGGAGAGAAATATATTAGTCTTTGACGGGCTTCAATCTTTGATCTATATTATTGATTTTGTGGGTGGACTTTTCTTGGGTTGTAATTAACTTTTGTGGGTTGTTTATTCAACATCCTCTCTTGTAGATATCTATAATTGTGCATTTATATTTTTCCTTATAAAAAGAAGGCGTCTAGATGGACTGGTAATTACAAGACAACAGTTTGGACCTAGAGACTGTTGCCTGTTTGATGGTAGGAATTATGTCATGATTGTGATTGTTTTGTTTTCGTTGTCTCCTGCTTCTGGTTGATCTTCCCTTTAGTTTTAGTCGCCTATAAGCAAGGCTTTACCAGGGTTTAATGATTCCTTTTTTCATGATGTTGGTCGATCCCGTCCCATATTTAAATCACCTTCATGCAGTGTACTTGCTTCCCAGAAGAACCAATCTAAGTAACTAAGCTACAATCTGCAAATTGGTAGTCGATCTGTTTTTACAGACACTCCTTATGAATTTTCCTTTGCCAAATTTCGTCTCTCTAATTTATTTTCTTTACACTTGTCAGTTCATCATGATAATGCGTTCAAACAGGTCAATTACTAGGCTATCTATCGTGAATGATGGGCACCCTGTGGTCATCAAAGTATGAGTTGGTTGATGCAATCTTTGAACGTCATCAAGTACATCTTGACATTAGTGTACTCTAAACCAATGGTTTACTACAGGGAATGATTGTTCTCTGCTCCTTCATTGTAGTAAGTAGGAACTCGAAATTTCAGTTCAGCTCCATCAACTTCTTGAAACTTAGTCTTAATGCAGGTTTATTGCGCATTCTAAATGTGTTTCCTTTACGACGTCTATCTAAGTTGTTCTTTTAAACTATGCTTTATCTGATACGTTGCTTTTACAATGCCATTTCCTATTAAGTGTCAATTATGCTGATTTCATTATGTTATCATGCAGTTATTTAGATGAACATAACTTTGGAAAAGGGAGTATGGCAATGGGAAACCTGTATGATACAATTGTTGGCCAAGGATTCTCAGATAAGAGGAAGAGGTCAGCAATTCCACATGAAAACGTAACATCAGATGCTCGAAACTTGAGACGGTTTTGCAGAATTCCTGCCACTGACAACGTAGTTTCCGATTAGTGCTTTGTATGTCTACAGGGGCAGTTTAGTTCTTGAAATGTCTAGTTCTTGAAATGTCGCATTAACATTCATTTGCGGAAGAAGCTGAATGGTTAAGTATTCAACAGCTGGAGCTTCAGCTAAAAGTCTGACCTATCCAGTTTGTGTTGAACTTGCCATTCTGCTCTTTGCTTAGTTCAGAACAAAGGAGCCATCACTGGAGATCTCAACCTTGTCAACCACCCGATTGTCGGTAACTGACGCGGGATTCAGTCAGATTTACTGAATTCTGCACTGAGGATCAAGTTCTCCGGTTGCAACCATAGCCGGGCTTGATATGCCTTGTCAGAGGGACATTTCATCCTTGATTGATTGATCTTCAGAAACTTTGCTCGAATATTGAGGAGTGAGAATTCTTTTCGGAAGGAGGTGGTTGCAATTGCAACATTCTACACTCTTGTAAAGGGCGTCATTAACTGTGAAGACTTAACTACAAGGTAGCTTTTGGAGGACCAAATGTATGGGTTATCCAGCAGAGAAACACCAACCCCCCAAAAAAAAAAGGAAAATCATTTTGGTCTTTCCCGAAATGCATTTGAGATACAAAACGTCGATTTTGCTCTTGAATCTTTCACCCAATGCGTATCTGATTCATTATATTTCCTATGTTCATTTTTTTACCCTTTCTAATACCATGATATCATTCAGGGGTCATAGGAGAATGATCTTGATTTTGATATCCCTGGTGGCAGGCGAAATCTAAAAGTTTCATGGGACAAATTTTAAAGCTGCCAAATTTATATTATATCTCGAATTTTAGAAATAATTTTTGAATTAAAATAAATTGTACTTTGGGGATATAATATGTTTAAATACTAAATTATAAAGTTAACCGATCATGTATCATATTTTGATGTTGATTTTTTTTTTTAATTCACCACCGATCTACGAAGAGATAAATCTATGTTTTTTCAATTCAAAAACAATAATTATGAGAGTTAGAGAGGAGGAAGAATGAAGAAGAGAGGGTTAATTAAAGTAGGTGGTTACTTCGGAGAAGGATAATTGATTCAGTAGGGTTAGCTCAATAATTTTCAATTTTGTTAGCCTCGATACGTCATAAAATCATCGAGTTGTTATCTATTAAATTAGTGGTGGCGTAGAAATAAAAAATTACTCTAAAATTACGGTATATTATCGATCAACTTTACGAGTTTGGTATATAAACGTCCAATATCCTAAACATAGGTTTACTTTAATCCAAAATTCATAAAAGTGCGGTCTACTTTAATCCAAAATTCCTTTTAGAAATTCACTAAAAATGGGGGAACAAGATTAGATGATCAATAACAAAAGAAAAGTAGCAAAGTGAATATCTTCTAATTTGTTGGGCAAAAACAAGAGATCCACCATAAAGCTTGTAAATCTCGTCCTTAAGCGTAGTCAACGTGGCTTTTTACAAACCAAGTAGTAACAACAGTAAAGTCAACGAGAACAAAAACCTCACAACTCGGATTCCTAATGTAAGATGTGTTGTAGAGCGGGATAAACGAAGCACAACTACCAAAAACATCGACCCAAGGCCCAAAACCGCATAGGATAGCCACAGTTGGTTTCTTATCACGACATATACCCCGTCATGAATGTCAAAGACATCATGGCAAGGGAAAACCCCAACACCGGCAATGCAAGCCTAAGAGAGACCAAGATCGGCTTTAGGTCATTCATACGTGCCCATATAAAAGTCAAAATAGCTAGTATAAATGTAAAATTTCGGAGATAGGGAGAAAATTGATGATGGCTACTCCCGTGCCTTTTCCTTGTATATATACGGGAAGTGATAGTCATACAAAAGACCAAGGTTTCTCGGTATAAGAATTGAAGACTAACTAGTATGCTTAATCCTAATGCTATACAAAGTCCATGCTTATCACATACCAAAAGTATTGACGTTTAATCCAACGCAAAATAGGAAAATCTATCATAATACTCCCCTCAAGTTGGTGTGTGGGGATTGAAAATGCCCAACTTGCTAATTAGATGAAGAAAGCTGTTGGTGTCCTTGTGCTTTTGTAAAGACATCGGCCTTTTGTTGTGTTGTAGGGACATAGCGAGTTACTACTTCCCCGGATACAATCCGTTCACGAACAAAATGACAGTCCAACTCTATGTGCTTTGTATGGTCATGAAATACTTGGATTAGCGGCAATGTGAAGTGTTGCGTGATTATCGCAATGTAATTGTGTTGTTCGAACAGTAACCGAAGATATCGAAGCGGATATCGAAGCCATATTGCTTCACTTGTAACATTGGCCATGGCTTGATATTCGACTTTGGTTGAAGAGCGGGATACGGTTGATTGCTTCTTGGTCTTCCAAGAGATAGGTGCGTGTAGGGATGGCAACGGAGCGAGTCGGGACCGGGGGACACCTACCCCGCCCCGTCCCCGTCCCCGTCCCCGTCCCCGCTCCTCGCCTCCGCTTCCGCCCCCACCCCTGCCCCCGTCCCTGTTGTGGGGATGGTTTTGCCCTCCGCCCCGCCTCCGCTGGGTACCCAATCTCCACCGGGGCCCCGCTTCCTCGCCTCCACCGGAGGTGAGAGAGAAGCAGAGCACGGCGAGATGAGAGGGAGGAGAGAGAGCAGAGCACGGTGAGACGAGAGGGAGGAGAGAGAGACGAGAGGAGAGGAGAGAGAGAGAGCATATCTAAGAGGAGAGAGACAGCGGGGGTGATGACCGAGAAGGAGAGGTGAAGATTGAGGAGAGAGAAGAGAGTGGAAACTTATGTTTTATAGTTAGGCTTTGGGGAAGGGAAATTAAAAATATAGCCTTAATTTAAATTAATTTTTTTTAAAAACGGGGACAGGGCGGGGAACGGGGCCAGGATTTTCCTTGGCCTCGTCCCCGTCCCCGTCCCCGCTCCGGGAAGATGGTTTTCCCCGTCCCGCCCCGTTCCCGTTCGGGGCCGGGATTTTTCCCGATTCGGGTCGGGGCCCGGCGGGGCGGGGAATCCCGCCCGTTGCCATCCCTAGGTGCGTGGCCAAGTACGAAATACCCGTTCACCGATCGTCGAGTCATAGGACAACCGGCCTAATCGAGTCACGATATACATGTAGATCGAGGTCATTTGAAGATGGAAAAAGAAGGCCTTGTCCTGGTGAAGATTTTAGATACCGTATAAGTCGTGCCGCCTCCCAATGGGCTTGTCTTGGATTGTGCATAAACCGGCTCAAGATGTGGACAACATAGGTAATATCGGGTCGAGTGATGGTAAGATAGACCAAACGACCAATCGGTCTTCGATATTGACCTGGATCGGTAATAGGGTCACCCGAGTCCGAGGATAGTTTGTGGTGTTGCTCCATAGGGAACAGATCGGGCTTTGAACCCAACATGCCGGTTTCCATAAGTATGTCTAGAGTGTATTTTCGCTGGCATAGAAATATTCCATCCCGAGCATGGGCCACCTCGTTCTCGAGAAAACATTTCAAAGGGCCCAAGTCTTTCAACTTAAAGCATTTGTGGAGGTAATCTTTGAATGCTTCACAATAAGTAGTATCATTACCCGTGAGAACTAAATCATCAACGTATATGAGTAGAGCCATAAATTTATCATCATGATGATAAGTAAACAAGGAATGATCCAAAGGACATTGTTGAACCACAGATCCCGAAGAGCACGTACAAGCTTGAAGAACCACTCGCCTAGGAGCTTGACGAAGACCATACAGATGATTTCTTGAGCTTGCACACTAGATTTGGGCACGAGTGTGAAACCCCGGTGGTGGTTTCATATATATTTCCTCGTCGAGATCACCGTGAAGAAAGGCGTTGTGAACATCCATTTGATGTAGAGACCATCCCTTAGTCTGTGGCTAGCGTAAGGAGTGTTCGAACTGTGACCATTTTGGCTACTAGGGCAAATGTCTCGATAAAGTCCTCCCCTCCACTTGATGGTTTCCAAGGATCACTAGACGGTCTTTGTAGTGCTCGATAGAACCGTTCACATTGTGCTTGATTTTGTAAACCCACTTACACCCAAGAGCTTTCTTGTCGGCGGCAAGGTCGTTAGTTCCCATGTATTTTGTTATTCAAGAGCCTTAATTTCTGTACTCATAGTGTTACGCCAATGGGGATGTTTTACGGCATGGGAAAGGTGACGAGGTTTGTCCCCGGAGGTGATGGCGGCTAAATATGCACGATGAGAACTACCATTCTTATCGCATAACTCTGCAAATTCCGAGTAATCGAACTCCCTTCCATGGTCGGTTCGAATTCTTCCGATATGAGTCCGAGACTCTACTTGAATTTTCTTGCGAGTTTGCTTGAACTCTTTGAAAGCTTCATTTTTGTTCATGAGAAAACAAACCCGGGTAAATTGTGAGTAGTCATCAACAATCACAAGTACATATGATTTACCTCCGAGACTCTTTACAGAGATTTCACCACATAAATCCATATGCAACATTTCAAGCACTTTGGATGTGGAAACAGTTTGAGAGTTTTGAAGGATGATTTGAATTGTTTTCCTTTTGTGCATGCTTCACGATTTTATCTTTCTTAAATGCACAGTTAGGCAAACCCCTAAAACCATGAGATGCAAGCTTTTTGATAGTTTGCTTGCTAACAAGACCTAGTCTACGATGCCATGTCCAAGAATCATCATGCAATGATGCTTTTAAACAAGACAAATTCTAATTTGGATCGAGAGAGAGGAATGGTATAGGTATTACTCGACCTTTTACCCGATAGCTTAGTCTCTTTGGTAGTTGCATCACAAATGTAACAATTGGTTTGAGTGAATCTTACCTCTTGACTTTTGTCACACAACCGAGAGATGCTTGAGCAGATTGTACTTTAATCCCTTGACAAGATAAACCTGGATCGACTAGGTTGTCTCCTTTACCAATCTTGCCAATTCCAGCTATCTTGCCCTTATTGCCATCTCCAAAAGTGACTTTGCTACCTTTAAAATCTTCCAACTCGGAAAAGAGTCTTGAATCTGCTGACATGTGGCATGAGCATCCACTGTCTAAGTACCAATGACCTTTCGACCTTTTCACGAGTCACCTGCAAGTCGAAACACACTAACCCTTCTCACTTCCTCTAACGAACCTAGTAACTCCCTTTTATTGTGGTCCTTTTCTAAGGAAGAAGACTCTTGGGAACCTAGATTTGAATGACTTTGGGTTTGGTCCGATTCCGAGTCTTCTTTCTAGAAAATTGAGTCCGTGTCTCTTTCTTTTGAAAGTCTTTTCTTTTGTAAACAGGTGGAGAATGTTTTCTCCTGTAAACTGGTATAGGCTCGAGTCCTCCTTTCATTCTTATGAATAAGACCATGCTCAGCCTTTCTAAACTTCATAGTTTTGGAATCCTTCTTGAAAAGATTGGAGTAGGAATTAGATTCCTCTTCTTCGTTAAAACCAAGTCCTTCTTTCCTAAAGGAGACACACCGAGAGGCTAAAAGCATGTCAAGGTTTTTCCGACCTTGAGTAAATTTCAAAACAAGCTCTTAAGACTCATTGAGCTTTCTTTTCGGATGCTCATTGTCTCTTCCGAGTGACTCGGACTTAGTCTCATTAGCCTCGAGTTGTAGTAGTCTTGAGTTCTTTCAAAGATAATCTCAATTTTTTCAATTCATTTTTCAAGAAATTTCTCTCAGTAGCAAAAGACTCAAATTGTTCTTTGAACCGAGAAGAATCAGAATTTGACTTTTCTTCCAAAGTGTAAATATATTTAGCCAAATCAACTTTGGAGAACTTGAGAAAGTATTCAATTACCTCCTAAGGACTTGTCTCCTCGAGTGTCCGAGTTGTCATCATCCGACTCAGATTCGGCTTTTGAGTTTGCCATCAAACACTTTGAGTCATCGGAATCATCTTCTTCTTCGGATGAGTCGTCATCGCTCCGTGTGGCCATCATAGCCTTCTTCTTCTTTCTATCCTTCTTTCTCTTCACACAGTCCTTAATTATGTGATCTTTGCTGCCACATTCAAAACAGACCGAGTTTTTAGTTAAAGATAACATTGACGCGGAAGAATATTTATCTTTTCCGTCGTTCTTATCTTTCTTGTAGAACTCTTCCTTTGGCTTTTTTCCCACATGTTATGCTTCATCATTCTTTTGAAGCCTCGAGCAATGAATGCCATTGGATCCTCTTCCGAGTCCGAGGAACTCGGACTTTCCCCTCTACTTTCCGAGGCCTTCGAGTGCAATGTTCTTTTTGGTACCGACCTCGGCATCCTCTTCTTCTAGGTGAATCTCATGGGTAAGCGGTTTCCCAATCGGTTTATCTAACTTTAGTTGAGAGAGGTTCCGAGCTTCCTCGATGGTTGTCACCTTGGGACCCCATCTTCTCTTTGGTAGACTTCTCAAAATTGTTCTGCACATATCTTTGCGAGAAATCTTTCTACCCAGAGATTTGAGATGGTTTGTAATCTCGGTGAAGCGAATAAACTTCGAGTGATGTTTTCTTCGGCTCCATCTTAAACAGCTCATATTTGTGAAGATACTGACTTATCTTCGCCTGTTTCACTTGGTTTGTTCCTTCATATGAGTGTCCCACACATCTTTGGCTATGTCCCAGGCTGACACTCTGTTGTACTCTTCTCGGCTAATAGCACACATCGGAATGTTCATTGCTTTGAAGTTCTTTATGAACTTCTCCGATTCTTCATTGGTGTAGTCGAATTTTTCTTTAGGCACAGATCTTGTTCCTTTCATCTTCATTGGGATGTAGTTGCCTTCTTGGATGATGTTCTAGACATCTTCATCGTTGTCCAATAGAAGCACTCCATCGGTTTCTTCCAAGTGCACAAAGTTTGATCCTTTGAATTTTGGTGGTCCGGTGGAAGACCTTCCTTCATCGAACTCTCCAATGTTCCGAGCCATCCGATATTTAGACCGTTGGATTGTTGGATCCTTATTGAAAGGCTAGGCTTTGATACCAATTGAAGGTTTGCTCCTGGAGAGTCTAAGTCACCCTAGAGCGAGGGGGATGAATAGGGTGATGAGGGAATTTAAACAAACTTAGACAATTTTTGCTTTGAAAGAGATAAGCAACCGAGTATGAGTCTAGATTGAACTCGGAAAAGCAAACACTCATAAATACGTGGAAACCCTCCTGGGGCAGAAAACCACGGACAATGCTAATCCAAGCACCAAGTCAAATCCACTATTTTGAATGCTCAAAATACAAAGGACTGACTCTACCAAAATTTCTCCCTTAAACAATTCCTTACAATGTTTTCCTAGACTCGAAGTTCCCTTATTTGATCTAGTACTTCCTAACCGAGATAACCTTTATAGTGAGGGACAACCGAGCTGAGTTAACCCTTACAGCTCAATCAAGGGACCTTACTCGGAAAGTAAAAAAGTATATAAGTGATTACAAGACTTTACAACTTAGAAAATATTAAGTACGAGACTTGGAGTTGTAAGTAGAAGATTGAGTGAGTAAATGCACTAAGAGAATTAGGCGGTGTATTGATCAATAGTTTCAGCAATCTTCAAGTCTTGTGAAGTGGCTTCTATTTATAGATGACCAAGTAGAGTAGCCGTTGAGTCCGATTTCTAGGTCGAAGTCTTTACTAGCCATTGTAAGGGCTTTTCCGAGTTACTTAGAAAAGATCCATTGGAGTGTGAACCTTGGGTAATGGCTATTTGCTCCAAAAGGTATTCCAAGCAACTGGTGTTGTCTCGAAAAGTAAGGTGAAAACCACTTGTTGAGCCTAGCGTTGGAGTTTTCCGGTTTTGCAAACGAGACAGCCACGACACGGTGTCCGAGTCCTGTCCACATTTGGCTAAAACTGTCTGCTGGTGTTTAACGACTAGAAGCCGGTTGCTTTTGAAATTCAAAAAGATAGATTAGCTTTGTTTGAATAACCTACAAAAGCAAACAATATTGGTTCTCAAAGTATAAAACACTTTGGTCCAAGGTTAGGCAAAGATATTAATTATATTTAAGTAATTAAGAGTGTAATTATCTTGGGCCTAGAGAAGTGGAATATTCCGAGTCTAATATCAAATAGGTTCAAACTCGAGTCAGAATAACCCCTAGAAAGATCAAGTTGAAGAATAATCAATCGAGAAAGCGAACTTGATCTATCAAATAATCATCTAAGAAATAAACCGACTTAGAAGATTGAATTAACACTCGTAATTCAATTTACGTTAGCAAACACGATCAGTACTTAGAAAAAGCGTGTTAAGAGAATTATTTGATCATGTGATGGTTCCAAGTAAATTCTGGGTAGGTTAGAATAACTCAAGTAGAGAAGATATAAAACAAAGTGATATTTGAGTCACTCGGAACGGTGATCAAAACTTAGATATGAGTTTTTATGTAGCTCGGAATGACTTACAATCAAAACTTAAGATAGATGAAATTTTATACCTGAGTCTTTCATAAAATATTTAGAGTTAAGATCCGAGTCTTCATTATAACTATGTTTAAAATATCCCTTTTTTTTTTTATGAAAGGCATTCAACACTTATAAAATGAGATATTAACGTTTACCTCCCTCGAGCTATTTGGAAATCATTTTTACACCCTCCGGATATTGGTATATATTTTTACCCACCCTAGGTTTAGAGATAAAAAATATTTAAGATAAAAAACGGTAGGAGGCTAATCGGAAATGTTAAAGGACAAGTTTGTCCCTAATTTTAAAATAAAATGACTATGCTACCCCCTATTAGTTCTTGGCGCTTTAGTGCAAAGAGGGTAATTTTGGTACTTTACCTCATTTTCTTATGCCACATCAGCACACTCACTGTATTTAGATGTTTTCTATTATTAAGAACAATGGTCAATGTATAACTCAAATATTAACTACTCCGGTTAGGGTGGGTAAAAATATATACCAATACTTGGAGGGTGTAAAAATGATTTCCAAATAACTCGAGGGAGGTAAATGTTAATATCTCCTTATAAAATAGTGCTTGAAGTTCGAGATAGTTAAGTTTTCATTGCTTGAAACGAATAATTGTTACACTGGTCCGAGTTAGACACTCGTAGTATTAGAATTTGAGTTCGTCATCGAGCACATTGATGCCAAAATTTAAAATTTTTAGTGTAAAGTAAATAAATATAAGCGTGGCTGTAAGCTATCTATTAGAATAAAAATAAAAATAGAGATAACAACAAGAATCATTTATGCTCGGAATAAGCTTAGCTTTCATTAAACACCGAACATTGCTCGAAACATAAAAAAGTAAGAATTAAAAACAAACAAACTAATTAACTCAAACTCCCCTAAACCAACTAACTATCTCTTATAGATATATCTCCCCTATACATTTCATCGAAAGAAAAAAATATCACAAGCGGGGAAGAGTAAAGATATAAAAATGTTGGACAAAATGAAAAAAAAAGATTAAGAGGAGGGTAGTGTACTGCGAGTGGAGGAGGAGGAACGAGAACACCTGTGTCTGCGCCGTAACGTTAAGATAAGGCCGATGGTGGTGCAGTTAGCGGCAGGAGGAGAGGAGGTGCTTGTTCTTACCGAGCAGTCATTCGAACTAAAGGTGCTGCTTCCTTCACTTCCTCTCTTGAGCCCTCGGCTTCCTCAACTTGAGTAGGCTGCACTGAAGGTTAAGCTTGGTATTGACCAACGTCCCCAACTTCTTCTAAGGCCGACTCGGTGTGCTCCGAGGAAATAACCTTTGATTGCTTTTCTCCTTGGCCTTCAACTTGGCCTACTCGAACTTCTTCTTCTTCTTCTCCTTCTTCTTATTCTTTTGACTTTGAGTTAGAAGAGCTGGAGGACTTGGAGGATGAGTCTGATTTAGATACTGATTCGAGTCCTCAACAGCCTTGGATCTCGCGCTCTTAGAGACGTTTGATCTAGTCTTCCTGCCTCTTGATAACTTTCTTCAGCTTAGTGACTAGAGCTTGACTATGATCTATCCGCTTCGAGCCATGCTCGAAGCTAAATCGGAATAGGCATGCAAGCTCGGAATGCACCAAGAGTTGATTGCAACTCTTTGGAGAGAGCAACAAATTATGATGCCGCCTTCGAAGTAAATTAGTCGAAGGGGCATGCTGAGAAGACGATGGACCAGCGGTCGAAGAAGAGTTTTAGTACTCTTCCGAGCCCGAGAAGGAAGATGTGGAAGTTTAGAGTCTGTGGATGTAGACACCAGGTGCGGTTTCCTAGTATCCCAAATTGATGAGCTCACACCTAATCCTTCTCTTTGATTCAGGTTTGACGTTTTGCTCCAATGGCACCGAAAAGGCAAAAACCACTCAAGGAGAGTCCTCTCGACCGAGCTCTGCATCCCCGGCCCGAGCCACTCGTCCTCCACCCCGCAATGTTCGAATTTCAAGAAACAGAGGTAACCCAAACAACCCACTTTACTTAACTAATCTAGAGCATGTTGCACGTTACACTTCATTTATTAACCGTGAAATTGTTGTGACCCCTTAATATGATAAGGTTAATTTAGAAAAATTGGGTTTGTGTGAGGATTTCCTTTGGATGGTTGAATGTTGTGGTTTGTTAAATTTTGTGGATATTCGATTAGGGACCTATTGGAGCTTAACATTGGAATTTCATAGCACATTTACTTGTTGAAATTGGGCGTGGTCCTCACCGAACATGGCTTAGTTTCCTTTCCCTGTTAAGGGAATACCGTGAAATCACTCTTAGTGAGTTTAGTGCTTTATTTACCCTACCTAGAGATATAGGATTTGGACACTCGTTTAGTTCCTAATTGTTTTAATGCGATACAATTTTGGAACTCTATTTCTAGTGAACAAGACTATCATCCTAGTTCAACTAAGGCGATATCTCTTAGGAACCCTTGTTTTCGATACATACATCGGGTTTTGGGTCATGGTATGTTTAGGAGGGATAAAAGTGGCAATAATATGTGTTTCTTTGAATTTTTTTGCTTGTATGTGATGTGGACGGGAGATGCATTTGAGTTTAATCATTGGGATTATTTAGCTTGTCAATTTGCTAATGTTGCTACTAGTTGTAGACACCTAAATAGTGTCGCCCTTTATCTCTTTATTTTTGTGTTTTTTTGTTGGCAGCTTAACAATATTGCTTGTGGATTTTCGATCTTAGACCGTGATCGACCGAGTGCAACATAAGCCGATAAACCACAAAGAACCCCGACACCAAATAAATGGCCTTTTACCTTGGCTCGGTCCACAAATCCTCTTTTCTTTTGGACCGTCCAAGAGCCTCGCCTAAGCCTTTAGATATTGTGGAGTCCCATGCCTTGTGTCGGGAAATTACAAGTACAGAATACCACATTATACTTGTTAAATAAAAATAAACACTTTTCTAAAGAGGCAAAACTAATCCTCCTTTTTTCGATCTCAAATTCCTAATAATTTGAGTCCTAGTCTATTTTCACTTTCGTTCCTTTAGGATCCCTACACTCAGCTTCCTCACCTCGGGTGCGTTCCTTTAGCTCCCGGATTCGGCGAGCTCTCCTTTCTTCATTTTCTTTAGCTTCGGTTTCGTTCGACGACTGCGTGAAGCCATCCGAGGGTTTACTTGACAAATTTGCGGAGCAGTAGTAGTAGTAGGAACGAATGCTTGAGGATTTAGCTCTATAAGTATTAGCGTTTTTGTCGCTCATAGTCGATTTCTATTATCCACTCCGGATAATAGGGAGAAACACCAATATTTGCAACTCCGTTAGGTGTCGGCAAGGTCGCAGGAGTCGGCAATTTCGGAAGACCTTTCAAGTATTCGGTCCATGACCCAGTCCGTCTAGAGCTACCATGTCCTCTAAACAATTCAAAAGTTGCGGGCCGGATACAATCCAGTAATGGTATTACTTGTTCTCTACCCATTTGCCGCAACACACGGCTCGTAAAGTAATATGTGCTCTCCTCCGAGCCCAATAAACGAATGTATGGATGTCTGTGCAATATGCATTTTGAACTGGGACACCTTCCAATGCTTAATGTACCATAAGGGGTCATTACTATGATTTTTGAGATATTCTTCCTATGGGGAAGCGGGACGATCGACTACTGCCGATGTTCGTCCGGCGAAGTGAGTTGCTAGGTATGTGTCCAACTTCGGAGGAGCTTCGATGAGTTTCGGATGTTCCATTAGCTAGATCCGCACATCACATATGCAAAATCAAATATTAGTGTCCTGCACGGTCAAAGTCTAACTTTTTTAGGCCCAACAGAGCAAAATTGTAATATTAAAAATAGCGACAAAAGAGGCGTAAATGAAAGTTAAGTTTTTTTTTTCAGCAGTAAACCGGAAATTCTTCATTTTTTGGCTGGCACCGTAGACAGGTTTTACCGTAGTTTACTTCGTTAGTTTTTGTGCTTACCCGCAATAACAGGGGGCTATTGTGGAAATTGCATTCGGCGCTTATTGTTTTAGCAACAATCGGTGGAGTTAGGGAAGAATAATCCTTTAAGCTGTTCCACCACGCTTAGCAGAGACGTTGGTACCAAGTCCTTGTGATCCTATACTAGCGAGAATCCCCTATCATGCAAGTAATTATAGCTTGCCGTCTTGGGATGATGATGGACTCAGTATAGGCATACATGTTGTGATAATGCTTCATCAGATTGATTAAGTTAACCCAATTCCCAATAAGGATCCACCCTAGATACTTCTTACTTAGTTTTAGTAGATATTGATACTTTTCATGAAGATATTATGAGGATTTGAGAACAACCGCTTTTGTTCACCTAAAGCTGCCTAGCATGGCATTGAACACTTCAGGCAGGGGCACAGTTCCTTATCCCCGAACCTCAAGACTTGGTGATGGTGATCCCAATAAGCTACAGCAGCCCTTAAGAAAGGCCAATAGATTTTCACCTGGCGAATCGTCGAAGAGGACATTCAGCCCATAATTGGTTAACCCCGACCTATCCATGTTGCTCATCTCATGTATCCACCGGGTTAATTCAGTCATGAAGTCCATGGTTCTATGTATGGACGTAAGAAGAGGATATATTGCGGCTGAGTGAGGCTTTGGTGTCTCGTATTTCTTGTTGCACTGAGCGATCATATTTATAAGTGTTTTCCCGAAGTTCTTCTAATCCTATTATGATTAGTACAATGAGGCACTATAGTCCTTGCGTGACTCGTACATGGTTGGCATGGGCCACACCTCGGGGCCAGCCTGTTTCGTGCTTTCTCGCGAGCCCGAGCATCCTTGGTTATTTTTATTTCATGGCCTAACCCGTGGCGAGCACCTTGTTTTGGACCATGCACTTGTGGCTTTCCAGCTTTTCTTTTTATTTTCTTTTAGGAGGAAGGGCACTAGTGCCCATTTTTTTATTTTTGTCTTTGTCTTTTTCTTAAGTTTTGTGCATCATATTAAATAAAAGAACGCATTTTTAGAATCGAGTCTTGCATTTCATCTCATTGCATAAGAGTCTTCATTATAAAATAAATAATATATTAACAAAACAAGAACCCTACAAGAGGTCCATGAATTGGCAAGCAGTGGAAGCGAGCAAGGAATCATCTACGCATCGTCATCGGAGTCGTCATCAAAGATGTAATTCCCGAAATCCTCCAAGGTAAACGTAGAGAATTGGCCACCTTCTTGGCCTTGATGCGAGCTATCTCTTTGGTCCCAAGATTGAGGAGCCTCATGTGATGTTCCACTATAAGAAGACCGAGGGAAGTAAAGAGGGTTCCCGTGTCGATCAAAGGCTTGCAAGGGTAAGATGTTCAAGCTTTCCTCGGAATGGCTAGGTTCCGCATCGAGGTACTAGGCCCGAAGGTGCTAGGTCCTGCCTTAGACGCACTCTTATTATGAGTACACCGTGAAGAACATCGTGACGAGCCTTGTCTAGCATTACTACTAGAAGGCATTTACTTGCTCGGAAGCTTGGTATGATGTCCGGAGAGCACCAGGTAGATTGCTCTAGAAGGCATTTGAAGAGTAACCCTTTCCCCAAGATACCAACAAAACCCAAAAGGAACTTCAAACAAGATCCTTCTCTCGCTCAATTCCCGAGCCACAAGGACATTTTGGGGAAATTAAAGTTGGGCCCAAGGGTGGAAATTGGTCTACGGACAAGAATTATTAAGAAATCAGCTAGTGAGAATGGAATGTAACAAGGAAATAAACGAACAACAAGTGAATATAAGAGCCTAGATGCACCACGTGCTGCCCTATAGGCAGTGTTCTAGCCTGTGGGCATGACCAGAATGTAAAAAATGTGGTAAAAAGCACTTTTAAGCCTATTTTGGAGCAAGTTTTGAGAATAGAGGCAACATACCGAGTTGACACGGTTAAGGGATGATCTCAAAACCCTATTTCATGTATCTTGGTTTAGTCAAGATAAATTCTAGCCCATGACACGGATGTCGGCAACACGGGCCGATTTGTTGAACCGAGAGAGAGAGATGTGGAATGTATTCATGCAGCCACGGCTACATTGTGACAAGTCAAGTAAGTATTTTTATCCATATAAGATGAAAAGTACATATTTAAGAAAGGAATAATTTGAGCATACTCAATGATCTTCCATAAGCCATTTAAAGGAAGATAGTTGGTGGAATCTGGTTCTAATCTTTTGTGCCGCACAGCGCACGAAGGCCCCTAATGAAGCTGAAGGTTTGCTCGGGAGAGTCCGAGTCACCCTAGAGGGGGTGAATAGGGTGATGAAAAATTCTTTCCGAAAGCACACACCCTTTTGACAGAGAAGAATCAAAGACAGATTCCGAGTCTAAGCAAGGGGTTATAAAAATTGGACTCGGAATGTAATGAATCGTAGTAAACACATTCAGCAGGTCTGTCTCGAGTCTAGAATGAACTCGTAAATAGAACACAGAGAAATTACGTGGAAACCCTCCCGGGGCAGAAAACCACGGCCCGTGTCAATCCAGACACGAAGTCAAATCCACTATTTTGAGTCCACAAAATACCGTGAACTTGATGTAACCCGAGTTGCTCCCTTGGACAACTCTATACAAGTTTTCCTAGACTCGAAGTTCCCTTATCTCGATCTAGTACTTCCTAGCTGAGATAACCCTTACAGTTAGGGACAACTAAGCTGAGTTAACCCTTACAGCTTAGTCAAGGGACCTTACAAAAAATGTAAGAAGTGTTTGTAATCGAGTACAAGACCTTACAACTCGTAAAGTAATGAATTACAGAGTGGGAGTTGTAAGTTGAAGATTGAAAGTAAATACAATAACTTTGTTCAAGTTGGAGTATTGACAGTATGTTCCGCTCTCTTCAAGTCTTGTGAAGTGGCTTCTATTTATAGATAACCAGGCAGAGTAGCCGTTATCTTCATCTCGCTGACCGAGAGTCCTCTCGTGACCGTTGATAAGGGCTTTCCGAGTCACTCGAAAGTATCCGTTGAAAATATGGTCGATGGACAACGGTTTAACTCTCTTGGAAGTCCCAAAACCATCGGTTGTGTCTTGAAAAGTGTGGTGAAAAGCATCGTTAAGCTTGACCTTCCAGCTTTCCGGATATGGAAGCGCATGCCTTCCGACACAATCTTCCGGGACTAGAGCAGGGATGGTGAAAAGCTATAACTCGCCGGTGATTTGATGTTCTAAGCCGGCTACTTTTGTAATTTGAAAAGATATCCTCGATTGAATAACCTACAAAAGTAAAACACCTTTCGGTTCTCAAAGTATAAAATACTTTGGTCCAAGGTTAGACACGGATAATAAAAATAATCATGATAATTAACAAACAGATTATTCGAGTCGAAAAGAAATGGAACTTTCGAGTCTAATATCCATGATACTCGTAATTCCATAATACTTAGTCTTAAGCAAGGAATCAAGTTCTATCAACAAATATCGAGTGGGAAACACTTGATGTGGACTAAGCACGAAAAGAACTATGAATGCCGACTTTGCAAACAATAGAGTAAATAATCATAAGTCGATTCGAGAGAGAGTGGACTCGGAATAAAGAACAAGTTTTCCGAGTCGCTAACTGAAAAGTGATTAAAGAGATAAGTGAAGGCCGAATCGCATAGAAAAGATACTATTTCACTCAAGTAAGTTTCTAAGACACGGAGAATGCCTTGGAATCAAAACACTATATGAATGACATCGTTATACCCGATTCCTTTTTGCATGACTCGTAAATATATAGAGCAGTGTCCGAGTCTTCAATCTCCCCTTTTTGATGAAAGGCATTCCATACTTGAACAGAAACTTTGTTAGAGGGAAATAGGTTGATTCCGAGTAGTTCGAATAAAAGTAAGACATGTTGATCGAGCAATATACAATATATCGAGCAAAATAAAGTATGCTTGAACTCATTCACTCGAAAAGAAAGAACTCGAAATTAATAATGAAATGCATTCAGTTCAAAAAAATTATATTACAAGGGTGGAAAGAACTCCCCTAGACAAGACAACCAGTTTCGACTACATTTCTCCCCCTTGCCTTTCAACAAAAACAAGAAACAAAAAGAAGGGAGAAAAGTACAAGTAATACACGTAAATTGTCCGGACAAAATAAGATTTTGAAAAGCAGAAATTCTGGAGGCACCGAGGAATCGTGACTCGAGTGCATGGCTCCAACTAGGAGGGAGGGATTTCGAGTGGAGGCGGAGGTGCGCCGGCGCCGATAAGACCTTGACGATGTGCTTGAGCGCGGCGAAGGGAGAACCGGAACAACTCGCAGGGGCTCAGCCCGAGTGGCCGACCCGGAGAAAGTGGATCGAGGGGTTCTTCCCTTGGGACCTCGGGGCCTGGAGGGGTCCGCTCCGGCCGACTCGCCGGAGGAGCGAGATCTTCGACCCACTCGCATCGCTGTCTCGAGCCGAGTACAACGAACTTGAACTTGGGGAGCAGAGTTGTCCCTCGGCAGCTGCCACGGCCTCTTCTTCCCTTGGCCCGGAAGGAGCCGCCTCACCTGCAGGTTCCTCGCGTCCTCCGCCGCATCTGCCGCTTCTTCCTCTCGCTTCCTCGCTCTCCGAGGAGGTCGGCCTGGGCTCGAAGACGTCTCGGATGGATCCGAGTCTTCGGGTCCCGAGCCGCCTTGGACCGTCTCTCTCGAGGAGCTCAGCCAGCCTCCTTCGCTCCTTAACCAGCTCTCTCATCTCAAGAACGAGAGACTGCCGCTCTCGGATCCGGGACTCGACCGGTCTTTTGGTTGATGGTCGACCTCGAAGGACGGACTTGAAACCTCCGAGCATGTCTCTCGAAATCGAAGACACCGAGGTGATCTTGTCCAAGAAGACAGGAGACAAGAGGGCGGAGAGAGATTTGGAAGCACCTGGAGGTGGAGGCACCACCAGGTGAAGAGGGAAGAGGGAGAGGGGTTGATTTCGAGTCCGAGGTGGAGAAGGAGGCCTCGGCTCCGAAGTTGTGAACCCGCACACCAGTGGTTAGTTTCCCGGTATCCGTACCCTCGGAGTTCCTTTTTACCGACCACAATGGCCGCCTCGTACACCGCGTTAGGGTCGAGGGAAGAGGAACTTGAAATTGTTTGAAGACAAGGGTGAGAAGAGCACCGAAAGGAAGGGAGGTGTTCTTCTTGGTTTGGAGTTGAGCCGGCACAGCGGCCATTTGCTCAATGATGGAAGGGAAGAGGTCGACTTCGTATCCCTCCAGTGATATCGAAGAGAGCTTTGAGGTGCTTGGAGTTGGGGTTCTCCTTGCTAGAATGCCGTGAGAAGAAGGTTCTCATCAGCAGGAAACACGTAAGCCTCGGCTTCGACTTCAACCGAGTCACGTAAAAGTTCTTTCTGGACCCAGGGAATTCTTTGGCGTACTTTTCAAAGAAGTCGTCGGCGACTTCAATGAAGGGGATAGGGTTGCTGTTCAAGAAGAGAGAAGAAACTTTGAACAGTCCGTGAAGGAGAGAGGTGTTGATACTGAACGGTAATGTTCTGAACCCTGGAGGTTAGAACATTTTCGGAGTGAGAGAGGTGAGTATAGAACTCGAAACGAGTTCAGGATAGATGAACTCGCTGAAACACAAGAAATGGTAGACTCCGGTGGTTTGAATATGGGACAACCAGGAGAATTTGGTTGTTGGGAAGAACTTATCGTCCAAACGCAAGATGCCGGGTGACAATGGGTTTAGAGGGGGTTGAGCTTTCTGGCTTGTTGGAGCGAGGTTTCTTTGAGGATGAAGAAACCTGAAAGTCGGGGTGGTTTCCTCTTTTAGGCATTTTGAGAGATGAAAAGATGAAACTTTTCGAGAGAAGAGGAAAGAGAAGGAGGTGTAGAAGAGAAGAAAACGAAAATGAGAAGAGAGCAGATGAAAACTTACGAGAGAGAGAGAGAGCTTCTTCAACACTTGCAGACGATCAAGGAAACACTGTTCACGTAGACAACTTTCCGCGAGAGGGTTTTCGTTTGAGAGGGAAGGAGTTTGAGAATACCGAGAGGAAGATGAATAGACGTTATTTATAGAGAATACGCGCGCCCGTTCACTATCCGTTAAGTAACTCCGTTCCGTCTTACCCGTCCATCGATCATTAATGCCCGGTGTGACAGCTTCGCTTCAACGGTTGAGATAACAACGGTTTGAAATCTGCGGTTAAGATCCGATCGCAGCGCTCGAGAAGAGAGAGAGAAAAAGAGTTTGAAAATATAATCCGAAACTCTCCACTGTTCTAGAGATAGCTTCGTAAAATTTGATGTCCAAATTTTTCTCTACGTCCGAGTTTGACTCGTAAAAGTTTCGAGTGACTCGAAACACGTAAATAACTATCAGCCCAAGATCACATGATCAATCGAACCAATGGTTATTGACAACTAAAGCACATAGCACGTAGAAATGCAAGAATCATAACACGAAACTAAGCATTTAACATGCCAAGCTCATTCCGAATAAAATGCAATTGATCTTCACCAAGTGGCTTAGTAAAGATATCAGCTAATTGAAGATTAGTCGGAATGAATTCAAGTAAAATATCACCCTTTTCCGAGTGATCGCGTAAGAAATGATACCCGACTTCAATATGCTTTGTTTTTGAGTGCCGGACAGGATTCTTAGTGATACTGATTGCGCTTTGATTGTCACACTTGATTGGGACCGAGTTGAGAGATAATCCGAGATCCTTCAAGTGTTGTTTTATCCAGAGAATCTCGAGCGCAACAAGCTCCAAGCGGCAATATATTCAGCTTCGCAGCTTGATAGAGCTACTGAGTTTTGCTTCTTTGAGTGCCAGGATATTAGGGATTGACCCGTAAACCGGCAAGCTCCGGATGTGCTCTTTCGATCTACTTTGTATCCTCGCGTAGTCCGCGTCTCGAGTACCCAGCCGACTCGCTCCGAGTCTCTGGAGTACCACAGTCCTAGATTCTCGAGTGCCTCGCAAGATATCTCGAATATTCTCTTCACCGCAAGTGAGATGTGATTCTTTTGGATTAGCTTGAAATCGTGCACATAAGCAAACACCGAACATTATGTCCGGTCTCGCTCGAAGTAAGATATAGCAGAGATCCAATCATACCTCGATAGAGTTTCGATCTACCGCTTTACCTCGTCTCATCTCGAGTCAAGTTTTATACTCGTCGCTCATAGGAGTAGATGCGTGCTTTGCATCTTGAAGTTTGTATTTCTTCAGCAGTTCCTTGGTGTACTTTGATTGATGGACAAAGATTCCATCTTTGTTTTGTTTGATTTGCAGCCCAAGGAAGAAATTGAGTTCTCCCATCATGCTCATTTGGAACTCTTGGCTCATCAACTCGTAAAATTCTCGGCACGTAAATTCATTAGTAGCACCGAAAATAATATCATCAACATATATTTGAACAATGAGAAAATCTTTCCCTTTGGTCTTTATGAATAGAGTCTTGTCGATCCGACCTCTTTTGAAATCATTTTGAACCAGGAAGCCGCTCGCTCTTTCATACCAAGCTCTAGGGGCTTGTTTAAGACCATAGAGAGCCTTTTGAAGTTTGAAAACATGATTTGGAAATTCCGAGTTTTCAAAACCAGGAGGCCGCTCGACATAGACCTCTTCTTCAATAAAACCATTGAGAAAGGCACACTTAACATCCATTTGATATAATTTAATATGCATGCAGGATGCAAATGCCAACAAGTATTCTAATGGCTTCAATTCTGCTACTGGTGCAAAGGTTTCCCCACAATCAATTCCTTCTTCTTGATTGTAACCCCGAGCTACAAGTCTAGCCTTGTTTCGACAACTATTCCACCCTCATCCAGCTTTGTTTTTGAAAACCCATTTGGTTCCTATAACCGGGTGGTCGAAGGTCGGTTGGTCGAGTCCGGACTTGGTTTCTCTCGAATTGATTTAGCTCTTCTTGCATGGCCTCTACCCATTCGGGTTCATTAAGGGCCTCTAGTGCATTTTTGGGTTCAGTCAGAGAAATGAATGCAAGTGAATGCACATAGATTATGAAGAGAAGAGCGAGTTCTTACTCCACCGTTGATATCGAAATAATGTTTTCTTGGGGATGCCCGGAAGTAAATTTGAATGCTTTACCAGCTTCTTTGATTCACCAGGTTTGATGGTTGAATTGCTTGATCTTCGTAAGCTTGTTCTCGTGTGATCCTCTTCATTGACTTGCTCGTTCGGAGCGACCTCCGGAGTTGTCTCATTCTCGAGCTTCCTCGTTCCGAGTGGTCTCCTTCCGAGTCTTTATAGACTCATCTTCGTCATCATCCTTTCGAGCTTCAGCTCCGAGTATGAAGATTCACTTGGTTTTCCCTGTTCAAGCTCATCAAACACTACGTGGATACTTTCTTCCACTTTGTTAGTTCTCTTGTTGAATATACGATAAGCTTTGCTATGAGAAGAGTAACCTAGAAAAATTCCTTCGTCTCGACCGAGCATCAAACTTGGTCGATGATCCTTACCGTTGTTGTGGACAAAGCACTTACATCCGAAAGATCTCGAAATAGGAAATATTTGGCTTCCTTCCTTTGTAGAGCTCATAAGGTGTTTTCTTCGTAATGGGTCCGATGAGGCATCGATTGAGAGTGTAGTTGGCTGTGTTTACCGCCTCCGCCCAGCAATAGTAAGGCAAGTTGTGTTCAATCATCATCGTCCTTGCTATTTCTTCAAGGGTTCTGTTCTTTCTCTCAACTACTCCATTCTGTTGAGGAGTTCTGGGTGCTGAGAAGTTGTGAGAAATTCCATTCTTGTCACAAAACTCGAGAATTCCGAGTAGTCGAACTCCCTTCCATGGTCGGCTCGAATCTTTTGAATCTGAGTCCGAGACTCAACTTGAATCTTTCTACAGAGCTTGCTGAACTCCTTGAAGGCCTCATTCTTATGCTTCAGAAAACACACCCAGGTAAATCTTGAAAAATCATCAATAATAACAAGTATGTAAGATTTACCTCCGAGACTCTTTACAGGATTTCACCACATAAGTCCATGTGTAGTAATTCAAGCACGTTGGATGTGGAAACTGTCTTCAGAGATTTGAATGAAGATCTCGACTTGTTTCCCTTTGGTGCATGCTCCACATACTTTATCCTTCTCAAAAGCACAGCTTAGGTAATCCTCTAACCGCACCAAGAGATGCAAGCTTTTTGATAGTATGCATGCTAATATGACCTAATCTACGATGCCAAATCCAAGAATCATCTTGAAGATATGCTTTTAAACATGATAAGTTCTGACTTGGGTCAGAAAGAGGGATGATGTAGGTATTACCCGATCTCTTACCCGAGAGCTTTACCTCTTTGGTGGTCTCATCTCGTGATGTAGCACTTGGATTGAGTGAATCTTACCTCTTGACCTTTGTCACAAAGTCGGGAGATGCTAAGTAGGTTGTATTTTAGTCCTTTGACCAGGTAGACCGGGCTCACCAGATTGTTTCCATTACCAATCTTCCCAATGCCCACTATCTTGCCCTTGCTGTCATCACCAAAGGTCACCTTTCCTCCTTTATATGACTCCAGCTCGTAAAAGAGTCCTTGGTCACCCGACATATGTCGAGAACATCCGCCGTCCAGGTACCAGTGTCCTTTGATCTTTTCCGAGTGACCCGCAAAACAGAGAAAATCTAACCCTTCTCACTTCCTCTAACGAACCCAAGTAACATTCCTTACCGTGGTCCTTTTCTCGAGGAAGAAGGTGCTTCGGAACCCGGATTTGAATGACTTTGGGTTTAGTCTCGATTCTCGAGTCTTCTTCTTTCGCAGAACCGAGTCCGTGTCTCTTTCCTTTTAAAAACCTTTCCTTTTGAAACAGGAGAAAATGGTTTCTTTTTGTAGATAGGTCTGGGTTTAGTCCTCCTTTCATTTTTATGAATGGGACCATGCTCAGCCTTCTTGAACTTAACAGCTTCGGAATCCTTTTGAACAATTCCGAGTAAGAATTAGATTCTTCCTCTTTGTTGAAACCAAGACCTTCTTTTCGAAATGAGACACATTGTGATCCTAAGAGCATATCAAGGTTCTTCTGTCCTTGAGAAAACTTCAAAATCGGATCTTGAGACTCAATGAGCTTCTGTTTCAGCTTGCTCATTTTCTTTTCCGAGTAACTCGGACTCAGCCTCATTAGTATGAGCACTTGTCTTGAGTTCTCTCGAGTGTCGGCCTCAGCTTTTTCAATTCATTTTTTAAAAAGGTGCTCTCGTAAGTGATTGACTCAAGTTGTTCCTTGAAATGAGAAGAATCAGAATTGGACTTTTCTTCCAAAGTAAAGATGTATTTAGCTAAATCAACTTTGGAGAATTTGAGGAAATAGTTTATTACCTCTTGAGGATCGGCTTCCTCATTGTCCGAGTCCGGTCCGATTCCTTTTCGCTTCGAGTCGTTGATCGCCATCGACACTTTGAGTCATCTCGAGTCTTTGTCCTCTTCAGATGAATCCTCATCACTCCACGTTGCCATCATGACCTTTTTCTTCTTCCTCGTCCCTTCTTCGTTTTGGACAGTCCTTGACTATGTGGTCTTTGCCGCCACATTCAAAACATCCAGAATTTTTAGACAAGGATAACTTTGTGGGTGAAGAAAACTTACCTTTTCTGTCTCTCTTGTCCTTTTTGTAGAATTCTTCTTTTGGCCTTTTATCCCATCTTTTGTGCTTCATCATTCTCTTGAAGCCTCTTGCAATGAGTGCCATGGGATCATCTTCCGAATCGAGGAGCTTGGACTTGCTTCTTTGGATTCTCGAGGCTTTAAGAGCGATGTTCTTTTTGGAAGTACCCTCAGCATCTTCTTCTTCCGGATGTATCTCATGGGTCGAAGCTTTCCTATGAGCTCGTCCGGCTTCAAGATTGAGAGGTTCTCGAGCCTCTTCTATGGCAGTTACCTTCGGACCCCATCGTTTCTTGGGTAGGCTTCGAGAATTTTCCGGCACATTTCTTCGTGGGAGATTTTCTTTCCCAAAGATTTGAGATTGTTGGTTATCTCAGTGAAGCGTATGAACATCCGAGTAATGTTCTCTTCTCGGCTCCATTTTAAAAAGCTCATATTTGTGAAGATACTCGGCCGATCTTCGCTTGTCTCACCCGACTTGTACCTTCGTAGGTGTTGACCAGAGTGTCCCACACTTCTTTAGCAGAGTCACAGGCAGAGACTCGATTATATTCTTCCGAGCTTATGGCGCACATGAGGATGTTCATGGCTTTGAAGTTCTTTCGAACTTCTCCGCTTCGCCGGCGTGAACTCAGCCTTTGTCTTTGGAAGAATTCTCGAATTCATCTCGTCTTCGTTGGGATGTAGTTCCCTTGTTGTATGATTTCCCATACTTCTTCGTCGTGATCCATAAGGAAACATTCCATCGCCTTCTTCCAAAGGACCGAAATTTGAACCTTTGAATTTTGGTGGCCTGTTGGAAGATCTACCTTCGTCAAACTCTCCTGTGTCTCGAGCCATCCGATCTTTAAACCTTTGGACTGTTAGATCCTTTCCGAAAGGCTAGGCTCGATACCAATTGAAGGTTTGCTCGGGAGAGTCTCGAGTCACCCTAGAGGGGGTGAATAGGGTGATGAAAAATTCTTTCGAAAGCACACACCCTTTTGACAGAGAAGAATCAAAGACAGATTCCGAGTCTAAGCAAGGGGTTATAAAAATTGGACTCGTAATGTAATGAATCGTAGTAAACACATTCAGCAAGGTCTGTCTCGAGTCTAGAATGAACTCGTAAATAGAACACAGAGAAATTACGTGGAAACCCTCCCGGGGCAGAAAACCACGGCCCGTGTCAATCCGGACACGAAGTCAAATCCACTATTTTGAGTCCACAAAATACCGTGAACTTGACAGTAACCCGAGTTGCTCCCTCGGACAACTCTATACAAGTTTTCCTAGACTCGAAGTTCCCTTATCTCGATCTAGTACTTCCTAGCTGAGATAACCCTTACAGCTAGGGACAACTAAGCCGAGTTAACCCTTACGACTTAGTCAAGGGACCTTACAAAAAATGTAAGAAGTGTTTGTAATCGAGTACAAGACCTTACAACTCGTAAAGTAATGAATTACAGAGTGGGAGTTGTAAGTTGAAGATTGAAAGTAAATACAATAACTTTGTTCAAGTTGGAGTATTGACAGTATGTTCCGCTCTCTTCAAGTCTTGTGAAGTGGCTTCTATTTATAGATAACCGAGCAGAGTAGCCGTTATCTTCATCTCGCTGACCGAGAGTCCTCTCGTGACCGTTGATAAGGGCTTTCCGAGTCACTCAGAAAGTATCCGTTGAAAATATGGTCGATGGACAACGGTTTAACTCTCTTGGAAGTCCCAAAACCATCGGTTGTGTCTTGAAAAGTGTGGTGAAAAGCATCGTTAAGCTTGACCTTCCAGCTTTTCCGGATATGGAAGCGCATGCCTTCGACACAATCTTCTCGGGACTAGAGCAGGGATGGTGAAAAGCTATAACTCGCTGGTGATTTGATGTTCCGAGCCGGCTACTTTTGTAATTTGAAAAGATATCCTCGATTGAATAACCTACAAAAGTAAAACACCTTTCGGTTCTCAAAGTATAAAATACTTTGGTCCAAGGTTAGACACGGATAATAAAAATAATCATGATAATTAACAAACAGATTATCTCGAGTCGAAAAGAAATGGAACTTTCTGAGTCTAATATCCATGATACTCGGAATTCCATAATACTTAGTCTTAAGCAAGGAATCAAGTTCTATCAACAAATATCGAGTGGGAAACACTTGATGTGGACTAAGCACGAAAAGAACTATGAATGCCGACTTTGCAAACAATAGAGTAAATAATCATAAGTCGATTCGAGAGAGAGTGGACTCGGAATAAAGAACAAGTTTTCGAGTCGCTAACCGAAAAGTGATTAAAGAGATAAGTGAAGGCCGAATCGCATAGAAAAGATACTATTTCACTCAAGTAAGTTTCTAAGACACAGAGAATGCCTTGGAATCAAAACACTATATGAATGACATCGTTATACCTGATTCCTTTTTGCATGACTCGAAATATATAGAGCAAGTGTCCGAGTCTTCGTAAGCAAATATATGCGGGAGCACCCCGGTTGAGCTCAGTTACTCTATGTCCACCAGGCTCACCAAATAGTGAACATGAATCTTAGCGGCTTGATCGGAGAAGAGGATTGTGCTCCAAAGAAGAGCAAGCACAAGCCTTACTTGTTGTTAAGGAGAATGTTGAGGCCAGAAAACTTCATCCTCAAAAGCCTAAAAAGAATGGTATATTTGAAGTGGTTATTATATGGAAATCTCTCTACTATAAGACCAAAGAGGTGAAGGAGGCAATCACGATTTTTGTACAAATTCCGGTCATAAGTCGAAGGTTCCCTTGAAAAGTCTAGATCGGATAAAACCGCAAAGTCAAAGGGAGTTATCATTGTCTCACCAAAGGGAAGATGGAACGTGTTGGTGGTGTCCCAAAATCGCTAACCGATGGCTTTAATAGGATCTCTCTCCCTCCTATCAATGACATGGCATAAAGCGATGTAGAGAGGTCCGAGCCCATCATTGTACATGTCATTCTCGAGAGGAAAGTGCATCCTCTCGCATGTCTCTACAAACTTTGAGATGGCTCCACTGCTTCGAATTGAGCCTTTCTACAAAACAAAATACAAAAGGATTTTGGTTAAAACATTACAATTAATAAGCAAATGAAGAGGTTTAAGCCAATTAGCTTACTCGAAGAATAAATGGCAAGTGAAGAAACGTGGGTTCCAACTTCAACTAGCAAATCACTCGTGAAGATTCGGACTCGGAATCTAGATCATTCTGAGTACTACATAAGGACTCGGTACAAACCTTATCCCTCCTAAGTTTTGATTACAAGTCATTCCGAGTGTTATAGAAACTCTTTTATAAATTTTCACTCGTTTCTATCCGACTCAGAAAACACATTCTTGTTTATCTTCTCACATTGATATTTTTGAGTCACTCGGACATCACTCAGATTTATTGCATGTTCAAATAATCTCTCTAACACTTTTTATCCGAGTTCTAACTGTATATTTTAACGCAAAGTGAATTACGAGTGTTAATTCATCTTTCTAAGTCAGTATGTATGTTTGACAATTATTTGTGCAGATTAAGCCTTTATACTCGATGTTTTTACTCTTATAACTTGATCTTTCTTAGGATCGACTCGATGGAATTTTAGTATAATGAATATTAGACTCGGAAAATTCCACTCTTCTAGGCCTAAGATAATTATGCACTTAATTGTTTTAATTCGGTTATTATTCTGTGCCTAATCTTGGATAAAAGTATTTTATCCTTTAAGAACCAAAGTGATTTACTTTTGTAGGTTATCCAAACGAGGTTATCTCATTTTTTAATTACAAAAGTAACCGACTTCAAGTCGTCAATCACCAGCGAGATAAGGCTTATCTACTTCGAACAGGGCTCGAACACTCGTGTTAGAGTTGTCTCGTTTTCAAAACTGGAAAACTTCAACGCTAAGCTCAATGGTGATTTCCACCTTACTTTTTAGTCATCACCAGTTGACTAGAGCACCTTCAGGAGCAAAGAGCCATTGTGCAACGTTCACATCTAAACGGATATTTTCCGAGCGATTTAGAAGAACCGTTACTAATGGTCGAGAAAGGCTTCGGCTTAAAAACCAGACACAACGGCTAATCTGCTTGGTCATCTATAAATAGAAGCCACTTCACAAGACTTGAAGATTGCTAGAATTATTGTTGAAACACATTACTTAAGCAAAAGTCATTGCTTTCATATTCAATCTTCTATTTACAACTCATGCACTTATCATTCATAGTTTCTAAGTTGTAAAGTCTTGTAATTAGTTACATACTCTTCTTACTTTCTGAGTAAGGTCCCTTGACTGAGTTGTAAGGGTTAACTCAGCTTAGTTGTCCCTAGCTGTAAAGGTTACCTTAGTTAGGAAGTACTAGATCCGATAAGGGAACTTCCGAGTCTAGGAAAACTTTGTAAGGAATTGTCTAAGGGCGCAGTCTCGGTTGAGTCGATCAGTTGTATTTTGAGGATTGAAAATAGTGGATTTGACTTGGTGCTTGGATTAGCATTGTCCATGGTTTTCAGCCCGGGAGGGTTTCCACCTATCTATGAGTTTACACTTTTCCGAGTCCAATCTAGACTCGGATTATCTATTTCATTCTTTTCAAGCTTAATGTTTCTCGGTTTCTTAAAATTTCCTCATCACCTTATTCACCCCCTTTAGGGTGACTAAGACTCTCCAAGAGGAAACCTTCAATTAGTATCGAGCCTAGCCTTTCAAAAAGGATCTAACAATCCAAAGGTCTAAAGATCGGATGGCTCGGAACAACGACGAGTTTGATGAAGGAAGATCTTCCACCGGACCACCAAAGTTCAAAGGATCAAACATCGTGTACCGGAAGAAGCTAATGGAATGCTTTCTGCTAGACAATGATAAAGATATTTGGAACATCATCCAAGAAAGCAATTACATTCCAACGGAGATAGAAGGTACAAGATCCGTGTCTTAAGAGAAGTTCGAGTACACCAATGAGGAGTCAAAAATTTCATAAAGAACTTCAAAGCGATGAACATTCTGATGTGTGCTATCGGTTCAAAAGAATACAACGAGTGTCGGCTCGTGACACGGCAAAAGATGTGTGGGACACTCTCAACACATATGGAGGAACAAACCAAGTGAAGCGGGCGAAGATAGGTCAATATCTTCACAAATATGAGCTATTCAAGATGGAGCCAAAAGAAAACATCACTTAGATGTTTATACGCTTCACTAAGATTACAAACAATCTCAAATCTCTGGGTAGAAAGATTTCCCATGAAGAAATGTGCGAGAAAAGTTCTAAGAAGTCTACCAAAGAAAAGATAGGGTCCCAAGGTGACAGCCATCAAGGAAACTCAAAACCTCTCTCAACTAAAGCTAGACGAACTGATTGGGAAGCTATTTATCAATGAAATTCACTTGGAATAAGATGATGTCGAGGTCGAACTAAAAAGAATATTGTGCTTGAAGGCCTCGGATAGTAGAGGAGAAAGTCCGAGTTCCTCAAACTTAGAAGAAGACCTTGTGGTGCTCATTTCCCGAGGCTTCAAAAGAATGATGGAGCACAAGAAATGGGAGAAAAGGCCAAAGGAAGAGTTCTACAAGAAAGATAAGAAGGACAGAAAAGGTAAATACTCATCCCCTTCTAGGTTATCTTTAACTAAGAACTCTGGTTGTTTTGAATGTGGCAGGAAAGATCACAAAGTCAAAGATTGTCCAAGGAGAAAGAGAGACAGAAAGAAGAAGAAGGCTATGATGGACACATGGAGTGATGAAGACTCATCTAAAGAAGATGAATATTCTGATGACTCAAAGTGTCCGATGGCACTAACAAACTCGGAAGCTGAATCGAGTTAGACTCGATAACTCGGATATCGAGAAGACAAGTCCTCGGGAGGTAATTGAATATTTCCTTAAGTTCTCCAAAGTTAATTTCATGAAATATATTTATACTTTGGAAGAAAAGTCCAATTCGATTCTTCTCGGTTCAAAGAACAACTTGAGTCTCTCACTTCGACAACGAATGGTTTGAAAAATGAATTGGAAAAAGCTGAGACCAACTCCGAAAGAACTCAAGACTGGTACTCAAGTTAATGAGACTGAGTCCGAGTCACCGAGAAGAGAAAATGAGCATCTGAAAAGAAAGCTCAATGAGTGTCAAGAGCTTGTTTTGAAATTTACTCAAGGTCGGAAAAACCTTGACATGCTTTTAGGCTCTTAATGTGTCTCCTTCACGAAAGAAGAACTTGGTTTTAACGAAGAGGAGGAATCTTATTCCTACTCAAATCTTTTCAAAAGAATTCCGGAACTGTGAAGTTTAGGAAGGTTGAGCATGGTCCCATTCATAAAAATGAAAGGAGGACTGAGCCTAGATCAGCTTACAAGAGAAAACCTTCCCCACCTGTTTATAAAAGAAAAGATTTTCAAAAGAAAGAGACACAAACTCAGGTTTCTAAAAGGAAGACTCAGAATTAGACCAAACCCAATGTCATTCAAATCTGGGTTCCCAAGAGTCTTCTTCCTTAGAAAAAGACAACGAGTAAAGGGAGTTATTGGGTTTGTTAGAGGAAGTGAGAAGGGTTAGTATGTTTCTAACTTGCAGGTAACCAAGAAAAACACAAAAGGTCATTAGTATTTGGACAATGGATGCTCATGCCACATATCAGGAGATTCAAGACTCTTTTCCGAGTTGGAAGACTACAAAGGAGGCAAAGTCACTTTTGGAGATGATAGTAAGGGTAAGATAGTTGGAATAAGCAAGATTGGGAAAGGAGACAACCTCCTCAGCCCGAGTGTATCTTGTCAAGGGATTAAAGTACAATCTACTCAAGCATCTCTCAATTGTGTGACAAGGGTCAAGAGGTAAGGTTCACTCAGGCCAATTGCTATATTTCCGATACATGACCACCAAAGAGACTAAGCTCTCGGGTAAGAGATCGGGTAATACCTACACTATTCCAATTTCGATCCAAGTCAAAATTTATCTTGTTTAGAAGCATCTTTGCATGATGATTCTTGGACATAGCATCGTAGAATAGGTCATGTTAGCATGCACACTATCAAAAAGCTGCATCTCATGGTTTGAGGGGTTTGCCTAACTGTGTATTTAAGAAAGATAAAATCGTGAAGCGTGCACAAAAGAGAAACAGGTCAAATCATCCTTCAAACCTCTAAAAGCTGTTTCCACATCCAAAGTGCTTGAAATGTTGCACCTAGAACCCCTCAACGTAACGGGGTAGTAGAGAGAAAGAACCGAACCCTTGAAGAAATAGGAAGGATGATGATGATTGAACACGATCTACCTTACTATTTCGAGGCTGAGGCGATCAACACAACTAACTACACACTCGAACAGATGCCTCATCGGACCCATCATGAAGAAAACTCCTTATGAGCTTTACAAGGGAAAGAAGCCCAACATTTCATACTTCAAACCTTTCGGATGTAAGTGCTATGTTCACAATAATGGTAAGGATCACCTAATCAAGTTTGATGCTTGGTCGAGATGAAGGTATCTTTTTGGGTTCTCTTCTTACTATAATTCTCACAGTAAAGCATATCGTATCTTTAATAAAAGAACTAACAAAGTGGAGGAAAGCATCCACGTTTTTTTGATGAGATTGATAAGGGAAAACCAAGTGAGTCAACCTTCTCCGATTTGAAACTAAGTCGAGATGAAGATGATCTTGCTGAAGCCGAGCTTAGACAAAGTCAAAAGAAAGCAACTCAGAATGAGGTAGCTCGGAACATCATGACTTAGACCGAACTAGCTCAAAAGCAAGCTCGGAATGTTGAAGGTCAAGCAGATGAGCAAACTAAGCCGGATTAGACCATCGAAGATCAACTAGTACAACCAACAAATCTGGTGAACTAGAGAACAGGTAGAGCATTAAAGTATGCTTCGAGCCACCTACTCAAGAACATTTTGTATGACATCAACAATGGGGTAAGAACTCGCCCTTCTTTACAAAATCTATGTGCATTTACTGCATTCATATCATTAACTCGAACCCAAAAATGCACTAGAGGCCCTAAATAAACCTGAATGGGTAGAGGCCATGCAAGAGGAACTTAATCAATTTTAGAGAAACCAAGTCTAGACTTTAACCAAACGACCTTCCGACCACCCAGTCATAGGGACCAAATGGGTTCTCAAGAACAAGTCTGGATGAGGATGGGTTGGCAGATCGAAATAAGGTTGGACTTGTGGCTCAAGGTTACAATCAAGAACAAGGGATTAATTGTGGGGAAACGTTTGCACCAGCTTGCTAGAATCAAAGCAATTAGAATCCTCTTGGCATTTGCATCAAGCATGAATATTAAATTGTATCAAATGAATGTCCAATGTGCTTTTCTGAATGGTTTCATTCAAGAGGAAGTCTATGTTGAGCAACCCCTGGATTTGAAAACTCAGAATTTCCAAATCATGTTTTCAAGTTACAAAAAGCTCGTTATGGTCTTAAACAAGCTCCCGGAGCTTGGTATGAAAGACTCGAGCAGTTTCTTGCTTGAAAATGATTTTAGAAGAGGTCAAATTGACAAAACTCTTTTCATAAAAACCAAGGGGAAAGACTTTCTTATTGTTTAGATTTATGTTGATGATATAATTTTTGGAGCTACTAATGAAAATCTTTGTCGAGATTTTTCGATTTAATGAGATAGGAATTCCAAATGAGCATGATGGGAGAGCTCAATTTCTTTCTTGGTTTACAAATCAAACAAGAAAAGGATGGCATCTATGTCCATCAATCTAAGTATACCAAGGAATTGCCAAAAAGTACAAACTTCAAGATGCAAAACATGCAACAACACCCATGAGTAGCAACATAAAACTGGACTCGGATGAAAAAGGTAAAGCAGTAGATCGAAACTCTATCGAGGTATGATGGATCTCTGCTGTATCTTACATCTAGTAGGCCAGACATCATGTTTAGTGTATGTTTGTGTGCAAGATTTCAAGCTAATACAAAAGAATCACATCTCAGTGTGGTGAAGAGAATTTTCGGGTAACTTGTAGGAACTCGGAATCTAGGTCTATGGTTGTCAAGAGACTCGGAATTGACCCTCGTTGGATACTCGGATGCCGATTATGATGGGTACAAGATTGATAGAAAGAGCACCTCAGGAGCATGCCAATTTCTAGGTTAATCCCTTATATCTTGGCACTCGAGAGAAGCAAAACTCAGTCGCTCTATCAACTGCTGAAGCTGAGTACATTGCAGCTGGAGCATGGTGTGCTCGGATTCTATGGATCAAGCAACACTTGAAAGATCTTGGACTTTTATTCAAATCAATTCCAATCAAGTGTGATAATCGAGTACAATTAGCATCACTAAGAATCCAAGTACATCACTCAAAGACAAAGCATATTGAGGTCATGTATAATTTTCTGAGAGACCATTCTGTGAAAGGTGATATTGAACTTGAATTCATTCCTACAAAATTCAATTAGCTTATGTCTTAACTAAACCACTTAGTGAGGATTAGTTTTGTTTTATTAGGAATGAACTTGGCATGATAAATGCATGATTATGTGTTTTTCTAAGTGAAATTATCTTGCGTGATTATGTGTTGCATGTTCCTTTCTTTGTCATAATAACAATTGGTTTAGTTGACCCAGTGAGAATAAGCCAGGAGTTATTATTTGCTTGCGCTTTCGAGTCACTCGTAAACTTCACCGAGTTAGACTCAGCTTTTTAGAAAATTAGACTTCAAACATCTTAAATCATCTCTAGATTAGTGGAGAATTTCAGAAATTACTTTTAAAATTTCTTTTTTCTCTCTCTCTACCGTGCCCATCGATAAGTGAACTAGCCGTTGGGAGATAGACACTAAAATTCTAACCGTTGGAGAGCAGTAACGGACACACCGGTCCGAGGCGACCGTTGGAGGTTTGGGTCGGAACGAATATTGAAGGAAATTCCTTTTGCTATAAATAACATCTCTTTTCCTTCATTTCACTGCTTTACTTTCTGCTAACCTAAACTCTTGCAAACTCACTCTTGCAAACTAAGCTCTCAAGCATTCTCAACACTCTCAGTACTCTCTCTCTCTCTCTCGTTCCTTCGAAGTTCACTCTCTTTCTTTTAAATTTCTCAACCATGTCTAAAAGAGGTTCCGCTCCCGATTTTCTAGGATCTACAACAAAGAAGCCTAGAACCAAGAGCCAAGAGGGTCCTTCTAACCCCTCCAAAATCTTAGTCACCCAACATCTTACGTTGGATGACAAGTTCTTTCCAATGACAACCTTTTCGTGGTTGAAGCACATCAAAACCACCGAGTGTATACAACTTTCTTTATTTTAGTGAGTTCATCTACCCGGAACTTGTTGCTGAGTTCTATTCAAACCTTTCTTGCTATGAGGGGATCATCACCTCAAGAGTTCGCAGACTCGTGGTTCGTATAAATATCTCTCTCCTCCATCGTCTTTTCAAAGTCTCTTCTATCTTTCTCAACAGACAACTGAATCCCCTTCAACGAGTTTGTCGATGAGTTCTTCGAAAAATATGCCAAGGAAGTCCCTAAGTCACGCAAGAATTTTTACGTGACTCGACTGAAGACCGAGGCTAGACTTTTGTGCTTCTTGTTGATGAGAACTTTCTTCTCTCATCATTTCAACAAAGAGAATCCCAACTCAAAGATTCTCAAAGCTTTGTTCGACATTCTCGAGGGCTACGCCGTAGACCTCTTTCCTGCTATAATTGAGCACATGGCCACCATACCAGCTCGGACAAAGAAATCCACCCCTCTTTCTTTCGGAGCCCTTACCCTTGTCTTTAAACAATTCAGGGTCCCGCTCCCCTCGGACCCAAACGAAGTGTACGAGGCTGCCATCGTTGTTGGCAGAAAAGAGCTTATTGGTTATGGGTACTAAGAAACCCAACCTTGTTTACTTCGAACAAGGCTCGGACGATGTGTCGGGGTTATCTGTTTCCAAACTGGAAAACTTCAACGCTAAGCTCAATGGTAGTTTCCACCCTACTTTTCGGATAACGCCAGTTGGCACCCTTAAGAGTCAAGAGCCATTGCATAACGTTCACATCTCAATGGATCTTTTCGAGTGACTCGGAAGAACCGTTATAATGGTCATAAAGGACTTTTGTTTAGAAACCGGACACAACGGCTAATCTGCTTGGTCATCTATAAATAGAAGCCAACTCTCAAGACTTAAAGATTGCTTGAATGGCTGAAATTATTGTTAATACACATTACTTAAAGCAAAAGTGATTGTACTTATACTTAATCTTCTACTTACAACTCTCGACTTATAGTTCATACTTTCCGAGTTGTAAGGTCTTATAATCGGTTACATACTCTTTCTTACTTTTTGAGTAAGGTCTCTTGATTGAGCTATAAGGGTTAACACGACTCAATTGTCCCTAGCTGTATAGGTTACCTCGGTTAGGAAGTACTAGATTAGATAAGGGAATTTTTGAGTCTAGGAAAACTTTGTTAGGAATTGTTTAAGGAAGCAATTCTCGTTGAGTCGATCTAATGTATTTTGTGGATTCAAAATAGTGGATTTGACTTGGTGCTTGGATTAGCACTTTCCGTGGTTTTCTCGCCCTAGGAGGGTTTCCACGTGTATCTGAATTCATATTTTTCGAGTCCAATCTAGACTTAGAGTATCTTGATTACTCCTTTTAAGCTTAAATCATCCAAGTTTGTTAAAACTTCCTCATTACCCTATTCACCTCCCTCTAGGGTGACTAAGTCTCTCCAAGAGCAAACCTTCAATTGGTATCGAGCCTAGCCTTTCGGAAAGGATCTAACCATCCAAAGGTCTAAAGATCAAATGGCTCGGAATAATGGGGAGTTCGATGAAGGAAGATCTTCCAAGCATGCCACCAAAGTCTAAAGGATCAAATTTTGTGTACTTGGAAGAAGCTCATGGAATGCTTTCTGTTGGATCACGGTGAAGATGTATGGAACATCATACAAGAAGGCAGCTACATTCCAATGAAGATGGAAGAAACAAGACTCGTGCCTAAAGCAAAGCTCGAGTACACCATCGAAGAGGCAGAGAAGTTCAGAAAGAACTTCAAGGCGATAAACATTCTGATGTGCGTCATCGGTTCGGAAGAGTAGAACGAGTGTCAAAGTGTGGGATACTCTTGTCAACACATATAAAGGAACAAGCCAAGTTAGACAAGCAAAGATAAGCTAATATCTTCACAAGTATGAGCTGTTCAAGATGGAGCCGAAGAAAACATCACTCGGATGTTCATCCGCTTCACCGAGATTACTAACAATCTTAAATCTCTGGGTAGAAAGATCTCCCACGAGGAAATGTGCGGAAAGATACTAAGAAGTCTACCCAAGAAAAGATGGGGTCCCAAGGTGACAGCCACCGAGGAAGCTCGGAACCTCTCTCAACTAAAGCCAAACGTGAAGACTCGGACTTTGCATGTATATCATTCCGAGTACCATCAAGGAATCAGTACGGACTTCATCTCTTGTAAGTTTTGATTACAAGTCATTCTAAGTGCTTGTAGAAACTTTTCGAGTGGTATAGAACCTTTTTCTAAATGTTACGTAAACTATTGCATATGTTTTCATTTGACCCTGACTCGACTCATAAAGCATCCTCTTGCTTATCTTTTCACACGTATAGTTCCGAGTTACTCGGACAACACTCGGACTTATCACATGTTCAAACATCCGCTCTAACACCTTCAAACTCGGGTCCGACTTTATATTCTAAGTTCAAATGAATTAAAGTATTAATTCATCTTTCTAAATCAGCATGTTTTGTTTGAACCTTGTTTGTCTACATTAAGTATTCTTACTCTAATATTCTTTATCTAACTTGATCTTTCTCTAGATAGAATGAGATGGAATTTGAATATAATGGATATTAGACTCGGAAAATTCCACTCTTCCATGACTCGGATAATTATGCACTTAATTATCTTAATTAAATTATTATTTGTGTCTAATCTTAGACCAAAGTATTTTATACTTTGAGAACCAAAATTGATTTACTTTTGTAGATTATCTAAATGAGGTTATCCTATTTTTGAATTACAAAAGTAACCGACTTCAAGTTGTCAATCACCAGCAGACAAGGCTTTTCTACTTCGACTAAGGCCTAGACACTCGTGTTAGAGTTGTCTATTCCAAAACTGGAAATCTTCAACACTAAGCTCAATGGTGGTTTCCACCTTACTTTTCAGACACCACCAGTGGATTGGGACATCCTAAGGAGTCAAGAGCCGTTGCACAATGTTTACATCTCAACGGTTCCTTTCTAAGCGACTCGAAGAATCGTTACAACGGTCACGAGAGGACTCCAAATTAGATGATAGTCACAACGGCTAATCTGCATGGTCATCTATAAATAGAAGCCAACTCTCAAGACTTGAAGATTGCTAGAATAATTGTCAATACACATACTTAGGAAAAAGTCTTTGTACTCATATTCAATCTTTTACTTACAACTCCAACTCGTACTTAACATCTTTCCGAGTTGTAAGGTCTTATAATGAGTTACAAAATCTCTCTCTTACTTTTTGAGTAAGGTCCCTTGACTGAGCTATAAGGGTTAACTCATCTCGGTTGTCCCTAGTCTGTAAAGGTTACCTCGAGTTAGGAAGTACTAGATTAGATAAAGGAACTTCTAAGTCTAGGAAAATCTTGTAAGAAATTGTCTAACGGAGCAATTCTGGTTGAGTCCGTCTACTCGTATTTTGTGGATTCAAAATAGTGGATTTGACTTGGTGCTTGGATTAGCCCTGGCCGTGGTCTTCCGCCCAGGAGTGTTTCCACGTAATTTACGAGTTTACACTTTTTCGAGTCCAATCTAGATTCGGACAGTCTCAAAGTTAGTTTTAGACTTTAATCTTCCATTCTTTGTTTAAACTTCCTCATCACCCTATTCACCCCCTCTAGGTGACTAAATCTCTCCAACAAGCAAACCTTCAATTGGTATCGGGGCCTAGCCTTTCAGAAAGGATCTAACCATCCAAAGGTCTACAGATCAAATGGCTTAGAACAATGGAGAGTTCGATGAAGGAAGATCTTCCAGCAGAGCCACCAAAGTTTAAAGGATCAAATTTTGTGTACTTGGAAGAAGCTCATGGAATGCTTTCTGTTGGATCACAGTGAAGATGTATGGAACATCATACAAGAAGGCAGCTACATTCCAATGAAGATGGAAGAAACAAGACTCGTGCCTAAAGCAAAGCTCGAGTACACCACTAAAGAGGTAGAGAAGTTCGAAAGAACTTCAAGGCGATGAACATTCTGATGTGCGTCATCAACTCGGAAGAGTACAACAGAGTGTCAACTTATGACACGACCAAAGAAGTGTGGGACACTCTTGTCAACACATTATGAAGGCACAAGCCAAGTCGGACAAGCGAAGATAAGCCAATATCTTCACAAGTATGAGCTATTCAAGATGGCGCTAGAAGAAAACATCACTCGGATGTTCATCCGCTTCACTGAGATTACTAACAATCTCAAATCTCCGGGTAGAAAGATTTCCAACGAGGAAATGTGCGGAAAGATACTCGAAGTCTACCCAAAAGAAGATAGGGTCCCAAGGTGACAGCCATTGAGGAAGCTCGGAACCTCTCCTTATTAAAGCCGGACGAACTCATTGGGAAGCTACTCACCCATGAGATCCATCCGGAAGAAGAGGATGCTGAGGTCGGCAAAAAAAAGAACTTTGCAGTCGAAGGCCTCGAAAGCGAGAGAAGAAAATCTGTTTTCATCGGACTCGAAGAAGATCCCATGGCACTTATCGCCAGAGGCTTCAAAAGAATGATGAACCACGAGAGATGGGACAAACGGCCAAGAGAAGAATTCTTCGGGAAAGATAAGAAGGATAGAAAAGGTAAACACTCTTCTCCTTCAAAGTTATCTCTAACTAAGAACTCTGTGAAAGTTTGCTCTCGGAGAAGTTAAGTCACCTTAGAGTGGGGGTGAATAGGGTGATGGAAGATTTTTGAGAAAATCAAACTCTTTTTGCACGAACCGATTAAGAAGCAAATTCCGAGTCTAGATTGGACTCGGAAAAGTATAAACTCGGATATACGTGGAAACCCTCCTGGGGCGAGAAAACCACGGATAGTGTCAATCCAGGCACCAAGTCAAATCCATTAATTGAATCCTCAATTACAATGAATATGACTATCCAGATTTATTCCCAACACAAATTGATTACAATTTTCCCACGCTCAAAATTGACCTTATCTGATCGACTTGGTACTTCCAAGTTGAAGTTATCTTATCAACTTGGGATCCTCCAATTTTTCCAAGGGTTAGAAGTTCCCTTATCTAACCTGGTACTTCCAAACTAAGGTAACCTTTATAGTTTGGGACAACCGAGTTGAGGTAACCTGTACAACTCGATTACTGAGTAAGAGTAGAAGAGTAGTAAGAATTGCAATACAACCGACTCGTGAAAATTAGAATTACAGTTTGGGAGTTGTATGCTAGAGAAGATGTTCAATATGGTCTCTCTCTTTCTTCCATTCGTTAGTTGAAATCTTGTGCTAAGGCTTCTATAAATAGTCCGCCTTGAAAAGATAGTCGTTGAGCCTCCAAAGTCTTTCTGCTTGAAGTCTGTTTGAGTCAACTAGCCGTTATAACGGATAGTCCGAGTCACTTAGATTTCTGGACCACCTTGAAATAGCCGTTGTGCCTTGGTCCTAGCTTCCAATAACTCTTTTTCCAGCTTTTGTAAATTGGAAAAGCAAAACGAAAAGATCGTTAGACTCGAAATAAAATATTACCCAAAACAATGAATGTACAAGACTGTCGAGTAAATTATGAGCTTTTCTAGAAATTCCATCTTTTTGTCCGGCGAGTGCTTTAACGGTCAAAAACCTTTTGTTTTTGCTTTTTATTCAGATAATTGACATTAGAAAAACCTGCAAAAACATTAAGCACAATGGTTCATAAATATACTTTGGTCCATAATTAGATAAGGATTAGTCTAAATAAAGCATTTAATGACTAATTACCTTAATCTATTAATCTGGAATATTTCAAGTCTAATATTCAATATACTCGGATTCCGGATATGCCAAAACTCATAAATAAATCATTCAATCTTAATGGGTACATGAGTTATATAGACATTTTACAATTACGTATGATTAAACAAATAATAGTGTAGGCATACTAAATGTCCGAGTCCGACTTAGTGGGTCGGAATTTGAGTAGGTCGAATATGAGTTCCGAGTGGGTCAAGCTTCACTAATAGAAAACCGGCGAATAGCGACGGAAATTTGTCAAATAGGGACGGAATCTTGGAATTGGCGACGGAATTAGCGACGGAATATTTCCGTCGTTGAAAACCGGGTCGCTAAAATTTAGCGACGGAAATATCCGAATCTGTCGCTAATTAGCGACGGATCGGCGACGGAAATGCCTTCCGTAGCTGATGGAAATCAACTACGGAATACATTTTCTGTCGCTGAAATTAGCGACGGAATTTGCAAAAATTCCGTCGCTGTTCCATCGCTGTTCCGTCGCCGATCCGTCGCCGATCCATCACGGTTCCGTCACTCGTTCCGTCGCCGATCCGTCGCTGTTCGATCGCCGATCCGTCGCCGATGTGTCGCTAATTTTCCATTAACCTAATACAAAAATGTGTATGGATATATAAATCCAAAATTCACATATGTGACAATTACATTTGACATTTACATATGCCACAACGTGGTCCTCCAAGTTGGATATATAAATCCAAAATACATTTCACAATCATAAACAATCCAAACACATTTATAACAATTTCACAAAACCAACCATACAAAAGTTCACAAACAACCATAAATACACTATCCAAAAGTTCGCAAAATGTTCACCAACACACAAAAGTTTTGATGGGTATCGTGTTGATTTTCGGTGCTCGAGGTTGAGAGAGGTACACCATACTCACCAGTGAATACACTTAGCTCGCTGGTGCTATGGTCTTGGCTTTCCAAAGCTAGCTTCTTGAATTTTTTAGGTTCTCCTGGTATTGGCTGTTGGAATCATAATCGAGCTCCCTTGAAATGTTCTGTTAACAACTGTTTCTTTCAACAGATCCTCGACCGATAAGTTCCCCTCCGAGCTTGCATTACCTGCTTCCAGAGAACCAGGAGACAATGATTTAATATTGGCACAAGTTGCAAGTTTGAAACACATAAGAAATAGGAAGGGAAAGGAGAGAGTTTTGAAAACTATTAAACCTCACATGTCATTAACTGGAGGAAGTAAACCGAAAAATGAATTATGCAGAAATCTTGCTATAACTCCTAAAGTCGCGTTTACAATCGGATCCTACTCACCTATTCTATGGTGGGGATTTGTTAGGCTAATTTTGGTTGGATATATTTTGTATATGACCGAACTATATTTTCTTTAGGTCTTATGTATAATTTTTAAATAAGATAAGTTATATCGAAAGTAGTATAGTTATATATTTAGATATTTGAATAACTCAATTATAAGAAAAGAGCCTAAAGTTATTGAGAATAGTGATTCAAAAGATGAAAGGACCAAATATAGTGGTAATGTTCTGTTAATTTTTATTTTTATTTTGGAGATTATGTTATTCACCAAATATAGTGCAATTACATGATGGGCAATGCATTTATGAGAAGCAAGCTAGTTGATCTTAGAGCTTTTTTTAAAAAAATGAACTAATTGACATAATCCTCCAAGCAACAATGTTAAAAGGCTAGATTTTACATTATGATGTTTCCTAGTTGCTTCTTTCTCTCACAAATTATTCCTAATTTAATCAACCATATTATCGAAGCACATGCAAAGATAAACAATGAACCTGTCCTTCAATTTCAATTCCAATTCGACACCTCGTATAGAGTTATTTTTCCATCAAAACTAGTCCCTCTTTTTTTTAAGTTCTACTTGTCGTTGTTTAATATTTCATTAACAATGATGATCTATGTAAATTATCTCCGTCGAGTATATGTCCAGGCGGTAGCAGCTGGTGGCCAATGCAGCGGCAAGCAACCAAGGGTTAGAAGTTTTCTAAAAATTTTGGCGGAGTTCCATTTGAACTATGGTCCAACCCATAGGCTAAAAAGCCTTAAAACCTGCATCAAAGTCACAATAAAACTCAACGAGCCACACACTCGGAGTACACGACTCAACGGCCACACGCCGGAGTATAATCACAACCCCAAAACTTACAAGAAAGCTCTTTCAAGACATATATTCAAACCATACAATAGAACATTAAATTACAGCATTAGAGAACTTCGTTTAGGTCAAAAAAATTTCAAAATGCATAGCACACAATTCTCCTCAAAACCAAATTTTATTCAACTAGTAGTTAGTCACCTCTAAAATCTTATCATAAGGCTTACCTAACTATGGAGTTTTAAGGATATCCTATCGATTCAAGAAACAAAGAAAACCCATGTGTACAAATAGCTCCACTAGGGAGCTCTTAGTTATCAAAGCTATTGATGCAGAATGAGAACCCAGTGCAACCAACACAAAATCAAAAGTAGCAAATTTCATACACAAGCGAAGTCCATTTTTACAACTCTCAAAGTTCAAAGCACACATCACAGACAGATGCAACTCAACTCGAGGTCAAAAGATTTTCGGTTGAGATTGAAAGTAAACCAATACCTTAGATAATCCTCCAAATAGTAGGTATTTCTTGGCATTTTTCAATTCAACTGTACCAAACCAAAGCAGCAAGTACTTTCCAAATAGGACCCCGAATTTGAAGGAACTTTGTTACTTTTAATTTAGTCCAAGTTCTATCTAAATTGACTCATTTTCACATAATATTCCAAATTACAGAACAACTTCTTCCAATTGGAACTAGCGTTACAAGTTATATCTCATTGATAAAATCGGCAAAAAAAATCTCAATTGCTCGGATAAAATGATGGTTCGATTGCTATCTCATAACCTAAAATGATGGTTCGATTGTAAAATGATGGTTCGATAAAATGATGATTCGGACTCTAGCAATTCCATTCGATTTTCTCATAACCTAATTTAGTTCTAACAATCTCCTAACTTCGTTCTATCACATAAACATTCAATAATCACAACAAACTCATTTGGGTTTCGAAATTACTAATAGTTTAGAGTATAAGACTACCCACCTCGATTCGGGGATTGACAGTTTGCTCGGGTTTAGGTTAGCTTGGTCGGTTTCTCCCTTCCCTTCCTCTTTCCCTACTGCCCGCCGTGGTTTCGCCGCCTTCCTTCACGCCCGACGCCGTCGCCGGCCACTTCACGCCCGACGTCGTCGATTCGGGGACTGTCCTCACGCCCACCGGCTGCCTCCTTCTTTGCCTTCACGTTCATGTCCCTTTCCTAGCCTCGGTTTTGCCCTTCTTCGTGCTTGCCCGATTCCCCGCGCTCACCGGCCGCTTCACTGCCGTTCGCCGATCGGCACGCATGGTCCTTTAAGGAGAGGCGGCCGCGGCGGGCGAGCAGGAGGCGGGAGTGGGGTGGCGACCGGTGTTGGGCACTAACGCTCGCAATCGCTCTCGCTTGCCCTCTCTCTTTGCTTTTGGGAATTCGGTCGGCCAAAAAGCCGGATCCGAATTTATTCAGATTTAGCGACGGAAAAGTTCGTCACTGTTCTATCGCTAAAAGAAAATTTTAATTTATCGACGGATCGTGGACGGATTATTCCGTTGCTAGACACTAATAAAATTTTGTTTATTTTTTTTTTGGCTTTTCTTAAATCTGAAAACTTAATCTATCGTTAGCGACGGAATATTCCGTCGCTATTTAATTCAGCGACGGAACTTTCCATCGCTGATGCTAAATTAACGACGGAATATTATTTCCGTCGCTAATTCCGTCGCTGTCCGACACGGTTGGCAGATTCCGTCGCAATCCGTCGCTAATTCCATCGCTATGTGGCGACGGACATGTTTCCGTCGCTAATGTCCGTTGCTATTTAGTAGTTTTGTAGTAGTGCTTACTCGATCTGTCATAACTAACTCAAATTCTACTTTACGAATCGAGTCCGACTTAGTGGGTCGAGACTTACTAAGATAATCTTAATATGCTTAAGTTTGAGTTCAATCAAGAATAAGTCATATTGAAATGATGAATCGTAAAGCATATGACTTAGTTAAATGAATTTCTTTTAGGATGCTTCTTGCTTTATCCTAAATTTAGATGAATGCAAGAATCAAAACACATCCAAGGGGTTAGTCAGTCATACCCGAGTTTTCAATCTCCCCTTTTTGATGAAAGGCATTCAACTAAATAATGACTCAAAGAAATTCATCATAATTATCGAGCATAATTAAAATGACATAAGGAGCATTTTAAATTTGTGAAACTTTTCAAAATTCGCTTCCCTAAACCATTGAACTCCCCTAGCGGATGAATCTAAAAGTTCATTCTTCTCTCCCCTAATGCATTTCATCAAAAATAAACAAGGAAAGAATGAGATTTTGAATAGAAGAATATAAATACCAATTGAATGTAATGATAAGTAAGGTCAATCATACCTTAGTTGATGTCCGGAATGATATTTTCAAGGAGATGACTAGACTTTTACCCGAGTGCTTTTCCAAATCTCTGACTTACCAAGTTAAAATTCTTAGCACTCTTTGAGGGTCGACTCGAGTCTTCCTTTGCTTTGTAGTGTACCTGCAAAAATAAAACAAACTAACCCTTCTTGCTTCCTCTAACGAGTCCCAAGTAACTATTCTTACCGAGGTTAGTTTTGGAGGAAGGGCACTTTTGGGAACCCAAATTTGAATAATTTTTGGAGGGGTCCGATTCTGAGTCTTCCTTTTTGAAAATTGAGTTTCGATTTGTTAAAATCTTTTCTTTTGTAAAAAGTCCGAGCAGACTTCTCTTGATATCCGAGTTGAACTGGACTCAGAATATTTGAAAAGATTTTTCAAGAATCCTTCTTTAAAGGATCTTTGTAGGAGTTATCCTCATTTTCAGAATTAAAATGAAAACCTTCTTTTCGAAAAGAAACACACTAAGAACCAAGAAGGAGATCAAGGTTTTTTGAACTTGAGTGAGTTCTAAAATCAACTTCCGAGACTCATCCAGCTTTTTCATTAAAAGCTCATTCTCGAATCTAAGGCACTCGGACTCGGTCTCATTATCATGTGAGCTAGTCTCAAGTACCTTTAAACCGAGTCTTAGTTTTTCTAGATCATTTTTCGAAAATTATTCTCGGTTTTAAGAGACTCAAGTTTTTCTTGAAAGAGGGAAGAATCAAAGTTAGACTTTTCCTCTAAAGAAAAAATGTACTTTGCAAGATCTATCTTAGAGAATGTAAGATAATAATTGATTACCTCTTGAGGATCATTTTCCTCAACATCGGATGAGTATTGTTTTGATTCGGTTTATGTGTCCGAGTCGAGTCATATCTATTAGACACTTGGACTCATCCTCTATGTCCGAGTCGGACGAGTCTCCTTCTTCTTCCGATTCATCCTTACTATAAGTAATGGTCTTCTTGTTTTTGTAATCTCTCTTCTTTTCTGGGCAATATTTGATGGTGTGTTCCTTGCTACCACACTTAAAACACCCAGAATAATTAGTAAAAAGAATTGAGAGGATGAGAAAGTTTACCTTTTCTTTCTCGTCCGAGGACCTCGGATTTAGGCTTCTTTTTCAATATCCGATGCTTCATCATCTTCTTGAAGCCTTTTGCAATTTGCTCTAATGGGTCCTCTTCGAGTCGGAACTACTTTGAAGGTGTGCTCGGGGAGAGGCTAAGTCACCCTAGAGGGGGTTAATAGGGTGATGATGAAACTTGCTTGAGATTTAAAATAGATATGACTCTAAGGAGAGTGAGAGTCAAATATGAACTCGGAAAATGAGCCAATTCGGAATTCGGAGATGATTGAAGAAACAAATTAAACAGAATTCGAAACCGTCCGAGTCTAGAATGTACTCGGGAAAGTAATAACTCAAAAAGTACGTGGAAACCCTCCCGGGGCAGAAAACCACGGACCGTGCTAATCCAAGCACGAAGTCAAATCCACTATTTTGAGTCCACAAAATACAGTAGATCGACTCAACCCGAGTTGCTCCCTTAGACAACTCCTTACAAGTTTTCCTAGACTCGAAATTCCCTTATCCGATCTAGTACTTCCTAGGTGAGATAACCCTTACAGCTAGGGACAATCGAGCTGAGTTAACCCTTACAGCTCAGTCAAGGGACCTTACTTAGAGAGTAAGAAAAGAGTTTGTAAATAAGTACAAGACCTTACAACTCGGAATATAATGAATTACGGAATTGGAGTTGTAAGTAGAAGATTGAGAATGAATACAATGACTTTTGGTCAAGTATGTGTATTAACAATAGATTCGGCAATCTTCAAGTCTTGAAAGTTGGCTTCTATTTATAGATGACCAAGTAGCTTAGCCATTGTGTCCATCTTCTAACTGGAAGTCCTTTGTGACCGTTGTGTAGGATTTTCCGAGTCACTCGGAAAATATCCGTTGAAATATGAGCGTTAGACAACGGCTCTTGACTCCCTTGGAAGTGCCTAAAACCACAGGCGGTGTCTTCAAAAGTAAGGTGAAAACCACCGTTGAGCTTAGTGTTGTAGATTTCCATTTCTGGAAACACACAACCCCGACACGTTGTCCGAGGCTAGGTTAGAGGTGGAAAAAGTCTTGTCTGCTTGGTGATTTGACATTTTGAAGCTAGGTTACTTTTGTATTTCAAATGTAGGATAGCCTCGTTTGAATCACCTACAAAAGTAAATCGAAGACTCGGACTTTACTTCGCACACTTCGAGTTCTACCAAAGGAATCAGGTATAAGGCTTTCTCACTTATAGAGTTTTGATTCCAAGTCATTCTCTCGTACCTTAGAAACTTCTCCGAGTGATATAGTATTTCCTCTAAGTGATATAGCATTTAATTCATGTATTCTTACTTGTCTCTGTGAGACTCGGAAAGCATATCCGAACTTACGGTTGTATACCCGGTTCCGAGTCTCTCATCACTTAGAATTATCGCATGTTCGGATGACTAGTATTTGCATAACCGCACTCAGGTCCGACTTCATATTACAGGTGTTATTATGTTATAGTCGGCATTTCTAGTCCGAACTATGCTTAGTCTAGATCAAGGTTATTCACTTTGTTATTTCTTATATAACTTGATTCTCGCCTAGACTAACTCGGATGGAATTTTTAAGTTTCATGCATATTAGACTCGGAAAGTTCCATTCCTTTTCCGACTCGGATAATTAGTCACTTAATTATCTTGATTATATTATTATCTGTGTCTAATCATGGACCAAAGTATTTTATACTTTGAGAACCAATTTGATTTACTTTTGTAGGTTATTCAAACGAGGATACACTTTTTGAAATACAAAAGTAACCAGCTTCAAAACGTCAAATCGCCAGCAGACATGGCTTTTCCCATTCTCCGACCTAGCCCCGGAAGATTGTGTCGGGCTGTCTGTTTCCAAATCAGTAAACCGAAACGCCAAGATTAACGGTGGTTTCCACCTTATCTTTCAAGACACCGCCAGTAGTTTTGGGACTTCAAAAGGAGTTAAGAACCATTGTCCAACATTCATATCTCAACGGATACTTTCCGAGTGACTCGGAAAGTCCTTAACAACAGTCACAAAGGACTCTTAGTCGGAAGATGGATTCAACGGCTATGCTTCGCTTGGTCATCTATAAATAGAAGCCAACTTTCAAGACTTGAAGATTGTCTAACCTATTGTTAATATACATACTTGAGCAAAGTCGTTGTATTCATTCTCAATCTTCTACTTACAACTCCCACTCTGTAATTCATTATATTCCGAGTTGTAAGGTCTTGTACTTAGTTACAAACACTCACCTTCTTACTTTCTAAGTAAGGTCCCTTGACTGAGCTGTAAGGGTTAACTAAGCTCGCTTGTCCCTAGCTGTAAGGGTGATCTCGGTTAGGAAGTACTAGATCGAGATAAGGGAATTTCGAGTTAAGGAAAAACTTGTAAAGAGTTGTTTAAGGGAGCATCTTGGGTACGAGTCAGTCTACGGTATTTTGTGGACTGAAAATAGTGGATTTGACTTCGTGCTTGGATTAGCACGGTCCGTGGTTTTCTCGCCCAGGAGGGTTTTCACATAATTTCGTGTATTTACTTTCGAGTTCATTCTAGACTCGGATTGTCTTATGACTTTAGTTTTATCTCGCATCTACATTCCGAGTTCATACTTTTCCGACCCTATTGTAGACTCGGAATCCGCTTCGTCTGTTCATTGATCAAAAGAGTTTGATTTTTCATAAAAATCTTTCATCACCCTATTCACCCCTCCTCTAGGGTGACTTTGTCTCTCCCCGAGCAAACCTTCAAAATCAATTTGGTTCTCAAAGTATAAAATACTTTGGTCCAAGATTAGACACGAATAATGATATAAATAAGATAATTAAGTTACTAATTATCCGGGTCGGAAAAGGAATAAAGTTTTCCGAGTCTAATATCCATGATACTCGAAAATTCCATCCGAGTCGGTCTAATAGAGATTCAAGTTAACTAAAGAATATCGGAGGAAATAAACTTGATCTAGGCCGAGCATGAGTCCAAACTAAGATACCGGAGTTAGAGCGTAGAAAAGATAGTGTTTGAATCATGCAATATTTACGAGTGTTGGGTGACTCGGAACCGAGTGAAACATAGAGAGTGCAGAGATGCTTTCGAGTCACACGAGTCATGCATAAATGCATAAGATAATTTCTATAACACTCGGAGAAAATACCATATTACTCGGAAAAGTTTCTAAGACACAGCGAATGACTTGGAATCAAAACTTTATAAATGAGAAAGCCTTATACCTGATTCTCTTGATAGAACTCGAAAGGTGAAATGTAAAGTCCGAGTCTTCAATCTCCCCTTTTTGATGAAAGGCATTCCATGCTTAGACAGAAACTTTGTTAGTGATATAAGTCTATTTTGCATACTTGGAGTATAAGAACATGAAGCAACAAAATAGATACTCAGCAATTTTCGATGAAAAGCATATAAGATGGAAACTCGAAATACTTGCATTTAACATTGTACTCAGAGAATTGGAGCAAAATGCATATTTTCATTGAATTGAAAGATATGTACAGATTGAGAGAGAGAGACTCCCCTAGACAAGACAACAATTGTTCTAATTATTCTCCCCTTTGCCTTTCAGTAAAAACAAAAAAATGGGAAGAATACAAGAAATATAAGTGTGATGTCTGGACAAAAGAAAATGTAAATACAAGAAGAAGAAATTAAGAGGGGGATGGAGTTGTCGGAGTGGAAGAAGAAGGACGAGCGGAGCGCCGGCGCTGATAGGATCTTGACCATGTGCTTGAGTGCGGCGGAGGGAGGACAGGGATCTTTAGCATAGGCTCGGCTCCGAGTGGCCGACCCGGAACGAGGGGATCCGAGAGGTTCTTCCTCGGCAGCTGGAGGGGACCGCTCGGACCGACTCGCTGCCGATTGTCCTTGTGCGAGTAAGGTCTTCCGACCCACTCGGATCTGCTGTCTAAGTTGAGCACTTCCAGTTGAGCTTTAGGAGCACTTGTGCCCTCAGCTGTTGCTCCTTGTTCTTTCTTTTGTTCCTCCCCTTGGCCGAGAGGAGCTGCCTCAGCTGCAGGCTCCTTGGCTTCGCTTCTTCTTGATCTTCTTCTTCCTCCTCGCCTCTATCTCGAGGAGGTCTTGGCCGGGCTCGAGGACTGTTTAGATGTGTCTCGAGTCGCCTTGGTCTCGAGCTGCCTTGGATCGTCTCTCTTGGAAAAGCTCTATCAGCTCCCTTTGCTCCTTCACCGGGGCCTTCATCTCAAGGAGCGAGTTCTCGCTGCTCTCGGATTTGAGACTGGGCGGTTTTCGGTTTATGGTCATAGGATCGATAGACAGTCTTAAATGACCGGAGTATGTCCTTGAATTCCAAGGACAAAGAGCTGATTTTGTCCATGAAGGTGGAGGACAAAATGAAAGTAAGAGACTTAGAAGCACCTGAGGTGGAGGCACCACCAGGTGGGGCGAGGAAGAGAAAGGGGGTATCTTTCCGAGTCCGAGAGGGCCTCGGCTCCGAGCTATGTACCCGGATACCGGGTTCGGTTTCACGGTACCTGTACCCTAGAAGCTCCTTTTTGTCGATAACAACGGCAGCCTCGAAACGGCGTTTGGATCCGACGGAAGAGGAACTTTGAATTGTTTGAAAACAAGGGTGAGAAGAGCACCGAAAGGAAGATGGGTGTTCTTCTTGTTTTGGAGTTGAGCGGGCATAGCTGCCATTTGCTCAATGATGGAGGGGAAGAGGTCTACTTCGTAGCCCTCGAGAATGTCAAAGAGAGCTTTGAGGTGTTTGGAGTTGGGATTCTCTTTGTCTGGAGTGCTTGAGAGAAGAAGGTTCTCATCGGCAAGAAATATAGAAGACGTGCTTCGACCTCGAGCTGAGTCACGGAAAAATTTTGCGTGACCCGGGGAACTCTTTGGCATACTTTTCAAAGAAGTCGTCGACGACCTCGGTGAAAGGAATAGGATTGCTGTTCAAGAAGAGAGAAGAGACCTTGAACAGGACGATGGAGAAGAGAGGTGTTTATGCGAACCGTGATGTTCGAACCCCGGAGGTTATAACACCTTCGTAGCTGGTGAGATGAGTGTAAAACTCGGATACGAGTTCGAGGTATATGAACTCGCTGAAACAAACAAAATTATACACCCCGTTGATTAGATGTGAGGCAACCACGAAAATTTGGTGGTTGGGAAGAGTTTATCATCCAGCGCAAGGTGCTTGGGTGACAATAGGTTTAGAATTTGAAGGGCCTTCTTGGCTTTTTGTGCGGGGCTTCTTTGTAGCAGAGCCAAGAAAGTCGAGGTGAGAACCTCTTTTTGTCATTTTGGAGGAAAAGAGAGAGTATGAAAGCTTGAGAAGGATGAGGGAAGAAGAACTCGAAGAGAGAAAAAGTAAAAGAGTAGAAGAAAGAGTTGAGAGCAGCTGAGCTTACTTGAGATGATCTTCACAAAGCTTGAAATAACCGAAATCGTCGTAGATGCAGAGAGCTTTGTGCGTGAAGTTTGGATTTCGAGATAAAGAGTAAGTGAAAAGTAAAGTAACGAAATGAAGGAGAATAGTCGCTATTTATAAGAAAAGTAATTGTCCTTCGAGTATCCGTTCTAACTCAGCTCTTTCAACAGCCACCTCAAACCAGGTGTGACGGTTCTCTCCTTCAACGGTTAGAATTCTAGCGGTTGCCTTCCAACGACTAGTAGTCCGATCACGGCGAGAGAGAGAGAGAGAGAAAAAGATTTTGAAAATAAATTCTGAAATTCTCCACTTATCTAGAGATGATTTCGGAAGATTGGTGTCCATTTTTCTTAACGTCTCGAGTCGACTCAGCTCGGTTTCGAGTGACTCGAAGCTGGAAGCAAATAATAACTACCGGCTCGAGTATCACTAAGTCAACCGAACCGATGGTTACTAAAGGATTCTAAACATGCAGCACATAATCATGCAAAGAACTTTTCACATAGAAAATAATTATGTATTTAACATACCAAGCTCATTCCTAATAAAACAAAATTGATCCTCACCAAGAGGCTTAGTAAAGATATCAACTAATTGAAGATTAGTAGGAATGAATTCGAGTTCAATATCACCTTTCTCAAAATGGTCTCTTAAGAAATGATACCTGACCTCAATATGCTTTGTCTTTGAGTGCTCGAACTGGATTTTTGGTGATCCCGATTGCACTCGATTGTCACACTTGATTGAAACCGATTTGAAAGTAAGTCCAAGATCTCTCAAGTGTTGCTTTATCCATAAGATCCGAGCGTAGCATGCTCCAGCTACAATATACTTAGCCTTGGCGGTTGATAGAGCTCCCGAGTTTTGCTTTTTGAGTGCCAAGATATTATGGATTGACCAAGAAATTGACAAGCTCCTGAAGTGCTCTTTCTATGAACTTTGTATCTAGCGTAATCAGCATCCGAGTATCCACCGAGAGTCATTTCTAAGTCTCTTGAGTACCACAGACCTAAATTCCGAGTCCCTGTAAGATATCTAAATATTCTCTTCACCACGGTGAGATGTGATTCTTTAGGATTAGCTTGAAATCTTGCACATAGACAGACACTAAACATTATGTCCGGTCTACTTGAAGTAAGAGATAGCAAAGATCCAATCATACCTCGATAGAGTTTCGATCTATTGCTTTACCTTTCTCGTCCGAGTCAAGTTTTATACTGCTCGCTCATAGGTGTAGCTGCGTGCTTTGCATCTTGGAGTTTATATTTTTCAGCAGCTCCTTGGTGTACTTTGATTGATGGACATAGATTCCATCTTTGTCTTGCTTGATTTGTAGACCAAGGAAGAAATTGAGTTCTCCCATCATACTCATTTGAAATTCCTAACTCATTAACTCGGAAAAGTCTCGGGTAGCTCCAAAATTATATCATCAACATAAATCGAGCGATAAGGAAATCTTTCCTCTTGGTTTTTATAAAGAGAGTCTTGTCGATTTGACCTCTTCTAAAATAATTTTGAACCAAGAAGTTGCTCGATCTTTCGTACCAAGCTCCGGGAGCTTGTTTAAGACCATAAAGAGCTTTTTGAAGTTTGAAAACATGATTTGGGAAATCTGAGTTTTCAAAACCAGGAGGTTGCTCAACATAGACTTCTTCTTCAATAAAACCATTGAGAAAGGCACACTTAACATCCATTTGATATAACTTGATATTCATGCTAGATGCAAATGCCAACAGGATTCTAATGGCTTCAATTCGGCAACAGGTGCAAAGGTTTCCCCACAATCAATCCCTTCTTCCTGATTGTAACCTTGAGCCACAAGTCTAGCCTTGTTTCGACTACCAACCCACCTTCATCCAGTTTGTTCTTGAAAACCCATTTGGTTCCTATGACTGGGTGGTCGGAAGGTCATTTGGTCAAAGTCCGGACTTGGTTTCTTTCGAATTGATTCAGTTCCTCTTGCATGGCCTCTACCCATTCAGGTTCATTTAGGGCCTCTAGTGCATTTTTGGGTTCGATTAATGAAATGAATGCAGTGAATGCACATAGATTCTAAAGAGAGGAACGAGTTATTACCCCATTGTTGATATCGGATAATATGTTTTCTAGTGGATGGCTAGAAGCATATTTGAATGCTCTACCTGTTCTCCGATTCACCATCCGTTGGCTGAACAGCTTGATCTTCGAAGCTTGTTACGAGTGGTCTTGTTCATCAGATTGTTCGTTAACATTATAAGCAGCCTCTTGAGTTATCTCATTCCGAGTCACTTTGTTCCGAGTGACTTCATTCCGAGCTGGTTGGGTTTGATTCCCGATAGGCTCACTCTTGTCAAGGTCATCATCTCTGCTGAGCTTCGGATCCAAGAATGATGATTCGCTGGGTTTTTCTCGTCCAAGCTCGTCAAACACAACGTGGATACTTTCTTCCACTTTGTTAGTTCTCTTATGAAAAATGCGATAAGCTTTACTATGAGATGAGTAACCCAGAAAAATACCTTCATCCGACCGAGCATCAAACTTGATCAGGTGATCCTTACCATTGTTGTGAACGAAACACTTACATCCAAAGGGTTTGAAATAAGAGATGTTGGGTTTCTTCCCTTTGTAGAGTTTGTAGGGTGTTTTCATCGAATGGGTCCGATGAGGCACCTGTTCAATGTGTAGTTGGCTGTGTTGAGTGCCTCAACAAAGAAATAGTAGGGTAGATTATGCTCAATCATCATTGTCCTCACTATTTCTTCAAGAGTCCTGTTCTTTCTCTCCACTACTCCATTCCGTTGAGGAGTTCTTGGTGCTGAGAAGTGTGAGAGATACCATTCTTGTCACAAAACTCGAGAATTCCGAGTAGTCAAACTCCCTTCCATGGTCGGTTCGAATTCTTTGGATCCGAGTCCGAGACTCAACTTGAATTTTTCTCGGAGCTTGCTGAACTCCTTGAATGCTTCATTTTTGTGCTTAAGAAAACACACCCAGGTAAATCGTGAATAATCATCAATAATAACAAGTACATATGATTTACCTCCGAGGCTCTTAACGAGGATTTCACCACATAAATCCATATGCGGTAGTTCAAGCACTTTGGATGTGGAAACTGTCTTCGATGATTTGAATGATGATTTGACTTGTTTCCCTCTTGTGCAAGCTTCACAAACTTTGTCTTTCTTGAAAACACAGTTAGGCGAACCTTTAACTAAACTATGAGATGCCAATTTCTTAATAGTATGCATGCTAACATGGTCTAATCTACGATGCCATTTCCATGAGTCATCATGAAGTGATGCTTTTAAACAAGATAGATTTTGACTAGGGTCGAGAGAGGAATAATGTAAGTGTTACCTAATCTCTTACCCGAAAGTTTGATCTCATTGGTAGTGTCATCGAAATGTAACATTTGGTTTGAGTGAATCTTACCTCTTAACCTTTATCACATAATTGAGAGATGTTGAGGAGATTGTACTTTAATCCTTTGACAAGGTAAACTGGGCTGACCAGATTGCTTCCCTTTCCAATCTTGCCTATTCCAATTATCTTGCCTTTGCTGTCATCTCCAAATGTGACCTTTCCTCCTTTGTACTCTTCTAACTCGGAAAAGAGTCCCGAGTCTCCCGACATGTGACGTGAGCATTCACCTGTCAAGGTACCGATGTCCTTTTGATCTTTTCTGAGTAACCTCTTGAGGATTAGATTCCTCGGTGTCCGATTGATCCGAGTCCGACTTTGCTTCGCTTCGAGTTAGAAAGTGCCATCGGACACTTTGAGTCATCCGAGGCTTCGTTATCTTCGGATGAGTCCTCGTCACTCCATGTGGCCATCATAGCCTTTTTCTTCCTTCGTCCTGTTTTCTCTTTGGATAGTCTTTGACTATGTGTTCCTTGCTGCCACATTCAAAGCATCCAGAGTTCTTAGTTAAAGATAACTTTGAAGGAGAAGAGTGTTTACCTTTTCTATCCTTCTTGTCTTTCTTATAAAACTCTTCTTTTGGCTTCTTATCCCATCTCTTGTGCTTCATCATTCTCTTGAAGCCTCTATCAATAAGTGCCATGGGATCTTCTTCTAAGTCGGAGGAACTCGGACCTTCTTCTCTAGTTTCCGAGGCCTTCAGCGCAATGTTCTTTTTGATACTCGACCTCTGCATCCTCCTCTTCCAGTGTCAATCTCATGGGTGAGAAGCTTTCCAATGAGTTCGTCTAGCTTTAGTAGAGTTAAGTTCCGAGCCTCTTCGATAGCTGTCATCTTGGGACCCCATCTTTTCTTGGGTAGGCTTCGAGTATCTTTCTCGCACATTTCCTCATGGGAGATCTTTTTACCCAGAGATTTAAGATTATCTGTAATCTCTGTAAATCGAATAAACATCCGAGTGATGTTTTCTTCGGCTCCATCTTGAATAGCTCATATTTGTGAAGATATTGGCTTATCTTCGCTTGCTCGACCTGGCTTGTACCTTTATAAGTGTTTACCAGAGTGTCCCATACTTCTTTGGCTGTGTCACGTACAGACACTCGCTTGTATTCTTCCGAGCCGATAGCGCACATAAGAATGTTCATAGCCTTGAAGTTCTTTATGAACTTTTCAGCTTCATCACTGTGAACTCAACCTTTGTTTTGGGCACGATTCTTGTTTCTTTTGTCTTCATGGGAATGTAGTTTCCTTGTTGTATGATGTTCCAAACATCTTCATCATGATCCAGGAGGAAACATTCCATGAGTTTCTTCCAATGCACGAAGTTGGATCCTTTGAACTTTGGTGGTCTCGCTGGAAGATCTTCTTTCATCAAACTCTCCGTTGTTCCGAGCCATTTAATCTTTAGACCTTTGGATGGTAGATCCTTTTCGAAAGGCTAGGCTCGATACCAATTGAAGGTTTGCTCGGGGAGAGGCTAAGTCACCCTAGAGGGGGTGAAGAGGGTGATGATGAAACTTGCTTGAGATTTAAAATAGATATGACTCTAAGGAGAGTAAGAGTCAAATATGAACTCAGAAAATGAGCCAACTCGAATTCGGAGATGATTGAAGAAACAAATTAAACAGAATTCAAAGCTGTCCGAGTCTAGAATGTATTCAAAAAGTAATAACTCGGAAAGTACGTGGAAACCCTCCTGGGGCGGAAAACCACGGATCTGTACTAATCCAAGCACGAAGTCAAATCCACTATTTTGAGTCCACAAAATACAGTAGATCGACTCAACCCGGAGTTGCTCCCTTAGACAACTCCTTACAAGTTTTCCTAGACTCGAAATTCCCTTATCCGATCTAGTACTTCCTAACCGAGATAACCCTTACAGCTAGGGACAATCGAGCTAAGCTAACCCTTACAGCTCGATCAAGGGACCTTACTTAGAGAGTAAGAAAAGAGTTTGTAACTAAGTACAAGACCTTACAACTCGTAATATAATGAATTACGAATTGGAGTTGTAAGTAGAAGATTGAGAATGAATACAATGACTTTTGGTCAAGTATGTGTATTAACAATAGATTCGGCAATCTTCAAGTCTTGAAAGTTGGCTTCTATTTATAGATGACCAAGTAGCTTAGCTGTTGCGTCCATCTTCCGACTGGAAGTCCTTTGTGACCATTGTGTAGGATTTTCCGAGTCACTCGGAAAATATCCGTTGAAATATGAGCGTTAGACAACGGCTCTTGACTCCCTTGGAAGTGCCTAAAACCACTAGCGGTGTCTTCAAAAGTAAGGTGGAAACCACCGTTGAGCTTAGTGTTGCGATTTCCATTTACGGAAACACATAACCGTGACACAGTGTTTGAGGCTAGGTCGGAGGTGGAAAAAGCCTTGTCTGCTGGTGATTTGACGTTTTGAAGCCGGTTGCTTTTGTATTTCAAATTTAGGATAGCCTCGTTTGAATCACCTACAAAACTAAATCAATTTGGTTCTCAAAGTATAAAATACTTTGGTCCAAGATTAGACACAGATAATGATATAAATAAGATAATTAAGTTACTAATTATCCGGGTCGGAAAAGGAATGGAGTTTTCTGAGTCTAATATCCATGATACTGAAAATTCCATCTGAGTCGGTCTAATAGAGATTCAAGTTAACTAAAGAATATCGGAGGAAATAAACTTGATCTAGACCGAGCATGAGTCCAAACTAAGATACCGGAGTTAGAGCGCGAAAAGATAGTGTTTGAATCATGCGATATTTCGAGTGTTGGGTGACTCGGAACCGAGTGAAACATAGAGAGTGCAGAGATGCTTTCGAGTCACACGAGTCATGCATAAATGCATAAGATAATTTCTATAACACTCGAGAGAAAATACCATATTACTCGGAAAAGTTTCTAAGACACAGACGAATGACTTGGAATCAAAGCTTTATAAATGAGAAAGCCTTATACCCGATTCTCTTGATAGAACTCGAAAGGTGAAATGTAAAGTCCGAGTCTTCATACTTGAACTTAGTTCAGCTTCTTCCGAGGCTTTTAGTGCAATGTTCCTTCTTGGGCTGTCCTCGGAATCCCCCTCTTGGAGATATAGCTCATGGGTCGAAGTTTTCCTATGAGCTCATCTAACTTCAGCTTGCTTGAGGTCCCGTGCTTCTTCCGTTGTAGTCACCTTTGGACCCCATTTCTTCTTTGGTAGGCTCCTCAAAAGTCTTCTAACAACTTCTTCATTAGGCATCTTCTTATCAAGAGATTTAAGATTATTAATAATCTCTGTGAATCGGATACACATCTCGATGATGCTCTCGACTTCTTCCATTTTGAATAGCTTATATTTGTGGAGGTATTAGCTGATCTTAGTTTGTCTCACTTGGCTTGTTCCTTCATATGTTGTCACCAAGGTGTCCCACACCTCCTTAGCTATGTCACAAGCTAAGACTCTATTGTACTCCGAAGCATCTATGGCACATAGAAGAATGTTCATAGCTCGAAGTTCTTCCTGTACCTTTCCTTCTCTTCGAGTGGTGTATTCCGCCTTTAGTTTTGCCACTGTTTGGTCACCTTCTTGCTTTGTGGGAGTATAGTTTCCTCGGTGATGACCTTCCATACTTGTTCATCAAGATCTTGGATGAAGCATTGCATCGGCTTCTTCCAAAGTGCAAAGTTTGAGCCTTTGAACTTGGGTGGCCTCAAAAGAGATCTTCCTTCTTCGAATTCTCCAATACGATAAGCCATGATCTTTAAACCTTTGGATGGTGAGATCCTTTCCGAAAGGCTAGGCTCTAATACCAATTGAAAGTTTGCTCTTGGAGAAGTTAAGTCACCCTAGAGGGGAGGGTGAATAGAGTGATGGAGTATTTTTGAGAAAATCAAACTCTTTTTGCACGTAAGCTGATTAAGAAGCAAATTCCGAGTCTAGATTGGACTCGGAAAAGTGTAAACTCGGATAAACGTGGAAACCTTCCTAGGGCGAGAAAACCACGGACAGTGTCAATCCGGACACCAAGTCAAATCCACTAATTGAATCCTCAATTACAATGAATATGACTATCCAGATTTGTTCCCAAACAAATCTATTACAATTTTCCCAGGCTCAAAAGTGACCTTATCTCGATCGACTGGTACTTCCAAGTTGAAGTTACCTTATCAACTTTGGATCCTCCAATTTTTCTAGGGTTAGAAGTTCCCTTATCTAACCTGGTACTTCCAAATTGAGGTAACCTTTATAGTTTGGGACAGACTGTGTTGAGGTAAACTTTACAACTCGGTTAGAGAGTAAGAGTAGAAGAGTAGTAAGAATTGCAATACAACCGACTCAGAAAAATACAACTCAAAATATTAGAATTACGAGTTTGGGAGTTGTATACTAGAGAAGATGTTCAATATGGTTGAAGACTCGGACTTTACTCCGCACATTTCGAGTTCTATCAAGGGAATTAGGTATAAGACCCTCTCACTCATAGAGTTTTGATTCTAAGCCATTCTCTCGTACCTTAGAAACTTTTCCGAGTGATATAGTATTTCCTCTAAGTGATATAGCAATTATTTCATGTACTTTTGCTTGTCTCGTGTGACTCAGAAAACATATATGCACTCAAGTTGCTTCACTCGGTTCTTAGTCTCTCATCACTTAGAATTATCGCATGTTCGGATAACTAGTATTCGCACAACCGCACTCAAGTCCGACTTCATGTTACAGGTTTTTTATGTTATAGTCGGCGCTTCTAGTCCGAACCATGCTTAGTCTAGATCAAGTTTGTTCACTCGATAGTCTTTTATTTAACTTGATTCCCGCCTGGACTAACTCGGATGGAATTTTGAGTTTCATGGATATTAGACTCGGAAAATTCCATTCCTTTTCCGACTCGGATAATTAGTTAGTTAATTATCTTAATTATGTTATTATCTCGTGTCTAATCTTGGACCAAAGTATTTTATACTTTGAGAACCAATTTGATTTACTTTTGTAGGTTATTCAAACGAGGATACACCTTTTGAAATACAAAAGTAACCAGCTTCAAAACATCAAATCACCAGCGAGACAAGGCTTTTTCCACCTCGACCTAGCCCCGTAAGACCGTGTCGTGGCTGTCTGCATTTCCAAAGCTGGAAAACCGCAAGACCAAGCTAAACGGTGGTTTTCACCTTATCTTTCAAGACACCACCAGTGGTTTTGGGACTTCTAAAAGAGTCAAGAACCGTTGCCCAACGTTCATATCTCAACGGATACTTTACGAGTGACTCGGAAGATCCTTGACAACGGTCACAAAGGTCTTTCAGTCAGAAGATCGAGATAACGGCTATGCTGTCTCGGTCATCTATATATAGAAGCCAACTCTCAAGACTTGAAGATTGCCGAACATATTGTCAATACACTTACTTAATCAAAAGTTATTGTATTCATTCTCAATCTTCGCTTACAACTCCCACTCTGTAATTCATTATATTCTGAGTTGTAAGGTCTTGTACTCGATTACAAACACTTTCTTTCTTACTCTCTAAGTAAGGTCCCTTGACCGAGCTGTAAGGGTCAACTCAGCTCGGTTGTCCCTAGCTGTAAGGGTTATCTCAGCTAGGAAGTACTAGATCGAGATAAGGGAATTTCTGAGTCTAAGAAAAACTTGTAAAGAGTTGTCTAAGGGAGTAACTCGGGTTCGATCGTCTATCGTATTTTGTGGACTCGAAAATAGTGGATTTGACTTCGTGCTTGGACTAGCATGGTCCGTGGTTTTCTGCCCCAGGAGGGTTTCCACGTAATTTCTATGTCTTCACTTTCGAGTACATTCTAGACTCAGCACGGACTCAAAGTTTCAGTTCTATCTGCTTCTTTACTTCTCACTGCAATTATGAGTTCATACTTTTCGACCCCATTATAGACTCGGAATCGCTTCATGTCTGTTCTTTGTTCAAAAGAGTTTGATTTTCCAGAAAAATCTTCCATCACCCTATTCACCCCCTCTAGGGTGACTTAGTCTCTCCCCGAGCAAGCCTTCGATTGGTATCGAGCCTAGCCTTTCGGAAAGGATCTAACCATCCAAAGGTCTAAAGATCAAATGGCTCGGAACAACGGAGAGTTCGATGAAGGAAGATCTTCCAGCAGACCACCAAAGTTCAAAGGATCCAACTTCGTGCACTCGGAAGAAACTCATGGAATGTTTCCTATCTGGATCATGATGAAGATGTTTTGGAACATCATTCAACAAGGAAACTACACTCCCATGAAGATCGTAGAAACAAGACTCGTGCCTAAGATCAAGGCGAGTTCACAGCTGATGAAGCTGGAAAGTTCGGAAAGAACTTGAAGGCAATGAACATTTTGATGTGCACCATCGGCTTAAAAGAATACAATCGAGTATCTACCTGTGATACCGCCAAAGAAGTATGGGATACGCTTGTCAACACCTATGAAGGCACAAGTCGGGTCGGACAAGCAAAGATAAGCCGATATCTTCATAAGTATGAGCTATTCAAGATGGAGCCGGAAGAAAACATCACTCGGATGTTCATTCGATTTACTCGAGATTACCAACAATCTCAAATCCCTGGGTAAGAAGATTTCCCACAAGGAAATGTGCGAGAAAATTACTCGAAGCTTGCCCAAGAAAAGATAGGGTCCCAAGGTAACTGCTATCGAAGAAGCTCGAACCTATCACTACTAAAGCCGAGACGAGCTCATTGGGAAGCTTCTCACTCATGAAATCCACCTGGAAGAGGAGGATGCTTGAGGTCAACACCAAAAAGAACATAGCGCTGAAAGCCTCGAAATTGGAAAAGCAGATCCGAGTTCCTCCGACTCGAAGAGGATCCCATGACACTTATTGTGAGAGGCTTCAAGAGAATGATGAAGCACAAAAGATGGGATAAGAAGCCAAGAGAAGAGTTCTTCAAGAAAGACAAGAAGGACAGGAAAGGTAAATACTCATCTCCTTCAAAGTTATCTTTGACTAAAAACTCTGTCTGTTTTGAATGTGGCAGCAAGGATCACATAGTCAAAGACTCGTCCAAAGAGAAAAGGGACAGAAAGAAGAAAAAGGCTATGATGGCCAAATGGAGTGACGAAGACTCATCGGAAGATGATGAGGACTCGAGATGACTCTAAGTGTCCGATGTCAATCTCGACACGGAAGCTGAAATAGAGTCACCGATTCCTCTCGTTTCAAAGAACAACTTGAGTTAATTTCCTCTCGAGCATTTCTTTGAAAAATGAATTGGAAAAGCTGAGACTCACACTCGGAGAACTCAAGACTAGTGCTCAATCTAATGAGGCTGAGTCCGAGTTACTTAGAAAAGAAAATGAGCAGCTAAAGCAAAAGCTCATTGAATCTCGGGATCTTGTTTTAAAATTTACTCAAAGTTAGAAAAACCTTGACATGCTCTTAGGATCTCAATGTGTCTCCTTCAGAAAAGAAGGTCTTGGTTTTAACAAAGAGGAGGAATCTAACTCCTACTCAGAACTTTTCAAAAGGATTCCGAAGCTGTAAAGTTCAGGAAAGCTGAGCACAGTCCTACTCATAAAAATGAAAGAAGGACTGAGCCCGGACTAGTTTATAGGAGAAAATCATCTCCTCCAGTTTATAAAAGAAAAGTTTTTAAAAAGAAAGAGACACGGACTCGGTTCTCTAGAGGAAAGACTTAAAATCGGACTAAACCCAAAGTCATTCAAATCGGGTTCCAAAAACCTTCTTCCTCGAAAAGGACCACGGTAAAGAGTGTTACTTGGGTTCGTTAGAGGAAAGGAGAAGGGTTAGCTTGTCTCTGTTTTGCAGGGTACTCGAAAAGATCAAAAGGACATTGGTACTGGACGGTGGATGCTCACGCCACATGTCAGGAGATTCGGGACTCTTTTCGAGTTAGAAGAATACAAAGGAGGAAAAGTCACTTTTGGAGATGACAGCAAAGGCAAGATAGTTGGGATAGGCAAGATTGGAAAGGGAAGCAATCTGGTCAGCCCGGTTTACCTTATCAAAGGACTGAAGTACAATCGCTTATCATCTCTCAATTGTGCGATAAAGGTCAAGAGGTAAGATTCACTCGGACCTACTGTTACATTTCGATGATACTACCAAGGAGATCAAACTCTCGGGTAAGAGATCAGGTAACACTTAAATTATTCCTCTTTCTAACCCGAATAAGAATTTATCTTGTTTGAAAGCATCTCTTCATGATGACTCATGGACATGGCATTGTAGATTAGGCCATATTAGCATGCATACTATCAAGAAATTGGCATCTCATGGTTTGGTTAGAGGTTTACCTAACTGTGCTTTTGAGAAAGATAAAGTGTGTGAAGCATGCACAAGAGGGAAACAAGTCAAATCTTCATTCAAATACCTTAAGACAATTTCCACATCCAAGGTACTTGAACTGCTACATATGGACTTATGTGGTGAAATCCCGATTAAGAGCCTCGGAGGTAAATCATATGTACTTGTTATTATTGATGATAATTCACGATTTACCTAGGTGTGTTTTCTTAAGCACAAAAATGAAGCATTCAAGGAGTTTAGCAAGCTCTGCAGAAAAATCCAAGTTGAGTCTCGGACTCGGATCTAGAGAATTCAAGCCGACCATGGAAGGGAGTTCGACTACTCGGAATTCTCGAGTTTTGTGACAAGAATGGAATCTCTCACAACTTCTCAGCACCAAGAACTCCTCAACAAAATGGAGTAGTGGAGAGAAAGAACAGAACTCTTGAAGAAATAGCTAGGACAATGATGATTGAGCACAATCTACCCTACTATTTCTAGGCTGAGGCGATCAACACAGCCAACTACACTTTGAACAGATGCCTCATCGGACCCATACTGAAGAAAACACCTCATGAGCTCTATAAAGGGAAGAAACCCAATATTTCCTATTTCAAGTCGTTTGGATGCAAATGCTTTGTTCATAACAATGGTAAGGATCACTCGACCAAGTTTGATGCTCGGTCAGATGAAGGTATTTTTCTAGGTTATTCATCTCATAGTAAAGCTTATCGCATTTTCAATAAGAGAACTAACAAAGTGGAAGAAAGCATCCACGTTGTGTTTGATGAGATTGAACAGGAAAAACAAAGTGAATCATCATTCTCGGACTCGAAGCTCAGCAGAGAAGGAGATCGTGATGAACCCGAGTGTGTCAAGATTCAAACTCAAACAGCTCAGAATGAAGTCACTCGGAATGAAGTGACTCGGAACGAGACAGCTCAAGAATCCACTCGGAATGTCGAAGAGGAAACCGATCACTCGGACCAAGCCTCCGAAGGTCAAGCAATTCAGCCTACAGATCTTGTAAATAAGAGAACGAGTAGAGCTTTCAAGTACGCTTCTAGTCATCCACTAGAAAACATATTATCCGATATCAACAGTGGGGTAAGAACTTGTTCCTCTCTTCAAAATCTATGTGCATTCACTGTATTCATTTCATTAACCGAACCCAAAATGCACTAGAGGCCCTAAATGAACCTGAATGGGTAGAGGCCATACAAGAGGAACTCAATCAATTCGAAAAAACCAAGTCCGGACTATGACCAAACGACCTTCCGACCACCCAGTCATAGGAGCCAAATGGGTTTTTAAGAACAAACTGGATAAAGGTGGGTTGGTAGTCGAAATAAGGCTAGACTTGTGGCTTAAGGTTACAATCAAGAAGATGGGATTGTGGGGAAACCTTTGCACTGTTGCTGAGTGAAGCCATTAGAATCCTATTGGCATTTGCATCTAGCATGAATATCAAGTTGTATCAAATGGATGTGAAGTGTGCATTTCTTAATGGTTTTATCGAAGAGGAAGTCTATGTTGAGCAGCCCCTTGGATTTGAAAACTCAGATTTTCCAAATCATGTTTTCAAACTTCAAAAAGCTCTTTATGGTCTTAAAGGAAAGGCTGAGCAATTTCTTGGTTCAAAATGATTTTAGAAGAGGTCGGATCGACAAGACTCTCTTCATAAAAACCAGAGGGAAAGATTTCCTTATCGCTCAAATATATGTCGATGATATAATTTTTGGAACTAGTAATGACATTCCGTGTCGAGACTTTTCCGAGTTAATGAGACAGGAGTTTCAAATGAGTATGATGGGAGAACTCAATTTCTTCCTTGGTCTACAAATCAAACAAGACAAAGATGGAATCTATGTCCATCAATCAAAGTATACCAAGGAGCTGCTAAAGAAATACAAACTCCAAGATGCAAAGCACGTAGCTACACCCATGAGCGGCAATATAAAACTTGACTCGGACGAGAAAGGTAAAGCAATAGATTAGAAACTCTATCGAGCTATGATTGGATCTTTGCTATATCTTACTTCCAAGCAGGCTAGATATAATGTTCGAGTGTATGTTTATGTGCAAGATTCCAAGCTAATCCAAAAGAATCACATCTCACTCGCGGTGAAGAGAATATTCAGGTATCTTGCAGGGACTCGGAACTTAGGTCTATGGTACTCAAGAGACTCGGAACCGACTCTCACCTGGATACTCGGATGCTGATTACGCTGGATACAAAGTTGATAGAAAGAGCACTTCAGGAGCTTGCCAATTTCGGGTCAATCCCTAATATCTTGGCACTCAAAGAAGCAAAACTCGGTAGCTCTATCAACTGCCGAAGCTGAGTATATTGCAGCCGGAGCATGCTCGTGCTCAGATTTTATGGATAAAGAAACACTTGAGAGATCTTGGACTTTCTTTCATATCGGTTCCAATCAAGTGTGATAATGAAAGTGCAATCAGCATCACCAAAAATCCGGTTCAGCACTCAAAAACAAAACACATTGAGGTCGGGTATCATTTTTTGAGAGACCATTCTGAGAAAGGTGATATTCAACTTGAATTCATTCCTATTAATCTTCAATTAGCTGATATTTTTATTAAGCCTCTTAGTGAAGATCAGTTTTGTTTCATTAGGAATGAGCTTGGAATGTTAAATGCATAATTATGTGCTTCTTATGTGAAAATTTCTTTGCATGATTATGTGCTGATTGTTTAGAATTCTTTAATAACCATTTGTTCGGTTGATTTAGTGAGACTGAGCCGATAGTTATTATTTGTGTGTAGTTTCGAGTCACTCGAAACTAAGCTGAGTCAATCTCAAATTGTTGATCAAAGTGGACATAAAATCTCTGAAATCATCTCTAGATAAGTGGAGAATTTCATAATTTATTTTCAAAATCTTTTCTCTCTCTCTCGTGCTTGTGATCGGACAACTAGCCGTTGCAAAACAAACCGCTAGAATTCTAACCATTGAGCGAGAGAACCGTCACACCGGTCCGAGGTGACTTATGAAAGAGCCGAGTCGGAACGGATATTGAAAGACGATTATTTTCCTATAAATAGCGCCTATTCTCCTTTATCTCACTACTTTACATTTCATTTACTCTCTCTCTCTCTCTCTCGAGATCAAAACTTCGCGCACAAGCTTTCTACAGTGATTTCTGGACATTTTCAAGCTTCGTGAAGCTCATCTCAAGTAAGCTCGATTGCTCTCATCTCTTTCTTCTACTCCTTTTCTTTCACTCTCGTCGACCTACTCTCTTCTACTTTCTCTCAAAGTTTCACTTTTCTTTTTCTCTCATCCAAAATGCTAAAAAGAGGTTCTCACCTCGACTTTCTTGGCTCTTCCACAAAGAAGCCTCACACAAAAAGCCAAGAAGGCTCTTCCACCTCTAAACTCGTTGTCACCCAAGCATCTTATGCTCGGACGACAAGTTCTTCCCAACCACCGAATTCTTGTGGCTGCCCCACATCCAAACCACCGGTGTTTATAACTTTCTTTGTTTCGGTGAGTTCATCTACCCCGAACTTGTATCCGAGTTTTACACTCATCTCACACGCTCCGAAGGTGTTCTAACCTCCGGGGTTCCGAACGTAACCGTTCGTATAAACTCTTCCCTTCTCCATCGCTTGTTCAAGGTCTCCTCTCTTTTCTTGAACAGCAACCCCATTCCTTTCGCTGAAGTCGCGATGACTTCTTTGAAAAGTACGCAAAGAGTTCCCCGAGTCACGCAAAAACTTTTACGTGACTCAGTCTGAAGTCGAAGCACGTCTTCGTGCTTCCTGCCGATGAGAACTTTTTCTCTCGAGCATTCTAGCAATAAGGAGAACCCAAACTCCAAGCATCTAAAAGCTCTTTTTGACATTCTTGAGGGCTACGAAGTAGACCTCTTTCCTTCAATAATCGAGTAAATAGCAGTTGTGCCAGCTCAACTCCAATCTAAGAAGAACACCCTTCTTCCTTTCAGTGCTCTTCTCACCCTTGTTTTCAAACAATTCAAAGTTCCTATCCCTTCACACCCAAACGCTGTCTATGAGGTCTGTCGTTGTTGTCGGCAAAAAGAACTTCAGCGGTATGGATATCAGGAAACCCAACTTGGTATCCGAGTACATAACTCAAAGCTGAAGCCACCTTCTCCGCCTCGGACTCGGAAAGACACCCCCTTTCTCTCCCTGCCCCACCTGGTGGTACTTCCACCTCAAGTGCTTCTAAGTCTCTCTCCTCCATTTTGTCCTCCGTTTTCATGGACAAAATCAACTCTGTGTCCTTGGAATTTAAGGACATGCTTCGGTCATTCAAGATTGTCTATCAGTCCATGACCATCAACCAAAAACAGCCCAGTCTCAAATCCGAGAGCAGCAAGACTCGCTTATTGAGATGAAGGCCCCGGTGAAGGAGCAGAAGGAGCCGATCGAGCTCCTCCGGTCCAAGGCCGCTCAGGACCATGGCGACTCGGACACATCCGAAGCGTCCTTGAGCCCAGCCAAGACCTCCTCGGATAGTGGGGAGGATGGAGAAGAAGACCAAGAAGAAGCATACGCCGAGGAGCCTACGGCTGAGGCAGCTCCTTCCGGGCAAGGGGAGGAACAAAAAGAAGAAGAAGAAGGACCAGCTGAGGGTCAAAATGCTCTTCAAGCTCAACTAGAAGTACTCAGCTCAGACAGCAGTCCGAGTGGGCCGAAGACCTAGTTGCACAAGAAAAACCTACAGCGAGTCGGACCGAGCGGACCCCTCCAGCCTACCGAGCTCCACATGGAGGAACCTATGGATCCTCTCGTTCCGGGTCAGCCACTCGGAGTTAAGCCCTTGACGGCGATCCTTGTCCTCCCTCTGCCGTGCTCAAGCACATCGTCAAGATCCTACCAGCGCCGGCGTACCACTCGGTCCTTCCTCTTTTACTCGGACAACCCCTTCTCCCTCTTAGGCGCCATACACTGTGTCACAATTCTAAAGTCTCGCGATTCTTCTTCTTCCTAAAAATTTCTTTTCCTTTTACTTATCTTTTTTGTCCGGACATCATATATGTACTACTTGTTGTATTCTTCCCATTTTTTTTGTTTTTGCTGAAAGGCAAGGGGGAGAATATAGATAGAGAAATTTGTTGTCTTGTTTAGGGGAGTTTCTCACTCTCTATCTCTGTATATACTTTCTTTCACTTCAATGAATTAATGCATTTCTTTCAAATTCTCCGAGCTTATTGTTTAAAAACATTTCCGAGTTAGCATCATCTTTAAATTAAATGCATTTCATTGATAATTGCTGAGTATCTATTCTTTATGATCCGATACTTTTAGTATGCTTTACTTATCTTATTTTTTGCGCAAGTATACAAAAATAGATCGATATCACTAATAAAGTTTCTGTCTAAGTATGGAATGCCTTTCATCAAAAAGGGAAGATTGAAGACTCGGACTTTACTTCGCACATTTCTGAGTTCTATCAAGGGAATCAAGTATAAGACCCTCTCACTCATAGAGTTTTGATTCTAAGTCATTCTCCGTACCTTAGAAACTTTTCCGAGTGATATAGTATTTCCTCTAAGTGATATAGCAATTATTTCATATACTTTTGCTTGTCTATGTGTGACTCGGAAAACATATATGCACTCAAGTTGATTCACTCAGTTCTTAGTCTCTCATCACTTTGAATTATCGCATGTTCGGATAACTAGTATTCGCACAACCGCACTCGAGTCCGACTTCATGTTACGGGTTTTATTATGTTATAGTCGGCGCTTCTAGTCCGAACCATGCTTAGTCTAGATCAAGTTTGTTCACTCGATAGTCTTTTATTTAACTTGATTCCCGCTCGGACTAACTCGGATGGAATTTTGAGTTTCATGGATATTAGACTCGAAAATTCCATTCCTTTTCCGACTCGGATAATTAGTTAGTTAATTATCTTAATTATGTTATTATCTCGTGTCTAATCTTGGACCAAAGTATTTTATACTTTGAGAACCAATTTGATTTACTTTTGTAGGTTATTCAAACGAGGATACACCTTTTAAAATACAAAAGTAACCGGCTTCAAAACATCAAATCACCAGCAGACAAGGCTTTTTCCACCTCCGACCTAGCCCCGAAGATCGTGTCGTGGCTGTCTGTTTCCAAAGCTGGAAAACCGCAAGACCAAGCTAAACGGTGGTTTTCACCTTATCTTTCAAGACACCACCAAGTGGTTTTGGGACTTCTAAAAGAGTCAAGAACCGTTGCCCAATGTTCATATCTCAACGGATACTTTCCGAGTGACTCGGAAGATCCTTGACAACGGTCACAAAGGTCTTTCAGTCGGAAGATCGAGATAACGGCTATGCTGTCTCGGTCATCTATATATAGAAGCCAACTCTCAAGACTTGAAGATTGCCGAACATATTGTCAATACACTTACTTAATCAAAAGTTATTGTATTCATTCTCAATCTTCCGCTTACAACTCCCACTCTGTAATTCATTATATTCTGAGTTGTAAGGTCTTGTAATCAGTTACAAACAATTTCTTTCTTGCTCTCTAAGTAAGGTCCCTTGACCGAGCTGTAAGGGTTAACTCGACTTAGTTGTCCCTAGCTGTAAGGGTTATCTCGGTTAGGAAGTACTAGATCGGATAAAGGAATTTCGAGTCTAGGAAAAACTTGTAAAGAGTTGTCTAAGGGAGCAACTCGGGTTCAGTCAGTCTACTGTATTTTATGGACTGAAAATAGTGGATTTGACTTCGTGCTTGGACTAGCATGGTCAGTGGTTTTCCGCCCGGGAGGGTTTCCACGTACTTTCGTGTCTTCACTTTCGAGTACATTCTAGACTCGGACAGCACTCAAAGTTTCAGTTCTATCTGCTTCTTTACTTCTCACTGCAATTCTGAGTTCATACTTTTTAACCCCATTATAGACTCGGAATCCGTCATGTCTGTTCTTTGTTCAAAAGAGTTTGATTTTCCGTAAAAATCTTCCATCACCCTATTCACCCCCTCTAGGGTGACTTAGTCTCTCCCTGAGCAAACCTTCAATGGTGTCTCTCTTTCTTCCATTTGTTAGTTGAAATCTTGTGCTAAGGCTTATATAAATAGTCCGCCTTGAAGAGATAGCCGTTGAGCCTCCAATGTCTTTCCGCCGAAGCTGTCTCGAGTCAACTAGCCGTTGTAACAGTATAGTCCGAGTCACTCGATTTCTGGACCACCTTAAAATAGTCTGTTGTGCCTTGGTCCTAGTTTCCAACAACTCTTTTTCTAGCTTTTGTAAACTGGAAAAGCAAAACAAAAAGACCGTTAGACTCGTAAATAAAATATTACCCAAAATAGTAATGCACAAGGTCGTCAAGTAAATTCCGAGCTTTTCTAGAAATTCCATCTTTTTGTCCGGCAGTGCTTTAACGGTCGGAAGCCTTTTGTTTTTGCTTTTTCTTCGGATAATTGACATTAGAAAAACCTGCAAAAACATTAAGCACAATGGTTCTCAAAGTATAAATATGCTTTGGTCCATAATTAGATAAAGATTAGTCTAAATAAAGCATTTAATGACTAATTACCTTAATCTATTAATCTGGAATATTTCAAGTCTAATATTCAATATACTCAGATTCCAAATATGCCAAAACTCATAAATAAATCATCCAATCTTAATGGGCACATGAGTTATATAGACATTTTATAATTACGTATGATTAAACAAATAATAGTGTACGCAAACTAAATGTCCGAGTCCGACTTAGTGGGTCGGAATATGAGTTATGAGTGGGTCGGATCCGAGTGAATCGGAATCTAAGTTCCGAGTGGGTCGTCGAATCCGAATTCTGAGTGGGTCAAACTTACTCGGTCTATGATAACTAACTCGGATTCTACTTTCGAGTCCGAGTCCGACTTAGTGGGTCGGACTTAGTAATATAATCTTAATATGCTTAAGTATGAGTTCGAGTCAAGAACAAGTCATATTGAAATGATGAATCGTAAAGCATATGACTTAGTTAAATGAATTTCTTTTAGGATTCTTCTTACTTTATCCTAAATTTAGATGAATGCATGAAATCAAAACACATCCAAGGGGTTAGTCAGTCATACCCGAGTCTTCACTCGGCTATTTTGAATGTGGCAGACAAAGAACACATAGTCAAAGACTGTCCACGGAGAAAGAGGGACAGAAAGAAGAAGAAGGCTATGATGGCCACATGGAGTGATGAAAATTCATTAGAAGAAGAAAAAGACTCGGATGACTCAAAGTGTCCGATGGCGCTATCGGACTCAAAAGTCGAATCCGAGTCGGACTCAAATCACTAAGACAATGAGGAAACAAATCCTTAGGAGGTAATTGAATATTTCCTCAAGTTTTCCAAAGTTGATTTACCTAAATGTATTTATACTTTGGAAGAGAAGTCCAATTCGATTCTTCTCGGTTTAAAGAACAACTTGAGTTTATCACTTCGAGAGCATTTCTTTGAAAAATGAATTAGAAAAACCGAGACTTTCTCTAAGAGAACTCAAGACTAGTGCTCAATCTAATGAGACTGAGTCCGAGTCACTCGGAAGAGAAAATGAGCATCCGAAGCAACAACTCAATGAGTCTCAAGAACTTGTTTTGAAGTTTACTCAAGGTTAGAAAAACCTTCACATGCTCTTAGGGTCTTAATGTGTCTCCTTCAAAAAGAAGGACTTGGTTTTAACAAGGAGGAGGAATCTAATTCCTACTTAGAGCTTTTCAAAAATTATTCCAAAACTGTAAAGTTCGGGATGGCTGAGCATGGTCCCATTCATAAGAATGAAAAGAAGACTGAGCCTGGACCAGCTTATAGGAGAAAGCCTTCTCCACCAGTTTATAAAAGAAAAATTTTCAAAAAAAGAGACATAGACTCGGTTTGCTAAAAGGAAGACTCGGAATCGGACTAAATCCAAAGTTATTCAAATCTGGGTTCCCAAGAGTCTTCTTCCTCGAAAAGGACCATAGTAAAGGGAATTACTAGGTTCGTTAAAGGAAGTGAGAAAGGTTAGTTTGTTTCGACTTGCGGATGGCTCGAAAAGAACAAAAGGGCATTAGTACCTGGACGGTGGATGCTCACGCCACATGTCGGGGACTCAAGACTTTTTTCTGAGTTAGAAGATTACAAGGGAGGCAAAGTCACATTTGTAGATGACAGCAAAGGCAAGATAATTGGGAAAGGCAAGATTGGAAAAGGAGACAATCTGGTCAGCCCAGTCTACCTTGTCAAGGGATTGAAGTACAATCTACTTAACATCTCTCAATTGTAGGACAAAGGTCAAGAGATAAGATTCACTCGGACCAACTATTATATTTCGATGAAACTACCAAGGAGACTAAGCTCTCGGTTAAAAGATCAGGTAACACCTACACTATTGCTCTCTCGACCCGAGTCGAACTTATCATGTTTAAAAGCATCTTTACATGATGATTCATGGACATGGCATCATATATTAGGTGATGTTAGCATGCACACCATTAAGAAGCTTGCATCTCATGGTTTAGTTAGAGGATTGCGTAATCTGTGCATTTAAGAATGATAAAATTTGTGAAGCATACACAAAAGGGAAACAAGTCGGACCATCTTTCAAATCTCTCAAAACCATTTCTACATCCAAGGTTCTTGAAATGTTGCATATAGATTTATGCGGTGAAATCCTCGTCAAGAGTCTCGGAGGTAAATCATATGTGCTTGTGATTGTTGATGACTACTCACGATTTACCTGGGTGTGTTTTCTTAAGCACAAAAATGAAGCTTTCAAACAGTTCAGCAAGCTCTGCAGGAAAATCCAAGTTGAGTCTCGGACTCGGATCAAGAGTATTCGAACCGACCATAAAAGGGAGTTCGACTACTCGAATTTGCAGAGTTTTGTGATAAGAATGGTATCTCCCATAACTTTTCAGCACCAAGAACTCCTCAACAAAATGGAGTAGTGGAGAGAAAGAACCAAACTCTTAAAGAAATAGGAAGGACAATGATGATTGAACATGATCTACCTTACTATTTCTAGGGTCGAAGTAGTCAACATAGCAAGCTACACATTGAATAGATGCCTCATCAGACCCATCCTGAAGTAAACTCCATATGAGCTTTACAAAGGGAAAAACCCAACATTTCATGCTTCAAACCCTTTGGATGTAAGTGTTATGTTCACAACAATGGTAAAGATCACCTGACCAAGTTTGATGCTCGGTCGGATGAAGGTATTTTTCTTGGTTATTCATCTCATAGTAAAGCATATCACATTTTCAATAAAAGAACTAACAAAGTGGAAGAAAGCATCCATATTGTTTTTAATGAGATTGAACAGAGAAAACTAAATGAGTCAACATTCTCGGATCCGAAGCTCGGTCGAGATGATGATCTTGATGAAGATAAGCTCGGAAAGAGTCGGGGAAAAGTCACTCGGAATGAGGTAACTCGTAACACCATGACTCGGAATGAGATAACTCAAGAGCCAACTCACAATGTTGAAGGCCAATCAGATGAGCAAGCTCACTCAGAATAGACTTCGAAGATCAACCAATTCAACCTACAAATCTAGTGAATCAACGAACGGGTAGAGCATTCAAATATGCTTCGAGTCACCCACTCGAAAACATCTTGTCTAATATCAACAGTGGGTTAAGAACTCGTTCCTCTCTACAAAATCTATGTGCATTCACTACATTCATATCATTAACTGAACCCAAAAATGCAATAGAGCCCTAAATAAAACTAAATGGGTAGAGGGCATGCAAGAGGAACTCAATCAATTTAAAAGAAACCAAATGTGGAATCGGACCAAACGACCTTCCGACCACTAAGTCATAGGAACCAAATGGGTTGTCAAGAACAAACTAGATGAAGGTGGGATGGTAGTCAGAAATAAGTCTAGCCTTGTGGCTCAAGGTTACAATCAAGAAGAAGGGATTGACTATGGGGACACCTTTGCACTGTTGCCAAAATTGAAGCTATTAGAATCTTATTGGCATTTGCATCAATCATGAATATCAAATTGTATCAAATGGATGTTAAATGTTCTTTCCTTAATGGTCTCATTGAAGAGGAAGTCTATGCTTGAGCAACCCCTGGATTTGAAAACTCAGAATTTCCAAATCATGTATTCAAGTTGCAAAAAGCTCTTTATGGTCTTAAACAAGCTCCCGGAGCATGGTATGAAAGACTGAGCAATTTCTTGGTTGAAAATGATTTTAAAAGAGGTCAGATTGACAAGACTCTTTTTATAAAAACCAAGGGGAAAGACTTTCTTATTGCTCAGATCTATGTTGATGATATAATCTTTGGAGCTACTAATGAAATTCTCTGTTGAGATTTTTCCGAGTTAATGAGACAGGAATTTCAAATGAGCATGATCGGATAACTCAATTTCTTCCTTGGTCTACAAATCAAGCAAGACAAAGATGGCATCTATGTCCATCAATCAAAGTATACTAAAAAGTCGCTGAAAAGTACAAACTTCAAGATGCAAAACATGAAGCAACACCTATGAGCAGCGACGATAAAACTGGACTCAAACGAAAAAGATAAAGCGAGTAGATCGAAACTTTATCGAGGTATGATTGGATCTCTGCTGTATCTTACTTCCAGTAGGCTAGACATAATGTTTAGTGTATGTCCGTGTGCAAGATTTCAAGCTAATCCAAAAGAATCACATCTCACTACGGTGAAGAGAATTTTCAGATATCTTACAGGGACTCGGAATCTAGGTCTATGGTACTCAAGAGACTCGAAATGACTCACCTGGATACTCGGATGCTGACTATCGCTGGATACAAAGTTGATAAAAAGAGCACCTCAGGAGCCTGGCAGTTTCGGGTCAATCCCTTATATCTTGGCACTCAAAGAAGCAGAATTCGAGTAGCTCTATCAACTGCTGAAGCTGAGTATATTGTAGCTGGAGCATGTTGTGCGCAGATTTTATGGATCAAGCAACACTTGAGAGATCTTGGACTTACATTCAAATCAATTCCTATCAAGTGTAACAATCAAAGTGCAATCAACATCACTAAGAATCCAAGTATAACACTCAAAGACAAAGCATATTGAGGTCGGTATCATATTCTAAGAGACCATTCTGAAAAAGGTGATATTGAACTTGAATTCATTCCTACCAAACTTCGATTAGCTGATATCTTTACTAAGCCACTTAGTGAGGATTAGTTTTGCTTTATTAGGAATGAACTTGGCATGATTAATGCATAATTATGTGATTTTATGAGTGAAATCTCTTTGCATGATTATAAGTTAAATGTTTCATTTCGTGCTTTAATAACAGTTAGTTCAGTTGAGCCAGTGATATTAAGCTATTAGTTATTCCTTGCTTGCAGTTTCTAAGTCACTCGAAACTTTACTTGGGTCGGACTCGGCTTTTGAGAAAAATGGACATCAAATTTCCGAAATCATCTCTAGATTAGTGGAGAATTTCGAAATTTCTTTTAAAATCTCTCTTTCTCTCTTTCTCTCTCTCTCTCTCTCGCGCACATCAATCAGAGAACTAGCAATTGGCGGACAATTGCTGGAATTCTAACCATTGGAGAGCGGAACAGTCACACCGGTCCGAGGCGACCGTTGGAGAGTTGGGTTAGAACGAATACCGAAGGACAATTCTTTCTCTATAAATAGCATCCTTTTTCCTTCATTTCGCTACTTTACTCTCTACTTACTCTCACCTCTCACTTACTTCAACTCGAGCAAGTTTACTACGTTCGAAGAAGAAATCCTTTCTCTCAAGCTAAGTGAAAGAAATCTTAAGTAAGCACCGATTACTCTCAGCTCTCTTTCTACTCTTTCATTTTCTTTTTACTCTCTTCACTCTCTACTCGTTCTCTTTCTTCGAGCTATCTCTCTCCCTCTCTCAAAAGTTCACTTTGTCTTTTTCACATGCAAACATGCCGAAAAGAGGTTCCCACCTGGACTTTCTTGGTTTTGCAACCAAGAAACCTCGCACAAAAAGCCAAGAGGGTCCTTCCAACCCATCTAAAATCCTTGTCACCCAACACCTAATGTTGGATGACAAATTCTTTCCAACCACCAAGTTTTCGTGGTTCAACAATATCAAAACCATAGGGGTTTATAATTTCCTCTCTTTCAGTGAGTTCATCTACCCGTAACTCGTTTATGAGTTTTACTCTAACCTCTCTAGCTCCGAGGGTATACTCACCTCCAAAGTTCAAAATATTGTTGTTCGCATCAACGTCTCTCTCCTCCACCGCCTTTTCAAAGTCTCTTCTCTTTTCCTCAACAGCAACCCTATACCTTTCAACGAGGTTGCTGATGAATTCTTTGAGAAGTATGCCAAAGAATTTCTTGAGTCACACAAAAATTTCTCTCGTGACTCAACTAAAGTCGAAGCCCGTCTTCTATGTTTCCTGTTGATGAGAAGCTTCTTCTCATAGCATTCAAGCAAAGAAAACCCTAACTCCAAGCATCTCAAAGCTCTTTTTGACATCTTTGAGGGCTACAAAGTAGACCTCTTTCCAGCTATAATCGAGTAGATGGCCACTGTGCCAGCTCGGACTCGGACTAAGAAATCAACCCCATTTCCTTTCGGGGCTCTTCTCACCTTTATCTTTAAGCAATTCAAAGTTCCTCTTCCCTTGATCCTAACGCGGTTTCGAGGCTGCCATTGTTGTTGGCAAGAAAAACTTCTTGGGTGTGGATACCGGGAGACCCAACAGGGTGTCCGGGTCCACAGCTTCGAACTCGAGGCAACCTTCTCCGCCTCGGACTCAAGCACAAACACCTTTCTCTCTACCTCCTCCACTTGGTGGTGCCTCCACTTCAGGTGTTTCTCGAGTTCTTTCTTCCGCCTTGTCCACCGCAGATGGACAAGATCTCCTCGGTGTCCACCGAACTCAAGGACACCCTCCAGTCATTCAAGACTGTCCTTCAATCTATGACCATTAATCAAAAGACCGCTCGAGTCCCAAATCGGAGAGCGATAAGATGTGCTTCTTGAGATGAAGGCGCTCGTCAAGGTGCAGAAGGAGATGATAAAGCTCCTCCAAGAAAGGCGCTCCAAGGATGCTCGAGACTCGGTTGACTCGGACACATCCGAGGAGTCCTCGAGCCCGGCCAAATCCTCCTCGGAGGGGAGGACGCGAAGAAGAAGAGGAGGAGACCGTGGCTGAGGCAGCTCCTCTCGAAGAGAAGGAGGAAGGGGAGAAGGAAGAAGAAGGAGCGAAGCGACGAGAGAGACAAGGTGCTCCGGCCCTCCAACCGGAATTGATCGGCTCGGACAGTAGTCCGAGTGGGTCGAAGACCTCGCCGACAAAGGTCGGTCGCAAGAATCGTCCAGCCCTAAGCAAGCACCTCCCTCGGTCGAGTTCCACGAGGATGAACCTCTGGACGACCTGGTTCTAGGTCGGCCACTCGGAGCTAAGCCCATCCCGGAGATCCTAGTGCTGCCCCGCCTCTATCCTCAACATCATCACGCTCTTACCAGACAAGGCGCACTGCTCGTCCATCCACCTCGACTCAGATCGCTCCCTCCCCACCATCTTAGAAATTATTTTTTTGTTTTGTCCAGACATACAAATGTGTATCTTCTTGATACATTCTTCCTCTTTTCTGGTTTTGTTGAAAGGCAAGGGGAGAATATAGAAAATTTGTGTTGTCTTGTTTAGGGTGAGTTTCTCTCACCCTTTCTTGTGTATATTTTTTCTTTTCTATGTGAATATTAATGAAGTTTCTATTTTGCACTATTTACCTGTCGGTGCAATTGCTTTCTCGAGTTTAAATTTTTTCGAGTTCACCTAGCCCCGATCTATCAACTCGGTTACATATTATTTTTCTTGCTATGATCTATCAACTCAGTTACATTTTTTGTTTTTGCTCCGATATAAGAAGTTCACTAAGCTCGAATCGCTTTATTTTTATGCGATATTTAGTTCTTAGCTTATTTGCTCCGATAAAAGCCAAGTTTGAATCACTTTAGCTATCTTATATGACTCTATCTCTATACTCGACATATTCTTTGAGAAAGAATGAAAAATCAGGTCTATAACACTAACAAAGTTTCTATCTAAGTATGGAATGCCGTTCATTAAAAAGGGGAGATTGAAGACTCGGACTTTGCATGTATATCATTCCGAGTACCATCAACGAATCAGTACATGACTTCATCTCTTGTAAGTTTTAATTACAAGTCATTCTAAGTGTCTGTAGAAACTTCTCCGAGTGATATAGAACCTTTTCCGAGTGTTAAAGAAACTATTGCATATGTTTTCATTTGACCCCGATCGACTCGTAAAACATCCTCTTGCTTATCTTTTCACACATATAGTTCCGAGTCACTCGGACAACACTCGGACTTATCGCATGTTCAAACATCCGCTCTAACACCTTCAAACCCGAGTCCGACTTCATTTTCTAAGTTCGAATGAATTAAGTATTAATTCATCTTTCTAAAGCAAGCATGTTTTGTTTGAACCTTGTTTGTCTAGATCAAGTATTCTTACTCGATATACTTTATCTAACTTGATCTCTCTCAAGACAGACTCGGATGGAATTTGAGGCATATTAGACTCGGAAAATTCTACTCTTCCAGGACTCGGATAATTATACACTTAATTATCTTAATTAAATTATTATCTCGTATCTAATCTTGGACCAAAGTATTTTATACTTTGAGAACCAAAATCGATTTACTTTTGTAGGTTATCTAAACGAGGTTATCCTATTTTTGAATTACAAAAGTAACCTGGCTTCAAGTCGTCAATCACCAGCAGACAAGGCTTTTCTACTTTTGGCCAAGGCCCGGACATTGTGTCGGGGTTGTCCGTTTCCAAAACTGGAAATCTTCAACGCTAAGCTCAACGGTGGTTTCCACCTTACTTTTCGGACACCACCGGTGGATTGGGACATCCTAAGGAGTCAAGAGCCACCGCACAACGTTCACATCTCAACGGATCCTTTACGAGCGACTCAAAAGAACTGTTACAACAGATCACGAGAGGACTCCAAATCGGAAGATAGTCACAACGGCTAATCTGCATGGTCATCTATAAATAGAAGCCAACTCTCAAGACTTGAAGATTCGCTGGAATCATTGTCAATACACATACTTAGGCAAAAGTCTTTGTCCTCATGTTCAATCTTCTACTTATAACTCCAACTCGTACTTAACATCTTTCTAAGTTGTAAGGTCTTGTAATGAGTTACAAAATCTCTCTCTTACTTTCCGAGTAAGGTCCCTTGACTGAGCTGTGAGGGTTAACTCAACTCAGCTTGTCCCTAGCTGTAAAGGTTACCTCGGTTAGGAAGTACTAGATCAAATAAGGGAACTTCGAGTCTAGGAAAATCTTGTAAGGAATTGTCTAAAGGAACAATTCCGGTTGAGTCTGTCTCACTGTATTTTGTGGATTCAAAATAGTGGATTTGACTTGGTGATTGGATTAGCACCGGCCGTGGTTTTCCGCCCCGGTGGGTTTCCATGTAATTTCCGAGTTTACACTTTTTTGAGTCCAATCTAGACTCGGACAGTCTCAAAGTCAGTTTTAGACTTTAATCTTCCATTCTTTGTTTAAACTTCCTCATCACCCTATTCACCCCCTCTAGGGTGACTAAGTCTCTCCAAGAGCAAACCTTCAAGATGAACTGATTGGGAAGTTACTTACCCATGAAATCCATCCGGAAGAAAGAGGATGCCGAGGCTAGCTCCAAAAAGAACATTGCAGCTGAAAGCCTCGGAAAACAGAGGAGAAAATCCGAGTTCCTAAGATTCCGAAGAAGATCCCATGGCACTTATTGCTCGAGGCTTCAAAATAATGATGAAGCATAAGAAATGGGAGAAGAGGCCAAGGGAAGAGTTCTATAAGAAAATAAGAAGGATAGAAAAGGTAAACACTCCTCCCCTTCAAAATTATCTTTAACTAAGAACTCGGCTATATTGAATGTGGCAAGAAAGATCATATAGTCAAAGACTGTTCAAGGAGAAAGAGGGACAGAAAGAAGAAGAAGGCTATGATGGCCACATGGAGTAATAAAGACTTATCTGAAGAAGATGAAGACTCGATGACCCAAAGTGTCCGATGGCACTAACGGACTTAGAAGTCTGGATCCGAGTCGGACTCGACGACTCGCACACCGAGGAGACAAATCCTCGGGAAGTAATAGAATACTTTCTTAAGTTCTCCACAGTTGATTTAGCTAAATATATTTATACTTTGGAAGAAAAGTCCAATTCTGATTCTTCTCAATTCAAAGAACAACTTGAGTCTCTTACTTCGAGAGCATTGGTTTGAAAAATGAATTGGAAAAACTAAGACTTACTCTAAAAGAACTCAAGACTAGTACTCAAGCTAATGACACCGAGTCCGAGACACTCGGAATAGAAAAGGAGCATCTAAAACAAGAGCTCAATGAGTCCGAAGAGCTTGTTTTGAAATTTACTCAAGGTTAGAAAAACCTTGACTTGCTTTTAGGCTCTCAATGTGTCTCCTTCATAAAGGAAGGACTTGGTTGTAACAAAGAAGAGGAATCAAATTCCTACTCAGATCTTTTCAATAAAGATTCCAAAACTGTGAAGTTCAAGAAGGCTGAGCATGGTCCCATTCATAAAAATGAAAGAAGGACTGAGCCCGGACTAGTCTACAAGAGAAAACCTTCTCCACCTGTTTATAAAAGAAAAGATTTTCAAAAGAAAGAGACACGGACTCGGTTTTCTAAAAGGAAGACTTAGAATCAAACCAAACCCAAAGTAATTGAAATTTGGGTTACCAAGAGTCTTCTTCCTTAGAAAAGGACCACAGTAAAAGGGGTTACTAGGTTCATTAGAGGAAGTGAGAAGGGTTAGTGTGTTTTTGACTTGCGGGTAACTCGAAAAAGACAAAAGGACATTAGTATTTAGACAGTGGATGCTCAAGCCACATGTTAGGAGATTCAAGATTCTTTTCTGAGTTGGAAGATTACAAAGGAGGCAAAGTCACTTTTGGAGATGACAGTAAGGGCAAGATAGTTGGAATAGGCAAGATTGGGAAAGGAGACAACCTGGTCGACCCGATCTATCTTGTCAAGGGATTAAAGTACAATCTACTCAACATCTCTCAATTGTGTGATAAAGGTCAAGAGGTAAGGTTCACTCGGACAAATTGCTATATTTCGATGCAACCACTAAAGAGACTAAGCTCTCGGGTAAGAGATCGGGTAATACCTACACTATTCCTCTCTCCGATCCAAGTTAGAATCTATCTTGTTTAAAAGCATCTCTGCATGATGATTCATGGACATGGCATCGTAGATTAGGCCATGTTAGCATGCATACTATCAAAAAGCTTGCATCTCATAGTTTAGTCGGAGGGTTAACTAACTATGCTTTTAAGAAAGATAAAATTTGTGAAGCATGCACAAAAGGGAAACAGTCGGATCATCTTTCAAATCACTCAAAACTGTTTCCACATCTAAAGTGCTTGAAATGTTGCATATAGATTTATGTGGAGAAATCCCTATAAAGTGTCTCGGAGGTAAATCTTATGTACTTGTGATTGTTGATGACTACTCATGATTTACCAAGGTGTGTTTTCTTAAGCACAAAAATAGTGATTCATGACATTGTAGATTTCCCTTCGTTGGGGAATTTTTTGGGGGAGGAGGGGTTGTTGCCTATCTTCTTCTTAAAGCAATTAATATAGTATTCTTAAAGCAATTCTGGTGTTTAATCCATCCACAATTGTTGTAGTTGTTGTTGTTCATGTGCTACAAAAATACACCTATCTAATTTGTAATATTGTTTGATTTTGGGTGGATTTTGGTTATTAACGATCACTGGTATTATATTTCTTCCTGTATTAGGCTATGCAACAAGGGAAAGATCCCAATTAAATTTGGGATGGGTCTAATCCACTTCAATGTTCCAACCAAGAACAAGAAAGAGAAAATGGTTTCGGGATCTAGCAGATAAAGAGATAAAATTAACTTAAACATTGTAGTATGAAACGTAAAGTTACAAATTATACTTTTTTATGAATTAAGAATAATACCTTACTCCTTGATGTAATATTCGAGTTATTATATTTAACTCAAATCTATAATAGTAATTTGTACAATGTATAGTAATAAATGAGTTTCAACTTAAAGTTATTATTTGGAATAGTTGTCTAGCGAGTTTAAAGTTATTTATGAATTAAGAACTACAAAAAGGGTTGGTAGTATTATTAATCCAAATAGTTTTACTTTTCTAATTCTATAATTTGAACAGAAATTTTTGACTTAAGTATAAATTTATTTTAAAAATTTTGATTAGTTTGTTCTATCATTCTCATGCATTATTCGAGATACTCGAATTCAAGTTTCTTCTAAAGTTTTATTTTGATTTTACAAGTTTCTTTTTTGACACTCGGGTATTATTAAAGGTAGATTTCAAATTTACATTTTCTTTTTTATCTTAAGTTTATCATTTATATGTTATATGTATACATGTATTAATTTTTTAAGTCTCTTTATTTGAAATATTTGAAATTTTTTAGTTTTGTAATAAATTTATTTGATATATTAACTTATGTTGTTAGGCACCGCCTAATATGTAATTTACATTGAATATGACCACGCCTTATCATTTTATAATTATATTTTTTTTTTTTATTTGATTAAAAATATTAAATTCCACTCCAATAGGAAATTAACTCAATATATAAATTTTTAGAAATCAAAACAGGATAATAGTATTGAATGTACAAATATAAGACAAATTATCAAGAGTACATCCGAAAACAATGACACAAGTGGACCATCAATAATAATAGTCATAACTTCATAGAGGAAGACGGGAGATTTAACCCATATTTTTACTTCATTACTCCAATGCATAATTCCAAAATCTCAATTGAATTTGTCCAAAGAACATTACTTCGAGTATAGATAAGAACAATAATATATGTTTAATTTTCTTTCCAACTAGCATTTACTTCAGTAGAACCAAAAGGCACTATATTTATTTAGGTCATTTTGTATGTTTAATTAGATTATTATAGATTACTACATTATTACTATAGATTAGGACATTAATTAATAAAAAAATTACTTAACGTTCGTATCGTATTTCTTTTAAACCACTATAACTAATTTAAAATTAATGTGCACCTTCAATTTTTAACTGCATATCTCCTTACTAGGACTATAAAAAATATGAAATATTATAGCATATGTGCTTTTTAAAAATTATTATATTTCTTTGTGCATAGAACGGTGTAACTTTTTAAAAAATAATATGTGCTTAAGCTCATTCATATTTTTACATACTATAAAAAATTAAAAATAATATATCCATTTAATTTTGAACCACATATATCATTTTCAAATTAAAAAATATGAAACATTAATGCATAAACGATGCATATAATAATATGTTATTAAGCACGAGTATCATAGTTTTACATACTATAAAAAATTAAACTTAATATAGTACAATTAAAATTGAACCACATATTTCCTTCCTAAAACTAAAACAAGTATGGAATATAATACAATTAAAATTGAACCACATATCTCCTTCATAAAATTAAAACAATATAAAATATAGTATATTTTAAACATTTAAAATAATAGTAATTTATACTTGACTAAAGTATGAAAATTATAGTCTAAATTATTGTGGAAATATATCTTTTTTTCAAACGTAGTTATGGAAACTCTATCCGAAAGTGTGGATAACATTAGGAATAGCATTCGAACAAGACTTGCTCGACATAATACAAGAATGAGGCGATTTAACCGGTGACATCCTAATCAAGTAGAATAACACCTTATTGCAGAACACGAACACCATCAAACACAATCTAAAGCAACTCGGTTATCAATTACATGTACAAATCCACATGTCGGAAGGTTCTCGCATCGTTGGCATTTCACTCGGAACTTTGATTTCTTGCAATCACTATAAAGCAACCATGTGGCTAGAGGAAAGAGTCGCCAAAAGTAGCGTCCCGGAACCTCGATTCATGCTATGTCTGTCAAGGTGGGCATGTTAGGTTGGCAGCATTGCCCCCGCTTCTTCCTCTACTAAACACATTGTTGAATCAATAAAATTTTCTTGATAATATAAGGATGTATAACTCCATGTTATCATTCACATCAATGGGTGGATCTATCGATCGATCTATAATGGATGGGTGAGGTCCTTACTCTTTCGGAATAAGTGAGCAAAATTACCATCATATTGGTTCATTACCTCCTGGACAAGGACAAAGGTCCAAATTTGCACAACTATATATCTATGAAACTAATAATGAAGTCCAAAATCGGTGTAGGGTTTTGAATGGCAAACAAACTATACGTGGACTTCTACTATCCAAATAAAGTATATTTCATTTGTAAAATTGTTCAATTTTGGCTATTATGATGATATACATTTATAATGTGTATTTTCTACATATTTTGATTTTAGGGATATCGGTGTCTACTTTATCAATTAGTAGATTGGTGATTAATCCTAAAGCCGAGCAACGACACGTATTGGAAGGATGGTACTTATAGCATTATATTCAATTTTCATACTTAATAGAAGTTACATATATTTGAACATACATAATAATTTTATTGCATGTATTAGGTATTACGGTATTGAAGGTATGGTAGATCACTTTGATTTCATTCGTCGAGAGAACTTTACGGATTGTGCACATGGAGAAGTTGTTCGTCGCTACGAGGATTACATTGGGCGAGTACGGATTTGGGCCAAATGTAAAGCACACTTCTCAATCTCATATAAATTTCCTGCTTCCTTCTAAATTTTATATTGTGATATTATAAGTTTTCTATATATACGAGTGAAATATTTCGGGATTTTTGCATATGTTAGTGACATTTACCCCATGGCTTATGACGCTTACATTAGTTGTAAAAGAGTGCCCATACTTATGTATGGGCATTGAATCTACCTTATTGTATGTGTCGAACTCCAACGAGATATCACTCAAAAAGGTTTGTTATACTCAAATTTTTGTTATTGATATATACTTCTTATTATACATTTTTTATCGAATGATAACATTATTATTCATTATCTTATTCAAATTATAGGTAATTCTTGAAGGTTCTTTTAAAACATCATACATATTGTCGAACATCTACTGTTCTCCACGATAATGTTCGAATTCTTCTCCATGCAAGTACGACAGACTTAGATACATATGCATCACGGGTATTGTACTACCCATTGCATTCTATAGCATTTATTGTACGTATTAATAATATTTCCACATTATGTTTTTCTGCAATCTGTATGGAGAGCTTTCATTGTACGCTATTATAGATGATTACCTAAATAAACCATGTGTATTTCTTATTGAGCCTCCACGCAATCAAGAATTAGAAGAACCAATCGCTCTTATTACATCTCGTTGATTGGGAGGAAAAAGTTTATCACTTACAAAATACCAATTCTATATACAGAAGGTACACAATATGCACACATAATATTCATATTCTAACATTATTTGCAATAAAATATAACTTTATCATGGTTCCCTATAGGTACAAGAAGAGTAAAAAGAGGAAGAGAAGTATTCGTGATCCCGCACCATGAGTGAATTTATCATTGTGTCATTTAATTTGATTTCTCTCTTAATATTTACTCCCTACTATTTTAAACATTTTAAGATAATATTTTTACAAACACATGTATTTATAACGTTACTATTTTCATTACCGTAAGTATTTTTTATAAATATTTTAAAATTTATTACATTACTCCGTGCACATCACTGGATCCATACTAGTAATTTATAACTTCGGGGTAGGCGAAAAGATTGGAGGGAAACTCATGTTCCCTCCGCTCCCTCCCTCCCTCTTTGGTGGGCACATAGTCACATCGTTCCGGTCTGGTCTCGAAGATTTTTACAAATCGCCACCAACTAAGCAGCGAATCTAATTCTCCACCTTCAGAACATAGAACTGCATTACGTGAGAGAATTTCTCACAAGAAGGTAATGTGCCAGTACTACTACCTCTTAACTCCCCTCCTCCATTCAATCCGTGTATTACTTGATGGTATTGGGGTGATTAATTCAACTGGGCATTGTGTTGTTGTTTGCTTGATTTTGGGAAATTGTGAATCTGGGTATTTATATAAGAGAATTCAGTGTCATGGGTTACCATTTTTGTGGGGAATTTGGTTTGGATCAGCTGGTGAGTCTGTCACTTTGAATTGATTGTTTTGTGAGGTAAACTCCTGTTGTAGAAAATGTCAATCCGGCCGTATACTCCTGGAAACCCTCCGAACTTGTGATTCAATTGTATAATGTTTATATTGCATTCTTATTGTGATTCTTATATGGAAATATGTTTCTGGAAGTGTATTTTCTCTAAACTTTGTGAACCTTGTATATAACAGATAAATTTTATGGAAGCCTTGATGAGTGCCCATATCTTGCGGGTTCCTGCTTGTCGTGTGAAGCTGCATAATCGCTCTTTCCTCCCTTCATCTTCTCCCGTACTAATTAGAAAGTTAAGTCGGAGGGCACTCCATATGATAAAGAGTTCCAACTTGATAAATTCAGCTTCTTCTTCAATCCAGCCACTTGAATCTTCAACGACGGAACGATTTGACAACACGCTACCTTCCAGAGGTTTTCTTAGAAACTACTATGCTAATGGCTTGGTTGGAATGTGGTGTCTCTTGTAGTTTCCCTTTCCCTCTATCCGGCAATCTGAATTTTTTTTTTTAAAATAGATGAGTCCGATGCTTGGACCCGTATCCATATCAGACACCCATACCTGAGTGTGAGTAACATAGACCTTATGTACATGTACCCTGGCTTTTCTTGCATCGACTTGAGGCCTTTTATTTCAGTATAATCTATCTGGAACTTGCTTTGCCACAAAGTCACGAACTCAAATCTTGTAGCTTTTTCTATTAAAAAAAAAAAAATGGATCCTTGTAGCTTTGCTTTTTGCCCTTTTTTGGGATGGGTTGGGGGGTGGGGGTTGCTGTTAATGAGTACAATTTTATGGAAGCTTGATTTACTTTAGGACAATATTATTTATGATGCAGAAGTGTCTGTAATAATAATTTCATGTGTCTCCGAATAGGCCATAGCTATTCATTTGTGCTTTAATGCAGAAGAAAATTGCCCCATCGCATTTGTTGCTACCGTATACTACTTGCCTTCTGGGTCTTTATACAAATTTGGTTAGCTCAAAGTGTGAGTTGATAATTATCACTCATATGATACTGGCATGTCTTACGTGTGCAGAGGTGCTTAATTTGTGGAGTAATGCCGAGGCTGTCTGTTTTGATGTTGACAGTACTGTTTGCATAGATGAAGGCATTGATGAATTTGCTGAGTTTTGTGGAGCTGGAAAAGCAGTTGCAGAATGGACATCAAAGTAGGACTTGCTCCTGATATATGGAATGAGCCATTGTGGCTGAGATGTTTGATTAATCTCTTCATTTCTAAAGACATTTGCCTTTTCTTCCTTGCAGAGCAATGAACGGATCAGTTACCTTCCAGGAGGCATTAGCTGCCAGACTATCCTTAATAAACCCATCTCATGCTCAACTCCAGGATTTCCTTGAGAAGAACCCTCCAAGGTTAGGTGCGGTTAGTACCATGTTTGGAAAGTGCGAAGTAAACCATATCATATGGAGACTTGTGCATGATGCCATCCTTTTGAATAAACATGAATTTGCATTTTTGCATATGTTGGTATGGTCACATTTGTCACGTCAAAGTTCAAACATTTCAGAGCGATGAAAACTACCTTTGGTTTCTTGTGATTGTGGATTTTGTCAGCCAATTATGACTAGAATGTTTAGGTTGCTAAGATGGTAAAAGATGCAACTTGCCTAAAATTCCATTAGCTCTGGGTGCGGGTTAATCTCATAATGTCGATTGTTGAGTGTCAGAGTAGATTAGTGCCTTTTCTATTCCTATATGTGCATATCTGGTTATATTTTCTGATTAGTTAGTGTAAGTTAATGCATGTGGATAAGGATCTGCAAGGCATATGTTGATACAGAGCTATCCAAGTGGTAACTTTTAAATTGATTTAGTTTTTGTTTATTTTTGTTGGCTATGTCTATTTTTTACCCTAATAGCTCACCCTAATTCTTCCTTTTTGCATATCATGTATCACATGAGAGACCTATTGTTTTGGTGACAGTATTTCTTGGCTTCCAAACATGATAACAATTGATATGATACATACTTTCTAACTAATTATGCTTCATAAAAGTTCTTTGCCAATTGATATGAGGTTCCTGCCTAGGTTAAACCTTTCAGCTTTTTGTTCTTCAACCTATTATTGTCAGTCATGAACATTTTACTCCTCTTCATAGATGGTGAAGAATATGTTTCTGTGTATGTGTTATTGTTAACCTTTTCTGTTTATGATATGCAGACTTTCACCTGGCATAGCTGAGCTGGTTAAAAAGCTGAAGGATAATAATAAGGACGTTTATCTTGTATCTGGTGGCTTCCGTCAGATGATTAATGTATGCCACTTTAGTTCATTAGCTGTCTTTTTCAGTATTTTCTCTGTTTATTTAGGCATCGAAACCTCGTCATTATGAGAGCTGGATGCTGATCTTGTAAGCTACAGAATCACATAGGAAAGATGTGCTTGCATGGTCTTTGTTTGGCTGGTTTAAGAATTTGATCAATCTGATTTATTGCAAGCAAATCTACAAACTAAACCTCAGTTTGACCTCCCCAGACCTGAGCAGCCAAGAGATCTGCTCAAGATAAGGGGGTGTTGTGGTTGTAATTTGGAAAGAAATTTTCAGGGAAGTAAAAATAACCGGAGAGGCTTACCTTATAACAAAATCTCATCTTCCTGTGAACTTTTTAATGTGTACATAAAGCTTATAATTTTTGTATTACAGAGTAAGGTTAGAATAATTACATTCTTAAGATACTCTTGCAGAGTTTACTAGATGACAGTGAATGTGGAATTAGCTTAGGCATCAATGGAATATCAATTGTTTTGAAGAAGATACTGTTTCATATGCTGCCTAAATCATCTGATACTGCTTTACCTTTCAAATTATTGATTGGACTTCCTTTCTTTTTGAAGCCTGTTGCATCGATACTTAGAATTCCCCTTGAGAACATATTTGCAAATCAATTGCTTTTCGGAAGTTCTGGAGAGTTTGTTGGGTTTGACAAAAATGAACCTACTTCGAGGAGTGGAGGAAAAGCTGTTGCAGTTCAACAGATACGCAAGGTTTGTCTAGTTGCCGTCTTTTAGCTGTTAAAGTCCTGAAAGTGTCTCTAACAGAACCTAATTGAAACTTGATTTTCAGGCTCATGGATATAAAATACTAGCCATGATTGGTGATGGAACTACTGATCTTGAGGTATGAAAATGCATTCAAATCCTTACCTTTATTTTAGCTTGAGAATCATTTCTTACCGTTGGGTTATGCATATAAAATAGGTAACCTTGTATATTAAACCAAGCAAAAGCAATACATCCTGCCTAGGCCGGATATGTGTCAAAAGAAGAAAAGGGGGAGGGGGCATTGGAGGTTTTTTTTTTGTTTTTTTTGTTTTTTTGAGTGGTGTGTGTCTGTGTGGAGGGTTTCCATAGGTATACAGTCTGACCCCTGAATATTGGAGGGGCTGTTTCTGTTTGGACTAGATGTATGAAGTATTGTGTGCCTACTCCACAGAAAAAGGGGAGGACAGATTACTCAGGTATTTTTCTTTAGTTCACTATAAGTCTACAATGTTAGTTGAAAAAGGTGCCAAAAAGTGGATTTTCTTTCTAGAAATGGACAGTTCGTGAGTGGTACCCTTGCTTACTACTGTTCTCTGAACTTTTGAGTGCATCAGAGCATACTGTGCTGAAATATTCTTGGTAACCTTCATTGCGGTATACTCTGTAAATTTGGATAAGCTCCCTTCATAGCCCCTAAACAGTCCTAATGTACTCCACACACCTCTTCCATTGGAATCTCCTATTTAATGATTGGTTTCTCAATTCCAATGGACTGTACTGAAGCTGGCCATGCTTTCAACGGTCTTTGCTTTCTATGCTCTCAGAAAACACACCCCAATCCATGGAACTCTCCTCCACAATGGTTCAAATCCAGTTTTCCCCATGTTTCTGCTATGACAGGTATATCTGCATTTTCAAGCATATGTGATTAGACCTTGCCAAGCCATTCAAGACTTAAAACCTGTACTAAATGACTGGGACTCATACCTGTAATCGGCTAACATGATATGGGCCCCAAACTTCCCTAGATTTTTATGAAAAAATTATTTTCTTTAGAAAGGAAAGTTAACTGAAAAATGACACTATTCAACCCGAAAATCTTATCAACCCAAATATGACTGGACACAAAGTTAATGCAACCCAAATCCAAATCAGATAGCTAGTTTGCCACGTCTGCCTGTGTGACCTGTTATTGCATCTTTGAAGGCTATATATGTACTATGTCTTCCTAGTGTAGTTTTCACTCATCGGTTATTTGTTTTGCGGGTCTTTTAGGCTGCATACATCACTTCAAACCCCACCACAGTGTGACCTATTCAACTATCCCTAGTGCCGTTCTATGAATTATTATGTTCCAAGTAATGAAACAATGATGTGGTGCAATTGTAGGCTCATCAACCCGGAGGTGCTGACTTATTCATCTGCTATGCTGGAGTGCAACTTCGAGAAGCCGTTGCTGCAAAGGCTGACTGGCTGATCTTTAATTTTAAAGATCTCATCAACTCCTTGGACTAGCTTAACGTTCTTCATGTTTGAATCCCCCATCTCTCCTTTTTATTCCTCTGCCCCCCTCCAATGGTTCTTTCTTCTTTCTCTTTTTGGGGTTGTTATTTACCTTAGGTGCCATAATTAAATCCCCATTCACCAAGTGTTTGGGAATGAAGTGATTTAGTTCTTGACATGCATTTTTGAAGTGTAGTGCTTGGAAATGGAAAGCAAAAAAGATGTAAAGGCTGTACAAATAATTTGCCCTGTTTTTTATGGCCCTGAGTTTTTTTTTTTTTTTTTCATTCTATATAATCAGGCTACAATAAGAATGATGCATTATCTCCCAAAAGACATTATGAAAATATCTACTCCAGGAAAAATACGTAATTTAGAAACTTAGGAATTTTTATTTAGGAATAATTTTATCTTCTAATTATTTCTTTATCATCTTAATAGCAAATATTATCTCATGGATTTTGTTATCTTTTAGTTTCCTCAATGTTTTGGGGCTCCTTGCTATTTAAACTCTGTATTATGCTTTTGAAAGCCATACTTGAATAATAATTGAATTGAATTTGTTGAGTTTCTTGCGAGTTTATCGGTATAGGAATTGTTCTTAGAGCGTCCTATATCAAATTGGGTATCGAGCTAGTTAATCCCAACCACGATTAAGCTTCCTTCGACCCTTGTTTTTTTTTTTTTTTTCTGTCTCTCTTTTTCTTTTCTTTCATGTTTCGAATTTGCCATAAAAAAGAAGAAAACCAAAACATAGTCCGAATTCCTTTGCAGCCAGCTAGGGGACCACCACCTGTCACCACCGATGTCAACCACCAGCACCCACGCTTCCACCACCACTACTCGACCACCACCCGGTTGCCACCAGCCACCCATCGAACCCTAATTCTCCACTTCCCCAAACCCTAATTTGCAAATTTTCTAGTTGTTGAACCTAACAACCTCAAATTGCCTTCGTTCCATTAAATTTAGCCGAAATTTCCTTCTTATCTCCACTCCCCACCTAATTTTGCGCCAAAACCCTCCATCATTTGCAGAGAATCACATCATCAATTTGAGGCTCAATTGTTGGGTTCTCCTGCTTGGAACACTAATTCGCGAATATCTTCATCATCGGTTGTCTTGCCGTACCATGCTCTGTTGTGGAGTGCATCGGGCCTGGCCTTCTCCAACTCACAATCTACCACTTGAACGTTGTTGGCACATCGCCATTCACCTCCGTTCAATTGTTGTAGTGGGAAGGTACGAATCTTAGAACAATCAACGTGGGCTACTAGAAGGTACAAGGATCTCGATTTACTTGGGGTGTGGGTTTGATTTTCTATTGTTGGATCGGTATTTGATTAATTGGGGTTTTCAAGTCCTTGCTTAGATCCTAATTATTCTACATTTTCCTTTCCCCATTACATTTGAGTCAACAATAATCTATCTCCAATGCTCTGTTGTGTACATCGTGATTGTTTATTGTTGTTATTACTCTTGCAATTTGGTTAATCTTTGCATTTGTATCCATTCAACATGTCATCTTGACCCAAGCAGACCTAACCACTCTCAACTTGATACCCTTTCGAGAGACTTGACCATCATGAGGACAAATTTGAGAGCCTCGAGTCTAAAATTGACCATCTCAACCATGCCTTTGAGAAATCCCTTAGGTATGACCGACCCATGTCTCTGCCCAAAGTTTTTGTAGACTTAGTAGTAGGAGGTAGTGACCGCTGTAAGTGGCTCATCTATAAGTCGGGACAAACAGACGAGTCCAAACGAGGGGAGAGTGAATATTTGTCTCGTTCAAACCCTCTTGAGTAGGAGCGCGAGATTGACTCTAGGGTTGGTCAAGGGAATAGTTTGGGGTATGGACATAGACAAGACGAGCATAGATACGATAGTCATCGTGACGATCGGCGATTTGATGCTCGCACGGATGGTCGTTAGAATGATGACTTTAGGGACCGTAGGCTTGATAGTCCTAGGGATGATAGAGAGCCAAACAACTATCGAGAGCATAGATTTGTGGACGATGAGTTCGACAAGTATGCATAACCGGGAGAGGTATAGAGACAGAGACTTTCATGATACAAGAGTTGGTAGGAATGTGCCTTAGGGTTATCCCGACATTACCCGCAAGGTCAACGTTGATGTACCCACTTATAATGGTAAAATAGATGCTACCACTTTTTCTAATTGGATAGTTGCTATGAAGGATTATTTTGACTGGTATGGGATGTCCGATATTGAGTGCGTTAGGTTTGCTAAGATGAAACTAGTTGGACCAGCTAGGAAGTTTTGGTAGATTGGCATTACTCAACTTGAGCGTATGCGTCAACCCCCATTTCTCAATGGGCAATCATGAGGAGAAAGAAAAGTACCTCCCTTCTTTGCATAAGGCCCACCTTGTTGACCGGATGCTTAACCTTTGGCAATCCACCTTTAATGTGACCGATTACATCAAGAGTTGATTCAACATTGTGACTTGGTAGAGGACCCTTCCATTGCTATAGCTCGATTTATTCGAGGTTTACGTAGTGACCTTCATAGGGAGGTAGCCTTGTCTTCACCATATACCCTAGATGAGGCCTATCACAAGACCTCGGAGGTTGAGAAGCTTACCCCTATGCGTCGCCCTGCTCCTTTGCCTAGGATCACGCCCCGGTCTATCCCGGGGCCACGGACTCCACAAGTGCTTCTAATCCAAAGACCTCTAATCTTCTTGTCCCCTTGCGGCCACCCATGCCACTAGTGCTTCCCGATCCCAAGGTCCTAATACCATGCAATGTTTTAGTTGTCGAACAAGAGGCCTTTATACTTCGAGTGTCCCCATCGCATGCTTACTTTAGAGCATGAGTCCAATGAGCCTATTACCTTCGAGGAAGAGATTGTGGAACCCGAGGGCAATTATGAGGACCTTGTGGATGTTGAGAACAACCTTCTTCGGTAGATTCACATCTCGGTGTTGCTAGATGCCTCTTGTCTAACCCAACTATGAGTGATGAGTGGAAACGCACTACTATCTTTTACACTCTAGTTAAATGTGGACACTTTGATGAAGTTGGTCAAAGATGGAGGGAGCACCATGAATGTTGTAGCCCAGTCCACTATTAAGCGTTGTCATCTAAAAGTTGAAACACACCCTAATCCTTTTAGAGTCCATTGGTCGATAAGACTAGCCTCATAGTTACCCATAGGTGTAATGTTTCTATCCAAATTGGAAGCTATAAGGATGAGATTCTATGTGATGTCCTCCCCATGGATGTAGCTCACATCCTACTAGGCCGACATTAGCTATATGATTTGAATGTCACTCATCAAGGCAGATAGAATACCTATACCTTGAGGTTTCGAGTACAAACACATCACTTTGAATCCTTGTCGTCCTAAAAGTCACTTCTTTCTACAGGACCAAAACCATCCCCGACCTTGTCTTCTTCTATACCTTCCGGTATTCCAATCAAGGGAACAATTTCCCTTCTACATCCTAAGCTCTTTGAGAGATTGGGCAACATTAATCAGTTTTACCTTACTATTTTGGTTAGGAACTTGTCTTTTGATCATATTGCCTTCCCAAGCCCCTCCAATAGTGACCCACCTTCCAAGGCCTTTCCACAAATATTAAGGAACTACTTAAGACGTTTATTGATGTTATCCTTAAGGAGCTTCCTAGTGAGCTACTCCTCTTAGGGGTATCCAACATGCTATTGACTCGGTTCTAGGGTCTCAACTCCCCAACTTTCCCCATTATAGGTTGAACCTTATTGAAAGAGCGGAATTGAATTGGCGGGTTTAGGAGCTATTATCTAAGGGTTTTGTTCGACATAAAATTAGTCCCTGCGCCGTCCCCGCCCTCCTTACCCCAAAAAAGGATGGATCTTGGAGGATGTGTGTGGATAGTAGAGCCATCAATAGGATAACAATCAAGTATAGGTTTCCTATCCCAAGGTTAGAGGATATGCTTGACTCGCCTTGCTGAGGATAGTTGGTTCTTTAAGATAGACTTGCGTAGCGGGTATCACCACGTGTGCATTAGACTAGGGGATGACTGGAAGTTTTCTTTTAAGACATAAGATGGCCTATTTGAGTGGTTAGTCATGCCTTTTCAGCTTATCTAATGCTCCTGGTACTTTTATGAGACTTATGACCCATGTCTTGCAGACCATTCCTAGGAAAATTTTTAGTTGTCTATTTTGCTGACATCTTAGTGTATAAGCAAGTCTAGAGAAGAACACATTGAGCATCTTAAGTAGCTTTTCACCACTCTTCGGGAAGCTAAACTCTTTACTAACTTCAAAAAGTGTCTTCTTACAGTCCTAAGTTCTCTTCCTAGGATGCATTGTATCTTCTTATAACATATATGTTCCCGACAAAGTTAGATCCATTAAGGAATGACCTAAACCAACATCTCTGGATGAAGCAAAGAGTTTTCACGGTGTTATCTCCTTTTATAGGAGATTCATCAAAGATTTTAGCTCTATCATGGCTCCCATTATAAACTGTTTGAAGAAGGGACCATTTCAATAAGATTTTAGCTCTATCATGGCTCCCATTATAAACTGTTTGAAGAAGGGACCATTTCAATGAATTTCGAAAGCATCCTCAACCTTTAGGGAGATCAAAGAGAGAATGACCTCAGTCCCAATCCTTAGACACCCTAATTTTAGCAAAGTCTTTGAAGTCGCTTGTGACGCTTATGGATTTGGGATTAGGGGCATGTTGAGTCGGGATGGTCATCCTATCGCCTTTTTAGTGAGAAACTCAATGACTCTTGTAGAGTCAAGTATACCACCTTCGAAAAAGAGTTGTATGCCTTACTTCAAATCCCTGCGTCATTTAATGTATACCTCTTGCCCTATGAGTTTGTTTTGTACTATTACCACGAAACTCTTAAGTATTGGAAGTCTCAAGATCATGTTAATCCTAAGCACGCCGGGTGGGTTGAGTACATTAGTGAATATTCTTTTGTTCTTAAGTACAAATCGGGTGTTGAGAACAAAGTTGTCGATGCGCTAAGTCGTATTAGGTATCTTTTGCATACCATGAAGGTTAAGGTTCTAGGTTTTAACAAGCTGAAAGATGCGTATTTATCTTGCCTTAACTTTGCTCTTATCTCGCACGGAACTCTTGACAAGCAATAGTAGAGACTATGTTGACCTTTTTCTCCATGATGGGTACTGTTTAAAGGTTCCAAGTTGTGCATCCCTAGGACATTTTTTCGAGATTTCTTGGTTTGGGAGATGCATGTCGAGTTTAGTTGGTCATTTGGGCAAAGATGGATCGATAACACTTGTAGAGGATCACTTTTATTGGCCCTCATTGAAGAGGGATATTTCTCATATTGTCCCAATGTCGCACTTGCCGGTTGGCCAAAACCAAGAAGCTCAACACTTGGGCTTTACACTCCTCTTCCTATTCCTCATGCTCCTTGGAAGGATATTATTATGAATTTTATAATAGGTATGCCTAGGACTTCTTGTAGTCATGACTCCATTCTAGTCGTGGTCGATAGATTTTAAAAAATGATCCATTTTATTCCCCGTAACAAGACCGATGATGTGACACATGTTGCTAAGTTAGTCTTTCTTGAGATTGTTAGGCTCCATGGTTTCCCCACATCAATTATGTCGGATAAGGATGTCAAGTTTATGAGCTATTTCCGGAAGATCTTGTGAAAACTGTGTGGTACTACTTTGAAATTTACTATAGCCTTCCATCCTCAAACAGATGGACAACCCGAAGTTGTTAATTACAACCTTGGCAAGCTTCTTAGATGTGTCATAGGGGAGAAACAAGGTGCTTGGAATTTGACCTTACCCATTGTTGAGTTTGCATATAACAATGCAATCAATCGGTAAAAACCATTTTGAGATTGTCCATGGTTATTCTCAACGCACCCTCGTTGACCTTATTCTTCTTCCCCGGATGTACGTGTTTCTCACTATGCAGCCACTTTTGCACAACATATTCATGACTTGCATGCTGAGATTCGACATAAAATTACTTTGAGTAATGACAGTTATAACCTTTCAGCTGATGCACATCGTTGAGCTGTGAATTTTGAGGTGGGTGATATTGTTTTGGCTTATATTAGGCCCGAACGTTTGACTCCCAAAAAACTCCATGCTCCAGTCATGGGGCCTTACCGCATTGTTCGCAAATCGGGATCTAATGCATATGTACTTGATCTTCCCGATAATTTAGGTATTAATCTTATTTTCAATGTGGAGGATCTCACTCTTCACCAAGGTACCTTTGAACCTCGTTATCTTCCTTTTAGTTCTTATTCAGGTCCCTAGGCTCCCTCTTTTTCCACAACAACGTATCGATATTGAGGTTGTGTTGAATGATGAGAACGTGTTGTCTTTTCATGGTGGTTTTCGTCGATACTTGGTGCAATGGTGTGGTGGTCGTCCATAATCTGATGCCACTTGGATTATAGAAGAAGAGTTTCACACTTACAATCCTACTCTCTTGGAATGGTACCTTCAGGATAACTCGCCGGAGTCGAGTTCTTTTTCGATGGGGGAGAATGATGCATTATCTCCGAAAAGATATTGTTGAAATATCTACTCCAGGAAAACTAAAAAATTTAGAAACTTAGGAATTTTTATTTAGGAATAATTTATCTTCTAGTTATTTCTTTATCATCTTAGTTAGCAAATATTATCTCAAGGATTTTGTTACCTTTTACTTTCTTTATTATTTTATGCCTCCTCGCTATTTAAACTCCATATTATCCTTTAGAAAGGCAGACTTGAATAATAATTGAATTGAATTTTCCGAGTTTCTTGTGAATTTTAATCGGTGTATGAATTGCTCTTAGAGCATCCTACATCACGGAATGTGATGAAATGTCATTATGTGTATTAGGTTTTCTGCTTATGCTAAAAGAAGGTTAATGACTTCTCGGACTTTGAAGACTTTTGAACTATTAAGTAAATTAATATTTTCACCCGCAAAAAACCAACATTTTATTATTTAAAGTGTAGTTTATCTAATGTTACTGAAATCGTGTAGAAGATATTATATATACTATCCATGCCCATTAGAGCATGTTTATAGGTTTTATGAGTAATTCGCTTTGATTTTTTTCTCCTTAATATGAAATTTCAGACTGAAAACTCATCAAATAAGATAAATGTATTTGTAAATTTAGAGTTTTATGAGCAATTTTAGAATTCTATTGACGTTTTTAAATAAATATATAACCGAGACCTTTCAATAGAACGGTGTTTTTTTTTTTTCCATCAAACTAAATCTTCTACGTTTAACTTATCACAATTACAATAGTTACATATTCAATTAAAGAATTTCTGCATGTAAATACAATGGTGGAAAAAATATCGGATGTGGTGTGCAGGCCAATCGTAAAGGAACCAAAAATTAAAATACAATTGGAGGGCGGGGGGACTGGTGGTACATAAACATAACTACATATGATATGCAAGAAAAGAATGAAATTTAACACTCGAAGTTTCAAATTTCTTTTCCGATTATTCGGTATGAGGTTTTTCAGGCCGTAACTTGAAATTTGGGGATATCAAGTGCCCTCCCCAAAGCTCGGAATTTGGAACCCCTTTCCCCGCTTATTTAACGCTATGATGTTTACTTTGTTTCTTGTGTGTTTTTCATTCTTTTGTTGGAGTTTTGAGTCTACCTATTAATTTCCAACTAAGAAGACATGCAGTGTGTTTGGCTTCTTCAATGTGCTACCTATATCGAAATATTGACCGTTAAATTTCAGTTCATGTTTACATTAAGTTGAAATTCATGTCAATATTTGATGCCTTAGTTTCCATTATTCAAAAACTCAAAAACATAAAAGTTAATATTTTGGATATTACCTTTTGTATTCCAGCTTTATAGTTTTTGTTTTCTATAATTGTTAAATTATAATAACATTTTAAATTAAATGCTGCAATCAATATACAAAATAAATAACCATCACAATTTACAAGTGTTATCAACAAAGACTTTTATACTCGATTTTATAAGCCCTCTTTAAGAGCACTCGTATAATGATATTTAATCAATTAACTTATTTGTTTATCCGAAGAGATGTAACGATAAATTGTCAATCTTAACGTTATTATATAATACTTCTATTGGTAAGAAAATTTTCGTATCATTTATTTCAAGCAACCAACCCGCTGACTCTATTGGTATGCACATTATCTTATCATGAAAATCACCCACATTTATTTCTTATGGTTGTAGGTTTTTCTAAGAGAGAGAATTTATTGCGTATAGCCTAATATTTGTTCCCCATTTTCACACTTTTATTAACCAAAAAGTGTTAGTAATTATCAATAATACTACGACCACGACAACTATTGTAGGTCCCTTCAATCTTAATCATACATATGCATTGAATAATGACTATCATTCATATTTTTACCTTTTTTGGAAAATAGATAATTGCTTAACCATTAACTCAACAAGTATATGTACAACGAGTTACTTTGGGCATACCCAAAGATTACACCAAATTTACAATATATCTATCCATGTTGATGTATTTGTTTTTTGTTCTTCGAGATGGTACTTTAGGAAACACCTAATCTTCTTGACAAATTTTGCAACTATACTCTCTTATCTCTTCAACTGTCTAGGATTCCTTTCCTGCCACACATGGTACACCATTGCAACAAATAAAGGAGCTAATACTGCCATCTTAGCTTGGGTAAATTGACCATCTATGAGTCATGTGTTCCATTAACTTCTCCAGTCATAAGAGTCTTGGTGTAGACACAGATTATTCAAAGATCTCTTGGGCGGACGAGCACTACAAAAATAGATAGTCAATGGGCTCTTGTTGATTGCATAAGTTGCATTGGCTATCACAGGTATCCACTACTGCAGTCTATCCTTAATCAATATTTTTTTCTTTAAGAAAAGTCATAGGCGGATAGATTGTTTAGGTAGGGTATATCTATGCCACACAAACTTCCACCAATTAACAGCTTGGTGACGATCTTATATTGCTTCGTAGGCAAGTCTAAATTGGAATTTTCCTCCTCTCGATAATTACCCATGTTTGTGCTTGAGTATCATACCATTTACGCAAGTATTTTCTCACCGTAAAAATTTTCCTTACATACTAGTTAGCCCCTGCTTTTAGTGTTGCAGTTTTCCAATTTCCCCTTTCAAATAAATGTTGTGTATGCACTCAACCCAAAGAATTTTAGAGTTTTTGTAATGTGCCATAGTTGCTTTGCAATTAAAGCATTGTTCTAAAGACTACATCTCCTTAAGCCACCTTGTTGTTTAGGACATCATACATCTTCCCATGCAACTGGGATAATTTTCCTTTTGCCTGTTTCTCAACTCCATAGATACAGACCTACAAATTTTCCCCATTTCTTTTATCACTTGATTAGGTAGCACAAAAATATAACCTAGTAAATATGCATGCTCATAAGAGTTGAATTTACAAGTTGTAGTCTACCGAAGCATAACTCAGCTTTCCTATTCCTCCATCCTTTGATTCTTTTGGTAATCTTTGCTGGAAGTAGGTAGCAATAATTTATATTCAACTTTTGTGGCTTAAGTGGAATACCTAGGTATTTCATATGCAAGACTTCTTTCTCAAAATTTGTTAATTGTAGTAAGGTTTGTTTCATCTCACTTTGCACACCAATAAGATATATTTGAGATTTTTTAGTATTAATCTTAAGGCCATACACCTCTGCAGATATAATAATAGCCTTCATAATACAAGAAATGGAGTAAGGTTTTTCCTTACAAAATACCAGCAGATCATCTACAAAGATGAGATGATTCAATCTCAAGTCTTTGCATCTATGACAAAACCGAAAGTGGGGATCTTCACCACCCTTTGCAATCATCTTGATAAGTATTCCATATCAATAACAAAGAGATGGGGGAAAATAGGATCTCTATGTCTTAATCCTCTATTACTTTTGAAATAACCATGCAGGGCACCATTGTAGTTCAAAGAAAAAGAAACAATGGAAACACACTCATAAATCCAATTGCTTGAACCGATTAGGGAAGCCCACACCATGTAACATCTCATTTAGGGTTCCAAGAAATAGTATCATAAGGCTTCCTTATATCTATTTTGATGATGAATCTAGGAGAAATATTCTTTTCCTACAAGTGTCTCACTAAATGCAACCCAATCATAACATTATGCAAAATTTATCTTTCGGATACAAATGCAGCTTGATTTAACATAATAATGGAAGGCAACATTGTTTTTCGTCTTTTTGCAAAGCATTTTGGAGATGATTTTATAGAGTACATTACAAGAAGAAATAGGTCTATAATGGTGCCCGAGGATGATTAATTTTTGGGACTAGAATGACAACAATCTATGTTACGAAAATCGGACTGGACCGACCAGTTAAACCAGTTAGATCGAAACCCGATTAACATAACGGACGGTTAAATACATAAACTCGTTTGAGCCTTCCAACCGGAGAGACTCGGTCAAACCTGGTCAACCTGAGCAAATTGGTCAACCTAGAGGAACCACTGTCCGATCGGGATTTTAGCCACTAAATGAAAGCTTCGGAGGAGAGAGACAGGCTTGAGAGGAGAGGCATGAGAGGAGAGTAGCGTGAGGAGAGAAGAGATGAGGGAGAGAGGCTCGTTGTAGTAATGGGAGGGAAGAGGGGATTTAAAGTAATTAGGGTTTTTTCTTTTATAAGAGACAATAAGGCTAAAAATATTAGGTTTTAAATGGGCTTTTTAGATAAGGCCCATAATTATTTTTATAAATATGGGTTGAGATGACTTTGTTTTCACTCAAACATATATCGGGTTCCACCGGTCTAACCTGGTTCAACCATCAACCGGGTCAACTGGTCTACTCCGAGTTAAACAGTCGACCGGTCGAACCATTAACCTACTTTGTTAACCGGGTCGATCACCGGCCGATTCTCTCAACATAGACAGCAGTGGAATTGATTTGTTTCAATCGGTGTCCATGTTTAAAAGATTCTAAAACAGCATTACTTACCTCTGCACCAATAATCTCCCAAGAAGCTTGAAAAAATGTATTTTTAAATCCATCGAGCCCTGGACTCTTTGTTCCACCAATGGACTAAACATCTTCTCTAACATCTTCCTCTGCGAAAGATTGAAGCAAACTTTGTCTCCATTCTATAGATACAAAATTACCCTTTTATAGTATGGTACATTCACTGCTCCTCTGTGTGGTATAGCAGTTAAAAGTTCCTTTAAAAAATTGAGTAAGACTTCTTCAATCATAGTAGAGTCAAAAACTAACTGTCTCGCCTTGTTTAACAACGAACTAATTCTACTTTGATGTCGTCTTTGCCTTTAAGAAGGTAGTATTTATATCACCTTCTTTGAGTCGTTTACCTTACTTCTTTGAATGTATGCTTCCCTTGCTATTTCCTTCAACTATGTGTAGGAATCGGTGACCCCCGCTTCCCCGTAGGGGCGACAGGCCGGACATAAGTTTCCCCATGGAGCGGTTGTGTCTATCTTTTGGATTTTAGGTTTTGAAAATGATTTTAAAAGTGGGGTATACCTCTTATTGAGATTTTTGATTTTTGTAATTTTAATTTGAAACAATTTAAACAAAATAGTGATTGGCGATTTTATTAATCTTTTATTTTAGAAATTAATTTTAGAAAGTCTTGGATGATATTTCATAATTTAAGAAAATAAACATAACATAACTTACATTTTTCCGTAATGCTTTTGAGCCAAAAAGTGTGACAACACCGGTTTGGACCAAGAGTCTTGACCGGTGATTGGTGACGCTAGCGAGAGCTAGCACCGTCGATCACCGCGCCGGGCCATGGGTCGTGGATCGAAGGGTCAATCTCAGTCCATGACTTTGGCTCTCGGAAAATAAATTTGTGTGGTCTATTTTTTTAAATTAGAAATGCCAAGATGCAAATTTAGAGAAAGAAAATGGAAAAGGGAGAGTTGCCGATCGGTTTTAAGGATAAAAATAAAAAAATAAAAATAATACTCTTCCAAACTTAATATGGGAAAACTAAACTTGAAATAGTTTTAAAATTGACTCCATCGATCTAGAACCAAGAATCTAGAGTTCGGGAGCGAAGGTACAAAATGTAAGGATAAGCCATTCCATTCCATTCCGTCCGTCAATAGACGACCTCTACTAATTCAAATTGTGAATTAAAAGAACATGTTTTCAATCAAGCATACAACATATGAATACGAAAATTAAATCAACCAAACAAGCGAAGAAAGCGATAAAAATTGAAGGTTTGTTCGGGAGAGTCGGAGTCACCCTAGAGGGGGTGAATATAGGAAATTCTTTGCGAAATCACACTCTTTTGCGCAGAGGTAGAAGGGAAGAAAGATTCCGAGTCTATTAACTCGGGTCGAAAAGATTGGACTCGAAAGCAATGAATCGGAAAGAACAGGAGCAAGTAAGGTCGTCCGAGTCTAGAATGAACTCGGAGAGATAACACTTAGATTTTACGTGGAAACCCTCCCGGGGCAGAAAACCACGGCCCGTGTCAATCCGGACACGAAATCCACTATTTTGAGTCTACAAAATACCGTGAACCGATCGAACCCGAGTTGCTCCCTTAGACAACTCTATACAAGTTTTCCTAGACTCGAAATTCCCTTATCTCGATCTACTACTTCCTAACCGAGATAACCCTTACAGCTAGGGACAACTAAGCTGAGTTAACCCTTACAGACTTAGTCAAGGGACCTTACAAAGAATGAAAGAAAGAGTTTGTAATCGTGTACAAGACCTTACAACTCGTAAAGTAATGAATTACGAGTGGGAGTTGTAAGTTGAAGATTGAAAGTAAATACAATGACTTTTCTCAAGTATGTGTATTAACAATAGATTCGGCAATCTTCAAGTCTTGTGAAGTGGCTTCTATTTATAGATAACCGGACAGAGTAGCCGTTATCTTCATCTCGCTGACCAAGAGTCTTCTGTGACCGTTGATAGAGGCTTTCGAGTCACTCGAAAGTATCCGTTGAAATATGAACGTTGGACAACGGTTTAACTCTCTTGAAGTCCCAAAACCATCGGTAGTGTCTTGAAAAATGAGGTGGAAACCACCGTTAAGCTTGGCGTTCCAGCTTTTCCGGATATGGAAACAGCATGCCTTCCGACACAATCTTCTGGGACTGGAGCAGGGAAGGTGAAGAGCCATGTCTCGCTGGTGATTTGACGTTCGAGCTTCGGCTACTTTTGTGGTTTGAAAAAGATGTATCCTCGAATGAATAACCTACAAAAGTAAATTAATTTTGGTTCTCAAAGTATAGAATACTTTGGCCCAAGATTAGACACGGATAATAAAATAATTATAACAATTAAGCAACCGATTATCCGAGTCGAAACGAAATGGAATTTTCTAAGTCCAATATCCATGATACTCGGAATTCCATCCGACTTAGTCTAAGCAATAGAGCAGGTTCCATAAAGAATATCGAGTGAGATAACTTGATATAGACTAAGCATGAAATAAACTAAGAATACCGACTATAACAAAATAGAATGTATAACCACAAGTCGATTCCGAGACAGAGTACTCGGTATATTCAAAACGCTATAAATCTGAGTGAAGATGAACTCGGAAAATAAGAACCAGCTTTTCGAGTCGCTACGGAAACGCAATAAATGCAATAAGTGAAAACCGTATTATTCGGAGAAAATACTTTACTCAAAGAAGTTTCGCGATACCGAGAATGCCTTGGAATCAAAACTCTATATGCATGGGATTGTTATACCCGATTGCTTTTACATAACTCGGAAAAGTATTGAGCATTGTCCAAGTCTTCAAAAATAGTTAAGAAAGCGGTAAAAGAAAGTGAAAAGGAAAGCGATAAAAATAAAATTACAGCGGATAGGGAGGAATTACAAATGATTACATCTTGATCCACAATACGTCAAAGTGATAAATAACATAAATTTAAATAAATCGTAATCGAAATGAGAATGAATTGAGCGCCCTCGGGTTGTCCCACCCGATGATCTTAAATCGCGAACCGGATCTCGGAAGCGTGACTGTGGATGAACAAGACCGAAGTAGGCTATTTGTGAAATTTTTGGAGGTAGAGTAGTGTAGGAGATTGATGAGGATGCTTGGTGGAATAATGGTTAGTTGAAAATGAGCGAAGAGATGAGAATACCGATTAACATTCAATAGCTCTTAGCCTAATTTCGTAACGTGTAGCTAGGGTTCAATAGAAGAGACTCGATTAGTTGAGAGTGGAGTAGCCTTAAAGGTCAAAATGCAGCTTTATTCGACAGACCCTAAAATGAGGAATAAACTCCTCTATTTAGAGGCTTGGGGTTAGGTCACAAAATGACCTAAAAGGTAAGCGAGCAACCGTCCGAAATAGCTGAACTAGACCGACCGGAATCTAGAAAAATTAGATAAAATTAACCTTGGACCGACAATTCCATGAAGGGTGTCGAGAAGTGCAGCGTCGGCCTCAAAACGACATCGCTTGGAAAACCGTCCTTCCGTGTCTCAAGAGCAAAACGCAGTGCTTTGACGTAAAAGCCATAAAGCACGACGCCAGCCTCAAATGGCGTCGTTTGGTAAACTTGACTTCCAGGCCTTGGTTGGGCGCTTGGAGCAAAATGCGGCGCTTTGGCGTAGAAAGCCATGAAGCACGGCGCCAGCCTAAATGACGTCGTATGATCATTTTAAGCTCCGTGTTATGCTCGGGACGCTCAGGATGAAACGCTGCGTTTAGTGAACAAGAAGGCTTGAAGCACGAAGCCGACCTTGCCTTGATTGGGAGAGTTGACCCGGCTTGATCCAGTCGAAAGAAAATGGGTTTGCGAACCCGAAAGCAAAGAAAGTTGATTTTTGGTGTTAAAGGGTTCTTTGGGGTTCACGCCAATCAGATTCCGACCATGATCCAAGTTCACAAGCAAGATTGAGATTTCATCACCGGGCCGAAAATAAAAGAGATAAGAATGACACATTTTTGGTGTCTACATGCAAATATTTTCAAATTCTTTGTTCCCTTGGTCATTAAAGATCACCTCCTAAAAGTGAAGTAACCGTGATCCGACTTGAGCAATTTTCACCTCAAGTTGAGTAGATTCCTCTTTATGGAGTCATCTTAAAGCTTGCTTCATATTCCTCATTTTGTGCACCACTATAAAAAGAGTTATTGACACTTTAGTACCCTTTACTATCAACAAATGATAAAAAAAAAACCTCTCAGGTATCGAAAATAATATATTACTACCTTGAGATATCGTATAATGTTGTTTAATTGTAAAAAGTTTCCTTTTATGCGTTATATATATATATACCATAAACGGTAACTTTACAATATTATACGATATCTTAGGGTAGTAATTTATTATTTTTGATACCTGAGGGGCTTATTTATTATTTGTCGATAGTATAGGATACTAAAGTGTTGAAAATCCCTACAAAAATTGGAGACCCAGCATCAGGAAAGAACAAGTTAGTTTTCACCACATTGGAGAGACTATTGTGGTTATGCCAAATGTTGTAGAACTTATATGGTGCCCTCTTCCTTTGGATCTTATGATCACTAATAATCGGACAACAATAATTTGATACTCTTCCCGAAGATACAAGTATAGTCTATTTCGAAAAACTCTTAAGCCAAGCAACATTAGATAAAACCCTATCCGGTTTAGAAAAACTCTATCCTCCACCATCTCGCTTATTAGACCATGTAAAATGTGTCCCAATGTGCTTCATCTCCTACAGATTACGAGTCATCAATGCAATCCCGAAATTTAATAATATCCATATAATGGGTAACAAGCACCCCCAATTCTTTCATCCTTATGTAGAATACCATTAAAATCTCCTTAAACTAACCATTTATCCATTGCAGAACTACTCTTAACTAGAAATTGCCATAAACTCCTTCTTTCCTGTCATTTGAGGCATAAACTATAATCATATGAAACTCTTGTTGTGATTCAGTATGTCGAGCCAACAAGTGGATAGCCTGAGAAAGTATATTTAGAATAGTTACCTTTACATCCCAAATTACCCATATTCTACCCTTATTGTCCTCGGTTGCATTAGAGAATACATTCCAATTCCTGCATACCTTCTCAGCCACCAAGTCTACATTACTCTTCCTCACTTTCATTTCCAATAAGCCTGCCATTTTGATGGCTTTATTCTATAAGAAAAGGCATATATCATCTTTCTTAGAGGGGTTGCTTATACCCTTCACATTCTAACATACAATACTATCCATGATCTCGTCCCTACGTGAGCCGCAAGGGGATCCCTATTTCCTTTGGAAATTTGTAGACCATGTTCCATTGTGTGGTTAAGAAATTCAAAAGTATTTGCTTGCCAATGTCCTCTCCGTCAAGGTGAACCTCTAAACTAAGGACAATTGTTGTTATTGGTTGATTTACTTGATCCACTGCTACTAGTTGAGGCCTCACTTTTGGTATCCATATTCTCTTTAATCCCTTCCTATAATCCTCTTCAACATGTCTTACTGCATTTCTCTAAAAGCCATTCAAACTCCACCATTTGTATGATCAAGTTTTCTTGCTTATCAATAAACTCGACCACCTCAAGCACTCGGTTTAATAATATCCACATCTATAAGAACTCGAGTGTAGTTTAGTCTCCCTTGTCGGTTGTAATTTTAACCGCCACAAGAGGTCTACCTACTAGACTATCCATTTTGCTTAACCCGTCAACTCCCGGAAATTTAGGATGCAATCTATGAAATTGGACCCAAATAGGAATCGAACTTACTCAATGTCGAAATCATCACCTAATGATCATTGCTTTACAATCAGTGGTTTCTTGTCGAAGTAGTATATATATGATGATTTAGAACCTTATCTCGATCCACAATAGCATGGAATCGAACAATTTAGGTCTCATTTTCCTTCTTGAAAACTTTATCAACTACTATAGTACCCCATATCCTTTTAAGAAATCCTTCCATCACATTCACCGGGAGGTTTGCTCCCAAAACTCTACAGATAAGGGCAGATTCCCAATATGCCACTTCTGATTCAATATCTGATAGTTCAATTGTATGTATAAGCTTGATGTTTTGCTTAATTGGGGAATATAATCTAATCGAAATCCTTCATTCGGTATCATCGTTATATTAATATCTTGAGTTTGTTCCTTCCTTCGCGTAACTGAAGTCTTGTGCACACCTTGTAGTTGATATGCCCACGAGAAACGCTGCTCATTTACTCTACTTTCTGAACCTTGGACATCCGTAGGTGTTCCATTAGCATGGGAAACCAACGGAGAAATTACCGGATTAACTGGAACTGAAAGAGTAGTTCCTGTATTGCTTGCCACGATCGAGGATTTTGAGAATATGGGATTTAGGGTTTTCTTCCTCCTCGCCATTGATCAAGAAGGGAACCTCTCTCTCTAGACTTTCTCTCTCATCACGAGCCCTCATATTTTTAATTTTACTATATTAAGAAAATAAATTTTAAAAATAAAATAATTTTTAAAAAAATTAATTAAGAAATTAATTGTATTGATGTTTGGTAGTATTTAATTATTCATTTCTTAAAAGTATAATTTAAAAACTAACATTCTATTTTCTTAAGAATTATAAATGTTTTTATAATTAATAAAAATATAATTTTATTTTTTAATATATAAAAAATGGATAGTCAAGATTTAGATATGACACATCTATGACTAAGATTTTTCTAATTATGATGGTTGTAGTATAGTGACAATTATTATAACCGCATCCTTTTATTAATATGTATCTTTTTTTTGGGATAAGGATAACTATATAAAGCTTGAATAATGTCTAACCATCCTTTTAAAAAAAAAAGGAAAAGAAACCTATAAGCGCAATAAAAAAACAAAACTATAAACAAGATTATGTGCCAATATTTATATTCTAATAGAACTAGAAGCATTAAAGAAATTATGTCAAACAACTATTTCAAACACAACTAAATTGACAAACACTTTTTTTCCAAACAGATAATACAAACAGTCTATAAACCACTATCCGTCGTGTAATTACAAGGTTCTTACTTTTTCCTCTGTTTTTTTCCTCTTTTACAATCTTCTTTTTCTTTTTGCAAATATTAATGAAAGCTTATTAAAGATAATATTGGGTTGGACCCCTGATCCTACATCCTCAGTTGCCCTGGTCCTCGCACTGACCACCATACCCCTTTCTTTTCAAAAATTTGAAGTTGGGCCTTCTTCTCATAGATTATCAAAAGCTGCATAATCACACGTAGATTCAGTCAATATGCTCAAAAGTAGTTGTTTTTACAAGTTCTCAACTCAACTTGCAATCAAATACGAAGACACCTGCTTATGCTGCTGAGTTGCATATGAGAGCTACAAGCCATATAAAACATTCAGAAAGTCCTCTCTTACTTACAAATCTCGAGCTCCTTTACCTAGCTAAGGTGCTTGGCCCAGCCGGCAATTACATCCTCAGGTGAAGCAACAGTTTTCTTGAACGAATCCCTGGAAAACATGTTCTGGACACAAACATTGAAGTCAGTTATCATGAATTTACAAATCATCAAAGGACGGTCTAATGGAATTTAACCTGTGTTATATCGAGAAAGCCTGAGGTTCCAATCAGATCTCAATAGTGGCAGGAGGTTTCCCCATACCAAGCCCTTCTTCACTAGGTTCCTCAATGTTCTGGGCCCTAACCATCCCCCCTCCCCCAAACACTAAAAATAAAAACAAAAAGAGGAAAAAGAGAATTCACTTCATTCCTACAATAGCTGGCAGGTCGCTTTCTTCGAGGAAGACCCATCAAACAAACAAGAAAACGGTCTCTCTCAAAATACCATATCTTGCTCCTTTCTTCCTTTGAGAAGTAGGTCCCACTAGGCGGGTTTTGGTCCCCGGAAGACGGGGAGGGTCTTTTTATTGGGATAACAGGGATGGGGCAGGGGCTAGTGCGCCGCCAGTGCTCAATCCCCAAGATTCAGGCTGAAAGGGACTCGGCCAAGTAGGCTTCTGTAACACCATCGAGTTATAAGCTCAGATGTCGTTTCTGTGTTCCACCCTTCTTTTCCCCTTTTTTTCTCTTAATATTTTTTAGGGGTGGGAAGGTCGGGATGGGAATGGATGCATCTTATGATATCTTGCAAGCACAGTTCTAATTATTACATTGCAGAAGTCCTTGTTTGCCAACAAAGAATACACAAATCATTTGGCTATTTCCTTCAGAGAAAACACTTAATTAAAGGTTTCAAGACAGAAGGTTAGAGGTACCTCCATATAAGATTTTACATAGGGCAGAGAGTCTGGAAGGGACCAGTTCTTGTAGTGTCCCAATGCAATCTGCATATGGTAAAGCTTAGGTGCAAGGGCTAGGTCTGCAGCAGAGACTTGCTCACCATTAATAAAAGGGCCCTGCAAAAAGAAGAGGGGGAATGTTTGTCGGAATTTGGCAAATCAGACACCCAACTTTACTAAGCAATGTCACATGAAAGGGCATCAATTTTCCTGCTTTTTTATTTTTTATTAATTCAAGCTCAACTGCTCCGTTGTGTGGACTTGAGTAGATATTCTAGTTTGATGGATTGAGTAGATATTAGTTGACTCTACAATCTACACCTAAGAGGATACAACTATGTGCCAAGGGCAACTGCAAAACATGGGAGGCATTAACTCACATGCTTCTTTCAACAAGCTAATCAAAACAAATGCTAACCAGATTGATTCAAAAGTTGATAAATGTCAATGCATCAAGCACAAAGGTTGAGCACTTAAGCCATTGAAATTTCAGGAATTCTCTAAATTTTTTGACAAGCTAGACACACACCAACAGAAAAAGGAACACGACAACATTTAGGATTAATTCGCAGTTGATTCCCCTCTTATGAGTAAGACTTGTTTATAGTCGTGGGCTCCGGCACAGATTTAAAAAGTAACAAATCTATGGCAGAAAAGGTTGCAAATCTTACAATGGGTGCAAGAACTGAAGCCTCGCACAAAAGTTGTCTTTGATAAGAAAGGTTTATCTTATGTGAAAATCAGATTTGTGCAGTTTAGGGTCAATGTTAATTGTTGTACAAGTACCTCAACAGATTACAGTACCCTGAAATCATGGAAGTTCCCTCAAAGACAGTGCACTTGCCCGAGGGAATTGGGTTGCAATCGAGTGAGAAAAGGGGAGAGTGGGTTTGGCACAAGTTGCCCTCTGCTAGGCTGCTAGCAATAGAACTAGATAAAGTTTTTGATTATTAGCTTCTCAGTTCTTTTATGTTACTTTGAGGACCTTGACCCCTTAAATTTGTACATTTTCTTCAATTAGATCTCTTGTTTTACACTAAAGACAATCCCTATTCCCCCTACAGAGAAAGCCACCAACTCCCCTAACCCCATCCTTGCTACTGCAACCACAGGCATGCGACACCACCAGAAGCATGAGTCATCACTTGTTGAGTGATTAATCACAAAAAGGTTCTAAGATAAGAGTGTATATCTGCATCATCTCACCTACTTGAAAACTAATGGTTGAATTTTTCTAATCTATCATAAAATTTGTTTTCCCATCCCAGAAAACCCTCACATATGTCTGAATGCAGAAATTAAGAGAGGGAATATCTCACATTTTCTTTCAGGTAATCATTGAAAGATTTGAGCTCATTCAGCAATTCCTGCTCTTTTCCATCATTTGGATCTTTACTTTTGAGAAAACCAACGAATGACGGGAAGATCTTTGAGCCACTGCAATAAGAATATCCTTTGTGTAAGGTATACGGATGAGCATCTAAACATTATGCAATAGAATAATCAATATCAAACTCTGCAGAGATCATACAATAAACAGGCAAAAGGATGAGTTGCAAAGAGGTACTAGCATTTGCATCACTAGAGTTCAATTACAAAAGAAGAACAACATGGAACACAGTGGTTCACTGCAGAATACTACAACCAGAAAATGAGAAAATGGAAAGAAAAAGGTCCATCTTGAGAAGGTTTTGAAACGGGATAAGACTCCGTAAGGATGAGTTGGGACTAGGTACCAGCATTTGCATCACTAAAATTTCAAGAAACTATTAATCAGTAGCTTAGCTACAAAACACCAAATTTCAAGTTTTCATGTATTTCACTGCCCAATGAAGAGTTCAAGTATCTGGAGGTGAGTTCAGATACTCTCTTCCAAAAGATTCAGAGTTCAAAGCAACACTAGCATTCACTCTCCACCACTAGCTTTAACACGTTCTAACATTACAAATGCAATTCCACTAACAAACAAATCACTATATCTGCAGAGAAGACTCATTAGGTACCATCAAGAAGAATGCTTACAAGCTCATAACTAGTTGGCAACTATGCCCACCAAAGGGTACCATCATTCCATGTACCACTTATTAAATCGTAATATAGGTCCTCAGAAAGTATAATTGATAAAGAAAGAGTACTCAGTAGATGCTTAGGTAACAGGGGAAGATGCACTTCTCATGCAAAGAAAGGAAGACACGCAAGTGGAAGGTCTCTTAGTGCCTTTAAAAAACAAGATGAATTCCACTCGACATTTTCAGAGAATGAAGTCTCTTACTTCCTATACTTTCACATTATACAAGTGCAATAGTGATTCATCTTTCCTAGTTACATGGATCCAAGTTATAAATGCCAATCAAAAACATCATGAAGTGTGCAAGGTTTGTTCATTTCCACAAAAACTTTTGCGAGAGTAAATGTTAAGAAGGCTCACTAAGGATCCCCACCCCTCTCTGTAACCTAATCAACTATAAAACAAGTCAAACTTCTAAACAATAATTTAGAAAACATACACTGTTGCCTTCTCAGACGGTGTTGCCAAAGGTGGATCTGGGTATTTTTCTTCAAGAGACTTCGTAATCACATCTGAATCAGCAACCCACTTTTCATCAAGTTTCACAACAGGAACTTTGCCTTCTGGATTGATGTTTATAAACCTATAAGTAGAAAAGATTCATAAATATTCATACACAAGAAATAAATATTACAGATTGGGAAAGGAATTTCAGGATTTCGCTGCAGTGAATCACCATTCTGGCTTGTTGCTTAAATCTACCAGCTTCATGTCATAAGGTAAATGCTTTTCTTCTAATGTCAACAATACCCTTTGGCAAAATGGACCTGAAATTAGCATGTTGTCAGAAGTTCATTAATGAACAGCAAAGCTGATGAAAGATATATAATGCAGCTAGTTATACTCCTGCGAAAATTAATATCTCAAATTGTCTAGCACATGGAACTTAACAATTAGCCTAGAGGTGAAGACTAGCATGAGAAAGTTAAACAATGCTTATTAGTGTGGAGGAGACAAGAAACAACAAATTAGTTAGAGAATACCCCTCACTAAAAGCACTTTTAGATTTCATTAGTAGCCAAAGGTACCCGGAACTAACAAGTGAAAATCTAAATAAAAGAATACTAGGACATTTCGTTAGAGAAGATCATTCCCAAACACAATTAATAAGGACTCCTCAAAAATACAGTAATAAACCAAAAAAAACACCTCAAGGTTGGATCCCTATATGCCTAAATCATCTATTTTTCTACGTAATACGATTCTACACCTTTTTGTCTCCATATTCAAGTATATCATTTTAGATGGCTTGCTAATAACATAAATCTTTGAAGCTGCCCTGAGCAAGAAACACGCTTACCCTCTCCCTCACGAACACAAAATCTTCTTCTTTCATTTTCCCATTTGGATCAAGTATTGATATTTAAAGAGTAGAAGTGGTAGAAATAAAAAAACATAAGAACGGTTATCAACTTGGCTTGCTCGAAACTCTCCAACAACATAGCCACACCACATACACAAGTGCATATACAAGTGGATGATCCTACAAAGTAGAAGCGGCAGACACACCAAGAAAGCAAGAAAAGTAAGAGCAAAAATTTTACAAAAAACTTACGGGGGACATTATCCTACAGCCAGCTTACATTCACTAATTACACCCTGAGCCCCATTTTTATCTTCCTTTTTGACGATTATTTTTATCCCAGAATGATTTTCCCAATTGATCATTAAATGCACTGCTGACCAATAGCTTTGCATCGTTCCTACCACACTAGTCTTCTATTGGTTAATAATTGACATTCTTGAAAAGTGTGTTTTCTGCATTTAGGGAAATAAATATGGGACAGAGGGAGTACAACAAAGAAAGGATTGCAAGCAATGCATACAAGAATAAAAGGGGTGTTACAAGAACACACATTCTAGAAAGTGGACACCTCACATATTCTGGGGAGCATGCCCCCAACCCACACCCCAAGACAATCTTATTTGCTTGTCTGTTTTGGGAGAAGGCGAAGGTCCCTTCAATGGTAATTTTGTGAGGCTCCCCTTTTTTATTTTTGGGGGGGTACACACATTCTTGAGCCTATAAACCCAAAGAGGGTTTCAGGAAATCCTTTATTGGCAAAAAGAATAAACTCCTCAGCATCTCTTAGTCAACAGAAGACTAACATGTAAGACAATTGGAAACTTAGTCCACCAATAGTTAGTTGGGTGCAACCTTCGAAGGTAAATGATGTTTTGATAGCATGGAGAAGAAGGTTGAAAAAGAGTTGGGTTCTAGGAGTATGGAAGTTGATGCCATTAGCTATTTGGTGGAGTATAGTTGGAGTCAAGTTCTCGATCATGGTATAAAGTTGACTTTCAGGATTTTGTTGATTTGATTACTGTCCTGAACTTGAGGGCTTGAATATTTTGTGTTTGCCCCCTTTTGTACATGGATGACATCCCCTTGTGTCTTTTAATATAAATTTTTTGATTATTCATAAAAAAAATATTGACGTCAGTGAGAGGGAGAGGAAGAGAGTAGAGATTAGTTAACCCCTTTCAACCGCAGTGCTGAAATTTGAATGAATGAATGGAGGGGAATTATTCACTCCAATACTCAATTTTGTTCAGCCCCAAAATCTGGGCAAATAGGGGTAACATGGAGATTGTTGAGAAGCATTAATCTTCCTTTCCTCCCCCACCCTCCCGCCCCCCCCAACACACACAAAAAAAAATTCCCAACAAATTGCACCGCATGGACAAACGGAAAGAAGAATTAAATCCAAAATTTACAGTACCAAAAATACAAAATTGCATTGCTGGGCAATGGCTTCCAACTTGAGATTGGAAACATCAATCAATGGCACAATTCCGCCTCAACACACCACCATTTCATTTGGGGATTAGGGATCACGAAGGGACCATATTTTGCACCCAAGAATCCAATTCGTTAACAGTGAAGATTCGAGCATGAATTGGACCAATATAATCAAACCCATTTCTGTAATCATCAAGATGATATGAAAACACTCAATTTAGAGAGGGAGAGAGAGAGTGAGTACAGTCGCCGAGCTTGTTAGGATTAGTGGCAGCAGCCTTGACGCAGATTTCGAGAGGCTCAGTAGCGGAAGCCATGGAAACAGTGAAGGATCTTCTCATACGGTGGCCGAAGCTGAGGTTGCGGGAGAAGATGGAGCGGCAACGGTGGACTTGGGGAATGGAGGAGAAGTGTCTGATGGTTGATGAGGAGAGAGAAAACGCCGCTGGTGTTATTTTAACGGTCGACATTTGCTTGCCCTTTTCTTCCTTCCACGACTTACTCTCTCTTCTCTGCCTTGACTTCTCCCCTCCCTTTCGCTTCGCCTAGCTACTCTTGTAATCCTACAATGGTTGTGACACTGACACGTGTTTGCTTCTTGGCCTGCCAGAACCAGAAGGCTCTCTTCCTCTCCAGGAGAAACAAACACAAAAATTCCTAACACTAGAGATGACAATGTACCGAGTCCTAATACCATATTTTTCGTTGCCGCGTTTCTATGCTAACAATAACTAATTGTAATTGCTGTTGTAATTGTTGATAACATACTAATGTTGATAACTGTTGATAATAGTATATTGTGAGTACCCCGGATTAACATTTAGTGGAGTAGTGTTAATTAACGTCGTTGCTTTTTCGTAAGAGGAATTTATTAGTAAATTTAGAGTAAAATATAATAAGTATATTAAGTTTCAATCAATGTCATTATACTTGTGTTGCTCTAGTGGTAGAGTTGTACTTGTGTGTTTTTACAGGCTTAATTCTTGATTTATATAATTATTAGTTTTAATTTTTGCTGTCATGCTCTATTACAAAATTATTTCCCATAAATCAAAATTTCCCTTTTTCCCCAAAAAAACACATAATTCTTCCCCCAACCTAAAAGTTTTCCTGATTAACATTTTCATATTTGTAGTAAATTTTAGATTAACCATAGCTTTCTATTACAAACATAATAAATTGTAATCATAAAAACTATCAAAATAACTTATGGAAAAAAAAATTCTAAAGAGTTGAACCTAGATCCGATAATATTTGACCCGACCCAAACCCATCTAAAAATTTTGGGTTTTGGACAAGAAATTTGGACCCAAAATTTGAAATTACCCGAACCTGAAAAACCCAAAAATTTTCGGGTTTGGGCGGGTTAGGTATGGATCAACCCAACGGGTCGAACGCTAAAAACTTGATTGTGAGTGTTGGGCTTGGTCGGGGAAAGTGGGAAATTGAAATTTGGGTTTGTAATTGTTTAAACATTAAAAAACTAACTCATAAGAGGAGACAAAACCCTAAGGGAAGGGGTAATCGTTCTCGCCTCACTCTCTCTATGCTCCCCTCACTTGTCTCTTTCTTCCCCTTCTTCCTGCATTCTCTGCTTTGCTTCTTCCGAAATCGCCATTGCTTGTTTCATATCGCATTACTTCCACATTCTCTCTCTCTCTCTCTCTCTCTCTCTCTCTCTCTATCTATCTATCTTCTCACTTTTGTCGATAATCGTTGCTTGCTTGTCCACCTCATGCCACCACAATGTCGACCTAGCACCTCCGCCCATGGAAGAAGAGCATCCGATTTGGCTAGTTCGATGTCCGGTGCTGGTCTACCTCCTTGTGCTCGAAGTAGTGGGGCATGAAGCCCTCTTTGCTCTAATTCTCTAGGTTTACCTCTCGATTCTTAAATTTTGAGTCTTAATTTTATTTTTTATTGATATTCTACATGAGTTTTTCCATATTTAACTCATACTCATGAATAAAAAGAGTAATGTTTGTATTGCAATTTTACATTTTGAAATTAAGTCCGAGATTATATTTGAAATTGAGCCATGACCGAGTGAGTTTGTATTGCAATTTTAAAACTAATATTACAATTGTTGGCTTAATTTTAGGTGGTGTAGGTTCACTATATTAACTTATTAAACATGTTCATAATTTTTAATCCGAGATTCTGTTTGACTTTCAACCAATATGGGCTCATTATATTAACTTATTAATTCTTATTCCGAGATTTTGTTTGTTTTCATTTGCTTGAGATTTAGTTTCGATTGTATTAACTTAACTCGGATTCCGATTATGAAATTTTGTTTGTCTTCACTTACCGATTCTCATTATATTAACTTAATTCTAATTCGATATTCTATTCGTATTGCAATTTGCATTTTAAAATTGAGTTTGAGATTAAGTTTCTCTTCATTTGTTGGCTTAATTTTAGTGGCATGGGATCGTCTGTATTAACTTATTAAGCAACTGCCAACTAAATTAACTTATTAAGTATTTCTATTTAATATAGTAAGATACTAATGTGTCAATATTTATTTTTTTATTTTATAGGAAGCTTTACCTCATCAACACCATTTAGTGTTAAATCAAATGGAGGTATTTCTTCATCGAAGAAAAGGCGGTGGAGCTCACATGTGTGGGATCACTACAACATTAAAGAAGGTAAGTTTTTTGCCGATGGTAAGGCTCGTGCTTATTGCTAATATTGTAATGGAGGGCCCACAATTGCGGATTATGGTTATGGTACCTCTAACTTTAGACGTCATACTAAGAGTTAGTGCTCGTGCAAGTAGCGATGTGGGTTAATTAATGATGACTAAAGATGGGAAGTTGGCTAGAAAATTTGAGAAATTTGTGTATGAGGAGTTGGTTGCTCTAGCTAGTATTAGACATGGTTATACCTATATGTATGCACAATAGGAAGGAAATCGTGTAATTCACCATTATTTGAAAGAAGATTGTAATCCAATATCTAGGAACACGACAAAAAATCATACCTTAAAGATCCATAAACGAAAAAAGGAATGGCTTATGAAGTCATTAAGTCACGTTCCTTCTAGAATTTGTTTGACTAGTGACTTATGGACTTCTTGTGTGGGTCATGGCGTTCTCTTCTTAATTGCTTATTATATTGATGCCCAATGGAATTTGCATGTTAAGATACTAAGTTGTAATCATATGCCTCATCCCCTTAATGCATATATCATGCATGGTAGACTTCATGACCTACTAAAGAAGTGGAAAATTCATAAGAAAGCCTTCACCATTACATTGGATAATGCTTGATACAATGATAATATGCAAGACTTATTGTGTGATACTCTCAATGTGCATGTTAGATTGCCTTATGGTGGTGAATTTTTCCATATGCGATGTGATGCTCATGTATTAAATTTGATTGTTAAAGAGGGATTTAAGTTGATTGACGTGGGGATAAATAAGGTTAAGGAGTTGATGAAATTTGTGACTGGTTACGAAGGAAGAAGATTAAGATTTGCATAAATTGTTTCGAGTCTTGGCATTGATTGTTCAAGAAGCTTATGGTTGTAATGCCAATAAGGTGGAACTCTAACTAAGATGTTAGTGAGGACATTGCCTTATTGAGCTGCTTTTTCAAGTATGAGGTAGATGGAGAGATCTAGTTCTAGCTTTCCTAATCTTCCTACGGATAAAGAATGGTCTAGGATTGAGAAAATTTGTGATCTTCTTCAGCCTTTCGATGAAATAACCACTATTATATTTGGTGGAAAATACCCAATAACAAACTTGTATTTGAAAAATATATGGAGGATTGAACTTCTATTGTCTTCACTTGTTGATTTTGATGACCCTTTTATTAAAGATATGGCAACAAAAATGAAGGAGAAGTTCAAGGACTATTAGGATTCTTATGGTACAATCCTTTCTTTTGATGCCATTTTGGATCTTCGTTACAAATTTTAATTTATTAAGTATTTCTTTTCACAGTTAGATTTTGAAACTACGGAGTTAAATTCCAAGCTTGTCAAAGATCAATTATGCAAGCTCTTTGGTGAATATGTGAAAGATAATCCCATATCAAATGTAAGTGGGGCAAGGAAAGAAGATGATGCTCTAGCGATATGTTTTGATTTTTTTCTTCTATTTATTCTTTTATAGATTATAGTAAATTACATTTCATTTTTATAATAACATATTTCATATTGTAGGGATTTGTTAGTTTTGACCAAGTTGCGAGTATCTAATTCTAGAGTTTTAGAGTTGGACAAGTATTTGGATGAGTATAGATTAGATCACACTATGAAATTAGATATTTTGACTTGGTGGAAATAAAATTCGAATCGACTCCTTTGCTTGAGTGACATGGTGAAAGATGTATTGAGCATTCCTATTACGATTGTGGCTTTTGAATCATGTTCTAGTATGGGATTTAGAATCCTAATAAAATGGAGAGTTTCTCTTTTACCTGATAATGTAGAGGCATTAGTTACCATTTGTAGTTGGGTTTTCGGATTTGAGATGCAAGGGGGTAAGTTCCATTGCATTTTTGTAATCTTTATAAGCATTTTGTATTTTATAAGTATATTAGTTTCACTTGTAGATATTTGATGATATAGATGAAGAGAATCAAGAAGTGAATGGATTGGCACCTCATTTTGCTAGCGTTCAATTGAATGTTGAAGAAGAGGTACAAGAAGAAGAAGAAGAAGAAGAAGAAGAAGAGGTGGTGGAGTTAAAATCAAGAGATGGAACAAAAGCCGAAGATTTTACCATTAGTTAGTTAGTAGATTAATATTACGAGTTGATGTTGATGGACTTGCGCTTTATTAATTTAGTTTGTGTTTTGTATGATAGACTATGGGTTTGTGAGTTTATGATATTGTGAAGACTTCGTAATTTGTAATGTGTTTTATTTGCTTTTGAAGACTTTGTCATCTACTAATCTGTAATGTGATATTATGATGGACTTTGTGATTTTACTAGTTTAAAACTTAATGTTTGGAGTTTTATTTGCTTTTTAAAATTTTGTAATTTGTAATAAGTTTTATTTTAGCTTTAATGGTGAATTTAGTTAGCTTGTTTTATACTTTGTTAGTCAACAAACGTTTGAGATAAATACTTATGAATACTCAACATGACTTGTCAATAGGTTTACGTAGTTATAAAGTGCTAATTTTTGTTAATTAATTTTCTATGCATTCAATTTATGTTTAAAATTATAATGGTATTGTCGTTACAAAATATGGCACACTTGATCCGTTGGGTTGACCCGAAACCTGCAAAATTGAAATACACATGACCCGTATTTTACCCGATCCCGAAATACACCCGACCCATATGTTACCCAAACCCGAATACACTTGACCCATATTTAACCCGCCCACCCGAATTGACAAGTGTAATTAAACCTAAAATAATTAAGTTTAATTTAATTTGTTAAATTAGAAATAAAAAAATTCATTATTCTTTTCTCCATCCTTTTATTCCATTTAAACTATCTAATAAATTGAGATTCCATATTAAAAAAAAATTATATGCCCCATATTATTTATATATTAAGTTAATTGTCGACACCAATTCATTGAAATCTTAGATCCGCCACTCGATTGTGAGTTATAATTGTATAGTTGTTTTTTTGGGGAGCAATATTAGGGCTTTTCGGTCCAAAATCAGATTGGATTAAAAATCGATGTGGAATGGACCGGACTGATATAGTTCAATCCAATCCTTGGTTTTGAAATTAAGGCTATTCGATCTTTGGTCCGGTGCAGGTCCGTCCATCGGTCCGGATCGAAGACCAATTAACATTATAGTTTTTTAACGTTGAATTTCAAAATCATTTTTTAAGGTATTGCCGAAGGGTGAGGATATTGAAGCTGCTTGCTTTGAAAATTAAAATTGCCTCTTCGTGAACTTGGGTCCCAAACGGTGTGCAAATTAATTTTGAAAAAGCTCTCTACTATTTTACTTTTTGCTTTAATTGTTCATGCCTTTTGAAATGGATGAGATGTAGAACAAACTGTGTAGGATGAGTTGCTTGGGAAAGAGGAGAAGAAAGTGAGGCGAGATGAGAGCTACGAAATAGGGAGGACAAAAGCAAACTAGGAGAGAACTTGAAGGAGAAAGCAAAAGGCTCTAGGATGGTAGGAGAAAAGGAGGATGAGTGTAGAGGCTTAGCTACGATATTTCGATCCAAGATCGGTCCTGTCTAAGTTCGGTTCAGGTTTTCACCGGTCCGGTGGACCAAATTAGCCTTATTCGGTCCGGTCCTCAATCCTAATTTTTCTGCTATTATTCGGTTTCGATCCAGAGCGGTTCGATCGGGTTATGGATCGATTAACAGCCCTAGCTAATATGCTTGTTTTGGGTAAATCCTTCCTCCATTTTATTATAAATGTCATTTTAATTAACTTTTTTCATTTCACAATATCTATCACTTCACAATTCCAATGACGTACTAAAGACTAGTTGCCAATTTTTTCCTTATTAATTGCTTTTTTCTCTTCTTTTTCATTGATTTTCTACATTTCCAATGAAATCTTGGAGCAACTTGGTCTTTTAACACAAATTTTGTCATAAATTTTATGTTTCTTTGATATTCTCTCATGACCTTAAAGCGACTAATATTTTAAATAGAGGTAGTAATATTATGGGAGATATTTGCTTATTATATTAGGATAGAATTTGATAGTTTCCAACTTATTTTTAGGAGTATGTTTGAGAAGGCTTGTATATACATATTAAGTACTTGTATGAATGAAAAGGGAAGAGGTTTTCACTTTTCAATTCTACCAATTCACTACTACGGACATGACTTTTTATTATGGGCGTTTTACGATGATTAAAAATAAAAATTGTCCTAAACAATAATGCGGTGATATTTTTTAAATAAGTGGTTTTTTTATTACACCTATTACTACAGTTCTTTCATTAAACCGTAGTAATACGTCAATATGTCCACCTTACTATGGTTCGAGTAAAAGAACCATAGTAATAGGTGCTCTATTATTACAGTTCTTTCATTTAACCGTAGCAAAAGTTTGTCGAGAAAAAAAAACCACGAGCGATCTGTTTTCCACCTTTATTCTCTCGCTCTCTACTCTCACCTCACTCTTCACTCTTGCTCTCGTTTCACTTACTTTCTCCTCGCCGTCGTCACCGCTCTCTCCTCGCCATTGTTACTACTCTCGCTCTCTACTCTCTGCTCTCTACTTTCTACTCATTGCTTTACTCTTAACTCGCGCTCTTGCCTCTCGCTAACTCGGTTACTTGCTCCTTCTTTCTTAATCTTGCTGTCATTGCTTCCGCCAATATGCAAATTCTCTCTCCCTCTCTTATTTTTTACTTTAATTTATTTTCTTTCTCTCGTAGTTTAGGGTTTAGGGTTTAGGGAAATAGATTTTAATAGTAGTATGCTAAATAGGTGTAAGGTTTAGGGCTTAGGGTTTCACTACTCTTGCCCTCATTAACTTGGAGGAAAAGGAGAAACAAATTAGTGGAGACCAAAAAGGCTCGCTTCTTAGTTGGCCTTACTTGCTCTCGGGGCAAGGTACCAAATTTCTCCTTTGCCCTTTTCTTTTAAGTATAATTGCTTGTTGTAACTTATATACTTGTGTAGATTTGAAGAAAAATTGTATACTATTGTGTAAAATGTGTTTGATAATGAGAGAAGACTATTGTCTAATTAGGTTCATGCATAGGGGTGTCATGAAATTTAATTATTAAAGCCCTTAGTATGAGTTAGTAATGTAAATTAGGTTGCAATACCACTTGCATTATCTTTCCTTGCCTTCATGTGCATTTCCAGTTTGTGACCTCTAGTAGATATTACGTCTAGTTTGTGCTTACACCGATCACTAGCTACTATGTGACCTTTTTGTTTGTTTTTTTTTTTTTTGGTTGGGGGAGGGGTAGTGTAAAGAATATCGGCTCTAGAGGGTATATGCTTCACTTGGGAGGGGAGTATGAAAGAGGAGCATGTAATTATCCCTCCAAATATTTTAAGGTTTTAATGAGTATAAAGTAAGTAATTATCCTTCGAAATTAGAATATAAGGAATCTTTGCACTTATGCAAGTCTAGAACTAGAATGATTCCTTGACCTTTGGTTTGCAACTTTTATTATGATAAACTACGTTATCCTAATTAAACTATGTTATTCTAATTATGTTATTATAACTAAATGGTGTTACTCTAATTAAATTGTGGCATTATAAAATGGATCCTTCCAAAGTTATAAAGAAGTCGAGGGGACAAACAACGATAAACAAGGAGAAGTTGGCATGTAGCGGAGATGATCCAACTTTCCTTACCCGAGTCTAATTCGATGCGCACCATAACCCGGTAGGTAAGCGAGCAGCTCGCTTATGAGTTACGTTGATACGATAACTCGCACACACGTGAACATCAACTATAGAAATTGGAACATAGTCCCAGATTTGGGTAAGGAAAATCTTTGGAATGATATACAAGTAAATGCACTATATCTCAACTTAGAATTGTAACTTATTGTAAATGGTTAATACTAATGCATGTCATTCTTGTGTTTTAAAAACGTTCAACTTGGACGTTGAGGAATCAAATTTCCCATTGGTGAAACATAAGACCCTCATGTCGGGATAGAGAAATTTAGAAACTTCAAGTCTCACATTGTTCTCTGTTTGGGTCTACAAGACAAGGGATATCAAGGCAAAAGGTAAAATATTAGAGGTGTGCAATTTTTTTATTCATTTGTACCAACGAGCGGTTGGGCCGCCATTAGGATGTTGTTGGGCCTAGTATTGTAGCAAGCCACTGTTGGGCCCCGTAAAATCCCCAAAATTAATTCGTAATTGTTTTCATTGTTAGTTACAGTTAATCGATGAACCGAACAGAATATCCAGTTAACCGACAATTGGTTAACTGGTTTCTTCGATTACGTTCAGTTCTATAGACACCGAAAACGTGTCAATCTTATCTCTTTTATTTTGTATTTTATTTTGTCAGCTCGGTGATGAAATCTCGATCCTGTTTACAAACTTAGATCACGATTGGAGTCCGATTGGTGTGAGAAAAGCCATTAAATCACAAAAACCCTTAGCACCAAAAAATCAGCCTTCTTTGCTTTGGGCTGGCCTACAAACCAATTTCTTTCGACCGGTCCAAGCCCGGGTCAACGCTTAGAGTCAAGATCAGCCAGCACCGCGCATCTTGCATTTTTTACTGCGAAATGATGTGTTTCACCTTCAACGTCCAAGCGAGACACGGAGCTCAACAAGTCTATATGACGTTGTATTGGCCGAGCACTGCGCTTCAGGGAAACTTTTGCCAAAGCACTGCGTTTTGCTCCAAGCATCCAACCGAGACACGAAAGCTAAGTGCACAAAACAACGACGTTCTTGACCGACCATCGTACTTCATGGGATTTTTCCCCAAAGCATTGCGCTTTTTCTCTAGAGACTAGCTCTAGCACGGAAGGTTGGTTTTACCAAACAACACCATTTTTGTTTCTTTTGCCCCTTCCGGGCGATCGGAAAATAAAGAAATGATTAATATATTCAAGATAATTATGTATTTACAAAAGCTGCTCAGCAACGAGTCGGACAAGTGGGGAATGTTGGAGTTAACCGAGAAAAGTTTGGCTAGAGCCGGATCTAAGCGTTGGCTAGGTAAGCGTCCTGTAGTAAGAAGAGTAGTTATGAACCCCGTAGACCTGGATTTCCGGTTCAAGTGCGGTGGACATACGACTGAGTCTTGCTTTGCACTTATTGGGTATCCTAATTGGTGGGGTGATCGACTACATAACAATGGGAGAAATGGAGGATGCAACAGGGTAAGCCATCTTTACGAAGCGAACAAAAACAGGAGCTGGACATGGATGAGGAGCGGTGAGGAGTTACATAGCCCAAATAGCGCGTATCGTAATCATAGAAAGTGTCTCTAAGGGAAACGATGTTGACTCGCTTAGACCAAGTACTCGATCAACTATAGGCATTGCTAACTCTGCTAAACACTTAGAAAAACTCCATCCCCGAGAAGATGATTAGTAAGTAAGTGTCGTGATCATAGACTCGGAGGTGTCGAATCATATGACTCGGAACTTGAAGTAGTTTACATGACTTGGGGAATATAGGGCCATGTCCTGTTGGTTTGTCGAATGGGAATAAGGCCATGGCGACCAAGGAGGGATCATTAATTCTTGGTGGAGGAATTTCTCTTGAGAATGATTTGTACGTGTTGGGATTAACTTGCAACTTATTTTTTATTTCATAATTCATTGACCATTCAGATTGTATTGTTCTGTTCACTAAAAATATGTGTGCAATGTAGGACCACATTTTAAGGACGTTGATTGGTGTGGGTGAATGTTGGAATGGACTATATTACTTTAAGAGGACTCCTAGCATCTCCACTTTGAAGATTGACAAGGTGGCATCTTTAGATATTTGGCATCAATGTTTGGGTCATCTGTCGATGCAAGTAATCGGGTTAGTTCGAGCTATAGGTTTTCGGAAAAATAATGATTAAAGAAGTATTGTGATGTGTGTCAACGTGCAAACCAGAGTAGACAAAAGTTTCCTGATAGTGATTTTAAAGTTTCAGATAATTTTGAATTAATACATTATTATCTATGGGGTCCTTATCGACATGTTTCTTCTTGTAGAGCTTCCTATTTTTTTACAATCATTGATGATTACTTTCGGCCTCTATGAATTTAGTCGCTAATAGAAAAGAAAGAGGTGTCCCAAACTATGAAAATGTTTTTCTCCATGGTGGAATGTCAATTCAACAAACAAGTAAAAATTGTAAAGACTGGAACGAAATTTAGTTGCTTGAAAAATTATTTTCTTAAGAACCACATAATTTTTCAAACAACTTGTACGGGTACACCGCAATAAAGTGGACGGGTAGAACGTAAACATCAATATATTTGAACGTTGCTCGAGCCTTAAGATTTTCAAGTTGGGGGAAGTGTGTGTGTGTGTAACAACTGGTTATTTTATTAATAGAACACCTTCCTCGATTTTAGATGGGAAGACCCCTTATAGTGTTGTTTATGGTCGTGATCCTAAATATGATCATTTTCATGTTTTTGGCTCTCTTTGGTATGCTTATAAACAAGGACGATCAGGTGATACATGTGATAGTCGGAGTCAACATTGAATCTTTGTGGATATCCATACGGGAAAAAGGGATGGCATTTGTGTGACTTTGCATGAACGAGTTCTTTATCTTTCAAGATGTCAAATTTTATGAAAAAGAATTCCCTTTTACTTCTCTTGCTAAAGACGACTTGGCCCTAGCTTCGATTTTAGAGATCCATCTATTGATTTTTGAGACTATGATGATTTGGGGGGGATGGCGCATATCCTATTGTTCCCGATACGGTGAGCATGGATTTAAAGGGGCATGAGGATTCACTTTTTTTGACACTATCGCACAATAACCAAATGGGCATGATGAACCTGAAATATCTAAGGAGGAATTGTTTGGTCAGGGTCAAAGATAAAAAAAGTCTTATGTACTTGCTATGTGATTATATCACTCATTTGATACGGAAATGACACCAAAACTACATCGATCATTAAGTGATCCCTATCCCATTGCATACTATGTGAATTGTAACAATATTTCTTTGCGACAGAGAATGTTTCTTGAATTAATACATGCAGAACATGAACATGTGACTTATCCTAAGGCAGCGAAAAGATAGGTAACGGCCGGAAAAATCGGTGCTTCGGTGGCGATCTAGGGCTACCGATTTAAATTTTTTTTTTTATTGAAACCGACAAGTGACCTGCAAGTATTGTGAGGAGGGGGTGGAAGGGGGAGGGTGGATGAATTGACTCATCCAATGTACGATATTTGTTTGGATTGAAAGGGAAAATTAATTAACTCTAACTAACATTGATAACTAAATAGAAGAATAAGTACGAGTAAGAGGTAGTTTGTTAGGATTGGAGCTTACTCAAATAATGAATAAGAACAAAAGAAATAACAAATTTGGGACACGAGAAATTTTTACGTGGAAAAACCCAAACTAGAAAAAAACCACGAACCGATGCACTAGATTTCAAGTAGTTTACAAAGAATTTTACCCTCAAACTAACCCTAGCTTACACTTTGTAATTCACTACTCTACATAACAATGGAGGTTTACACAACATCATATAACCATTACTAAGTAAATACAAGCATTAATCGGTCTTAAATCACATCAACCAAGCTATATCTCAAAATATGGCCAAAACCAAAAACACTGGGAGCTGAACAGCCAACACGACTCGTGCTAGCTGACACGAATTCCCGTGCAGCCAACACGGGCTATGTCGGCCGACACGGGCAGCCCATGTTAGATGCTGCCTCGACTCATTTTTGTTTTTTCTTCCAAAACGGCCCATGTCCGATGTTCTTGACCCGTGCTTGTTGTTCCTCGCCCCATAATGTGATTTTCATGAGCCTAAAGCACATTAGGCTCCACATACCTAACAATCTCCTACTTGGAGACTAATGGCTCATCTCTTTTGTTGTATCCATCTAGTTCATCGAAACTCGACCCCTTCATTGAGAGAGACCAACCGAGGTTTTGCACCGCCTCACCGTTTCGGTACCTTCTCCTTAGACTAGCTCCTTTTTCGGATTCCCACTATCCAAGCCTTCAAGCCTATCTTCACCACCCTACATGAACACCTACTTGGATTGATCGATCGCTTACATACTCTCACCATGCAAAACTGGTTCACTAGCGTTAGTCAACAAAACATAAAGAAGAAAGAATTTATACCTTTGGGCTTTACTTTCCATTCACAACCTTGTCTTCTTCATTAACCCCAGTTCTTGCACTTTTCCTTGTGGAGTACTTGATGACCTGTTTGTAGACCCCAACAAATACCCGTCATCATTTCCAACCCCCCAACATAGCATAACACAAATCTTTACTAAGTCTAAAACCCCATAGACTCCCACTTGGAACAACCCATCCCGATATTTGTAACTAAACCACCATACCCCGTAGTGTATAACGAGCAAATTTCAAACCATTAGCTACAATCAATGCCCCCTTAATGATTTTCCAGCCACCATTGCAAAATTTTATAAGGTATCCAGACTCATCCAATTGGTTCACCGAAATCATATTTTTGCCAACCCCGAGATGTACCAAACCCCTATAAATTTCAAAACCCCCACTTGAGGTTTTGGTCCGCACATCCCCCTTTCCTAGTATGTCCAAGCTTTTCCGATTTACACCAAACACTTTCCAAAGTTTCCCATAACAAAATTATGGAATAAACTTCTACTAGACTTGGAATAAAATGATACCCGGAATCCATTACCCTAGACTCAATAGGATTTTGTGCACTAACCACAAGTGCATCACCTACATCTTCCATAAATGTTAAAGAATTTCGACCATCAAACTTTTTACGACAACTTTTCTTAACGCATCCTTTGCTACCACAGCCCCAACACACAACCTCCCCGAGTTTTGGGACCGACCCTTTACTTTGGATTTTGACCGACCATTTTTTACATGCTTCTCCCTACCCTTTACATGAAATGCATTCCCCGATGACTCAAGAGTATCTTTCTTGCGAATGCTTTCGCTCAAGATAACATCCCGGACCTAGACCTAATCATACTTGAATGCATTTGAATCCCTAGCACTACTAACCGCGAGACACTATGGTATCCGATGACTCGGGTAAGTAAGACAACAAAATTAAAGCTTTAACCTCATCCTCAAGATTTATTTTCACCAAAGGAAGATTAGAGATGATCATATTAAACTCATTAATATGATCCGCAATACTAGTGCCATCAACCATTTTTAAATCAAACAATCGACGCATGAGATATACCTTATTCATCGATGAAGGTTTCTCGTTTAAGTTAAACGCCTCCAACAGCCCCTTTGTCATTGTTTGCTCCATCACGTTGAATGCTACGTTCGCGCCAACGTCAATCTCACCGTCCCAAGAGCTTGTCGATCCATCAACTCCCATTTCTTTTGCTCCATACCGCGGGCTTCTCTCCGAGGGGTTTATATAATTCCTTTTGGTACGAAATCCTCGACTTGCATTTTCGAGAACGAGAAATCATTACCATTGAATCTCTCAATTTTCACTTTGTCACCCTCCATGTTTGATGAACTCTCAACCTCACCTTATTCGGATACCAATTGTTAAGATTAGAGCTCACTCAAACAATGAACAAGGAACAAAAGAAATAACAAATTTGGGACACGAGAACTTTCAACGTGGAAAAACTCAAATCGGAGAAAACCCATGAACCGATGCACTAGATTTCAAGTAGTTTACAAAGAATTTTATCCTCAAGTTAACCCTATCTCACACTTTGTAATTCACTACTCTACACAACAATGGAGGTTTACACAGCATCATATAGTTATTACTAAGTAAATACAAGCATTAATCGGCCTTAAATCGCATCAACCGAGCTATTACGCGAAAAATGGACAAAATCAAAAATCCTAGGAGCTGAGCAGCCTGCACAACCCGTGCTTGGATGACACGAGTACCCCGTGAGCCAACACGGGCTGTGTCGGCCGACACGGGCAGCCCGTGTTGGATGCTTGTCTCGACTCATTTTTCTTTTTCATCGGAAATGGCCCATGTCCGTGTTCGTGACCCGTGCTCATTGTTCCTTGCCCCGTAACGTGATTTTCATGAGCGCAAAGCACCTGCACATACCTAACAATCTCCCACTTAGAGACTAATGGCTTACCTCCTTTGTTGTATCCATCTAGTTCATCGAAACCCGACCACTTCATTGAGAGAGACCAACCTAGGTTTTGCACCGCCTCACCATTTCGAGTACTTTCTCCTTGGACTATCTCCTTTTCGGATTCCCGCTATCCAAGCCTTCAAGTCCATCTTCACCACCCGAAGTGAACTCCTACTTGGATTGATCAATCGCTTGCATACTTTCACCTTGCAAAACTGGCTCACTTGCATTAGTCAACAAAACATAAAGAAGAAAGAATTTATACCTTTAGGTCTGTACTTTCCGTTGACAACCCTATCTTCTTCATTACCCCAGTTCTTGCACTTTTCCTTGTAGAGCACTCGATGACCCGTTTGTAGACCCAACAAACACCCGTCATCCTTTCCAATTCCCACTACAAGCATAACACAAATCTTTACCAAGTCTAACACTCCATAGACTCCCACTTGGAACAACCTATCCCGATATTTGTAACTAAACCATCACACCCTGTAGTGTATAACGAGCCAAATTTCAAACCATTAGCTACAATCAATGCCCCCTTAATGATTTTCCGAGCACCATATAAGGTATCCGAGACTCATCCAATTGGTTTATCAAAATCATATTTTTGCCAACCCCAAGATATACCAAACCCCTTACAAATTCCAAAACCCCCACTTGAGGTTTTGATCCGCACATCCCCATTTCCTAGTATGTCCAAGCTTTTCCCATGTATACCGAACACTTTCCAAAGTTTCCCGCAACAAAATTGTGGAATAAACTTCTACTAGACCCGAAATGAAATGATACCCGGAATCCATTACCCTAGACTCAATAGGATTTTGTGCACTAACCACAAGTGCATCACCTTCCATAGATGTTAAAGAACTCCGGCCATCAAACTTTTTACGTCAACTTTTCTTAACGCATACTTTGTTACCACAACCCCAACACACAACCTCCCCGGGTTTTGGGACCGACCCTTTGCTTTGGATTTTGACATACCATTTTTTATATGTTTCTCCCTACCCCTTACATGAAATGCAATCCACGATGACTCAAGAGTATCTTTCTTGCGAATGCTTTCGCTCAAGATGACATCCTGGACATCATCATACTTCAACGCATTTGAACCTCTAGCACTACTAACCGCGGACACTATGGTATCCCATGACTCGGATAAGGAAGACAACAAAATTTACGCTTTAACCTCATCCTCAAGATTTATTTTCACCGAAGGAAGATTAGAGATGATCATTTTAAACTCATTAATATGATATGCTACACTAGTGCCATCAATCATTTTTAAATCAAACGAGTCGACGCATGAGATATACCTTATTCATCAACGAAGGTTTCTCGTATAAGTTGGACAACGCCTCCAACAGCCCCTTTGTCATTGTTTGCTCCATCATGTTGAACACCATGTTCCACGCCAATGTCAATCTCACCGTCCCAAGAGCTTGCCGATCCAATAACTCCCATTTCTTTTGCTCCATACCACGGCCTTCTCTCCAAGGGGTTGATATAATTCCTTCCGGTACAAAAATCTTCGACTTGCATTTTCGAGAACGAGAAATCCTTACCATTGAACCCCTCAATTTTCACTTTTTCACCCTCCATGTTTGATGAACTCTCAACCGAACCTTACTCCGATACCAATTGTTAGGATTAGAGCTCACTTAAACAATGAACAAGGAACGAAAGAAATAACAAATTTGGGACACGAGAACTTTTAACGTGGAAAAACTCAAATCGGAAAAAACCACAAACCGATGCACTAGATTTCAAGTAGTTTACAAATAATTTTACCCTCAAGCTAACCCTAGCTTACACTTTGCAATTCACTAGTCCACACAACAATGGAAGATTTTATAGCATCATATAGTTATTACTAAGTAAATACAAGCATTAATCGGCCTTAAATCACATTAACCCGAGCTATAACGCAAGAAAAAAATGATCAAAACTAAAAATCCTGGGAGTTGGTAGCCGACCACGACCCATGGCGGCTGACACGTGTACCTCGTGCAACCAACACGGGCTGTGTCGGCCGACACGGGCTGCCCATGTTGGATGCTTGCCTCGACTCTTTTTGCTTTTTCATTCGAAACAGCCCATGTCCGATGTTCTTGACCCGTGCTCGTTGTTCATTGCCTCGTAACGTGATTTTCATGAGCCCAAAGCACCCATTAGGCTCCACATACCTAATAATCTGCCACCCGGAGACTAATGGCTCACCTCTTTTGTTACATCCATGTAGTTCATCGAAACCCGACCCCTTTATTAAGAGAAACCTGGAACCAACCGAGGTTTTTCACTTCCTGACTTGTTTCGGTACCTTCTCCTTAGACTAGCTCCTTTTCGGATTCCCGCTATCCAAGTCTTCAAGCCCATCTTCACCACCTGACGTGAACTCCCATTTGGATTGATCGATCTCTTGCATATTTTCACCAGGCAAAGCGGCACACTAACGTTAGTCAACAAAACATAAAGAAGAAAGAATATATACCTTCGGGCTTTACTTTCCGTTGACAACGTCATCTTCTTTATTACCCCCGGTTTTGCACTTTTCCTTGTGGAGCACTCGATGAGCCGTTTGTAGACCCAACACCCGTCATCCTTTCCAACTCCCACTACAGACATAACACAAATCTTTACCAAGTCTAACACCTCGTAGACTCCCACTGGAACAACCCATCCCGATATTTGTAACTAAACCACCACACCCCGTAGTGTATAACGAGCCAAATTTCAAGCCTTTAGCTACAACCAATGCCTCCTTAACGATTTTCCAGCCACCATTGCAAAATTTTATAAGTTATCCCGACTCATCCAATTGGTTAACCAAAATCAGATTTTTGCCGACCCGAGATATACCTAACCCCTTACAAATTCCAAACCCCCTACTTAAGGTTTTGATCCGCACATCCCCCTTTCCTAGTATGTCCAAGCTTTTCCCATTTACACTGAACACTTTCCAAGGTTTTCCACAACAAAATTGTGGAATAAACTTCTATTAAACCAGGAATGAAATGATACCTTGGAATCAATTACCCTAGACTCAATAGTATTTTGTGCACTAACCACAAGTGCATCACCTACATCTTCCATAGAATTTAAAGAATTCCGGCCATCAAACTTTTTAGGACAACTTTTCTTAACACAACCTTTGTTACCACAGCCCCAACACACAACCTCCCCGAGTTTTGGGATCGACCCTTTACTTTGGATTTTGACGAACCATTTTTTACATGCTTCTCCCTACCCCTTACATGGAATGCATTCCACGATGACTCAAGAGTATCTTTCTTGCGAATGCTTTCGCTCAAAACAACATCCACCTCACCATGCTTTAACACATTTGAACCCCTAGCACTACTAACTGCAGACTCTATGGTATCCCATGACTCGGGTAAGGAAGACAACAAAATTAAAGCTTTAACCTCATCCTCAAGATTTATTTTCAACGAAGAAATATTAGAGATGATCATATTAAACTCATTAATATGATCCGCTACACTAGTGCCATCAACCATTTTTAAATCAAACAATCGACGCATGAGATATACCTTATTCATCGACAAAGGTTTCTCGTATAAGTTGGACAACGCCTCCAACAGGCCCTTTGTCGTTGTTTGCTTCATCACGTTGAATGCCACGTTCCACCCCAACGTCAATTTCACCGTCCCAAGAGCTTGCCGATCCAGCAACTCCCATTTCTTTTGCTCCATACCGCGAGGCTTCTCTCCGAGGGGTTTATATAATTTCTTACGGTACAGAAATCCTCGACCTGCATTTTCGAGAACGAGAAATCCTTACCATTGAACCTCTCAATTTTCACTTTTTCACCCTCCATGTTTGATGAACTCTCAACCTCACCTTACTCGATACCAATTGTTAAGATTAGAGCTCACTCAAACAATGAACAAGGATGGAGGATTACACGAGCATCATATAGCTATTACTAAGTAGTTTATGTGGAAAAACTCAAAACGGAAAAAAACTCAAATCGGAAAAAATTTGGGGCACAAGAACTTTTAACGTGGAAAAACTCAAATCGGAAAAAACCTTGAACCGATGCACTAGATTTCAAGTAGTTTACAAATAATTTTACCCTCAAGCTAACCCTAGTTTACACTTTGTAATTCACTACTTCACACAACAATGGAGGATTACACATCATCATATAGCTATTACTAAGTAAATACAAGCATTAATCAGCCTTAAATCGCATTAACATGAGTTATAAAGCAAGAAAAATGGCCAAAACTAAAAAACCCAAGAGTTGGCAGCCGGCACAGCCCATGGCGGATGACACGGGTACCTCGTGCAGCCAACACATGTTGTGTCGGTCAACACAGGCAGCCCGTGTCGGTTGCTGCCCATACCCATTTTTGCTTTTTCATTTGAAATGCCCCGTGTTCAATGTTCTTGACCCATGCTCGTCGGTCCTTTCCCTGTAATGCAATTTTCTTGAGCTCAAAGCACCCATTAGTCTCCACATACCCAACAAGTTTGTCATCTTCCTCCCTCTTTCTCAGATGAAGATCAGCGACAGCTCTAATTCAAGGCTCGGATGCATGTTGATGCTAGCTCGCCAAAATAAAGCCGGTTTGCTCCCAACAGCTCATAATGCCACCGCGGCAGCATGACTTGTGAGTAATTAGCATTCATAAGCCATTCAATCACTTGGATAAAATGGTCAAATAGTTATTCCATTAAATTACCTTCACAACATTTGCTATTCTTAAAAGCACCCATGTTCCTTCACTTATCAATTCAAGCCTAGAGAAGTTGTCTCGGAAAAATTGTCTGTTCTTGCTGGAATTAATGGAGTGCAACTTAACTTGCAGCAGCTGAAGGGAGGACGTCGAAGGAGTTATGGTGTTCGTCCTTTTCTTTAATTTTGGTGTTGAATTAGAGGGAGAATGTTATATCCAAATAGTAATCTAAAAATTAAATTTCTCTCTATTTATTAAAATTTAATAAAATAAATTTTAATTAATTAACATTATAAATTAAACGGTTAAGATTGAATAATATCATTATTTCCATGTGTACAACCACGATTATAGATTATTTTGCACCAACCACTATATCTGCTCTTAACACACAAAGTTAGATGATAAAGAAATAATTATGACATTTTAGCCGTTGAAACAGATTATGATTCAGAAATAGTATAAAGAAATAAATTTGGAAGTAACATTGTCAAATAGATGATGACATTTCTCCTTTTCTTATTTGTTCTTTAATTTTCCTTTTTTTAAAAATTAACTTGGATTTGTCTTTAGGTGTTTGGCTCTTGATGTATAGCAAAATGATTATACTCTATGGACCAATTTAATATGGTTCATTTCTTTTTGAAAATTCATAATAAATCTTAGAATTTTTGCATCTATATATTTTTTTTATGCATTTAGGAAATAAATCTTATATCAATGGTACGAAACATGATAATAAATAGTCAAACAAAGGGATCTCTTCACAATATCATGGTATCATTATCAGAAATTAACTTGAGTGCGAGGCAGGTTAGTTTGACGATAAGTGTCTAAGAGATTTGTTCGCTTTATTTTCATGTTATTTCACATTGTCAATTCATATTTATGTGACTTACAAAAAAAAGTATATAAATAATTTTTGATTAACATCAATTACTAACTTATTATTATGAGGATAAATTAGCATTTATAAAAAATAAAAAATTAACACTGATTTTGTGAAATACATATTACAATTAGTAAGGTGAAAAATTAAACTATTTACTTTTGGAACTATCCAACTATGATGCATGAATTTTTGGAAATCATAATTATGAAAATGAATTTTGGATCTATTCAATCATTAAATATATGAACAAATGGAGGAACATGAACAAAATACCCTTTTTCATGCAGTTTATGCATTATATTAAAGAAATAAAATTTTATTAAATAAATTTAAAAAACTACTACTATAGTTTTTGAAAATATATAACAACGATACTATTTGGCATAAAACATATTATTTAAAGTTTTAAAAAACATCTACCTCTCTCTAATTTTTTTGTTTCTCCTCTTAAAAAATTCTCATGGTCTGAATCAAACAGTTCCATTTGTGTATATATTCAATAGTTCAATAAACCTAAAAGTCTATTTCTATAATTTGAGCTTTCAAAAATTCATACACCATAGTTAGATGGTTCCAAAAGTAAATAATTATGAAAAATTTATTTAATCCCTAAAATGGTGAAGGCAAGGAGAAAACCACACAGGTGGAATGGATAATTCACCCTCATATTTTTAAAATAATTTTTTACTTTACCTTCCTTAAATATAATTTAAATCCTTATCTATACTATATATAATAGCAATCTTTTCAAAAAGATGACATGGCGGTCTGTGAGTGAATTTAGGAGTTTCGTCTAATAAGAAAATAATAATTTATCATTGAAAAAATAGGTTTCCACTCATATATGGACTCTTTTTACTGCATAATAATAATAATAATAATAATAATAATAATAATAATAATAATAATAATAATAATAATAATAATAATAATAATAATAATAATAATATAATATAATATAATTTTTAGAAAAATTAAAAATAATTAAAAATAATAAAATAAAAACATAATCTTAAACAAAAAGTTAAAAAAATAACAAAATGAACTAAATAAATAAAAAAATAAATAATTAAATTACCAAAATATTAAACTATTTTCTGGACCTAACAGACCTAAAATCTAAAATAAAAATGAAAAAACTAAATTTATAAATTTATTAAATTAAAAACAAGCTTGAACCTAAATTAGTAAATGAGTTTGAAAAATTATCAAATTATTTATATATTATAAAATTATCTAATCATAATATAAATATTAAATAATAATTAATCATCCTAATTAATTCATAAAAATATAAAACAGAAAATAAAAAAAACTAAGTAGAAAATTAATAAATAAAAAATATACAAAATTATATAACAAATTAAATCAAAAATCTGAAAAAATATATAAGTAACCTAAAATCCAAAAATATTTTTTATAGTTTTCTAGAAAAATTAAACAGAATCAAAAATAATAAAATAAAAATATAATCTTAAACATAAAGTAAAACAAATAATAAACTGCACTAAGTAAATGAGAAAATAAATAATTAAATTACCAGAATATTAAAATTATTTTTTGGACCCAAATATATCCTAAACTCCTAAAATCAAAATGAAAAAAACTAAATTTAATACTAAAAGATTAAAAAGACTCTAACTAAACCCTATAATAATATTAAAATAAAATTAACCGAAGAAGAATAATTTTATTCTAACTTCTAACAAATTAACTAAAAAATAACAAAAATGAAGAGAAAATTAATTTGAAAATTAAAATATATTAAAACATAAAATAAAATTAATATATATATTTATGTATTTATTTATTTAGGTTTTGGTTTGTATATTAGCTCTCATTTATTTTTATGTATATTGATATGTAATATTATTTTGGGCCTGAAATATAATAATTTTGTCTAATATTATTAATTTTTCATTGTTGATGATATTTTTTGACTTTGTGCCATAAAATTGTATTAGTTCAAAATATATTTATTATAAGATTTTTTAAAATTAAAATCAATAGGAGCACATTATGAAAATAATATTTAAATATTTAATTATCTGAGGAAGTAATTTGGTTATTACATTCATCCTATGTAAGAATGATTTAATAAACCTTAAGAAATCATAAATTAATATAATAAAAATGTAACAACTATATATATACTTGATATTAATAATTAAAAATGCCTACAAGATAGAAAATTATGATTCAAATATGTTGTGGAATAAAACGTAATGAATAAAAAGTTAGGAATTATATTGATTCGGATCGTAATCTATGGACTTTTAAGTTTTTAATTTGTGTTATGTTTAAAGGATTGCAAACTGAATATGCCAACTTCTATTAAGCCCATATGACTTCGAATAAATTCATTTGTCTCAAAATTTTTGCACAACATATAGATCATTTTTTTTTGTTACAAATACAATTTATTTTAGTTTCTTCCTAACATGTCTATCTCGTGACTTATTATTGATAAACATATTTAAATCATATCTTTTACTATTGTAAGTTTTCTAAATTATTAAAAGAAGAGTATTTGCCATCAAACCTCCCCGCCATCTTGAAATACAATTTCATGTTACTCTTATTGTGTTAATTAATTGAGAGGAAGAGTTGTGTCTCGAGGGAAGCAATTGGTTGTTAATTGAGTAAAACATGTATTTATAAAACATCAATTGTATCAATATTTTTGCCCCATTGATTCACTACTAAAATCGCGATTAATTTTCAATATAAGTACAAAATATAGATGATTTTATTAACCTACACCGCGAATTGACCTATCATGCCCTTTACTATGATACAAATTACCTATTATTGTTAAATATATTTGGATCACTTCTATTATATAATATTTTTCACTATTAATCTCAGTATAAGTAGTCATTATATGTTTAACTATCTTTGTGTGCACAAGTAGGTAAGAATGGATAAATCATTATATTCACCTTATAATTTAAAAAAAAATTAGATCTCATGATGTTTTAGTAGGTTGGTTGCATATAAATATTTATTTAAGCGTCTATTAAGTTAAATTAGTATTAACTTTGTACAGAGTTATGAGTTATAATAGTTTGATGTTCTTTTATTGATTTGATGTACTTTGTGTTGTAATATTAATTCGTGACATAATGATATTTATTGTCATCTATAGGTTATATAACTCAATATCTACCAATTATATATTATTCCTTTTCCTACTAATATTTACCTTTTGATACCCAAACATATTGTCACACTATTTCTATAACTCGTATAAGTTAGGATTATTTAAATTGTTTAATTCTTAAAGGGGTTTGGCTTCTTAATATTTCAAATCACGAGTATCATCTTAAAACCTTGATGATATTTTTTAATATTTTTTATTTATTATTTTAGATTATTTATTTATTCTTTTAAAATTTAGAATAATTGTAAGATGAATGTGTGTAGGGCTCTAATGATTTTTATGTGTTGGGTTCGATAACTTTGATGAGTCACGAAAGCATTTTCGCTATGAGGGGATAATATGTATAAGAATGTTGTTGAAAGTGAAATCATTCAATAAAATCTAATGATCGAGAAAAAGAAACTCATAAGTACAATATTGCTCCGTAATTTAATAATTTCTTAAATTATGCATCATATAACATTGTTCCGTACATAGCACGGGTCCGGACTAGTATTATTAATGTTAGAGTCAATGGTAGTTTAATAAATAAATAAAAAAATACTCTAAAGATTATACTACTCACGTATAAAAAAAATAGTTATTTATTTTCTTCCAATTACCTAAAATTGTATTTATTTTCTACCATTTTGAGATATTATATATATTTTTAGTCCCACGACATCACGTTGAATCTGTGATAATACGCTCATCCAATTACGCAAAGCAAAGCCAAAATCGAAATTATTGTTTAATAAGTATCATCAAGAAGCACGCAGTACTCACGGTCTGAATAACGTTTGTCCATCAATCATGGAATTTAAATAAAATTAATTCCTCCACAAATTAACAAATTAATTAAAGCTGACACTAATTAGAGTAAGGAAATATGTCGGTTCTGAGTCTACCCATTTAATAATCAACTCAATTTTGGATCAAGTTTAAAAAAATTTATATTTACTCAAAAATAATTAAAAATATATTTTAACACTAAACGGTCAAATTGTGTCAACTTTAGATCAAAATTGGTTCGATTCATGTCAGTTTCAAATCTCTCTCATCAACATTAGGTCGAATTCAGGTCGTATTATCGTGTTAGATCACGATTTCCCAATTCTACTACTGAGTACTAACTAAGCAAACAATTTCCCTACAAAATTAAAAATAAATTTGTCCTATAATTGCTTATAAACAATTTTGAATTATACCCAAAGAAAAAAATGTCATTACTAGCATCCAATGAAATTTTAGAGAGAATATGCTTGTCCTTTGAAAATGACCTCAAAACCAAATGTGATGAAACTAACTAGAATCCATGTGTCAAAATCTATCAAATTGTAAATGCCTTTTAGTAACGTCATTTGTGAGCCTTTCTTTTGACTAGGTGATTAATATTTTATAGTACATAATTATATGAGAAAAATGCACCCTAAGTAAAAGAAATAATGGATCTATATGAGACGTAGATATATTTTTAAGGTGATTTTCGTTAATTGTCATATAAACGGCTAATGATTTATTAGAGATGACTTTCATCAAAATCGCTTTGAAAAAATCATTAGTGACTCGTAAATTAAAAAGTGACTTTCATTTGAATTATTATTCAACAAGAAAGATTTAAAAGGTTACTCGTAATGAAATCTGTCTAGTTATATATTTTGTATGAGGCGATCTCACCTAAAAGTTTGTGTTTTTTATAGACTAGGTAGCCCACATTGATTTATATAATTCATTATTTATTCTTTTTTAAGTTTTAAAGTTTAATAAGTTTTAAAGTTTAAGTTAGGTTTTGAATTTGAGTGTTTAATGGAAGGATTTATACTAGAGAACTCTATTGGGATGGAGGATAAAAATAAACCCAATAAAAGTGACTCAATCTGGATAACTCGAGTCAAACTATCCGAATTGATTCATGAAATTAGGGATGACAATAGGTCGGGTCCGGGTCGAGTCCAAGTGGACCCAGACCCGTTTAATTTATTTGGACTTAACCTCAAACTCGACCCAAACCCGTCGGGTCTGTAAAGCATGGACCTAGACCCAAACCCGCTAAGTCTACGGTGCCCCAGGTCCATGGGTCCTAAACGGGGTCTAGACTATTTCAAACTAAAATTATTAAGAAACAACATAATCTTATCATTCTTCTGCCCTATTTAATATTATTTCACATTTGCAGGCAACATAAATTTCTTATTTTTCACACATGTACTTAGATAATGTATAAATTGACAAATTAAAATAAATATTCAAAAATCAAGCAAAGTGAACAAATTTGAAAAACAAATGTGAGAGAAAGTGTTTGAGAGTTATGCAAGATGATTGATAATGAGCGAATGAGGCAAGGATTGATTGAATTGTTTAAGAGAATTAGTGCAAAACAAGCATAAGTCATATGTAAAAAAAAAATTAATCGAGTCCATGGGTATGGGTCTAGGTCCGAATTCTAAACCTAAACACATACCCATTTAATACCACTTGGATCCGGACCCGACCTAGACCATCGAGTCTAAAATTTTTAGACTTAGACCTGCTAGTTTGGGTTAGGTATGGCGAGTCCGGATCGGATCCAGGATCCATTGCCATCTCTACATGAAATAGTTTACCTAAATCGAACCTGACCTAAATAATTTTCACCAAATTTATTTCTATTTGAAATTATTGTACCAAATATGTATTGACTCGAAATTAGTCCGTATCAGAAAAATTAGCTGAGTCAAAAACTAAACCAAACCTAAATCTTATTAACTCGGACATAAGATGACCTAAAATTAACCCGATCTAAAATCAAAATAAATAACCCATTTTTTAAGTGTTACTGAAAACTCGAATTTGATTATCTCATGGTACAATAAATCAAAAACTTTGCTTACCCACTATATTTTTAATGTATTGAATGGTAAGAACTGTTCATCAATCATTAATTTAAAAAGCTATTCATCATTCATTTATTTCATAAAAAGGCAATTGAGACCATTTAGGCAAGACTAACGGGCCTATATGGCATTCAATATAAAGGCGCAGCTTAGACCATATATACAAATCCGACATCTTTATTTGAGAAATCTATGATACATATAAATTAGATTAATTGGTAAAATTTATGAAATTAATTATTGAAAAGTCTAGGTTTGAGTCCCCCTCATAAGTTGTGTTAATATTTGTGTGTCATTCGCTCATATAAAACAAAAAAAAAAAAAAAAGAACCTCCATCTTTGAAACACCATATACATAGGTTTTTTTCATTTAAAAATCTTAGAGAATGTATACACACTAATTGAAAGCCAATATTGCCATTATATATGTAACACATATGATACGATGAAATGCCCTATACAAGTGATGGAATAGTTTCTTTCAGGCTGAAACATTAGAGGTATAAATTCCATTATTTGTAAGTATGCTTCTTATGGTACCTCTAAATCCAGTATAGTTGGGTTTAAATCTTATCCCCGATCAAGATAGGCAATAGTTATATCGTGAACTTAGGATCTGTAGTCCCAGGTCACATATATGTTAGTAAATGTTGATGGTGGCAGTGAACTAGGGGGTTTTGAGGAAACTTTTTAAGTATAATGTTTGGGTCCATAAACCCAAATTTACGATATAATTTATATGGAATAGGATATGGATTAATGAGAGGATGATTATTTAATGAGACAAGATCTTGAGGCTCAAGGATTTATTGAGCCAGGACTTCCAGCTAATCCCACTTTTCTTCCTGGAATATATCTCAGACCTTGTTTCAGTCATGTTTGGAAGTTGCCCTGGCTTCTTGCATAGCACAAAGTTCCTAGCTTCAAAGGACCCTATTTCATCCCATGGGCTCATTTCTGCAAAAGTTTAATTATTCCCCATCAAATCCAAACTTTAAGATGCATAACAATAATTTTATTACTCAAACTAAATCGATCGGTGATACTGAATTTAAAAATTGAAAAATATACTCAATACAAATATAGTTTGAGAGTTAAACCAAATTAAACGATTTCTCTATGTTTAGAAATTTCATCTATCAAGTCTACCTTATTCTCAAAATAAGATGACCATTCTTTTGTTTTTTTTTTAAACTCAAGGAATGACCACACACAAAAGGATTCTAGGTTATGCTAAATGGATTAGGTCCATTCTTTATGAATGCAAAGAAAATGCCTTGCTAGATATGAGAAGTTATGATAAATTACTCTCAAGAAATGCTTCCCCTAAATAAAATACAAAGTAGCTAATGAGGTTATATATTCTCTATCCCTTTTTCTTTTCTTTCCTTTCCTTTTTTTTTTTTTTTTTTGAGTTGGCAAGAGGGCGCCTTATTTGGGCCTCATACAAGATCTAATAGGGAAAGGGAGGGGAAGATACAAAAACCAAAGGTCCATTAGGCACCAAATAAAATAGCAAATAATAATAATTATCATTATTAATATTTTATTGTATTTTATTAATATTTCCTTCATTAGAATTTAATAGTCCATAATTATTTGAGCTCTCCCCTAATATTTGGAAGTTTTGTATGATGACTTCAGGGCATTACTTGGTCATCCACACATGATTAAATTAATTAAAGATTTTAAGATATCACCCTTTTAAAAACATCCAAAAGAATTAATTTAAAACTCGCACACACACACATATACATATTGATGGAACTTTCTATTCGAACTAAATTTAAGTCATTTAAATATGTTTCCACCCTTATATCTAAAAAGAATAATGTTTCCACTTATTTATTAAACGCACCAAGAAGATACAATTAATTAAACTCAAAGCTAAAATCACCTTAACTTGACTTTGGCCAGTAAAATGGTTTCAAATTTTGCTGCAAAGATGCTTTTTTTTTTTTTTTTAAGAATAAGTCTATTACACAAACCATCAATACAATATACACACTCAAAGTCAACTCAGATCGAAATTATTCAACATAATCTATATCCAAAATTACTCGAGCAAGATCCACCGGACCCAAAAGCAACCCGCTGGAAACGAAAATTGAGGATCCGGCTCAAGAAACTAAAGGAAACAAAACCCAAAAACAGGAAAGAAAACAAAACCCAAAAACAGGAAAGAAAACTTACCATCGGATCCAAGGTTAGCACAATAGAGGAAAAATTTGTTGGGGTCAGAGCTCAAATGGGGGAGTCGACCTTCCTTGGCGTATAACTTAAGAGCCATGTCTATAACTTGGACCACTAAATCCTCCTCGTTGACCAGGAACCGAAACGGGCCAGGGCTCCCCAAAACGCACACACTTATCAAGAAACGTTTCGTGCTCGCCCCGGTTCCGAAGCTCTCCTTCTTACACTCGAAACAGTTGGTGCTCATTTTCTTGCTCTTGGGAACTATCTGCTTGTTATTCTGATGAGAAGAACTCAGAGATTTCTCTGATATATTTCTCTTCATTTTTTATTTATTTTTTTAAAATTAATTTGTTTAGAGAGTTAAGAAATGGAGGGAAGATGGAATTTGTTGTGGAGGAGAGGGGACGGGGGGAAGAGGGTATAAATAAAATGGGAAAACTTGAAGAGGACAGGGATGTAAAATTTAAAATATTATGTGTTAGATGAAGAGGGAAAAACAATGATGGGATTAGAGAATATTGTGGTGTAAGCATTTGTTGATTCTGTATAGTTATGTATACATGTTCTGTAAAATTTCTTTAAGGTTAGCATGCCACCTCCTCATATTTTATACAATATAGTTTTTTTTTTTTAACTTCATAAATTTTTATGTATACTGAGTAATTTATATGGATGTTTTTTTAGACAATCTCAGCAACTGATAGTAAAAAGGTGCATGCATATATACGGATTTACGACACTATATATATAAATTATTCTTTGACCAATTTTTTATGTATGTATTAGATTTATTTTTTAACTCAAAATAAATAATTGATTATGATTGTCAATATTTTAATGGTCCTATACTCCTTATATGTATTGCAATGGATCAGATTTATTTTAATGGTACATTAATTTAGTTCAAATAATTGAAATATTGACATCTTGACTATCAATGCATGAGAAAAATAATACAAAAATAATCTATTTAATTTTTTAAAAATACTAATAGCTTGTACTACCTAAGATTCTGTTTATTTAGTGGTTAAGTATATTAAAGTAATAAAACAATATCTACTAGCTCACAAATTTAATAGCATTTTATTTCATTATTTCACTATCATTGTTAATTTTTACAAATATATTTTCCATGATACATAGAATGTCACACAGGATGCCATGTAATATATCAAATAGGTATTCAATATAAATTTAATTTATTTGATGTAGGAATTATTCATATTCATATTGAATATAATATACATTAAGAATAAAAAGTATATTAATCAAAATAGAAAAAAATAGGAAATATATGTTACAATAAATTATATAATTTAATTTATTAATTTATTATTGTTATTTACAAAATAACTATTTTTTTAATTTATAATTAATTTTTATTATTATAAATTAATTAAAATAATTTAATTAAAAAATAATTTAATTATTTAAAATTTAATTAATATGCAAAGGATATAATCCTAATATATGTAAAAGCTCGACATATTGGTGGCTAATTAATGGGTTGGTTTTTATTCAAGTGCCTTATTTGACTCATGTGCTCCCCTCCCTCATCCCCATGGCTTATGACACTGTCTTCTTGGGTTGGGTTAATATATCGTGGGACCCGTTTGCCGACTCTCAAGTGGGTAACTGATTGGCCAAATTGGGCCGTGGTCGATTCATTCATAAATTGGATAGAATAGACTTATACGTAAATTAATGAAATTTTGGCCAGATTTTAAAATAAGCTAAATAATGTCCATATAATAAGTATTGTTAAATGTTTTCTGATAGTAGTGAACTTAATATGATGCAACAGATAGATTAGTATTAATTTTAGGCAAGTTAATTAGGTCCGGTAAGTTAATAACTCAATATAGGTGGTTCATTACTCGATCGAACCTAGTTTAAATGAATTAATAATCAACTTAATTCAACAGATACCTAACCGATTGTTGATCGCTACCTCCAAATAATAGATCTTATTTTATTATTTCACTATATATCTCTTGACACTAAACTTTGAAAATTTTAAATTATTTATTGCAAGAAAGAGTTGGTAGAAGGCTAGGGGGTCTATGAGAGGAGGAATGTTTGCTGGGTAGTAGTTAAGTTAAGATGAAAGTTGCATGTGTTTTTGAGTATATTTTATTTGCAGGGGCAGATATTGAAATTGAGCTCATGGACTCATGTAGGGATTATGGCCTCTTTTAACTTCAATAATTTTGGGGTTGTGTTGGGGGAAATTATGGCCTCTCTTTTAATTAATTTAGGGTTTCCATGCATCCAAGGTCCAGATTACTAGATAAATATTTTAGTGCTAATCATTTGGTTTATTCTGTTTGGTGTTTTTTTTTATTTTATCAGTACAACTTACAAGACCTTCTGTACCTTCATGATGTACGGCCCATTGGCCGGTCTCATAAATATATTTCAAACTATTCAAAAATATATCTTGCTTAAATTAAAGGCAATTATATGGGCAAGTTCAAATTTTGTATTTGTCACACTAGTTTTCGTATTAAATTGTCCAACGCCATCAAATTATTGGTATATATAATTCATTCATTACCAATTATTGGGTTAAAAAATTTGTTAATCTTATGTTGCTAAATATAGTATAAAATATAACTCACAGTGGGTGCTAGTTGGCTCAATTTGTAAAGTTTTTATCACCTTATATAAAAGATATAAGTTTGAACCCCATTTACATTAACCTTCTACGTCTTATTTACACCAAAAAAAATATTAACTTCTTTGAAAAAGAAAATTTCACGTATAATATTATAATAGATTGCAAACAATCTATTCAAACCTACAATATTTCACCTATTTAGTACACGATATTTAGATTTTTAAATCCAACAAAGACAATTTTTTATTGTCTTTTTTGGGTGAGAAATGAGGGACAAAGCCCATTTGTTGTCTTTACTTAAAGACTTTGTGATTTTGTTTAGCTTGTTATCTAACTGAAAATTCCATTATAGTCCTAAGACTGTCTATTCTTTTTAAATTCTCTAAATTATTTTTCTGTTTTTTAAAATTTCATCAAACTATCTATTAACAGATGATCTAAAAATTTAATACACCGTACTTTAAAAATTACAATCTGCCAACTACTTAAACCAAATTATAAATTTCTCATGCACAAAATTATGGTTTCCTATCACTTGTATACATATGTGGTTCTTAGTAATAAAAGATTAATCACAGATATGACGATATGTTAAGTTTTTAAAGATTGAATCCAGTCCGTTCAATTCCATGCAACATATAAACCTAACCTTATATGTACTCAATTTTTGCTAGGCTCTTTTTATCCCTCCTAAAAAGGAGATTCATTAATAAAAAGGTATATATCATCTATAATAAAAAAAATTAAACAAAAATAAATTTAAAACATCAACATAATTTTTCAATTCTAAAAAGTTAATCGCAAGGATATTATCGTCCGCCTCCAACTTTGTAGCATCCATTGAGTCACCAATTGTTTAATGTCTTTATGTCTTCTCTGAATGACAATGAGTTACAATACTAACTCCCTCGAATAGCATAAATCAAAATAATAACTCCCTCGAGTGGCATAAATCTCTATTTGATGTAATAGATAATACATAAAAAAAAATCAATATAACAAAATAAATTCCATTGTTAATTTATTCATCATAAAAATAAGCAAACTTTATATGATCAGATCTAGCCTCGCTTTGGTCCCTTTTAATAAAAAAAAAACTATAAGGGCACATTAATCCATGAAATTATCATTAACATCTCTTTTGGCGGTATATACTTTTTAGTAACTGAGTTAATGTTAAATAATCAATTAATTATATAGGTAATCATAATTGTTGAATTATTCACTAATACATATTTTTTATTTTTTACAATCCTTTTTGTAAATATGAACACATAGTAAAAAAATGAAGGGCAATTTTTTTCTAAAAATAACCGGTAAGCCAATTATACAAAACATGTCATCTTTTCTAATTTCATATGATAGAGAAATAAGCTAAATTAAATAATTAAAGATGTACATATTCGAGTCAACAAAAGAATTGTTTTCAAACTTTTTTGATAGAATGTCTAAATTCAAATTAAAAGCATTTTATATCTAAGTTTAGAATTTTGACAAAAATCGTGTTCATCTAAAAGGGAATTTTATTAGTCAAACTAAAAATAGTAAATTTTATAACTTGGATAGAATTTGACATTACAAAGTAGTTTTTTACAAGAAACCAATAAACTATAAAGTGTGGAAAACAAAATTCCTTATACCATTAAATACTGATATCATTTTATTCTTTCTTTCTTTCTTTTTTTGCAATTCTAATTATTCTTCTTTATTTTGTTTTTATTAGTGTTTATATCGTGGGCCCAAAACCAGTAGTTCCAAACCACATGTTAAGAAATGATAGGAAAAAGAAGGAAAAATAGGAGGATTTTTTAGGATAAAAAAAGAAAAATATTTTTTTCTTTTATTGATCATAGCTATGGACCCAGGATCATGTAAATTTTTTTATGTTTTATGGTGTATAGTTATCAGAGGGCTTTTTATCGTACATATTATTAGATAATTTTCATCCAAATTTTTTTAATCTCTACATAAATTTATTAAACAATTAACATAGACAAACTTCAAGCAATCGATCACCTTTGCACAAATTTCTATTACTATCCATAATCAAGATAATGTAGGTTTTGGACTATTTTTTTCAACTTAGATTTTCTACACCAAAGGAAACTCTCTAAATTTTCTACACTTCCTTCTATGCATAAATAGGTGACCAATAGTTCTTGAAATTTCGAGTCTAATAGAACCTGTCTTTCTGTAACTTATAATTCAAATATATGGTTGTTACATAAGACTTTTACCACCATGCTGGGACTTTCTGGGTTTGACTTTGAATTTGGATATATATTGCAATCATTTGAATATATTTAACTTTAATTATTCCTTTTTCATATTAGCTTGATTGTCCACAAAAAAAAAAAAAAAACAACTTGATTTATGGTGAAAATGATCCAGATCAACAAGGGAACTAGCAATATTTATATAAGCAGTATTCAAGCAAAACAAGCGCTCTAAATATTGATACCCATTTTTTAGTGAGATGATGTGGTATGATTAGATGGAAAATATCACCACGAAAATAGGAAGATTGTAATAATAAAATGAAAATACGTCGGTGTGCTTTTAGTATAGTTTTATCAACGAGAATGAGTTTTTGTTTTACAAATATATGAAACACAACCCAAACATAGTACTAAATAGGGGTGAGCGATTCGAATACCCTCCCTAAAATTGGAAACTTGAACCACATGTTTTTCCAATTCTTCAATTTTAGGAAACAGAACCATAATATATTTGACTAGTTCCTGAATTTTAAGAACCCGAACTCGAAACGCACAGATCTGTTCCGGTTACGAGGTACCCTGCCGAACTTTCAAAACTTTTTAAAAATTTACAAAAAGCAACCTATCAAGTAATAATTAACTTAAGTTCGAGTACACAACGTTGCTCCAACTCAAGGAGCAAGTAAGCAATAACTCATAATATTAACCATATGATAACTATACACAACTAAATAATTAAAAATAATTAACAACTAATTTAAATTTTAAAATAATATAATTTCTTTATTAGGGTTATGCTCATTAATTAGAGTTTTCTTATATATAATTTTGGGTTGAGCCTTATAAAAAAAAAGAAACTATAAAACATATAACCTATGAAAATTTCTAAGTAACTCTGATTCCTGGTTCAAGCACTACAAAAATGCACAAAATAGCGACAAAAAATGTCCGACATGTTAAGAGACTGTCGGACTATCTCGACAGGTATTACATCGGGCCCCGATGGAAATTTTTTTCTTTTTACAGTGGATACTGTTGTCCGACGGGTTTTACATCGGGTTTTGATGTAAAACCCATCGGACTCCGACGTAAAACCCATGAGAATGGTCGGGGTTGTCGGCCCATCGGAAGACCCGTTGGTTTATCCTTACCGACAAGCGGGATTCAAACGTCCCTACCCGTTGGATATTCCATCAAAATTTCTCATATTACGTCGGAATACCTGTCGAAAATTTCGTCGTTATTTTAGTGTTTTTTTGTAGTTTAGGTATCGGAAATCGGAACTCGGAATCGGAACCTAAACTTGTCCTAATGGTTCCAGTTTCTAGTTCCGGGTTCTAGTTTTGGGACGCGGACCCAGAACGGCTTAGACAAGTTCCACATTTTTTTGAATTTGACTGTGAACTATTTGACCAGTTTTGGTTCTAAAACCTGAACCTTTTAATCAGTTTTGGTCATATTATAGAGTACTCATATGCATGCTCACCCTTAACACTAAAGGGCAAAGAATATTTTATTCGTTAAAAATTGTCTCGTAAGCTTATTATATAAAGCATGCCATTTTTTCTGATTTCATATCAAAGAGAAACAAAATCAAATAATAAAAAATTATTATATTTGATTTGAGCCAACAAAAGAATTGTCTAAATTCAAACAGAAAGGATTTTATCTAAGTTTAGAATTTATACAAAAATCGTGATCACCTTATGGAGGATTTCATAAGTCAAACTAAGGGCATGTTTGGTTGGATGTAATTAAAGTGGTAATAATGGTGATTACATTAACATATTTGGTTACAACTTTGTAATGCAATCAAAATTGCATTGTAATCACTTTAATCTTTACCTATGTAATTACAATTACTTGAACATTTACTAAACAATCATGATTACATCCATCCTTATGATCAAATTTTAACACACTTCTAATAATTTCCCCCTCCCCACAATTCCATATCCATTCTCTCTCTCCTCCTTGGCAAGCAAAAAATTTATCCATTTGATAAGAAACTAAATTTTTTTTCTTCTATTATCTTAATATATGATATGATCGTTAAATCATTAAGAGAAAATTTTAACTTTAATATTTTAGATTTAAAATTTAAGTATTTAATTAAGAAGATAAAAGAAGCTTAAATTAAAATTTTTAGATTCAATAAATATTTATCATAAATAAAATAATTTTAGTTTGTATTTTTATTCATGAAAAAAATTCAAAACTTAATTACATGATAGAAGAGATTAAAAAAGCTCAAATATAAATTTAGAGTTTAAAATTTTGTTATGTGGATAACATTTATCTTCACTACGACAAACATTTATTGCCATTAGAATAATCGAATTGATATTTTTGCCACCAAAAAATTTAAAATTAGGAAATATGATATAAAAGATTAAAAAAATTTCAAATATGATTTTGAATTTAAAATATTTTCGTGGGGATAACATTTTTCTTTATTACTATATTTATTGTTATTAGAATAATATAGTTCATATTTGCAATAAAACTTGATTATTTGATAAAAATATTTTTAAAAGCTCAAATCTAAATATGTGGCTCAAATTTTTATTTAGATAGCATTTATCTCCACTACAATAATTTAATTACTAACTTTGGTCATTGAAATAATACATTACTATTGTGATTACATTACACTTTTTATATAACCAAACATGGTAACGTAATTGTTGTCCTATTACATTACATATCTAATTACATTATATAGTTGATTACATTACACCCCTATTGCATTATATCCAACCAAACGCCTCATAAAAATAATATATTACAGTAAAATATTTGAGTTAGACACTTTAATATTATAACGGATTTTTTTGAGAAACTAATAAATAATAAAATTATGAAAAACTAATCTCCTTTACCATCAAATTATTGTTTCATTTGATTTCTTTCTTTATCTTTTTTTTCAAATTATTCTTATTAAGTAATTTGAAATTATCTTTTCATTAAAAAACAATTTTGAAATTATCGATTTCATTCAATTGTTTTTATGACATTTGCATAGAGTAGTATTCCAAGAGAAATTTAAGTGGTTTGTAAAAAAATTGGATCCTTACTTTTGACATTTGCATAATCATCGATTAATTATTCACTTAGACAAGTTTTTATTTTCTTTTACAAAACTATTTTATTCCATGTATAATTGAATTAATTCTTTTACAAAGATGTAGCACAACCCAGACAAAGCAACGAAGGGCAAAGAATATTTTTCTTTACTAAAAAATGGCCAGCAAGCTCATGATACAAAACAGGCCATTTTTTTCTAATTTCTTATGAAAGAAAAATAAGCTAAATCAAACTATTAAAATTGTATTATATTCGGGTCAACAAAGACATTCTTATGTCTAAATTCAAACTAAAAATATTTAATGTCTAATTTGAGAATTTGGATAAACTAAAAAAATAAAGTATTTGAACTGGATATAACTTTGTAATTTTTTTTAGGGAATGCAAGAATCAATTTATTGATAAAGTAGTCATAAGTGTGTAGCTCGAGACTAGAAAAGGATACGCTCCTAGTCAAATCTGCTCCATCTTAGGAGGAATAATTTTAACGAGATGATAGACAACTGAGTTCTAATAAGTCTTAACATTTAATCTATTAGGTGTTGTTTGGTTTGGTTTATATAAAATTATTTTTGTTTTTCAAAAACAGTTTTTCTAAAATTAGTTTTTGAAAAAGTTATGAAATGTTTGGCCTAATTTATATGAAAATATTTTTAAATAATAAGTTGTTTGGCCTAGTTTTGTCTACAATATTTATTATAGTACAATTTGATATTGTTTTGTTTTTTTATTTGCATTATGAATATTATTTAATATTTATTTTTTATAAGATAACATTTATTTATTTGCTAGAGTAAGAGATTGTTCATTTTTCTTTGTCTACTCACCCACCCAGCGAGTACAAAGCAAAAGGAGGGATACATGACCAAGCTAAGTTATAATTACATGATGCAACAATCAACCAAAGCCTCGTGGACCAAGCTGGTATGGAACTCAAGCAATATTCCCAGACACTCATTTATTCTGTGGCTTATTATGCAAGACAAATTACGGGTTCCGCATAAATTAGAAAACTACATGCCAAATATTAATGCTAAATGCCCTATCTCGTGCATCCCATGTAGAAACACAACAACACATTTTGTTTGAATGTGAGTTTGCAACAACAGATGAGGAAACAGATCATGGTGTGGCTGCAAATATACTACCCTGCACAGTCATATACCTAGCTACTCAAATGGTTAATGCAGATGCGGAAGCCGGGAAGATTATCAGCCTTATAAGGGCTACGAGTGACAACAATCCAAAACCGTGTAAAGTTGAGATTTCAATATCTTAGTAAGGGGGGACAAAGTACCAAATATGTAAGCCTTGGCTGACTTGAAGTGCACGTAAGAGCATACACGGATACTTGTACATATCCCTGTTACTTCTCATGGTTGTTTTTGGTAATGAAAATTATAATTTTCTACCAAAAAAATTGAAAATAAAAACCTTTAGCGAATTAAAATAAAATATCAATTATTCAATACAAAAATGTTATAAAATAATCTAATTCGATTGTGTTTTCAGGCAATATGAAAAAGGTCAATTATTTTATAATCGTTAGAGATCTAGCAATTGTATTGCGAAAAAAAGTCATATCATTATCATCTAACGATCCACCATGCTCTAGAGAATAATCAATTTGACTGCTTTATAACTCTTCCTTATCTCCTTGTACTAGAGGCATATAATTGGGATCTTGATCACACTTATAGAATGTTTCATCTTCAATGATATATTTTCTAATATAATTATAAAGAGTCATGGTTGTAACCACAATTTTGGATTGTGTAGAAAATTTGTAACTTGGCATGTCGAATAATATTCTCCATCTATTCTTCCACACCTCAAATGTTCTTTCAATAACATTTCTAAGAGATGCATGTGCATAATTAAACAATTTATAGTACCCTATCGGAGGTTGGCCGGAACGTCTAAACTCGGGTAGATGATACCAATGTTGTGATCCCTTAAAATGTGCTAGATATCCTTTCATATTTGGATAGCCAGCATCTACGAGATAATACTTGGATATAAAAAAATTAATAACTCAATAAATGTACTCCAAGAAATTGCACAATGTAATACAAATACATGTGAACAGGTAAAAGAGGACATACCTTGCGGAGGGTATGGAAATATATATAAATTCTTGTACTTTTCCGATGTTATAGTAAGGATACGTGTGTCATGTGCACATCCTTCCCAATCAGCTTGAGCGAAGGTAAACAACATGCCAAAATTACATGTTCGTCATCACAATTTGCGCAACATATCGTTTTCTACCTATGTAGGGGATTTCATTCTCTTTTGAAGTAATGATTGCACGAATGTGAGTACTATCTATACCTCCGATTGCACCTTTGAAATGTGGCTAAAATCGATAATCGTCTCTAATTTTGTCCGGAATGTCTTTAAATTGACGATTAGGTGGTTGTATAATATCTCTAGAAAATGCAATTAAAGACTTCAAAACTTCGTCAAATTTTCTATTTGTTGTCTCTCCGTAATGCTTAAATCTAGATTGCACATTACGATTCGAGAGTATATGAGCACAAGTCCAAAAAACATAACCAATGCCTCCTTCGCACACATTGTCCTGGTTGGATGTAAGCCGTAATTATCCGCCAATATTTTTGCTAGTCCAATAAATACATGTGGCTACATTTCTAAACATCTTGTAACTTTCCCCAAAGGTGTTAAGCACCTCAATGACAAATTACCACCCAAAGCATATAGAAGTTCTAACCTTTCTCTTCATTAGGTACTTCATATAATATTGAGTATATAATCTTCCTCCCAATACCACAAGTAAAACCATCGTTCTCTTATTGAGTTCATGTTGAAGCAATATTTTTTCATAATCATCATCATTATTTTCATAGTCCTTATTCATTTCATCTTGTTCAGTTTCATCTTTGGAGCCATTATAATCAATTGTATCTTCCTTACTAATATTATTTTCCAATTTATTTATATCAATGATGTCATCCTAACAAAAATAAAATAATATTTTCATGTCAAAATAAGTAATAATTTATTATAAAATTTAATATGTCTCACTTGAGAGTATATACATATACACACACATACACACAAACAAAAAAATCCAAGTTCATCGTTATATATATATAAAACAACGAAAACCATAAAAGTTTCCAAAAAATAAAAAGTCACATGTTAAAGTGCAAATAAAATACGTTGTAGAAAAAAAAATAACTAATATCTTTGCATAGTTGATACACTACTAGAAAATCGCCATATAGCGATGGAAAACGTCATTTAGCGACGGAATTTCACAATTAGCGACGGAAAAATTCCGTCGCTGATTTTCAGCGTCGCTAAAAATCAGCGTCGGAATTCTACGATTCCGTCGTTGATTAGCGACGGAATTTGATTCCGTCATTAATCCAATCAGCGACGGAATCGTAGAATTCCGTCGCTGATTCATCGCCAATTTTTTAAAAAAATTTACAATTTAGTGTATTTTTGAGTGCTTAATACAAAAAATCTACAATGAAATACAAATCCAAATAATCCGATAGCCTAACAACATCAAATTCAATTTCAATTCAAACACAAAAATCATATACAAACACAAAAGTCATAAATAATCTAACTTCAAACATCCATAAAAACTAATTGAAAAAAAAACAAGGGTAAACAAAGTAAATTATACAAACAAAAGTTATGTTCTTCATTTTCCTTTTCCTCTTCTTCTTCCTCTTTCTCATTATCTTCATCTTCTACCTCATTCCAACCATACCTATCAAAATAAGTTATATCAAATCCTCTAAAATCTGAAATTTTATAGTAAACAAAGTAAATTATAAATACAACCAACAATGAGGGAGGATGGAGAAAGCATACCTACAAGAGGTGGTTAGTTGGTGACGTGTATGACAGGTGGTGGCAACGGCGGCGAACGGCGGTAACGGAGGCAGCGGCGAACGGCGGCGGCGGAGGCGGCGGCGAATGATGGATTAGCCTCTCACTTTCTCACACTCTCACTTCTCTCCGATTCTCAATCTATCTCTCCTTATGTTTGCCGAGTCTCGTTGAAGTTCGGATTTTATTTCCAAAATAGTGACGGACTGCATCCGTCGCTACTTAAAAAATTTTAAAATTTTAAAATTGAAGAAAATTAAATAGCCCGCCAATGTAAAAATTTTCAAATTTTGAGTTAGCAACAGACCGGTCCGTCGCCAACTAAAAATTTAAAAATTTTATATATTTGAAAAATGAAATGGGCGGCAAATTTAAATTTTGGAAATTTTGGATTAGCGACGGAATTTTCCGTCGCTAATTCAAATTTGAAAAATTTTATATTTTTCAAATTAAAGTAGGCGGGAAATTTAAGATTTTAAAGATTTTGAATTAGTGACGGACTAATTCTGCAGCTAATAAAAAAATTTTAAATTACATTTAGCGACGGACTAATTCAGTCGCTAATAAAAAAAATTTAATTAAAATTTTTTTTCATAAATCCGTCGCTAATTTTTCCATTTCCGTCATTATGTCCGTCGCTAATGACTAAAATAGCAACGAAATTTATTTCCGTCGCTAATTAAGTTTTATCTAACACATGTCGATTCTGTCATTGTTTCCATCGCTATATAGCGTTTTTGTAGTAGTGATAGTATGCATTATTAAAAAAAAAGAACTAACGCATAAAAGTATGTTTGCCTTCTTTTATTAATCGAAGCTCGCCAAGCAACTCTCACATCATCATCTTCTAATACAATAAACATCTCCCTATATTGTCTCTTGATAAGTAAGCGAGCACCTGGCATGTATAGCTCAGTACCATGTTCAACAAATGGAAGAATTTTGAGCAATCTCATACATTCCGCTAAACTACACGCGAGAGGATCACTTGACATAGAAGTCGCTATAAGATGAGGGACACAACTTTATGTAACTTCTACAATACGATCCAATCGATTTTACATACTTGCGAAGTACTTACTTTTGAGTTATTCTTCTTTGTTGCCTTTCCTTTCCCTTCCTTAAAACTAAATGTTTTTTTCTTCTTGTTGCCCTCTTGTTCAACATAATCAATATTCTCAACCTCAATGTTTCCCGAAGTAATATTGGTACCCCCATAATCATCATATCCATTATCTTCAATCCTTACCTGGTGTAGTACCTTCTCTATTCTACTTTTCCTCCACTTGCTCTTCTCCCACCACTTCCTCTATCTCTTAACTTGCGATGTATAAGGTTCCCATGAATGTTCACTAGTTGCAAATGTGTTAGAAAACATTATATCCATTTCTGTTAAATTAGTTGGACCACCTCGCATAAATTAGCATAATCAAGATTATCCTATAGATAAAATAAAGAAAACTTATCAGTTTGCTCTTCAAATTAATAGGTAAATAATAATATTTTTAGAATACTAGAAAGTTATACTAGCCTTTATTTTTACTTCCCACCAAGATTCATCAGCAACAATAGTATTTTTATCTCGGATCCCATCCTAAACCGGTTTCCATTAGCAACTTTTTCCATTCCTTATACTAACTTTTTAGATTTTTCCACCTATTTTTTAGTTGCATGTAATCATACTTTCTTCCACTTCTTTGTTTGAACTTTGTAACCACATTATTCCATCATATCTTATTGAAATGTGTATTTGACCTATTTCCAATAATATGAACCTTTTCAACACAAACTTGACAAAAATCTCTGTTATTATGGGATCCCAAATTGCCTTTTCTTTCTTAACAATGCAGGCAGAGGGGGCAAAAAAATTTGACAATATCCTTCCATAAGTTTTTGATGAGCAATCTTATTGAAATGAAAAATCAATTAGAAAAAAAAAAAGAAAGGCTATGTAAAGAAGACATACACAAAATTTTAAAAAACATGTCGGCATTAGATTGTGTATGTTGCCATATATTTCCAAAAATATGATAATATGATAATAAAGTTATTCGCCTGATCATGCACCGAGGGATTAGATTGTGCATGGAGCTGTATCGATGAAAAGTTAATGGCAACATTTAGATTTAATGGTCATTTACCCTATAATATTAAGGGAAAAAACAACTTTACATATGATTCATCACCTTAAAGCATCAAATAAAAATAGAAATTTATTAGTTAATACAAGCATACACCAACCTTATTCGTAGTAGAAGAAGCATTCTTTGACGAAGTTGGTTTCTTTTCGAATGGTACTGAATCCATCTAGATCAAGACAAAAAAAATTATAAATATTGTTAGATTGAGGTAAAATGTAAACTCGTTTTTAGAAAACCCAACAATTTTATAAAGTCATTTAACATCAATTCACAACTTAAAGAAAACGACAATGCAATTACAAAATTAAATAATAATAACGTAACATAAACAACAAAACAATGTAATGGTCAAACTCCTACTACTCAATAGATTACCTAATAAACAAGGTAAACAAAGAAAATCTATCCTTACATAAATCTTAAACTTCACCTCATTAACTTCAACACTTAACACATTTTCTGCCAGTTAACATGTTCAAATCTATTGCTTACATGGGCAGCAATTTCCAAACCCCCTCCCCAAAAGAAAACAAAAAAGGAAAAATATAACTTGCAGAAGCCATGTCCCATGATTACCAAACTTAATAATATCCATCTTCCTTTTCCCCAACCCAAACAGAACACTCATTTCAAACTGATCAGGCTAGACGAAATTCTACATCCCCACACATACAAACCTCGCGCTCACACAGAACATTACATAGAGTAGTTGGATACATCGGTAACCTTTACGAGTTGTAGACTGTCACATTCATCAAGGTATCATGATCAGATAGCCCGATAAAACAAATAAAAACAGGTATGAAGACTCGGACATCGCTCTATATTTTTCCGAGTCATGCAAAAGGAATCGGGTATAACGATGTCATTCATATAGAGTTTTGATTCCAAGGCATTCTCTGTCTCTTAGAAACTTACTTGAGTTAAATAGTATCTTCTCTATGCGATTTGGCCTTCACATATCTCTTTAATCGCTTTCGGTTAGCAACTCGAAAACCGGTTCTTTATTCCGAGTCCACTCTCACTCAGATTAATCGCTTTCGAATATACCGAGTATTCCACTGTTTCTCACTCGAATTTGACTTGTGGTTATTTACTCTATTGTTTGCATAGTCAACATTCGTAGTTCTTTTCGTACTTAGTCTATATCAAGTTTTTCCATCTCCGATATTTGATTAGAACTTGATTCTTTGCTTAAGACTAAGTCTTATGGAATTCCGAGTATCATGGATATTAGACTCGGAAAATTCCATTTCTTTTCCGACTCGAGATAATCTGTTGGTTAATTATCATGATTATTTTATTATCTCGTGTCTAACCTTGGACCAAAGTATTTTATACTTTGAGAACCGAAGGTATTTTACTTTTGTAGGTTATTCAATCGAGGATATCTTTTCAAACTACAAAAGTAGCCGGCTTCGAACGTCAAATCACCGAGCAGATATGGCTTTTCACCTTCCCTGCTTTAGTCCCGGAAGATTGTGTCGAAGCCGTCCGCTTCCATATCCGGAAAACCGGAACGCCAGGCTTAACGGTGGGTTTCACCACATTTATCAAGACACAACCGATGGTTTTGGGACTTCCAAGAGAGTTAAACCGTTGTCCAACGTCCATATCTCAACGGATACTTTCTGAGTGACTTAGAAAGCTTTCCACAACGGTCACGAGAGGACTCTCGGTCAGCGAGATGAAGATAACGGCTACTCTGCCTGGTCCTCTATAAAAAGAAGCCACTTCACAAGACTTGAAGGTTGCCGAACATATTGTCAATACACCTACTTGAACAAAGTTATTGTATTTACTTTCAATCTTCAACTTACAACTCCATCTCTCGTAATTCATTACTTTCGAGTTGTAAGGTCTTGTACTTAGTTACAAACTCTTCTTACATTCTTTGTAAGGTCCCTTGACTAAGCTGTAAAGGTTAACTCGGCTTAGTTGTCCCTAACTCGTAAGGGTTATCTCGGCTAGGAAGTACTAGATCGGATAAGGTAACTTCTAAGTCTAGGAAAATTTGTATAGAGTTGTCTAAGGGAGCAACTCGGGTTACTGTCAAGTTCACGGTATTTTGTGGACTCAAAATAGTGGATTTGACTTCGTGTCCGGATTGACACGGGCCGTGGTTTTCTGCCCCGGGAGGGTTTCCACGTAAAATCTCTGTGTTCTCTTTCCGAGTTCATTCTAGACTCGGACATGCCCTGCTGTACTTGTTTACTACGATTCATTGCATTCCGAGTCCAATACTTTCCGACCCCGTGCTTAGACTCGAATCTGTCTTTGCCTCTTCTCTGTCAAAAGCCGTGTGCTTTCGCAAAGATTTTTCCATCACCTATTCACCCCCTCTAGGGTGACTCGGACTCTCCCCGAGCAAACCTTCAATTGGTATCGAGCCTAGCCTTTCGAAAGGATCTAACAGTCCAAAGGTTTAAAGATCGGATGGCTCGGAACATCGGAGAGTTCGACGAAGGTAGATCTTCCAACAGGCCACCAAAATTCAAAGGTTCAAATTTCGGTCACTTGGAAGAAGCTTATGGAATGTTTCCTTATGGATCACGATGAAGAAGTATGGGAAATCATACAACAAGGAAACTACATTCCAACGAAGACAGATGAATTCGGAATCCTTCCAAAGACAAAGGCTGAGTTCACGCCAGCGAGGCGAGAAGTTCGAAAGAACTTCAAAGCCATGAACATCCTCATGTGCGCCATAAGCTCGGAAGAATATAATCGAGTCTCTGCTCGTGACTCGCTAAAGAGGTGTGGGACACTCTGGTCAACACCTACGAAGGTACAAGTCAGGTGAGACAAGCGAAGATCAGCCGAGTATCTTCACAAATATGAGCTTTTCAAAATGGAGCCGAAGAGAACATTACTCGGATGTTCATACGCTTCACTGAGATCACCAACAATCTCAAATCTCCGGGAAAGAAAATCTCCCATGAAGAAATGTGCCGGAAAATTCTCGAAGCCTACCCAAGAAACGATGGGGTCCTAAGGTAACTGCCATAGAAGAGGCTCGGAACCTCTCACTCTTGAAGCCGGACGAGCTCATCGGAAAGCTTCGACCCATGAGATACATCCGGAAGAAGAAGATGCTGAGGGTACTTCCAAAAGGAACATCGCGCTTAAAGCCTCAAAATCCAAAGAAGCAAGTCCAAGCTCCTCTGACTCAGAAGATGATCCCATGGCACTCATTGCAAGAGGCTTCAAGAGAATGATGAAGCACAAAAGATGGGACAAAAGACCAAAGGAAGAATTCTACAAAAAGGACAAGAGAGACGAGAAAAGGTAAGTTTTCTTCACCTTCAAAGTTATCTTTGTCTAAGAATTCTGGATGTTTTGAATGTGGCAGCAAAGACCACATAGTCAAGGACTGTCCAAAACGAAGAAGGGACAGGAAGAAGAAAAAGGCCATGATGGCAACATGGAGTGACGAGGATTCATCCGAAGACGACGAAGACTCGGATGACTCGAAGTGTCCGATGGCAATTTCGACTCGGAAGCTGAAAGAGAGTCGGACTCGGACTCGGACAACGAGGAAACTGATCCTCAAGAGGTAATAAATTACTTCCTCAAATTTTCCAAAGTTGATTTAGCTAAGTACATCTTTACTTTGGAAGAAAAGTCCAATTCGATTCTTCTCATTTCAAGGAACAACTTGAGTCAATCACTTCGAGAGCACTTTTTAAAAAATGAATTGGAAAAGCTGAGACTCACACTCGAGAGAACTCAAGACAAGTGCTCAAACTAATGAGACTGAGTCCGAGTTACTCGAGGAAAGAAAATGAGCAACCGAAACGAAGCTCATTGAGTCTCAAGATCTCGGTTTTAAAGTTTTCTCAAGGACGGAAGAACCTTGATATGCTCTTAGGATCACAATGTGTCTCGTTTAGAAAAGAAGGTCTTGGTTTCAACAAAGATGAAGAATCTAATTCTTACTCGGAATTGTTCAAAAAGGATTCCGAGCTGTTAAGTTCAAAAAGGTTGAGCATGGTCCCATTCACGAAATGAAAGGAGGACTAAACCTGGACCTATTTACAAAAGGAAACCCTTTTCTCCTGTTTTAAAAGGAAAGGTTTTTAAAAGGAAAGAGACACGGACTCGGTTCTCCGAGAGGAAGACTCAGAATCGGACTAAACCCAAAGTTATTCAAATCTGGGTTCCGAAGCACCTTCTTCCTCGAAAAGGACCACGAGTAAGGAATGTTACTTGGGTTCGTTAGAGGAAGTGAGAAGGGTTAGATTCTCTCTGTTTTGCAGGTCACTCGAAAAGATCAAAAGGACACTGGTACCTAGACAGCGGATGCTCTCGACACATGTCGGGTGACCAAGGACTCTTTTCCGAGCTGAAGTCATATAAAGGAGGAAAGGTGACCTTCGGTGATGACGAGTAAAGGCAAGATAGTGGGCATTGGGAAGATTGGTAATGAAAACAATCCGGTGAGCCCAGTCTACCTTGTCAAAGGACTAAAGTACAACTTACTTAGCATCTCCCAGACTTTGTGACAAAGGTCAAGAGGTAAAATTCACTCAATCCAAGTGCTACATCACGGATGAGACCACCAAAGAGGTAAAGCTCTCGGGTAAGAGATCGGGTAATACCTACATCATCCCTCTTTCGACCCAAGTCGGAATTTATCCTGTTTGAAAGCATCTCTTCAAGATGATTCTTGGATTTGGCATCGTAGATTAGGTCATATTAGCATGCATACTCTCAAAAGCTTGCATCTCATCATCTCGGTTAGAGGATTACCTAACTGTGCGTTTGAGAAGGATAAAGTATGTGAAGCATGCACCGGAGGGAAACAAGTCAGATCTTCATTCAAATCTCTGAAGACAGTTTCCACATCCAACGTGCTTGAATTACTGCATATGGACTTATGTGGAGAAATCCCTGTGAAGAGTCTCGGAGGTAAATCGTACATACTTGTCATTATTGATGATTTTTCAAGATTTACACGGGTGTATTTTCTCGAAGCATAAGAATGAGGCCTTCAAGGAGTTCAGCAAGCTCGTAGAAAGATTCAAGTTGAGTCTCGGACTCAGATTCAAAAGATTCGAACCGACCATGGAAGGGAGTTCGATTACTCGGAATTCTCGAGTTTTGTGACAAGAATGGAATTTCTCACAACTTCTCAGCACCCGGAACTCCTCAACGGAATGGAGTAGTTGAGAGAAAGAACAGAACCCTTGAAGAGATAGCAAGGACGATGATGATTGAACACAACCTGCCTTACTATTTACGGGCGGAGGCGATAAACACGACCTAACTACACTCTCAATCGATGCCTCATCGGATCCATTCTAAAGAAAACACCTTATGAGCTCTACAAAGGGAGGAAGCCAAATATTTCCTATTTCGGATCTTTCGGATGTAAGTGCTTTGTCCACAACAACGGTAAGGATCATCGACCAAGTTTGATGCTCGGTCGGACGAAGGAATCTTTCTAGGTTACTCTTCTCATAGCAAAGCTTACCGTATATTCAACAAGAGAACTAACAAAGTGGAAGAAAGTATCCACGTAGTGTTTGATGAGCTTGAACAGGGAAAACCAAGTGAATCTTCATACTCGGAACTGAAGCTCGGAAAGGATGACGACGAAGATGAGTCTATAAAGACTCGAAGGAGACCACTCGAACGGGAAGCTCGGAATGAGACAACTCAAGAGGTCGCTCCGAACGAACAAGTCAATGAAGAAGATCACTCGGAACAAGCTACGAAGATCAAGCAATTCAACCCACAAACCCGGTAAATCAAAGAAGCTGGTAAAGCATTCAAATTTACTTCCAGTCATCCCCAAGAAAACATAATTTCGATATCAACGAGTGGGGTAAGAACTCGTTCTTCTCTTCATAATCTATGTGCATTCACTGCATTCATTTCACTAACTCGAACCCAAAAATGCACTAGAAGCCCTTAATGAACCCGAATGGGTAGAAGCCATGCAAGAAGAGCTGAATCAATTCGAGAGAAACCAAGTCCGGACTCGACCAACCGACCTTCGACCACCCGGTTATAGGAACCAAATGGGTTTTCAAAAACAAAGCTGGATGAGGGTGGAATAGTAGTCAGAAATAAGGCTATACTTGTAGCTCAAGGTTACAATCAAGAAGAAGGAATTGATTGTGGGGAAACCTTTGCACCGATAGCTAGAATTGAAGCCATTAGAATACTATTGGCATTTGCATCCTGCATGCATATTAAATTATATCAAATGGATGTTAAGTGTGCCTTTCTCAATGGTTTTATTGAAGAAGAGGTCTATGTCGAGCAGCCTCCTGGTTTTGAAAACTCGGAATTTCCAAATCATGTTTTCAAACTTCAAAAGGCTCTCTATGGTCTTAAGCAAGCCCCTAGAGCTTGGTATGAAAGATCGAGCGACTTCTTGGTTCAAAATGATTTTAAAAGAGGTCGGATCGACAAGACCCTATTCATAAAGACCAAAGGGAAAGATTTTCTCATTGTTCAAATATATGTTGATGATATTATTTTTGGTACTACTAATGAATTTACGTGCCGAGAATTTTCCGAGTTGATGAGTCAAGAGTTCCAAATGAGTATGATGGGAGAACTCAATTTCTTCCTTGGGCTGCAAATCAAACAAGACAAAGATGGAATCTTTGTTCATCAATCAAAATACACCAAGGAACTGCTGAAGAAATATAAACTTCAAGATGCAAAGCACGCATCGACCCCTATGAGCGAGCGAGTATAAAGCTCGACTCGGATGAGACAGGTAAGGCAGCGAGATCGAAACTCTATCGAGGTATGATTGGATCACTGCTATATCTTACTTCAAGCGGACCGGATATAATGTTCGGTGTTTGCTTATGCGCACGATTTCAAGCTAATCCAAAAGAATCACATCTCACTGCGGTGAAGAGAATATTCGAGATATCTTACGGGCACTCGGAATTTAGGACTATGGTACTCCGGAGACTCGGAACTAACTCGATCTGGGTACTCGGACGCAGACTATGCAGGATATAGAGTTGATCGAAAGAGCACATCCGGAGCTTGCCAATTTCGGGTCAATCCCTAATATCCCGGCACTCAAAGAAGCAAAACTCGGTAGCTCTATCAACTGCGGAAGCTGAATATATTGCCGCTGGAGCTTGTTGCGCTCGGATTCTCTAGATAAAACAACACTTGAAGGATCTTGGACTATCTCTCAACTCGGTTCCAATCAAGTGTGACAATCAAAGCGCAATCGGTATCACTAAGAATCCTGTCCGAGCACTCAAAAACAAAGCATATTGAAGTCAAGTATCACTTCTTACGCGATCACTCGGAAAAGGGTGATATTACACTTGAGTTCATTCCTACTAATCTTCAATTAGCTGATATCTTTACTAAGCCTCTTGGTGAAGATCAATTCTATTTTATTCGGAATGAGCTTGGTATGTTAAATGCTTAGTTTTGTGTTATGATTCGTGAATATTTACGTGCCATGTGCTTTCATTGTTAATAACCATTAGTTCGATTGATCACGTGATACTTGGGCTGATAGTTATTTCGTGTTTCGAGTCACTCGAAACTTTTACGAGTCAAACTCGGACGTAAGAGTAATTTGGACATCAAATTTTACGAAGCTATCTCTAGAACAGTGGAGAGTTTCGGATTATAATTTCAAACTCTTTTTCTCTCTCTTTCTCGAGCGCTGCGATCGGATCTTAACCGCAGATTTCAAACCACCGATATCTCAACCGTTGAAGAAGAAGCTGTCACACGGGCATTAATGGCCGATGGACGGGGTGAGACAGAACGGAGTTACTTAACGGATACCGAACGGGCGCGCTTACTCTTTATAAATAACGCCTATCCATCTTCATCTCGGTATTCTAAAACTCCTTCCCTCTCAAACGAAAACCCTCTCGCGGAAGTTGTCTACGTGAACAGTGACCCTTGATCATCTGCAAGTGTTGAAGAAGCTCTCTCTCTCTCTCGTAAGTTTTCGATTTGCTCTCTTCTCTTTTTCTTCTACCATTTTCGTTTTCTTCTCTTCTACACCTCCTTCTCTTTCTCTTTCGAAAAGTTTCATCTTTTCATCTCTCACAATGCCTAAACGCGGAAACCATCCCGATTTCCGGGTTTCCTCCTCCTCTAAAAAGCCTCGCACCAACAAGCCGGAAAGCTCAACCCCTTCTAAACCTATTGTCACCCAGGCATCTTGCGTCTGGACGACAAGTTCTTCCCAACAACCAAATTCTCCTGGTTGTCCAACATCCAAACCACATGAGTCTACCCTTTCTTGTGTTTCACCGAGTTCATCTATCCTGAACTCGTTTCGAGTTTTATACTCATCTCACCCACTCCGAAAATGTTCTAACCTCTCGGGTTCGGAACATTACCGTTCGATATCAACACCTCTCTTCTTCACGATCTGTTCAAAGTTTCTTCTCTCTTCTTGAACAGTAACCCTATCCCTTTCACTTGAAGTCGCCGACGACTTCTTTGAAAAGTATGCTAAAGAATTCCACGGGTCTAGAAAGAACTTTTACGTGACTCGGTTGAAGTCGAAGCCGGGCTTACGTGCTTTCGCTGATGAGAACCTTCTTCTCACGAGCATTCCAAGCAAGGAGAACCCCAACTCCAAGCATCTCAAAGCCCTCTTCGATATCCTGGAGGGATACGAAGTCGACCTCTTCCCTCCATCATTGAGCGGATGGCAGCTGTGCCGGCTCGACTCCAAACCAAGAAGAACACCTCCCTTCCTTTCGATGCTCTTCTCACCCTTGTCTTCAAACAATTCCAAGTTCCTCTTCCCTCCGACCCTAACGCGGTGTCCGAGGCGGCCATTGTGGTCGGCAAGAAGGAACTCCGAGGGTACGGATACCGGAAACTAACCACTGGTGTCCGGGTTCACAATCGGAGCCGAGGCCTCCTTCTCCACCTCGAGACTTAGAAATCAACCCCTCTCCCTCTTCCCTCTACACACTGGTGGTGCCTCCACCTCCGGTGCTTCCAAAACTCTCTCTGCCCTCTTGTCTCCTGTCTTCATGGACAAGATCACCTCTGTGTCTTCGATTTCGAGAGACATGCTCGGGGTTTCAAGTACTGTTCTTCGAGGTTCGACCATTAACCAAAAGACCAGGTCGAGTCCCAAATCGAGAGCAGCGAGCTCTCGTTCTTGAGATGAGAGAGCTGGTTAAGGAGCGAAGGAGCTGGCTGAGCTCTTCGGAGAGAGACGGTCCAAGGCGGCTCGGGACCCGGATGACTCGGACACATCCGAGGCGTCGTCGAGCCCGAGCTTGACCTCCTCGGATAGCGAGGAAGCCGAGGAAGCGAGAGGAAGAAGGCTGCAGATGCAGCGGAGGACGCCGAGGAACCTGCGGGCTGAGGCGGCCCCTTCCGAGCAAAGGGAAGAAGAGGTCGTGGCAAGCTGCCGAGGGACGACCTGCTCCCCAAGCTCAAATTGCTGTACTCGGCTCGGACAGCGATCTGAGTGAGTCGAAGCTCTCGCTCCTCCAGCGAGTCGGCCGGAGCAGCCCCTCCGGCCCTCGAGGTCCCAAGGGAAGAACCCCTCGATCCACTTTCTCCGGGTCGACCACTCGGAGCTGAGCCCCTGCGAGTTGTCCCGGTTCTCCCTTCGCCGCGCTCAAGCACATCGTCAAGATCTTATCGCGCCAGGCACACCTCCGCCTCCACTCGAAATCCCCTCCTTCCTAGTTGGAGCCATGCACCTGAGTCACAATTCCTCGGTTTCTCCGAATTTCTTCTTTCAAAATTTTCTTTTTGTCCGGACAACTTATGTGTATTACTTGTACTTTTCTCCCTTCTTTTTGTTTCTTGTTTTTCTTTGAAAGGCAAGGGGAGAAAATGTAGTCGAAACTGGTTGTCTTGTCTAGGGGAGTTCGTTCAGCCCTTGTAATTCTTTTAAATGAATTGATGCATTTCCTTATTCATTTACGAGTTCTTTCTTTTACGAGTTAATGAGTTCAAGCATACTTTAATTTGCTACGATATATTGTTTATCGCTCCGATCTATTCAATATGCCTTACTTTTTATCAAACTACTCGGAATCAATCTATTTCCCTCTAACAAAGTTTCTGTTTAAGTATGGAATGCCTTTCATCAAAAGGGGAGATTGAAGACTCGGACACTACTCTATATTTTTCCGAGTCATGCAAAAGGAATCGGGTATAACGATGTCATTCATATAGAGTTTTGATTCCAAGGCATTCTCTGTCTCTTAGAAACTTACTTGAGTTAAATAGTATCTTCTCTATGCGATTTGGCCTTCACATATCTCTTTAATTGCTTTTCGGTTAGCAACTCGAAAGCTGGTTCTTTATTCCGAGTCCACTCTCACTCAGATTAATCGCTTTCGAATATACCGAGTATTCCACTTGTTTCTCACTCGGAATTTGACTTGTGGTTATTTACTCTATTGTTTGCATAGTCAACATTCGTAGTTCTTTTCGTACTTAGTCTATATCAAGTTTTTCCATCTCCGATATTTGATTAGAACTTGATTCTTTGCTTAAGACTAAGTCTTATGGAATTCCGAGTATCATGGATATTAGACTCGAGAAAATTCCATTTCTTTTACGACTCGGATAATCTGTTGGTTAATTATCATGATTATTTTATTATCCGTGTCTAACCTTGGACCAAAGTATTTTATACTTTGAGAACCGAAGGTGTTTTACTTTTGTAGGTTATTCAATCGAGGATATCTTTTCAAACTACAAAAGTAGCCGAGCTTGAACGTCAAATCACCGAGTAGATATGGCTTTTCACCTTCCTCGCTTTAGTCCCGGAAGATTGTGTCGGAAGCCATGCGCTTCCATATCCGGAAAAGCTGGAACGCCGAGGCTTAACGGTGGGTTTCACCACATTTATCAAGACACAACCGATGGTTTTGGGACTTCCAAGAGAGTTAAACCGTTGTCCAACGTCCATATCTCAACGGATACTTTCCGAGTGACTCGAAAGCTTTCACAACGGTCACGAGAGGACTCTCGGTCAGCGAGATGAAGATAACGGCTACTCTGCCTGGTCCTCTATAAAAGAAGCCACTTCACAAGACTTGAAGGTTGCCGAACATATTGTCAATACACCTACTTGAACAAAGTTATTGTATTTACTTTCAATCTTCAACTTACAACTCCATCTCTCGTAATTCATTACTTTACGAGTTGTAAGGTCTTGTACTTAGTTACAAACTCTTCTTACATTCTTTGTAAGGTCCCTTGACTAAGTCTGTAAAGGTTAACTCGGCTTAGTTGTCCCTAGCTGTAAGGGTTATCTCAGCTAGGAAGTACTAGATCGAGATAAGGTAACTTCGAGTCTAGGAAAATTTGTATAGAGTTGTCTAAGGGAGCAACTCGGGTTACATCAAGTTCACGGTATTTTGTGGACTCAAAATAGTGGATTTGACTTCGTGTCTGGATTGACACGGGCCGTGGTTTTCTGCCCTAGGAGGGTTTCCACGTAAAATCTCTCGTGTTCTCTTTACGAGTTCATTCTAGACTCGGACTGACCTGCTGTACTTGTTTACTCGATTCATTGCATTACGAGTCCAATACTTTCGACCCCGTGCTTAGACTCGAGAATCTGTCTTTGCCTCTTTTCGTCAAAAGCGTGTGCTTTCGCAAAGATTTTTCCATCACCCTATTCACCCCCTCTAGGGTGACTCGAGACTCTCCCCGAGCAAACCTTCAAGGTACACGAGTTAGGTTTGTTTAACATATCGAGGAGCCAAGCCAAGAGGTAATGAAATTCTCAAGTGCCATTAAAAATGTGAATTTTAATCAAATAAATAACTCTCGGATATCCAAAATATGAATAAATGGAAGCATGGAAAGGCTACACTACATGACAAGACATAGAAACAAGAAAACAACATAGCCACTCATCGAGAATAGCCACTCATCGGTATAGTTCATTGATGCTTAAGGTAGCCTAATATCATCACATTTCTACTGCAATCGCCAATTGGGAGCGATATATCAATCTTATCTAATTAACACAAGATGTCAAAAATAAATATTTTTGGAAAAATCCATTAGGGGAGACATCATTTGATTTCCTAAAGTTAATAGACCCTTCAACTATATAGACCTATACATGCTATAGGGTTAATGAGACATCAACCAATTGAGAAAATTTGCATTTGTTAGTTTTTCTTGGAGATATTTTGTAATTCTATTTGATCTCCAGCCCCACAAGAACTACTCTAAGAGCATCCTACATCACAAACATCATTTTTCCATGCTTTTTCCTTTTTTTATGAGGGAGCGAGGCAAGAGGGGGCACTATAGAAGGTATAAATACAAACTACAAGGCTACCCACTCACCACCATTAAACAAGAAGAGGTTTTTAAGTCGACTTGAAACCTTCCGTTAAAAATAAAAATTGCATCAGGTATCAAGAAGCATTGGACAACAATGACAAGCGAGTATTAGATAAGAAGTGAAAGAAATGCAAAATTAAATAGTAGCAAGTTCACATATTCAAACATCAATTTTCTCGGGAAGCGGAACCAAATTCAGGTAAGAGATAGTCATTTGAAGTTAATTTTGAACTTTTCTTTGAACCAAAAAACCAAATTTGAGCAATAAACGCAAATTGAGGGTCAAAATCGGATAACGGGGTCAAAAACGGAATACCCAAAACAACAATGTAAACAAATTAAATCAAAGAAATCGGAAAAGTGCACACAACCAAGTATAGAGCAAAAATTTCACCGAGTTTCTACTTTAAATTAACTCATAACGTTAAGAAGATTAACCAAACGACACACAACAAGTAGAAATTTAAAAGTTCGAATTGAAAATTAGTATACCTCGCTAGGAAATCGTCCGAAAGAGTCGAAATTGCGGTGGAGTTTGATAAATTTCAGAGACCACTTTGTATCTGCAACTTTAGTTGAACAATGGTAGAAGAAAGAAAGAGGAAGAAGAGAGAGGAGGGGGGAACAAATTTGAGAGAGATACTGATTGTATCTCTCTCAAATTTGAGAGAGATAAAGATTGTATCTGCACATTGTCGGTGGAAACAAATTTGCGAGAGATACATATTGTATCTAAAAAGATAGAGAGGGAAGAAAGAGAAAGAGAGATAATTTTTTTATATCTACAACTTTAATGGCCGAAGAGGAGAGAGGGAAGAAAAGAGAGATTGGAGAGATGGGATGAGAAAGAGAGATAAAGAAGAATGAATGGTGGGGCTGTTTTGCAGAAGAAAGAGAGAGGCTTTTAAGAAGAAAGAAAGAGGAATTAATACAATTCCTTAGGGACATATTAGTTAAAATAGAAAAATACTTAAAAATGCTCCTTTTTTCAGTCGCGTTTTCCCATAAACTAAAAATAGAAACAAAGATCTCTCATTTTTGTTTTTCGGGGCAATTTTTTAAAAACTGTTTTTATAAAATACTTTTTAAGAATGTGCTAATTGGCTTGATTTTTAATTTACACTCCAAAAATTCTTAAAAATCTAGGCGAAACAGGCCTAGATGCTTAATATATAAAAGGAGAGTTTGGTTGAGTCTCCTCCTGTTAATTGTAGGGATTAAATTGATTTTCAAACATTGATGAAATTATAGAATTAATCCTAATTGTTCGTTCTTTTTATTAATTGACACCTCTCTCTCTTCTTTATTCTCTCTCTGCTCACCCTCTCTCCACTTACGATAATTAAAGCTATCTCCAATGGAAGCAACCCAATATGAGTTGCTCCAATTGACACATAAGTAAGAAAGTTGTTTCAAAATTTTTCAATTGACAATGGTAGCAACTCATATAAGATACTATTTAATATTTTATTATTAAAAACTATAAAATAAAAAGCTAAAAAGTAAATTAAAATTAAAAATTTATTTTGTCTTTCCTCCTCTTCCTTTTCTCTCTTCCCTCTTCATTTTTTAATTTTCTCTCTCCTCCCCTTAGAAACACCTTATGTCTTGACTCCTGCCATTGGAGATAGTCTAACCCCTTAACCATCTCTCTCTCTTTCCTTTTAATTCTCTTTCTCCTTACCGTCTCTCCACTTAAAGTAATTAACAACCCCCTTAACTCTCTCTCACGTCACCCTCCCCTTAAATGTAGGAATGTCCTCTCTCTCTCTCTCTCTCTCTCTCTCTCTCTCGTTAATAGATATATTTCCACCTTCTAATTGCCTCGGTTCGGCAACTCATTTGGATCGGAGGCTCTATGTAGTACAACAAATTTGTTTGGCATTGTGAAGGATATATGGCGGAATGACTCACCAATATGGGAGTCCGGCATTCTATATATATAGAAGATAATACGAGAAAAATAATTTACAATTATTTTATGTACAATAATATCTCTAATACTCTATTACGCCCCCTCAAGTTGATCGGGGGCCGTACGGACAGAGTTGGACTCAAAAGCTGAAGCTGTTGAGAGGACAACCCTTTAGTGAAGATGTCCGCAATTTGAGAAGTAGTAGGGATATATCGCACAACGAGATCTCTATCGGCAACCCGTTCTCGAACAAAGTGATAATCCACGGCTATATGTTTGCTACGGTCGTGATTGATCGAATTGGCGAGTCATATATATAGCACCGATATTGTCACAAAATAACCACACAGGAGTGGCAATGGTGATATCAACATCAAACAAAAGCCTGCGAAGCCAAAGTGTCTCAAGCAATCGTATAACCAAGAGCACGATACTCGACTTCGGTGGATGATTTGGAGGCTATGGGTTGCTTTTAGAACACCGAGATATGAGATTAGGACCAAAATAAACGGCATAGCCTATGGTAGAGTGACAGTGTAACGACAACCAGCCCGAGTTAGCATCAGAATAGGCAATAATGACCGACGGTGAAGAGGCGAGCACGAAGAAAAAGCCCATGTTCAAGAGTCCCCTACAGATTCTTGAAAATACGCTTCACGACATGCGAGATGTGTAGTACGGGAGCGTGCATAAATTGGGAAACTACATGCATTGCATAAGCAATATTAGGTCGAGTCATGGTTAAATACTGCAAGGCACCTACCATACTTCATGCTGAGAGGGATCGGCAAACGAGTTCACCGTCTGTAAGGGATAGGGTGGTTCGAGCAGCAGAAGGAGTTTTAACAGAGGTACAAGTTTGAAGCTGAAATTTATGTAAGAGATCTAAAACATATTTCTATCTGTGTCAAAAATAATCCGAAGGAGATCGAACCACCTAAATGTCAAAATAATGTCATCTACGTAAAGAAGGAGAATGAGGACATGATTGCTAATTCGAAGAACAAACATGGAGGCGTCGGCATTATTACATACAAAACCATGAGACAGAAGGGAGCTGCTAAAGCGATGAAACCAGGCACGAGGAGCATGTTTCAAGCCATAGAGCTCCTTCTTAAGGCGACAAACATGGGTAGGGAAATCAAGATGAATAAACCCGGGAGGTTGTTTCATATGAAGCTGTCTCGGTGAGATGGCCATGTAAAAGGCATTCTTGATATCAAGCTGGCGAATGGACCAATGAAAAGAAATAGTAAGAGTCGAGAACCAAACAAATAGTAGCGAGGCTTAACAACGGGCGGAAATTCTCATGGTTGTCAATACTTGGTTGTTGGTGAAACCCCTGTGCTACAAGTCGAGCTTTGTACCTCGCACGGTACCATCGGATCAATATTTAATCTTGTAAACTCATTTACTGCCAACCAAATTAAGATCCGGTTGAGATGGAACCAAATCCCATGTGTTATTGGCAATCAAAGCATTATACTCCTCGGCCATGGCTTCCTTCCATTTGGAATGTCGGGAAGCTTGTGAAAAACATGTAGGTTCAACTTCAGCAAGACCAATACTGAGAGACGAGGAGACGCCTAGGTTTGGCAATGCCGGACTTGGACCGAGTTTGCATAGGGTGAACATTGGTGGACAGAGACATAGGGACACTCGAAGAGGCAACAGGACCTGGCGAGCGACTTATAGAATCATCGAGTACGAGCAAGGGATTCCGACGCAATAGGAGATGAAACAGACATAAGACCAAGGGCGGAGGGAGAGGGAGCGAGACGCGAGTGTCGGGCTCGGGAGAGACATGGGGCATAGATGTTGGGCTAGGATTAAGACTCAATGAGGATGAAGAGGCTAAGGGAAGAGGATGAGACACCTCGGCGGCGAAGAAGCCGGCTCGAGACAATGTGGAAGGGAAGACCAAAGATTGGGTCGGCCCGGTCGTCACAACAGTGTACGGGAGACCAAACCAGAAGAAGAGGTGGAAGACGAGACAACCGAGGCACGAGTTGGAGTGAGACAGAGTATATCCTTTATCACAAAAGGAGTATTAGGAGACGAACTAGAGATAAGTTTAGGAAAAGGATAAATGTTTTCATGAAATCGTACATTTCTACTCACATAAACACGACTTGTTAGGGGATCTAAACAACGATAGCCCTTATAATGAGGAGCATAGCCTAGAAAAACACAGTGAACAGAACGAGGAGAGAGTTTATTGGACGCCTTTACAACAAAATTTGGAAAACATGAGCAACCTAAAGGTTTAAGAAAACCATAATAAGGAGGACAACCAAATAAAAGCTCAAATGGAGAACGATTTTGCAACACGAGTGTAGGTAAATGATTGATTGTATAGACAAGCTGCTAAAGCGAGCATCAAGTCAAAATTGACCGAGGCATGGAAGCATCAATTAAAAATGTACGAGTCATTTCCAAAATATGGCGATGCTTACGCTCAACAATCCCATTCTCTTGTTGCGTATCGGGGCAAGATTTTCGAAAAAGGATCCCTTTTGAAGAAAATGAGCAAAAAGAGGAGCGTTATTAGACTCTTTATCGCCATCACTCTGAAACATTTTAATTTTGCAATTAAAAAGATTTTCAACTAAAGCCTGAAAATTGAAAAAATTGAACATACTTCGATTTCAATCGCATAGGATAAATCCAGGTACACCTAGTAAAATCATCAATAAACATAACAAGATATCAAAAACCTTTATGTGAAAGCCAAGGTGATTGCCAAATATCTGAATGTATTAATTCAAGAGAGGAAACAGATCGATGTTACTGGTAATGTAAAAGGAAGAGTATGTGACTTTGCCAAACGACAAGTCGTACAAGGATCATGAAAACTATTTAAAAGTTTAACGATTTATTTCTCCTAAGTAAATCCAAAACTCGAGCTCCACAATGTCCTAGTCTCCGATGCCGGTATCGCCGAGTCTCACTCGAGCTAGGTTAGCGAAAAGATGTGGTGTCTCAATGGGCAAACGTAAAGGATAAACATTGTTTACACTAGGGGCCTGCAAAAGAACATCACCCGAGGTGTTGTCCTTTACGGAAACACAATCGGTATGAAAGGTTACATGACAATTATTATCCCGACACAACTATTTAACCGACGAGGAGGTTATGCTTGAAGTTGAGGCACATGATAAACAGGTTTTAAAAGAAGTGGTCGAGAAGTAGTTTGCAATGACAGAGTACCAACATTAGAAATAGGTAACAAGGTTCCATTTCCAACCCGAACCTTAATAGGACCGGAGTAAGCAGATTTAGAAGATAGCTTACCATCATCAAGTGTCATATGAGAGGTCGCTGCTGAATCGGGATACCATAGTTGTTCACCATTTTCAACCGGATTGAAAGTAGCAAATGAAGGAAGTGCGGGTTGTCGACGAGGTTGATAACGATTGGGGCAAGCTGTCGGCAGAATGCCCGGAGCATGACAAATCGGCAAACAACATTAGGACGGGAACCTAATATTCCTTGAAGCAGTTAGTGCCTGCATGGGAGTAGTTAGTACACGAAGTAGAAGGACCAAAAGTACAAGACAATGACCCAGCCGAATTACGAAATGCGTGCACTGTAGGCACACTCCTAAGGGAGGCTCGATCGGAAGAATTGTTGCGGTGGGAGACTTGTTGATGGTTACGATTATTGTTGTGATTCCGATTGTGATTGTTCCGACCCCCTTTACCTTTGTTGTAGTGGCTAGAGTGTCCTTTCCCGGAGCCGGATAATCTTGAAGATGCACCCCTGAATTGGAAGCATCACTCTTTGGTGCGAAGTAGTCGAGAGAAGGGAGGCGAATGCCCGATGCTTAGGGGGATCATGGGCACGCCCAAAATTAAGTCGTTGCTCGTAAAAGATAAGTTTGGAGCGCGAGATCATCAAAAGTATGAACACCGGGAAGCGAGAGAGTAGGCGATTACAAAGGTATGATACTCGGAAGGGAGCCCAACAGATTGTAAGCTGAATTAGTTCTAAATACGTAACGGGGGCTGAATAGTAGCAAGTGAATCGGCTATGTTCTTAATGGTTCGGAGATAATCATCTATGGACTGATTTTGCCTCATAGAAACATGAGTAAGCATTGGTTTAAGGTCTAGAGCCCGAGCTAAACTAGCGAGTGTTGAACCAAGACTCTAAATGTTGCCAAATTTGGAGGGAAGGAGGCAAGCTACGAATTTCACTCAAAGTTTCAGGGAAATAGTAGCAAAAATCCAAGCACGCAACAATTGATCAACTTGTAACCAATAAGAGTAATTAGGATTTACAATCGAACAACCGGGGCAGCCACTAAGTGAGACGACGGTTGAGAAATAGAACCATCAAGCATACCACTTATCGATGCATAATAGTGAAAGAGGAAAATTGCTCTCGGCAAGATAAATAATCGTCAACCGAACGAAGAATAATCGTAACGTAATTTGTAATATTTACCGTCCAAAGAGACGATGGAAGGGCGGCGAGACCACCACGTGGCAGCAGAGCAAAGGGACCGCGGCGCGGTCGTCGGCGGCGGCCAGGAAGCGACCGTGGCTAGGAGCAGCGGCGGAGAACACGGGCGGCGCATAGAGATCGTGAGGCACCGATGGAAGCGACATGCTCCAGACAGGGGCACCGGTGAAAGGCGCCGAAGGTGGCGGCGGGAGCCCGGCGCTCGGCAGAGGCGGCGGTGGCAGGAAGGCGAGCCCCGAGCCGGATGCGGCATGGACAACGGAGCCAACGGTAGGAGAAACCGAAACAGGGGAAAAGCAACGGGAGAAGAAAAGGTGTTGGACGCCGGCGAGGAGGGCACGGAGGAAGTGCCGTCGGGAGGAGCAAGGCGAGCGGCCGAGACGGTGGCGGCTGAAACGACAAAAGCGACCGGCGGTGAAGTAGGAGTCGGTTTAGCCATGAAGGAGAGAGAAAGCTAGGGTTAGGGTTTTCGTGTGTGGTGCAACCGTGAGCAAGCGACATTTTTTTTTAACGAGTGGCGGTTACTAGGGTTGAAAAAATTTAAATTGTGCCTTTGGCTACGATACCATGTGAAGGATGTATGACGGAATGACTCACCAATATGGGAGTCCGGCATTCTATAAATATAGAAGATAATACGAGAAAAATAATTTACAATTATTTTATGTACAATAATATCTCTAATATTCTATTAGACATCTTGAGAGTCTTGGCTTTCATGGAACCTTGATAATCGGGCTCTACTTCATCGGAAATGGGCCATCACTACCGCACCTTTGTTACGGCGACGCACTGGTGGTGACAATGTAGAAACATACGATGCTTTGAAAATCCATATTTTGTTCCTTACACCGTTGGTATATTTCGGAAACATAAAGCCGAGGAGATTGATGTCTTGATTCTTCAATTGGTATTGTACGTGCTCATGCCTAAGGATGAAATATTGGAGTTCGATTCGATGTGGGATGAATGGATTAAGCGCTCTCTGCTCCTTTCTTCAATGCACTCGACTCTCCAATTCATCCCCCTCCCATACCTTTTCTCTCTAAGCCGATTGCTTAATTTTTCTTACTAGTCACCGCGAAACTACATGGAAGATTCCTACTGAACGGCATCATTATGTGTTTGCTCGATTGTTAGGAAAGAAATGGGTAAGGTGGCTGGAAGCTATGTTTCAAGTTCCGGATTGCATAAGAAATAAACCGATTTTGTGGTTATTGGGATTTGCGTTTCGTGTTACGTTATGCTTGATTGGGACTCGAAAAAGCCGGAAAAAAAAAGGAATTGTGAAATTTAAAGCCCATTCATGGATATAAGGAAAGGAAGCATATATAAAAGGCTTCCCAATACAAATTCATTAATGATGCTAAAAATACATACACATATCAGTCAAGGTTAAGAAGAGATGTGTAATTATCTTCTATTTTGTTTTCTTTGGAGACATTTATTATAAGATTTAATTTGAAAATACTTATTAATTTTTATCATTCTCAATGAGTTCGACGAGAGAAGGTTTTTTTTTGGTTGGGGCAGGGTGTTTCCTAATTCTTATATTGGATCATAAATATTTTTTTTCTATTTTGAAATCGAAGGTGACTAATCCCTTGCATGGAGATGGACCGTCACTTGATGATGCATGGTGAAGATAGATCATTTTGTCAAGGGGAATGGACACAACTTGTAAACAATTAGAATTCATTTGCAAATACAAAATGTCAAATTAAGATATTCTTTTACTTTTGATTTGAGATGTTGAATATATATTTTTATTCGTAGAGGGAACATATTAACATTATGTTGTGAATATGGTTTTGTTGGTTTAGTTTAAGATATTATCCCTAAAATGGCCAAAAAATAAATAAACCATGCCAAATATTTTTACATAAATATACATTCAGTGAATAAATCATTCTATGCTATCTAGATATTATTTAATTTGTTGTTTAAAAAATAATTTACATTTTTATTCTGTATATTCTTTTTTTTTATCTTTTATTATTTAATTGGAGTTGTAATTCATTTTAATTTAAATATTCTAAATATTTAATAATAATTTAGTGATACTTTTTAAGTATCGTATGGTTATTTAAATGTTAATTCCGGGGTAACATGCAGATGTTAGCTAGTATAACATATATGAGATTATCTCAGGCAAATGGGTAGTAAGATGAGAACAATTGGGCTGCCAATTAGTGGGCCGTGAATCAACATATATCCTAATTCATAAATGAACTTGTGGACTTCTACTTATGCTCATTATGGATATATCTTTAGCACATCATCCACTTTTCACACAAATAAAAAGTCAAATTTGAATTTTTTTTTTTTTTTGCTTGTTTTACTATGAGTTAAATAAAGGATTTTTTTGTTGAAAATAATACGGATTTTTGGAGATATTGGATAAAATAATGTAAACTTTTTTCTTCGACGCTAGTAGTATGAACTTTAACCCTAATTAACATTAACAGAACACAATCAAATTAAGAAGTTGTGATCCGACGGAGCAATAATTTGGTAGGTAAAATCACTAATGTGGACAACAAATTTGAAGATTTGACTTTTTAATTTCTAAAATCCTAAAATGAAATATATTTCTAAATAATGCTTTCATTTTTTTAATTAACGAATAGACAGTTAATGATGTTTTTAATCTATGATATGATGGAATCGAGTATTATCTTATGTCTAAACCTATAATTAATATCAAAGCGCACAACTCATTTCAATTTTTTTGTACAACTTGTAAGAAAATTGTCTCCTCCAAAACTTGGACCACGATGAAAAGAATAAAAGTGTAAAATATTTGTCACTAACTAGATCAACACTCACTTGATCTATCTCAGCCTTAATTAAGATATACACAAACACATTCTTAACTCCTCCCATACTTAGAGACTCGCATTCAACATTTTTACCAACTCGTTAATCATGACCCTATTTTACGTTGACTTTATCCAGCCTAATATAGATTTAAACAAACTCAATTTCCAAGTAAATCTGAACAATGCAATCACGTCTTTATCTACGTATTCTCTAGTCAGGTATACTTTTTTATCAGATCTATTATTTTAAAAATTCTTTAACATTCTACATTACAAATATATTAATGTGAAAGCCAATGAGGTCTTACCTACCAATAGCATTGATAAAAATTTGACTTTAGGTTAAATTCCAGTTGGACAAAACGGATAATGTTTAAAATTCGGATTAAATATTTTGTCCGATACCCGGAGTTTTCCAAATCGGACAAATTAGATAAGCATAAATTTGGGTCAAAATCGGGTTCATACAATAAAAAATAGGAAAATAAATTATATTTAAATTTAAAATTTCAAACGAAAAGTTCATCATCTTGTCCAAGTTTTCCGAGTCGGACAAATTCGGATAATCAAATCGATGAAATTTTATCAACACTACCTAGTAATCAAGAATAAGAATCTCGATAGATCTCGAATTTGACTTCCCATCTCCCATTAATTATACTGCCTTTTGTATGGGTACATGCAAGAAGTAACTAGGAATTGCCCCCATGACTTTCCTTGTCCTAAATCCCAAGCCATGGCTACACATTGATGGACTTAGAAACGGACCGTCCAAGAAGGCATATAAGAAGTCTGTCTGTCCTGAGAGTGAGGTGGAGCCCAAAAGATATACGTTTTGTAAAAATTCTACGCCACCTTCAGTCTAAGTCATCACCCTTGACCTCCTCTTCCACAAATTATATTCTCTTTCCTGCCTACAAATTCAACCTAATTCAGCTGAGTCTTCCCCCTCCCCCTCCTCTGTCTCTCATTGATACACCAGAGCTTAGAAGAAGAAAAAAATGGGGGATAGGAGGGTGAACCCGATGAGCAACATGATGGGCCTACTCCGGATCCGAATCAAACGAGGTATTAATCTCGCCATTCGTGACGTCAATTCTAGTGATCCTTACGTCATTGTCCGCCATGCCAAACAGGTCTTACTCCTCCTCCTCCTCCTTCAATTGTGGTCAATCCCCGTTGTTTTCTTTTCTGATAACGAGGTCTTAACATAGTAGTTAATATCGAAGCTTAATACATTACACAATATTTTACAGGTTTGATTCATATGTTTTTGTTTTATAATTATATTGTATAGTTTTTATGACCCATCTGAACATTTTTTTTATTAAACATGTTCTTATGGGTGAAAACTCAAATTATTTATAGCCTTTTTTATTCCCCTAATGAGGATTATTGTTCATTTTTATTTGTATTCTATTTTTATATTTATTTTCATTATAATGAAATTGTTTCAAGTATATATTATAAATACATCGATAAATTAAGGGTTCTTATAAAAAAAATGAAATTAATTGGTACACTTTTGAAACAAATAATTTATGTGCATGAGTGCTTCTGTTGTTGAGGCGAGAGCCTTTATAAAGATGGATGTAGAAAGAAAAATATAAGAATTTAACTCAAATACCATTTACATAATTTTTATACTCCTTGCACAAATTTTAAACTTATACGATTAAATTGACATATTTTTTGGAATTAATTTTCTTTGAATATAATTTAAATTCGGATATTGAGATTTTTCACGTTCTAAATTAAATTAATTTTAAAAGTGTTACAGAAAATCGAATTTGAATTAGCACCTAGATGTCAAATTTTACTAGGCTACCTTTTTAATAATGTTTGAATACCACCCAAAACTATTGGTTATAATGGCTTGAGCCAACAATGGTGGAAAATACAGATTTTTAGAATACGATTGACAAAAGTCAATTATATTTTCTGGGTCCTCTTTTTTTTTTTTTTTGGTTGTTGAACTAAACAAATTTTCTGCGTGATTGGTGGTAAGGTGTGGGGAGATGAACTTGATAAGGCGTTGACAATCATCTTCTCTTGTTGATCAAGTTATAGGCAAGGAATTCAACTATCATGCATCATGATGAATCACCCCATAATTCAATAGTCTTCAACTCGAATTTTTTAAAACCCTAAACAACGGTGTAAGCGGGATTTGAATCCCAATTTATAATAACAATTATATAAATTTTATCAGTTGAAATAACTCGACATTTATAATATTTAAAAGTTTTTAAATATATAAATTTTTTAAGTAAATGAAAGGGATGTATAATTTTTAGACTAAGATGGAGTTGATTGAGTCGTATTGGTTCAATATACATTTATAACAAAACAATAGCTTAAGGTTTTCATTATTTTATTATACTCCCATAGAATTCTTCCCTAGAAAAAAGTAAGGATTGTCGAGAAGTTGCCATCAATATTGTTGAAGAAAACATTGGCTCAATTATAGCTTTAAAAATTTTGAAATCGAGTAGAAGTTTTGAGCTAAGTTTAGATTTGGCTTTAAATTAATTGTCGATGAAATTTAAACACACATTTTGAATAATAACTTTAGAAATTTTTACCAATTAAATCAACTGACACTCACATAATATTGTTATAGCGTGTATTCTTATTTTTGTGCAATGAATGATTTTCGAAACTGAAGACTCGTGTGATTAAGAAGACACTAAATCCAGAATGGAACGAAGATCTCACTCTTTGCATCATGGATGTGAATGAGCCGGTCAAACTTGTAAGTCTTTTAGTTATCTCAATTATCATATCCCAATGGCAATGGCTAATATAAAATATATATATAAAAGTTAAGTTAAACCATAAATGAAAATGTTATTTATTTATTACTCAATAGAGAAGGGCTGTGTGGGTATTGAGGGAGACTACCACCTTTGTTTAGGGTGTACTATAAAAGCATTTATTTGCTCCTGCTTTAGCTTCTTTTGGAACAAAATGCTTTTTAAGGACAAGCAAATATTTGTGAAGAAATCATGATTTCTGTGACCCTCAACATCGCTTTCTTGCTTGCCATCACTAATTATTATAAGATTTTTGGGGGTAATAAGAGTACAATCATTTTTCTTTTATTTTTTAAAAAATTATGAGAAGGGTACATCAAGTCACCTCATTAGACTCAAATTCTTAAACCGATACACACTTATGGGAGGGGTGACCTAGTAACTCGATGACCAGAATTTTTCTAAATAAAATTCTGTCAAACTTTTAATTTTTGTGAAAACAGTTTATCGAAAAATACCTGTATAATTTAAACAGCACTATTAAAATATAATAAAAATTAAAATGAGACACTCATATTTAAATTTTTAGCTCTGCCACTGTTGATCAATACTGATAAAATTAATGAATACTAGTAAACTAGCGCTGCAAAAAATCGGGTTCGGGTCAATTCGAGTTCGGACAATTCGGACATTCGGACAAAAACACCATACCCGGACCACTGTCCGAGTTGCAGGTCGGACACACGACTGCAGACCGAACCCGAACCCGAATGTCCGATGTCCGAACCCGAATGTCCGAATGTCCGAATTTTTGATATAAACCTTTGAAAATTGAACTGAAATTATGTATGTGACCGAACCCGAACCCGAATTTTCGATGTCCGAACTCGAATGTCCGAATATTTTATTGAAAATTTTGTAGATTTTGGACTAAATTATACCTAAACTCGAATGACCGAATGTTCAAACCCGGTTGTCCGATTGCCCGATTTTGACCGTACCGAAAAAGTCATAAAATTCGGACAACCCGAACCCAAATTGCCAAACCCAAACCCGACCCAAATTTTAATTCGGACATGACCGATTGTCCGAATTTAAAATTCGGACAAAAAATTTGTGATTGGACCCGTTTTTCGAGTCGGACAAATTCGGACTATCGGGTCGGACGGATTTTGCCGGCGCTATAGTAAACAAACTGATTTTGGTATAATTTCAGCTGGTGTACGACTATGACACTTTCAGTGTGGATGACAAAATGGGAGATGCACAGTTCGATATCAAGCCCTTCCTAGAAGCAGCCAAGATGAAGCTAGAAGAGTACCCTGATGGGACCGTGGTCAAGAAGGTGAAACCGAGCCGCGAGAACTGCATAGCAGAGGAGAGTTGCATTGTGTGGACCAAAGGCAGGCTCACTCAGGACATGTTCCTCAGACTCAGGAACGTCGAATGTGGTGAAATCGAGCTCAGTTTGACCTATATCGATATTCCGCCCTCCATGGCTGCTTAGCTATTAATTAGTAAGAAAAGAAGCTTGTTAATTTTGTACAGTCAGTTGAATCTGATGCTTTTTGCCATTTTCTGCTGTGTGGCTTTGCATTGCATTCTCTGAACTGTTTTTTCACTTGAGTCTCTGTGATATTTTGCTGGACTTGGTTGTGCTATTATATCCAAGTATGTGACTCAGTATTTCGGTTTTTGAGCATATATTCATCACTTTTTTAGCTGGTTATTTTATCAGAACGTCAATTATACATCGGGAATATATACTCCCAACATACATTTGACCAAATGATTGGACGAAAGAGAAAATAGGAAGAATTTTGTGAGCCTAACTTAATAACATGTCACCTAAAACTATATGATCTCAAATGGATATAGAAATTTGCATTATTTCATATCAATCTAATAGTTCTAGACTAAAGATGTGAAATTTTTCAATACACTTTTTTAAAATTTTTGTGAAATTTTTGCACACGTAAAGGTGATAGAGTCGACTTGTTAAAGCAAAAATGAAATAAGTTCAAAAATAAATAAAGGCTATTTTATAAGATATTTTGCCATAATTCACCGAGCACCTCTTACTCTACAGAAAAGAAATAGAGGAATATTTTATAAGACATTTTGCCATAATTCACCGAGCACCTCCTATTCTACAGAAAAGAAATAGAGGAGAATTTTATAAGACATTTTGCCATAATTCACCGAGCACCTCCTATTCTACAGAAAAGAAATAGAGGAGAATTTTATAAGACATTTTACCATAATTCACCGAGGTCAGAAGTCAAAGTCACTTGGTATGAAAAGTGAACTACAGTTTTCACTAACATGTAAACTTTATTGAAAGAATATAAATCAATTAATTTCAACATTCCTCTTCACTAGATTGAAACTTTTACCAGCTCGATCACACTCAACCAACTTATAGCACCTTTAGGATGTAAAAAATTCAGTAAAATACAAACAAAAAAAAATGCTCCTAGAACAGCCATCTATACAGGTTTAGGACTATGCATCTTTTTATGTTTGTGTTGCAACAGTAGCAAAGAGTTGAATTAAAACTTCAGGGGATTTTCGAGATCTCGACCAAGAGTTTGTGGAGAGCTTGAGGCTTTGAGAAGAAGGGGAATGATCGGCTCCTTTGAGGCGAAATACCTGCTCTGGAGGGGATGCCTTTACCATGCGTTCCTGTAAAGCCATGGGTATCGCGTTATCTTCCGCTGTTTCTATGTATAACCGCCGCACAGAGCCGTAGTTGTTGCCTGAGAGAGCGAGTTTTTCTAGGACCGGTGCAAATGGAATTGGCCTCATTGACACAGATGCCAAGGCAACATCCTGTTGAGGAGAAAAGGCAAATCAGCTTCAGAGTTGTAAGAACCATACTGATCATCTATCAATTTTTTGCTTGAACAAGATGCACCGCATCAATGTACAAGTAGGTACTGAGTCAAACCATATTACATAAGAGATAAGGTGAGACGGACACTTCAAGATTTACTTTTAAAAGACTATAGGGTAAACTAATCATTCATTTATGGATCACTTTTACTTGGATGTAAAAGGTGATACCCGGATGATTATTGGTTACCCAAGTAAGAGGTCACCCTCAAATTAGTTAATCACCCCAAAAGTTCAAAAAGATCACTCTCAACGGGCTCCATTCCAGCATATTTCTCACATAAGACAGTTTCACATAAGAATTTTTGTTTAACAATATACTAGAGCTTAACATTTCACTACTACAATAACAGGTAAAAATTTAAAAACAGTTTAAAAATATACCAGCCCGTATCGACCTGTACAATAATGGCGGTGATTTCTGTTAAGATGAACATCATTGTAAATACATGTCCTACAGTGTAACCGTGGGTGGGTGTATGAAAGAGAGCGATTTTATTAAGTGAATAAGAGAGGACATCCTCTCTTATACTTTATTTACTATTTCAATGCTTAAGACTGATCAAATCTACTGGCTTGGCATCTCACCTATCATTCAGCCTTCCTAATCTTTATTTTTAAAAAAAAGTTCATAGAAGGGAGCAAAACACAGGTAAAAACATGATGTAGAGGAACTACAGCCCCAATTACAACTGACTCAACAAAACACCTTCTCTTTGATGGGAAAAAACATAAAATAACTGGCTGACAAAAAGTCAGGAAGAGAAGAAGATGTTAGTGGAAGTACCCAAAAAGAAAAAAAGCACTTCAAAACAGCCAACAAATTTTGGGGGCGAAGAGTCAAATTCAGCTAGGTAGATTGACAAGCATACAGCAGACCTTCCTACAGGGAGTCGGGCACAAGGCAGAAATATCACTATCTCAAAACAAAAACAGCTGCCACCTGCATTCATAATTACTTCATACAAGAATCACTAACTACTATGCTAATACTACATTAAGGTAGTCTATAAACAATCCAAATTTTAGAGTGCAAGAATCCTGTACCTTTGTTGGACTTTGGTTAAATAGCAGTTCCTTCAGCAATGACTTGTCAAGATCAATTGCAGTTGGAGCATGATTGTTTCCATTTGCATAAAGAAAAATTTGAGCCTCCTGCATTAGGTACTTCGAATCTGCCTGATGCAAAACAGAAACAACACTTAGTAATGTGCTGTTGAAGAAGGTGTTTGCTTCAACCGTAAGTGTTTTGATTCACCTTTCCTACTCTCTCTCTTTATATGGAAAAGAAGCTATTTCTTCTGCCAAAAGTTATCTCTTTATATGGAAAACAACACTTAGTAATGGGGGGAGGGGAGGGAGGGGGTGTTGTAAGGCGACGTAATGCATTGCTCTTAGGATCATCAATTACTAACAAAATACAGGATTGTTGATGAAGCAAAACAGATGCAAAAAAACTACAAAAGGTACTTATATTGACTCCAAAAGAAAAGACTTGAGATTATAGAGCATCAATGTTTTCATTGAGGCAAACTTACAAGTACACCCATGGAACTTGTAACCCCCCAAAAAAAAAAAAGGAAGAACTCTCATCCTTTTTTAGTCAACCCAACAACCTATCAGTCTATCACTCATGGGCACATCCTAATGGAGGCAATTTGGGGGAAAATACGGGACAATTTTTTCCTTTTTTTCTTGGGGGAGGGGGTATGGAATAAATAGTTCACTGAAAAATGAAATGGGATTCTGATCACCTTTTTGGTGTGTTTTCATCGAACTTGTTGCTGTCAAAGGCCTCTGTCGCAAGCACACATGGTTTATAAAAACCAATTTAACTCAGCCAGCCCACTTAAAATCCTAGCTCTAATCCTGGGCAAGCCACGTGGTCGAAGCCCAAAACCCAGGTCCAATAAGGGAAGCAGTTTGGTGAATATTTGATCAATATGAAGCAAGAAAAACATGCCTTGATATTGATTAAGATAGTCAAGATGCATGACAAAAAGTAGTTACCAAGCTTAGAATCAAGGAAATGACAAAGTAGGGCAAACGGAGTTCCCAAGGTTAGCACGAGGAAGTAACTACAGCAAAAGGTGGAAAAACATGTTTCAATTGTTAAGCTTAACTTCTTGTTTATCATGGTTGCAAATTTAAGGTCAAAATAATTTACACACAGTTACTAAAACTACAGCGTGCCTTATAATGAATACAATAATTGACAGCAAACCTGCTGCGAGAAGATATCAAGCACACTTTGTCCACTAATCAGCATTGCTGCAGCAACAAAAATAGCTTTCGATACTTTAGATGGAAACATTTCCATGGCATATGAAATGCAAGCACCACCAAAATCATGTCCCACCAAAATCACCTGCATAATGGAACAAGAGAAGAATGGAAAGACATTAACTATTTAGTGGCCAAAGAGGATATGAAACTATAATGAAAGACCTATAAATGAATTAATATCCTCCATTTTTTGCGTGACCATTTTCTACTCACCCAATTTCATCGAATAAAAAAAAACTATAGCTCTTCAAGGAGTGTGTCAGAAAGGTGAAAAGTTTTAGGAAGCATATCCAGATTAAAAAACTAAACTCATGATGGCAATATGCTGGGATCACAGATCGTGTCTCAGTAGCAAGGGAAACTACAAATTAAAATTACAATATAATTTACTTGTAATTTTTTTTTAAAAAAGTGAGAAGCTCTGCTTTGATCTAGCAAAAAGCTCGATCAGCCACCAACTCTACAGTATTCAAGGAATGCATGAATTGCATGTGATGCCAATATATAGAACAAGGGAATTTCAATATGACTGAGACCTGTAAAGAAGATAAAGCTTAGAAGCGTAATAGTCCAGCTGGATTTATCTTTCTGTATCATACAGTTCCTAAATCCACAAAGCATTCACTTAAGCTGAACAAAGTTCAATTAGAAAGTTTGAATCGGCATAGAGGGAGTTCAACAAAGAAAAACCTTTTCTCCATCAGCAAGTTTCTCAAGAAATTCAGTGAGTGGCTTCACATATTGTGAGAGGCTTGTAATGTTGTTGGAATCAAATGAATGGATTCCAGAACCCATTAAGTCTATGGCAGTAACTTTAAATCCACCTTCTTCGAGAAGGGCAATGGTCTTGTACCAACACCAAGCACCAAAACCACCACCATGGACAAGCACAAAATGATAAGTTTCCAACCCATCAAGCTTTGAATCCTGTCAAAAGAATAATGCAACATAATAAGAGTGGCATAAAGGCCTTTTTTAATTTTTAATTTTTTTTTGTTCCAAGCCTCAAGAATTAACACTACATAGACAATCAAATTCTCATTGCACCTCAAGTAATTGTGTGAAAACTTGACACTCTAACATGGGTATGGACACTTACACTTACAACTCAAATCAAAACATGCCAAATTTTCAAAACATATGCAGGTCCTCCAACTGAATATGTACCCATTATTCACACACAAGCATCCAAGTCCATGCAACATAGTTCAGAACTCTTTCATATGTATAATATGTCCGTGCAAGTTATGTGTAAAAACTTGGGTGAACCGAAAAAGTCAATTTAAAGCTAAATCAAATTACTGAATAGGGTACGAAACAGAGCAGGGATACATTATACAACTCATGAATGCAGGAAATCCTTTTTCCCTTCTGAAACAAGTTTACATGACCAGAACTGTGCCACTCTAATCAATGATGGCCCAGAAACGATAGATTGCTAGAAAAATTAAGAATATAGTTAGCTAACTCTTCATCGGTCCCCCCCAAAAAAACCACCAGAAAAGTACCATAGCTGATTTGATTAATAAATATGATGCGGCCACGGGACCCACCATATGCAACCCAAACTAGTTAGGAACAAGGGTACCCTTACAGAATTAAAGTAACTATTAACTAAGCACCAAGGAGGCTAATTGTTGGGATTTGGGACCATCGTAGAGGAAGCAGCAGCGAAAGTAACCATTCACCAGATTTTCCAACTTCTATTTTGAAGTAATCATGATATTTCATCTGTATTTTAACCAAAAGATACATCATTGAGCACGTCATTGTATTTTAATCATGACCACCAATCCACCATCATCATCTCCATATTATTCTTGGGTTAAAGTGCAATCAATTAAAAAGAGCACGAGCTCACAACCATGGACGGAACTTGAGATCAACATTAAATTAAACCACCAATATAAAGGACACCAACTTGATGAAGGTAAAAGAATTTATAGGAAACTAAGTATGAGTTTGTATCAGTTATCTCAACTTACCGTCTCTAGGAATTGTTGCCAGAAACCTCGGTTAGAATCCACCTACATTGGTAATTAGACCTCTCCAAATCCTCCCCCCACCCCCAAAAAAAAAAAAAAAAAAGAGGTCCAGGAGAGTATGTCACCAAAATTAACCTTAGTTAATTATTTCTTTACTTTTGATAAGGAACCTTAATTCATCATTCTTTATTTTTGACAAGGAACCTTAATTCATCATTTCTGTATTTTTATCATACAAGAATTAAAACACCCTCCCCCAAAAAAAAAACTAATTTAGTATTTCTTTTTAAACATAAATTTATTAGTAGATAATCAAATTCACCAGCAAAGTGGCTACTCCTAACAACAGCATCTAGCCTCAAATGGAAACCATCAAACAAATTTTGAAGTTAAGCATCTAATATTCCATGCCAAACTTCTACATTCTATCCACCTCTGTTGTTATTTTTTTAATCCTAATTTTATATCCATCAAATTACTCATTAAAAAACCAAAATCCAATCCACACAGAGCCAAAACCACAGCATAAGGGGAAAAAAAGGATTTCGTGAATCAACAAGCTGCTCAAAAATCACAATTCAAGAAATTAACAAACCTGATTAACCAGCTGATGAGGCTGAAGCAGAGGATCAGTGCTAGAACGAGCCCTAGAGCTAGAACTCCGAGGCAAACTCCCTTGCTTTTTAGAGGACGGGCCATTTGAATGCGGGTATCTAAGAGAAGTGGATCGATCAAAGGGGAGAGACCCATTTCCATTTCCATTTCCCCTATGCTGCTGAAGAATGATGGCGGCGGCTGCTAGGGCTTGCTCGTGAAGCACGGGGTCGTCGAACTTGACAGTATTCTCCCTCCTGGACGATCGGATTCTGGACCAGCGGTGGCTGGATGACGCCGGGGCAGAGCTGGATCGGTGGCAGAGGCGCTTAGGGGGTGCTTGCTGACGTCCTCCTGAGACAGGCATGTACAGATGTTGCCCATGTGGAGGCTTGCATGTGAAGGAGAGAGAGAGCTTGGGAGGTGGTTTAATGGCGGTGGGTTGGTTAGGAGGAGAGGAGAGAGAAAAGGGGATGAAGGTGGAGAGTATGGGGTTAGAATGTGATCATGATAATGGGGGTTGAGATTTGGGAGGGGATTTTGAGTTTAAGGAGAGAGAAAAGGGGAAGGGAAAGTAGAAGTTTTTGACTACGAGGGGACCCCTCGACTTCCTCCTTGCCTGGGCTTCCATTTCCATACTTCGCCATCAAACTGGAAAAATCGAAAAATCCAAGTCCCGTCGTGGAAAACGCACTTTTCTGCGCTACGGACGTATACACGTGGATACCTGAATATATTTTCAGCAGACTCAATTAATAAAATTCTTATCACTCGTACTAAAAGTAATTTATTACTTATTTTTTAAAATAAAATTTTATATTTAAGATTTTTCAATGAATTATTATAAGAGTTTTATCTTTTATCAACAAATACTGATTTGAGGATCAACATAAAAAGAATAAAAAGGATTCTACAACTTATTTTTATATTCGAAATTTGTTTACATTAATCTTTAGCCTTATTTATATCAAATAATAAATTAGGCAGATTTTCTCTAATATCATATACTTGTTCATCTTAAATAGAGTGTCACAAATTTGAGGTTAGTAAAATGAAGAAAATGTATGGTATAAAGTTTTATCTCTTATGGTCGATAATGATTTGAACTCTCACTTATCCAATTATTATTTATTTATTAAATTATTGGATTTATTATCTCGAACTTTTGCCCATATTGTTCATTATATCTCAAACTATCAATTTATCTCGTACCATCCCCAACTTTAATATTAATATTTTTAAATATTTCGTACTTAAAAATAACTCTAATTGAATTTTTCTTATTTTTGGGCGGTTATCCTATAATTATGATTAAACAAAATATAATATAAAATAATTATAGAGATACATGGTATTAGAAAAAATTATAGAGATACTTGAAACATATGTTTGTGAAATGGATGTGCTAATTAGCAATATAATATAATTATTAAAATACAAAATCAAATCAATTTTAATGCAAATTATAGATGAATGGATATAAATAAGATATCTTAAGAATTTTGTGGAGAGACTAAAAATATATATAATATAATAAAGGCGGGGAAATTAAATTTAAGATCTAATATACACATGATGTTAATCTTAATTGTTAGATTAAAATCACATCGATTATTTTCCCACTATTAACCTTCTTATCTTAGTTCCTTTCTACAATGTTAATGTTAACACTAGGAACAAGTCTTAAACATACAATTAGACCGACAAATATATCATTAGTTTGAGTAAGGTTATATTCAAATTGCTAAGAACACGCACGAGTGCACAGTATGCCCAAGAAGCACCCTTGACATGGCGCATCATCCACGGCGTGGCGTCTTATATCGAGCTCACGCATACACACAACTCGCAGGGAAGAGGAGGGGAAGCGCATTGGCGAAGTGGCAAGCCACTGATTGGTTTCATGCATTAATTATCTCTCTCCCCTCCCCCATCTCTCTCTCTCTCTGCGTGGTAGATTGAAAAGTATGCATTATTATATAAAAGCTGTTTCGGAGAAAACTTAGTTGATGATGTGGATGATGATTTGGAGAAAGGAAGGATTTACCGCTCCGGTTCCAAGGACATGACACGATCGATCCGATTCCGCGTGGCGACCGCTTGAACCTGCAAAGGCGAAGACCCGGGTGGTGGATCCCGGGAACGCCCTCCGACGCTCAAGTTAGTGTTTGACTTGATTGAAAGGATCGAGGAAATCTTCTTCGATGTGCATGGGGAATTCCTTGTGAGTCGAGAAGTTTTCCAAAGATGGAAGTTCTTGGGATGAGTGTTGATGAACGTTGATGAATGTTGAGAGTTTAGGAAGCTTGGAGGTATGATTATGAGAAAGATGGGACTTTGTGAAATGTGAATATATCCCTTGGGGTTGGAAAATGGTGTGTATTTATAGGAGATTTTAAAGGGGTAGTAGAGTAATTTACCGTGGCTTAGGGAAACCCTAGCCCTAATGAGTTTTGGGCTTTTACCGGCCCGTTAAGGGTTGGCTTGGGCCGAGATCTCACTTATCCGACCGATTAGTTACGGTTGGCTGGTGACATGGCGGGTGAGCTGGAGCTGTTCGGGAAATACCGAATCATTTAGCCCCTCACGTTCGCTCGCATGCCTCCCGAGGTAGGTAGGTGGAATGTGGAGCCCACTCCGCTATGCCTTTATGACCCCAAGTTCTTATAAATAGGGGGTGAATCTTGAGAAGGATAGTAAATTTCCACATCCATACTCTTCTCTTTTCTCTTGCCTTGGGGAAAATGATCGTCGGAGCGCTTCCGGTCCGATACGAGAAGTTGTGCCCTCACTTCAACCGAGATGAGGCCGAGCAAACAGGTGATTGAGTGTCGCCGACCATCCTTTGTCGCGAAAGTGTTCTACCAGACTTCTCATCGATGATGCTTGGAAGCTGAAGTTGATAAATGACGGTGAGGAGTATGATAAATTGTTTCAAGCCACGATCCATCCTGAGTGAGATATTCTTGAGGCCTGGGTGGAGCACAACCATGATCGCTTCGTCGAACTTCGGGCAACGAACCCGAGCTTTCGAGAAGCGACACGGTGGGAGGAGAGGTCGCTTCGAGTGTTGGCTCTTCTTCTAATCTTCCTATGGAGAGTGGCGAGTCGGTGGACGACCCTTCTACCCACTTCTTTTAGGACCGAAGGGACTTGCCCAAGGCAAAGGGGAGTAGCCTCCTGCGGAGAAGAAGAAGAACCTTCCGGCGGAGAAAAGAGGAACCTTCCGGCGGAGAAGAAGAGGAACCTTCGAAGGAGAAGTGAGGTGGTAGCCATGGCTCTCATTTCGTCTAAGTAGTGTAACCGTAGCGTAGTAGTACAACCGCGAGTGTTGTAGCGGAGTAGTATAAGCTGTTGTGTTGTAGCATAGTATCTTGAACTTTAGACGCTTTGCTCCTCTTGTAATAGCGCGTTGTGGGCTCTTGTCTCAATGAATGAACGAATGAATGAAGTTCGCTTTGTCAACTTTGCTTTTCTTCGCTTCCCTATCTTGTCGTTGACGCTCTGTTGTGAAGAATGATTTTTACTTAGCCCCTTGGGCTAAAAAGGAGTCTTGCGGGGAGGATGAGTTCTCTTGTGATCCTCCCGGGGGCTCTTCGTGGAGGATGAGTCCTCTAGGGCTCTTGCAAGGAGGATGAGTCCTCTCATGATCCTTTTAGGATCCTCAAGGCGTCCCAGCCCCTATGTGCCTCGGATTCGAAGAAAGTGAGTTTGCCCACGGTAACGTTGTTGTAGGTCTTTTACGCGACCTTTTAGCTCCCGAAGGCTTAAAAGTGCATGAATGTAGGTATTTCGTTGGGAACATCCACCGGAGAGCGCGACCCCTAACCTTAAGTTAGGAGTGCAAGTGCCCATGCGGATATGGGTCTTTACGCGACCTTCCACCTCCCGTAGGCTTAGAAGTGCATGATTCTCACTAGGGAACATCCTCGGGAGAGCGCAACCCCTAACCTTAAGTTAGGAGTGCGAGTGCCCATGCGGACATGGGTCTTTACACGACCTTTCAGCTCCCGTAGGCTTAGAAATGCATGATTCTCGCTAGGGAACATCCCTAGGAGTGCAAGTGCCCATGCGGACATGGGTCTTTACACGACTTTCCAGCTCCTGTAGGCTTAGAAGTGCATGATTCTCGCTAGGGAACATCCCTACGAGTGCAAGTTCCCATGCGGACATGGGTCTTTACGCGACCTTCCAGCTCCGTATGCTTAGAAGTGCATGATTGTTTGTCCTCTAAGGGGTGTTCCTTTTACGAAGTTAGGAGTGCGATTTTTAGCTCCCGGAGACTAAGTTATCGCCGAGCGTAACTCCGAAGGATGTCCCCTGTGGTGGTGGGAATGCGACTTATTAGCTCCCGGAGGCTAAGTCGTTGCTTGACGTCGAGAGACGTTTGGGCTCCGAAATCATATGCTTCGTTGCGAAGATTTTTTCGAAGTTACGCAATTTTCAATTTTTAGAGGTTATGACTCCACCCCAAATAATTACGCTAACTCGAATAACAACCCCTCCAGACCTTGCACGCTACCGCGTGGAAGCACCCACACCCCGAGCCGAGGCCGACCCCTCCTGCCGACCCTTGGCACCTACCCTCCACCCGAACGCTCCGATCGACCACCCGGACGCCCCTCAACACCCCCTTTCGAGGCCGACTCCTCCCACCGAGCCCAAGCACCAACCCCTCAACACCCCTTCGCTCTATACACTTGCTCGCGGACAGCCCCGACAGCTGACCGCCACGACCGACCCCTCAACCCCCATCCGCGCAGCCGACCCCCAAGACCGAGTACCAGCAGCGGAACACCCCGAGGCCGACTCCTCGGACGACCCCTAAACCGACCCCTCATACCCCACTCCCTGCGTAGCCGACCCCTCAGCCGATCGCTCGGAGCCCTCCGTGTTACACGCTTGCCTCACGGACAACGCCCTCGCAGCCGACCGTTCGCACTACCCCTCCATGACCGACCCCTCCTACCCGGCCCAGCACCGAGCCCCTCCGCCGAGCGCTCCGGCCGACGCCCTCTTGCTCGCGCATTCCCTCTCCCTCGCCCTCTCGCTCAAACCCAGCCCTACCCGAACCGACCCCTCCCCGACCCCCGGACCGACCCCCGGACCCGAGTCTCCATAAACAAGAGCCCTATTGCGGGAACCCTCCCAAAACACCCAAAAACCAAAAACCCTAACCCTAACCCCGATTTTTTTCTTTTTTTGAGTTGGCATATTTTTTGGGGAAACATTCCCAACCAATTTTATGCGCAAAAATTTTGGAAGGGGACAGAAAAAATACCAACCTCGATTTTAGAGCGAATAAATTGTAGGCTCCTTCAAACGGAAAATATCAACCCAATTCGTAGCGAAATACGATGGCCCCGGCTCCGTTAGTTGAAACATATTGGGCGTTTTATGGTCGAGAAAAATCAGACCCCTTTTCGATGAGCCTGTGTTGACTCCACATTGAGCTTAAATTGTATCAACTCTTTAGTATGGGCCTTCATAGGGTGCCTTTGATTGTGCCCAAGACGCAGTTTTACATTGGAGGCCCTCGTTAGCTTCTCGTTTGCCTCCGAGCTTGAAGTCATCAAACGACGTTTAGCGTTGGGCTATGACCGTGTGACTTGACGACCAAAAATCTTCTTCGTCTTTACTTTGCGAATCATCGCTCCCTTCATTGGGATACCCGATTGACCTTTGCTGGAATTCGGAGATAAGCGATCATAGATTGAACCTTATAGCGTTGGAGCGGTTTCTTGCGGAACAAAAGTGTTCTTCAAGGGCGTTGACCTTGTGCCTTTTCCGGTGACTTAAGGCTTGAGTGATGTCTCTTAGAGATCCTCTATGATCTTATGGGATCTTCGCTTATCGAGTCCCGTATGCTCGGTGCTTTTCGTCCAAGAGGCCTTCTTTTGACGAACGTACGCATCCGAAGACCATAGTCGATCTCTTCATGCTTGGATCTCGCTCCGAAGGTCTCACTTTAGAGTCAAGCTCTTTAGCCGTATCCATCCCCGAGGAGGTAGCACCGGAGGAGGGGGAGATCCCCAAGGATGATGATGTTGAAGAGGATGCCAAAGATGGCTCCGAGGATTGGCCCCCTTCCACGACTCTTCGTGGGATATGAGTTATTTTTATGTCCTGTGTGCCCTATGACTTGACACTCTGCTACTTTAGATTCGTTTTTCTTGAACTTTTATCGTCGACTAATCCTTGCTTGATGCTTGTTGGATGCTTACTCAATGCTTACTTGCCTCGTTGCTTCTTTTTATTGTTGCCGATTTTTGCTTTCTTGCCGTTTGGGGTACATGATCACCTTCATCATAGTTGGGTCTTCTTTGAGTATTACAACTTGGCTATCCTAGGGGATTGTATTAGCCCTTGGTGTTGCCCCCAAAATCGGCGCAATGAAAAACATACAACGAAAAAACTAGCAACGTAGCTGCCTCAGGGGTCATATTAGCCCCTACTTTTCTTCTATCTTTGACAAAGTTAAGAAAATACAACGAAAGGAACCGAGGGCTTGGGTGCTCTAGGGGTTCGTATTAGCCCCTATTCATGCCCCCAAGACAGTCTTAAAGTAAAGTGTGAGACGTAAAGATGTGGAAAGCTCGCTCGTTGTATTAATAAAAGATAGAAGTTCATACATAGGGGAGGAATGTGTGCCCCGTTGAGCGCTTTCGGAAAAGTAGCGTCAATCGTGGGTGATTCCTTTACAAAATCTTTGGGACTTAGGCTGGGTGGGTCTTTAAAGAAAGGCCCCCACGCCGGACAATGAGCTCGCACTATTTACATAAGCACCATTATCTCATGAGTTCGATGTGGTGGTGAAGCACACCATCATAGTCTCGAAGACTGTAGTTGGGGCTCGCCTTTAGCTTCTTGCCCTTGGGATTATCATAAGTCTTCCCCTCCTCTTTACGCTTCTCCATCAAAGGCCAAAGGCTTACTACATAGCATTCACGTGCGGTCTTTTGGTCTTCATAGATCTCACCTACGGATCCATCATCAAGCTCATACTTCATGAGGAGAAGGTATGAAGCGACGATCGCTTTGATTTGGTTGAGGGTGGGACGTCCAATGATGACATTGTAGGCAGAGGGGATGTCGATCACTAGGAATTTCACTTCGATGTTTCGGCCCCGACCTTCTCTCCAACCCCGACCGGTAAGCGGATCATGCCTATGGGGTGTATCGTCTGGCCTCCGAATCCAACGACGAGGATTGAAGAGAGAAATGAGATTTTGAGGGGTATACTTCGGTTGACTTAGGCATTCCATGGTGATGATGTCCACCGAGCTCCCAGTGTCGATAAGGACCCTGTGGACTATAGCGTTTGAAATCTTTAGTGTGATGACCAAAGGATCCTCGTGTGGGGTGGCCATGCTTTTCAAATCTTGTTCGATGAAGGTCATTATGGGCATCTTCATAGGAGAAGGCTGGCCGGTGACCGGGACTTCTTGAGCGCTCCCGAGGTGAGCCTTCCAGGAAGAGAGGGTCGTGCCCCTGTAAATCCCCAGCAATGGTGGCTACAATCTTAGTAGCGTCATCATCATCATAGTGTCCATATCCTTGCCTTGAAAAACCTCATTGTGCTCCATGAGTATCTTTTTTGAAAGCGATCAATTTGCCCATTATCCGCCAACTCCCCAGCGCCTTCTTTAACGCGCGACACTCTGCGAGTGTTGCGTCCGGTTTGTTCATAAAATTCGCAATATTTGTTGGAAGCTCGCTTTCGTAGGAGTGGACATGGGAGGTGGTTTCTTGAGCATGGGATGCCCTTTGATCTCCATCGGAATACTTTGGGGGTCGGTGTTGAAGTGGTGGTCAATTTCATTTCGAGGATTACATTTTCCATCTCCTCCTTTCTTCCTGACCTCATCTCCTTCCTATGCACGGATCTCCGTAGCTTGAATAAAGTCAGCCGCCTTTCGGAGTGCTTACGCCAAAGTGGACACCTTTTGTTCAGCGAGGGAAAATTTGAATCTTCCGCTTCGAGTCCGTTAAGGAAGGTAGTGTAGGCGACTCCGTCTTGCAGGTCGGAGATAATAAAGACGACCTCTCTATAAAACCTTCGGTCATAGTCTTTAAGGGTCTCGTTTCTCCCTTGCTTAATCTTGGAGAGGTGGATGCTAGTCTTCTTCTACTTGCAACTCGCGATGAATTATGCAACGAACTTCTCGCATAGCTCTTCAAAGGAAGAGATGCTCCCTTGAGGAAGATTGTTGAACCATTTCTGCGCGACTCCCTTCGAGTGTAGCGGGAAGAATCGGCAGTAGGTTGTATCATCCCCATCCCGCACGTACATATAAGACTTATAGTACGCCGGGTGATCTTCGGGATCAATTGTGCCATTGTATGGGTCGATGTTTGGGACCTTTATCTTCTTCATTCGGGGAGCATTCCATAATCTTCTTCGAAAATGGTGTGTTGAAGGTGGGTTGGGTCGACCCTGAATCGGAGCTAGAGACGGGAACGACACGGGGTTGGTGGTGTGGAACTTCCACCAGGGAAGGACTCTTCCTCCTCTCGAGATCTAGTAGGAGTGCACCTGGTCCTCTCCGACTTCTCGGGACCCTTCGATTTGATTGCTCATGACGCCTTTCTCTTAATCGCTCCTGCTCCCGGGTGACAGACCGCTCTTGGTCGCGCCTTGGAGCATTGTAGGCTCGGCTGAGAATTGCGGCTACGTGTAATTGATCGTGCGGGACTAGCGGACCTTCTACTCCCACGGGGCCCTCACTCCGTGTTTGGGGCAAAGGCTTCGCCATGATCCTTGAACCAGGCGGAACGCCTACTGTGGGTGGCATAAGGGGTCGAGGCCGTGTGTGAAGTGGCAATCTTCTTGTTGGCTTTGTGAAGAGCTTTCTTTGCCTCGATAATCCCTCGGGCATCGCTCTCTTCGTGACGCCTTGTCGGGGGCACTTGGTTGCTCGGGAGCAAGCGCGGTTGGTGCCTCGGTTGGTTGTTTTGGGGCTGCGTAGGGGGCATCCTGCCCGAGAAGTAGCCAACGGCTGACCTTCCTAGGGGTTGTGCCGTACCCGGAGTCGGGGCATAGTGGAGGGGATGATTGGCATGCGTTGTTCGATGTTGGCTCGCACTGTTCTTGTACTTGTTGTGCGACAGTCATTTTAAGGGTCTCTATTAAACTCCGAAGAGCCCCTAGGGTGACGTACCCCTCCGGCCTAGTGTGGCTGTTGCTTGGTAGACCGCTGAGATGATTCCGCATCCTCGGCTTGAGGAGCGTCGCGGGATTAGCCCCTCGTAGCCATTGAACGATGAGGGTGAGGGACTGGTGGGTTAGTTGTGTTGCACGTCATTTTGGATCGAGATCAAGTGCCATCTGGCGACCATATACCTTCCTCCCTCATAGACGGCGCCAAACAGTTTCGAAGAAAACTTAGTTGATGATGTGGATGATGATTCGGAGAGAGGAAGGATTTACCGCTCCGGTTCCGAGGACGTGGCACGATCGATCCGATTCCGCGTGGTGACCACTTGAACCTGCAAAAGGCGAAGCCCTGGGTGGTGGATCCTGGGAATGGCCCTCCGACGCTCAAGTTAGTGTTTGACTTTATTGAAAGGATCGAGGAAATCTTCCTCAATGTGCGTGGGAGGATTCCTTGTGAGTCGAGAAGTTTTCCAAAGATGGAAGTTCTTGGGATGAGTGTTAATGAACGTTGATGAACGTTGATGAATGTTGATGAATGTTGAGAGCTTAGGAAGCTTGGAGGTATGATTATAAGAAAGATGGGACTTTGTGAAATGTGAATATATCCCTTGGGGTTGGGAAATGGTGTGTATTTATAGGATATTTTAAAGGGGTAGTAGAGTAATTTATCGTGGTTTAGGGGAAACCCTATCCCTAATGGATTTTGGGCTTTTACCTGGCCCGTTAAGGGTTGGCTTGGGCCGAGATCTCACTTATCCGACTGATTAGGTACGAGTTAGGCTGGTGACGTGGCGGGTGAGCTAGAAGCTGTTATGTAGAAATTAATGTTGTTACAATTTTCCTTATATTGTTGTTACAATTATGTAGAAATTAATATTGTTATAATTATGTTGCTATTATTATATATAAATATAAGGACATTATATTGCTATTATTATATAGAATTTGTTTACAATTTATATATAATTCACGTAAATATAAGAAAATTATATTGCTATTACAAAATTCTATATAATTCACACTAGCGTTTTATATAAGGAAATTAATAGCAATATTATATAGAAATTAATGTTGTTACAATTATATTGATATTATTATATATAAATAGTATTGTATAATTTGTTGTAAAAAGATTTATAATTTTTTTATTTTTGATAGCATTCTTCAGAAAGAGGAAAAGTTTTATTATGTTTTTGTAATTATGAATGGTATACTTTATCCAAAATTAAACATTATTTGAAGTGAAAGCAAAGTAGGAAGTGACTTGTACAAAACCATAAGCCTGGTATTATAATATAAATTGGAATCAACCGTCAGTCATTAAAAGAAATTCAATATATAGCTAGTCCAATCATTATATGTTCAAGATTCAAGGTTGATTGCCTAAGATTAGACACAGATTAATTTTAATAAGCCATTATTACAAATAAGTGTAAATATAGGTGTCGACCAAGTATCTTGATTTATATTTTTTAATTCAGTTAGATGTTTTATAGGTAAAGATTTCAGTGGTGTAGCTTGGCCACATTTCATGCGTAATTAACACGTTCACACCAAAATAAAAAAGGAAGAAATAGAATAAAGGAGACATAACCACAACCGGAGTTCATATAATGCTTGTTGTTTTTAACAATAAGAACGAGTTCACAAGGCGGGACATAGAGTTTATGTGCAGCGTGGGTCGGTCCACGAAGAAAAGGAAAAGAGATGAAGGATTTATCGGAGAAAAAGATGGTAAAACAATCACAAAACTAGTAATAATTTCATATTGTTTATCGCTTTTTCTCCAATAAATCATTTATCCCTTTTCTCTATATTCGTGGACCGACCCATGTTGTACATAGACTTTATGTCTTCCCTAGTGAATCCAACCTCATTGCCAAAGTCAACAAGGGTTATGGGAACTCCGGTTCTAGTTATGTCTTGGGGTAGTTAAAGCAAACTAAATGGATGCCTTCAACATTTCATTGATATTCATTATTGTCTTATGCATTACGTAAACTTCAAAAACATCATGTACTCGTAGTTTATGATCATATATAATACAACAAACTTGCAACCAAAAAGGAATCCGGAAATTTAGATAATTGGATAAATTAGTCCACCCCAACATCAACTCATCAAAATAAAAAAATTTGATAACAAATTTATCTTTATGACAAGTATTTGGGTAGATCCCTATATCCAAATACCTTTCCAATTTTTACATTTTCACCTTTATATTTTCTCCCTTTTGATCATTACAACCTAAACCACAAATTTTTCTATTTCCCCAAACCCTAAACCATAAATATTTCTATTTCTCTAAATTCAAAACATATTTAGATGCCAAATTCGATAATTGAATAAATAAGTCCATCCCAACATCACCTCATCAAAATAAACAAATTTGGAAACAAATTTATATTTATGAGAAGTTTTTGGGGATGACACTATATCCAAATTATCTTTCTGTTTCTCTAAAACCCTAAACGAAGTTGGATGCACTCTTTCAATTTACCATCCTTAACTATCATTCTGTTTCCCTATAATTAAATCCTAAACTCCTAAACCCATTTTAGAAAATCTCAAACATTTCATGAATTTTCAATTTAATAAACTAAACAAATGTTACGCATATTCTCAATATTCAACATTTCAACAAAGATTGAACATTTCAACAATTTCAAACATTACCCACATTCTCAACATTTATATAATTATCGTAAATACATTTAACATTTAACTATTTAAATTTTGTAAATAACTTAAAGAAAAAAATAAGAGAGGATAGAGATTCATACCGTAAGACCTACGACAACGGCGAGGGTGAGGGAGAAGCTTGACAGCGAGAATGAGTGAGAGGAGATCTACACTTAAAAGAGATGAGAGAAAATTGTGAGAGAAAGGAAAGATTAAGCGAGAGGACAACTATAACGGCGAGGATAGCTTACCGGTTCAAGTCGATCGGCGAGGAAACAGCAGTACGAGTTCTAGATCCGAAGTACTAGTGGAGGAGAGGAACTGTAGAGAGCGATAAGACCAAGAGTAGAGAGCGAGATGTAAGTGGGCGTGAAAACAACGAGTATCGGTTCTCGTGTTTCTAGATTGTGTCTTGAGAGACATTTGACGACGAGTTCAATGAAAGAACCGTCATCAAATGTCACTTATGACAACGGTTATTTCAAAGAACCATCGTCAAAAGGTTTACCAAGATATGACGACGATTCTCTGAAAGAACCGTCATCATATGTGTTACACATTGCCGGTTTGTTACAAAAATACCACCGATCCATTTTTCATGATGATTTGTCCTTTTACGTCATAAATTGACCATAATCAAAAGTCATATACTGTAATAGTGTTTGTTAATTAGAATTTCCTAAGAATCTAATTCTTTTATTGATGAAATAATTATAGCATCTTTTACTAACATTGAAGTGAAAAGTATAAAATAAATTAAATAATAAAATGTTATTTTATATTTTATAGTTTCTATTTCAAAAAATTAAATATGTTTATCAATATAATACACACACGCACACTTAATGACAATTTAAAACTCAAAAATTTTTGCGAGCAACTGAAGAAGTTTTATGTTTTATTTAGCGTATAATACATAAACAAAACTAAAAATATTAGACCAAGTTATAAAAGAGTAAGATGTAGAAAAACTTGAGTTAAAGTATGTTAGATTACCTTTATTGTGTTTGCTTTTTGATAAATCTATGACCCTCCTCAAGATAAGATAATAGGTATT